>OZ007595.1:321047914-322344581 GCA_963931845.1 Maratus michaelseni | reverse complement strand
TATATAATTTGAAAGTTTTCTACTATTGTATTTTATCTAGTAGTAATATTCATATTGCATATTGTATTAATAAATATTTTGTTATATCTTTTATTTATATATATTTTTTTTGTGAGAACTTAATCACTGATTCTTATCAACAGCAACAGCATAGACATTCAAACATGTCTTCTGGAACAAACATTTTTATATATTTTGAATGTTTTTTTGTGTTGTATATTATCTAGTTGTAATATCTTAAAATCCTGATTGTAAGCCTTCCCTTTTTCAAGCACAAAACTGTTAAATCTGGGTAGGATGCTTATAATTGTGATTTTATAAATATATTTTATGATTACTTTTGAAGTGAAATAAGTAAATATATGTGTGAAAATATTTGCATTTTAGTGGATTTCTGCTTTAAAAAAAGAATGATCTCGATCTCTCCCAAAATTTTACCCCCTGCAGCACACAAAATTTCAAATCAGTAAAAATCTTAATTATTTTTTAATTTTTCAAACTTTATTTATTACATTATTGTAATAATAAATAATCAATCATCTAAATCTACCCACCACCACCAAAATTAAAGTTTTTCTCTTTGCCCCTAATTCAATTCTCTCCTCTAGAAAAAGAGGGGAATTTCTAGACAAGGAGGGAAGGGAAAGTTTTTTTCCCTTCTTTGTAGTTTGATTGTTTATTACCCTGATAGTTTGTTAATGGGGATAGAAAGGTTATGTTAGAGAATATATTTATTTTAAAACATAAAGTATACATGTTTTAGCGGTGCCAACAGCCAAACTGGAAAAGGAGAGGAAATTTTCTGTTTTCTCCCACACTTTATTAGAAATTTCTCTTTAGTAATAATATTTCTCTGTTATTTGGGCAATTATTTTAATGAGTTTAGCTGTGCATTTCCCATGGCAAGCCTGCAAATGAAATTCAGATTGATGCTTACTTTGTCATAATAATCTCTTCAAATGTAGGAGCAAATTGCAGTATCGGACAGTTCTGAAGTCTTTTCAAAAAAATTCTTTACAGAAATTGATGAATCACCACCAAAAAGAGACTGTCTGATCATTGGCAAGTTTCTATAAATGGAAATAGGCTCCCTCAGCATTTTATTTCTTTTTTAAAACTATATAGAGAGTTGATAATCATAAACACATCTTTTTGTATCAGGGAGATGACATAGTAGATGCACATTGTGTGCATTTCTTTTTCAAGGACATATTCATTTTTATTTCTATTGTTGCCAAATACGATGAAATAGTTTTATTCAAAATTTAAGAATTTTAAACTGAAGTACAATGGAAAAAGTTTTATGTTACATTCCTTTCTATTTAAACCTAAAAACTTCTGATTAAATAGTTTTAAATATTTGCTCAAATCATAAAAAAAATATATTTATTATAGTTTAAAATAATCTTAAATTTTCTTTTTCAGGATATCAGCACAGTAAAATTCAAACAGGTGTGTCATTTGCTGAAGCTTTAAAACCATACAAAGTAACTCATCACAGTGAAGATCAACATAAGTGTTTTAGGTGTAATCTCTGTACATATTCCACAAATTTTAAACATTGTATAAAAAGGCATTATTTGATTCATTCTGGAGAACGTCCTTACAAGTGCGAAGTATGCAACCGGAGTTTTGCTAATTCACATAATCTAAGCCGTCACAAGCTTATTCATACTGGAGAAAAGCCTTATACATGTAATGTGTGTGACATGACTTTTAGACAGTTAGTCCACTTGAAGATACATATGAATAAACACATGTAATATTATTCCTGATATGTCTAGATTTTGTGGTAAATTCTTCGCTGATTCTTATCAGAAGTGATATCATAAACATTCAAACATGTCTTCTGGAACCAGTATTTCTGTATATATTTTGAATGTTTTGTATTGTTGTGTATTGTCTAGTAGTAATACCATAAAATTCTGATTGTAAGCCCTCCTTTTTCAAATATGAAATAATTCAATTTGGGAAAGGTTCTTATAATCCGGATTTTCTTAAAGAAAAAATTCATTAAAAAACTATTTTTATGATTAATTTAGAAGTAAAAAAGGTAAATACATGTGTGGGAATCTTCTGCATTTGGCTGGATTTCTGCTTTAAAAAATGAATTGTCTCAATCCCCCCTAAATTTTTGCCTCTTGCAGCACACAAAATTTTAAATCTTTATTTTTTTTTTCAATTTTTTTTGCTTTATTGTAATAATAAATAATCAATCATATAAATTCCACCCACCACCACCAAAATTAAAGTTTCCCTCTTTGTTCCTGCTCTGGTGCCAAACAATTTCACTTTTATAACTTTTTAATTTTTGTTTCTGACTTATTTAATACTCTATAATAACAATAAATGAATAATTTATCACCTAAATAATCCCATTCTCCCCAAATTTCTACTTCTCTTCCTTTGTACCTATCCTGTATCTCATAAAGTTAAAAAAAAATTCATTTTTTTCCATTTTGTTTGTGATTATGTTGTAACAATCGCTAAATAATTATCTGAATTACCTCTCCCCCTCATCAAAAAAGGGTCTTTTTTCCTTTGCCCCCACCCCAGCATACACAATTTAAATTCTTTTAAAAATATATTTTTATGGTTCTATTTATAACTTTCTTGTAACAGTAATTAAATTAAAGTATTAAAACTGAAACTTTTTTAACCCTCTGTCAGAAACAGCTGGCCTGACATAAACCAGATGTGCCATGTTAAGCCCAAAAGGCCATTTTAGTATTGTTTGTTTTACTTGCTTTGAGTTTAAAAAATTATATATTTAAAAAAAAACAGATTTTGAATAATCTCTCTTTGTACTCTCATGATGTCCTACTGATCAGTTTAAGAGCATTAAAAATTAGTTAATTGCATGCTAATGATGATTTTCTAACAGGTGTCTGTCAGGCGCACTGTGCCCAAATCCAGGATACTGAGGCCTGTCCGATGGAAAGTTACAAATTTTTATGCTCTATTGTTACTTTGTAGCAACAATAAATAAATAATCATTCAGCTCTCCCTTTAAATTTCGAATCCTCTTCCCCCAGAAAAAAGGGAAATTTCTAGACAAGGAGGGGAGAGAGAAAATTTTTTTTTCTTCTTTGTAGTTTGTCTGTTCTCACCCCTGATATTTTGTTAATAGGGGTGGTAAAGTTATATTACAGAACATATTTATTTTGAAACATAAAGTATACATATAATTCAGGGGTGACAACATCCTAACTGGACAAAAGATAATTTTTTTTACTTTTCATCCCACACTTAATTCCCCTTTGGTGGTGGGGGGGGGAGGAAGGCTGGAATTTTTTTTTTTTTCAGGGAGGCAGGGAGGAATATTTTAAATGGGTGACATTTAACTTTATTATAAAATAAGAAATAGGGCAGATTTAAAACTATAATAGTATGAAAGATTTTAAACTATTTGCTGTGTGGAGGGGAAAAGGGAGTGGTGGAACTTTTGGGGAAAGAAGGGTAATGTAGATGACTGATTATTCAATTAATGTTACTAGAAAAGAACAAATACAGCAGAAATTTTTTTTAAAGATTTTAATATTTTTATGTGGAAGAGGGGGAAAGGCAGATTTTTGGAATAGCAACAATGTAGGCGGCATATTATGTATTTATTGTTACTAGAGAACAAGAAATAGCACAGAATATTTTTTTAAATAAGAGTTTTAAAATTTTTTAACTTTGCATGCTGGGAGGAAGACCAGAAAACATAAATTTCATTCTAAAGGAAAGGAATTTATAATTTAGATAATTGAATATTAATTACTTATCATTACTAGAGAGCAACAAACAGAACAAAAGAATTTTTTACAGAGTTTTGAAAAAAATTTTTGCAAGTGGTTGGTAAAGAGGAGAAACAATTTTTTTTTTTTTTGGGGGGGGGGGGGGATGTATAGTAAGTTAAATAGCTGATTCTTTAATTATTGTTGCTTGAGAGCAGCAAATAATACAACATTATTTTTTTAATGTAGCATTTTAAAGATTTTAAATTTTATTTGAAGAGGGGAGGGTGTAGCTTAAGTTTCTGACATTGGAGTTGTTGTTTAAATGATTGTTTTTCTTATTGTTACTAAACAATAACAAATAGGACTGAAGAATTTTTTAGGATTCTGAAGATTTTATACATAGGTGGGAGAAAAGGGAAGCAGACATTTCATGCAGTGAGAGGGGCGATTTCATTGAAAAAATATTTTTAAACAGTACATTAGAAATTGCAAAAAGGTTTCAAAATCTATTCCTTTGATTTTTAAAATAATTTTTTTGTGCAAAAAAGGGTTTTTTTTTAAATGGAGGGTATATTTGAGAAAGATAATCAAAATTGCTTAAAAGTGGGTGGGTGGCTTACAGTCAGGATTTTACGGTATTTATATTGCATATTATATTAATAAATATTTTGATATTTTGTTATTTTTATTTTTGATCAACATATTGATGCAAACATGGGCATACACAAAAGCCTGGGCAAAGGAAGGCAGCTGATGTTTTGAGAGTATTCTTTTGTATTTTGAAAATATGGCAAATGATTAAATGCAGAATTAATAAATTATTATTCATAAAAAAAGCAGTTAAATATCAGAGTTTATTTTTTTTTAGAATATAATAATTATTTTAAAGTAAGTACAGTCGAACTTCGTTAACGCAAACACTCAAGGGGAAAAATTTTTTGTTCATGTTAAAAGTAGTTTGTGTTATCCGAACTTAAATACATTACAGACAACTGGACGGGGCAATCGGAAACAGTTCGTGTTAACGAAGTTTGACTGTATATCAACACATGGTCACATAAAGATGAAATATTTAGATTCCCAACTATATGATATTCTTGAGACATATAGCAGAATTCAACACTTGTTTAAATGTTTAATATGCATACAGAAAACTTGGTTAAGTTAAGCTATCTTAGTTTCCTGAAACTAACAATGGAAAGATATTCTGTTATCAATATCATTATTTCAAAATTAAAGTATTTCAAGTATTTTTACCCTAATTTTAGATTCTACCTTTTGATATTGCGTATTATGATTAGTAGACATTGAGCTTAAAAGTTCTAAAGAATGTTTTTTAAAATTTCTCAAATACTATTAAGAAACTGATCAATTTGTGGTGTATATATAGACATTCAGAACTACCACGAACAGTCAAATGTTAATGCTACTAATACATATATTCTTAATGTTACTAAACAGCAACAAATAGGACTGAAGAATTTTTTAGGATTCTCAAGATTTTAAACATAGGTGGTCATTCTTATTAGCAGCAACAGCATAAACTTTCAAACATGTCTCCTAGAAGCAATATTTCTGTATAACTTGAAAGTTTTCCAGTATTGTATACTATCTAGTACTAATATTTATATAACAAATTATATTAATAAATATTTTGTTATCACTTTTATTTTGATGTTTGTTCAAAATACTGTTGCAGCTTTAGATGTACATAGAGCTGGATTTAAATATGGTTACAAGAAGAGGGTGTCATCATCTGCTGTTTTGAGTATTGTTTTGTATTTTATAAATATAACAAATTATTAAATGCAGAAATGATAAGTTATTTATCAAAAACAGAAGAAGTTAAATGTCAGATTAGTTTATTTAGGATGTAATGAGCATTTTAAAGCAAGTATTGACACATGGTCACATAAAGATAAAATTTCTTGATTCTGAACAATGATATTCTTGAGACTTACAGCAGAATTCAAAACTTTTTTAAATGTTTAATATATACACAGATAACTTGGTTAAGTTAAGCTATCTCAGTTTTCAGGAACTACCAAATGAAAGAATTTCTGTTATTAATATCATTATTTAAAAATTAAAGTATTTTTTTCTTAATTTTAGATTCTACAGTTTGTATTGCACATTATGATTAGTAGATTTTGAGCTTAAAATAAAGAATTCTAATCAGCATACTTTTATAATTTCTAAAATACTATTGAGAAAGTAATTAATTAGTGGTCATATAACTACTAGGAACTGTAAAATATAAATGTTACTAAATTATACCTTCATAGTTATTATTACCTTTATAGTTATATAGTTATAAACATAGGTATTTTTAGTCATTATGAACTTTGATCTGATTGTTAGTATTATTTCTGAATATAATAATTACAAAATACTGATTTCTTAACCTGTTTCATTTTACTTGTGCAGGCTGTTTTTGTTTTTTTCTATTTCTTTTCAGAAGAAAGTTTGTTGTTAATCACAATGTTGTAATTTCTCATTAGAAGATTATGAATATTTCCTGCATTAAAAAAGTATATATTTGTTATGGTTTGATATAATCTTAAATTGTCTTTTTCAGGATATCAGTATAATGAAATTCAATATGGTATGGTATATGCTCAAACTTTAACTGCAAACAAAGTAACTCATCACAGTGATCATCAACATAAGTGTTTTAGGTGTATTTTTTGTCCATATTCAACAAATTTTAAGCATGCCCTCAAAAGGCATTATTTTCTTCACTCTGGAAAGTGCCCTCACAAGTGCAAAATATGCAATCGAAGCTTTGCTCTGGCACATCAACACAGGCTTATACATACAGGAGAAAAGCCATATTCATGTAATGTGTGTAATGCATCCTTTACTCAATCGTGCAACTTGAAGAAACATATGAATAAACACTTGTAATGTTATTCCTCATAACTCTAGAATTTTGTGGTAAATTGATCACACATTAGCAGCAACAGCATAAGCTTTCAAACATGTCTTCTTCAAGCAATATTTCTGTACAACTTGAAAGTTTTCCAGAATTGTATACTATCTAGTACTAATATTTTTATAACATAATATATTAATAAATATTTTGTTATAACTTTTATTTTTATTTTTGTTCAAAATACCCTTGCAGCTTTAGACATACATAGAGCTGGATTTAAATACTGTCACAAGGAGAGGGTGTCTGCTGCTGTTTTGAGTATTATTTTGTATTTTATAAATATAACAAATTATTAAATGCATAATTGATAAGTTATTTTTCAGAAACAGAAGAAGTTAAATATGAAAGTAGCTTATTTACAATGTAATAAGAGCTTTAAAGCAAATATCAACTCATGGTCACATAAAGATAAAATATTTGGATTCCCAACTATGATATTCTTAAGACTTATAGCAGAAGTCAATACTTTTTTAAATGTTTAATATTCATGCAGAAAACTTGGTTAAGTTTGGCTCGCTCTGTTTCCAGGTATTACCAAATGAAAAAAATTTCTTTTTTCATATCATTATTTAAAAATGTAAGTATTTTTTTCTTAATTTTAGATTCTACCTTTTGTATTGAACATTATGATTAGTAGACTTTGAACTTAAAATAAAAAATTCTAAACATTGTACTTTTATAATTTCTAAAATACTAATTAAGAAAGTAATTAATTTGTGGTCATATAACTACTAGGAACTGTAAATAGTAAATGTTACTAAAATATACCTTTATAGTTATTCAGGCTTGCAAAGTAGATTTAAAAGCCAATTCATTGATCCAATTCAAAGATATCTTTCTTTTAGTCATAATTTATAAGTTGTATGTAACAAAGCACATAACACTCCTTTATAATGAACAACTTGTGGGTAGTGAGGTTCGCAAAATGCATTGGGTCCATAAAAAGAATATAGAATCGAGCATATGTGGGATTTTTGTATGGGAGGGCGGGGGGGACAGTTGCATCTTGTTGGTATATTATCTTAGTATTTCAAGTTATATCTTGCTGTTTTGAAAAAAATGAGGGGGTCTGGGCAAGAAAGTGACAAGCCACATTTTTGGTGAAATAAGTCTAACACTGTAATATGTTGCTTAATATTGTAAATTGCAATATCTAACATATAATTTGTTTCTAACGTCACTTGGTGGCAGCATATGTGACAGGTTTAGTTTTTGTCCCAGATGTTTATGCCCCCAATGAAGATAGATAATTTACAAAAAATGTAATAGTAATATCATTAAAGTAATGACATTGTTACTCAGAATATCTCAAATGTTACTAAGACATTGGCGAAAAAACTTTAGGTTATATATCTTGATTTGAGTATTTGATCAAATTTTCGAATTGAAGTATCTCAGAAGTTCAAAAATGCAACTTGGCACTCTCTTTCCCCGACCCCTTCTGCTACGAAAATCTGTCTAAAACTACGATTTTCTGGGAAAAAAAAAAAAAAAAAAAACGTGAATTTTGTCACAGGATTACTCGAAAAATCACGAATTTCGTCACTGGATCGAGCTAAGAAATGCGAATTTCGTTACATGATCGCTGAAAAAAACATGAATTTCGTCAAAAAATTGGCGGGAAAAAGCAAATTTCGCCAAAGTATCGCTGAAAAAACGTGAATTTCATTCAACTGATTGCTGAAAAAATGCCAATTTCGTCCAAAGATCGTTCAGGGGTGTTTCTGGTCCGAATTTTCCGAAAAATTAAGGCAATGATTTCCGAAAAAAAAATATATATACATATATATCGGTCATAATTCCGAAAGTTCGCGCATTAAATGTATCTGTATTTCGGCAAATAATCGCCGAAAAAAATCAATCTCGTCTTTCGTTCGAAGAAAAGTCGCAAATTTTATCAACAGATCGCGGGAAAAACGTGACTTTCGTCAGAAAATCACGAAAAAACTGCAAATTTCGTCATAAACATTGTGAAAAACGGCAAATTTCATCAAAAGATCGCGAAAAAATGACATATTTCGTAAAAAACATTGCGAAAAATGGCAAATTTCGTCAAAAGATTGCGAAAAAATGGCAAATTTCGTCAAAAGATCGCGAAAAAATGGCAAATTTCGTCATAAACATTGTGAAAAATGGCAAATTTCGTCAAAAGATAGCGAAAAAACGACAAATTTTTGTCAACAGATCGCGGGAAAAACGTGACTTTCGTCGGAAAATCGCGAAAAAAACGGCACATTTCGTCAAAAACATTGCGAAAAACGGCAAATTTCGTCAAAAGATCGGGAAAAAACGACAAATTTCGTGAAAAACATTTCGAAAAATGGCAAATTTCGTGAAAAACATTACGAAAAATGGCAAATTTTGTCAAAAGATTGTGAAAAAATGAAAAATTTCATCATAAACATTGCAAAAAACGACATTTCGTCTAAAGAGTGCGAAAAAACGACAAATTTTTGTCTACAGATCGTGGGAAAAACGTGACTTTCATCAGAAAATCACGGAAAAACGGCAAATTTCATCAAAAACATTGTGAAAAACGGCAAATTTCGTCAACAGATTGCGAAAAAAAGACAAATTTCGTAAAAAACATTGCGAAAAATGGCAAATTTCGTCAAAAGATCGCGAAAAAATGGCAAATTTCGTCATAAACATTGCGATAAATGGCAAATTTCGTCAAAAGATCACGAAAAAACGACAAATTTTTGTCAACAGATCGCGGGAAAAACGTGACTTTCGTCAGAAAATCGTGAAAAAACGGCACATTTCATCAAAAACATTGCAAAAAACGGCAAATTTCATCAAAAGATCGCGAAAAATCGACAAATTTTGTGAAAAACATTTCGAAAAATGGCAAATTTCGTGAAAAACATTACGAAAAATGGCAAATTTCGTCAAAAGATTACGAAAAAACGAAAAATTTCGTCATAAACATTGCGAAAAACGGGAAATTTCATCAAAAGATCACAGAAAAAACAAATTTTTGTCAACAGATCGCGGGAAAAACGTGACTTTCGTCAGAGAATCACATAAAAACGGCAAATTCCGTCAAAAACATTGCAAAAAATGGCAAATTTCGTCAAAAAATATCGAAAAAAACGCAAATTTTATCAACAGATCTCGAAAAAAACTGCAAATTTCGTCAAAAGATCGTGAAAAAACGCAAATTTCGTCAAAGGGACGCAAAAAAAAGTGGTGGGAGTGGACACCCCCACTCCCGGTTGTATCAGCTTACTCGACCTGATGAAGGACTCTAACTCAGACATTTTTCTCTGTAAGATATACCCGTAGTTCCATCACCCCCTCCCCCCAACTGCCTTGGAATCTTTCAGAAAATTCACTGTGAAGTTCAGAAATTTGGCTTAGGAGTGGACAGAGCATTAATTGAATAGGAATAATTATGTTTAATTAATCCCACCCGCAACAAAAAAATTAGCAAAAACAAAAGTCTCCTACTTTGTGTGCTTATGGATATACACATGTGTTTAATTGATTAGTATTTGCTCGCTTAAAATTTACAGCATGAAAAACAGCCACCAACCAACCAACCTTCAGATAAATTTGAATTTGGTGTGCTACTATTTCTCATTTTCAAAGGTTGGCAGGTCTGGAGTAGGGATTAATCTAGGAAAAAAAGATTTGTAGCCTTTTGGCTAATTACAGCCAATAACTTTTAGCCCAATAAAAATAGCTTTAGCTAAGAAAAAAAAAGTTTCACTTTTGCAAAATTTCTATATACTTGTGTATTATTTTGAACTATGCAAAAATTATTAATTCCCCGTTAATTATTAATTCGCATTTTTTCTGCTATCCTTTGATGAAATTCGCGATCATTTGACGAAATTTGCGCTTTCCATGATCTATGACGAAATTCGTGTTTTTCTTCAGTCTGATGAAATTCCATTTTTTTGCAATTCTTTGATGAAATATGCAGGTATTTTTCGTGATTCTTTGACGAAATTTGCTTTCCTTCCATGTTCTTTGATGATTTTTGCGTGTTTTTTCGCGAACTTCTGATGAAATTTGCATTTTCCTGCAATTCTGTGATGAAATTTCCAGTTTTTTTTTTTTCGAGATTCATTGACGACGTTTGCGTTTTTTTCGCACGACCTTTTGCCAAAATTTGCATGTTTTATTCCACGATTTTTTATTGGAACTATCTTTTTTTTCACGATCTTTTGACGAAATATGTGTTTTTTCGCGATCCTTTGACAAAATAAGCTTTTTTTCGCGATCCTTTGATGAAATATGCATTTTTTTTGCAATCCTTTGACAAAATTCGCATTTTTTTCTGCAATTAAAATGAAATTTGCTGTTTTTTCGCGATTCTTTGAGGATTTTTGCACTGTTTCATTCTTTCACGAATTTTGCTTTTTTTCCGCGATCTTTTGATATGAAACTTGCATTTTTCTGTGATCTTTTGACAAAATTTATGTTTTTTCCACCATTTTTTTATTGAAACACTCGTTTTTTTCCACTCTGTTTTATTGAAACTCTCGTTTTTTTCCACGATCTTTTGACGAAATGTGAGTTTTGTTTTCGCGATCCTTTGAGAAATTTGTGTTTTCCCATGATCCTTTGATGAAATTTGTGGGGGGTTTTTTCGATTCTTTGAAGAAATTCGCGAACGATTGACAAAATTGTTTTTTTCGGCGACCATTTGTCGAAATTCGCAATATTTTTTTTTAATTTTCGGAACCTAATGCCTTAAATTTTCAGAAAATTCGGAACAGAATCATCCCTGTGATATAGCATGTTTCTTTTGGCTGTCTCTATTTGGCGAATAAACTAAATGCTTTGGGGGCAAAAAGTGCTTTCAGTTAGCTTTTTGGCGATTTGGCTAGCGCTAGATTAAACCCTATGGGAGAGAGACTAAATCCCTTCCTGCATTCTATCACATATGCCCATGTTTCCAGATATGTTTATGGTTAACTAATATAGGCAAGCTTTGAATGTTGGAAATTTCATTGTTATCTCATTGAAGAAAAATTCTCAATCAGATCATCGTAAATGTGCTCCCAGAATTGCATATGTGGCAATTGTTATGCACTAATTGTAAAATCTATATTTTTTTACTGAGATTATATTTTCGTTTAGCTTGTATGTATACATGATTTGTTTCATACATTTACGAATGTTTTAAAGTTTTCTCTTTTTGTATTATTTCTTTTAAATTTAGTTATTGCCGTTTCTTTTTCTAAGATAATCTCTGTTGATGATGCAAAACTTTTCTCTTTTTTAATTATTTCCTTTAAATTTATTTATTGCAATTTCTTTCTTTCTTTCTTTCTTTTTTTTTAAGAAAATCTTTTTTGAGAATTTCTTATTTTTAATTCTTGTGTTTTGGTAATTTGTTTTAATGGTTGAAAACATAATCTTATATGAAATGTTGTCATAAGCAAGGCTTTAAAAATTTTATAAAATCTGGTACCCAGCAAAACATTCTAGTCATAAGCAGTGTAGAATTTAGGGGGGGTGGCATGGGTGGTGGTGGGGGGGGAAATCCCCCCCCCCCAACCCAGAGTATTTAATTTTCCTCAGAAGCCACAGAAATCCCTCCCGGAGAAAAGTGTCTGAATTCAACACTGGTCACCAGTAAAAAATGTTTACCCCCACCCCTCCCTCCCTTGTCAAAAGTGCTTTTAAATGTTTTAAGTGAGGAAGAAATATTTTAAAAATACATATTATTCTTTAATTTTATTAAAATGGATTATTCTTGAAATTTTAATTAAGTTTTTTAGATTTACTTCAAATGAATTACTTATAATTGCTTATAAGTTATTATCATTTGATATGAATGTGATAGACTAATCAGTTTTAATTCAGAACATAAGATTCTGATTTGAAACTTATTAAAAAAACTATAAGCATGTTTTAGCATGGTATCCAATTTCAGACGTCACAGAGGCTGGATTGACACTATTTCTTACTGTTTTATTGAAACCCCCACACATTCCAATGAAGTGACATGCTAACCGGCTACAGCAGAAAAGAATTGTATTTTCTGTCCATGAGAAGGAAAATTCCTTTAAAAATTTGATTCTGCCATTAAAAATACGACAAAAAAAATCTTAAAAATCGTATGGATACATGGATGAAGTTTGATGGTGCAAGGTAGTTTCTTGTACAAAAATGCTCTGCAAACCAAAGCTTATATCTTATGGAATCTGTGCTAATACAGTTAAAACACAACCTGTGTATAGTGGTAACATGTCTGTTTAAAGTAGGAAATTGTCATGATCCTGGCAAAATCATACTATATTTTCATATTTAATTACATAGGTGAAATAAAATTGAAAACACGGGTGCCATAGGCATCTAAAAGACAACTATTTTCATCCTATAGATGCAGAGTTTGTTGATATATATCAATGGATATCTATCATGATATATATGTTCAAATGATATATATCTGATATTTATTTTCAAAATATCAAGATTTTTGATATTTTCATATTATTTGATATTTATTTTCAGAATATCACTGTGCAATACATTTTTGATATTTTAAGTCAAAACAAGTGTAAATGAAATTTTCAACTGATATTGACTGTGTCATTCTATAGATAATCTCTGGCAGTAACTTTTCTAGCTGAAGGGGAAAAAAAAAAATCTTGTCCAAGTTTTGTTTGTACCTTTTATTAATAATGTATATTATATAAGACTAATAATTATTTGGTACATAACTAATTCATGACAAATATAGAAAGATAAACTGTCTAATTTAGATAATATGTTCTATTCAGCTTTATTGGAAAAGAATCAATTTCTGATTTTGGTGTTGTTGAACTTAAATTGTACAACATGTTAGGGAATAAAAAATAAATAAGCTTACATTTATGTTTAAATTTTTAAATTAAAAAAACTATTTTGTATTTAATATTTTGTTTTATAAATTTCTGATTTCTTGATAGTTGATACTGAATCAAGTTGTTTTTCTATAAATATTTAAAGCAAATTGTTTCTGTTTTGTTGATTAGTTGATCTTCAATTTTGTTCAAAGTGAAAAAAAAAAAGAAGAAAAGGAAAATAAAAGCATTTTTAGTATATTGTTTAAGTTTCCATGTTAAGTGCAATATATTTTAGTTTCTAATTTATATTATGCTTGAAAATATTTATTACCAGCAGTAAGTTAACTATTTTGAAAATATCGGATATATATCAAAATGTCAGATATTTTTGATAATTTCGAAAATATTATGATATTTACGAACCCTGTAACATATGTTAAAATAAATTTTTTAAGATTAAAAATGTTGAAAAGTACTTATTTTCAAACACTACTGCTAATTATTTTGCTGCTAATACCATTTGTTTTTATCCAAGGATTCTCAAAAATTTCTGTACAGCCAATGATATTAC
This sequence comes from Maratus michaelseni, assembly GCA_963931845.1. Taxonomy (NCBI): domain Eukaryota; kingdom Metazoa; phylum Arthropoda; class Arachnida; order Araneae; family Salticidae; genus Maratus; species Maratus michaelseni. The sequence goes on along the minus strand of OZ007595.1, from coordinate 322,330,565 downwards.
AAATTTTAACCTTCAACTGTTTTAAATATTTTTATATCTGCAATAACATTCAGGAATATGTACCTTGATCCAAAAATTTGTTTTGCCAAGAAGTTAAATTCCAAAAATTTTTAATTTTAAGCTACTTTTTAGGCACTTAATTTAATGATTTTATGCTGCTAAAGCAACTGTTTTTCTTAATCACTTTGCAAACAGTGGTAGGTATACATGTGCAGATTAGAATCAGATTCGATAAAGTTCAAAGATTAACCAGTATTTCAAAGAAGGCAGTTTGTGAGAATCCCTTGAAAACAATTATTATACTATATATATATATATATATATATCCTATATTTAAATCTTTCAATTTCAAATTTTAGAAATGGGCATCCAATAATGTCATGCTTGTGGTAATGTATTAAACAATGTCCATGTCAAACTGGCACTGAATTGCACATTTTTCTGGCAGATTCCAAAGTTAGTCTATTGGAAATATATGTTTCTGGATAAACAGTTCCATACTGTACTTTTTTTTTTAAACTTAGATAAATACACCAATAATTGACCAATGAAAAACAAAATTCCATAAAACAAAAATTAACATACTGATATGTTAAATTTTGTTAGCATATTAATTGAAACTAACATATATTTGCAGTAATTTTTATTTTACACAGTTTTGGGTCTTGCTGGTTCATTACTGGTGCACTCACCTGATACAGATATAGTTTTTATATTTATGAACACATCTTTTCCTATTAAATATAGGAAATATTAGTTGTAGAAAACATCTGTATTTCTTTTTCAGAGAAATATTCATCTTTTTACTTATTCGTCATATGTAGTACAGGGTAAATCTGATAATCATTTTGAAAATCGAAATTTTTTTTTTTCTTTTGACGGATTAACACGTTTCAGACACTGAAGATTCTGAAAAACATATTTTTAGGAAAAAAAATTTTGCTATCCGTCTGTGTGTCTATAAACGCTCTATCTGTGAAAAAATTGAGATAGAGATTTGAAATTTGGTACGTACTTAGTACGTAATAATGGGAAGCAGCTTATTGAATTTCAGAAACCTCGATTATCCAGAACTATTTTTTTTCGAACTCTCGAAATATTCATTCTGATAAAAGGTACATAGAAAATTTTCTATATTGTAAATTCCAATGAGTAAATATAAAAGACAATAAAAAACATAAATTTTGCTTAAAGAATGAAGTCGATCGGATAATGAGTTGCCAAGATATTTGTAATTTTATTTTCCATACACTTCGATTTTTCATGACCCTGTATTTCATTCCAATTTCAATTCAAAGATGCATTTTAATTGGAAATTAAATGCTTAATTCGACGCAGTATTATACTGTTAGTTAATAGGATTATCATATTTGGAGTTATAAGGATGTTTCTTTTACACAATTCAGTAACAGATCATTTAAAGTTTAGGATGTCATCAAGTCAGGATTTTATTCGAATTGCAATGCATTTTATAAATAGTTTAACACATGTTTTATTTTCATATTTTATATTATGCATATCCATGATGGGTAAGTATTACGGTAGCCACCAACAACTAGTTTTCTTCTGTTGTCATCCACAATGTGACATTTTAATTGAAAATTTAAGATTCTTAAAGCAATTTAAAAGAATTTTGTATATAATTTATCTCTATTTAAGCTAAAAAGTTATTATTCAGTTTTCATAAGTCATTATTGTTCTTATATTATTGTCTATATTATTGTTCTTATTATTTCTTAATATATCATTAGAAGATACTGATTTCTTAATCTGTTTCATTTTACTTGTGCATGTTGCTATTTTTTTATTTATTTTTTAAAATGGAAATTTTTTGAATCACAATGTTGTAATTTTTAATAAAGTTTAAAATATATGGTTGAATCAGAAAAATATATATTATAGTTTTAAATAATCTTAAATTGTCTCTTTTAGAATATCACTGCAGTAAAATTCAAACAGTTATGTCCTCTGCTGAAGCTTTAACAACATACAAAGAAAATCAACATAACTGTTTTAGGTGTAATCTTTGTACATATTCCACAAGAAATAAACACCACCTGAAAAGGCATTCTTTGACCCATTCTGGAGAACGTCCTCACACATGTGAAATATGCAATCAGAGTTTTTCTCAGCCATATCATCTAAAGCAGCACAGGCTTAGACATACAGGAGAAAAGCCATATTCATGTAATGTGTGTAAACAATCAAATATCTTGAAGATACATATGTGTAAACCCTTGTAATATTATTCCTTATAACTCTAGAATTTTGTGGTGAATTAATCGAGGATTCTTATTAGCAGCAATGACATACCTATACAAACATGTCTTCTAGAAGCATTATTTCTGTATATTTTGACAGTTTTCTATTATTGTATACCATCTAGTAGTGCTAGTTATATAACATTTTATATTAATAAATATTTCGTTATCACTGTTATCTTGATTCTTGTTCAAAATATTGTTACAGATTTGAACATACACAGAGCTGGATTGAGACATGGTCCTAAGCACAGGGCTGTAGCTGATGTTAGGAGTATTGTTTTGTACTTTAAATGTATAACGAATTATGAATGCTAAATTAATAAGTCATTATTTATTAATATAGGAAGAAGTTAAATATGAAAGTAGCTTATTTAGAATGTAATGATTGTTTTATAGCAAGTATCAACACATGGTAACATAAAGATAAAATTTATTGATTCCCAACAATGATATTCTTGAGACTTACAGCAGAATTCAAAACTTTTTTAAATGTTTAATATTCACACAGATAACTTGGTTAAGTTAAGCTATCTCAGTTTTCAGGAACTAAACAAATAACAAAATTTCTGTTACTAATGTCATTATATAAAAATTAAAGTATTTTTTCTTAATTTTAGATTCTATCCTGTATATTGCACATTATGATTAGTAGACTTCAAGCTTAAAATTAAAAGTTCTAAACAGCATACTTTTATAATTTCTATAATACTATTTAGAAACTAATTAATTTGTGGTGCATATAGACATTTAGAACTAGTAGGAACAGTCAAATATAAATGTTACTAATATAAATCTTATAGCTAATCTGATAACTATTCAAGCTTGCAAAGTAGATTTAAAAGACAATTCATTGATCCAAAAACCTTTCTTTTACTCATAATTTATAAGTTTTATGTAACAAAATACTTAACATTACTTTATAATGAGTAAATTAAAGGAGCAACGGTAGCAGAGTGCATTGGGAAAGAAAATATTGCCTTTGATATATGCAGGATTTTTGTAGGGGGAGGGAGGAGGACAATTGTATCTATTTGGCACACTCACTTAGTATTTCAAATTATATTTTGCTATTTTCAAAGGAACTAAATCCTGCCCTGCATTCCAATGCATATGCACACAGTTCCAGATATGTTTCTTTAAAACTAATATTGCTTTAGTGGCTTTGAAAGCTTGAAAGTTTTTATCATGTTGGAGAAAAATCTCCAATTAGATCATAGCAAATGTGTTCTCAGAATTGCAGATGTACCACTGGTGATTATTTTTTATTTCTATCTCACGCCACTTTCTCAAAACAAAAAGTTTTCACATACATTTTGACAACATTTGCAAGATAAATTTACTACAAAATTAATTTTTTTAAATTAGTTGTGTGAATAGAATATAAAAATAGTCACCAGTGGCAGTTCAGGAATTATATATGTGACAGTTGTTATAGACTACTTGTAAAATCTGCATTTTTTACTGACATTTTATTTTCTTTAATCTTGTATGTATACAATTTTTTTTTTTTTTTTGTATATTTACAAGTATTTTAAACTCTTCTCTTTTTTCATTATTTCTTTTAAATTTATATTGCAATTTCTTTTTTTAAGAAAATCTCTGTTTAAAATTTCACATCTTCAATTCTTGTGTTTAGGTAATTTGCTTAGAATTTTTAATAGTTGGTAAACATATTCCCATATGGATGTTGTCATAAGTGTAACAGATTCATTTGATGTACCTTTTTTAGAAATAACTTTAAGCTGGAATTAGCTCAACAATTAAAATTTTGTATTTTATATTTATGTTGTTTAATTTATAATCAATTCTGCCATTTTGTATTTTAAATTATTTTAAATTATTCTTGCTTGAATGAAATTCCAAATGATCGATCTATATATACAGTGTGGGATCCGTTATCCGGCATCCCCATATCCAGAACGCTCCAAAAACCTGAATGCAAAACGATAATAAAGTTTAATTTGTTTCATTAAAAAAAAAGAGAGAGAGAGAGAGAAATTCTAAAGTCACTTGCAGGAAAAATCACGAAATTTGACCATCGATCGCATGAAAAAAACCTCGTTAGTTTCACCAGTAAATCGTGAGGGAAAATCCAGAAAAATGTGAAATTTGGCAGTGAGTTGCTAGGAAAAACATGAAATTCTTCAATCCTTTGCAAGATAATCTGAAAAATTCGTACATCAGTAGAAGGAAAATATAAAATTTGTTAATCTGTTGCAGAAAAAATCTCAATTTTTGCCAATCAGTCGCAAGAAAAAGCCACAAAATCTGCCAATCGATAGTAATAAAATATGAAATTCATCAATTGATTCTGCGAAAAAACTCTCGTATTCGTCAGTCGATTGTCAGAAAAAATCAGGAAATTCTTCAATTGGTCCTGGAAAAATTATCATGAAATTCTTTGATTGATCATAGGAAAAAAAATCTTGAAGTTTGTTTGTAAATCGAGAAGGAATTATCAGATATTTCAATTAAAATTTGTTAATCGATCGCAAGAAAAAATTGTGAAATATATCAATTGGTCACAAAAAAATGTTGCAAAATTCTTCTGATAAAAAGAGACTTTAAACAATCAAGCTCAAAATATGTGTTTGGAACACAGTGCAAGAGTGCCCTTTTACAGAACAGTGTGTCCTTTTTTAAAGAATTCTCGCTGAGTGTTTTATAGTAACATAAAGAAAAAATAAATAATGATATTGCTTGCATTCATTAATTCACAACTTCAATAAATAAATATAAAAAGTATGGTGCACAAAATATTATTATAAAAGCATTAAAAACAGATGAGCAACTGATATTTTTTACTGAACAACTGATTTATGGAATGCAGCATAGAAGCTACTTCCATGAACAGCAAATCATGTCAATGTATACGATACAAGAATAATTAGTGCAAGACACATGTTATAAGTAACCAATATTAAAAGAATACAGTGGAACTTCCCTTTAACGAAGTCCCTATTTAACGAAGTTTTCTACTTAATGAAATTTTCTGCAGAACTTTGACTTTGAACACCATTAGCATGTAATTTAGTCTCCATACTACGAAAAATATATTCTATATAACGAAGTTTATTCCACTTTTGTACGTGTACAGAATTCAAAGTAAGCGATTGCTGTTTGAAGGATATGCAAATTTATTTCAGCAGATTCGATTGTATGAAAATGAACACATTTAAATAATTTCCATTCTGCTTGGTGCTAAATAAAACAATTTTTTTCACACTAAGAAAAACACTTGTTATCACTATTCTCCCACTCCGAGACTCCAGCGCTGACAGTTGGGGGAAGTCAAAATCCCCTTTTTACCTTCAATGATTAGAAGATGAGGTGTCGCAATGGCGTCAGATGCATTAAAACAAAAAATATCTATTAGAGTCAGACAGGTACCATTCTGACCTTCCATTGCTGATAGACAATTGCTTTGTACATCCAAAAGAACGTGCTTCAAAATACAAATAGAAGAACATCAAAGTTACTTTTGTTCCTGCCAATACAGCTAAACTTCAATCATTAGTCTAAGAAATAGTAAAAAATCTTGAAGTACATTATCGAAAAAGACAGAAAAAAGGCCGATGTAGTGAAAACATTAGTTTGAGATTCTGTGTATCAGAGCTGATGAAAGTTTGTGCCAAAGCTTGGGAATGTGACGTGATTTCATCGATAGTACAGAACTGTTTTGTAAAAGACGGCTTCATAATTAAAACTGAATCAAATGCTTCTGAATCCAATACCTGTTTGTCATATCTCAAGAAAAAATTTCATGAATTTAAGTTAATTTCTATTTAACGAATTTTCTTCATAACGAAGTTTTTAAGAGTAACGATGAGACTTCGTTAAATGGAAGTTCCGCTGTATTCCAAAAATCCACAAAGGATTCTGCTCCCAAGTCCCAAAATTATTCTTAATTGTTAATGTACTATTTTTATAATTTGAATTGTAATGCAGAACGTTTTTTATTCTATGTAAATAAGTTATTAAATTAACAGAATTGTAAATATGTATTTGCATATATTATTCACGTTTATCACTAGTTGTGAAATTAGTCATTTTGTACAATTTTTATAATAAAGTGTTCCGAATTACGGAAAAACTTCTTATCCAGAATACCCTAGGTCCCAATCATCCTGGATAACAGATATATATGTATATTAAATCTTTTGGATGTACGTATAAAAGTGGTTTAACACTAGAATGGCCAGAAATTTTACTCATGTCTTATAAAACTATTTCACAGCAGAATTCTTATTTAAAACTATTTAACTTATCCATTTAACATATATCTGTGAGGTATATATTTAGTTTATTTTTAAAAGAATTTTCTGGCTCGAATCAGAATATATTAACCTGATAATGGTCAAAATGACCTCTCATGGTCGTTCTAGTGTTAATGGTGTAAATAGCTACAGGCAAATGCTCTGCCAAACATACCTTGTATTTTATGGAATTGGTAGCAATACAGTTACAACACAACACAACCTGTGTATAGTGGTAACATGTCTGAAATAAAAAATTATCCTGATCCTGTCAAAAACAAACTATCTTTTCACATTTAACTTCTTGGGTTGAAAAAGCAGAATCCTGGTGCCATAGGCGTCTAAAAGACATCTTAAAAGTCCTCTTAAGGCAATTAAAGCAGTTTTTTTAAGTTTTAAAATGTTGAAAGTAACTACTTTCTAACAAAAACAACTTTTAATGATCTTTCAGATTAGATTTTATGTAAGAATTCTTGCAAGCTTTCTGTACAGCCAATGATATTAAAAAGTTTAACCTTCAACTGTTTTAAATGTTTTTATATCTGCAATAACATTCACAAAGATACCTTGTTCCAAAATTTTCTTTTTGCACAGAAGTTAAATTCTACGTTAAGAAAGTGGAAATTTTATTTATTTAAGTTACTATTTTTATCTCTACAACAATAAATTTTAAGGTTTAAGTTACTATTTTAGACAATTATTTTAATGATTTTATGTTATTAAAGCAACTCTTTTTGTCAACCTCTTTGCAAATGGTGGCACGGGTACATGCAGTGTAAGATGCATGCAATCCTTGATTTGGAACACCAACAAATTCTAACAGAATTCTTTTCTTTAACTAATTGCAAATTTTTTAGAGATTTACTAAGACAAACCATACAAATTCGTGTCAAATAATTAAAAGAAGTGTAAAGGATACTTATCGCAAAGGGATTAAACATTATGGATATTAAACCTTTAAACAAAATCCAGATTGATCATTAATTTGTGCATATAACCTGTTCAAATGTAGGAGCAAATCATACTATCAGAAAACACTGAAATCTTTGGAAGAATTACTTTCTAGAAATTGCTGAATCAACACCAAAATTGAACAGAGTCTGATATTACATCATCATATTCCAGGAAAAAACAAGATGAGCTCTTTTGGTGTATTACAGTATAGACAAAAGTGTGAGTTTAAAACTTTTTTGGGGGAGGGGGTAGAAGGTAATGAGTTTTCTTTTGAGTGGAACAATTTTTTTTCTAATGTTCTGCACATGTGAGTGAAGCATTTGATGCTATTTTATTTTAACATATATTTTTTAAATTAGTCCAGCTATCCATTGATGATAAATGTGTCTCCCTTTGTGAATGTTGCAATAGCAATTTTTTTAACAAATATTATAGATAAGTGTTAATTTATATGCTTAAAATGGTTATTTAATGATGATTCTGCTTTAGTAAAAATTAATAAGTTATTTTAGCTTTTGTGTGAAATATGTATAGCAATTTCTGAAGCATTTTTTTAATCAGACCTGTGATGATTGAAATATCTGATGGTCATTCTTAAATGTCTTATTTCTTGGGAAAACTGTCCAACAATCCTCCTCCAATTAGTGTCACTGACTATAGCCGGGGCCTCCGAGATCACGCTGTGTGTTTTCTGAACCGGGCCTGCTACAAGTATTAGTGATGTCACTAATAGTGATCTACTTTGGTCAATGTATCGCAGCAGAAAGATGTAATAAAAAGAGCATTTCCGCTCTTATAATTTGTGATTACATAAATAATATTAAATTTCATAATCATGAAATAAAAGGGAATTAATACACTTGTTTTATAAAAGGAAATTCAAAGTTTTAAATTAAAAAAATTGCTAAGATTAATAGATCAGATTGAACCCATTGACTTACCTTTTCCTAAAAACATTATTTTACAATAAATATACATACAAAAAATATAATAAATCTACCAAAAACTTTACAAAATCAATCCCATTCCTCCCTTTTACAACTACATACCATAATTTAACTACCAAAACACAATAAATGTCAATTTAAATAGAGAAATCGACATTTTTTAACTATAGAGACCTTAGCACTTTTTTTTAATCCGGGCTTCAGAAAGTTAGATATGTTTTAAAATTATATACACAATTATGAAAACAAACCTAATGAACTTTTATGTTTATTTATATATAAAATTATTTATATATACAATTCTGTTCTACCTGTATATAAAAAGAGATAAATGGCTTCTTTATATTAAATAAATTATATAAATATTGAAAACAAAATGCTTATTTATATGAAACTACAAATAGGTTGCCAACTTTCCTTCCTTCTCTCGCCATAAGCCCTTTTCGGTACTTTTTGGTTAGCCGGGCACCAGTGATACATGTACATATATAAATATATATATATATTAATTCATACATACATGTGTGTATATATATGTGTGTGTAGATATAAGTGTATATATATATATGATATATATGTGTGTGTAGATATATGTGTATATATATGTGTGTGTAGATATATGTGTATATATATGTGTGTGTAGATATATGTGTATATATATGTGTGTGTAGATATATGTGTATATATATGTGTGTGTGTGTGTGTGTATATATATATATGTATGTATATATATCACTGGCGCCCGGCTAACTGAAAAGTACCCAATTTTCTATCTTAACTTTGTAACTGAATTGTAATATTTAAAAAATTGTCTATTTATTGTACTTGGGTCTAGGACCTAATAACCACTCAAAATAACTTATGAAAAGATTTTTTTTCATAATATATTTGTACACTTAAGTTAGCTAAAATGTTAAATGGAACTACGTAGAACTACTAAGTTGTGTAAATCACTTACTTTTAATTTTATAAACAAAGCACACTCACTTCTAACTAAATGTATCCAGATTTCATTTAATTTATTACAGTATTTCTTTACAATCATTTTTTAAACTGTTTATCGTCTGCTTCTTTTATTTTTTTTTTCTAAAGATCATTTGACTCTTTTCGATTTGGAAGTACAAATTCATTCAAATATGCCAGAATATTTCCATTACAGTAGGATAGACATTCGTTGTTAGGGGTTTTTTTTCTCTGCACAACAAGTTCAATACCATCATATTATTTCTAGCTTCACGAATTATGAAACGTTTATTGAAACATTTAATGCTGACCACTTCTGTTGAAATGTAAGTAAAATTATCACAGCGTAATTTTTGTAGCTAAAATTTCTGCTTTTCATTATCAGTAGCGAATTTGAAGACTTAGATTAGAAACTAGGAGCACAACATTTTCTTCTCATTATTTTTTATAGATATAATCTACACTTTCTTTAATAATTATAATCAATAATTATTGATAGCGTTATAATCTAAATACACTGAAAAATATTATTAATTACTATATAAAACAATAAATAAAATCAAAATACTATCGTAAACAATCCGTACAAACAAACAAAGTACATGAAAAATTTTAAGTTAGTATGGATCACTGTTTTGACGTCAGCAGGTTGTGACGTCACTTGTAGCAGGCCCGGTTCAGAAAACACACAGCGTCATCTCGGAGGCCCCGCTATAGCACCATTTATCAAAACTGATTGGGATCATATGTATTCTGGATAACTTGTTGGGCATCCAAGCAACTCACATTTGATCAGATATCTAGAAAATATGTGTTTGTGCCATTGTTTCTGATTTCAAATATATTTTATTAGATTAATTAGGTTAAAAATCAGATTCAATTAAGATCAAAGATTAATCAGTGTTTCAAAGAAGATAGTTTATAGAAATCTCTTGAAAACAACAATTCTACAGAAAAATCAAAATCTACAGTTAAATGCTTCCATTTTATAACTTAGATATGAGCATCAAATAATGCCATGCATATGGTGATGCATTAAGCAATACCCATGTGAAACTGGTACTGAATTGCACTTTTTTTTTTCAAGAAGATTACAATGTCAGTCAATTTGGAAATATGTTTCTGGATAAAGAGTTTCATACAGTATCATACAGTCTAATATGAGGAAAAATTGTGTATGTATATATATATATATATATATATATATACATACAGTAGAAAGCCACTAATCCGCAAAGCTTGGCTCCAAGTGTTGGTTGTGCGGATTACAGGCCATGTCTGTTTAATCTTTGTTTACATTTTTTTAAATTCATATTTTGGACAAATTTACATTGCTAATACTAAAAAATAAATAAATTACACATTTTAATATATAGATAAAGTATATGTAAAAAATAATTTATTATTTTTTAAATTTCTTAAATATGGCATCAATTGTTGTCTGTTTTAAGACATTTGGTTTATAGTGTTGAATTTTATCTTTAAGTAAGAGTTCAAAAGTAATATATATGTATTTTTTTACGTGTTTTTCAATTTTATAATTGCGATTTAATGAAAAAATAAATGAATTATAAAATATATTGTTTAAGTAAGGTTTTTTATCATTAAAATTAAAAAAAAAAATCACAAAAGCTCAAATTGTATTTTACAAGTATTGTATGAAGAAATGAATATATAAAATAATATACTAATTAAATGTGCTTTCATTTTAAACTATAAAGAAGAATGTTATATGATATATAGTAATAGCTATATATAAAGATAAGAAAAATGTTAAAATTGGTGAAAAAAAATTTCAAAATTCAAAATTTTGTCACCATTGAAGCATTTTTCAAGAATTAAATTTCTTTGTTTACATTCATAAATTGATTGCGGATTAGAGGCCTTTGCGGATTACAGGTTTGCGGATTAGCGGCGCTCTACTGTATATGCAAAATTTATCTTAAAAACAGCTCTAACAATTTTTATGAAATTTTGTATCTTACCATTTTGAGAAATCAGAAAAACATTGGGCTAGGTCACATGTTTGAGAAAATTCAATTAGTGGGTCACCATGGGCCAAGCTATTTGTATCTAAAAAAACTTTTCAAAAGATTTTAAATAAATTTTGTATCTTACCTTTTTCAGGCACGAGTAGACCATTGGGCTGAGTCATGTGTTCGAGAACTTTCAATTAGTGGGTCAACGCGGGTCAGGTTAATTTTATCTAAAAAACAGCTCTAACGACCTTGATTAAATTTTGTATCCTATGACTTTTGGGCACAAGAAAATCATTGGGCTAGGTCACATGTCTGAGAAAATTTGATTAGTAATCATTTTTGGGTCACTGTGGTTCAAGCTAATTTTATCTAAAAAACGGCTCAGACTAAATTTTACATCGTATGGTTTTCAGGCACGAGAAGACTGTTGAGCTAGGTCACAAGTTCAAGAAAATTCAGTTAGTGGGTCATTTTGGACATGGGTCATTATGGGTCAAGCTATTTTTATTGTAAAAACAGCTCAGAGGATTTGAACTAAATTTAGTATCATACAATTTTAGGGAACAAGAAGACTGTTGGGCTAGGTCACATGTTCCAGAAATTTCGATTAGTGGGTCATTTTTCATTATGGGTCAAGCTATTTTTATCTTAAAAACGGCTCAGATGATTTGAACTAAATTTTGTATCCTACGATTTTTGGGCATGAAAAAATCGTTTGACTAGGTCACATGCTCGAAAAAAATTGATTAGTGGATCATTTTTGGATCACTGTGAGTCAAACTACATTTATTTAAAAAACAGTGCAGACTATTTTGACTAAATTTTATATCCTATGGTTTTCAGGCACGATAAGACAATTGGGCTTGATCACATGTTCAAGAAAATTTAATTAGTGGTTCATTTTGGTCATTGGTTATGATATTTGAACTGAAAGCTAATTTTGACCAAGCATAGCCCTGCTTGGACCAAGAACTTGTGACCAAGCTTCCCTGCTCATTTTTTTTAATTTAGAATGCTAGGATTTCAGCAGTAATTGATCTGTGAAAAACAAAACGGTATAAAACAAAAAGTAACACATGAATGAGTTATTTTAGTTTAGTATACCAATCAAAATTAATGTAACTGTACATTAATTTTTATTTTAGTTTTTTTCTTGCTGATCGATTATTTGAGCTGTCATCTTATATAGCAAATTTCTAATTACAAACACACCTTTTCTTATCAAATATGTAAAATAGTTGTACAACATCTGTACATTTCTTTTTTAGGGAATTATTCATCCTAATTTCTGTAGTTGTCAAACACAATGTCTTTTTTTTAAAGTTGGAAATTTAAGAATTTAAAACAAACGTGATTAAAAAGAATGTTGTGTAACATTTCTATTATATTGTTACTTTTCTTTTTATTAGAAACTAAAAAAATATTAGCGAGTTTTCATAAATCCTTATTAATTTTGATTGATAGCTATTATTTCTTAATATATAATAAGAAGATACTGATTTCTTAATCTGTTTGATGTTACTTGTGCAGACTGAGTTTTTTCTTTTTCGTTTCAGAAGAGAAATCTTTATTAATCACAATATTGTAATTTCTCATTAGAAAATTGTGATTACTTCCTCAGTTGAAAAAATATAATCATTATTGTTTGAAATAATTTTAAATTGTCTTTTGCAGGATGTCAATACAATACAGTTCAAACAGTAATGGCATCGGCAGAATCTTTAACTACATACAAAGTAACTCATCACAGTGAATATCAACATAAGTGCTTTAGGTGCAATCTTTGTCCATATTCAACAAGTTTAAAGCAGCACCTGAAAAGTCATTCGTTGATCCATTCTGGAGAACGTCCTTACAAGTGTGAAATATGCAATAAGAGTTTTGTCCAATCACAAAATCTGAAACGTCATACATTTATACATACTGGAGAAAAGCCTTATACATGTAATGTGTGTAACATGACTTTTAGACGTACAGACAGTCTAAAACTTCACATGATTAAACACTTGTAATATTATTCCTTATTTGTGTTATATTTTGTAGCAAAGTATTCATTTTAATGCCCAGTTGTTGGGCACAAACTGGGTTTTCATAAAATTTTTCTGGAAACGAATATTGTGCATAGTTTGAAATAATAAGTTTTGTAAGTTGCAAACTGATTTAATAAATTTTGATTAGCTTATTAATTTTTTTTCACCTAATTATTATTGCAGACATGTGTGTATTGCCAAATAAATTTGAAAATAGATTAACTTTGGATCCACTTTATTATCTAAACACAATCAAACTGATTGGTAAATATATCAATCAAGTTGAATTTTTTCCAGCTGAGTGAAAATGTGTCCATGCTGCAAATCAAAACTAGAATATTTGATTTAAAATACTAATGTTCTTCCAACTGAGCTACCTAGAGCAAATTGTGTAGGACAAGGATAGTAAACCGTTTTATATCCATGTTCCAAATTTTTCCAAAAAAAAATTTTTTTTATTAATATGATGTGCCAACAATCAAAAATTTAGTGGATCTTAGAATAATAAAACAAAATTACTTATAATTTTGTTTTTAGAACTGACAAATATAGGTAAAATTTGATGTTCTGCTTTACAAAATAATTTTAAAAATGCTATTTCTGTTTTTGCATTTTTAGGTGCCAAATAAATGATATCAGTTTTGTCCTTTGTTATTTTTAAGAGAATACAAGCTTAATTGGAATCCCCTGATATGTAAAGCCCTCTTTCCACATGCACTTTACACATCTTAATTTCCGAAAAAGTTATCAAAATGATATGCTCTTAAAAAGTTCTTTGTGTTTGGAATGGAATTCGAAATTGTCATCAATTTGGCATGCGTGCCATAAGTTTGTCCTCCCTGATGTAGGATGTATAGGTCATGGGGCTTACACATACCTGCAATTTGTGTCTGTTGGATGTCGTTCCATGTAGCTTAATTGGAAGAGCATTAACATTTTAATGACATTTTTCTGGGAACGATTCTTGGCCTGGGCACTTTTTCACTCAGTTGGAAAAAATTCAACTTAACTTTGGATGTTTTAAATATTAATAACAGTAACACATTGGCTGATAAGTTCCCGGTCTGGCACACAGATGGCGTTGTAATCGCCGAACTGATGCTTTTTTTAGTGAATACTAACCTTTAAAGGGTAACAGAAAAAATGCCATGACGATTCGCCATGTGGATACAACATTAGAGTGGTTTTAGTTGAACGACTTTGTTGAAAAACAAAAAAAATGGATAAACATGAATTTCAAAAATTGTTATTTGATGGGAAAAAACACCATTCAAACAAAAGCTTGCCTTGATAAGCGTTATCCGGACACTGCATCAGGTTAATCAACCATTATTGACTGGTTTGCTGAATTTAAACGTGGTCGTACGGACACCAGTGATGCACCACGCAAAAGAGGTGGTTACTCCGGAAAACATCAAAAAAGTTCACAAAATCGTTTTGGGGAGCCGTAAAGGGAAGTTGCTGGAGATAGCTCAGACTCTGAAGATATCTAAGGAATATGTAGTTTTTATTTTGAATGAACATTTGTCTATGAAAAAGCTGTTGTCAAAGTGGGTGCCGTGCGTGTTGACTTTTGACCAAAAACAACAACGAGTCGATGATTCTCAGCACTGTTTGGAGCTTTTTCGTTATAAAGTTAATGTTATTTATTATTAAATTATTATTACTATTTATTTATTAAATTATTATTACTATTTATTTATTAAATTATTATTACTATTTATTTATTAAATTATTACTAAATTATTATTAAATTATTATTACTAAATTATTATTATTAAATTATTATTTATTAAATTATTATTATTTATTATTAAACTTATGTTATTTATTAAAGTTATACAGTTATAAAGTTATGTTAAAAAGTTGTGTTTTCTTTATTAGACCGGGAACTTATCAGCCCATGTGTTATGATGCCTTTGAACAGAAATTTAGGTTCAGATTCTGCAAGTTATGCAAACAATCTATGAGTACACATGTGTAAACCTTTGCAACTATACCCTTATATGTATAGCTGTTGTGTTAAATTGTTCTTTAATTCTTCCCCTGTGTTCACAGTAATTTTTATGGTTGTCTTTTGAAACTTGAGAATTTTGTTTATTGAAAATCCATTAGTATTTTGAATTGGATTGCCATTGATAACAATCCATTGTATTAATAAATATAGAGTTAAATATTCATTTATTTCATTGATCTTTTGTTTTCTTTAAAATGCTGTTACAAATGTATTGTTTTCTGTGTATTAATTTAGAAAGGACGACAAATCTTTCAGAATTGTATTAGGAATTTTAGGATTAGTTATTGAAGAAAATATCTGAATCAGATGTTAAGAAGTTTGCAATAGTAATAGACATGTGTCTATTTTTATGAATTTTGCATAAAATTTACAATATTTAGTCATTTTTTAAGCTTACATGCTTATAAAATTATTTTAATGCATTATTTATATATTATTTAATGCAACTTTGCCGTTTCTCGTATTTCTTAAAGAATCTGTTTGTTTAGAGGGAATTTAAAATTTGAGTTGTTCAGTTAAATTATACCTGTTCTAATCCCCACGGAAGATGAGACTAGTTGCTTGCACTTCCATGCATATCAACGTTCGTACGCCATGGGAAAGCAAGAGCCGTCTTGGAGCCTAGTATATGACCTAGGGACTGACTCTCCTTCTGGGGTTTCTGCGACGAAGTCGCCAGGTATCCTCGGCGGTTCATCAGGTGTCTGTCCCATGCAGACGTTTTCCCTGATATGGGGTTACTATCGTAATAACCTGTGTTGTCAACACTTGGTAAATTGGCTTGGGGGTCCGCAGTGGGGAGCGGCCCTGGGCCAGTCGCAGCGCCGTAGTGAGACATAGCTGCTGGCACGATAAAAGTCCATTAGAGACTTGGGCGCAACGGTCGGAATGCGCAATCTACTTTATAACTGTTTTAATTCTACACATTATAAAATATATAGTATATTTATTGTTTCTAAATTCTTTTTAATTCAATAAATGTAGAAACATATTTTATCTTTCTGCATTTTTTACTGAGATTTTATTTTCTTTAAGCTTGTGTACCGTAATTTCGGGTAGATAAGCTGCGGCTTATACGTGTTTAAAAGTTAAATTTTACCTTTTGTGGCTTATCTGCCGATGCGGCATATACGAAGTAATAACGATTTTTCCAGGAAAAAAAAAAATGGATCATGTGCATATTATAGAGTGAAAATCTGAAAAATAATATTAAAAATGCTTCACGGATTAGAAATCTTTTGTAGAAATTTGTTTTAACTGATCTCTTCATGACTACATTTTTAAAAATACACAAACTTCCCTAAATTTTGATTGATTTATAAATCTGTTATGATGATGAATACATTATTTATCTATAATGAAACAAAAGTAATCGCCACATCCTCTTCACTATTTCTGTTACTCAGATTGCTTTTCTAAGCATCTTATAGAATATCCCATTTAAGTTCTTTTTATTTCATTAAAAAAAGAAAAAAATCTGCACATGGTTTCTTTTTGCCTAACGAAACGTACGGTACTCAATGATAATGATCTCATTCTGATAACATTCAACTTCCCGCTCCACTCCAACTCCGCAGAGTTGAATAAACAAACTGCAGATAGCTCTCTCCCTTTTTATAGTAACTAGGGGGGTTTGTGGAGTAGTTTGTGGAGTTGTTTTCTAATAACTTATTATATTTTAATGAAATTTTGTTACACAGCTTAATTTACTGTTATTGCAACTTGCTGAAAATTTGAACAAAATTGGACAAATAATAATGGAGATAATTTTTTTTTTTTAATAGCTAAGAAAAAATGGGTTTTGCTTTTTGTTTTTTTTCTTTTAAATTATTTTTTCTGTTTGCTTGCAGCTCAATAATTTCTTTTTACTGCACTTACGCAAAGTGAAGTAGCTGACACATTTAAAGAATACTTTTTATGCTTAGTTTTGCATAATCACGGCATTTTAACAGAAAAAAGTAGATTTTCTTGTTTTCTTTATGTGTGCGCACTTGCGAATGTTGTATTTTTTATTTTCAATAATGAACGTATGTATTTAATTTTTGTTTGGTTATTTTAAAACTTTCTTAGAACATTTTACTTTAAATATTTACGGAATATATCAAATAGAGTACCAATTAATTCCTGTTAATAGACATTAATGTTTACAGTTAGTAGTGAAGTGATTTAAAAAAAAAAATCTGCTTATACGTCTCTCCCTACTTTTGTCAATAGTTCATGTTGTCAAAATGGTTATTTATCATTAGTTATTTTCAGAATTTTACATTGTTATTTAATTGATGGATTTGAATAAAAAATAGTGTTATTTGTAATTCTAGTGTAATGTTTTATATTAAGAATTCCATCAAATATATTTCTACTTGCCGATCCAACGCTGAAATGTGCGATGCAATTGGATAAATTCACAAACTAAAAGTAAGTAAGTTATTTATTTATTTTCATTATTTGTATTAAATTTAAAATTCTAATTTTTTAAATGGTTTAAAAAAATGTGCGAAAATATTCAATATGGCGTCTATAGTAGTACGTACACCACTTTCAATAAGTGTGGCTTATACGCCGGTGCGGCGTATACGAGGGAATTTCAGCTTTTTTTTACGATTTTCGGATGTAGCGGCATATATGCCAGGGCGGCTTATCTACCCGAAATTACGGTATATGCATAATTTGTTTTATACATTTACAAATATTTTAAACTCTTCTCTTTGTTGATTATTTCTTTTAAATTTACTTATTGCAATTTATTTTTTAAGAAAATGTATGATTAGAATTTGACTTCTTCAATTCTTGTGTTTAGGTAATTTGCTTAGAATTTTTAATGGTTGGTAAACATAATCCTGTATAGATGTTGTCATAAGTGTCATAGATTCATTTGATGTACCTTTATTAGAAATAACTTTAAGCTTGATTTAGCTCAACAATTTTTATTTTTTATTTTATATTTATGTTGTTTAATTTATAACCAATTCTGCCGTTTTGTATTTTTAATTGTTTTTAATTGTTCTTGCTTGAATGAAATTCCAAAAAATGGAAATATATATATATATTTTTTAAATCTTCTGGATGGATGGATGACAGGGGTTTAATGGTGCAAATAGCTATTGGCAAATGCTCTCTCAAACATACCTTGTATTTTATGGAATTGGCAGTAATGCAGTTAAAACAAAACCTGTGTATAGTGGTAACATATCTGAAATAGGAAATTATCGTTATCCTGTCAAAATCATACCATCTTTTCACATTTAACTGCCTGAGTGTAAAAATGGAGAACCCTGGTGCCATAGGCATCTAAAAGACAACTATTTTCAGCCTAAGGCAATTGAAGCAACCTTTTTTTTTTAAGTTTTAAAATGTTGAAAGTAACTATTTTCTAACAAAAGCAACATTTAATGATCTTTCAGATTTGTTTTATGTAAGAATTCTTGCAACCTTTCTGTACAGCCAATGATATTAAAAGTCTTAATCTTCAACTGTTTTAAATATTTTTATATCTGCAATAACATTCACAAAGATATCTTGTTGCAAATTTTTCTTTTGTACAGAAGTTGAAATCTGCAATAAGAAAGTGTTAATTGTATTTATTTATTTATTTAAGTTACTATTTTAATTTCTACAAAAACAATATTTTAGGTTTAATCTACTATTTTTGACAGTTATTTTAATAATTTTATGCTACTAAAGCAAGTGTTTTGTTAATCCCTTCACAAATGGTGGCACATATACATGCAGTGTATGATGCATGGAATCCTTTAATTTAAACACCAACAAATTTGAACAGAAAAATGTTTCTTTAACTAATTACCAATTTTTGGAAATTCAATAAGAAAAAAAACTAGTGCCTAAAAATTAAAAGAAGTGTAAAAGACGCTCGTCGCAAAGGGGTTAAGCCTTATCTATATTAAACCTTAAACAAAACCCTGATTAATCATTATTGTATGCAAATAACCTGTTCGAATGTAAGAGCAAATCATACTAACAGAAAATACTGAAATAGTTTCAAAGAATTACTTTCTAGAAATTGTTGAATCAACACCAGAAATGGATAGACTCTGATATTACATCATCATATTCCAGAAAAAAAACAAGATGAGCTCTTTTGGTGTATTACAGTATGGACAAAAGTACCATTTTAGACCTTTTTTTTAGGTGGGGAGGGGAGGTTTCTTTTGAGTTGAACAATTTTTTTTTTCAAATGTTCTGCACATATGAGAGAAGCATTTGCTGCTATTTTATTCTAACATATATTTTTTAAATTATCCAAACTATTCATTGATGATAAATGTGTCTCACTTTATGAATGTTCCAATAGCAGATTTTAGCAAATATTAATGATAAGTATTAATTTATGTGCTTAAAAAGTTTATTTAATGATGATTCTCTTTTAGTAAAAAATAATAAATTATTGGAGCTTTTGTTGGAAATCTGTGTAGCAATTTCTGAAATATTTTTTTTAGTTTGACCTGTGATGGCTGAAATACACTGTCAAAAATTAAGGGGCAGTGACAGATTTTTGTTATTTTAGATGTTTTGTCTAATATTTACTGAAATTCTTTACAAATTGTGATTAAACTTCCAGAATTTAAAGACTGTTTAACTTCATAATTTACGGAGAAGACTTTGTCGTAAGGAACATTAGGGGGGGGGGGGATAATAATTTTAATAATAAAGAAAAATTTCAGTCACCCAAGTAACAGAAAATGATCAAAACTGTTTCTCACTGTAGCAAATGCTTAATACTATGTAGGTCCTGTTCAACATTTGTGTGCATTTGTATAAGCATAGCACATATATTCGTGAAGAAGTTAATGTTTCTGTGAAAAATTCAAAAGGTTTTTTTTGTTTATAGCATACAGAGTTTATAACCGAATGCAATACCACTTTCTGAAATCTTGATAAAGAACAGTAGAAATAGTATACTGCAATTAAAATATTAATATATTGAATATTTCATAAGATATTGATATTTGTATGAAATAAATTTTAACTGTGCATATGCAAACTACAGCAAAGAAATTTTATCATGATTTGGTAGTCAATACTATAGAGCAACTCATATAAAAAGACCAGTCAAATATCGTAAAAACTCAAAAAGATACAGGCAACAGAGTGACCTAATTGATAAATTGGAGAAGAAATCCCATATAATCGCTGAGTATAGGACTACTTATCCAGAATGATTGTGACCATATGTGTTCTGGAAAACTCGTTGGGCATCAAAGCAACACATATTTGATCAGATTTCTAGAAAATATGGGTTTGTGCTATTGTTTCTTATTTCAAATATATTTTATTCGATTAATTAGATTAAAAATTAGATTCAATCAAGATAAAAGATTAATCATTGTTTCAAAGAAGGTAGTTAATGGAAATCTCTTGAAAACAATAATTCTACAGAAATATCAAAAGCTATATTTATATGTTTCCTTTTACATCTTAGATATGAGCATCAAATAATGTCATATACATGGTAATGTGTTAAGCAATGTCCTTGTCAAACTGGTACTGAATTGCAATTTTTTTCTAGAAGATTACAAAGTCAATCAATCTGGAAATATGTTTTTGGATAAACAGTTTCATATAGTAATTTTTTTTTTAAACTAGGAAGCTAGGATTTCAGCAGTAATTGATCTGTGAAAAACAAAAAGTAACACATGAATACATTAATTTAGTTTAGTATACCAATCAAAATTAATGTAACTGTACATACATTAATTTTTATTTTAGTTTTTTCTTGCTGGTCGATTATTGGTGCACTGGTCCTATATATATATATATATATATATGTTTTAATTATAAATGCACCTTTTCTTACCAAATATTCCGAAATAGTTGTACAATTTCAGGGAATTGTTCATTCTAATTTCTTTTGTTGTCAAGCACAATGTATTTTTTTAATTGAAAATTTAAGAATTTAAAACAAATACGATTAAAAAGAATTTTGTTTAACATTTCTTTTTATTAGAAACTAAAAAAAATAATAGTGAGTTTTCATAAATCATTATTAATTTTGATTGATAGTTATTATTTCTTAATATACAATTAGAATATACTGATTTCTTTATCTTTTTTATATTACTTATTGCAGGTTGATTTTTTTCTTTTTTTTTTCAGAAGAGAAATTTTTATTAATTACAATAGTGTAATTTTTCATTGGAAAATTATGAATACTTCTTCAATTGATAAAAAAATTATTATTATTGTTTAAATCATTTTAAATTGTATTTTGCAGGACATCAGTACAATACAGTTCAAACCATTATGACATGTGTTGCAGCTTTAACTACATACAAAGTAACTCATCATGGTGAAAATTAATATAAATAATTTAGGTGTAATCTGTATCCATATTCCACAAATTTTAAAAATGCCCTGAAAAGTCATTCTTTGATTCATTCTGGAGAACGTCCTCACACATGCGAAATATGCAATCAGAGTTTTGCTCAGCCACATCATCTAAAACGTCGTAAACTTATACATACTGGAGAAAAGCCTTATACATGTAATGTGTGTAACATGAATTTTAGACATGCAGACAGTCTGAAACTTCACATGATTAAACACGTGTAATATTATTCCTTATTTATGTATCTTTCATAGCAAATTATTCATTTTAATGCCCAATTTTTGGACATGAACTGGGTTTTCATGAATGTTTTTTGGAATAAAATATTGTGCATAGTTTGAAATAATACTAGTTTTGTAAGTTGCAAACTGATTTAATAAATTGATTGATAGTTATTATTTCTTAATATACGATTAGAATATACTGATTTCTTCATCTTTTATATATTACTTATTGCAGGTTGATTTTTTTCTTTTCAGAAGATAAATTTTTATTAATCACAATAGTGTAATTTTTCGTTATCAAATTATGAATACTTCTTCAATTCATAAAAAAAAAAAAAAAAATTATTGTTAGAAATAATCTTAAATTGTATTTTGCAGGCCATCGGTACAATACAGCTCAAACAGTTATGGCATCTGGTGATGCTTTAACTACATACAAAGTAACTCATCGTAGTGAAGATCATCATAAGCATTTCATGTGTAATCTTTGCCCATATTCCACAAGTCTAAAAGCAAACTTTAAAAAGCATCTGTTAGTGCATTCTGGTGAACAGCCTTTTAAATGTGATGTATGTTCTCATGGTTTTACTCAACAGCATTCTCTTCAAAGGCATATGCTTATACATACAGGAGAAAAGCCATATCAATGTAATGTGTGTAACATGACTTTCAGACGTGCAGACAGTCTGAAACTTTACATGATTAAACACTTGTAATATTATTCCTTATTTGTGTATCTTTTGTAGCAAATTATTCATTTTAATGCCCAATTGTTGGGCATGGATTGTGTTTTTTTCAAAGTTTTCTGGAACCGAATATTGTGCATATTTTGAAATAATACTAGTTTTGTAAGTTACAAACTGATTTAATAAATTTTCATTAGCTAAGTACTTTTTTTTTTTCCTCCAAACTATTATTTCAGACATGTATGTATTACCAAATAAGTTTAAAAAAGGATGAACTTTGGATCTACTTTATTATTTTAACACAATCAAACTGATTGGTAAATATATCATTCAAGTTAAATTTTTTTCCAGCTGAGTGAAAATGTTTCCAGTCTGGAAATCAAATCTAGAATATTTGGTTTAAAATGCCAATGTTCTTCCAATTGAGCTACCTGGAGCAAATAGTGTAGGACAAGGACAGTTAACCTTTTCTTATCCATGTTCTGAGTTTTTCCAGAAAAATATTTTATATTAATATAAATGCCAACAATCAAAAATTTAATGGATCAAAGAATAATAAATCAAATTTACTTGAAATTTTGTTTTTAGAACTGAAAATATAGGTAAAATTTGATGTTGTGCTTTACAAAATAATTTTAAAAATCCTATTTTTGTTTCTGCATCTTTACGTGCCAAATAACTGATATAAAATTTGTACCTCATTATTTTTAAGTGAATACAAGCCTCACAAGTGAAATCTTCCTTCCACATGCACTTTTTACATTATTAATTTCTGAAAAAGTTGTCAAAATGATAAGCTCTTAAACAGTTCTTCATGGTTGGAATGGAACTCCAAATTGTCATGAATGTGGCATGTGTGCTATAGGTTTGCCATCCATGGTGTAGGAAATGGGGCTTACACCTACCTGTGAATTGTGTCTGTTGGATGTTGTTCTATGTAGCTTAATTGGAAGAACATTGACATATTAAGGAATTTAATTCTAAAGTTCTGAGAATGATTCTTTGCCTGGGCAGTTTTTAACTCAGTTGGAAAAAATATTTAATTTGAATCATAACTTTGGATGTTTTAAATATTAATAACAGTATGATGCCTTTGAACAGAAATTTAGGTTCAGATTCTGCAATATATGGAAGCAATGTTTGAGTGGACATGTGTAAACCTTTGCAATTATACCCTCATATGTGTAGCTGTTGTGCTAAGTTGTTCTTTAATTCTTCCCCTGTGTTCACACAAGTTTTTACGGTTGTATTTTGAAAATTGAGAATTTTGTTTATTGAAATTCCATTAGTATTTTGAATTGAACATTGTATTAATAAATATAGAGTGAAATATTAATTTATTTCATTGATCTTTTGTTTTCTTTAAATTACTGTTCCAAATATATTGTTTTCTGCATATTAATTTAGAAAGGTTGACCAATCTTTCAGAATTATATTAGGAATTTAAGAATTAATTATTAAAGAAAATATCTGACTGAGATGTTTATAAATTTGCAATAGTAATATATAGCTATTTATCCAGAAAGATTGGGATCATGTGTGTTCTGGATAACTTGTTGGGCATCCAAGCAACTCACATTTGATCAGATTTCTAGAAAATATGTGTTTGAGTCATTGTTTCTGATTTCAAATATATTTTATTAGATTAAATAGATTACAAATCAGATTCAATCAAGATCAAAGATTAATCAATGTTTCAAAGAAGGCAGTAAATGAGAATCCCTTAAAAACAATAATTCTATAGAAAAATCAAAACCTATATTTAAATGCTTCCATTTTATACCTTACATATGACCATCAAATAATGTAATGCATGTGGTAATGTATTAAGAAATGCCCATGTCAAACTGGCACTGAATTACACTTTTTTCAAGAAGATTACAAATCAATCTTGAAATATGATTCTGGATAAACAGTTTCATATAGTATATATTTTTTTTAACTAGGATGGTAGGATTTCAGCAATAATTGATCGGTGAAAAACAAAATGGTATAAATGAAAAACTAACACATGAATACATTAATTTAGGTTAGTATACCAATCAAAATTAATGTATCATTACATTAATTTTTATTATAGTTTATTTTCTTGCTGGTCGATTATTGGTGCACTGGTCCTATATAGGAAATTTCTAATTATAAACACATCATTTCTTATCAAATATATAAAATTGTTGTACAACATATGTGCATTTCTTTTTCAGCGCATTATTCATCCTAATTTCTGTTGTTATCAAACACGATGTATTTTTTTTTTATTGGAAATTTAAGAATTTAAAACAAATAAAATTTAAAGAATTTTGCTTAACATTCTTTTTATTAGAAGCTAAAAAATATTAGTGAATTTTCATAAAGCATTATTAGTTTTGATTGATAGTTATTATTTCTTAATATATAATTAGAATATACTGATTCCTTAATCTGTTTGTTATTACTTGTGCAAGCTGATTTTTTTTCTTTTTCTTTCCAGAAGAGAAATTTTTATTAATCACAATATTGTAATTTCTTATTAGAAAATTATGAATATTTCCTCAATTGAAAAAATATAATCATTATTGTTTGAAGTAATCTTAAATTGTATTTTGCAGGACATCAGTACAATACAGTTCAAACCGTTATGACATCTGCTGAAGCTTTAACATCATACAATGTAACTCATCATGATGAAAATCAACATAAGTATTTTAGGTGTAATCTGTGTCCATATTCCACAAATTTTAAAAATGCCCTGAAAAGTCATTTTTTGATTCATTCTGGAGAGCGTCCTCACAAATGTGTAATATGCAACCAGAGTTTTGCTCAGCCACATCATCTAAAACGTCACAAGCTTATACATACAGGAGAAAAGCCATATCGATGTGATGTGTGTAACATGACTTTTAGACGTGCAGACAGTCTGAAACTTCACATGATTAAACATTTCTAATATTATTGCTTATTTGTGTATCTTTTGTAGCAAATTATTCATTTTAATGCTCAATTTTTGGGCATGAACTGGGTTTTCATGAATGTTTTCTGGAATCAAATATTGTGTATAATTTGAAATAATACTAGTTTTGTAAGTTGCAAACTGATTTAATAAATTTTCATTAGCTTATTACTTTTTTTTCACAAAACTATTATTACATACATATTTGTATTGCCAAATAAGTTAGAAAATGGATTAACTTTGAATCCTCTTTATTATTTTAACACACAAAAAGAAAAATGATTGGTAAATATATAATTCAAGTTGAATTTTTCCAGCTTAGTGAACATGTGACAAGATTGGAAATCAAATCTAGAATATTTGGCTTAAAATGCCAATGTTCTTCCAATTGAGCTACCTGGAGCAAATGGTCTAGGAGAAGGACAGTAAACCTTTTTATATCCATGTTCCAAATTTTTCAAAAAAAAATATTTTGCATTAATATATATGCCAATAATAAAAAATATAATCGATCAAAGAATAATAAATCAAAATTAATTATTTTGTTTTTAGAATTGACAAGAATAGATATTCTTATTGTTACAAATATATTGTTTTCCGTATATTAATTTAGAAAGATTGACCAATCTTTCAGAATTATATTAGGAATTTAAGAATTCATTATTAAAGAAAATATCTGAATCAGATGTTTACAAGTTTGCAGTAGTTATAGTTATGTGCCCATTTTTATGCATTGTGCATAAAATTTGCAATTATTATTATTGTTTTAAGCTTCTGTGCTTATATAATTATTTTAATGCATTTACAAATATCTCTACAATTTCTCTTCTTTATTATTCCCTTTTTTTAGATGGAATTTGAAATTTGAATTGTTCACTTAAATTATGTATGTTCAAATAGTACACATTATAAATATATATTGTTGTCAACCACAATATAATTTTTTAATTGAAAATTTTAGAATTTTAACGTAAAATACAATTAAAAGAATTTTGTGTATCATTTCTTTCTATTTAAGCTAAAACAGTCAATTGTCTAAATTAGTCAGTTTTCATAAATCATTATTAACTTTGATTTATTGTTATTATTATTTCTTAATGTATAATTAGAAGATACTGATTTCTTAATCTGTTTGATTTTTCTTGTGTGGCTGAATTTTTTTTTTTTTTTCATTTCAAATTAGAAATGTTTGTTAATCACAATGTTGTAATTTCTTATTAGAAAGTTATGAATATCTCACCAATTAAAAAATATATATATTTGTTATTCTTTGAAATAATTTTAAATTCTCTTTTTCAGGATATCAGTTTAATAAAATTCAAACATTTATGGCATCTGCTGAATCTCTAGCATCATACCAAGTAACTGATCACAGTGAATATCAACATAAGCTCTTTAGGTGCAATCTTTGTCCATATTCAACAAGTTTAAAACATAACCTGAAAAGTCATTCTTTGGTGCATTCTGGAGAACGTCCTCACATGTGCAATATATGCAACCGAAGTTTTGCTCGTCGACATAACCTAAAGCAACACACACTCATACATACAGGAGAAAAGCCATATTCATGTAATGTGTGTAACATGCCTTTTAGACATTTAAACAAGCTGAAACAACACATGTTTAAACACTAGTAATATTATTTTTCATATATATCTTTTTTTCTGGGTTTTCATGAATGTTTTCTGTAATCATATACAGTAGAAGATCTTTATAATGCAATTGTATATAACGAAATTCTCCATATAACACACAACTTCTCAGATGTAAACAATGAATTTTCAGTTAAGAAACACCTGAATTCCCACATTATAAATAGTTGCTAATCTCTAGAGGACTAAATTTAATACATTAGTTCAACTTTATCTCCTTAATTCAGAGCGCATTACTGTAAAAATTGCTGTGATTTGATACAGTTGTGTACAGGTTTGTTTGGACAATGTTTATAAATTAAATTTAACAATGTGTGGAATGATCTATATTATGCAAAAAATTATATAATTTATAATCTGCACAACTCCTGGTAATAAAGAATGCAATATAAAGATGCTGTAATGTATTTTGGTATGTTTCACTCATATTTGGCCATGTTTTACAAGCTAAATTTAATGATGTGTGAAATGTGATCTATATAATGTAAAATTCTATATAACACACAACCTCATGTTTTTAGGTTTGCATTATAAAGATCTTCTACTGTATGTTGAATAATGTGAAATAATTCTAATCTTGTAAATTGTATTATTAATTTTTCATTAACTTAGTATTACTTTTATTTTTTTTATTTTCACCAAACTATTATTGCATATATACGTACGTATGTAAGATTTTTATTTATATTATTACAATTACTTAAATCTTCCCTTGACTTATAACTACAAATGACTATATTTCTTCATTTTAACTTTAAACAATTTTTAAAGGTACTCAATTAAAGAATTTAACGAGGAGATCACAATACTTCATACCCATCAAAACTATAATATCATTGCAAACATAAACAGGAATTCACCTAGAATTCTAGTTTTAATCCTTTATTTTATATATATCTGATTATCAACTTTCATTCTGAGGTATGAACTATGGAACAACTATTTTCTCTTGCTTCCTGTTTTAAACTTCACCTTTCATGAGCCTTATAGTAATCTTGTAATTTCACCATGCTCTTATTGTTATACCTTTTCTTTCCATATGATGTTGCATATCTATTAATTGAACCCTGGAGCCTATTATCTTGTACTGTTAAGAATATTAATTTACAAATGGGTATTATTTCCAATTCCCCATATATATATGAAAGGATGAAAAGTAAATATTTATAATATTCAAAAGTAAACGTAAAAGTTTAAAAGTTAAAATCCCCAAAGCAGCTTCTTTAACATGGAAAAACCAATACTTAAAACTAATTTACCAGTCATAAACATCTTTAGCCATGAATTTTAATCAGCTTTCATCAACATGACAGTTATTATGAACCAAGAATGTAATCAAAGTAGATATTTCCTACCTGAATTGCATCATAATATTTCATAATATAAACAAACTGGGTTGTTCTTATGATGCATGATTCTTTAGGAAGCAAATTATAAACAATATATTATTATTGCAGTCCAAAATTACATTTAGATCAGTGGTTCCCAACGGGGGGCGTACGCCCCACAGGGGGGCAATTTGACTTTTCAGGGGGGCAATTTGACTTTTCTAGGGAATAATTCAGAATTTCTGTGAACTCATACCTTCTGAATTGTTTTTCTAATAGTAATGTTGTAGACTGAAAATAAAAGTTACACATTCAAATTTAAAAAAAATAATTTAAAAAAAAAAGTTTTTTATTCAATTTTTAAAAAGTATCCATTCAAAAGTTTCAAATACAAATCTACCAGAATAATTATAGAGAAAAGTTTTAAAGATATTTAGATACTTTTATATATTTAAAAATTCTTTATAATTTTTCTGATTTATAAGTATTTTAGAATTTTAAACAACTTTTTCGATTATTTATTGAATGAGTCGCACTGCAATATGCCACATGAAACTATTCAAGTGTATATTTAACAATTACTTGACGACCTTCCTTTACAGAATCTTTTATCACGTTTTATTCTGATTAGAAATTGTTGCGTAATTTAATCACAGAAATTTTGCGATTAAATAAAGCAAAAATGTTCTATTCAAGATTATTGATTTTTCTAGTCAAGGATCCGAGCACTCTATACATCATGCATACGTGGCAACCGTGTACCAGTAAACTACGAGGAGTATCAGATATTTATAAAAAATATTTGATTCATCCATTACCTTCGGCACGTTTCAGGATCAATGTTAAATGCTTTTGACTGTACCAGGAGTAAATTCTTTTAAAATTTTATAAGAATTATATGTTATAGGGGGACGGAGGGCATCATCATTTTAGAGATGTTTTGGTGGGGCGCGGCTAAAAAAAGGTTGGGAACCACTGATTTAGATCATAATGTTTAATCATTTTTCCCCAAAATTACAGTTATTGCATTCA
Source organism: Maratus michaelseni (assembly GCA_963931845.1). NCBI lineage: Eukaryota > Metazoa > Arthropoda > Arachnida > Araneae > Salticidae > Maratus > Maratus michaelseni. The sequence goes on along the minus strand of OZ007595.1, from coordinate 322,300,961 downwards.
GATCAAGAAATCAAAGTAAATAATTATGTTTAAGATATACATTCAGAATTATTGTAAAAATCAGAAATTAATGTTTATATTTTAGGTTGAATATCCTAATTAACTTTTGTCTGTTTGACAATTACTAATATGATTGCGTCATAAATAACCATTAATATTAAATTTAGAAATGGGTATGGGTGTTATCGATGCAATTGGCAAAACCTATTGCATCGTAAGATCACATTAATGAAGCCACATTAATGTATCCAATTAAAAGTAAGTTCACACCTATATTTGATTAGTTTGCTGTCTGCTGGAGAATATCAGAAATGTTAAAAAAAAAACAGGGAGCATGCCTTTTTCAATAGCTTTTTAAGCCTTTCTTCCATCTACCAAATACTCGAACAAATTACGGCCGCTCAGCCATCCTGAAAATTAACTTGCTAGGCTCAGTACTTCTAAATATGAGCCTGTAACCTCATCAGACTTTCAAACTTATCCTGGGTCTGACTTGCAAAAGGATTGTAATGTATTAAAAAAGAATAAAGTCAGATCCCAGGAAAAAACTTTGTTTTTACTATGTCACAACTACACTAAGTGATGAAAAATCTGAAGGAATCGGGATATGACATATGTTTCAAGTTGACAAAAGGTAGATGCCTGCAAATATGCCTTACATATATATATATTTTAGAAATTGGACAAACTTTGGATGTTTTAAATAATATCAGTATAATCCCTGTGAATAGAAATTTAGGTTCAGATTCTGCAAGATATGCAAGCAACTAAGAGTACATGTGTGTAAGCATTTTGTAATTATAACCTTTTATGTAGAATTATTGTTATAAATTGTCAATTGTGCAAAATTTAATGGATGTCTTTTGAAACTTATGAATTTTGTTATTTGAAATTCCATTAGTACTTTTAAATTGCACATTGTATTAATAAATATATAGATAAATATTCATTTATTTTTTTATCTTTTGTTTTATTTAAAATATTGTTTTATGTATACTAATTTAGAACGGTTCAGAAACATTTCGAAATTATGTTAGGAATTTTATTATATTCAGACATGCTACTTTTCCGCGAAAACGCGGATTTCCGCTTTTTCGGCACTGAATTTTATCATTCTTGGGTTCAATGCAAATCTGCATTAAAATTTGTGGACCATTTTTTAGGGGGGGGGGGGGTAGCGGACGAAATTCAATAAACGTGCGAGAACAAACAGCGCGAAATCGGGTTTTTCTGCTACGTATTTCCCCTTTCTTTTCCCTGACCTCCGCGCATACAATCTGCGCGCAGCAGCAAAGAACGTCATGCGATATGAAAATATCGTCTGCTAACCGGTTACCTCCGTTAGCTATCGACCGTTCAGAATGAGTTTCTTTCTGCCTCGCGTGGAACGCACCCCATTTTGTGACTGATTGCGCATTTATTCAACGCATATCATTTGCTGTAGAAAAAAATTGAAGCAAGGAACACAAGGAAGCGAAGTGACATCAGCGATCAGTTCAGCGTGGGTCCTGTGCTTGCTCATTTCAGCGGCGCACGCGGTTTTTGCTCTTCGTTTTTTCGTTGGTGTTTTCAGTTTTAAGCGTTTGTTTTGTTGTAATGGCAAAAATAATTTCAGATGGAGCAAAAGTAAGGGATATTGACAAAGAAGAAAAAAACAAATTTCGGTTTGAATGGCTGTCGAAATCCGTCAAATTAGAATATGAAAATCAAGAAACGGAAGTGTTAATCGGAGATAGTGTAAAAAAGATTGATGTCAGCGGAAAAGCAATCTGTTCTCTTTGCAATGATGATGATATTTATTATGGAAAACGTGGTTGTGCGGCAATCTCGGATCACCTTAAAAGTAAAAAACACCGCCAGAAGGTTTTTTTGAAAAAAGAGAACTATGATTTACCAAGCAACTTTTTTGGAGTTCAATCAAATGCTGCAGATACGACTCTATCAACACCATCTTCGTCTCAAAACGTCCCGATATGTGATAGAGTGTCAAATTCTGAGGCACTAATATTGGGTGTTTTAGCAGAACACAGTTTACCATTTTCCATGGCAGAGGTTATCATAGACGTTAGCAAAACATTATCCGAAGATAAAAAAGCCCTAAATCATCTTGTAATGAAACGTGCTTCTGCAACTTATAAAATGAGATTTGGTTTAGGAAAAACATTTTTGGAATCTACGGTTGAAAATTTAAAAACTTCCAAATTTTCCTTAAATATTGATGAGTCAACAAGTTCTAACCACATGCGTGTAGTATCTATTTTATGTAGCTATTTTTCTTCAAGTGTAAATAGAGTTGTAGTGGAACACTTAAATTCACTAAGTGTAGACACAGTAAGTGCAGAAAATTTATTCAATGAAATTCAAGCATTGTTTGATAAGAATGGTATTCCATGGGAAAATTTGGTATCAGTTTTGCTGGATTCCTGCAATGTGATGAGAGGTTCCAAAGCAGGTCTTGAAACCAAAATAAGAGGTGAAAAAGCTCCACATTTGTTGGATGTGGATGGTGACTCATGTCATCACATCCACAATGCCTGTAAGAAGTTTTGCATGCCATTTAATATGTGGTTAGAAGGTCTATTTAAAGATGTATACAATGATATTAAATGGTCTGCAGATATTAGAACTTGTGTTAATGAAATTTGTGATGTTTTAAATATGAAATTTGTTTCACCAACCTCCTTTATTGCTCATAGATGGATGTCCTGTTATGATGCAGCCTTGAACTTTGTTTATTTAATAGATGCACTTACACTTGTATATTATGCATTTCTGAGTGATGATGACAAAACTGTTTACTTTTCCATGCTGTGTGCTATCTTCAAGAGTAAAAATGTTTCATCTTCTGATAGAGCAAAAATTAAATGTATTCAGAAGAAGCTGTCATCAAAAAAACTCACAGATGATGGAGTAAAAAGAAAAAAGCGAATCTATGAGAAGCTCTTTTTTTATAGAAAGAAAACATGTCTAATTGCCAACTTTTATATTGCTACTTTACCGCTTTTAAAAAAATACATTATGTTATTCCAAACTAAAGAACCACTCATCCATAAAATATATGATGAGCAAAAGCAGCTTTTTTTGGATTTCTTATCTTGTTTTGTTGCGCAGGAGCATTTACAAATCAAATCAGCAAAAGGTCTTCTTGAAATTGATTTATTAAATGAAGAATTCCATTTACCTCAGCAGATAATGTTCATTGGCTCTAGAACACAAGATCTTATCTCAAAGAGTCTGAATAACCCGACTGTTGAAGATTTTCTAGCTTGTGCAAAAAACGCTTATGTTCAATGTGGCATATATCTTCAAAAAAAGCTGCCTTTAAACAACCAATTTCTCAAATGTGCCTCTGCCATTGATCCAAGTGCAAGGGGCCATCAAATCACCTGTGAGAGGCTACAGAAGCTACCAGTTTTACTTTCTAATGTTTTAACTGATGAAGAGAAAGATAAATACCAACTGGAGATTTTTCAATACCAGGTAGACATGAAATTAGCTCCTCCTGTTGACGATTCAGGAAAACTGGTAGCAGTTGATATTTGGTGGGCAAAAATTTTTAACATGCCCAAGTATTATACCATTGGCAAGATTGTTAAGGCCGTTTTAAGCTGCTTTCATGGACCACAGGTTGAAGGATCCTTTAATATTATGTCAGACATAATAGATAAAAGGTCTGGTAGAATGCAAATACAAACATATTCTGCTATCCAGACTGTAAAATATAAACTACTAGCAGAGAAGAAAACAGCTGTTCAGCTCTTTAATAAAAAAAATTTTCTTCATGAACCTGTAGATAGGAAGTTATGCTACAATTTGAGGTCTTCTAGAATGTGTTACCAAAAAGAATTGGACGAAAAAAAAGAAAGAAGAGAAGAAAAGGCTAAGACTAAAATTGTTCCGATGAAGCATAAAGTAGCAGAAATCTGTTCTGCAGAGAACTCAAGTAGACTTAAACATAAAAGGAAACTTGAAAAAATGGTCCAAAATATAAAAAATAAAAAAATGAAATTGAAATAAGTCCCCTTTCTCCAAAGATAAGATTGTTTTTATTCTGCCACCAGCAGATTTATTTTATTTTGTAAATATCCTTTTATTCTGACTGCAGTAATTTTTTTTTCTTTTTTTTTGTGTATGTATATATAAGGACTTAAGTTTTTTTTCTTTGGACAATATATTTTTGGATTGAGCAGCTTTCTTCTAATGCTATAAAACTTGGACTCTTGTTATAATTGTCTTTTGGTGAGTAATATTTTTCTGCTTATAACATTTTTACAGGAATTTTTGCTAAATATATAAAATGTCAATTAAAATGCATAGAAGATTTGACTTTGTTTTAAGATTAATTCAGAATGTTTCTTTATGCAAAAATTTTTAACTCAACAATGGTTCTTTATTCTGTAACAAAGTTGAAATGCGGATAAAAAAAAAAATGTTTAAAAAGTTATTAAGTTATTAATGCTGTGTGTCAATTTTGTAATATTTGCTTGCATGTAAGTTTTTTAATTTAAAATAACGTGTATATGACATATATGACAAATGCACATATTCTGCTAAGTTCAACTTTTTTTTTTTTTTTTTTTTTGGCCAAATAAACAATATGTAGTATTGAATAGGGTTTTATGTTCAATGTATGCAATTTAAATTCACATTATGTATAATTATATAATATTTACATATTTAAATTTGTATGACCAATTATATAACTTTCTTGCTTTGGGGGGGGGGGGTGCGTGAGGCCGTGAAAGTTCAGCTTTTTTTTTGCTGAGCTTGTAGCATGTCTGTATATTAGGTATTTAAGAATAAATTACCGAAGAAACATTCTGAATCAGATCTTAACAAGTTTGTACTAGTAATAGACATGTGTTAATTTTTATGCACTGTGCATACAATTTACAGTTTTTAGTGATTTTTTTAAGCTTCTGTCCTTCTGTAATTATTTTAATGCATTTACAAATATATTTTCCTTTTTTTTTTTATCTTTCTTTTTTTTTCCCTCTGTGTTTTTTAAAATTTGTATATCACAATCTATTTCTTAAACAAAATATCTGTTCATAATGCACGCTTTTAAATTAGTGCACTAACCATTTGCTAATGCACCAAAAGTGAATAAATCCTAAAATTTGTGAAAACATATTTTCTTTAATGAAACATTTGATAAATCCTATTTTCAGTGCATGGGATATAAATTTTTCATGACCAAGATATTTTAAGATTTTCACATAGGTAATTAACCTGATATGAAATAAATTAATTAAATTTCTTAATCCACAGTATAAATAGAAATTTACAACTTCTGTTTAGAAATAATCTTATAATAAAAAGGTCTTAGTGATTTTTTATTCTTATCTATAGAGAAGGCCATAGTATGTTAGATATCAATTTTAATGTAACTTTTTATTAAATGATATTACAAACACAATTGAACCACCAATTGGAAGAAGGGAATAAATACAAAAAATAAGAATGGAGATAATTAAAAAAGATTTTATAACTTTTTACTTTCAACATATATGCTCATGTGATATCAATGATAATGAAGAAAATATAAATTCTGATTTATTTATTAATAGAGCTGGCTGAAATATATAATATTCATTTATATATGTAAATGTGTTGGATTTATTCCCTTCTTTCAATTTATCATAAACTATATACAAAATAATTTGAAATAATAAACAATATAATGACAAAAACTATTTATTTATTAGAAGAAACGTGAGGACACTCTATTATTCATCTATTTCTTCACTTTTGGATCTTGTAGTTGGCCATGTCAGAATAATATCGTAAAAATCTTTGAATTCGTCAGGAATATATTGGATTATTTTTTGTATGTCGTTCATTTTTTTCTCATTTATGGGTATTTTAGTAACATATGCCGGAGTTTCTGGTATTTTTGGTTTTGTAGAAGTTTTTGGGAACAAAAATGTAGCTTTAATGAAACCATCGATAAATTCAGAACATGTCAAGTAACCTTTATGACTTGAACTATACTCAAAGCTTCTTTCTATATTGCGAAATCTTAATGTTGTTGCCTTGTCTAATGACTTACAGCTTTTCTTGAAACATCGCTGCCATGAATTTTTAAAATCGAGTATGTCGTTAGAAGTAATGGGTTTAACTGAAAAACCCCTGATTTTTGCTGCCAAAATAAGATTATTATATTCATTTGGAATGTAAATTCTGTCCTTTCTCCTAATGAGACTTTTAGCAGTCCTGAAATTTCTGTTACACTGGAAAAACGAATGGCAACGCACAGGAAAGTATTGATATATTTTCTCAAAACGATTCATTGCAACAAGAGTGAGAAAGAATCTTATAAGGGGGTTATTTCTATTTTGTTGCAAGCGTCACTAAAAACGTGTAGTTCTTTGACAGAGGGATCCATGCTCTGTATAGTTTTCCACAATAAACTGTATACTTCATCCGGGCCCCGTTTAGCTTCACCCTCATGGTAAGTATAGAAATCAGCTGAGTTCGTCTTCATGGTAAGTGTAGAAATCAGCTGAGGTCTGCTGAACGCGCTTTAAAATGCCGGCTATTAGATTGCTAGTATCGCGTCCCCCACCAATAGTGAAGCGTTTTTGTTTATTGAAAAAAAAAAAAAAAAGGCAAAAAGAAACACTATTTCTTTACTCGTACAGTTGATAGTTGGAAGAAAGGAATAAAGAAAGGTTTTGTTTCCTTCTTCCAACTAACTATTTTTATGGCCGCATGAATCTGTATGAAGTGAATGGTTTTTGTTCTTTTCTTTGAACTCACAACTAAGGGCTACATCTAAAGAATATAAAAGTGTAGAAAAATGAATGTGTCAAAAAGTGGTGTTTATCCCCTTCTTCCAATTGGTGGTTCAATTGGTGTGAACCAGAATTAGATGTAACTGAATAGTTTTTTCTTTCAGTTAATTAAAGTAGGTTTTCATAAATAAAGGCTTTAAAAGCGTGTACTGTGTTTAACTAGTAAGAATTGGATTTATACTGTATGCTTGTTTTAAAATATAATATGGTTTAACTTTGATTATAGTATAATATGAATCACAAAAATTGGTTGAAAATTCAACAGTTTTTGGCTAATTGTTGTGAGGTTTGGCTAATTTTCTGGCTCATAATGTAATATTTCTATATTTCTGGTAGATTGTATATAGCTGCAGTTCTTAATATTTTCATCCCCACTTTATTTCCTCTGTTTTTGTGGATATCATGCAAAGAGACAAATTTAATTTTAAATCCCAGTAAATTTAATTCAAAGAGCATCCTCAAAATGTTTGCTCTGAGCTCCAATGCATAACCAAGCTCCTCTAATAATACTTCTGTAAATATTTTACATGACTTTGTCACTAATATTGTTGCAAACATCAATTATCTTTTGCTAAAGGCCAACTACAAACGTATTATCATCCATGTTTCCTCATGAATGTATTTTTTTTTTAAATACCATTACATTACAAAAATAAAATTTATTAATTTTACTATGAAGAACTAGATTTTTATTTGCCTAAAAACCAGTAGCAAGTGGTGTATCACAGAAAACTATAAGGAACTGGAAGTGACAGAAGTAGCACCTGGAAACATCTTGTTCTTGTTCAGTTACTAGTTGTGATGCATTCGTCACTGGTAGAAACTATTGAACAAAAGTTATTTTCTTGTTAAGTAGTTTGTTCTTTTCATTTGAAACTCCAAGCTAAAATTTCTTTATTTATAAATTTTTGTTGTAACTAATCAATACAAGTTTCATTTTCTAAGGATATAATTATTTCTGTCCATTTTTTATAATTTAAACGATTTACACAAACAAACATTGGTAACAGCAAGCTATACAAGTTTGGAGATTTTGACTATTTCCAAACGACTTATTATAAAACTTATCAGAAATAAAATCAGACTTTAAAAAAATGTGCAAATTTATATTTAAAAAAATAAAATTTCCAAAAATATTTCTTTGTTTCACGATAATTAAATGAAAACTTTTTTCTTTCAAGTATTTACACCTCGCCTGAAGTATTTGGTGCATGCATATGCTGGGTCACATACACACTGGGTCAGCACGACCATGAACCTCTCCTACCTTAGATATTTTTTATAAAGTTTTACTTTTGTTCTGGACTTTTGAAATACTCTGTGTTAAGTATATATGTATATATACAATAAAAGATCTTTATAACACTTACTTTGAGCTGAGAGATTGTGCATATTATAGAATTTTGCATTATATAGATCATATTTCACACATCGTTAATCTTACCTTGTAAACATGTGACCAAATACGTCTGAAACATATAAATATACAGTAAAGGATCTTTATATAACAGAGAACAGTAATTCCTTGGAAGTTCACCAGGTTATAATTTTTTGCATAATACAGATTATTTCACCCATTGTTAAATTTACTTTATAAGCAAGATCCAAATATACCTAAACTAAATCATTATGTTACTCATTTTCAAATAAGTTATTGTAATAACAGCAAATTTTACATTAAAAAAATAAAAATATATATCAAAATTAGTTCCTCCAGAAAGCAGCAATTTTTCTAAAATGTGGAATGCAGGTGCTACTTAACAGCAAAATTCATTATTTACTCATGAGAAGTTGTGTGTTAAATAGATAATTGCATTATAAAGATCTCCTACTGTATATATTCATTTCATTTCATTTCAGGTGCGACTTTCTTGTCAGTTACAATATTGTATTTTTCCCATTATAAATCTAAGAATATTTTCACAAATTAAAGAATTTGTTATTTTTATTATGTTTTAATTGCATATTTCAGGGTTTCATTGTGATAAGTTTCAAAGGGTTATGACATGTGGTGAAGCTTTAACAACATCCAAAATAACTCATCATAGTGAAGATCTTCATGTGTAATTTTTGCCTATATTCCACAAGTCTGAAAGGAAACTTTAAAAGGCATCTGTTAGTGCATTCTGGTGAACGGCCTTTTAAATGTGATGTATGTTCTCATGGTTTTACTCAACAGCATTCTCTTAAAAGGCATATGCTTATACATACAGGAGAGATGCCTTATTCATGTAATGTGTGTAATATGCCTTTTAGACATGCACACAAAATGAAGCTACATATGATGAAACACTTGTAATTTTACTCCTTATATGTGCATATCTTCTAATAAATTATCTGAATCTACATATTAGTAGATTAACTCACATGTCGAGTCACATGGTTTTTCATGAATGTCTTGTGCAAATTATAGTTTTGCATTATCTGAAAATTGTACTTGTGTTTGAAATCGCTTATTGGATTAATAAATATTCCTTTATCTATTTTATCTTTCTTTTTCTTTAAACTACAGTTTCTATTTCTGAGTAAATTAATTTTAAAAACTTTACAATAATAGAAACTCAAGTGTTATCTCATTGAAACAAAATGAGTTCATATTCTTGTAGAATTACATAAACAATGACTTGGAATTTTAACCAAGTAATTTTTTTATATGCTGAGCATAAAATTTACAAATTTTAAAGATCTTTGTAAGTCTCTTGTTTAGAAACAGTGTTTTATGAAATTGTTTCTTAAACAGCACAGATTCATTATTTGTATGGGAAGTTTTTTCTTTTACCCATAACAAGGGAGATTACAATCTCATAGACTGCACAGAATCCAATAAAGCTTCCTTATTTAAACATTAGTATGAACTTATACAGTATATGTACCTTGGGCATTAACCATTTCACCGGCGACAGGTATGGGGAAACAGTCTTTTTACCCCCGACTTATCTCGGGGCAAACGGTGAAGTGGTTAATCTTGTATGAGAAAACAAACAAAGGAACAGGGTCCATAAGCCATGTTGAAATAAGCCTAAACTCGATTTTGTTATACTGACTTAATTATTTCACTTTTTAATATTAGAAGATTTATCCTATATGATTTCAACAATATTTTTTGCATTTTGTTCCGACTTATATGACTTGCACAAGCTCAAAGTATGTATTATTCGTAGTTTTTGATGAAAAATACGCAATTTTTGTTAATTTTACCTCAATTATTTATATGAGCGCAATTGTGCAACACTTTCTTCTTTACATATATTATAAAATACATCAAAATGTACAATATATGTAAAAATAAAGTGTTGCAAAGCTGCGCTCATAGTAAAATATAAAAATATATATTAAAAATCGAGGTAAAATTAGGCAAAATTGCGTATTTTTCATCAAAAACTACGAATAATACGAACTTTGAGCTTATGTAAACCATATAACTCCGAACAAAATGCAAAAACTATTGTTGGAATCATACAGAATAAACCTTCTAATATTAAAAAGTGAAATAATTAAGTCAGTATAACAAAATCGAATTTTAGTCTTATTTCGTGGGTTTAAAACACGACTTACCCTGATCCTTTCAGTTTTCAAAGAAATTTTATACACAAGATATTTTCACATGTCTACTTCAGTAAAAAATAAAATTAATAAATCAATCGCATAGACTTATTCCACGCAGTGCAGACTCAGAGACCATGCATACCCTATTATAAGTTAACTTTGATGTTATTGCTGCTTTTTTTTTAAATAAATAAAATCTTAAATTAATGTTGTTCAATATATATTAGTTCTAATATTTATTTCTGTTATAGAATTTTTAACTACGCTTTCTAGAGTAAAAATTTTAATGATTAAATCAATTTTCTTATATTTTGTGGGCTTTATGTTGTTATACTAAAACCTTTTAAAATAAAAATCTATCTTATATGGAAAATGTTCGCTGTTTTGGCAAAAATAATATAATATTACATAATTATCTGTTTGACCAGGATAGCTAGAATTTCAACTTGTTCATTTTCCTTCACTTTACAACATTTAACTCCACTTTACCATGCTACTTTTTTGAAAATATTTCTATTTTTTTTTATATGCAAAGAAAACGATTTTTACAAAACTAAATTGACCCAGTATACATACAATTAAATTTTATGTTTTGCTTGATTAGCATAAAAAGAAAATAAAGTTAAAAAAAATAATTTTATGTCTTCAGGATTGTTATGCTAGAAGGTTGCTGCATTGAATGTTCCCAGGAGCTTAATCCTGAGAAAATCGTTAAATTCATTTCTTCAGGAAGTCTTGATCGTGTCATTTTTATTTCGGAGAAATTTAGATGACAAAGTTCCTCAGGTGGTTTTCAGGAGCTTTTGTACTATATGCGAATAACACTTTTAAAAATTTCATTTAAAAACTGTTTTTATCATTATTTTAGCAGCATAATAGGTAAATACAAGGGAGAGTCTTCTGCATTTTGGTGGATTTCTAATTTAAAACTAAATCTAAATCTCTGCCCTCCACCCTTAAATTTTGTTTCTCCCTCAACACAGAAAATTTGAAATGTCATTAATTTTTTTTTTTGCTCTATTTGTCCTATTGTAACAATAAATAATTAATGATATAAATCTCCCCCCCCCCCAAAAAAAAAAAAAAAAAAAAAATTACCATATCTCTCTTTGCTCCACTTCAGTACTAAACTCACGAAGAGTGCACCGATGGGTCCAAGAAGTCGATCTAAGCCAAGAATGAAAACTTTTTGGGGTATTAGGTATAACTAAATGAAGATGGGCTTGAAGCTTCCCATTTGTTTTGCATTATGGCTAAAATTGATATTTTACAATAAAAGGTAGTGATTACAAATTTTGTTTATAAAATTGGTATTACTTAAAAATATAAAGTACAAAAACTATCAGTCCAAAATTTCTTCGACTGAAGGTTTTGAATCCATTGTTTAACCTTTAGAACTCTTTTTGTTACTCTGTAGTAACAAAAAATAAATAATCTATCACCTAATTTATATCTTATCCCAAAGATTTATGCCTCTCTCTCTTGCCCCTCCCCCTTCAACCTACATCTCATAATTTTTAAAAGTTATAAAATTCTTTAATTTTTCTCCGATATATTTGTGATTTCACTATAAGAATTATTAAGTAATTATCTAAATTATTCTTCTCCTACCCCTAAAAATATATCTTCTCCCTTTTGCTTGACCCTAACACACAAAGGCTAGACAATTTTGTTTTAATCATAATTTTCTATATATTATGCCCCCTTTACATGTAACAATAATTAACAGTCATCTAAATAAACCTCTTCCTCAAAAAAAAAAGAAAAAAAAATCACACTCTCTCTTTTAGGAGAGGAGGAGGGGGGGGGGGGTTCTAATTTAGATGACTGATTATTTAGTTATTTTCACTAGAATACAACAAATAGGAGATATGATTTTTTTTTTACTCTCAAGCTTTCAAACTTTTTGTGCAGAGGAAAGCAAAGGATGCAGGTTTACTTTTATTATTATTTTTTTTTAAATATCAAAGTGAGTTTAATTAATTTTAACACAATTATTTTAAATGATAAATAAATCATTTGAGTTGTAATTTTCCAATTGAGTGAAAAGTTTCCAGGCCAGGATTTTTAAATAAATCATTTGTGTTAAAATTTTCCAATTGAGTCAAAAGTGTCCAGGCCAGGATTTTTAAATAAATCATTTGAGTTGTAATTTTCCAATTAAGTCAAAAGTGTCCGGTTTGAACCAGGAACCTTTTAGCTTAAGCTGCCAATGCTCTGCCAACTGAGCTATCCTGGACGAATCTGGCAGGCACAATCCATCCATCTAACCTTATTGATAATGGCATCTAGTCTGTTACTTTAAACAGCTCAACAGAATAAATCACAGGTAATGAAATTCCACTAAATGCTGGATACGTAATTACACTTGATTAATTTTAACACAATTATTCTTAATGATAAATAAATCCTATCAGTTGTAATTTTCTAACTGAGTGAAAAAGGGTCTAGATTAGCTGAGTGAATTGTGCTGCCAGATTCGTCCAGAATAGCTCATTTGGCAGAGTATTGGTAGCTTTAAGCTAAAAGGTCCCTGGTTCAAATCTTGGCCTGGAGACTCTTTTACTCAGTTGGAAAAAATCGTATCAAATTGAGTATCTAATCTATATATTTAAAATGAAAAGCGCATTCTGTCAAATTTTGCACAAAGGTCTCTTTGCACATGTGCCAACATTTTTTGAAGGTTTCACCCCACAGAAAGGGGAAACCTGATGGATTAGCCTAGAGGGATTGAAAAGGGTTGATTGAAAATGGATGGAGTCAGCATTGCATTGAAAGCCTTTTAATATATTTTTGCAGTGAGATTGAAAGCTAAAGCTTTTTTTTTAAGAACTCAGATTTCCATAACTAAATATGCATATTTTGTGCAAAATTTTAAAGAGAGCTTGGATACAGTTATGTATTTACAACAGATTGAAATGTCAGAGAATTCGGAAGATGAGAACAATTTTTTATTGCTACGTTAAAGAAGCCAACGCAAAAACAAACAAAAAAGTGAGAAAAAAACATTTATTTTACAACTAGATAACACTATTTTTTCAAGAAATTTTTACACGGGCTGTAAAACCATTTTATTTATCACCAATAAAGATTTCAAAGAGCTGAGACAAAAAGAACTGTTTATTTTAAAACTATGAAATGACCATGCGTAAAAAACAAGAAAATGAGCGCTTTTATCACTAAATATCAATATTTTTTCATAAATTTTTCATTTTAAAATATAATTTCATACAGAATTGGGTTAAAGATATAAAATAATGAAAACTTGATATTTCTTTTTAAATTTATTATCACAGGCCCGGGCAAAGCTGGGTGGGGATCAGCTAGTTTATATTAAGAAGTGTCTCGCAGTTATTTGGTTTGGGAATGCTGCATGTTATTTTCTGAGTCTACTTTTGCAAGCACCTTACTACTGTAAGTTCTGTATATTAAATTTATTTAATCATAAAATAGTCTATGAATAAACAAGGTGTAGATTAGCAGTCGTAAATGGAGACAGTACACTCCTTACAAAAGTAAAGACCAATGGAACTCTTTTGAAAAGAACATGCAGTGCCCTGTTGGAGGAGAATTCACCATGAATCAATTGATGTAAAAAAAAAAACTTCATGTGAATCACGATAGAAAAAAAACAATTGTCAAAAAATTCTGGTATAAATGAAGTTCTAGAAGTTTATGAATAAAGACAATTATATGCAAAAACACTTTCCTTTTAATTAAAACTGAATTAATATTTTAAGTTAGCAAAACATACTTTATAATAGTTGTTAAAAGAAAAGATTATCTAAATAAACTTGACTGCCTGCAGCCCTTCAACATGGCAGTGTCAAATTAAATTCCATAAGAAAACACATGACAGTAACTACCTGGCCAAGCACATGATACACCAATTACAGCTACTTTATCTATATTTAAGCTAGAAAAACATAAGTTACAGTCACAGTTAATTACATCCCTTTTACATGTTATAAAAGGTTATGGTTACAGATAAACAACGGTTCAACAGCTTGGTAACATATTCGACATTCAAGCATTAGCTTCAACATATTACACCTTATTCATAGATGGGGAAAATCGGCAGCTTCTGTGGTCAGAGATTGGAGCACCAAAGGTAAAAGTCTGACTTAGCTCCGGTGGTGGTATCTTGTTTAGTCTACCCTACCAGTAGTGAGACTACTGCCAGCATAGCTCCCAGGGTTGTCAGAGCACACAAGCCCCCCAACGCGTTAAGCTTGGGATACCGTCAGGGGAGATTGAGTGGATTCCTTCCCATGTCCATCTTGAGGGAAATATGATCGTGGACACGGACACCTTGGCCAAGGCGGTGCATGTGATGTCTTGGTGCTTTCTGCACCCCTCACATATTTGGAGACTTACTCAAGAACAAAAAGCAAGAATAGGATCACTTTGATTGTTCCACCAGAGCACCACTGATACCAGAGTATTCGACTGAAAGGATCTCTTCAGGGTTCCTACACAACTGGAAAATATGGAAAACAGGGAAAATGACAGGTGCTCAAAAAGTCAGGGAAAATCGCATTTTTACCCTAAAACCTGGAAAAGTCAGGGATTTAAAAAATATATATTTTTTATGATCTATCATGTGTCAAGATTCTTCCGAGTTCGGAATTCAGTCTGCAAAAAATTCATATTTTTTACTAGCAAGTAGTATTTTTGCTACATTCATATTTTTAACATAATGATGTTTTAGCCATACAAATTTGTTGCTAAATAGATGATAGGTGTTTCTGTGAAAGAAATATTGAGCCATGTTAAGGTGGCTAGGATGAGATATTATGAATATTTAAATAAGAAAAAGAAAGAAAATTATAAAGCAAGCAAAAAAGAAAAGCTGTAGCTAAAATTAAATTGTTAAAAGACAAAAATTTGAAAGTTACTTAACAAACTGTTTCTGAAACAACATAAACAAATGAACATGGTAGTAGAAATGTCAAAAAATATTTGAATGGTTGATATGTGAAATCTAATTATATCAATAAAATGTTACTTTGAATCCATCCAAATTATATATTTTTAATTGCTTTTCTTTTTTTATATTTTAAATATAAAAAAAAATAGATTTTTAGTTTCAATTTAACAGATTACTTTAATTTTCAGAGGTATATTTAATCATTAAGATCTAGAATTGCTAATCGTATTTCTAAAAATGCCGTGAATTGAAGGCATGGAATTGTAGAAAAAATAGTCTGGGTAAAACCTGGAAAAGTCAAGGAATTTTGTTATTCAAATAGAGTATGGAACCTGCTCTTGCTCTTGGTTATAACAGGCAGGAACGAACCACTCTTGCTCACTTATATAAGAGTACCTTAGAACTATGAAATTTTCTGAGGGCACCAAGTGTTCCACTGAGCAGACCTCCTCTGATCAAATCCTTGCATGCCTGGGGCTCTCCAAGCAGGATCTTGCTGATGATTCCTTAATGGTGCTGGATTTCCTTAGGGACAAAAATGTTGGAGGTCTACCTGGTGTAGCTCTGCTGGCCTAAGGAGATGTGCAACACACATATTACACCAACTAACCTACTACATGTGGCTGTTGATATGGAAATTTAGTCTTCAAACTTACTAAGTGAAGTTTTTTTTTTTTCACAACTAAAAATCTTTAGTAGATATCTATTACAAATAACTACATTAAATTCAGTCCTTTAATATAAAAACGAAAAGGTCATATATATGCAGTTTAACGATTGGAACTTTCATTTCCACAGTCAAATGCTTGTTTACATTTAACATTTGAATTATTTCCAGCTATGTCTAATTAACTCAAACTCTTTTTCTTAAATACAATTAAATTTTTAAGATAAATTAAAATTTAACAAAACATTGTGGATATGAGTTTAAAAGATGGAGAAACTTGCTGGGATTAACTAAACTTAAAACCCATTTTAATATAAACTCCAACATGCCCCCCAAAAGTTGCTGCTGTTTCTGTTAACTTTTCAATCAAAATTTCATACATAATCCATGTAGCAACCAGCTGATGGCTGGGGTAAGTTTAGGAATTTTAACATGAAAATAAATAAATGGGAAAAAATATAAATTTAAATTATATAATATCTATGTAAATGTATACCACTCTTGTGGAATTACTGTTATTTTGAAAATTTTTAGCCAATTGAAAAAAAAAGTGTCCAAAAAACTAACTAGGATCTTTTTGTCTTCAGAGGCAGAGCACATCTAAGCCTGGAAAAATTAGTGTCATCAGATCCAAAACCAAAAATACGCTGTAAAATTTTATCAATAATACTTTAAAATTCTTTCAAGATTCATTTTCTCATTTAAAACTTTCTTTTTACATAGAAATAACTAGTAATCCCAAACGTTCCCCCATGACAATGTTTTTCGGTTTATATGTCTCTGCAGTCTTTTCAGAAAAGCAAATTTGTTATTTATACCCGACCACTGAGTGAAATCTGCAAAAGTCACAATTCTTATTCTTTTAAAATATCATTGTAAATCTATTACAGAAAGACATGAGTCGGTTTTCCAGAAACTCTGAAAAGGGACCATAAACAGAAAGAGGATAGACAATGGTTATCCTATGGATTCTTTGTGTTAATAACCCTGACTGTGCCAAGGCTTCAGAATTGGATAATATATTTCTCTTTATATCCCAGTAATAACAATTCAATACATTTTCAAGGTTCACTGATGGTTCCAAGATAAATACTGGAACAGGAGCTGGGGTTTGCTGCCCAGCTGATGGTACCTCTCTCTTTTACCCACTGGGTAGCTATACCACTGTCTTTCAAGCAGAGGTCTATGCAATACTTATGTGTAGTTATATCTGCATTGAGAGGAAGTATAGAGGCCATCTGTCAATATTTACTCTGATAGTCAGGCAGCGTTACTTTCCCTGGAGAAACATAAAATTACTTGCAGGATTGTTTGGGAGTGTTACTGCTCTTTGAACAGGCTTGCCAGAAATGGCAACAATGTTACTATACATTGGGTGCCAGGTCATACTGGCATCCCAGGTAATGAGCTTGCTGATAGTCTAGCAATAAAAGGGTTGGTTGCTCCCTTTGTTGGACCAGAACCAGCTACAGCCCCACTTAATCGGGTAACGGATAATTGCATACCCCGCTTATATGCATAGAATGCCGTGGAACGGAAATGGTCCCTGTAAAAATAATGTTAAATATACTCGTTTACTCGCATAACAATCCCCGATTAATCGCATAAAATATCTCTAATCTAGGCCTCTGAGCTTCTGAGAGTTTACCTGCATTTTCACAAAAATACTCATAAAACTAATTTTTTTTTCGCGGTTTGTTTCTAAAATACACTTTTACATCTCTTTATCATACATATATCTTAAAATACAGTTCTATAAAAAATATTTTGCCTACAGCCGATTTAAGGTGGTTCTTAAATGACATGCTCAACAATTTTCGGCGAACGTTTCCTACGAAATTTTCTGACACATTTTCTAACTCATTTTTAAACGCAAAAGCATAAAATTGGCAGACCCTAGATTCTGAGTAAGAAAACCTGCCAATTTCATGCGTTTCTGCACAAAAATGAATTTAAAAATGTGTCAGAAAGTGGCCTGTTTTCATTTGAGAACAGCTTTAAGTTGTTTTGGGGAAATGGAAAAATGCAGGCAAAATGCTTAGAGTGTTAGTAATCCCGATTTTAAGAATTCCTGTGATAACGATGAATGGAAATATTTTCTTTTGTAAAAATGTTTTGTTAGCGACTGAAGATGATGGGGGTGGTTTACTTCTTGGAAAATCCTGGAGTTGGGTGAAAATACAATGAAGACGGTCGAGAAAATAAAATAATAATAGAACGCCAGTGTTTCACTCCTCATTGTATACGATAACTGCATTTTCCATTGTGGTCAGCAAGCTTTAAAATCACTTTGCACTCGTTGACTACGCCAGTTCAGAAATTTCTCTAATTTATGTTGGTGCAATGGAAGTAAAATGAAAAGATTTATCTATCTCTGATAAAATTAAAGTTTTGGATAAAATCAAATTAAAAACATCCCAAACAGTAATAGCGAAAGAATTTGGAATTTCACAATCTCAAGTTTTTCAAATAAGTAAAAACTCTGAAAATATTCTTCAGGAATGGAGAAATAATGGCAATTTAAACCGAAAGCGAAAACGTAATTCGAACTATGAAAATGTGAATGGAACAGAACAGTATTGCAATGGTTTCAGGAAAAAAGATCCAAAGGTCCATTAATTAATGGAGCAATAATTATGGAAAAAGCGGATGAGTTATCCAAAAAATGCGAAAAGGGTGAAAACTTCAATGCTTCGAAAGGTTGGCTTTACAGATGGCAACAAAGAAATAATCTAAAATTTAAAAAATCCCATGGAGAATCTGCCTCAACTGATGATTTAGCCATTGACGAGTGGTATGACAACACATTAATTCCGATTTTGGAGAATTATAAATCGGATATCTTTAATTGCGATGAAACCGCAATGTACTGTCGTGCAATGCCAGGAGGTACAATTGCAGAAAAGAAAGAAAAAATTTGTGGGTTTAAAAAAGCAAAAGATCGAAACACTCTACTTTTTTACGTTAACCAAACAGGAACAACAAAATTGACTCCTTTGATGATTGGAAACAGCAAAAAACCGCGATGCTTAAAAAATGTCAAAAACTATCCCTTCAATTATTCATCTTGCCGAAATGCCTGGATGACAGGAAATATTTTCAAAATCTGGATTACGAAAGTCGACTCAGACATGGTGAAACAAAACAAGAAGATTGTTTTATTCATGGATAATGTATCCAATCACAAAGCTAACGTTCGCCTTTCAAACGTGAGCATACAATTTCTTCCTGCTAATGCTACATGCAAAATTCAGCCTCTAGATCAAGGCATCATAAAATCGTTTAAAAGTAATTACAGGCATCTAATCCTTAAATATGTTGTGCGTCTCTTAGATGAAGAGCAATCACTGCTACGTTTTTCTTCAATTTACAAAAATATATCTTTGCTTAATGCAATGCATTTCACTAAGCAAGCGTGGGACAATGTTTCTTTAACAACAATTGAAAATTGCTTCAAAAAAGCCAAATTTTTTAAATCTAAAGAAAATTGTGATGATTGTGACTCAGATAATGAAACTGTGATTTATGATTTTAACAGCGATAGCGAATTTAATGATCATAGTGGTTTGCTGCAACTTACTGCTTCCGATTTTTCAGAATATGTAAAATGTGATGAAAATGAGCAAACAGAAAATGAACCTAGTGATGAAGAAATCGTGGCAACCTCTCAAAACTGCGTAAACACAGACAATGATTGTGACGATGAAAGTGTAGAGCCTCCTCCATCTCTCTCTGATGTAAACAAATCTCTGTGTGTTGTTCGAAGATATTTTGAAGCACATGGTGGTGATTACAATTTGATTTATTCTTTAGAAAACAAAGTAGAGAAATGCAGCGTCCGAACTATTAAAAAACAAACTTCTATAAAGGATTATTTTATAGGCAACAAATAAAGGATTAGTTGGCAAATAATGAAAAATAAAATGAATTTACACAGAAATTTATTTATTTTCAAAGATATTATTTAAAAATTATTTCTTTGTTATTTTATTTTAATTTTAATTTTCCCATCAATCAGATAAATTATAATGAAAAATTGAACAATGTAATGTAAATAGTGTTATAATACATTATACTTTAGCGTATATATTACTATAAATAGTGTATAAAATACTGATTAAAATTATTAATACAATAATTAATTTTTAAATTATTATGTAAATAGTTATTGTCCATTATATTTATCATATCTGTGGTATATAATCAAATAATAACGTATACTGATTACATTAATTGCTGTCCTCGCTTAAATGCATACCCCGCTTAATTGCATACAATTCAGTGGAACCAACTGTATGCAATTAAGCGGGCCGACTGTATTGGCATTTCTAAGGACTGCATCAGAACTACTGTTTTTAAAATTCTAAGAGAGCAGCAGTATCAAGAATGGATTTGACTCAAGTGGACAGAGGCAAGCGAAAGAGTTCAACAGTAGCTGCTCTAGTAAAAGGGCAAAGGAACTCTTTGGGCTCAGAAGGAATAGTCTACGAAATATGGTGGAACTGTTAACAGGCGATTGTAGACTTAATAGACACCTTTGCATTATGAAGGTGGTCAGTGATCCTCTTTGAAGGGGTTGTAAGTACGAGGAAGAGACTGCTTCACATGTCCTTTGTAGCTGTGAAGCATATGCTGCTTATCGTTTCGAGCACCTGGGTCGATATTTGATTGAGACATGTGAAATTCAGGATATTTCTATCAAATGTCTGCTGAATTTTATGTCAGCTACTAGCCTGTTTAGGGACTAAGTGAGGATGATTTTCCTCTTTCAACTTTGGGGGACAACACAATAGACCTCTGGTCGCAGTGCTTTGGCTTTCGAGCCACCCCCCCCCCCCCCCCAGTAATACAGTAAATACCCTTTCAAACTGATTTTTAGAAGATTACAAAATACTGTAAGAAACCCAGACTACATTCTTGTTTCTTAAATAGCAATTGGCAAGTTTGTCCCCTTTTCATTTTGTGAATAAATAAAATTTTCTCTTAGGGTCAGAGTATGAAGATGGATATAAAAATCGAGCCTGAACCCCTTTTGAACCAGGGATTGGATTGTGCCAACTCATCTCTACTACCAATTTCAATATTTTTAATTCAACCACTACCGACTTCATTATTTTTATAAAATTTGAGTTTACTGGATGATTGTGCAAATTCATTTCTGTATATCCAAATCATCTACTATTATTTTTTAATGGGAAGCACTAAGGAGTATTCCATGTTATCCTCAGCTAACAAACCTGGTCTTCATTATCTTCAGCTGTTCCTTTCGCATTGTGGTTGGAAAATAATAATGTACAGGCGACTTTAAAGTTCATAAAGGTTGTCATGAAGTCTGTTGGATGCTAAAATTTTTAGTACACACAAGTTAAAAATAGGACAAGTTTTACAGTTGTTGAAACTGGAATCCATATTAATTCTCATTATCATTAAACAATACCTACACAATACAGAATAATTACAATTTTACTTGTGGAAAAAACTTCATAATATCTCCCACTGCTTCATCTTCAAGGCTTTTCTCTAGAGTGGTTTTGAACTTTTCTGCTTTCAAGTTCAAGGAGGGTAATTCTAATGACTGGATAATGTGATATATTATTAAGATAAACAGATTTCTCGAAAATAATTAGCTAAACAACAGCTATTTTATAAAATAGTCTGTTAACACTAGCAGAATGTTGATGTAAATATAGCATAAGCCAGGATTATATTTTAATTGCTGTCTTTTTCTTACACACACACACACAATCTGCAGACCCATACTGTCTAATGTCTAGGAAGGCCCACTAGAAACAAGGCAAGCGAATAATCTGACCAGTCCACTACTGGAGTTAACACAAAAAAGATAACAAAACAGTCTGATATACATGGATACATGCTTTTTGAGGAAATAGAAACACTACTAAAGTCAATTCTACCATCAAAGATCTAAAATTAATATCATGCAGATGCTTGAATTATTTGCTTGGAACAACAATAAATCGATCACATTCCGAGATTTAATTATTTCTATCTGGATTTTTCTTGCCATTGTAAGTGTCTGTGTCATTTGGAGAAAGAAATTTTTCTAAGATCAAAACTTATCTGAGATCACCAATTCAGCAAGAACGTTTGAAGACATTAGCAATTATGTCTGTTGAGTTTTCATTTAGTAGGAAATTAAATTTCGACAAAGTCCTAAAAGACTTACTAAACAGAGGAAAGTATTTTCAACTAGGTAAATTATATTCAATGGTTGGAGAGATTTATTCCAACAGATCGAAAAATGCTGGGACCAGGATTCAAACCTGGGTACTTTGACTTGCCAGGCCAATGCTCTTCCTACTCTGAACTATTCGAACAATATCCTGGCTGTCATATTTCCCTCTTATTTGTTGGATAAGGCTGCAAACTGCAGTGCTAATTTCATTCATCCGAGCTATAACTATAGCATTATTTCATGATGAATCTGAACAAGCCAAAGTACCTAGGTTCGAGTCTTAATTTTTTTCTCTGTTGGAGTAAATCTCAACTATGATACTCCAACCATTGAATATAATTTATCTAGTTGAAAATACTTTCCTCTGTTTGTTATGTCCTAATTACAAGGTATACAGGAGTTCCCATGTTATTTGAGATTCATAATGAAAAAATACTACAGTTATAGCTCGGATGAATGAAATTAGCGCTGCAGTTTGCAGCCTTTTTCAACCAAATAAGAGCGAAATATGCCAGCCAGGATATTGTTGGGATAGTTCAGAGTAGGAAGAGCGTTGGCCCAGTAAGCCAAAATACCCAGGTTCGAGTCCTGGTCCCGGTATTTTTTGCTCTGTTGGAATAAATCTTAACTATGATACTCCAACCATTGAATATGAAAGAAATATTCTAAAAGACTTTTCAGAGAAAAAACAACTTTCTTATTATAATAAAAGACAATAAAAATAGCTCATGTTTTAGTTATATTTTTGGAATGTAAAATGATTTTTAGAAGTTCATTAAAGATTATTTCCAACAGTGCATTTACAATTCTAAATTTTTTCCTAAACAAAAATAGATTATTTTTAATAACTCACTTCACAGTCAACAAGTGGTAGTAAAACTATGTAACTTTTCAGGTGTGGTATAAAAATTTTGAATTCTTTTTGTGGGTTTACATGTGTGCAATTTTATATTAAGAAGGATGCAGCTTACATCTGTTTGGTCTGTTAGCTTATACACAATTTTTAAGTGCATATTTTGATTTTTTTCCATTTATCCACAGAAACAGTCTATAATTTTTTTAAATAACTTTATGATTATACAGACAATGATGTTGGCTGGTAACCTACAGGTATACAGAAGTGTTCAATTTGGAACATCACTATTTTTAAATAGTAATCTTCACTAAATTATTCAACTAAATAAGATGCAGATTACTATTAAAAAATGTTATTTCCAAAGAAGAAGCACCTCTATACATCCTGGAAGTGGGGCTGACCAAAACCTTTTCCAATCAACTCCAGCCCTGAATAAAAGTATATTAATTGCTTCTTAGATGAACACAAGATCACACAAAAATTTTGCACATCTTAGTTTGTCCCTCAACCCCTCAAGAAAATTCTGAAATGGCATCCCTAGTTGTCGCAATATTCCCAATATTTTCAAAATTATAAAAAGTAAATTTCTTCCAAAAAAAAATGACAATCTACAAAACTAAAAATTTTCACCCAACACTTTCGATTAGAGTAATGTATTTTTAAACAGAGAATAAACTTTTTTTTCAACAACCAGTCTGTCTTCCCTATATATATAAATAAACTTTACAGAGAAAATTTAAGTGACCGTCTGACAAAATTTAGTTGAAAACAATTTACATAAGTTATGTATGCAAAAAATCCACCTGTTTTATAACTTTTATTTATTTTTTAATTTCAATTACTTTTATTTAAAAATTTTATAAAAGAATTAATAATGAACTTTAATAGCTTCCAATTTCTGAAGTTTTTCAATTAACTTTGAACAAAATTTATAATTTATCTTTTACTGTCTTCGTTCTGGAATCAGTTTTACTGATTTCTAAATCAGTTATTGATTCTATACTTACTAATAAATGAACACTTCTTTGGAATACTATGCTCTTTGCTGAATAGACCCCAAATTCCAGTAAATTTTGAGAGAAACTTAAAATTTTTGTGGTTGATGTAATTTTAAAATTAGTTTTAATGTTAGTTTAAAGTGATTGTCAAATTCCTTGCTCAACAACGTAAAACTTTCTGACACATTTTTAAATGTAAAGTTATAAAATTGGCAGGCCTGACTATTGAAGTGATTTGAAATGGAAATGTATTTATAATTTTTTTATAAATAAATTACTTACCGAGTTAAAAGCAGTTGTTGTCATGTGACGACAAGTTTTTCCCCTTTCTCGAGCAGCTGCATCATGAATTCGATTCAAAATGCTGACTTTGACAGTATTTTCTGAAAGATCTTCGGCCTTTACCAAAAAAATGAAAAGCATCTTTCGATTACATAGTTTTTGAAAAAGAATACCTGCTAATTTCATGTGTTTCTGAACAAAAATGAATTCAGGTAGCTTTTATGGATGTGAGAACAGCCTTAAAATAGGAAGTGCAATTGAAATGATCCTTTAAAATGTTGAATAGTGTATTAGAAACAAAGGTATCAAATTTGGGAAGGAAAACTACTGTAGAAATTCTGAAGCTAAAAGACTACAATTTTAATAGTAAAAGCATTTATCCCTTTTTTGTAAAATATTCAGAAAAAGTGAAAAAAGAATAGTGTACATTACATTTTTTAAAAAAAGCTCAATATTTTATATTTTCAAAGAAAATATAAGTCCAAGAAAAAGCTTATTTTTTATGAAAAATTTATTTTTCCAAAATTTCCCATTTAAGAAGTTTCTTTCCATCACTTCAAAAATTTTACATCTCTAGTCTTGACAAAAAATGATAATTGTCATTCCCTACATATTCCCCTTTTATTTATTTTTTCACAGAATGAAAGCTATTTACATTTCTAGATTCCTAACATACCTATGATGGCTAAACATATATATATATATATTTTTTAAATATATAAGAAAATAAAATAAATGTTTCTTATTTTAAAATGAAACGTTAGTATAAATTCAAAGTCATATTCCTATGACTTTTCATGATTCAATATAATATAGTTTGTCTGCATATTTATATATTTTTATTTTATTTTATTTATTTTGTCTTTATTCAGTGTAACACTGCTATATGTTAGTATATCGATCATGACTATATCCATAATTTAAATAAAAGTTTTATAATGTTTCATCCGATTATACATACAATTTGAATCATTTTTAGTAATAGATAATGCTTTTTACACTTTATATACATATACACAGGGGTGCAAAAATCTAGGCACCAATGGGCTGATTCCTACCACTAAATTTTATTAGTATTCTTCGTCAAATTTTATCACTATACTTTGCCTAAATTTTATCAGTATTCTTATTAGGCGAAGTATACTAAAAATTTAGTGGTGGGAATCGGCCTATTGGCACCTAGATTTTTGCACCCCTGCATATACACTATAACATGTATTTCAAACAAGTAAATCACAACGATTAAAAAGTAAATTGAAAAAAAAAGGACTACATTACTGTTGACATTACAAAATTATTAGATAATTACAGAATAAATAGTTATAGCAGAGCTGCTGGCACAACAAAAACGCTACTGCTGATTCCAGAACCACTCTAAAAGGAAAAGATTTAATGCCTTGGAAAAGGTACATTTGAGATTAAAGATTTACCTGAAAAAGAAACTACTTAATGTGTGGTGAAAGAAATGACCAATAACAATAATTAAAAACAAACATATTTATTTAATTCAAAATATAAAAGAAACAATAAACTAAAAACTATTAAACAGAAATAAATAATAAAATGATAGCTTTATAAACAAAAGATATAATAAACTAAAAACTATTAAACAGAAATAAATTATAAAATGATAGTTTTATACACAAAAGATGCAATAAACTAAAAACTATTAAACAGAAATCTATATTAATAAAAGAAAGTTTCGCTCTGTGTGTGTGTCTGTTGGCGATGGCGAGCAAAATCTAGCCCACCTAAAAGTCTGGAAATTTAGGTGTGGATAGTCCAAGGTCTGGTCATGTGCACCTGAGCCTCATAATTTTAATATTTTGATAATTAGCCTAGATATTAATTAGATTCTCATTAACCATCACATTTAAAATGTCATCTTTTAAATCAAAATGGCGAAAGAAACAAACTGGTGCGTTGGATTTGGGAGCAGAAATGAACAAATTTGAAATTATTTTACTAATTAGCGAATTTTAAGAAAACTAATTGAGATATCAATTTGAAAATTTCTGAGCATATTGTAAAAAAATATTCTGTATCTGACTATGTGATTTTTGAAAAATTCGGTTGGTAACTTTTTTAATTTATGCAAAAATCTGCTGGTGCCAGTGAAAATGATCCGAGAAAGTTTCAGACAGGGATCTGCTTTCATTAAAAACTGAACTACAAAGAGATCTGTTTCCCTCCATTTAGTTTGCGAAAATGAAAAGAAATATTTGCCAATTTTTACTAATGAACAAAAATTTAAGTAACTAATTAAGATATAGATTTGAAATTGAGGTCGGGACAGGGTGTCATCTGCCGGCTATTTTAGCGTAGCATCTTCGTTATGTTCTAATTATCAGAAAAATGTAATTATTTTTTTTAATGATCGCGTTAATGTATGTGATGGTGGTTCTCTTGAACAAATTATTCATTATATTTGCGGGTATGGGGAGGGAGAGGGTTAATGCCTTTCTCTGAGATTGTAATTATCTCGGACCCGGGCAACGCCAGGCGGGTTAGTTAGTAAATTATAAAATGATAGCTTTATAAACAAAAGATTATCTGCACTTTCATACTGTATAAACATACTGGGTTCAAACTTCATATTATTTTATTATCACCTTGTAATCTGAACAATATACATTTTCATTTGAAATATACTAATGCACTGGAACTCATGGTGGTACGAAAAACCAGCACATCATCTTGAAATATACTAATGCACTGGAACTCATGGTGGTACGAAAAACCAGCACATCATCTTGAAAAGCACTAATACACAAAAACACTATAAGCAACACAAACTTGAAGTATTTGCTTTAAAGGAAAACAGAAACGCCATGGTGTCATCTCTTGAGAAAAACGAACAACAGCTTCATCCAATCCTCTATTTCCGTGTATGACATTCATTCAAGTCAGTCAATGATCTTGGCTTACTCAACAGTGGAACATTGTCTAGGAACAAAGGTGAACATTGACAGATAAATCCAAATACATGAAAAGACTTCGAACAACTTATATAACAATAGACAGTCTTTCACAAACATTTTATCCAAGGTCACCATCACAACATAGATTCAAAAGATTAAAAGTCACGAGAAATGTTGTAGATATTTGTAGAAATGGCTTTAACTTAAACAGGTTTCTTAACAGAACTCATGAAGAACATTTTCATACAGCTAGTATTTCACACAGACTTCACTCCTTATTTAAATACAACATGACTGCTCCAACATTAAACTAAACTAACAAAAAAAATACAACTGAACTTTTAACGGATAACATAATTAAACAAACATGAACACATAATATTGAAACTGATTTAACTCGGCAGTTGAAGAAGTATTTATACTACATTTTTCTAAATGGATAACAGTTAAAAAGAATCAAGTTAAAATATTCCACCAGCTTCAAGAATCTCATTAAACTGAATCAGAGCAGTGACATAATCGCCAAAAAGTGGTATGTGACTGATCATGACTTTGGAATACTACTGCCATCTTGTGACGTTCGAGAGTTGTCCTGATTGATGAACGTGAAGTCTGTCACAATGGAAAAAATTAAACAAAGAGTATTACAGTATGATAATGGAACGATACAGAAAGAGATTCAAAAAGGAGGGTAAAGTATTTCAGAAATTGCGAAAAGAAACAATACATGCTTTACTCAAAAAGTAAGAAAGATTAAACTATTTATTTTAATAAAAGTGGTTACCTTGATCAATATTTAAGGAATAAAAGCCGACATCAATGTTTTTGGTACACCCTGTATATTAGGGTGGGCCGAAAAACACTTTTTCTTTTTTTTTTGATTCGCTATACCGTGGAAAACTTGTCTTTAGGGTTGCTTAGTAAAATAAAATTTTTAAAAAAATTAATTCAATTTTAGGTTTTCCGGTAGCGCAATGCAAATGATTTTATTGAAAAGCAATAGTTTTCTTTCTTTTTTTAAAGCTATAAAAAAAAAAAACGCTATAGTGAAAAATCTTTAAAAGAAAGATATAAAAATACATTATAATAAAAAAAGAAGCAAAATTACTTCATTTGAGATAGTGCAAAGCATTTAAAAAATCCTTAAATTAACGCAATCGAGTTGTATTCACTCAGTGAATGTTGGCCGGATTGTGGGCCAGGTCTTTTTTGATTCGCTATACCAAAAAAGACTTGTGTCTAGGGTAGCTAAGTAAAATGCAAAAATAAAATAAATAAAATTTTACTTCTGGTGGTAACGCAAAAGGACTAAAATTTGAGAAAAAAATGCGAGTTTTAGGCCAAATTTTCTCAAATTTTAGGCTTTTTGTGCTACCACCAGCAGTAAAATTTTATTTGTTTTGTTTTTGCATTTTACTAAGCTGCTCAAGACACAAGTCTTTTTTGGTATAGCGAATCAAAAAAGAAAAAAAGACCCGGCCCACAATCTGGCCAACATTCACGGAGTGAATACAACTTGATTGCGTTAATTTAAGGATATTTTAAATGCTTTGTGCTGCCTCAAATGAAGTAATTTTGCTTCTTTTTTTATTATAATGTATTTTTATATCTTTCTTTTAAAGATTTTTCACTATAGCGGTTTTTTTTCTTTTATAGCTTTAAAAAAAGAAAGAAAACTATTGCTTTCCAATAAATTCCTTTGCGTTGCGCTGCCACAAAACTTAAAATTTAAGTAATTTTTTTTAAATTTTATTTTACTAAGCAATTCTAAAGCCAAGTTTTCCGCGGTATAGCGAATAAAAAAAAAAATTTTTTTTGGCCCACCCTACTGTATATGCATATATATATATACTCAAAATGCTCCTATATCTGCCATATATGTCATTATATACATATGATTTATGTCTTATATGCCACAGATACATCTTATATAAATGTCCTTGTGGGTTGCTATAACCCACGAGGGACACCTTTTTCGATGACCCTGTATATATTTTAATGAAATGCTTATCAAGATATCTTTAACAAACAAAAATTTCTTCTAATCATGAAGAACAGAATTTTTTTCTTCACTTTCATTATCAGAAAGTTGAGCAGTTAAAGAGCACATGAAAGTTTTCATATCACTATGACATTGAAGGTGTGCATCTAAAGAAGTCTTATGAACATATCTTTTGTTGCATAATTCACACTTAAAAGGTTTTTCACCAGTATGACCGGCGAGAAGATGTTTATGTAGACTACTCTTGTGTGCATATTTCTTGTTACATATACTACAAACAAAAGCTTTCTCACCAGTGTGCAACCACATATGACTTTTTAAACCCCACTTATGTAAAAATTTCTTGTTGCAAACCTCACAAACAACAGATTTCTCACCAGTATGAACAACACCTTAAATTTAGTGAGTAAAAATAGTGAGCATTTAAATTTTTCTTACAAGCAATTGCTTTGCCACAGAGACCACAGATAAAAATATTTTCCTCTCTGTGAGTCAGAAGTTTCTTTTTCAAGAGGTTCTTGTAATATCTCACATGCATATCTCACATTTAGACTTCTGTCTGCTTTGAATGATATGATGGAAAACTAAGTAATCTTTTCCCTTTAGCTAACTTTGAGTATCTGCAATAAATAAAATTATGTTATTATATCACCTTTCATGAAGATGATATCACTTTAATCACAAAGATATTTAAGAACAAATCAGCTCCATATAAAAATAAAGTAGGAAACTGAATTCAAATAAATTTCCTGTCATAGTATTCAAAACTACAGTGGAACTCCAATTATACGTTACCTGAGTTGTACGTTTCCCTCAGTTATATGTTTCAAATCAGCGGTCCTGGCTGCTTGCCATTAAAAATTAGCTGAGTTATATATTTCCCTCAGTTATACGTTATGTTTCTGCATCCTCAAACTAAATTTTGCCTCATTTATACATTTTGTAACCAGAAACACTAACAACGCGTCGGATGAATCTGAATTGAAAGATCCCACTCAATCTTCGGAGATGCTCGGAGGGCTTTTGACGTAGTAAAGCCATTCAACAGTAGTAAAAGCAGTAACAATAAAGCGGCTGCATAATTAACAGAAAGGCAAAGTTTGCTGCTCATTGTCGGCTCTATGCAGAAAAGATACAATCGAAAATTAGGACTTATTTCAACAAGATTCCGTACACTACTAAAATGTCTTTTGATAAATGGTTTACATGCCAAGGCGATTCCAATGATTTCTTTTAAGTACTGTATGTGTATTAAAAATATTTTTAATAAAGCTTTTATGATAAAATAACTTCATGTGTACTTTTCTTATGTACCTTTTTCTACTCTGTTCCATTTCCGAAAATTTATGTCATAGGTGAAGTAATACTTATGAAACTTCTGTTTTCATTATAAAAGGTAACTGAACGCCTCAGCGGAACAAAGTTTTTACAATATATTTAAAAAATGTTCCGTTAGAGCATTAATTGAGTTGTATGTTTTACCGACTTATGCACTTTGTTGTCTGGTCCCGGGCAAAACGTATAACTGGAGTTCCACTGTATATGTATTTCCAAAAAAAACAAGGGAAGGGGTGGAGAATCATACAAATAGCCACAACTAACCAATAAAAAATAGACTGGAGTATGCAGTTGGAAAAACATGCCAAAATTAACAATATTTAAAACAGTGGTGTTGTAGTTAAATGAGTCATAATCAAGCAAAATAAAATGCATGTTTAGGAGTAAACTGTAGAATTCACTACAAGAGAAGACCACTAATCCGCACAGCTTGGTTCCATGCATTTTGCATATTTGAAACTTTTTGTGGATTACGGGTCATGTCTATTTAACCTGTTTATATATTTTTAATATGTACTTTGGATAAATTTAGATTGCCAGTGCTTAGAAATAAAAAAAATTCCACTCTTAAACATATATAAATAAAGCAAGAATTAATTAAAAATTAATTTAATGACCATTATATGTTTTAAATCTATTATCAATAGTTTCTGGTATTAAAACATTTGGTTTATGTTTTTGTATTGTAAATAGCAGTCTACAAATGATCATAATTGTTTACTGAACCCTAAAACTTTGATATTCTTGGCAAATTATTGTAAAAAGTACATGTGTGTATGACAAATGCATTTTTAAAAAGAAATATATACAGGGTGTCCCACAAGGTACGCAGCATCTAATATGTACAGATTCAGATAGAGCACGTCAATATGAGTATTTTGAATGGTAACATGTGGGGTCCCCGAATATAGCGTGATAGTGTAAGTAAGATGTGAAGCTTGTCATATGAAAAACACAAGAAATGAGGAAAAAAAAACAAGTGTAAATCAATTTTTATTGAGAAATTTTGGATATATTCGGGGACCCCACATGTTACCATTCAAAATACTCATATTGACGTACTCTATCCGAATCTGCACATATTAGACGCTGCGTACCTTGTGGGACACCCTGTATATATATATATATTATTTTTTACCATATGAATGATTAATTAAATAAATATTTTTATAAGTACAGTAGAAAGCCACTAATCCGCAAAGCTTGGTTCCAAGTGTTGTGCGGATTGGAGGATTTTTGCGGATTACAGGCCATGTCTAATTAATCTTTGTTTACATTTTTTTAAATCCATATTTTGGACAAATTTAGATTGCTAATACCAAAAAATAAATAAATTGCACATTTTAATATATAGATAAAGTAATAACTATGTAAAAAAAATTATTATTTAAATTTAATAATAATTAAATAATAATAATTAATTATTTTTTAAATTTTTTAAATATGGCATCAATTGTTGTCTGTTTTAAGACATTTGGTTTATAGTGTTGAATTTTATCTTTAAGTAAGAGTTCAAAAGCAATATATATGTATTTTTTATGTGTTTTTCAATTTTATAATTACGATTTAATGAAAAATAAATAAATTATAAAATATATTGTCTAAAAGAGGATTTTTTACCATTAAAAAAAAAAAAATCACAAAAGTTCAAATTGTATTTTACAAGTATTGTATGAAGAAATGAATATATAAAATAATATACTAATTAAATGTGCTTTCATTTTAAACTATAAAGAAGAATGTTATATGATATATAATACTATATATAAAGATAAGAAAAATGTTAAAATTGGAGAAAAAAAATTTCAAAATTCAAAATTTTGTCACCATTGAAGCATTTTTCAAGAATTAAATTTCTTTGTTTACATTCATAAATTGATTGCAGATTAGAGGCCTTTGCGGATTACAGGTTTGCGGATTAGCGGCGCTCTACTGTGCTATCATTTTAAAATATAAAAAATAAAAAATAGTATTTAAATAATATATGACATCAGAACTTAAAGTTGAAGGGAAAAATGAAAAAAAAAATGCTATTGGTTACGTGATTTTTATGAATTAAATTTCTTAGTTTACATTCACATATGCAGTGCGGATTACAGGCATTTGTGGATTAGAGGTACTCTACTGTATTATGAATGATAGTGTTAAAAGACATCTAGAATAGCCAGTTGTTATAATAAGTCTGAGACATTACAGAAAAACTGCAAAGGAAGGCTGTTGTAACATCAGAGCAGTGTTGAATTCAGGAGGTGGCCTGGGGGGACATTCCCCCCAGATAATTGAAATGTCCCCCCACCCTGGAAGATTTGAGATTTTATGCTTTTAATGGTTAAAAAGTGCAATTCCCCTCCCCCCCCCCCGGAACTCTATAATGTCCCCCCCTGGAATCACAGAAATCCCTCCCGGAGAAAAGTGTCTGAATTCAACACTGCATCAGAGGCTGATGAAACTTAAACAGGGGTAGCTAGATTAAGAAGTGTGCATGGTGCAGGTCCATTTTCATTCATTAGATTCAAACACAGGCTTAATTTTTTTCTGAAGATTTAGGCCTGGACATTACATTTTTAATGCAGATTTGGGCTGAGATTGGCTTGGGTTTTATTCTTTCCAGCTCAGAATTTTATTTCACATGTAATATCATACCATTCCTCCATAATTAGTGGATAATGTAAATAATGAAACCACATTTCTTTGTTTCATTTCCTATTTTGCGATCTTTTACATAGTTTTATTTGTTAGGAAGTCCCGTGAAATATATTTTATGCCAGAATGACGTGACTGACTCATTTTTTAAAATAAAATCTTACATGTACTCAAATCTGATTAAGGAGTTGGTTTGACATTTAGATAGCTGTTTAAACAGAGAAAAATCTTTAAATAGTTAGATAAAGAAGTTTTTTTTAAATAAAAATCTGTCATCTTTTGAATTTATCATTTTTTGAGAGACCATCTAAGGTAAATGCTAAAAGCAGGTATCAAAGAATAGAAGGTGAGAAGATTTAGTTCATTTATTATTTATAGTTCATAGAAAGTAATAAATAGGGCAGAAAATTTAAAAGCTGAATTTTAAAGATTTGGAACTCTGTCACCTGAGGGTGGGGATATTTATATGGTTATTTATATATTGTTACAACAAAGTAACAAATAGGGCAGAAACATTTTAAAAATTAAAGTTTTAAAGATTTAAAACCCTGTGAACTTGAGTGATGGACAGTAATCTAAATGATTTATTATCTATTGCTGCTATGTAGTAACAAATAGCACAGAAACAAACTTAAAAATGAAAGAGTTTTAAAGACTTTAAACTTTATATGCTTGGTACAGGTGGGAGCAATTCGAGGAGGAGATGAAATGATTAATTGTTTACTGTTACAATAAACCATAACTAACCAAGAGGGCAGAGAAACTTGAAAGATTAATGATTTTGAAAAACAAAAAGAAATATTATGTGATGAGGGCAGGGGGATTCAGGTCAAAAGAGAGAGAAAATTTTGCAGTGGAGTAGGATTTAGATGATCTGTTAAAACACAAAATATATTTATTATGTTAGGGTGATTTAAAGTTAAATCAGTTGTGAAGCTAACTTTCTGATATGATCCATACAGTAAACTCCCTCAAATATGCAATTCTAAAATCCGGACATCTTTGCAGATGTAAACAGTGAAACTTAGAAATAAGATATAAGGGGAAAATTCAAGATTTTTTTTTTTTTTTTAAATTCTGTATCCATTTAAATATGTAGTTCTGGTTAATATGATTGAACTCATGCGTTCTCATGAAGGAAGTATAAATTTATTTCCAAAAAAATTCAAGATAATGCTGATATTGGTGGTGATCGTAATCTTTTTATTAAATACATTTATTATCTTTTTATTAAATACATTTTTCTTTTTATTAAACACATTCATTATTTGGAGATGTAAGCAGTGAAACTTACAGATAAGATGTAGAGGAAAAATTCAAGATTTTATTATTATTATTATTCCGTATCCATTTAAATATGTAGTTCTGGTTAATATGATTGAACTCATGCGTTCTCATGAAGGAAGTATAAATTTATTTCCAAAACAATTCAAGATGATGCTGATATTGGTGGTGATCGTAATCTTTTTATCAAATACATTTATTACTTTTTTATTAAATACATTTTTCTTTTTATTAAACACATTCATTATTTGGAGATGTAAGCAGTGAAACTTACATATAAGATGTAGAGGAAAAATTCAAGATTTTATTATTATTATTATTCCGTATCCATTTAAATATGTAGTTCTGGTTAATATGATTGAACTCATGCGTTCTCATGAAGGAAGTATAAATTTATTTCCAAAACAATTCAAGATGATGCTGATATTGGTGGTGATTGTAATCTTTTTATTAAATACATTTATTATCTTTTTATTAAATACATTTTTCTTTTTATTAAACACATTCATCATTTGGAGATGTAAGCAGTGAAACTTACAGATAAGATGTAGAGGAAAAATTCAAGATTTTATTATTATTATTATTCCGTATCCATTTAAATATGTAGTTCTGGTTAATATGATTGAACTCATGCGTTCTCATGAAGGAAGTATAAATTTATTTCCAAAAAAATTCAAGATAATGCTGATATTGGTGGTGATCGTAATCTTTTTATTAAATACATTTATTATCTTTTTATTAAATACATTTTTCTTTTTATTAAACACATTCATTATTTGGAGATGTAAGCAGTGAAACTTACAGATAAGATGTAGAGGAAAAATTCAAGATTTTATTATTATTATTATTCCGTATCCATTTAAATATGTAGTTCTGGTTAATATGATTGAACTCATGCGTTCTCATGAAGGAAGTATAAATTTATTTCCAAAACAATTCAAGATGATGCTGATATTGGTGGTGATCGTAATCTTTTTATTAAATACATTTATTATCTTTTTATTAAATACATTTTTCTTTTTATTAAACACATTCATTATTTGGAGATGTAAGCAGTGAAACTTACAGATAAGATGTAGAGGAAAAATTCAAGATTTTATTATTATTATTATTCTGTATCCATTTAAATATGTAGTTCTGGTTAATATGATTGAACTCATGCGTTCTCATGAAGGAAGTATAAATTTATTTCCAAAAAAATTCAAGATAATGCTAATATTGGTGGTGATCGTAATCTTTTTATTAAATACATTTATTATCTTTTTATTAAATACATTTTTCTTTTTATTAAACACATTCATTATTTGGAGATGTAAGCAGTGAAACTTACAGATAAGATGTAGAGGAAAAATTCAAGATTTTATTATTATTATTATTCCGTATCCATTTAAATATGTAGTTCTGGTTAATATGATTGAACTCATGCATTCTCATGAAGGAAGTATAAATTTATTTCCAAAAAAATTCAAGATAATGCTGATATTGATGGTGATCATAATCTTTTTTATTAAATACATTTTTCTTTTTATTAAACACATTCATTATTTGGTGATTCAAGCAGTGAAACTTCCCGATAAAAAATGACATAAATTAAACATACACTCATTCATATTCAAATACGTATTTATTTTCATCTGAAACATAGTTCTGTTCAAACTTTGCAAAAGTCTAAATGTGATCCGGAAGAATTATTCTAGGGTGAACCAGACATGCAGAAAGAAAAATTAGAGTCATCCCAACCCCCACCTTCCCAAAAAAAATTAGAAACAACTCGACCCAATGTAGGACTCTATTTAACAATCTCGAGGTGTCTGCTATTAAGAGGTATCACTATATTTGAATATTAAAGAAAACAGATTTGTCCATTTTTCTATATAAAATATAAAGTTGGCATTAGAGATATAATTAATTGTACATTACTTTTGATAATAGCATTAAAACATAATTTATTGTCCTTTCATTGCAGGTTTGGGTCAGGTTGCAGGTTGATGTATTTTGGGTTAAAATATATCAGTTTGGGTTGGGTTTCAGGTCGCTGAAAATTACTTTTGTAGGTTTGGGTCCAGGAAAATTTTTTTTATTTGATTCAGGTTGACTTCAAATAGAATTTGCAGAGTTCAGGTACAATTCCAGGAGTCTACTTCAGTGCTGCCATCTGTTAGTCTCGAGAGGATGTGATGATGTCAGCAAAGGTGTGTCTTTGTTTGTCCAAGGTCACCAATGCAAGATGATATGGTAGTGGTAAGGATCAAACCTTATAACTACGAGCAGAGGCAAGATCTTTAGTGTCAAACAAAATGCTAGCTCAATCGCTTTGTGTGAGAAACTAATTTTAATGCCTATGCAAGATGGCATCGACACAGAATAAACAAAAATTTTATAATGAGATTAAGTTCAAAAACTAGTATAAAAATCAATCCTGAGCCGATTTTTGGCCCAGGTTGATAATTTTTTTTCCTTCTAGATTACTATAATCATAACAGAAATTAAAATTTGTTTCAAAAAATTTCCAGGACTGAGTTTGAATTTCTATAATATTTCAAGGTCAACAAAATTCCTTGATATTTTCATATTTTTCAGGTCAGTGACCACTCTGCTTATCCCCTGTTTATTCTACAGAAATCAAAAGAAAGTCACAGACTACCCATATAAATTAATAATTTTTTCTTGACTGTAAACCTGGTTTTATGTAATTTTTTATCGTTCCCCAATAGTGTTAAAATTTTTGCTTCTGATAAGAAATTTATGGTATAAATTTTTGGTACTTCTCTATTATCCCGTCGATCCCTTTTCATAACAAAAAACTATCGCCAAACTGTAATGCCAAATAAATGGGAGAACATTGCCATTGGAATATCAAAATAAATAAATGGTTGAATCCTCAAATAGGCGAGGAAGTTGGCGGTGTTGGATTTGGCGAGGCGATAAATGAGATTTTCTTGCTACCAGTTAGTGTCTTACATTTTTTCCACGGCCTACGTTGTTTGATGTACAAATTTGATTGGTTTATGAGTAAATTGAATCCTTTGGTCGGGTTGGTTGGTTTATTGTGTGCGGTAATGTTGGATTCATAGAGTTGGGAGGTAGCTACACGCCTATGTTGTTTGATGTGGAAATTTAATTGGTTTGTGGGTAAATAAATCGTTTGATTGGGTTGGTTGGTTTCTTGTTAACCGTAATGTTGGATTCATAAAATTCGGATGTAGCTAGAGATACGTAAAAACGTCTTGCAGTTTGAAGCCGGTTCTTTCTTAAATCACTAGGCCGAAAGAAGAGAAGAGCATGGAATAAGGGCTGAACTAAATGGGCGGTGTTCATTTTTCAAAGGAAGACGTAAACATTGATTTTATTTCGTTTTATGAATATTTACAAAGTTTCAGTAAATTTTACTGCAACATTTTTTGATTTTTACATACTTTTACCAATATTTTCCTTCAAATATTTCAATTTTTACAAACTTTTAGCAATTTTTTCGTTTAGATTTTTCCAGTTCTCCACATTTTAGCTATTTTTTCCGGATGTTTCCGTTAAAAAATATTTAGCTAATTTTTCCTTCGGATTTTTCCATTTTAACAAATTTTTAGCCATTTTTCCCTCTGGATTTTTTTATTTTTACAAATTTATAACTATTTATTCCTCTGGATATTTGTATTTTTACAAAATTTTTTCCTGCGGATTTTTCCATTAAAAAAAAAGTTTTAGCTATTTTTTCCTCCAGATTTTGCAATTTTAACCTATTTTTTCATTCGGATTTTTCGTTTTTACCAGTTTTTAATTATTTTTCCTGTGTATGAATTTCAAGCATTCTAGAGACTGCTATACAGCGAGTTTCATTCGTCCAGTGATGTTATTTTTCGGTCAATGTACGCGAAGCGTATACACATAAGTTACTGACCAGAGCTTGAATGAATTTCATGCATTCTAGAGATTGCTATATAGCGAGTTACATGCGTCCAGTGATGTTTTTTTCGGTTAATGTACGCAAAATGTACGTACACAAATTACTGACTGTGGGTTGAATGAATTTCATGCATTGTAGAGAAAGCTGTACAGCGAGTTACATGCGTTGAGTGATGTTTTTTTTTTCGGTTAATGTATGCAAAGTATAGTCAAGTGCGTCTTGCATGTATTTAAATCATTAGAAAAATGAGGAATATCGAAAATTTTCCCAGTTGTAATGTGTGTGCTTTGATGCAGAGAATTGACTATTTACAAAGTTTTTATGAGAATTTCTTTCATTAAGTAAACGTTGATTTTATTCCGTTTTGTGACAATTTTCAAAATTTAAGCCATATTTTACTAGAAATGTTTTAATTGTTAAAGGTAATAAATTATTAAACTTGATAAATATTTTAACAAAATTCATAGAAAAAAATTAGATAAAAATTTGTAAAAATGGATACATCTGGAAGAAAAAAAGCTATAAATATGTAAAAATAGAAAAATTTTGTGGAAAAATTGGGTAAAAGTATGTAGAAATGTAAAAATCCGGAGAAAAAAGTAGCCGAATATTTGTAAAAATGAAGTATCTGGAGGAAAAAATACCTAAAAATTTGTAAAAATGAAAAACCCCAAAAAAAAATTGCTAAAAATTTTTTTAATCTGAAAAATCAGGAGGAAAAAATAGCTAAAATTTTTTAAAAATTGAAAAATCCGGAGGAAAAAAGAGCTAAAAAATTTTTTTAATTGAAAAATTTGGAGGAAAATGTAGCTAAAAATTTTTAAAAGCGGAAAAATCCGGAGAAAAAAGTAGCTGAATATTTGTAAAAATGAAGTATCCGGAGGAAAAAATAGCTAAAAATTTTTAAAAATTGAAAAATCCAGAGGAAAAAGTAGCTAAAAATTTTTAAAAGCAGAAAAATCCGGAAGAAAAAGTAGCTAAAAATTTTTTAAAGCGGAAAAATCCAGAGGAAAAAGTAGCTAAAAACTTTTAAAAGCGAAAAAATCCAAAGGAAAAAATAGCTAAAAATTTTTAAAAACTGAAAAATCCGGAGGAAAAGGTAGCTAAAAAAATTTTAAGTGGAAAAATCCAGAGGAAAAAGTAGCTAAAAATTTTTAAAAGCAGAAAAATCCAGAGGAAAAAGTAGCTAAAAATTTTTAAAAGCAGAAAAATCCGGAGGAAAAAGTAGCTAAAAAAATTTTAAAGTGGAAAAATCCGGAGGAAAAAGTAGCTAAAAATTTATAAAAATGAAAAAAAAAAAAGTAAAAACATAGCTAAAAATTTATAAAAATGAAAAAAGTAAAAACATAGAAAAAATTTGTAAAACTGCAGAGGAAAAAATAACTAATAATTTGTAAAAATGGAAAAATCCAGAGAAAAAAATATCTAAAAATTTGTAAAAATGGAAAATACAGAGGAAAAATAGCTGAAAACTTGTAAAAACAAAAAATCTGAATGAAAAAATATGTTAAAATTGAAAAATCCAGAGGAAAAAATAGGTAGAACTTTTTTTAATGGAAAAATCCGGGAGGAAAAATTCGTAAAAATACAAATATCCGGAGGAATAAATAGTTAAAAATTTGTAAAAATAGAAAGATTTGGAGAGAAAAATTGCGAAAAATTTGTAAAATTGGAAAAATCCGGAAGAAAAAGTAGCTAATTTTTTTTTTTAAAGGAAACATCCGGAGGAAAAAATAGCTAAAAATTTGTAAAACTGGAAAAATCCAAACAAAAAAAATTGCTAAAAGTTTGTAAAATTTTATTATTTGAACGAAAATATTGGTAAAAATATGTAAAAATAAAAAAATGGGGCAGTAAAATTTACTAAAACTTTGTAAATATTCTTAAAACGAAATAAAATCAATGTTTACTTTGTGAAAGAATTTGCTTGATGAAGTGTGTAAGTAATAAGTCGTCTGCCGAAAAGCACGTGTTCTGATTAGGTAGAATTTGGAGGTTGCCAATTTCTCGGTTGGCGCGCATCAAAATGATCGCCAAATCGGATAGCTCGCTTATTCGAGGAGTCTGCCAAATAAATAAATAAAATTAAGAATTTAAGGACACAATTGTTATTTTAATGAATGAAATAACTAATAAATCAGTAAAACATAATGAAAAATACACACAAATGTTGAATTAAAAACCACTTGATGACTTAAAAAACACGTATAATGCTTCTGATATGAAGTAAATGGGACTGCATTTTTGGTGTTTAATCTTACAGTTTGGCGATAGTTTTTGCTATGAAAAGTGGTCGACGGGATAATAGAGAAGTACCAAATTTTTAGAAGAAAACATTTATGAGTATAATTAAAAATAAATTAATGCAAATTTAATGTGAATTAGTAAAAACTCACACTTTTGTAAAAAAAGTTTTATTAAATTAAAGTCGGTTCTTTTTAAGTGGTTAAAGCCAAAAATAGTGATCTGGCACTTTTTTTAGAATGACTAACAACTTTTTCTTTAATCTTTTGAGAAATAATAACAAAAGAAAAAAAAACTCAAATATTTTTGAATTATTTTTATTTTTTATTTATTTATTTTTTTTTTTTTGTTCAAGAAGTGAATTTAATAATATAATTCTCATATTGAAAATAAAAAAAATATTTTATCCATAATTCTGATCACACTGAGTGTATATAAATTATATTTTAAAACACAAATCTAAACATTGAATAAATCATAGCTCATTTCAATTTATTAAAAAATCCTGATTGACCAGCGTTTTTATTTTTTTAACTTTATTTTATGGAGGAATGCAAGGATAGTTGCAAATCGAAATAACATTTTGTTAATCTACAAGAGAAAATAAATAAAAATAATAAATAATTTTATTTAAATTCCTAATAAAATGGGAACAAATATATAGTCAAGTGCTGAACATATGGTAAGAAGATCTTGACAGAATTCAAACTGAGAGAACCCATAAATATTTTTTTTAACTTAAAATAGACTATTATCATACGAGATTTCGTATAAGAAAGCAATATAATACCTATTTAACTTTGACTTTGAGCAATTTGAACTTTGACGGGAGGTGGGCTTTGAGACCTATAGCTACAAGGCTGTCGTCTCGAATGATCCATATACATTTATTTATTATTCACAGAAACATATACATGTATTCTACAATTACATACATCTTGACGAGATAGTACAAGGAAACATGACAACACAAGAAACACAACCTGGGGGTTCCACACAAAGTGTGTGTGCAATGGAACAAGTGGGAATTGAACCCACAACTAATAATTACTACAAAACAACTTTAACGTCTATGGGCGTGTTCAGCTTACACGACCACAACGACCATGGTCGAAGGAGAAAATATACTTGGAGTGAGTCACCTTAGAAGCATGGAAATAAGCCATAATTGAATTATATTCTGTTTCTGTGCCTTATAATAAGTGAAGCCAGCGACTATAAGCCCTTATCCTTCCAAAAAAGTGGCTCTTGTAATAGGAATATCATAATAGGAATCATGAACACAAAACATCACGTGACACAACAAAGCATCACGTGATCTGATTTAGCCCGATGCGCCTGCGCAAACTTCGCTCTCTTGACCCAAAAAATTTTGTGGTCGATTTGATCACGTGATTGGGCTTTTCGTTTGGAAGGTTGATTGAACACCTTTAACAGTTTGATCGGAAATCTAACAATTTTCAACTTTATAACTGATTTTTTAAACTTTCGTATTTCTTAACGAAACAGTATATAAAATATAACAATAGCGGAGTATGATTAATATATCAGTTTTAGTGACATATAAGTTGATGACAGGTCAGATGTTCGATCACCGATTTGTGTCAGCTTTTTGCCTAACCACTGAGCTCTAATATAATTCTATATATCTCAGTGGGTCTGCTGTAGCATAATTTATAGTCTTTATACGGTCATCATATTATGTGTAGCTCGTTGTATTATATTTATCTAATTCATAATTTTATGTAATTTTGCTTTTCAAATTTGGCAGCACTCTAAAGTTTTAGTTTTTGTTTGGAACTTTAAAAAGTTTGTTCTAGTTCGTGGCTCCAAAGTCCTCCAAGTTCTATATAAGCGTTACCTCTGGGGCACAGATAATATATTATTAGAATATATTATCTGTGCCTCTGGGGGTGCCAATCCAGATGCAGGTCTCTCATCTGGAATTGGTTCAAAATTAGGAGACCTGCTTCCATGTCAGCTATATATAGAAGCCGAAATTGGCTAAATAAAAAGCTGCAAAATAAACAAACAAACAAATTTGTTCTATGCAAATAATTTATCTGAAAAGTTAAAACTGATTTAGAGATGTCAGTCGTTTTTATTTGTAAATACACATATTAAAATAATTAAGGATCGTATATGAAAGTCGTCTCCCAACAGGTCTAACACAGAAAGCCTTAAAATAATTAGACAGAAGCACTCAAAAATAAAAATTAAATAAAAAATATTACATACACTTACGATGTTTTGTCGTATTAAACAAATGAACCTGGATCATAAGCCTCTTCTTTTATTTTAGATTTTTCTTTTCAATTTTTATTAATATATAAAAGGGCTTCATCAGTTGCTTTATATTTTCATTAAAATGGAATACTGTTAATATAACAAAACTGTGATATCAACATGGTATGACTTTCATTTGTATTAGTAAATTAAAATATTTGTTAAAATTTGATAAAAAGAGTTTCTAATATTCTTATTAAAAGATTTATTTCGGTAACAAATTGTTTGAAACTTAAATATTTAATTATCAAAATTCATTTCTTAATTTGATTTTTAAAAAAATTAACGTTATACGTATAATTTTATTTTTATAGTATTTTACACATTGAATTTTATATTGTAAAATATTCTTTGCATTTTAGTTTTAGTAATAATAAACCAATAAGGTACTCCATAAAAAACACACACCCATC
The DNA here is from genome assembly GCA_963931845.1 of Maratus michaelseni. NCBI lineage: Eukaryota > Metazoa > Arthropoda > Arachnida > Araneae > Salticidae > Maratus > Maratus michaelseni. The sequence continues at coordinate 322,257,657 of OZ007595.1, read as the reverse complement.
GTATGCGCACAGATATTTTTGCACAATTCTTATTTGCTAAAAAAATATTAACGAATTGGAATAAAAATTTAAATATTATAAAGCGCTGTAAAAGAAAATTTTAATCGGGAGATTGCCCATTTATCCTATTTAAATGAGTATTTTATAATAACAATACAAATAAATCTGTAATTGTTATTAATATCAAAATTTACTTTTATTAAAAATATTCCATTTATCATGAAAAACATAAAGTAACCAATAAACACTTAAAAAAAATATCTGAAATACAATATTTAAATAAGTATTTTATTTTAATTAATTTAATTTATTTTAATATTAATCTGGAACTGTTATTAATGTCAAAATTTACCATTTAGCATGAAAAATAAATAGCAACTGACAAAACATTTTTAAATAAAAAAGCAGAAAAAATACTCGAAGAAAGCGTGGGATTCGAACTCACACTATCTAGATAGAAAGTCAATGCTTTAACCATTCACCCACCAAGTACACAACCAACATGCAACAAAATATTAATATAAGTATGCAAATGCGTGATTTGAACATTTGATTCTCAAGTTCACTGTAACTGTATGTTTAAAGACGACTCCATTTTCCAGTCTCCTTCGACCATGGTCGTTGTGGTCGTGTAAGCTGAACACGCTCTATGACTTTAAGCAACGAGGCCAATGAAAACCAATGGACTCCAAGAAATCGAACTTTTGATAAAATAATCGATTACCAATTTCTGCATAAAACCAAGGACAAGAAGATTGCATGACCAAAGAGATATTACCATAAGTGTATTACTTTTAAAAACATTTTTTTAAATTATCTAAATTCAAGTATTTTTTTATTATTTTTGCATCTAAACAGGCATTAATTACATTAATTCATTTGCATTAATTACACTTAAATCGTTAATCGAAATATTTGAAATCTGATTTTTTTAATCGAATATGAAAGTGATGATGCATGGAGACTCCTTCCGTAGCCTACGATGATGCGCGGCGCTGTAAAGCCTGTCATTTTGAACGATTTCTGTAAGCGAAAACGGGTCAAGAAAATAGTTTAAATATAATCTGATAGAGGGCGTCATTCCCGGGGAAAACAAACGTTGAAATTACATTACTTAGAGTTCGTTTTAGCATTGTGTGACGCTTTAATTAGCTATATTTTTGTTAATGATTATTATATCTAATTAAAACCGACATATTTTACTAATGCAAAGTATATATTACTAATAGAGAAATTTTGACATCGATATATAAAGCCATTGATTAACTTTATGACGTCTGCTCTGAAGAATTTTATAATTTTACAAAATTCTCTGCTTCAATTTATTTTTCTAATTTTTAGTCGTAGATAAAAGATAATAAGTTTAATAAAACATCTATTCCAGTGTTAAGGTTTAAATATGTTAAGCATTTCAGTAAGATATATACACTTTACTTCGTCATGGATTAATATTCGCATTTAAAATTGTCAATCTCCAGTATAACTATAGAATTGTAATGTAATCAATGAAAACAATCTCTAAATTTTTTAATTTAATTTTTATAATGAGAATACTGTTGTGATAGAACGATTTGATAGCTTAGAAAAGTACAAAATGAAAAAAACATGATATCTCATAATCAAGTATAATGGGGGGAAACGGGGGTAACTCCCCCTTAATTTAGATAAATGGGTTTTTCATGCAGAATTTTCCGATTTCCTTTAAATTTTGTATATAGGTTCATTGTGGTAAGGAGCTTTCCTGATTAGTTTTGGGGGTCCATTGGTTAAGTATAAAGAGAGGAAACGGGGGGCTAACTCCCCCCCCCCCTCAATTTTGATAAATAAGGTTTTCATGCAGAATTATCCTATTTTCTTCAAATTTTGTATATATGTTCATTGTGGTAAGGTGCTTCTCTGATTAGTTTGGAGATTCACTGGTTAACTGTTTATATTGATTATTTATTTATAAACCAAAAACTTAGGAGGGTATCCATTACTGGCACATTTATCATATATTTTAAAAGACATTTATTTTAAATTGATTTATAATGAACAGAAATTTTATAGGTACAAGGTACAGGTAATTGCTTGATCTGTGTAATAGTATTAGAATTTTTACTCTTAAATGTCTTAAAATACTACATGCTTTAATTTAAAATAATTGTTAGAAATTTCATAACTTTTAATATTGTGTTGAGGGAGGGGGGTGGGAGAGCAGAAATATTATATCTAGTTGAAAACTATTATTTACATTATCTCATTAAATATCTCAAAAAGTATCTAAATAAAATAAAAAAAATTATGACCTGTTATTACATGAAAAAACGAAATTCCTTTACTTTTCGGTCTTTGTGTAGGGGAGAGTGGGGCATCTTGGCGAAGTTTTTTTTTTTTTTTTTTTTTTTTTTTATACATCAGTGTAATTTTCCCAGTGTCAGATCAAAGAGTCTCTGTGGCTAAGTGCAACAGCCTTTTACATAAATTTGTTTTTTAATATTTTGTTGTAGTTTTTAAGAGCAAATGCCCAAGAACCCTTTAAAAAATCCAGTTTCCGGATAATCTGGTACTGGTAAAAACCAGAAAGTCATTAGCTTTAAATATTGCACTTGGTAGTTTTAGAGAAGATTGCGATAAACAATATTCAATGATTTTTATTGCATTTATTACTTTTTTAATCAAACTATAAAATTTATAATAAATTACAGTTGATGTGTATCGGAAATTTATATGTACTGAGTATGAGAAACTGTGTAATGTATGCATCTGGAGTACCTTTCGCTTTATATCATTTTTAAAATTCTTTTAAGCCAATGAAAGCAAATTTTGTTCCATTTTGACTCAACATCTCAATTGAAAACTATTAGTTACAGTATCTCATTAAATATCTCAAAAAGTATCTAAATAAAATAAAAAAATTATGACCTGTTATTACATGAAAAAACGAAACTCCTTTACTTTTCGGTCTTTGTGTAGGGGAGAGTGGAGCATCTTGGCGAAGTTTTTTTTTTTTATATACATCAGTGTAATTTTCCCAGTGTCAGATCAAAGAGTCTCTGTGGCTAAGTGCAACAGCCTTTTACATAAATTTGTTTTTTTAATATTTTGTTGTAGTTTTTAAGAGCAAATGCCCAAGAACCCTTTAAAAAATCCAGTTTCCGGATAATCTGGTACTGGTAAAAACCAGAAAGTCATTAGCTTTAAATATTGCACTTGGTAGTTTTAGAGAAGATTGCGATAAACAATATTCAATGATTTTTATTGCATTTATTACTTTTTTAATCAAACTATAAAACTGATAATAAATTACAGTTGATGTGTATCGGAAATTTATATGTACTGAGTATGAGAAACTGTGTAATGTATGCATCTGGAGTACCTTTCGCTTTATATCATTTTTAAAATTATTTTAAGCCAATGAAAACAAATTTTGTTCCATTTTGACTCAACATCTCAATACAATATATTTATTAAACACACATTTCTGCTCTTTTTTCAAAAACATAATTATGTGTGACTTATAGTCACTGATAATTCTTACTAAGTGTACTACACATTTTAAGTATGTAACATTTTTAATAAGTTTTCTTGAAAAGTCCTAGTTGTACATAAATTTTGTAAAATATTTATATGAAATTGTTTTACATTTCATTCTAATGTAAAACAAATTATTAAATTATTAAGCACTTAAATCTCCTCCCACCTAAAAGAAAACAATCTCCAGTTTACAAAGTTTAAAATTTTTAATTTTTTCCCCTTAAAACTTTTCTGCAGCTCTATTTATTAGTTTATTTTAACAATAACAAAAATAATAATCTTTATTTCCCCAATTAGCTAAAAATTTTGTGCACCTCCTACCTTTTGTTTTATAAATTTTTTTAAGCCAATGACTGCAAATCTTGTTTCATTTTAACTCTGCAAGTCAATAGTACAATATTTATAAACACACATTTCTGCTCCTTTCCCAAAAGCATATTTAAATTGTTTTACATTTCATTCTAAAGTGATGTAAATGATCAAGTATTTAAATTACCCTCCACCCCCTCATAAAAGAATGATAAGGAAAAAAGGGGGAAAATCCAGTTTACAATGTTTAAATACCTTATAACTTTTTTTTTTTTTTACTTTTTCTTAAAACTTTTCAGTTGTTCTATTTATCACTTTATTATAACAATATAGAAAAATGATCATTTTAATATCTTCAACTATCCAAAAATAATTTGTGCACATTTTGTTCATATGTAATTATGTGTGACTTATAATCACTGATGCGTAAAATTCTTTCAAAGTGTGCTACAAATTAAATTTTAAGTAGGTAACAGTTTTATAAAGTTTTCTAAAAAAAATCCTAGATGTACATAAATTTTGTAAAATATTTATAATAATTTTTTTTTACATTTCATTCTAATGTGATCTAAATGATCAAGTACTTAAATAACCCCCCCCCCTTCTCCTCCTCTTCCCCCCCCCCCCAAAAAAAAAAAAGAAAAGAAAAGAAAGGTAGGGGGGGGGGGAATCTCCAATTGACAATGTTTAAAATCTTTATTATAACTTTTTTAAGAAAAATTTTTCTCTCAACTTTTCTGCTGCTCTATTTATTACTTTATTATAACAGGATGAAAAAAGAATCATCATAATAGCCTCAACTATCCAAAAATTTTGTGCACCTTTTCTTCGTCTGTAATTATGTGTGACTTATAAGCACTGATTCATAAAATTCTTTCAAAGTGTGCTACAAATTTTAAGAAGGTAATAATTTTATTAAGTTTTGTGAAAAATTCTTGTTATACATAAATTTTGTAAATTATTTATAATAAATTGTTTTACATTTCATTCTAATGTAAAACAAATTAATAAATTATCAAGCACTTACCACCCCCCCCCCCCCCCAAAAAAAAAAAAAAAAAAAAAAAAAAAAAAAAAAAGTATTTTTCTTAAAAGTTTTCTGCTGCTATTTATTACTTTATTATAACAATAAAAAATCATCTTAATTTCGTCAACTATCCAAAAATTTTGTGACCCCCCCCATTCTTTTTCCTTTCACACAGAAAAAAATTCAACAATAATCTAAATTCCTGCCATCCCCTTAGAAAAGATTGGGGGAATTTCTATAACCATGGTTTGCCAGTAGATGGCGCTCGTCCCGGGAAAAATTCCCACTCCCTGTCCCCTACTTTTGAGTCGAAAATGATAGGCTGTACAGCGACGTGCATCATCGTAGGCACAGACAATAGAATGTTAAATAAATGTATTCTATTCTGTGATCGTAGGCTACGCTCCTTCCTATCTTATCTCTTATCTACACTTTGCAGTTATCACTATACATTTGCATTGTTTGCTTGTAAAATTTTGTCTTTTTATAGAGATTAAAATCTCCGATTATGGCTTAATAGCAAGGTCTGTGGTAAGAATGGTTTAACCTATATATATTTTTCCTCATTTATGCATTATTATTAATTATATCAGTTCGAAATTTATATAAAAAGAATATTTCATTAGAACTTAATTACATTATATAAAAAATTGTATTTGAACTGGAATCGGATATGTCAGTTAAACTGTAAATTGTTTCATGGGAATATTATTGCTATTAGATGAACTTTTATTATTTTATTCAAAGAATTAAAATCATATGATCAGGTTCTAGGTCTAAAAGCAAAAAGTTACGTGTGTATATACATATATATATACATGGCACCCGGTTAACTGAAAAGTACCATATTTTTTTTTAAATAGGAAGTGATCAACATAAAAATGAACAAGTACTTAAATTTCTTTCAATTTTTAAATACTGTGCATATTATTTAGCAAAACTGTATAAATTGCAAATTTTTAATCACTGATTTTTTGCTAAATCAGGTGGGAAACATAGAAAATTATATATAATGTATAAATTGTAGGGGAGAGTGGAGGCTAATGGGACAGTGGCCAAATTTCATTGAACATATTATTTTTAACAAAACTTTATGTGTTACCTAAATGGCTACACCAAAGTGGCTAACTTTAACAAGAAGTCAGGTATTTGCAATTGTTTGAAAGAGTACATGAAAAAAGTTTGTTTTCAACTTTAAAAAAGTAAGTTTGATTTTGTTTACTTAAATGACATTTACAACTCATTATTGTCTGAAATTGCTTACGAGGCTACTAATTAATATAACACAAATATTCCATTTTATATTAAACTTAGTTAAATTATCTTTGGATAAACATGTGCTATGTAGATTAGAAAAATATAAAATATAAGCATATGGGACAACTGCATTGATGATGCATAGGTACTTATTATTAATGACAGGTATGCATGATTTATTTTAAAAACACCTGAAAAAGTAGTGCATAATACTAAAATAACTCGGAAAAAATCTCAAAAATGCCTAAATTAATATAAAAAATAAGAAGCGTATTTATTTTTCAGAAAGTTCTGAAAGTAGTTTTGTACTACATGTTTCTTCAAGTAATGAAGACTTACCAGAAAGAATTAATGTCGAAGAAAATGTTCTTTTCAAGCAAATATCTGAAAATGATTTTGTCTTAGTAAAATTTGAAAGGAAACGTTCTATATCTTATTATGTGGCTGTTGTTATTGAAATAAACTGTGGAATTCAAGAACTTATTCTGAATTACCTCACAAAAAGGTGCGATTCATAAAAGTTTGTCTATCCTGAAATAGAAGGAAAATATTGTACTAAAATTAAAGATATTGTAATGAAATTACCTCAGCCTACAATCGATTAGAAACTGTTTGTTCATCTACTTTAATGTTTTTTTATTTTAATTTTTCAAATTTCAATATGCAATAATTAATACTATACTGTTTATGTACATTGTATTTTGAAGTAAAATGTGCTGTCTTTAAAATAGGTACTGCAACTCTAATTTTTGTGTTGATTTTGGTATGTCCCATTAGACCCACGGGGTGTTCCAATAGACCCCAACCTAGGGATCTAATGGGACAAGTACAGTAGTGTATAAAAGTCATTATATTTAACCACTTCACCATTTGCCTCGATATAAGTCAGGGATAAAAGCACTGTTTCCCCATACCTGTCGCCGGTAAAGTGGTTAAAAAACAACAAATGCTATCTCTTCAGATTATTTTTTTTATAAAGCCAATACTTCTATTTCTATGCATACAAAATATATATATATATATATATATATATATATATTTCAGAAATTTGTTGATTTTATTTAAAAATAATTAAAACTTTAAAATTGTCCCATTAGCCGCTCTCCCCTATTAGATCTTTTTTGCATGTGTTTGTTGTTGTATGCTTCATTCTGAACTTATTTGCGTTAGTTATTATTTTTTGTGAAGAGTTTATTTTTTGATAATTAAGGAAAGAAAATAATAAATTGTTGATTTGTCTTTATTTAACGTATTTTGTATTTTAAGTTTACTTATTGAATTTTAAGATTTTCTGGAAAAAATTATAATTAAAATCAACAATGATTTTAAAAAAAAACCTCAGTATTAGAAAAATTTTCGAATCCAAGAAATGGTTGAATATAAATTATTGTATTTCTACCTAAGACTCCTATAATAGGAGCTGACACATATCCATTTTGTTTCGGATTATTGGTGCTCAGTTCAGCATCAATCTACCGCAGCCTGAGTTGGGGTTGCCTAAGACTCGGTTCTGATTGGTTGAACCAGTTCTGATTAGCTTGGTTTTTCGACTGAACTTCAATTTGAGCACCAAATCTGCGAGGATGCGTCAGCCTCTATTATAGGAGCTCTATTTATACCTAGATTGTAAACTGTATAAGTAAATGCTTATATTTTTAAATTATATTTTATTTATTTTATGCTGACATTTTTATAATGAAGTTTGTACATTTATGTTACAAATGATAAAAATATTTAAATATTTGGCTAAGTATTGAATATTCAGTCAAAATTCAAAACTTTTGAATAAATGTTTGGTACTTACAAAAATCAAAATTCAATGCAAATATCTCTATACGAAATACAGTCCAGTCTCTAAAATCCGGAAACCTCCAAAATCAGGACTACATAAATGTTAATATAATTTTACACATCTTTGTTAGTTTTGTTTTCTTATTTCGTTCATAGATGGCAGCACAGAACAATTTTGTTAATTTTTTGCCAGTTTAGTTTATGTTCGGCATTTCGCCGACTTTGTTCATAGATGGCAGCACCGAACAATTTCCTTAAATTTTTGCCATTCTAGTTTATTATCGGAATTTTGTCGATAGATGGCCGTACCAGTTTTTTTAGGGACAAGTTTTTTTTTATTCATGATTTTATACGATCAGCGGTCGTTCAGTCAGATTAAGCTTAAGGTTTTTTAATATACCGTACTTTCGGGAGTAATCGCCGCGGCGCATACGTGTTTAAAAGCTCAAAATATCGGCGATGCGGCGCATACGCAAGGGCGGCGGATACAATGATTTTTTTTTTCTCAACATAGCAGTATCTGGATATTGTGAAAAGCCTTCATTTCATGTTTTATTAGTCTTACTGCCTCAAATACACTTTTAAACACATGCATTCATTAACATTCATTCATATTTCACCTTTATTTACATTCATTTAATCTCAGTATAAAGTTCATAAATGTACATAGTATGACAATATATCTTTATTATAAAAACGTAATTACTATAATCAAAATATATTTAACTTACCCATATTTCTCTATTTTCTGTTCAATATTAATAGCTCACTCTTTAAAAGTATTTATTGTATACTTTACAATAGTTGATAAATTGTATTTATTTCATAAGCACACCGCATACGGCGATATTCGATTAAAACGATAATCGAATAATCGATTGGCGTAGTACGTATTTTTTTTCCTATTGTATTTTAAGATAACCTGTGTTTCAATATTAATAGCTCACTCTCTTTAAAAGTATTTATTGTATATTTTACAATAGTTGATAAATTATATTTATTTCATAAGCACACCGCAAACGGCGATATTCGATTAAAACGATAATCGATTTGCCGCATATTGGCGTAGTACATATTTTTTTCTATTGTATTTTTAAATAACCTGTGTTTTATTGTTAATTCATATAAAGATTTTATCGCTATTCTTGTTACTTTTAATCCAATTTTGCCGATCGTATCGTGACTATTTCATTTTTACCAATTTTTCAATGATGTGGCGCTTCTAATGGGTGCGGCGCTTACGTGTATATATTTTTTTTTTTTACCGATTTTTCAATGATGCGGCGCTTACGATGGGTGCGGCGCATATTCCCGAAATTACGGTATATGAAATTCCTATTAGTTCATCCTAGTGCATTCAATTATGTAAATTATGCAATTAGTAAAAAAAGATAACATATTTCTCTGTCAATAGCGAATAAAATTTCATTGCTAAAAGCTGCTGATGATCGGAAAATGACCCCGATGATTTGGTAAATAAAGAAAAAAAATAAAAGTACAGAAGAACTAATAAATAGTTTAGACACAACAATAATAGGATTAGAACAGAGGAATTTTATAACAGAAAATGAATTAATGTCCTTATATAGGATTAGAGAGAAGGTAATGGCCAATAAGCCTAAACTAAGACAACAAAAACTGACAGACATATTTTTAAAAAATCTTAATCGTAAAAATGTTCTGTGTATATTTAATTTTATAAGATTAATATAAGTTTGATTTTGTTTTTGAATCACTTAATATGTTATTTAGGATTTTTTTTTAATCATTTAATATGTTATTTATGATTTTTTGTGATTATTATTTATAATTTTTGCTCATAATTTTAAGTTGTTATTGTCCGGATTTCAGGATCTCTAAAATCCGGAATTATCGAACATCCGGAAAAGCCATGTCTGGAACGATTCCGGATTTTAGAGACTATACTGTAAGAGATAGCAGCCAAATAAAGATTTATAGTTTTTTTTTTTTTTACTCTTTGGAAACATTCCTGTAGAAAGATTTTGATGTTAATGAAATTTGTTTTAGAAAGCTTCATAATTTTCTACCACAGGCGTCAGGAGCATCATATATTTCTCATATTCATAATCTATATTCAGAGTTTCCCCCAGATAGTTTCAGAAGGGTGCTGCACCCTGCCTGCCCTTTGGTTTACAAAATGGCACCCTTCTTGCCCCTCATAAAAGGATTTGTACTCTTGTTGCCCCCTCCAGTAAAATAATTAGCACCCTTCTTGCCTTTCAGTGAAAAAAGTGCCATTTCTCTTTTTTGCATTAAAAAATTTGCTTTCATAGTAAAAACTGACTCAATGTTGTCTTAAAAAGAGTGCCCTGACATTTAAATATCAAAAGTGGCTTTAAAAACCAAAATAATACTTTTAATAATTAAAAAAAGTGCCAATAAGAATCTGGAAAGTGTCCTCAAGAATCCAAAAAGCGCCCTTAAGAATAAAACATGCCCTTATTTCACCAGCAGCATCCTGCCCTTTTTTAAACCTGGGGGAAACTGTGATTGTAAAAAAAAAAAAAAAAAATTCTATTTCCATCAAAAATTTTCTTTGATTTTAAAATATTTTTTTTTTTTAATAAGGAAAAAAAAAGGATTTCTTTATTATTAATTCACATATGAAGCCATGAACTTCAAGATTGTCCTCTTACTAAATAATAACTCAAAAAATAGATTCTGAATATCCTGTAACATTCTGCATATCTTTGTGCCTTAATCACTGTTCCCTTGAAAAAAAATTTACTTTAAATTTATTGTTTTAATACTATTTATTTATGTTTTAGCAAGGGGGTTATTTTGGTGGCACTATACTTATTTCTCTACAGCATTTCAATCGGCATATGAAAGAAGGTGTCAATTTGTGACCAAGAACGCTCAGGAAAATACCAAGTGACTTTTATTTTCAAAGGTATTTCTTTTTTCTTTTCTGATTTCATAGATTTCAAATGATATTACTGTTGCATTCTGAAGAGCTGACACTAATCACAGGAAGAAACGCTCAAGCTAATGTTAAGTCTATGGGAAGGTTCTAGTGGGATTTCTCGCTCGCATTTTAATATTTTTAAATGCTTTTTTGTATAGGATAGTTGAGGTCAATCTTTAACATTGCTAGTTTTTACTTTTTCGATTTTTGTTGCAGTTTTTTTATAAGCAGGCATTTTCAATTTTGGAACCAGTTGGAACCGGTTCTGAAAGTGAAAGTACCCTTATATAAAATAAATGGAACCAAAATCGAAAAAGTAAAAACTAACAACGTTGGAGATTGACCTCATCTATTCTATGCAAAAAACATTAATTAAAAATATTAATCTGATTTCATAGATTTCAAATGATATTACTGTTGCATTCTTAAGCCATATTTACCATCATCCTTTGTATGGGAGTTGTGATCATTTTAGAAAGAAAAAGGACAGTGTGCTAGTACCTGAAATGGATGCTATGTACATATTTAACACAAATACTTGGTACTACAAATAAAAACATTTACACTAAAAAAGCTAAAAAAATGTGCTCCATGTTATTATTTAAGAGGATAATCTTAAAACTTATAAATGGCTATAACTTTAAACTTTATGCAAAAAAAAATAATGAAACTTTAATTTTTTGGCAATTTACCGCTAATTGGCAAAACAGTGAAATATAAAAAAATACTGTTTTTTTAATATTGAACTTCCATTTTATGGGTTGGGTAAAGAATACCCCAAAATTGTTTTTGTTCTACATGCTAAACAATTTATATATAGCCATTATTAAAAAGTAATAATAGCAATAATTTAATTTTCTCATCAAAAAATAAAGTTTAAAGTGTTAACTTGACTACTTGTTAAAATAAGTACATTTGCATCTCTCATAATAAAATATAGTAGAAGTTTTATCAGTGATGAAATTAAGTAACTAAAATTGTTTAAATTGAAATTCGATGAATATTGGAAATTTAACCACCTGCATTTAGCCAGTATTTTTTGTCATTGTGCGATGCCAGGCAGTGGTGTATGTATGGTGGAGGAGGGGGTGTTCTGGGGATCTGGACTCCTGGAACTGGTTTGCAGAGTTATGGATACAAAAATAGTAATAACTACTAAAAGAAAATTGCAAGGAACTATTGAGATATTACATTTAGACAGGTTTCCATCTTAGAAGGGTGTCATTTTAAGATATTCCGTTCATCAAGACAATGAAAATTGTCCATTTCAGACAGAATTTCACATTTGACATGTTTCCGTTTACACAAATAGCCTCTAAAACTGCTAAAACTTATCCATTCTATAGTACACCTCTGGAGAGCATAGATATAATATAATAACACTTGTAAAAACTGAATCTGTCAGTAACAAAGCAGTCTATACTTGTATAACTTTAAAATTAATAAAATAAATAACTATTTATTAATTTTGTATAATTAAATTAATTAATTTTAAAATAATTTATTATTTATTAATAAAATATAATTTTTAAATAATTAAATGAAAATTATAAGCAAAATATTCAGTGTTTCCACATACATTTTGATTTTTTTCACTCAGTTTTTTTTTTTCTTTGAATAATTTTCCTTGTGATCGTACACCTCTAGTGAGCATACATGTACTACAATAAAACCTACGTAAATGGTCATTTTTACTGTACTTTTTACATGTGACATTTTATTTATTTTTCATTTATAACTACCATAATTTATTGAAGAAACTCTGTGGTTTTTACAAGTTTAAAAGTTCAAATTTCCAAAATGCAGCTTTTATGAAAATTTCGGGCAAAATATTCATTGTTTCCAAATACATTTCGAATTGTTTTCATTCAGTTTTGTTTTCCTTTGAATAATTTTCCCCTGATCAGGATGTTGCCTATAGTAAGTGAAATCAAGTAATTCAACAATGAGTCAACCTTTTTGGGGAAATATTGTAAATGGAGTAAGGAAGGAGCAACAATGGAAACTTCCTTTTATTGCACTGCAGAAACATAGTATTGGAAAGCTGTTTTCTTGAATTTAGCAGTTGAAATTTACCTTTTTTGGTAGCTTTACCCCATTAGTGGGTGATTTTGAAATTCCTGTTCTTGTGACAACCTCATATCACATTTTTTTTAATCTTTTTTATTATTTATTCAATAATAATTTGGGGAGATTATTTTTTGAATGAATTGTAAAGTCTCTGTTATGACGATCACTGTAGTGTGTGATTTTTAAATTCTTGTTCTTATGATGACCCAATAGCACAGATTATTTTAATTTTTTCATTATTTATTCAATAACAATTTTCTGAAGTTCTTTTAAAATGACTTTAGAATATATATAATTCTGTCATTTCAGCCATATTTAAGCAATATTTTTGGTACTTATTTCTGCGTAATAGGGTAAAATATTCATTTTGACTGTGACGTTTATGATGGATAGTTTGATTTTAAGAGAAATGTACATCAAACAATATTTCAAAATGTTCAAAATTGTAGTAGTTTAGTTTAAAAGTTTACTTACTTTTATAAAATTGAAATTTTTGAAAAAGCTTTATTAAACCAATTTCTTTCATATAACAATTTATTAATATGTCAAAAATTTATTATCAATTGCTGAAATATAAAAAGGATTTGTTTGTTATAGAGACCTTAGTGAGATAGAGAAAATAACCTTGTCAAAAGAAAGAATGTTCATACATATTTTCTGGCAATCTATTCACTGTTTCACACACACAAACATTTTTTTTTCAATATTTATCCAATTTATTTAATATAAAAAAGCCATTTATCTATTTTTATATACAGAGAAAAGTAATTTATCTAATGCATGTAATTAGTGGCATTTTTAAAAATACATATATAAACAAGCATAAAAGTTCACCAGGTTTATTTTCATAATTGTTTACATCATTTGACAACAAATCTCACTTTCTGAAGCCTGAAATGTGGCAAGCTTTTTTTAAAAAAGCCAAGGTTCCTATAACAAACAAGTACCAAACAAAATAGTTCAAAGTGTACAGAGTTCCCTCAAAGAATAAATGAATCAATCCATGCAAGAAGGGCTTCAGTCACCAAATTGGCAAAATTGAGTTAACCGCAGATTTTTGTTCTTATAGGGTTGATTTAACCAAAAAAAATTTCTTAGCAGCGTTTGATGAGTAAAATTTTTATATATAAAGGAAAAAAAATCAATTTGATTGGTTTAATATTTTTAAAACAGCAATGATTTTTTCAATTTTCTCAAAACTGGTTTAGCTGACTGAAGCCCTTTTTGCATGGAGCCATTCAAATTTCTTGAATTTTTTTTAGGCAAAGAAAATGTCTGCACCAAAAACAAATTCCCCTCCATCTACTCCCCATTTAGTTTGTAATAAAGAAGCTGTCATATGTTTAGAGAGATTGAGCGATTCTTTTATCGCAGATATGATTGCACATAGGCCTGCTCTTCAGCCTGAACAGGTATAGTAAATAAAATGTATTATTTTTCATTTATTTACTTGATGTCATGCTCAACAAGTTTTTTCTTAATAACTTTTGAAGCAATTCCTTCAAATTTTATTTATATTACCAATTTATTATCAGACATTATTATATATGGTTTTTTGGTGAATACTACATGCATGATTTCCATTGTTATAGCTCATAATTATCAGGGATCTGTTTAGAAAAAAATTGTGTCGTTTAAAAGACTCTTCACAAAATTTTTCATTTCAAAAAAGGGCCTTTCAAAAAATTCTTTTCCCTAAAACAGGACCCTTCACAAAATTCTTTGTCTTAAAAATAGGTTTTTCACAAAATTTTTCCATCTTTAAACCAAACATTTCACAAATTAATTATTTAAAAGTAAAATCTGACCTGTCACTTTTACATATATAAAGAAAATATATGTATTTTATATCCATATATCTTCTTAAAAATGCATAAACAAGAACCTGAATATAACGACCATTTCAAATTCACAAAATTATGATTAAATTTTTCACAAATATAAAAAGCTGTTCACAATAAAAAAGTCTGGACAGACCCCTGATAATGTCTGACAAAGACAAATCTATTTTTTATTCTATCTATACATATATAGTCTCTTTTAATCTTGACATAAGCTTTATAGCTTAAAGTTTTATTTATAAGTTTCTATTTAAGTTTATATTAAATCATAGTGTCCTTTTAAAAATATAGACATAGCCTTTTTTTTTTTTTTTACTTTTGCTAAAATGGCTATGCTGAGTCTCCACTGGGCAGTTAAATTTCTTTATTCTTAATTGAAGATCTTTAAAAAAACAATCAATCAGCTTTTTAAACTCAAGATTTAAAATCTTCTACTATTGTTAGGATTAGTTGGTCAACCTTTTTAAAATACATTAAAAGTTTTCTATACAAATACTTCAAGTATCATGCATATATAAAAGACCTTAGAAATATGCCTTGCAGTTCTTTCGCCAATTAAAATATCCAAAAACGTTTTCACTCTAATTAGAGCCTCTCCGTCAAGTTTATGTTTTGACAAAAAAATTTATATGATAGGCATTTTCTTTTTTTTTAATACTGGTAGCGCACTTGAATGGAAATTGCATAACGAAAACTTTATAATGGATTTTTTTTAGATTTTCTCATGTGACAAACCATATTCAAAGTTAAAATTAGAATGAGTAATTTAAACTCAACTTCCTTTTATGCTGTTAATGCCTCTTAGTGAGAAATATGTTAACCAATTTTAAATTTAAGTGTTTTATTATGTTTCACTGTATTATGACTGTACTCAAGATAAAATAGGTCGAACTCATTTAACAATTTTTTTTTTTTTTTGTTTATAGTAACCATTGGTTAGAAATAGGCTATCTACATTTAAATAAAGTTGTTTTTTTATGTTTTCCTGTTTGAATTCATTTATAATGATTACGTTGAATTTTAACTAATTTTATAGTGCAAAATAAATTTTAAATTATGAATATGGAAATGACTAGAAATTGGCTATTCATTACTGTTACTAAACTATCCACTAAGTTGTTACATGAAACACACAAATGCAAACTATATGCACCATCTGTCGGCTTGTTCATCCATATTCAATTTAAATTTTTGAAGATACTTTTAACAAAGAAATTTTAATTGATTATTATGGTGGATTACAGTGTTTCCACTAATGCATCAAAAATGTATTATCAATTGCTGAAATGTAAGCCTGAAATGTGGCAAGCTTTTTTTAAAAAAGCCAAGGTTCCTATAACAAACAAGTACCAAAGAAAATAGTTCAAAGTGTACAGAGTCCCCTTAAAGAATAAATGAATCGCTCCATGCAAAAGGGGCTCCAGTCGGCAAATTGGCGAAATTGAGTTAACAACAGTTTCTTTTACTTACCCATCATACGTAGTATAGGGTAAATCTTGGAATCGTTTTGAAAATCGAAAAAAAATTTTGACGGATTGACATGTTTCAGACACTAGAGATTCCGAAAAACATATTTTTAGAAAAAAAAAATTTGCCGTCCGTCTGTGTGTCTGTAAACGCTCTATCTCCTGAAAAAATTGAGATAGAGACTTGAAATTTGGTATGTACGTAGTATGTAATATTGGGAAGAAGCTTATTGAATTTCAGTAACCTCGATTATCCGGAACTATTTTTATCGGACTCTCAAAATATTCGTTCTGATAAAATGTATATAAAAATTTTCGAAATTGTTTATTTTAAGGAGTGAATATAAAAGACAATAAAAAAGCATAAATTTTGCATAAAGCATAAAGGCGATCGGATAATGAGTTGCCAAGATATTTGTAATTCTATTTCCACACTCTTCGATTTTTCATGACCCTGTATTTCATCCCAATTTCAATTGAAAGATATATTTTAATTGGAAATGAGATGCTTAATCAGATGCAATAAACCGCTAGTTAATAGGATTATTGTTTTTGGAGTTATAAAGATGTTTCTTTTAAGCAATTCAGTAATCGAGCCTTTAAAGTTTATGATGTCATCAAGCCACGATTTTATTCGAATTGCAATGCATTTTATAAGTAGTTTACACATTTTTTATTTTAATATTTTATATTATGCATATCCATGATGGGTAAGTATTACAGTGGCCCCCAACGACTAGTTTCTTATAGGGTTGATTTAAACAAAACAAAAAATTCTTAGCAGCGTTTGATTAGTACAATTTTTGTCTATAAAGGAAAAAAAATTATTTTGATTGGTTTAATATTTTTAAAACAGCAATGATTTTTTTCAATTTTCTCAAAACTGGTTTAGTTGACTGAAGCCCTTTTTGCATGGAGCCATTCAAATTTCTTAATATTTTTTTCAGGCAAAGAAAATGTCTGCACCAAAAGCAAATTCACCTCCATCTACTCCGCATTTAGTTTGTAATAAAGAAGCTGTCATATGTTTAGAGAGATTGAGTGATTCTTTTATTGCAGATATGACAGCACATAGGCCTGCTCTTCAGCCTGAACAGGTATAGTAAATAGAAGTATTATTTTTCATTTATTTACTTGATGTCATACTCAACAAATTTTTTCTTAATAACTTTTGAAGCAATTCCTTCAAATTTTATTTATATTACCAATTTATTATCAGACATTATTATATATGGTTTTTTGGTGATGACTACGTGCATGATTTCATTGTTATAGCTCATAATAATATATGACAAAGACAAATCTATTTTTTATTCTATCTATACATATACAGTAGATCTTTATAATGCAAACCTAAAAACATGAGGTTGCGCATTATATAGAATTTTGCATTATATAGATCACATTTCACACATCATTAAATTTAGCTTGTAAAACATGGCCAAATATGTGTGAAACATACCACAATACATTAGAGTATCTTTATATTGCATTCTTTATTACCAGGAGTTGTGCAGATTATAATGTTTTGCATAATATAGATCATTCCACACATTGTTAAATTTACTTTATAAACATTGTCCAAACATACCTGTATCCAATCATAGCAATTTTTTCAGTAATTAGCTCCGAATTAAGGAGATAAAGTTGAACTAATGTGTCAAATTTGGTCCTCTAGAGAATAGCAACTATTTATAATGTGGGAATTCAGGTGTTTCTTAACTGAAAATTCATTGTTTACATCTGAGAAGTTGTGCGTTATATAGAATTGTGTTATAACGATCTTCTACTGTATAGTCTCTTTTAATCTTGACATAAGCTTTATAGCTTAAAGATTTATTTATAAGTTTATATTAATTCATAGTGTCCTTTTAAAAATATAGACATACCCTTTTAAAATTTTTTTTAGACTTTTGCTAAAATGGCTATGCTGAGTCTCCATTGGGCAGTTAAATTTCTTTATTCTTAAAGATCTTTAAAAAAAAAAAACTAATCAATTAGCTTTTAAACTCAAGATTTAAAATCTTCTAATATTGTTAGGATTAGTTAGTCAACTTTTTAAAGTATGTTAAAAGTTTTCTATACAAATACTTCAAGTATCATGGATATACAAGACCTTAGAAATATGCCTTGCAGTTCTCTCGCCAATTAAAATATCCAAAAACGTTTTCACTCTAATTAGAGCCTCTCAGTCAAAGGCTCAATTTTTTTAAGGCCAACTAATTCCTTATCAATATACTCATAGAGACAAATTTAAGCTTTGATGCCTCGACACATATCAGAATTATGGAAAAAAAGACTAACTGGGTACAAGACTGCTTGTTTCTTTAAATCAAAAATCTGTTGTAATTCAGTATGGACTGTTTTGAAACGTATTAAAGAAACATATATTCAGTTGCTATGGATGTTAGCTGCAAGAAGCATTTTTTTTAACATTAAAACTAGCTTAGATATGTCAGTTAGAGGTCTACCCTTGCCGAAATTTCCTGCCTTGGGCCAGACCCGACCTGTACAAAAAATATTGGGGCCCGGTATAAAAGCTATATGTTCAGCTCAGCCTAATTCAGTGAAAAATTTGGCTCAAGCGCGGCAATGCCATACAAAATTGTAATGGATACTTTATAGTCAGACTTCTTCTACAAAACATGCCGATATTTCTGAAGCAATTCTATAATTAAAATTATTTATAAAGCCCACTTTCTTATGCACATATTTTATTTATAGATTTTGTTCGAAATTCATGGAATACAGAATAACAACAATATTTATGACCACTTAGACAATTACGTATGTAAACACTGATTAAAAAAATTGAATTATAGAATTACATTTAGATGAATATTGAGTAAGAGTATCAGTGTAGTTTAGAATTAAAGAAATAAATAATAAAAGAAAGTCATACTTTTTAAGCTATACATAGAAAAAAAGTATATTTTTACTTTCTTCTATCTATAATAGAAGATATTATAATAAAAATGCTGGTACTTTTTGGTTATCCGGGCGCCAGTGATATATGTACATATATAAATACATATGTATATACACACACAGACATACATATATATATATATATATATACATATATATATATATATATATATATATACATATATATATATATATATATATATATATATATATATATATATATATATATATATATATATATATACATACATGTGTATATATATATATATATGCATGTATACATATATGTATATGTAGATATATGTATATATATATATCACTGGTGCCTGGCTAACCGAAAAGTATCATTTTTTTTTTACTTCTGGTATTCAACAGATTTATACCGAAAAAGATCCCCAAAAATATGGTTATACAAAATGTCTGTCTGTTCTGTTTATCCATGTGTCTGTCCTCATTATAGCATCAAAAAGTTTATGAAGGTATGCATAGAACTGAAACAAATTTCATTTATAGGTTTTTGACTATAGCGAGCAGGTTTTACTTGAATTTGGGGATATTCTGCCAGAAGGGGGTGCTGTAATAGTGAGTTTTGTGCCATTTTAATTATTGTATCATTAAAAAGTGTATGAAGTTACGCATATAATTGAACCAAATTTCATTTATAGGTTTTTGACTATGGCCAGCTGGTCTTACTTGAATTTGGGGATATTCTACTGCAAGGGGTCGCTGTAATAGCAATTTTTTGGAGTTGAGTTGAATATCAGCTGCTCGCGCAGCGAAGGTAACCAGGCGCTTCGCAAGCAGCTGATGTACAACAGAATAAAGAATAATATTGATTTTACTGGCTTTGTGATAGCGAATTTTGAAGTATTATCATGTATGAGATAGAAGAAAGATTTGGGATTTGCACATCCAACTAGGTAAAGATATATCCTTGTCATTCATTAAACCAAATTAAATTTCTAAAAATTATGCTAAACAATTATACAGCATTAGTATATTTTTATGAAAACAAATAAATACTAGTATGTTGTGACCATCACAAAACTTTTTTCTATATAAATCAAATCATTTGCAATGAAAATTAAATAATAATCACATAACATAACAGTTCTTGATATATAGCTAATGCAGAAAATGTGAAAACCAGATCATAGCAGCAACATCTGTTGAATGGTATATACCCAAACCTAATAAAGGTTCATTTATGCCAACGTCTAATAGAATCTGGAGTTTCATGAAATTCCATGAGTTAATTCTTGAGATATAGCTATCACAGAAATCGTGAAAAATACAGCATAGCAGCAGCACCACTTCTTGGGCAATTAACACCAAAACCTAATCAGCACCAATTTATGTAAAGGTCAACTGAATATGAATTTTGATTAAATTCCGTGCATCAGTCCTTGAGATATAATGGTCACATTCAGACTGACAGACATTTTCTAAGATTAGTCAATTTGTGTTCAAAACCTCCTAAAATGTAGAAATCCGTGAAAATTTTTCAAATCCAATGATTTCTACTTGTAAAGATAGAAGAAAGTGAAAATGCCACCGAACAGGGTCTGGGGGAGGGGGAGAATTCATAGGTATGCACAAGCTGGGCTAATAACTGTTTTCATACGGGCTGGGCCAGACACGGGCCAAATTCTTAGCTTTTATACTGGACGGGGCCTGGGTCTGAAAAATTTTGCCTTGTGCAGATCTCCAATAAAAATGAGTTCCATGCCAAACTCGACACAGAAAAGAAGAACTTTAGCAAGCACCACCCCACAAGTCTTCACAAAAAACAAATATCCGGCCATGAAAGAGTGGAAACCATGCACAGTCTGAGTTTCTTGAATGAAAATTGGCCCATCCTGACCTGTGTGGTGGACTAAGATTGGGCTTTGTGCCAGACCCTTTCCTGCATAGACCTGTAATGTCGGTTTGCAGACCTTTTATTAGCCCAGGAGGGGGGGGGGGCGTGATCGCCCCAATGCACCTCCCTTAGATCCACCATTGGTCATATACCCTGGCTGAATTTTCAAAATTTATGCCGGCCCCAGGTCTGAAAAATTCGGCCTATATAAAGTTCTAGAAAATGAAATTTATCCCTGGCTCAACCTGAAAAAAAAAAAAGAAATCTGGCTCTGCCCAAGTCTCTAGTAAAACTAAAGCACAGTCCCGGTGCCAGTCTCCAGAAAAAAGTAAGGCCAGTCCCAATCTGACCGTAAAGAGAAAGAGTGCAGACCAGTCCCAGCCTGTGTCGTGTGAATGAAAATTCATCCGAGCCTGACCCGCAAGTCCGGCCGGATTTTGCGAGAGGCTTTTTTCCATGTAGGCCTCTAATGCTGGTTTGACAACAATTCTTTAGCCCAAGGGGCCACTCTATCGCCTTAGATTTGCTATTGGTTATAACTAACAGTAAGATTTTCCAACCCCCCCACCCCACCCCTTAAATTTTTTAAATAGTTTTAAATATTGGCAGAAATTTCATTTGAATTTCACTTTCCTGCAGTAATTTTACCTTCTTATGTGAAGTTCATTTGCTCTCAAATATATTTTTGATTATTTATTCAAAAAGTGAAGTATTAATATATTTTTATTTATTACAGATAAAGGAAAAATGTTTTGTTTGTGTTGTATGCAACAAAGGGTTTCCTCAAAAGGCTGAATTAATGACTCATCTGTGCATTCCTACTCAAGAGAAATCTTTTGTCTGTGACTTCTGCACCAAAAGATTTTGTTCAAAACAATCTTTGAATACACATCTTCACAGTCAGACTAATAATTTAAATAACATTCTCACTCATAACAGTGAAAACTTTTTTGCGTGTGAATTATGCAGCAAAAGATTTTTTCGAAAAAATTGTTTAAGTGTTCATCTTAGGTCACATACTGGTGAAAAACCTTTTGTGTGTGAAATCTGTAACAAAGGATTTTCTGGAAGACGTTCTTTATATGTTCATCTTAAGTTACATGCTGGTAAAATACCTTTTGTCTGTGAAATCTGTAGCAAAGGATTTTCTCAAAAGGGTAATTTAAAGATGCATATGCGCCACCATACTGGTGAAAAATCTTTTATTTGTGAGATATGTGGTAAAGCATTTTTTAAAAAGTACCATTTATATATTCATCTTCAAATTCACAATGGGAATAAACCTTTTGTTTGTGATATCTGCAAAAAGAAGTTTTCTGAAAACAGTAAATTGAAACAGCATATGTTAGTACATACTGGTGGAAGACCTTTTGTGTGTGAATTCTGTGACAAAAGATTTGCTGATAAGTATTATTTAATGAGACACCTTCGCTGTCATACTGGTGAGAAACCTTTTACTTGTGAGACATGCAACAAGAGATTTTCTGAGAAGGGATCATTACAGAAACATTACTTGATTCATACTGGTGAGAAACCCTTTGTTTGTGAAATATGCAGTAAGACATTTACTGACAAGAGTACTTTGAAAAAGCATCTGTTCTCTCATACTGGTGAGAAACCTTTTGTTTGTGACACATGCAACAAAAGATATTTTCGAAAGGATCATTTAAATGTCCATATTTCCTCTCATACTGGTGAGAAACCTTTCAATTGTGAATTCTGTGACAAAAGATTTGCTGATAAGTATAAGTTAAGGAGTCACCTTCGCTACCATACTGGTGAGAAACCGTTTGTTTGTGAATTGTGTAATAGAAGTTTTTCTCATAAGTCTACCTTAAATTATCACCTTCTCAGTCATACTGGTGAGAAACCGTTTGTTTGTGAATTGTGTAATAGAAGTTTTTCTCATAAGTCTACCTTAAATAATCACCTTCGCTGTCATACTGGTGGAAAAACATTTGTCTGTAAATTGTGCAACAAAAAATTTTCTAGGAAGTATAGTTTAACTGTTCACCATCGCATTCATACTGGACAGTAACCTTTTGTTTGTGAGCAATGCAACAAGACATTTAGCAAGAGTCATAACTTGAAAAAACATTCTGTCATTCCCACTTAGAAAATAAGTTTTATTTTATGAAATAAGCTGTGAAAAATTTCTTGAAAAGTTTAGCGTAAAAAAATCTACTTCAAAAATGGCTAACCTGTTTGCTCATAAAATTTAATTTTTACCTGAGAAAGTGAATGTGATCTATTTGTAAAATAAATGTAATTAGTTACTTCCTAAAAATCCAAGTCTAATAAAGAAATTAAGTGTAAAAATGTAAATTAACCAAACAAGAAACACAGTATATGTACCATACATATATTGAAATATTTATTGCTTCATAGTTTGTGGTTTCACATCTTCTGTGAAGCATTTATGGTTAGATATTTATATTGATGAAATGTATGTGTAAGGACTGGTGATGCCTTTGTTAATTTTGAATATAAAACTATTCCTACATTAAACTGAACAAAATCAAGAATAAAAATACTGCTGCTTCTTATATATGTACTAGCGCAAATCATGTGACTATCCTAAATAGATACTGGGATGATCATTTCTCAAGTATTAATTTTTCTATTAAAATATTATCTTGTTTCACTTTTAGAATATTTGTGTAATAAAATATTTTATCTATGTATATACTATATTGTATTGTTTAATATCTATACTATATTGTATTATAAAATATCTATGTTGTATGTGCTAAAAAAATATTTTCTAATTTTTTTTTTTTTTATTATTTTTTTTTTTTTTTGTAATATTGAATTATATAAAATTATCATTTGTAGTTCTATTGCTAATTTATAATCTATTAACAATTTTAAAATAAAAACATAACATATTATAAATAGCGTAGTAGTCTCAACTCAAATCCTTTATTTATTTATTTATTTTTTTACATAAATGAATAACAAGTTGGTGATAACAAAAAAAGTATAATATATGGAAATGAAAACTGTGCGAAAAATGACTTACTAATATATGTATAAAAGAATTCAATATATGCACGTGTATGATGCAGGGTGCATACAGTTTTAACACAAGTTTTAATAGTAATTTCTGCTCTATTTAATTTCAGAAAAATATTACAAGTCCTGCAACTAAACAGAGACTACAAATTGTGCTATTTAAATACAGTAGATGCTGCTTAATGTGATCACTTCAGGACCAGGAGTTTTTGATAACAATAAGCTATTTAAGAAAATATCAAATGATAACATTTAGTAGTACTATAACTAAAAAAAATCCCTGACGGCTCGGCCTACAGGCACAGGTAGATTTCGAAGACGCAGATCATGGGGCGCCTGTTTGTTGGAAATTGCAGAAGAAATTACCTTTTTGCCATGATGCGGCAGTTCGAACCGCCTACTTCGAAACCTAACTTGTTTGCAAGTGGAGCCAACAGGAATTTTTATTTATTTTTTTTGCTATAAGAGTTGGTCCTATAAAAAACTTGTCAATATAAAAGTTTTAGATAATATTAAGAGGATTTATAATAAACTAGATGGAACCCGTCAAAAGTTGACGCAAAAAAATACTATAACAATGTCAGTAAAATAAGCTTCTTTATTATTTATGAAGGGGCGCGTATAAAACAGTCTTTCAAATATTTTATTTAATTTTTTTTCCCTGTCAAATACAGTACTATTTCTGATGCAAACTCCAAACAAACAATCCGTAAATAACTGTGTAATGCAACTCAGTTTGACATTACCACCATATTCCCCACAGCAAGAAAAAAAATTCATGGACCTATGAAGTATATACAAATAGTATATTCCTACGTTCATATCATATTCAGTAAATAACAGAACATAGTAAATAAAGCACACATCTCCCCCCCCCCCTGTGATAATGCAACCGAATGAGCTCCTATGCGCATGTACATTGCATCTGCCCAAAAGCACCGTCGAAATTCGACGTTAAAAAAGTTTTAAAATGATTAAATTAAAAGTTTTAAAATGTCCTCTTTAATCATTGTTTGTTCCAAATCCATATCTTCTAAAACACATCCATTGTTTTAAGCTAATCAATTTTTATGCAAAGATTGAGAAGTTTTTTACAGTAATAAATCTATCTGCAGATGAGGGAGATTTTTAATGTTTTCAAGTGTAATTTATTTGTATGGTTTCTTCGGTTCCTTGACATAATCAGGATGATTATCCCTTTTCCATCACAGTCGGGGATATTTTTCCTCTTATGCAGTTGGCAAATGTAAAAAAATAAAAAAATGCAATGCCTAGCATATCCTGATATCTGATGGAACATATTCATCAACGAATTCAACATATCAATTTTATGTTCAACATAAACTAAAAATAGTCTTTTTTTTTTTTTTTTTTTTTTTTTCCTGACAGATTTTTGTTTAGCGCCAAAATGTTCTATCTTATGGATAATCTGATCTTATGATTTATCACTTTTTTTTAAAAAATTATTATTCACTTTTTATGATGGTTAGGGAAATCTATTTTCAATTGTGGCAACTTTCCCAGGGGCTATTTTACATTATTGAAGTAAACTGGTGGTCATTGATAAGATAGAATTGAAAAACTTTTCATGCTTGAAAATTATTTAAAAAGTCGTTAAATTAATCAGCAGTTTTCAAATAAATTTCAATCGAAAGCTAATTTTTTTTTCTAATTGATGATGTAAGAATCGAAATTGTAAAATGTAGTAAAAAATAGAAATTTGTAGTATTTCGAAGTGATGTAAGTGCGATGAAAGCTAAAGCGATAGCGCCTTTGTTGTCACAACTGTTGTACATTTCTAAAAATTGCCACTGTATTTTGGCTGGCGTCCAAAAGTGGAAAAACATTTTTTGACATCGAAAGAGAAATTCACAGTGAAAGAAATAGGACTTTGCGCTAATAAGGAACTGTTAAATGAACTTATAATAAATCTACCAAAATAATTCCTATGAAATATTAGTCTTACATTGTTTATTCTAGCTAAAAATACAATAATTATTTCAAGATTTTTTTTCTACCATAACACTATTTTTAATAACTTTAAATTTCCTGAAATTCTTTACTTTTGTGATTTTTTTTATTAAAAAAGGAAATCTTCTATCACATAATTTTAAAACAAAGCAATTGGTAACATGTAATCAAGGTATGCAATCAAGATGAAGAAATCAATGATGGCTCCAATTCTAATCTTTATAATTATGAATGCAAAAATCAGTAAAATTATGTCATGTTAACGCAATCATATACATTTTCCTCTTTAGTTTTATCAATGTTAAAATGCACTTCAAGCTAAGGATAACGTCATTTTCACCGGCGCAAACTTTTCACACGTACTTCATATACCTTACATTAATGCTTAAACACCATGCACACAAATATAAATATATTTTGTATTTAATTGTAATGAAAAAATGGCATCAACAAAGTTATAATGCATAATGATAAAATAAACCCAATGGACAATATTCCCGTGACGTCACAATAAATATAAATTTTTATTCGCTTATAAAACACGCGGATAAGTATTTTTACCAAAATTAACTTCCAAATTAACAAATTCGGCCTTAAAACCGCGTGCTTTTAATATTTATTATTTTTCTTTTATTCAACCACAGAGTTTAGAAAATAAACTCTGTGCTTCGGAACAGTAGGCGTTATCCGATTATGACGTCATTAGCAGACGTAAAAGTTTAATTGAAAATTACGGTTAATTAATTAAATTTTCGAACAAACGAATGTGCGATAACAAATCTGTGTCCAAATATCTTTCATTTAAAAAAAGAATGATGTAATTTGATGCAGTAGTTTGTTCTCACAGATTGTCGAAAGAAATCGCTTAGCGTTTTAAATATATAGATTTAAGCGGATTTGAAATCTTGTGAATTGACGAAGTTATGAATTTTTTTCTTCTAAAACACCCCATTTCCCCCCCCCCCCCCCTTGGGGCCATTTTTAATTATATCAAAAATCTGTCATACATACATTTTCGGCTCTTCTCCTAGAAGTAATAACTTTAAACGGATTCGATACATATCATAATTAAGAAATTATGGGGGTTTTTCTGTTTTCACAAAAAGCCCCCCATTCTCCCCCCTTGGTTCGATTTTGCCCATTAACGAACTTGACCGAGATTTTATGCCCCTTGATTTTATGTATGAGTTTCGAAGAGATTTGTGCAGAATTATTGCAGTTATCGTGTCCATAAAAAAGTGATATAGATAGATAGATAAATAAAGTTTTGAACTGGGGATGTTTTTGGGTTCTGGGAGTCATGATCGGCGTAGATCTGCAAAAATTCCAACTTAGGTGAGACTGTAATAGTACAGTGCCTAGAAGTTACTTCTATGCACTTTAGTAATAGGTAGTATTTCTTACGAAATCTACCTAAAATGATTACTCACCTTTGTTGAAATGACAATTTTTAAAGTGATAGAAAACATTTATTGAAAGAATTTGGTAATTTTTGTTTATTTACAATTCTTCTTTAAAAGTTTATTAATGAATTGTTCATACTCATATTGATTTTGAAAATTGTCTGACCGATGTTATATTCCTTGTTTCAAAATTTTCAGTGCATTCTCATTTTCGCATTTGTAGGGGAGTCTTTCAAGAAAGTGGTTTTTACCGCCCTTTTGATCATCATTATTTCGTATTTCATCGCAAACTGTTTTACCTTCAAAGACGGTAGCATTGCATGATAAGTAGATGTAATCCAGTCCTCAGTGGCATCACCTTCATAGCTGAAGATTAAGGCGCCAGTAATAAGCCTGGAGTCAGCTATAAGAGGTAGAGGTCTATCATCAGGAGTCAAATCAATACATCTGATGATATCCTTCAAGATAATATCCACTTCTTCTGTCAGCCTGGTCGCTGGGAAGTCTTCCTTGACCACGGCTAACTTCCTGAGTGCTGCTACAGCGGCTAAAGACCCCAGGGGTATCTTCCCTAGGCCTCTTTGCTGTTGCCGACATTTATGGTGAAGGTGTCAATACTATCACCTTTCTTTTGTTCCAATTTTCCCCAGATCCCTTCGGTTGAGCATCAGCAGTGTTGGTTTCCACCTCCTCCCGCTTCTGCTTCCTCCGTCGGTTTCTTCTTTGGGTCTTAGTGAGTAATTTCGGCCCTCTTGCAGTGGTTCCAGAGTGTTCCCCACCTAGATGGCTTCCGCCTCCGTTCCTATCAGCAGTCATGCCGATTTCCTCTTTTTGTTTTACTGCACTCTTTTCCGAAGAATCGAGCACAGTCTTTGTTTGGGTTTCACTAGAAGTGACCTCCAATCCTTGTTCTTCACTTTTCTCGCTGTCACAACTATCGCGAACCTGAGAAAGTATTATATCTCGATCAGCCACAGTTGTAACCATAAGAAAATTTTTAAATCCACGGAAAACTTCCAGTTCACCACTCCCCCCGCATAGGTAGTGGTTCCCCACTCTTTCCTATCGTGTACAGAGTAACCTCCGAAGCCATTCGTGAATTGGAGATTCGGTTGCAGCGTGTACCAGGTACACAGTCGCCAGCACAGAGAGGATTTCCCACTATGAGCTGGCCCCCGCCCCCCCAGCCTAACGCCACCGAGAGAGCTCACCTCTGGAACCGTTTTCTAAAAAACGTTCCTTAAAAACGAAATTATGGTAGCACGCTACTCCTCTTCTCCACACTGCATTCAAACCGGAGATTACTCCCATGCCCAACTGGATGCCACTAGACAGAGCCCAAAAAGCCAGTACCGGTTCCCTATGTCCAAATGCCAAATGGGAAAGATCGGTGTTGATACTACCATAACAAGAGAATAACAAACTGGAGAGATAGAATTAAAAATAGTGAAACAAATAATGGATGGACAGCTAAAATGAGAAGAATAGAGAAAAGAAGAAAGATCACTCATGAATCCGGAGTCGCAAAACCCACGAATACCTAAAGAAGGTATCCCCCTGAGGATATCTCAACTCATATATAAAAGTATCAAATGACAATTTACAATAAATGGACCAAAATATCGTTGTTTACATTCATGCTTTTAATCATTTAAAACAAGTGAAAGATCTCATTAAGCAATTAAAACCAATCTCAATAGCTTTAGATAGCTTGCAGATTGATTTAACCACAACAGCAGATGCTTGCCATTTATGGTGCAATTTGCTGAAAGATGATAATTTGAAACCCCATTTTACAAAAGTTGAAATAAGGTTTGAACAAGCAATTTTTCCCTGGCATCTTCTTGCCTATTTGTTACACGCAAAATATAAGGGCGATCACCTTAGTTACGAACAAAAAAAAACAGGTCAGAGAATGGCTACAAAAAATAAATTGATCTTTTCTATCATATGCCGTAAAATTTGAACTAAAGAAAACCTTTCCAAAGTACATTGTTTTCAAAACAAGTAATTATGACAATTGATGCCAATAAGTGGTGATCAAGTATCGCAAAGTCATGTGAAATTTCCAAAGAATTTTGTGCGTTAATAGTACACCTGCAAGCATGCCCATCCAGTAGTGCTACAATTGAGAGAATATTTTCCGACTTCTTTTTTCTACACTCAAAAATTCGAAATAGGTTGACAATAAGTAATGTTTCCAAACTTGGTTTTTGTTATGGAATGCTGAAACAAGAATTATTTTGTAATGATGATGGTGATGGAAGTGCCGTTAAATGTTGAATGTGGAATTTTTTGTATGATAAAAAAAATTAAAAATTTTAATAAGAATTTCTAGATTTCACTTATTTGAACACAATATATTAATACATTTACTTACTACTATTGCTCATATTTTGCATCTCTGAATTATTGCATTATGTTGATTGGTAGGTTGATAAATCTTATTTTAAAACTAGAAGTGATTATAATTCTGTAGATTTTGCAGTATTGTTAATTTATTGCAACATAAAAATCAGATTGACAATTTGACATTTTTTCAATTAAAGAATTTTTTTTTTATGATGAAATTCATAATTTTGGAGAAAATTAAGATGAGTATATTATGTGATCATCCTAATGCATTAGTACTATCCTGTGCTTGTTAATTTAAGTAAAAGAAATGAAACGCTCATTTTTATATGTAGTAAATTTTTTTTTTGATATTTTTGCCAGGACGGATTTTTGCCACCTGTGGCAAAAGCTTGCCAACCCTGCTTAGAGATATACAGTCAGTATCGGTTATTTGGTCAGCTGAGCGGTCCAGAAAAATTAGATCATATAAGCGGGGTGACCATATATTCAGAACAATACTACAATTATTACACTATTTAATAAGGCAGGATTATATTCACCTATCAGAATATAGTGCTCACAAACAAATAATTAAACTTTTAAAAATTAATTTTTAAAGTAAAAACTACAGTAACAAATATGCAATATTTTTAGGGAAATTTATTAGCTTATCTTACTAATCTAAGTACAGTACGCATACATACGTGCAGTGCACCCATATTCAATGCACTTATTTAAAATATTCAGGTATGCAAGATTTCCTCCTTTTCTTGGTTGTTAATACAACTCTTTTTAAGTCCCTAATAGCTTTTAAATGTCCATCTGCTGCTTCGGAATTAATAAAATAACATCTGAAGTCATCTATGTCATTAAGCGCATCTGATGTTGATACTGATTTCTTTTCAAATTCACTTTCATCTTTATCATCGCTTCCTTTGGTATTCAAATTTAACACATTAGAAACAATATTTTGTATATTGAAGCTTCACTGTTAGTAGCGAGATCTTTATCAAGCTTTGCATACAGATTTTCGTCTGGAATTGAATAACCTCGATTCCGCAGTTTCTCTGCTAGTTCAGTTAAGGGGAGATCTTCATCCTCGTCTTCCGATAAATCTGCAGACTTTAGTGAACTGTGAAATCCAGCATGTCGGAAGCAATTTTCGATAGTTTTCTGTGACACCATAGTCCAACTTTGGTCGATATAAATAATTAATTGCATTTAACACGGACACTTGGAATTGTTCTTTTCAGTCAACAGCAGATATCATATATCGCAGAAGCTTTCTATATAGGTAGACTTGAAGTTCTGGATTATGGCTTGATATAAAAGCTGCGATACACACGTGCTTTTTGGAGGCAAGAAAACGAGTTCAATTGATTTCAAGCCATCAAGAGTGAAGTGCGCGGCACAATTGTTTGCAATTAGTGCAACTTTCCTGTTCTGCTTTGAAAAATTTTGATCCCACCTCTAAGCGTTTTTTCCCAGATGTCCACTGTCATCCATGCCTTTGAATTAGCATCGTAGAATAGAGGCAAATATTTGCAATTTTTCATACACCGAGGCTTAAGAAATTTTCCAATCACCAAAGGAATAATTTTCTCCGATCCATCCATATTTATTGCAGCTAACAACACCGTTAAGCGTTATTTACTTTTCTTTGCCCCTACACATTATTAACCTTTAAAACAAAGAGTTCTGTCAGACAAGATCCTATAAAAAAGTCCGCATTCATATTCATCAGCATTGAAGATGATGGCAGGTTCATATGTTTCGAGAATTTCCCGTAATACTACATCTTTCCATTCTTTTAAGGAACTCCTGTCAAAATGAGCAGCTTCTCCACACAATTTTTTGAAGCATACGTTATGCCTTGAATTAAATTGCTGTAGCCAGCCATTACTAGCCACGAAATTTGACTCGCCAAATTCATTAGCAAATTCCAAGGATTTTTCTTTCAAAATATTCCAGGATATAGGAGCATTTTGCGATCGTGCATATTTAATCCATGATAAAAGAACCCTATCCACATTTTCATAAGATGACAAGCGCTGACGTTTTCTTTCTTGATCACAGATTTGAACATTTGGGGAGTAAAATTTGGCTGCTAAAATGTTGTTTAATGTCGTTCGAGGTATCGAATTTACTTTGGCGAATGTAGCTTTTGAAAGATTAGAATTTTTAAACTTTTCAATCAGTTCATTTTTTTTAGTAGTTGATAAACTTTTTCTTTTCGAAGCCATAATATAAAATGAGTGTTCTTATTCGACGCGTTTGATCCATATGAAACAAAATTTTCCTTTATTAGTTTTGTCTCAATTTTAATACACTTTTCAAACACAGAGAGATAACTCCAACCAACAAACACAGATATCCACCTGTTGTCCTCGGGGAAGAAGAGAATTGAGGGGGGGGGGGGTACCGTCGACGATGATTCAACGCAAAAGACGCTGTCGGGGAGGGAAGTAAATGCATGAATTCAAGTCCTCTCTAGCGTCGCACAGACTTTCTTTTGTCATTCCCGTTTCTCTCCACCTCAAGAAATGTTACAAAAGTTACTATTTTTAAAAAAAATAGCCGAAAACCTCATTGAAAAGATTTAAAAAACGACCATATAACCGATAAATGGGAAAATGAAATGACTATATAAGCGGTGCACTTTAACACATTTTCCCTATTAACCTAGACGGAACTTTAGAAAACTGACCATATAAGCAGGGTGACCTTATAAGCGAGTGACCAAATAGCCGGTACCAACTGTAATATTTTCCTTCCAACATCCCCCCCTCTCCCATAAAATAATAATATAATATATTATAATAAAGAAAAAAAACAGGCTGTGCCATTTAGCTCAAAAATGTTTGAGCCCACTCGATATATTTCAAAAGCTGGTGAACTGGACATAAACGGGCACTGCGAAAGTCTAATAACAAATATTAAGGAATATCTTCCCGAAAATGTAACGTCATAACTTTTGAAAATATATTTGTTTCTTATTACAGATATCTCTCACAAGAGAGGAAAGAAGTGAACTTAATTATCTCGCCTGAGACGGATTATACTGAAGTCAATATTCAAAAGGATGAATCTAACAGACTGGTATAAAAAAGAAGAATACTTTAAGATATATGCAAAAGTTCTAAAATTCATGTTTGTTTATCTTCACTTCTTTATATGAAAAACAAATACAGGAATAAACTAAACATCAAATCTTATGACTAAAACTAATTGATATGGAGTCCGACATGAAGAAGCTGTGGTTGATAAAGCACACACAATCTTCTTACTAGTGGTACAAGGGAATTAGTTTAGTGTAATCAATCTACTACATATGAATCAGCGTACCAATTTGTCATTAAGTATTGTAGCTTTTTTCATGCAAAAACACTGTATTTTGATATGGTATGTATTATTAAAATGTAATGATCATACTACTTTTTATTTTAATATTAATATAGAACAGACAATCTGGACACCATTTCAGTAATATAGTCACGTATTTTTAAATACAGTAAAGCCTGCTAAGATGGAAGCACAAAATACACGAGAAATATTCTGCTTTAGACATATTCCATTTTCACAGTTTTTATCCATTTTAGCTTTATGTTTGTTACTTGGTGTGGTATGTGGAAGTATGAACTTCGATTTAGTGATACGTCGGTCTAAAAGTTTGGGAGCCTTTCTTCTAGCTGAACTGAACAGGACGCGCATCTGCAGAACTCCACTAATGAACGACAAGATGCGTAATCGCGTCCTACGCAGTCAACATGTCAACTCCCACCTAAGACTCCTATAATAGGAGCTGATGCATATCCATTTTGTTTCGGATTATTGATACACAGTTCAGCTTCAATCTACCGCAGCTGGAGTTGGGGTTGCCTAATACTCGGTTCTGATTAGCTTGGTTTTTCGACTGGGCTGCAATTACGGTACTAAATCTGTAAGGATGCGTCAGCCTCTATTATAGGAGTTCTACTCCCACTCAAAGTGCTGACCACGTCAGCGCGATTCTTGGCAAATTTTGCAAAACTATTGGGTCTTAAAACGGCCTATAGAGGCGTTGATCGCAGCCGTCGGTACGGGAAAATGATCCCTTTAACTAATGTTAAAGTGCCACTGAAAACATTACTTATTATAAAAACGTTTGAAAGTGTTAGATATTCAAATTTGGATAATTTTTACATTGTTATATAAACACAGAACAGAAATATCACATGAAATCCGAAATTGTGCAAAACACATAATCATTATGAACAAATTAAAAATGCATGTAATGCAATGGGCTTGCAAGAGATTTTCCTGAAGCGAGAAGTTACATCTTTTCTCCGCCAGATGGCGTATTCGAGCGCTTGAATTCCCAATTGATGACGGTTGCAACGAAAGTGAGGCTAGGACGTGTATAAACACCCACGAAATTTTCCAGCTTTTTCAGCAAAAAGACGAAATTAAAGTTTTAGTAAAAGAGTGTAGAAAACAGATTTAGAATGAAAGAAAAAGGAAAAAAAATCTCTTATGCTTTTTTTAAATTAGTAACAAACCCAAACAAAAAAAACTATTTTGCCTGGTAGCAATAGGAAATTTTAACAAAAACAGAAATTGGAAAAAAAATAGAAAGAAACATAATTTGTCAAGTAAAAATACAAGATTTTAATTAATTAATTAAAAATTTAAATTAAAAAAAGTAACTTTACTGATACAAAAGAACATTTTTATTTACATTTAAATTACCCCAAAATTCAAAATTTTAATTGAAGAACATGTATTTTGCCTGGTATATCAAAACTTAGAACAAAACATTAATTACTAACCTTTTATCATAAATCAATTAATGTCACACCATTCAGTTAATTACTAATCTAAATTGGCAAGCAAAACGGAATACAATTTATTCTTCATAACTAAAATTTGCTAAGCTGAAGACCACGCTAAATCCAATTCAGTAAGATTCAGTTACGAAAAATTGTCAGGAATTAGAAACTCGTATTCACCTAAAAGCTGAAAATTCTGAACATAAAATATTTACCAGGGTTATCATAATTAAACTTTAGTCAAATCTATGATCTACAAACTAGTGTATTTTTCAAACAAAAAGTATTTGTAATTTGTCGTGCCAAAATGTGTTCATTCAAAAAAATTTTTAGACCGCTGACCAGGCCCCTACCTGCCAGGCTTTTGCCTAGCTTAACGGGTTGATACCTGGCAACGTGGCGAAGATTCGCCTGCTCTCTACTTGGTGAAGATGTGTTGGTTTAATCTACAGGCTGACGTGGCTTCAGTGCGTTTTGTTGCTTTTTCTTAGTTGGCCGGTTGCTAATTGATATTGGATGAGACGGTTCAGCACTGTGCAGTGTAGCAAAGTTATGCCGAACAGAGTGAGATGCTAAGATATTTACTATTTCCTCGCTACATCGCTCATCCATACGTCATGCCATCGCTACTCGAGTTGGTCTCGTAATTTAGAACCTTGATCTGGTGACGAGACCTTCACCTGACTAGGCACCCCCAGCGGTGTAATTCACAGGAAACTTGGAGGACTTTACACCTTTTACATGCACCGGGCGCCATTAGCGTGCACGTGATCAACAATACATGTTTATTCAACATTTAAAAATGCTCTAAACAAGAATTTAATAGAAATTACTAATGAAATAATGCGATTTCAAAGTTGTTGAAATTAACTTAATTTAGAGACATAACACTTAACCCCCAAGAGTTAAATCCGTGTGAAATAAAGTATATTTGAAGTACATGAATGCAAAATAAGAAGTAACAGTTTATAATAAAATTTACTTTTACAAACAATATTTCAATTCTGCTTCAGCTGGCTTGAATCAATCCTTTTTAAAACAGTGATCATACCATAACTGCACATAATTAAGAATATACAATTTAAATCCTCATAAGCATCCAAAGAAAAAACAAACATGTATAATTAATTACTTCAAATTTCCAGTTTCAAATCAAAGTCCAGCTTTTCTCCACAATGAATGTGAAGGTAACTATTTAAATTATTCGTCTGAGAAAATCCTTTGCTGCATAATTCACATACAAAAGATTTCTCACTAGTATGAATTAATGAAGGCTTTTAAGTTTCTCATGTGGCAAATTTTTTTGTTGCATGTCTCAGAAACATATGGTTTCTCACCAGTTTGGGAGTGAAAATGAGCACTTAAAGAACTCTTTTGAAAAAACCTTTTGTTGCACAATTCACACACAATTTTTTTCTAATCAGCATGAATTAATAAATGCTTCTGTAAGCTTCTCTTGTCAGAAAATTTCTTGTTGCATGTCTCACAAACAAATGGTTTCTCACCAGTATGGGAGCGAAGGTGAGATTTTAAAGAACTTGTTTGAGAAAATCTTTTGCTGCATAATTCACACACAAAAGCTTTTTCACCAGTATGAATTATCAAATGCTTTCGTAAGGTACTTATGACCGAAAATGTCTTGTTGCATGTCTCACAAACAAACGGTTTCTCATCAGTATGGGAGTGAAGGTGAGCATTTAAAGCACTCTTTCGAGAAAATCTTTTGCTGCATAGTTCACACACAAAAGGTTTCTCACCAGTATGAATTAACATATGATTCTGTAAGTTTCTCTTGACAGAAAATTTCTTGTTACATAATTCACAAACAAAGGGTTTCTCACCAGTATGAGAGAGAAGATGAGTCTTTAAAATTTCCATTCGAGAATATCCTTTGTTGCATAATTCACAAACAAAAGGTTTCTCACCAGTATGAGAGAGAAGATGACTCTTTAAAATTTCCATTCGAGAAAATTTCTTGTTGCATAACTCACACGAAAACATTTTCTCCTTAGTATGGCAATATAGGTGTCTGCTCAAATTTTGCTTTGTAGTAAATCCTTTGTTGCATGTCTTACAAACATAAGGTTTCTCATCACAATGAGTGCGAAAATGGGTATTTAAATTACTCATCTGAGAAAATCCTTTGCTACATAAATCACACACAAAAGGTTTTTCACCAGTATGAATTAACAAATGCTTTCGTAAGGTACTTCTGACAGAAAATGTCTTATTGCATGTCTCACAAACAAACGGTTTCTCATCAGTGTGGGAGCGAAAGTGAGCATTTAAAGAACTCTTATGATGCATAGCTAAGGGATCTTTTCTTTTAAAATAAACTTATGGCTTTATGTATCTGCAATAAATAAAATTATGTTAATTAAGACTAAATGAGCTTCACATGAGACATAAAAAATACATTAGAAAACTGAAGTTAGAATAAAATGTCTGCAATAGTATTCGAAACCATACTATTCTTTACCAAAAATTAAAGGAGGACGGAGTCGCAGTAATAGCAATAAAGCGCTTAAAAAACAAACTAATCAATAATTTGAGTATGTAATTAAATAAAAGTATCAAAGCAAGAGTATTTAAAATAGTCTTGTTGCAATTATAATCTGTTATTTGCAACTACATTTTGCTTATTTTGAGGGTAAAATTAAAATTTGCTTAATTTTGATATCCTTTTGCTAATGTCAAATCGATGTAGTTAGAAAATATATTTAGTTTAATTTACAAACTAAACTCTACAGTTTAAAGATATATATTCTCTTTGACCTCGACAAAGTGCGATATTTACAATTAAATCTGCCACAGCTTTTGAAACATGCCTTTGTCTGTGCGTGACGGAAGGGACGTGAGTATTAGTGATAAAAAAAGCCAAATTTAAAAGAAATTTGTCTTAACCCTTTATGATCTGATAG
Source organism: Maratus michaelseni (assembly GCA_963931845.1). Taxonomy (NCBI): domain Eukaryota; kingdom Metazoa; phylum Arthropoda; class Arachnida; order Araneae; family Salticidae; genus Maratus; species Maratus michaelseni. The sequence continues at coordinate 322,220,210 of OZ007595.1, read as the reverse complement.
TAACTTAAAGTACCATTACAGAAATATCGATGTAAATTTTACTTAATGTGTATAATAATGAAAATAGTTTTTGTATTTCATATAAAATGCTTTACTTTACCATCCACACAAAACGCTGCCAAATATTTTTAAAAACGAATATTTTTTATAACTATTTACATATGGATAGTTTTTATGCTCTTGAAAGATGAATAATGGGAGATTTTAAAATAAACAAAAATTATCATTTATTGTAAAACGCGCAATGTATTTCATTTTGTTATTTCTTAAGGATTAAGAAATTTCAAAAAGCAACATCATTTGTTAATTAATCTATGTTTTCTTGCAAATATTTTACGAGAAGATCTATAGCTATTTTTATTATAAGTCAGTTTTAATAAACGAATATTTTCTAAATTTCACATTATTATTACATAGATATTCAAATCTATCTTCAGATATATTCAAGGGAAAAGTTACTGTGATGATATTTTACTTAATTTATAATTTGTGTGATAAAGAGTAAAATTGTGTGGATACATCTTGAAATTCCTCGCAATCTTCACAATACAGGGTGTGTCAGAAAACTGTATAATACACTGTTTAACGGGTCATAACTTTCTAATTTTTCTTTCCTTTCAAAGTGTCATTAATTGAAACTAATAAGTGGACTAAGAATAACTTTTGAAAAGAGAAAATTTATTTTAAAAAAATACTAATGTAAGTATGAAAATGTAGCAGAAGTACAAAAACAATATTGCATCACGCAGTTTCACCTATGCGACTTACAATGCATCGGATAAAAGATAAGTTTGAAACGAATGATGAATGTTCATGGACAACGTTCCGGAACCGCAACTGAGCGAGAATGTGCCACAACACCCAATGAAATGTTCGTTAAAGTTTGTGAATCAATAGTTTATCGTTATAAACAGTGTATTGAAGAGAACGGTACTAATAATTTTGAACATCTGCGGTAGGAGGAAGAGTTATACATTATATGTAGATTCTTTTGCAATTTAAATATTAATTATATATGAATAAAATCTGGAGTTATAATCATTTAAAGTGTGTATACATTTTTCTGTTCTTCTAGAGAATGACTTCACTGTTTTAACACAACCATACCTCTTCCAGTGCCTGTCAGATGGACGAATGCTGAAGTTTGTGATAGGGAATACATTTAAATAAATATGTCTTTCATATTTATACACCTAAATCATAAGTTTTAAGAGTGAATTTGTATTAAAACAACTTTTTTAAGGCCGTAACATTTTATCGCCCTGAGTTAGAAACAATAATAAAATCGCAAAACAATGAGTGCCTGGACTTTATTATACAGATTTTTCGCCCGGGGTCCTGTTTTTGTTAAATCGTGAACAGCTTTTTACTTTTGTGAAAAATGTAGTCATAATTTTGTGAATTTGAAATGATCGTTATATTCAGATTCGTGTTTATATATTTTTAATATACATGTATGAAAAAAATATATAATAATTTTTTTATATATGTAAAAGTGATAGGCCAAATTTGCTTTTAAATGATTAAATTTGTGAAAGGTTCAGTTTCGAGATGGGAAAAGTTTGTGAAAGGTCTATTTTTAAGACAAAGAATCTTGGGAAGGTTCTTGTTTTGAGATGAAGAGTTTTGTGAAGGATCCAGTTTCGAAATGATAAAAATTGTGAAGGGTCTTTTAAAGGACCTAATATCTTCCTAAAAAGATCCCTGTTATATGATATTAATTTCACTTTTATACCTTCAGTCATTTCTGAAAAAAAAACATTCTTAACAGACAGACGGACAACATAACCAACTCACTCTCAAAACCTAAAGCGTACTCAACATTGACCCAGAATAGTGAAATTTGCATGAAGGAAGATTTTGTAAAAGAGCATGTGTAAAGGAAAATATCCAAAAATCATTAATTTATAATTCTATGTCAACTGATTACGTGACAAACTCATCTGACTCGGCCTTAAAGTTGTTTTTTAAGGACAGTACTTTTTATTGCATTGAGTTTGAAACTATAAATTTTCACACAACAAGCGAACCATGACCACTATTAATTTATATTAATTTCAACAATATACCTTCAGCCGTTCCTGAAAAAAGGACGATCTTGACAGACAGATGGACAACACAAAAATCCTTCCGTATTTTTTTTTTTTTTTTTTTTTTGAGGTACGGAACCCTAAAAATATCTTGACAGACTATAATTAATTCTGTTGTTCATGTTTATTTAAAAAATATATACACACATTTCAGTGCAAAAAAAATTTTCTTAATCATGAGAAATATGATAAAAATTTAATGATTACTTGCACACTGGATTTATGAGTGAATGCTGCTACTTCTCTGATTTCAGGGATAAAGACTGTAATGACCGCTTCAGCCTGCTTCTTCAGGTGTTTCCGAATCAATATCAGGCCACTTGGAAAAGTTAGGGAAATTTATATGGACTGGAAAAGTCAGGGAAATTCACCATTTCTCAGGGAAAGTCAAGGAAATTTGAAAATTCTGTGAAAAAGTTAGAAATTTTGAACTCTGAAAAAAAAGGAAAATGTTTCTTATAAAAGTAAGGATTTGAAATTGCAGCGCCATTAAAATTAAAATCAAACTTTGCTCTTCATAAGTACTGTAAAGAGTATTTGAATCTCTTGTGCAAATCATTTTGTCTACCCCCCTTCAATCCTTCTTTGTAACTCGGAGATTTTCAGTTCCATTTTCACTGAAACTTTCTACTGAATGTTGTAGGACTGATTAGGTGTTTCACTCTACTTACTTATCTTTGTTTTGGAACTGAACATTTGTTAGCTTTATTTATTGAATACTAGCAGGCTATGCCCGCTGCGCTGATCCATTTTCCAAATTAACCTTGAATCAAACGAAATGGTGAATTCGACCATGTATTTTCAAACAATATGGATCTTCACATGGAAGATCCTTCCGCATTGCTAAATACAATGCTAATGTCATTGTGTTATTATATTATTTTATAAGTTATACAAAATTTGGCTATTAAAAAGCAACTCTTTAATTTGATGATTTATATTAGAGTTTGGTAGAGAAATGTGGCCGTTGTGACCAACAGAAATTAAAATGTTCTATGAGTCGCCGCACTGCTAAAGAAGAGAGCATTAATATCATTGCAGAGATTGAACATTGAACTTAAATAATGTTCGAGTTATTAATTTTCGTTTGTTAGTTCTTGAACTCTGGGCCTCTCAGTTTGGCGCTACGTGTAGTTCTGGTAACTTAAATGCAATCTCATTCTAGGTTACGTTATATTTCGGAATATACTGATCGTCTGGCAGGTCTGCTACAGTTTTCTATCTTTGGATTCCAGCAGATAAATACAGTGAAAAATGTAATAAATTATTTGGACACAAAGAACAGTATTTAACTTTCATATTTAAAAGAAATGTGAATCGTAAAAAAGTGCGTTTTTAAAGCTGAATTGTTTGAAAAAATTAAAATAACGTTATTTTCACTGCCTTTTCATTTTATATACCAATTGCAATCATGTTACCATTAACCACGAAAAAAACCTCGATAACTGATTCTGGTAAATAAAAATAATTCTCTAATATGTATCAAATAAAATATTCCTAATCTTCCTTAATGGGTCCACAGCCAAGTTTGAAGTAAAACATTAGAAGTTTTTGCAACGATATAGTTACAAATGTACCAGAGTCAGCTACAAAACGATGTTAATTACGCGCCAAACTAAATTCCATTAAATGATATCAAATTGCTGTCTACTGAATTATAAATCTTTCACCAATAAAACTCCTTGAGAATGAAAAATAAAGTTAGTTATGCAAAATATTTAGTAATAATCTTTTTTTGTGAAGTCTTGAATCGAGGATTTTTGTTCCTTTCTCTAATGAGCATAATAAGTCGGAGAAATAAATAAACTTGCCATTTTTTTTTCAAGATTACATTATTCTTCAGTCTGTTGTCTAAATAAACCGCATAATGTACATAATCCGTTACTTTGTCACTAAGTTTAGGGCTGTGCGCTAGCCGAAATTGCTTTATAATAATCAAAATTTTATCGAATCTGAATTCCAGGTACTTTTTGTCTTATTTAGGTTAAAATGAGAAATCTGCAATTATTGTTCCTAGGTCACCATTGGCATTTCAAAGTATTTTTCGTACATTACAAGTATTGCTTTTTTGGTGATAGTAAAATAACTGTAGATGGAAAATATGTAATAGTAAATATTCTTTTGTCAGTTTGCTTCATAATGAAAAAACACACATCTACTAATCGCTGTAATCGGATTCACCATAAAGAGCCCCCTTCAGATATAAAAGAAATTTCTAACAATTTAGCAGGTGACCCGATTACAGAAGATTAGTGCAATATGTTTAAAAACCTTCAAAAAGAAGGAAAGACATGCAAAGAAAACTAAAAAAAGTGAATGGCAATTTTTTTTTTAATGTGTGATAATAATTAGTGTGTTGCAGACATTTACACTAAAATTTAAATATTTGACTCTATTTTTATAATATTAACTGTTATTTATATAATTCACATTTGAATACGAAAAACAATTACTCCAAAAATGTTGTCGTACACTTGAAAAAACATCATTATTATGAACATGAATTATTAGGCCAATATTTTGACCAATGTCATACTTATACCTTTTTTGACTTAAAATCAAGTTTTTGGCGACAAAAGTAAAATCAATATCGTAAATAAACAAATAACGTGTGACTCAAAATTACAGTCATTTTTATAATTACATCTGCTAGTTTCTTCTGTAAGACACATGACGCAAGAGTTAGATAAAAATAAAAATTAAATTAAAAAATAAAGAACAACTCAAAAATAAATTGTTACTCAGATTTTAACTAAAAAAAATTCAGATGCATTTGTCTCAGCCTGACGCAAACGATAAATCGCCCAATATGGTTTCAATTGCAATATTTCACATTGAATAATTTTTTAAGCATTGCGAACAATGCCTTTCATGTATAAATTAAATATTTTCGTTTTATAACATTCTTTTTCATCAAAACTGTTTTGCTTATTTTATTTTAAATAAAATTTGTAAGATTTTCTTTTATTTTTGAGGTGTTTGTATTATTTTCTAAATGATATAGCCGTTTCAATTCTTTCACCAACCATAATGGTCGCCAAAAAATAACCAGTGGTAACCTTATCGTCCAAAATAACAGAACTTTCCATTATAATTCTATAACTAATCTACGTAGAACTACATGTCATATACTAAAACCTTCCCTGAAAAATTATCTATCCAACAGTGCAAGTTCCATCAAAATCCATTCGGCGGAATTCGAGTTATAAAGGAACAAAACGAAATTGCCGTTTGTGTTTTACATATATAGTAGATTTATTATTTGTATTAAAATATGTTAAAGCATTCTGTATTTAACTGTGACTGATGTGATAAAGAATTTCATAGTGATTTGACAAAATGGATAGAACCTGATGCTAAAAGTGTGTATCTGCAAAATGTAAAAAGATCAACAATTTGTAAATTTTGCAAAAAATTATGTAACAAATCAGTAATTTGTACTTTAGAATCAGTTGTGAAAATTTCATTATCAAATTGACAATTTTTAAGATTTTTTTGTGTCGATGCCTGGAATTTTTCTTTTATTGGTATGGAAAAGGTCAGGGAAATTCATTGCTAATCTGGAATAGACACCCTGCATTATGGCTTCGGAATAAAAGGATTACTGGGGCCCCACCGAGGAAGTTGTGTTTCGTAACCATCCACTTTCGGGTGGTATCTAGAGCGGTCATCCAGAGGGAGTCTGATGTCGATGAAACTCCATGTCTGGTTTCAGGACAAGTACCAGGTGTTCTAAAATGAACTGGCTAATTTTAAAATTGAATAACTTTGAAACGGTGACAGATAAGGACTGTTTCCTATAAATCAGCACAAACTTTGCAGTTATGCAAAACAGCAAAGGAATAGAAATCAAGCGAAACCTCCACGTGAAGTGTTGCATTGTCTTATACAAGAGCACGCCAGTTAGCCGAGAGCTCATTAAATAATCTGTGTTTTCATAGAATGGTGTCGGAAGAAGAGCGTCTGCATACGCGTGTGTACAAGTTTTACAAAGACAATATTCACCAAGAGAATAAGTTCACCGTGAACCGCTTTTTCACCGAAAATATCCCCAAACGATCGATATGCGATATTCTACAATGAGAAAGAGCTCCGGCCGAAAGACAACCGAGATTGAGTAAGAAGGCCCAAAAATTTACCAAGCCAAAGTTACAGCAGTTCAAACGACCGAGTAACAATCCGTCCAACGGCTACCATATTCGGTGTTTCACCGTTGCCATCGAGAGAGGTTTTCGATGGCAGTGGTTTCACCCGGCTACTTACGTAAGACAATCACCAAGAAGCTTAACATTAAATACCACAAAAAAAGGGTCATACCAAAACGAACAGCAAAGCAAATGGTTGCCACAAAAACGAAGTGTGGTCGCTTGTTCAGAAAATTCTCTGATCGAACATTCATCTTGTATGACGAGTCATACTTCACGCTCACTCACTGCACTACCAACGGTAATAGTGGCTAGTACACATCTGACATCTCCAGGACAAAACATGTCATCAAATTCGCTACTAAAGTGAAATTCAACGACAAGGCCCTAGTTTGCGTTCGGTCCAAAAGGTTTTAAAGGATATTTTTATACTGTAAAACTAGTTATAGTATGAACGCACCTCATTTGTCACGTTTAACGTACAATTCCCAACTTGTTTTAAGACTATTTTAGTTACTAAAAATATCAAATTTGTGTTAGATGTTTTTTTTCTGTCTTTCTGAATTTAAAAGTGTAGTTTGTGTAACAATATTTTATATTATTTGAGATTTGTTCTTTTAAAGCTTGCACATACATAAATAAAAGCCATGGGTATATTCGATTTTGCAAAACTCTACAGTTGCATGCACAGTGTCTAGAAGTTTATAGTATGGGAATCGCGTAATGCTTTTGAATTATACTAAAAATTACAATTTCTTAGGTGGCGCTGCCATCGAGCTTATTGCTTGAAAACAAGGCTGTGTGTATAGATAATTTGCATGTTTGTCAACAAACCAGTTTCTCACTAGTCAACTCTTCTTGTCGTAGGCAAAACATTTCCCGCTCAATGCGCTGTTTCAAAGCGAAATTTTTGCATTTAATTATAGATCATATCTATTCTAAAACAAATTTTGTGTTATCAGATTATACACAGAACTTAGATTCTGTTGCTAATCAAGTTTATTTACAAATAAAATTTTACCAGCCAGCCAGTTGAAAATTGTTATAACAAAATGTGTGCAACTGGAAAAATAGTTAATTACTATTACTACATTGCATTTTCATATATTTTTTTTTTCTTATAAAATTAAGAATATGAAAGTTTAGTATAGGATAAAACACCATCTTTACATCGTTGTAAATTCAAAAGTTGCAAAATATAGCTAAATACTATCGTCTGCAACTTTTCAAAGATTGTTTAAATATTCACTTACCAGTGGCAATTAAAATGATTTATTTCCCAACTCTTGCGTATAGATTAATGATTTTACATAAAAACAATTAAAAATTTATGTATATCATTTTAACCTGTTGTATTATGACAAGGAAATCTGTGAAAATTATGCTTCTGTTTTGTCAGAATTCTGTATTGTTAGCTGACATTACTTTTATACTAAATAAACACTCCTTAGGTTTTTAAGAATATTTTTACTATTCTAATAATATGTATAAAAACAGGACAAAAACAAAACTAATCAGATGTGCCAATCCTAAAACTTTCTTCTATCTCACACAGGTTTCACATACACTAAAAAGAATCAGTACCAATTTATATCAAGATCTAACTGAATCTAAAGTTTTATTAAATTCTGTATATTTGTTCTTGAGATATGACTATTGCTAAAATCGTGTAAATCCTGCAAAATGTAGCATAGCAGCGCGACCTGTTGGGAGATTTAGACCAAAACTTAATCAACAATATAAACTTCATAAAACTTATGTCAACGGCTAACTGAATCTGAAGTCTGATGAAAATCTGTGCATTAGTTCTAGAGATATAGTTAGCATGATAATAATGAAAAAAGTAGCATAGCAGCGCCAACTGTTGGGATATTTACACCAAAACGTAAGCAGTATCTATTTATGTCAAGATCTAACAGAATCTGAAGTTTGATGAAATTCTGTCCATTAGTTCTTGCGATATAGCTATCGTAAAAATCATGAAAAAAGTGGAAAACAGCGCCTCCTGTTGGTATATCTACACTAAAACTTTACCAGCGTTTATTTATGTCAAGGTCCAACTGAATCTGAAGTTTGATGAATATAAGTGCATTAGGGGGGGGGGGGGGGGGGTTGGGGGAGGAGATAGAAGAGGATTATATAATTTAATCTAAAAACAAATAGATGTTGTGTTTTTAAAAAACCTTACCATGAGAAAAGCATTTAATCAGGGGTCGGTGCATATTTTTTATTGGAAGGAGTACTTACATTTTGTAAGAAAAGGTGAAATCCAGTTACTCAAAATCGAACCAAACATTTATTAAAAACTAGCTGACCCGCCCGACATTGACCAGGCCCGTGATAATAAATTTTTAAAAAAAACTCAAGTTTTCGATATCGAGTCTTGAGATGACCCAAACTCTGTTGAAATCGAGCCCATAGAACCCAAGAAAAGAAAGGTCACCAAGGGGTGGAATATACCGCCTGTAAATTTAACAAATTTCCTTTAACATTAAAGCGATATTTAATTTACGGATGAAATCTCCCCTGCCTCTCTCTAAACTTAACCCCTTATCTTTAACAGTAACGCGATTTTTAATTTACGCCTGTAGTGAGTAAACGTAAGTTGATTCCAAAAAAAAGATTAATATATATATTTTTAAAAAGGTGGTAGTTGGGGGGGTCTAAGGAAATGTTTAGTCTATACTAATATTATAAAGGAGTAAAGATTGTTTGTTTGTTTGTTTGTAGGGGGTAATCTCTGGAACTACCAAACCGATTTCAAAAGTGATGGTGGCAAATTGATGGTGACAACCCCTGCTCCAACATAGGCTATATTTTATGTCGGTGCCACTAAACCAAGGGGGTGCAAGAGCAAAAAACATTCTAAAATTGCCATTTTTTAGCTATTAAACTGGCTATCAAGCCCTGAGAGCTTGCCAGCCGGTTCTGTATGTATGTATGTACGTACGTAATAAGATAACTCTTCATAGAAATATCCATTTTCCTTCAAATTTTGTTTATAGGTTCACTGTGTTAAGGCGCTTCCCTGATTAGTTTTCGGGATTGATTGGTTAAGTATAAAGGGGGGGAACAAGGGGCTAATTCGCCCCCCCCCCTTAATTTATATAAATGAGTTTTTCATGCAGAATTATTCTGTTTTCCTTCAAATTTTGTTTATAAGTTCATTGGGTTAAGACGCTTCCCCGATTACTTTTCGGGATTGATTGGTTAAGTATAAAGGGGGGAACGGGGGGCTAATCCCTCTTTAATTTATATAAATGAGTTTTTCAAACAGAATTATTCCGTTTTCCTTCAAATTTTGTTTATAGGTTCACTGTGTTAAGGCGCTTCCCTGATTAGTTTTCAGGATTTATTGGTTAAGTATAAAGGGGGGGAACGGGGGGATAATCCCCCCCTTAAATTATATATAAAGGTTTTTCATGCAGAATTATCCCATTTCCTTCAAATTTTGTTTATAGGTTCACTGTGTTAAGGCGCTTCCCTGATTAGTTTTCAGGATTTATTGGTTAAGTATAAAGGGGGGGAACGGGGGGATAATCCCCCCCTTAAATTATATATAAAGGTTTTTCATGCAGAATTATCCCATTTCCTTCAAATTTTGTTTATAGGTTCACTGTGTTAAGGCGTTTCCCTGATTAGTTTTCGGGATTGATTGGTTAAGTATAAAGGAGGGAACGGGGGGCATATCCCCCCTTATTTTATATAAATGGGTTTTTCATGCAGAATTATTCTGTTTTCCTTCAAATTTTGTTTATAGGTTCACTGTGTTAAGGCGCTTCCCTGATTAGTTTTCGGGATTGATTGGTTAAGTATAAAGGGGGGGGGGGAACGGGGGGCTAATACCCCCCTTAATTTATATAAATGGGTTTTTCATGCAGAATTATCCCATTTCCTTCAAATTTATTTATAGGTTCACTGTGTTAAGGCGCATCCCTGATTAGTTTTCGGGATTCATTGGTTAAGTATAAAGGGGGGAAAGGAGGGCTAATACCCCCTTATTTTATATAAATGGGATTTTCATGCAGAATTATTCCGTTTTCCTTCAAATTTTGTTTATAGGTTCACTGTGTTAAGGCACTTCCCTGATTAGTTTTCGGAATTGATTGGTTAAGTATAAAGGGGGGGAACAGGGGGCTAATCTCCCCCCCCTTAATTTATATAAATGGGTTTTTCATGCAGAATTATCCCAGTTGCTTCAAAATTTGTTTATAGGTTCATTGGGTTAAGACGCTTCCCTGATTAGTTTTTGGGATTGATTGGTTCAGTATAAAGGGGGGAACAGAGGGCTAATCCCCCCTTATTTTATATAAATGGGTTTTTCATGCAGAATTATTCCGTTTTCCTTCAAATTTTGCTTATAGGTTCACTGTGTTAATGCACTTCCCTGATTAGTTTTCGGGATTGATTGGTTAAGTATAAAGGGGGGGAACAGGGGGGATAATCTCCCCCTTAAATTATATATAAAGGTTTTTCATGCAGAATTATCCCATTTCCTTCAAATTTTGTTTATATGTTCAGTGTTAAGGCGTTTCCCTGATTAGTTTTCGGGATTGATTGGTTAAGTATAAAGGAGGGAACGGGGGCATATCCCCCCTTATTTTATGTAAATGGGTTTTTCATGCAGAATTATTCCGTTTTCCTTCAAATTTTGTTTATAGGTTCACTGTGTTAAGGCACTTCCCTGATTAGTTTTCGGGATTGATTGGTTAAGTATAAAGGGAGGGAACGGGGGGCTAATCTCCCCCCCCCCCCTTAATTTATATAAATGGGTTTTTCATGCAGAATTATCCCAGTTGCTTCAAAATTTGTTTATAGGTTCATTGAGTTAAGACGCTTCCCTGATTAGTTTTCGGGATTGATTGGTTAAGTATAAAGGAGAGAACGGGGAGCATATCCCCCCTTATTTTATATAAATGGGTTTTTCATGCAGAATTATTCCGTTTTCCTTCAAATTTTGTTTATAGGTTCACTGTGTTAAGGCGCTTCCCTGATTAGTTTTCGGGATTGATTGGTTAAGTATAAAGGGGGGGAACGGGGGGATAATCTCCCCCTTCAATTATATATAAAGGTTTTTCATGCAGAATTATCCCATTTCCTTCAAATTTTGTTTATAGGTTCACAGTGTTAAGGCGTTTCCCTGATTAGTTTTCGGGATTGATTGGTTAAGTATAAAGGGGGGGGGGAACAGGGGGCTAATCCCCCCCTTAATTTATATAAATGGGTTTTTCATGCAGAATTATCCCAGTTGCTTCAAAATTTGTTTATAGGTTCATTGGGTTAAGACGCTTCCCTGATTAGTTTTCGGGATTGATTGGTTAAGTATAAAGGGGCGAACGGAGGGCTAATCCCCCTTATTTTATATAAATGGGTTTTTCATGCAGAAATATTCCGTTTTCCTTCAAATTTTGTTTATAGGTTCACTGTGTTAAGGCACTTCCCTGATTAGTTTTCGGGATTGATTGGTTAAGTATAAAGAGGGGGGGGGAACGGGGGGGCTAATCCCCCCCCCTTAATTTATATAAATGGGTTTTTCATGCAGATTTATCCCATTTGCTTCAAAATTTGTTTATAGGTTCATTGGGTTAAGACGCTTCCCTGATTAGTTTTCGGGATTGATTGGTTAAGTATAAAGGGGGGGAACGGAGGGGGGCTAATCCCGCCTTAATTTATATAAATGGGTTTTTCATGCAGAATTATTCAATTTTCTTCAAATTTTTTATATATATTCATTGTAATTAGAGATTTACCTGATTAGTTTAAGAGGTTCATTAGTTAACTATGAGGGGGGTAACGGGGGGATGACCCCCCCCCTTAATATATTGTTTATTTCTTTATTTTTCGATGGGCTTATTTCAAATTCTTTGAAATAAGAGTATAATATACAATTAGTGTGAATAGCCTGTGAACTAAATGCCCTCAGTTTAACTGGGCAGTTTTATTTTTATTTTGTATAGTGAAGGAGCTAGAAATTTGAAATTTGTCATTGTAGTTACTTATAAGATGTAAATGCTCTCTAAGAACAAAATAAAAAAGAAATTTAAATTTAAAAGGGTGAAATGAGCGAAATGCGTTCTAAAAACAGTCTAAATTACAATTTCTATGAAATCTCTGGAACTACAGAACCGATTTCAAAAGTAATCGTGGCAAATTGATGGGGACAATCCCTACTCCAACATAGGCTATATTTTATGTCAGTGCCACTAACATCAATGGGGTGCAGGATCGAAAAATGTTCGAAAATTGCGACTTTTTTATACTGAAGGGGCAAGAAATTTGAAATTTAGCATTGTAGTTACTTATAAGATGTAAATGCTCTCTAAGAATAAATTTTTAAAAAAATCGAAATTTAAATGGGTGAAATGAGCGAAAAGCGTTCTGAAGTCATTCTAAATTACAATTTCTATGGAATCTCTGGAACCACAGAACCGATTTCAAAAGTGATGGTGGCAAATTGGTGGTGACAATCCCTGCTTCAACAGCCTCTTTAATAAAAAACTATGCGTTGCTGACGACTGGGTTTTTCGCTAATTGTTGCAACAGATTAATCTCGGAAAATTAAACATTTGAAGTTACTGAAAAAAATGATAGCTCAAAAAGTATTTGTCAGAAAATTGTTAGACAAACTGCGTTTGAAAGGTAAAAAATTGTATTTTTCTTGATATAAATTTCAAATCTAATGAGTATGCCGTTTTTCAAATATTGAATTTCAAAAATTACCAAATTTTCCAATGGAGTACCATAGCGAAACCTTCATGCGTAAAAAGATAATGATAAGGGCGACGTGTCCTGACGTGTATATTGGCTATAGCACGAGTCACAAATTATAGTAGCCTTATTATTCTGTTAAAATATAAAAGTTATTTATGAAATGTCAATATTTTGTTTGATTAAAGGTTCGTTAAAAGAAATTGACCAGCGTAGCGGGCATAGCTTGCTAGTAGTTTATAAAGTAGCTGGAGTACCCTAGAACTATGTTAATGAAAATTGCAGGAGAATCGGATCATTTTTAAAGAAAATGCACCTAAGGCCACAAGAAGGAGATTAATATTCAAAATTGGTGGCAGCTGAAGTCCGAGAAATTTTTTTGTCATGCAGATAGTAGCTGGAAGTTCTAAAAAGCTGTTAGAAAAAAATTCTTGTAAATCGGACGATTTTTAAGGGAGCTATAATAGGGGGCCCAAAAGGGGCCAACTGATAGTTTTGAGCAGGTCCCTAAGAGAAAAACACCTTAAAAGGTCTTTGTAGTTAGCGCTTTAGATCTTTAGTTAGTCGAAATTAAGTATCTGAAGTTAATTAATTATATTAGAGTAAAGTTTTAAAGAAATGCATAAAAAGGGGCCATAGGGCCAATAAAATATGAGGGGCGTGGCCTGGGGGGAGAACTCAACTTTAAAGTTATGCATTGAGATGATGACACAATTAGGAAGGGGGGAATGCATGACGCACAAAATAGTCAAGGCCCCGGGGAGCCAGGATCCTAACTGAAATGTAGAAATGGGGAAATAACTAAAAAAAGAAAAGGCCCCCTAAACTAAGAAGATTTGATTAAAAGGGGGCAGGTTATTAACAATTTAGGGAACAAAAACTTCAAGAGGTCCTGTACCAGGACACAAGGGTCCAGGGTGTTAACTGGAATGTAATAATGGAGAAATAACTAAATGGAGAAAGGAGCCCTAGAAACGAAGAAGATCGGATAAAAAGGGGACAAATTATTAAAAATTTAAGGCACAAAAACGTAAAGGGGCCCAGGGTCTTGTCTGATAAATTTTTCTGTCATTTATGTAGTAGCTGGAAGTCCTAAGAAGTTGTTAGAAAAAAAAGCTAGTGAATGGACAATTTTTAAGAGAGCTATAGTAGGGAGCCCAAAAGGGGCTGCTAATAGTTTTGAGCAGGCCCTAACATGAAAGGTCCTAACTGTAATTTAGAAATGAGGAATAACTGAATGGAAAAAAGGCCCCAAAAAGGAAGATTGGATTAAATGGGTGTTGTTTCAGATGAAAAACTAGATATTTATATAAGAATGAGTCTTTTCACATGTTTATTTGTCTACATAAAAGGTAGAATTGATATTCAAAAAATGACTGTAGATTATTTTTTCATAATTGTATTAAACTGTAGATTTTTTTGGGGGGGTCGGATTAGAAAAGAAGTATTTCAAATTTTGGGTAGACAAAAAATTTGTCGTTAAAATTTAATTGATGTAGGGGAAAATATTTTTATTTCGGAGTACAGTCGAGTCGGGTAACCCAATTTTCCCACACACCACCCAACAGTCGGGTGGTGGTTAGTTTTTTTAAAAATGACTCGAGGTTAGTGTTTTTAAAACAAATGATCCGTGGGTTAGGTTGACACTGATTTTTTCTTTGCATGTCAGGTTGACTGCAATTGTTTCGGTTTCGAGTAATGAAGACTTTGCAGAAAGAATTAATGTTGAAAAAAATGTTCTTTTAGAGCAAATATCTGAAAATGATTTTGTCTTAGTAAAATTTGAAGGGAAATGTTCTATATCTCATTATGTGGCAGTTTTTAACTGTATAAATAAACTGTGGAATTCAAGAACTTTTTCTGAGTTACTACACAAAAAGGTGCGATTCACAAAAGTTTGCCTATCCTGAAAAAGAAGAAAAATACTGGACCGAAATTAAAGATATTATAATCAAATTACCGCAGCCTACAATCGATTAGAAAACTATTCGTTCATCAACTTTAATGTCTTTTGATTTTAATTTTTTTAACTTTAATATGCAATAATTAATACTATACTGTTTATGTACATTGTATTTTGAAGTAAAATGTGCTGTCTTTAAATAGGTACTGCAACTCTAGTTTTTGTGTTGATTTTGATATGTCCCATTAGACCCATGGGATGTCCCCCACCTAGGGGACTAATGGGACAGGTACAACAGTGTATAAAAGTCATTATATTTAAAAAACAACAACTGCTATCTCTGCAAATTATTTTCTTTTATAAAGCTAACACTTTTCTTTCTATGCATATAAAGAAAAAAATTTCAGAAATTTGTTGATTTCATTTTAAAATAATTAAAACTTTAAAATTGTTCCATTAGACCCCACTATCCCCTACTGATTATAATCCATGCTATACACATGTGATTATGTGACTCATTTGTTATTTTAAAGTTTCAATATAAACTGTTGGTAACTGTTGAAGAAGCCAGTGCTGTTGATGAATTTGAACAAATGGCAATGATATTTCAATTATTTACATGTAATCCAATAACACATTTTTGTAAAAATTATTTTATAATAATGCTGCATAATTTTTTATTTAATCACGTTTTACATTTTAGCATATGAATATTCCTGTTCCTGTCCCCATACATCGTATGTCAAGCAATTTTTTAACGAATGTATTATAAGAAGTGGGGAAAACGATAAGCTAGTTTACAATGAAAATTCCTCGCAACATCTCTTGCACTGAGCCCTGCTTTTGGTAAGGACAGCTCTGTAAGCAATGCTTGCTTATCAAGCCTTTACTTTGATTTCAATACATTTAGTTATGAAGCAGGTTTGGGATTCGCCTGTTTTATTCCATTTAGTAATTACAGACACAGTTTTCAATGGGAAATTAAATGTAAACTACTTGGTACTTGGTAGGTACTATTCTTAAAATTATTTACAACAAAATTTCTCTTTAGCCATTTGATACAATAAAATATTTCCCATTTTATACATTTTATTTTTCGAGGGTATGTATCTTTTATAGAGGCTTTGGTGAGATTGACAAAATTTTTGATTCAAAAATAAGTTTCACTTTGGAGAAGCCGAGAAGAAGAATAGTAGTATAGTTTCTATTATATCTCAAATATATTCAATAATATCATACACAAGGAAACTGAATGTTTAAAAATGAAATTAAAGATGAATGGTGCATGAATATTTCAATGCATGTTTAGTCTATCTTCCTTTTTTAAAAAAAAAAAGAGAAACAGGTTTTTTTTTTCTGTTTTTTCATCATTAAAATGTAAGCATCTGTACTTATTCCAATGCAATATTTAAAAAAATTATACTTTTGCTATAAAAAGAATACAGCTTTTAGAGAGAATTTTAACAGCTAAGAAATTATTTATTTTTAAAGAAACTTTAATTGAATGCATGAACTGAAATGAAAGAAACGAACCTTTATAACAGCATATTTGGTATCCACATAGCATATCCTATAAATTAATATTCTTAACAGTACAAGATAATAGACTCAAGGGTTCAATAAATAGATACACAATATCATATGGAAAGAAAAAAAATTAACAATAGGAGCGTGAAGAAATCGCAAGATTATTATGGGGCTCGTGAAAGGTGAAGTGTAAACAGGAAGTGGGAGAAAATAGTTGTTCCATAGTTTGTACCTCAGTATGAAGTTTGATAATCCGATACATACAAAATAAAGGATTAAAACTAGAATTCTAGGTGAAATCCTGTTTATGATGGGTATGAAGTACTGTGATCTCATCACCAAATTGTTTGATTGAGTAAGCAATAGATATTGTTTAAAGTTAAATTTAAGAAATATAGCCATTTGTAGTTATATGTCAAATGAATATTTAAGCAAATGTAAGATTACAAAATAACATCCTTCACATATATATATAAACAATAGCGAAATATTTCTTTAAATTAGTCAGAAGGAGAAGTTTTGGGTTCCAAATATTTGATGACCCAACACAAATGAGTCCTGGATAAGTTGAGAATGTTCTTTATGGAAATTTTGTACACTGGGAAAAGAAGATTAAAGAGAAAAATATATAATTAAAACTGTCTGTTTAAAATTTTGTGAAATCAAAAATTCACTTGAATTAGGTGAAGCTAATTAGTTTTTTACCCTCCTTCCTCCTACTCTTGGGTATAGCACTGAGAGAATAGTACTTTACCAGTATAAAGATCTTGATGAGAGTAGGAAATTTGGTTAAATTTTTTCTGGCAACCTATTCATTGTGTTATACATAGGCAATTTTTCAATATTTAAATAATTTATTTAATATATATAAAAAAAACATTTATCTAATTTTATATACAAACAGAAGTAAATTGTGTATAAAAAATGATAATAATAAATCTAATATATATATATATATATATAAACAAACATAACAAAGTTCAATAGGTTTGTGGTTACAGTTATGTATAACATTTGACAAGTCTCATTTTCTGAAATTTGAATTGTGCCACGGTTTTAAAAAAATTTTATAGCCCCTATAGTGGAAAAAAACCCAGAAAAAGATTATGGTAAAAATAGATTTTTATGTATATGATTTCTGTAAAAATATAGTCCAGGAAAAAAGATACTTTTTAAAATAACTCATTGAAGATTTAATGAAATCGAAAATTCAGTTAAATGGGGGGGGGGAGGGGGGATATTATCCCAATTATTACCTCTCTCTTGGATATGTCAATATCAAGAATGTGACATGCAACATTAATCAATTATGTGATAAACAGTGTGGTAAAAATTATGGGAGTTTAAATGCATAAAACTTTCACAGACTTTATAATAAATAATACGTTTAATAGTATATTACCATTAGTTGAAGGGATGATTTTCCTGAGCCGATTAGTCGGTAGTTTTATTTGTGAATACTCGAATAAAACAGCTCAACAAGTATAAGGAAAGTAACATAAAAAAAATAATATCAAGTTCTTGTATTTTATAATGAAAGAAAATAAAATTAAGATGTAGGACACTCCCGCACCTTTTTAAAAATTGCTTTTAATGGGTTATAAAAAGGAAAAAAGTCGCCAAAGTTTGGGGATTTTTTCCTTTTATAGTAACCTGGCTATTATGCTAGTATTAAGTTATGGTTTGGTGCGGGCTTGGAAAACGCGCCAATCAAAAATTCACCAAACATTGGTACGAAAGTGTAACACATCTGTTCCAAAAATATTATGTTAGCGCCCACCCTCTATTAAAGTAACGTATGCTAAAGCGTACATTTCAATAATTTTACTTGAGACATCCCAGATTTTAAAAAACAAGCCCTGGCCCAGCAATTATGTATTAATGATGGGATAAATTGGTAATCCTACCTATGTCACTGCAATTTCAGTGAAGTTCTTATTTCTAATATTATTATATTGAATTATTTAACCTATAAATGTGTTACGATTTCAATAAAGGCAGTAACAATAAACACTAAAACGGCAATACATTAAATTTACCTTAAGTAAGAATACTTTCTCCAGTCAAATATAAAATCCAGAAACTGGAAAATAACAAAATAAGAATATTCTCGGAATAAGCAATTAGATTTTCGCGATCTGACAATCGTATCTTTTATTTTTTAAATTAAACCTTTTAAAAAATAATTTTGTATACTATAAAAGATGCTTTTTAGAAGCGGTTGGTTGGTTTGGTAGCAGTCAACAAAAATAAGTGAAACCGGATCTGACTATCATGGAGGGAGTTTAAAGATAGAAATGACCAGAATTTATATCTCCAAACACTAAAATATATGGACTTGAATGAAAGAATTAAAAATTAAAAAGTCTTTTTGAGCACATTACACAGATGAGACATTTCTTGAGCTGTAAAATTGTAAAAGTATAATGAATTTAAAAGTCTTTTACCAGCATCGATAAAAATATTAATCGAACTTTCCAATCGATATCGAATGCTAACGTATCTTTTTAATGATTATCAGGTGCTTATCTGGTCATCTACCAGAGGAAAATTTAGGTATGTTTTGTTTTGAATATTATATTCTGTACAGTTATTAGGCGAGTACCTTTCCAAATATATTGAAGAATCTGCGATAATGTAATTGTTTTATGCTATTTTTCCGATTGACCACACCTAGGAATAATTTACAGATCCCCCACCAGATTTAGGAAACATTCATACCTGGAACAGATAATTTTATTTTGTGATTATAACAAGATCTCCTGTGTTTCCAAAAGGGATCAGCCCACGTTTTACCCACTGTAAAAGCATTAAGCATATAGTACTGGCCATGTGTTAACATATTCTCCCAGACAGTTCCAGGAGGGGGCTGCACACTGCTAGCACCTTGGTTAAAAAAGTAACGGCAAAATCCTCAAACAAGGGCGACCCCCGATTTGGCGATTTTTTTGACGCGCGCCAACCTAAAAAACGGCAACCTCCAAATTCCACCCAATCAGAACACATACTTTTCGGCAGACAAGTCACTACTTACACAATTCCTAGGCCAATTTCTTTCACAAAGTAAATACTGATTTTATTTCGTTTTACTGCTATTTACAAAGTTTTGAAAAGTTTTTTTGCTAGATTTCTCCATTTTTACATACTTTTAGCAATATTTTCATTCAGATTTTTTAATTTTTACTATTTTTTCCTCCGGATTTTTCCATTTTTACAAATTTTTAGCTATTTTTTCCTCCAGATTTTTCCATTTTTACAAATTTTTAGCTATTTTTTCCTCCAGATTTTTCCATTTTTACAAATTTTTAGCTATTTTTTCCTCCAGATTTTTCCATTTTTACAAATTTTTAGCTATTTTTTCCGCCAGATTTTTCCATTTTTACAAATTTTTAGCTATTTTTTCCCCCCAGATTTTTCCATTTTTACAAATTTTTAGCTATTTTTTTTTCCAGGTTTTTCCATTTTTACAAATTTTTAACTATTCTTTCCTCCCGATTTTTACAAAGAATTCGCAAATTTAACAGTCAATTTTTTCCTAACAAAAAATACCCCTTAAACTTTGTAAATTGCAACAAAACGAAATAAAAACAACGTTTACGTCGTGAAAGAAACTGTCATACAAATTGTGTAAATAATCACTTCTTTGCCACAAAGCACAAATATTACAATTGGACAAAATCTCTAAATTCCTAATTTTTTAAATACGTAAAATTCATTCACGCAGCGGTCAGCAACTTATGTATGTACGCTTCGCGTACATTAACCGAAAAAAAACATCACTGGATGCATGAAACTCGCTGTACAGCAATCTCTAGAATGTATGAAACTCATTCACGCAGCGATCAATAACTTATGTATGTACGCTTCGCGTACATTAACCGAAAAAAAATCATCACTGGATGCATGAAACTCGCTGTACAGCAATCTCTAGAATGCATGAAACTCATTCACGCAGCGGTCAGTAACTTATGTATGTACGCTTCGCGTACATTAACCGAAAAAAAACATCACTGGATGCATGAAACTCGCTGTACAGCAATCTCTAGAATGCATGAAACTCATTCACGCAGCGATCAATAACTTATGTATGTACGCTTCGCGTACATTAACCGAAAAAAAACATCACTGGATGCATGAAACTCGCTGTACAGCAATCTCTAGAATGTACGAAATTCGTTCACACAGCAATCAATAACTTATGTATGTATCCTGTACACATTATCAAAAACAAAAAAACAACACTCGATGCACGAAACTACCTCTACAGTAATATCTAAAATGCAAGACACACACTTATCAAATAAAATCAATAAAAATTCACTTACTTTTATTTTTCAAATTTACCCTTTTTTTTTAAGGCTTCGGTTTGTCATAATCGCTATTGCCGATCACTTCTGATGAGGCAGCAGTATTTATACAAAAATAACCCTTAAACTGATGTATATTGACGATATAAGCAGGCACTTGATGTCAAGCACACAAGTCAGATGTATCTTCTCAAGAAACAAACAAACAAACAAACAAACCCTTAAACTGCTCACTCAAGAGGACAAAATTCAAATTTACCTCTAAATAATCTATCAAAAACACCTAAAATATCCTAAATTTTCATTAACAACACACTACACACACAATTTCAAATTCACACTTGCCGCTTCGCCGAATTCTTAACATAAAAAAACAACACGTCAAAAGATTAAATTCACTTCACTTTGCAAATCCCAGAGTTCAAACAAAAATAAACATGAGATGTGCCGTGATGCAACATTAAAGTCGGCCCAAACAACTTGGGACTTGATTTGAAAACCTCTCACTGTCCAATAAATTCAGCCCTTCTTCCATACACTGTTAAAAATATCATGAAAAATTACCTCTGTTTATAAAGGCTCTCTATTTTCTGACCAATGAGAATGCTACATGAACGCCCTTGGCGTTCTCATTTGTCAGAAAATAGAGAGCCTTTAAAAACAGAGGTAATTTTTCACGATATTTTTAACAGTGTATGCTTCCTTTTTTGGGCCTAATAAATTCCGAAATTATCGGTTTCATTCTCAAAAACATTTTTACGGTATAGTGCACCTCTATCTAACTCATCACTCTCTGAATCCAACAATACGGCACACAATAAACCAACCAAACGAACGTAATTCACTCATAAACCAATCAAATTTCTAGATCAAACCGTAGTAAGCGGGGAAGAAATGCAAGGAACAAACCGGTAGCAAGAAAAACTCATTTATCGCTTTGCCAAATTCGACGCAGCCAAGCATCGCCCTTGTTTGAGGATTCAACCAAAGTAACAACTTTCTTGGCCCTCGGTCAAACAAATGGTGCTCTTGTTGCCTTTTATATTAAAAAAAGGTTTTTGAAGAGTACAGTTGGCAAGTTTTTTCCTATGCTGCAAAAGTAGCTGTAAGTTTTACTTAAGGTAATAAAATTTTAATTTTTAAAAATTTTTACTGATTTTTTTAAACTCTAACAAGGTGTAACTTTGCGTTTTTTAACATAGAACATCCAATTCATTATTAAATGTTATATATTACTAAATATTTTACTAAAAGTACATTGTGTTTTGTACAAAATAGTTTTTTAGTTTATGCTGTATAGATGGAGGGGATGGGAAAAGAGAATTATGTTATTGCTATTTTCTCTCCCAAGTTTTGCTTAAAACAGACAACAAATATTGAACAACTAATTTTTATGCTTCAATTAAAACATCTTCAAAGCAGTCTAAGCAGGGTCTGTTAACAATAATTCCTGAAAGTGCGTTTTAAGTTGCTGAACGCGATTTTAAATTTAACACACTTTTTGTCTATTACTTAGTGTGTATAAATTCTGTATTTCATATACAGGGCAGCACAAAAGTTCGCGAACACATCTCCGTTTATGGACAGAAACTCCAGACGGAGAATTTTAAACTGTGCTACGCGTTTCCTAACTAAACTAAAATTTAGCATCCTATGTAGTATATATACAAATCTATAGACCATAAACAGGGCTGAATAAAAGTATTCGGATATTTTTCCGAATATTGTATATGTTGGAAATTCCTGAAATTACATTTTTAAATATGTTATGCATTTTCCAAATTGTTTACTTAGATGTTGTCTTTCAGCTTATTAAATGGTATATTTGTAAAGTTATTTTGAAAGCGTTGGAAAATGTTACATAATCTATGCTTGACGCATGATTTTTAGTTCTTGTTGACTATAAATTTAACAATAATTAAGATATTTGAATGGCATTTACAACAAGGTTTAAAAAAACCTTTTTTTAAAATAATTCAGCCCAAGTGGGTTTTATTTAAAAAAGCTGGGGTTTTTAACACAAATTTTTGTTCCAATAACAGAAATGTATGAAAGTGAAAAGACAATCCTTATTATAAAAAAATAATTTAAATATGAATTTACTGAATTCTTATTAATTAAAATGATAGTAAATGCACGGTAATTTCATATTGGTATCATATTTTTATAAGGAAATAGGAAAGGAAAAACCTGTTTTAACCAATTTCAGTAGCTGTAAACTTGTTTTAATCACTGGAAAGGGAAAATATTGTCATTATGACTTTGTATTTTTGATAAGTTGCTGAAGGATTTAGAAAATATTGCCCCCCGTCCTCTAATAATTTAAAAATTAAAAATACAGATATGCTGCACTGTTAGGTTAGCTGCATGTGCCAAAAATGAGCTTTTAAAATCGTATGAGCTGCGGCTTATCTCCCGAAATTATGGTAAATAACTTGGTAGGTATTATTGACATTTTAATCATCCGTGACGTAGCTGCAGACGATCCAATTACCTTCAAGTAGGCATAGAGAATAAACGGGAAGTTTGCCATATTTTCCAGTTTTGCAACATTTTGGTGTTATTTATGTATTTATTAGTGACTTTATAGGGGAATTTCATATTAAGATGCCTAAGATGTTATATAAGTTAGGTTACATTGTTTTAAATTATTATGATAATGACAATAATTAATTATTTTTATTTTAAGTATATTTTATTACAAACTTTGTTAAAAAATACTATTTTTTTTTTTGTTTTTTTAATAATCAAAGACACAACTATATAAGACAAAATAAATAAATAAATAAAATTTTGTTCTTTGCTTTTCTTAACTTATGAACAACAAACTAATAAAATAAAGTATTATATTTTATACATAAATCCACAATTCCTGAAGAAAAAATAAGCAAAATATTTTTTACAACTTATTTTAAATGATTCTGAGTATGGATGCACAAACTGAAGAAAAATATGCGTACAGTTTAATTTTAAGGCAATTCTCAAGAAAATATTTTTCACCACTCAGTAACATATTTTGACACATTTTTAAACATAAAAGCATGATACTTGCAGCATGATTATTGAAGCGATTTGTAATTGAACAGTTTTTCTTTTAAATTTTCCAATAATTAAATTACCTTTTGAGTTATAAATTATTGTTTTCTCAGGAAAGCAGTTCTTTTCTTTCCCATGGCGTCTTCTTCAGAAATTCGGTTCAAAATGCTAACTTCGACAGCATTTTCAGAAAAATCTTTTGCATTTAAAAAAAAACCCAGAAAAAACAGTTCAATTATATAGTTTCTGAGTAAGAGCACCTGCCAATCTGATACTTTTGTAAACAAAAAGGAATTAAAAAATACATCAGAAAGTAGTCATTTTGGATTTGAGAACAGTCTTAGTGTAAAAGTCGCCCTTAAATGAAGAATATAAACATAAAATAAATTAAGAAATACACTTGACAGGAGAGGGGGTGGGGTGAGTCCCTAAAGAAAAAAAAAATATTTCTGTTTTGCTTTGATGTTTAATTATTTTATATGTCACTTACGAAAAACAAAATTAACTAATCTTTCCATCTATCTATGCATAAAATTTTCAGATAATGCAATTCCAATTCCATAAAACATAACAAATTTTCAAAAATTCTCAAAAAAAAATGCATTTTTTTTAGTATTGGCTTAAAAAAATACTGAGTTTTTAGCGTTAAATACCGCAAACCGCATGCTTTTATCTTCATTAGATTCAGAGATATAACAAAAAGAAGACATTTTTTTCAAATTGTTGAAAGGTAAATAAAAAAAACTTTAACTTAATTTATCTCAGAATGAATTTTTTCACGATTTGTCAACTTTAAAAGAATATATCTAAAGTTCCTTGCAAGATATATATATTTGAAATTTTCAACCGAGATTTTACGCTATATTTCCAACAAATTATCTTCAGGATTTTGAATTTTGAGTGATAATTGTGAAAATATGCTAATTAATGTGAAACTCACTCATAAAAAAACTTCATTTTTTTTTACTTAATTTTTTTTTTACAAAATTCATAATCAATATTTTAAGAAATCCTGAAGACAAATTAAAATGACACATTTTCTGCATACAAAAGTGTAAAAATTCTGTAAAAATCGAGTAAGTACTTACAGAGTTATATTAAAAATTAAACATGTTTAAAATTTAAAATTTTTTACAGAAAGTATTTAAAATTGTTCAGATTTGTTTTACATGCAATAATCTTATTATATAAAAAAACATTTCATAACAAAATCTCTATAAATAAAAAATAAAAAAATTTTGAGCCCCAGGCCCCCTTAAGCAATATATATTAAACAGTTCCTTTTGATCAATATATATTTATAACTATGGAGAATTATTTCATATATTTATTACTACTTGAATTTTGAAAGAAATATTCTATGCCACTTAAATCTGAATCAGGTGAATCGTGCATTTCAAAAATATCTTTGTCAGAACTGCTAGCACTCTCAGAATCTGAACTGACAATTAAAGAAATATCTATTTTCTCTTCTACAATGCCGTCATTTCCCCAGTATTCATTCTCCTTTTTTTCTAACTTTTGGCAGTTCATGTTCCAAACTGCTTCTTTAATGCTTTCATTGCTTCATCTGTCAATAACAAAGGGCAGAAAAACTGCTCTAAGGAAAACAGGTTTCTGTGGAGTGAGGTTGAAATTTTTGATACAAAATTTGTTTCATTGCAACAACTTATTTGTTGCAGTGAATGGTTGACATATAAAAGGAGGAGTTATTTCTCCCATTCAGTTTCATTGCACATACCTTCCATAAAATAGACTCTTGCGAAAGAAGGCGTTTTCGAATTGCCAACTCAAAATGGGTCAATAATACTATACTTAATTATTTGCATCAAAATTTCTGTTTAGCCATTTGATACAGTAAAATATTTCCCATTTTATCCATATATTTCTTTTTCGTAACTTTTATAGAGGCTTTGGCAAGATTGACAAAATGGCCTTGTCAAGAAAAGCAAAGTTTTTACACTTAATTTCTAGCAAACTATTTATTGTTTGCATACACAAAAACAATTTGTTCACTATTTAAACATTTTATTTAACATACATTTACATACGAAAACCATTTATCTATTTTTATATACAAACAGCAATAATTTATCAATATGTGTAGTCAGACGCAATTTTTTAATTACATACATAAACAAACATCAGTTATGTTTTCATAGCTCTTTCTATAATGTGGCTACAAATCTCACCTTTTAAAGTCTGAATCACACCAATATCATTTCAAAAAGTGCCAATCCCTTACTAAAAGAAAGTACCATTTTTTTTTATCTAGAGATTTTAATATAATACAGCAGACTTCCTTAAATCCACATAGCTTAACCCTTTCCGGCACAGTCAAATTCTGTTCGTAAAATGCGAAATTACTGACTGACACCAGAATTTACAAACGACTTTTTTAGAAAAAAAAAACTTATTTTAAGCTTTTATTGTAGAAGCAAATTTTATTAAAATATTCTTGGTGCCGAATGCGAGTTTGGAATTAAAATTAGGTATGCCCGGAGTGGGACCACTGTGTCAGAAAGGGTTAAAAGATGAGATTGTGCAGATTTTAGAATATTGCAGATTTCTGGTCATTGTTTTGTTTACATTTTTTAAGCAATAATTTGAATTTAATAATGCACTTGAAATTATAATGAATGCGTAAAATAAAGTAAAATAATAATAATTAAGAAAATGTAAAAAATGCTTAAAATATTAAAAGTAAATAATTCAAGTAATTGCATAACAAAATATGTATAATGATGATGAGATAATTTTTTCTTGAATTATTCAGTGAAACTCATCTTATAAATGTACACTAATAATTCCCATCAAAATCGTAAAATAACAAAGTTTTATTTCTTGTTTAGCCATATTTAATAACCAAAAAAGTTTGATTAACACATAAATTATTTGGTAAAAAGATCATGATTGCCACTGAAATCAGCACTAGCTTGAATATTTTCAAAAATAAATTTATACTTCCTTCATGAGTAAACATGAGTTGAATTATATTAACCTGAATTACATATTAAAATGTGTAAAGAATGATATAAAAATTTAAAAAACTTAAATTTTATACCTACATCCAAAATGTAAACATCTTTCATTGTTTACAGTTTACACCAGAAACGATGTGCTGATTTTAGGGTGACGGATATGAAGGAGTCTGCTATATATGCAAATAAATATTGATGTTAGTAAAACATCCACTCATTGTGCTTATTTCAGCATTAAATAAATTTCGTTTAATGTACTGTGACAGAAACTCTTTCAATCTGCTTTACAGCTTTCATAAAACTTACTCTTTTTATGCTGATTTCTTTTCTTCCCTAATACAACTTGCTTGGGTGCTGTTTAGTTTCAGAATTCATTGCAATACAGAGACCATACTAAGTAATTTGCCACCTTGCCAAATGTAAAGAAATCTGAAAAAGTAGCGATAAAAATTCAGTTTAGTCAAATATTTGGCAATTGATTATTTCAGCATTGATAGTTTTCAAAGTCTGTACAAATGCAACTAAAATTTCTAAGTATTTTTTAATAAACAAATGGAAAAGGGCAAATTTGGAATTAATCAAAGCTACACAACAAGAAATGGACTCATAAAATTAAATCATGGTGCATGAGCACCATTTCGAAACTTTTTTGGAGGAGGAAACAAAATTTTCTTTTGATTTTTTTTTTTTGCTACGATGTACAAAGTGCAATACAGCATAAAAACCTTTTCTTAAAAAATAAAATTTTAAAGAAGTTCGTGTGCATGGGGGGAGGGGGGGGGGGTGTTGGAAAGGGAGAAGCAGAAATTTTTGGGGTGGGGAGAAGAAGTAATTTAACGATTATTTTAAAAGTATTAAAAAAAAGTTATAAATAGAACATTTTTTTTTAATGTTGAACTATATATGTTTGGAGGGAGGGGGAAGGACATTTTTGGAGGAATGAAGGAGAAATAACTTAGATGGTTATTTAAATATTGTTAAAACTAAATCATAAATGCAGCAGAAAAAAAAAAAAAAAGATTTTAAACTTCATGAGATGAGGGTGGGGTGGGAGTGGGAAAAGAGATGCAGAGATTTTGGGAGGAGGGTTTAATTTAGGTGATAGATTATTGATTTATTGCTACTATGAACAATTAAATAGTACAGTAAAATAAATTTAAAATTAAAGAGTTATACAGCATGTTTGGTAACAAAGGGGGATACAGTAATTTTTGGGACAGGGATTTAAATGATTGATTATTTGTTGTTACAATTAAATAACAAATAAATAAGAAAATTTGAAAAAATAAATAAAGATTTTTAAAGATTTCAAATTTTGTTTGCTGGGAGTGTGTGTGTGTGTGGCTAGATGATTATTTTTTCCCTTAAGTAGAAATCTGCAAAAATACAGAAAATTGTAACCTCTGTATTTACTTATTTTACTTTCAAATTATTGGTAAAAATAGGTTTTTTGGAGATTTTTTTTAACTCTTGATTTAATTAAAAATGTCTCTCTATTATATAATATTTGTTGAAAAAAAAAATAAAGAACTTTTCTCGTTATTTACTTTCATTCTATTTACTACTGCTACCCTAATTACAAAATTGGTTATTAAACTTGTAGATTAAAGAAAAAAGATTTTTTTTAAAAATCAAGTTACTGTTTTTTAAGAATTTTACTGTAATGCAAAATTTTTCAAAAATGAACATCTGTTAAATGTATCAGCATATTCTAATCTTTGAATCAAATTTTGTGATGAACAAAACTACCAAATCACAATAGTAATTCCAAATTTATTTGTAAACTATACTTATTCTAAAATTAAACATAAGTATGCACTTTCAATACTCATTTTAGTTTCGTCATTGAAAAGAAACTGATAAAGATTGAGCTAGGATCGAACTCATTCAAGGTAATTAATAAGTCATATGATCCCTTTGGCCAATGGGTTGAATTGCAACAATTTGGTTGTTTGTTACTCGAATTTGGTTGAAAAAACCTAGGTTAACAAATCTAACTGCAAGTTAAAATTTTGAATTCACTATTAACTTAAGAGCCGTAGAGTCATTTGTTACTCGAACAAACTCATAGAAGGTAATTTAATTAATAAGTCATGTGATCCCTTTGGCCAATTGGCTATGCACATTTCAACCTTAGGTTCACTAACCTAAGGCTTATTAATCACGGTTCTTAAGTTAACAATGAATTCAAAATTTTAACTTGCAGTTAGATTTGTTAACCGAGGGTTTTTCAACCAGGAGTTGAAGAAGAGTTAAAGGCTCGTGGAGAATTGCTTCGGTTAGAGATGTAAAGTATATTCTCTGTCTACTGATATACACTGTAAAACTTTATTTAAATATATAGTAAACATTAAATTCTAAATAGGAATAGAGTAGAGATAATAAAGACTAAATATTCAAAATAATTTTTCCGGTCAGTAGAAAATTTTTCGAAGAAAATGTTAAATACAAAAGTTATGTATTTTTTCCGGTATATTCAGAATCTGCAATAAAAATGGGGGGTTACCATTTAAGATTTCAAAGTTGCCCCCCTTTCTCCCCAGAGGGGCAACTTTGATATCTCTAAATAGATTTTTCAAAACTATTGAACATGCATTTTTCTGTTTTTCAATTTGATGTATATTTCTCGAGTTATTCAACTTTTCAAAGGAAACGATTCTCACTGCATTTTACTGGATTACAGCATCATCTACGATTTTCTGAAGAGTACGTTCAATACAAAAGTTACGTATTTTTTCCATAGAATCCGAATCTGCAATAAAAAAGGGGTGTTATAATTTAAGATTTTAAAGTTGTCCCCTTTTCCCCTCCAGTAGGATTGGGCGATATTAAGATTTCTACATCGCGATACATCATCGAAGTTAAATCGCAATATCGCGATGCATCACGATATTACCCTTTTGGTCGATATTACACTTTTTTTACAAACATGGTCGTAATTTTAATATAAAATTTAAGAGTTACACATACATATTAAACTTATGTCTTAAAAAATCTTTTTCTTGAGGTATATGTTTAAAGACAAAACTGCAAAATATAATAAACCTTGCTGCAAAAAATAAATAAAAGTTTAAAATTTGTTATAATTAATTAGAAGAATTTTTTTTTACAATGAACTTTAATTCTTAAAATAATATCTAAAACCAGAATTTCTGATATTAAGATACATTTCACTTAACAATTCATCCTCATAATTTTATGCAATTATCATTAATATTAAAGATTTTATCAATTTGCGGGCGTAGCCGCCTCCTATACTGGCCAAAATTTAATTTTTGATATTCAAATAAATTACACTTAATTATTCACACTGAAATTTTCATGCAATTACATTTAATATTAATGATTTTATCGATTTGCGGGCGAAGCCCGCATTTCTGTATAGCCCAAAATTCAGTTTCTGATATTTAGATAGGCTACAATTAACTATTCACCCTCATATTTTTTATGCAGTTATCTTCAATATTAACGATTTTATCAATTTGAGGACGTAGCCCACCCCCTGTACTGACCAAAATTTAATGTCTGATTCTGATATTAAAATAAATTAAACTTAACTATTCACCCTGAAAATTTCATGCAATTATGTTTATTATTAACGATTTTATTGATTTGTGGGAGAA
This sequence comes from Maratus michaelseni, assembly GCA_963931845.1. Lineage (NCBI taxonomy): Eukaryota > Metazoa > Arthropoda > Arachnida > Araneae > Salticidae > Maratus > Maratus michaelseni. The sequence goes on along the minus strand of OZ007595.1, from coordinate 322,189,890 downwards.
GCCCACGTTTCTGTACTTCCCAAAAGGTTACAATTAACTACTCACCCTTATATTTTTATACAATTATCTTTAATATTAATGATTTTATCAGTTTGCAGGCATAGCCCGCCTCCAGTACTGGCCAAAATTTTATTTCTGATATTGAAATAAATTAAACTTAACTATTTACCCTAAAATTTTCATGCAATTATGTTTATTATTAACGATTTTATTGAATTGCAGGCAAAGCCCGCATTTCTGTACTGGCCAAAATTTAATTTCTGATTTTGAAATAAATTGAACTTAACTATTCACCCTGAAAATTTCATGCAATTATGTTTATTATTAACGATTGCATTGAATTGTGGGCGATGCCTACATTTCTGTACTGATCAAAATTTAATTTTTGACATTGAAATAAATTAAATTTAACTATGTACCCTGAAATTTTCATGCAATTATGTTTATTATTAACGATTTTGGTACTTACGTATTATCCGTGCCAGTTTTAAGCCAACTGCGCCAGGCATGGGGCCAATATTACTAATTATAGTAACCCTTATATATTTTTTCTTGCTACATGGTTCATGCCTAGGAATAATCTATAATATTATTCTTTCTTATTTACTATGCTATTTACCATTTATTAATTTTATTAAAATACTGTTATTTACTATTTTTAACAATGTTATAAATTTAATAAAGATATATTACATTTTATTTATTTTATATTAATTACCATTTTTAACAATGTTATTTGATAATGTTAAATTACTGCGTTTGAAAACATGATTAGCAACGATAAACAAGATTGGTACTTGGCAACCATTTTTGGCGATCAATCTCCTGGCACGGATAATACGTAAGTACCATGATTTTATTGAATTGCGGGCGAAGCCCACATTTCTGTACAGGTCAAAATTTAATTTCTGATTTTGAAATAAATTAAACTTAACTAATCACTCTGAAAATGTCATGCAATTATGTTTAATATTAATGATTTTATTGATTTGCAGGCGAAGCCTGCATTTCTGTACTGCCCAAAATTCAATTTCTGATACTTAGATAGGTTACAATTAACTACTCACCCTCATATTTTTATGCAATTATCTTTAATATTAAAGAATTTATCAATTTGTGGGCGTAGCCCGCCTCCTGTACTGGCCAAAATTTAATGTCTGATATTGAGATAAATTAAACTTAACTATTCACCCTGAAAATTTCATGCAATTATGTTTATTATTAATGATTTTATTGATTTGTGGGAGAAGCCCACGTTTCTGTACTTCCCAAAAGGTTACAATTAACTACACACCCTCATATTTTTATGCAATTATTTTTAATATTAACGAATTTATTAATTTGCGGGCCTACCCCGCAAATTAGCCTCCTGTACTTTCCAAAATTTATTTTCTGATATTGAAATAAATTAAACTTAACTATTCACCCTGAAAATTTCATGCAACTATGTTTATTATTAACGATTTTATTGAATTGCTGGCGAAGCCCACGTTTCTGTACTGGCCAAAATTTAATTTCTGATTTTGAAATAAATTAAACTTAACTATTCACCCTGTAAATTTCATGCAATTATGGCAGAGTTGGGGGGGGCAACTTTGATATCCCTGAATAGATTTTTCAAAAATATTATCCATGCATTTTTCTGTTTTTCAATTCTTGTGTTATTCGACCATTTCCAGACACCTTGTATATAAATATAAACAAGCATAAAAGTTCATTAGGTTACAGCTATGTATATAAAATTTGACAGCAAGTGTCACTTTGGAAATTCGAATTGTGCCAAGGTTTTTAAAAAATGGCCAAAAGCCCTATGGTGGAAAAGTACCAAGAAAACATCAGGATTGCTACAGAAATTATGAAAGAAAAGTTCCCTGATTTTTTTACAGCTACCTGTATCAGATTTCCATAATTAGCAACACACATACAATATTTTGTAATGTATGTCACTTCTTCATATAACACACTTATCCAGCTTGATGATACTTCATTTGGGAGAAAAACATAAAAATTGCACAATAATGATGAAGTACTGGTTCACAATTTCATGAATCCAAATTCAAAATTTAATCCAACAACTTTATATAATGGCCAATGAATATATGGCAACCAGAAAATTTCCTTAATCTCTGAAGAATGTTCTATATAAAGACATATGTATTTCATATGGGATAGGTAATTGAATTAAGCTGCCCATGTGGTTAGCTTATACTAACATACCATAAAATTTTCAAAAATGGGTAAATATTGCCTTTAATATAAGCGCCATTCACAGAAAATGAGGACATCTGATCACCTTTATTTGTGTAAAATACCAAAAACTCATATAATGTGCATCATTTTAAAAATATATACAAAATTTACTTTTCTTTATTGCATATAGGTACAATTATTGGCTTAAATATCACCTGTTTGTTGACAAATCAGTCTCGTGCAAAAACACAAATATTTTCACATATAGACAAATTTCCCTGATTTTCAAGTATACTTTTACAAAATTCCCTGACTTTTCCAGATTGATAAACCTCCCTGATTTCCAGAATATGTGGCCACCCTGATCCTGAACATTTATGGTAAGAATCGATTTTTGTGTCTATGTTATCTATTAAGATGGGAGTGGGAGTTCAGAAAAAAGTAGGCTTTTAAAATAACTCTTTGAAGATTTAATGAAATCAAAAATTCAGTTGAATGGGTGGGGATACTGTCCCAATTACCTCTCTATTGTATGTGTCAATATCAAGAATATGACATAACACTTCAAGTGACATTAATCAAATATGTGTTAGATGATATGGTAAAATTTATCAGAGTTGAAATGTTATAAAACTTTCACCAACTTTATAATAAATAATTTTAATAGTATCGTACCATTAGTTTAAGGAATAATTTTCCTGAGCCGATTAGCCGGTAGTTTTATTTGTGAATACTATCCGAAAAACAGCTCAACAAGTATAAGGAAAATAACAAAATACATAATATCAAGTTCTCCTATCTTAAAATTAAAGAAAGCCCACTATCTATTTCAATAGCGTACGTTGAAGCGTACATTTCAATAATTTTACTTGAGACATCCGACGTTTTAAAAAGCAAGCTCTGATCATCCTGTGATTATTTATTAATGATGGGATAAATTGGTAAGCCTACCTGTTTCCATATGTCCATGAACATAGATCTAAAGATCTCTGTTCTGATAATCTTTAGTTCTATGTTCATGTGTATGTCACTGCAATTTTAATGAAGTTCTTATTTCTAATACTATTATGTCGAACACCTACGATTCTAATAAAAGCAGAAACAAAAAACACTAAAACGGCCATATGTTAAATTTACCTAATGTATGAATACTTTGTCCAGTCAAATATAAAATCCAGAAACTGGAAAATAACTAATTGAGCATCTTTTTCCTATAAGCAATTAAATCTTCACGATCTTAGAATCGTACCTTTTCATTTTTTAAATTAAACCTGTTAAATAATTTCGTGTATTACCAAAAAGATGATTTTTAAAGCGGTTGGTTGGTTTGACAGCAGTCAACAAAAACATGGATCTGATTGAGTTAAAGATAGTGATGACCAAAAAATGAACTGGTATCTCCAATAACTGAAACATATGGACTTGAATGAAAGAATTAAAAATTAGGAAGTTTTTTTTAGCGAATTATGAAACACAGATGAATATTGGGAAGAAAAATCTTCACATGATTTTTTTTTTTTTTAAATAATTTAGGATTTCATGTGATATTGGTGTTCTGTGTTTATATGACTATGTAAAAATTATCCGAATTTGAAAGTCTAACACTTTCAAACTCGTTTACAATAGATAATGATTTCAGAAACTTTAGAACTAGTTAAATGGGACGATTTTCCTGTACCGATAGCTGTGATTAGCGCCCTCTTTAGGTCCATTTACGTCTGAATAATGAATTTAAATTTTCTTATTAGCATCGATAAAAAAAATAATCGAATTTCGAACATATTATTCATATATAACATTCATACAGCGAAATTTCTTTCTGTAATAATTATTTGAACCATGAACAGGTCATCTATCAGAAGAAAACTGAAGTATGTTTTGTTTTGAATATTATATTCCGTACAGTTATTTGGGGAGTACTTTTTCAAATATATTGGTGAATCTCTGATAGTTTAATTGCTTTATGTCATTATTCGATTTGGCACGTGGTAATAATTTACAGACCTCCCACCACATTTAGGAAAGATTCATACCAGAAACAAAAAAATCAATTTTGTAATTATAACAAGATAAATCGCCTGCGTTTTAAAAATGAATTAGGCTTTTAAAAGCACTGTAAAAGCATTAAGCATATACTGCCCACGTGTAGCATATTCTCCCAGACAGTTTCTGGAGGGTGCTTGCCTGCCCTTTGGTTCAAAAATTAACAACTTTCTTAGCCCTCAGTCAAACAAATACTGCCCATATTGCCTTTTATATCTAAAAAGTTTTTGCCAAAGGTGGAAAATATATATGTTTTTAATTTTTACTATTTTAAACTCTAACAGTATGTTACTTAAATTTTTTTTTTAAACATAAAACGGTTAAATCCTAGAACAAGCGAGACACTTGGCGGCGTTGAATTTGGCGAGGTGATAAATGAGTTTTTCTTGCTATCGGTTTGTTTCTTACATGCCTACTGTCGTTTGTTCTGAAAATTGTGTTGGTTTTTGAGGTAATTAGATTGGATTGGTGGGTTTATTGTGTGTCGTATAGTCAGATTTGTTGAAATACATTTGTGGAATTGGTTTTGTGGATTGTTGTAGAAGGATAATGAATGGGTGATATTAAAAAAAACGAAATATGAGAAATAACGATAAGTGAATTTTTGTTGATTTTATATGATAAGATGTATTTTATGCATTCGAAAGATTGCTTGCTGTAAAGAGATTTTTGTGCACACATACATAAATTACCGACTGCTGCTTGAATGAATTTCATGCATTCTAGAGATTTCTGCACAGCGAGTTTCCTGCATCCAGGGTTTTTTTTTTTTTTAAATTAATGTACGCGAAGCTTACATATGTTGGGACCATGGTTAGAATACTTGTTAAAAATTTATACTAGTTGCTGAAAATGTGTGGAAGTTTCATTAAAGGATGCCAAGTAGTTCAACAACAGTTTATTAAAAAAACATAAGTTAGTAAAGACTTCTTGATCAAAAGTTAGTAAAACAATAAAGGTCATATGGCTGGTTTCATATCAACTGGAGTATTACACAGATTCAAATTCAATATACTAGATGCCATCAAGAGCTGGACCAGCCAGGCTCATAATATTGCACAACACTTTTTAACTTGAGATTACCTGTGCTCACATTACTATGCACCTGCCAACTGCTGTGAGAAGTCAAAGACACAAGAGCTTAAATACTGCTGAAAGTAAGGTCAAATATGCAGTTAAAAATAATTATGCAAATATTTAATACTGTAAGGCAGTGAAAGCAATTAACAGGAAAAATGACTGACATGAAATGATTTTTCCTGCAACATGTCAATCCAACCATGAGAACCAACCAACCACTTTCACAATGTAAACACAGTCATATGTGAGGTGTAAAGTTGTTCATGCAAGCACAAAACTCAGCACTTTATAAAATTAAATTTCCTTGTTGCATATTAAGTAAGTAATTTAAATTTTTAAACATACATTAACTATTTAAATACCCATAACAATTCAAACACTTAGAAAAATATAAACTAGTTAACTATACTTGTTATTATGATACTTAGTGTTAATGGTTGAGCAGAGACACTGGGAAAACTAAATGGGAAAACTATTGAAACATTTTATAACATTATTTTATTTTAATTTAACATAACTTATAAATGCATTTAATAAACCTTAAACCAACAAATGCCCCCTTTTCCCAGAGTCTCTAGCTCAGCCAAATAACCATTTGCAATAAAAGTAAAACCTTTCACTTGGCAAAGCCTTTGTAAACATATCAGCTACATTTGCTTTACCTGAAACAAATTTAAGCCTAAACTTATCTAAATTTTCTCTGACAAAATAAAATCTTGTATCTATGTACTTAGTTCTATTATTCTCTACACAGTGTTTAGAAAAACATATTGCACTCTGATTGTCACAATATACATCAGGTTTACTAAAGTTTAAATCGAGAAATGACAGGCAATTTCTAATTCTCAAAATCCAGTTAAGTTCTTTAATGGAATCTGACAATGCAACATATTCAGCTTACATACTCGACAATGCAATGCATTTCTGTTTACCTGAACTCCATATTATTGGTACTTGATCTATGAAAATGACATGACCACTAATAGGCTTTCTATCTATTATATCTGACGCCCAACTAGCATCAGTATACACAGTTAAATTGCTGTCAGAGCTTCTAGAAAGATTTATTGCAAAGTCACTTGTATAAAAAACATATTGTAAAACCTGACTTAAATTTTTCCAATGGGACCATGAAGGATTACTTGAAAATTGAGAAAGAGCTATTACTGAAAACAGAATGTCAGGTCTGGTTCTAGATGCAAGAAATAAAAGGCTTCCTATCAATTCCCTATATGGAATATTCTTGGCTTCTTCACCCTCAATGGTCTTGTTTAAGACAACACCTGGTGTAAGTGGCAATTTACACTTTATTCTGGGAATTTCTCTGAATGTTTCACTTAACTTTTTAATGTACCTCTTTTGATGCATATGAACTTCATTGTTAATTTCTTCAAATTCCACTCCTAAGAAGTTTTTAATTTTTCCCAACACTTTAATTTCAAACTTTGTTTTAATCAAATCAATTACTTCTTTTAATCTATTTTTATTTTTGGCAAATATGGCCAAATCATCAACATATACCAATATTATAATTTCAGACTTATAAGTATAGATGCAGTTACAATCAATTTTATCAAACCCTAATTTAACAAATGTATCATCTAGTTCAACATACCACTCACTCCCGGCTTGATGTATGCCATATAAAGCTCTCTTTAACTTCATTACATAACTTTCCTTTCCTTTTTCAACAAAACCCTCAGGTTGGTCTATGTAGATTTCCTCTTTCAGTTTAGCATATAAATAAGCACATTTAATATCCAAGTGTTGATGTTCCCAACCTTTTATCATAACCAACATGACAAAGAAAAATCGGACTAATGAAAAATATATAATTGGAGAGAAAGTTTCAAAGTAATCCACACCTTCAACCTGCCTGAACCCCTTTGCTACAAATCTAGCTTTAAAACTTTTTATTTTCTCATTTTCATCTTTTTTAATGGCATAAACCCATCTACTACCCAATACTTTTACTTTTTCAGGCCTGGGTACTAAGTCATATACTTCTCTTTCTTGAAGGGTACCTAATTCATTTTTCATGACTTCTAACCAATTATCTTTTTCAGGCAATTTTTGGGACTCTTTATAGGAAGATGGGGTCTTTACTTCTACACAACATGCCTCTAATTCTGAATCCTCCCCCTCCACTTTCAACTGCACTTTGAGTTAATTCTTTATTCTTACCTTCAGATTTGAAATTAAATTCATTTGGATTATAAGTTAACCGATTTTCTTTGCAATATTTTTCAACCTCATTTTTACTTCTCAATTTGACTCCTCCCTTTTTGGGGTAATAATAGACATCTATTCTACCAGCACTTTTCCCTTTCTTTCTCTCTACCTCTACTCTTTCCTAATTTGTAACAGATGATGTGGGAGGTATATCCTTAGATTCTGAAATGTCCTCATGAAAATTTTCAAGAATTTTTACATTTACCAAATTTTTACTTTCTTTGTTATACGACTTAAAATAAGGGTTTTCCTCATTAATTCTGACATGTTTTTCATCAACTATAGTAGTTCCAGGGTACCAAATTCTATATCCCAGAGTAGCTGAGGCGTATCCTACCATAACCCCCTTTTTGGCTCTTTTCTCCAACTTATTTCTATATCTACTAGGAATGTTAACGAATGCTGTGCTTCCAATAACTTTAAGATGTCTCACTGAAAAAGGTTTACCTCTCCAAACATTAAGTGGGGCTTTTCCTTTCAACTTACTATGACGGAATCTATTTTTCAAATAATTCTGGTTACTGACCAATTCTGCCCATAATTCCTGGGGTAAATTTCCTTGCTCTATTAACGATCTAACTCCTTCCAAAAGAGTTCTATTGTAGCGTTCAGCCACCCCGTTCATCTGCGGCGAATATGCATTCGTCATATCACGCTTTATACCTTCCCCTCTCAAGTAATTTTCAAATTCATTTGAAAGAAATTCTCCCCCTCTGTCAGTTTTGATTCTCATAATCTTTTTACCCATTTGTCTTTCCACAAAAACTTTAAAATTTCTGAAATTTCTAAATGCTTGGCTTTTATGACTTAGAAAATATACAAAAGAATATCTAGAAAAATCATCTATGATTGTCATAAAGTATCTAGCACCACCTAGAGAATTAACCGGAGCAGGGCCCCAAATGTCCATATGACAGAGTTCAAGTATGTTTGAAGTATTTATATCTCTTTCTTGAAAACTTACTCGCTTACTTTTTGAAAAATTACAAGTTTCACATTCATTCATTTTACCAGAGACTTTTTCTATACCATAAGCATTTCCTGACCTGGCAAATTCTAGTAAAGATTTACAGTTTAAGTGCCCAAAACGTAAATGCCAATTTGTTACATTATTTTTAGCAATATGTGCCCCCAAAACTTCACCTTTTCCACAATTTGCATTTATTGAATAAAATTTATTTTTGAGTGGAACTCGTAACATCTCCCCATTAGTATCAGATATTTTTGCTTCATCACCTGTAAAATTTACATTTAAACCATCAATACATAGACATCTCAATGAAATTAAATTACGACACATTTCTGGAGCATAATACACATTTTTCAATACAAGATTAAAAGGAACAGTACCTGAATTAATAATCAAATTTACGTTACCAATGCCAGAAATCCTCGTGTTACCCTTAGCAGTAATTGCCTGGCTTTCGAATTCACGAAAGTCCTTAAACACCGCTTTTTCTTTACAAAAATGGTCTGTTGCTGCTGAGTCAATGATAAACTCCAGGTTTAAATTCTCGCTCATCATTGCAGCGGCAAAATGGGCTTGACTGAAGTTACGGCTGCTTTTCTGTTTGTTCCATGAGCCACTTTGGGATCTGGAATTCAATCTACAGAACTTTTTCAGATGTCCAGGCTTTCCACAAGAATAACACAGTCTCTGTTTTTCCTTATGTATGGATAAAAGAGCTTGGTTTCTTGGAATCTCAGTAGATTTTGACCTTTGGCGATCATATTCAGCAAGTAGTTGCTTTCGGACCTCGTTCACTGTAAAATCGACATCTGGCAGTCGATATAATTGTATTACCAAACTTTCATAGCTTTCAGGCAGATGCTCCAGGATTTGGTAGGCAACTTCATCAGGTGGGATTTCTTTACCGGCTGACTCTAAGTCCTTTGAACTCTCCAATACTCGGTTAATGTAGGTCGCCATGGAATCCATTCATTATATTTAATATTCATAAATTTTCTTCTTAATGCTGCAATTCTAGCACGACTACAAGGTTCAAAAGTGTTCTTCAGTAACACCCAGACTTCTGATGGTGTTTTGGCATCATATATAATATTTTTCAAGTTTTCCTCGATACTTAAACACAAAATGGCCAAGGCTTTGCTTTCCTTTACCTTATCCACTACAACGTCCGCCTTGAGAGCTTCATTCGTCACTTTGTCAGAAGTAAAATCACTTAAGTTCTGACTTATCAAAAACAAATTCACATTGAATTTCCATGACTTGAAATTCTCTCTATTTAGCTTAGGAAACGAGAATGAGGAATAACTTATTTCACCAGTGGCAGCCATTTTTATCTCATAAAGCAGAGCTCAACCATGCTCTGCTACCAGTTGTTGGGGCCGTGGTTAGAATACTTGTTAAAAATTTATACTAGTTGCTGAAAATGTGTGGAAGTTTCATTAAAGGATGCCAAGTAGTTCAACAACAGTTTATTAAAAAAACATAAGTTAGTAAAGACTTCTTGATCAAAAGTTAGTAAAACAATAAAGGTCATATGGCTGGTTTCATATCAACTGGAGTATTACACAGATTCAAATTCAATATACTAGATGCCATCAAGAGCTGGACCAGCCAGGCTCATAATATTGTACAACACTTTTTAACTTGAGATTACCTGTGCTCACATTACTATGCACCTGCCAACTGCTGTGAGAAGTCAAAGACACAAGAGCTTAAATACTGCTGAAAGTAAGGTCAAATATGCAGTTAAAAATAATTATGCAAATATTTAATACTGTAAGGCAGTGAAAACAATTAACTGGAAAAATGACTGACATGAAATGATTTTTCCTGCAACATGTCAATCTAACCATGAGAACCAACCAACCACTTTCACAATGTAAACACAGTCATATGTGAGGTGTAAAGTTGTTCATGCAAGCACAAAACTCAGCACTTTATAAAATTAAATTTCCTTGTTGCATATTAAGTAAGTAATTTAAATTTTTAAACATACATTAACTATTTAAATACCCATAACAATTCAAACACTTAGAAAAATATAAACTAGTTAACTATACTTGTTATTAGGATACCTAGTGTTAATGGTTAAGTAGAGACACTGGGAAAACTAAATGGGAAAACTATTGAAACATTTTATAACTTTATTTTACTTTAATTTAACATAACTTATAAATGCATTTAATAAACCTTAAACCAACAACATATATTACTAAGCGCTGCTTGAATGAATTTCGTGCAATATAGAGATTGCTGCACAGTGAGTTTCATGCGTCCAGGGTTTTTTCTTCTCAGTTAATGTACGCTAAGCGTACATATATAAGTTACTAACTGCTGATTGACTGAGTTTCGTGCATTCGAAAAATCAGGAATCTCGATATTCTTTCCAATCATAATCTGTGTGCTTTGTGGCAGAGAACTCGCTATTTACATAGTTCCTATGAGAATTTCTTTCATGAGGTAAACATTGATTTTATTCAGTTTTGTGACAGTTTACAGCTAAAGCATTATTAGTTTAAGCAAAGAGGAAAAAATACCTAAAAATTTGTAAAATTAGAAAAATCTGGAGGAAAAATTTGTAAAAATCAAATTATTTGGAGGAAATATTGCTAAAACTTTGTAAAAATAAGAAAATACGCAGAAAAATATTGCTAAAAGTTTGTAAAAATTGTGAAGAAAGAGATTTTAAAACTTTGTAAATAGCCGCAAAATGAAATAAAATGTATGTTTACTTTCCGAAAAAGCTTGCCGTAGGAAGCACACGTTCTGATAGGGTAAAATTTGGGGGTTGCTGAATTTTTGGTTGGCACACATAAAAAAGAAATCAACAAATCGAATGTCTTGCTTGTTCTAGGATTTTGCTCGCAGAACATCTGATTCATTATTAAATGTTATTAATTATTAAATTAAATATTTTATAAAAAAAACACATTGTTTTTTGTAAAATTACTTTTTAGTTTATGGATGGGAAAAGAGAATTATGTTATTGCTATTTTCTCTCCCAGGTTTTGGTTAAAACAGCTAACAAATATTGAACAATTAATTTTTATCCTTCAATTAAAACATCTTTAAAACAGTCTAACAAAGATTACCTACTTTGCTGTGCTAACAGAACAATAGTAATTGGAAGACAGAAAACACACTACCTCCCCTCTCATGCATATTTATAAGTTTTATCTGATTAATATATTTTTTATATAAACAGATTATTTTTGTAAGAATTTTAAAAGATTACCTCTATAAATTTCAATTATTAAAGTTATAGAAGTTCAGATAAAGAGAAAATGAAAATTGATTTAGTTGTTGCAAAGCTGTTATATATTATATCATGGCCGCAACCAGGCGAGAGCAGGGGATTCGGTCCATGCGGCTCTCGCCTTCATAATCTTTCAATATTAATATCATCTATATTACATTTAAACTTTTTAAACCTTTGTAATCAAAAGTTTTATAACAGGAGGAACTTGCCCTCTACTTCTATCTATATTTATATATTACTAAACTGAAGTGAAATTTGATTTGTAATAAATGGTGAAAGTAAAGGTTAAAATAAGCAGTCGCCACTTGGCAATTAAACTGGCGATTAAAAATATGGACAGAACCAGCCAAGTCTGGAGGATTTTCCAATTTCCTTTTTTTGCAAAAATTCAGGATTTTCTGTGCCCGTTGCATGAAATTCATGATTTTCCTGTGCCCGATCGACAAAATTCATGATTATCCTGTGCTCATTGGTGAAATTCATGATTTTTCTGTGTCTGACAAAATTCATGATTTTTACGTGCCTGTTCGACAAAATTCATGATTTTTACACGCCTGGTTGATGAAATTTATCATTTTTATGCACTCATTCGATGAAATTCATTATTTTTATATGCCCAATCGACGAAATTCATACTGTTTACGCTCCCGAATGACAAAATTTCTGATTTTAATGCACCCGATCGATGAAATTCATGATATCTACGCCCCTGAATAAAGAAATTTGCAATTTTTTCCAGAACTAATTGCCAAAATAACAATTTCTGAATTTTTGGAGATGTTTACCATTTTTGACCTGCGGGCCACAGGTTGTACAGATGTAATGTATATCATGTTGTAAGTTATTATTTAGTGCAAAAACATACATATTTTATTAATGTCAAATCTTAGTTTCAGGCAAATATATATTTTTTTAAAGTACTTATGTAGTTAGCTGCACAAGTACCTAAGCTTTGTGGGACTTATGTAGTTAGCTGTGTAAGCATGTTGTGTATAACTATGCTGTTAAATGATTTTAAAATTAAAAATAGATTTCAAATTAATATCTTAAGTTTATTCAAAACAATATAAATTAAAATATTTTTATTTAGTACATAAGTTACTTTTTTACTGTAAAGTGATTATATATTTTTTAATTAAATATTCAGTGACATAAATGCACTTACTGGCTGCTAAATAAATTATTCTCACTTGCCAGTAATTGGCTACTAAAAAAATCAACCTACCGGCCAGTGGTGCTAAGCAAAATTCCTTATTTTCACCTTTAGGCGACAGATGTGAATTAGCTCCACCAAAAAATTTTAAATCTCCTTTTTGACTATAACAAGTTACTGCCCTCTTATATGTGTGTGTGTGTGTGTGTTACAAGGCAACTTTTAATGTAGTAATTTTGTCTATATTAGTTATAAGAATATATTAATTATGGGCTCAAACCTTTTATATAATACATATATATAAGTATTATTACTAAATATGGCATAACTATGTTAAATTTTAAGTAATGAAGAACATAATTTTTATCTCCATCAAAGTTATAAATTTATTTTCGTAGTAGAATTTTTTACTGGGTTTTACGAGGTTTTTTCTAGTTTTTGTCACTGTCCAGAAGAAAATAACAGTTTGCCAGCAAAATGACCAACCCTATTGTAGAGTAAAAGTTAAAACAGACTATGTTTCTGCTGAGCGGTTTGTTTTACGTGGTCAGGTGCTCTTTTTAATGTAGTCAGTTTTAAAATTTTGTGACTGATAGACCTATTCTTGATTAACAGTAATTTGTCTTCAGTAAATTGTATTCAAGATTTTCACCATAGTTTTACGTGTAAATAGGTCTCCCGTTGTTTGTTAAAACATCCCAAATATCATACATGCTTAAGTTCATGTTACATGTAAGAAGTATATATTTTTTTCTTATTTGCTTATAACGGCCCTCTCCCCTCACACGAAAACACTCACTTGCCAATGTTAATCCTATGGGACAGTTATTTTACAATTTCTCTTTTGCATTTCAATATTTTTAAATTATTTTTTTGAATTGGATAGCTGAGATCAATCTCTACAACTGCTGTTTTTTACTTTTTTGATTTTGTTTGCAGGTTTTTTCGATTAAGCTATTTTCACTATCGGAACCAGTTTCAAAAGTAAAAGTATTTTTATTAAAAAAACCTGTAAACAAAATTGGAAAAATAAAAAACGGCAGTTGTAAAAATCAATATCAGCTATCCAATGCAAAAAAAAAAAAAAAAAAAAAAAAAAAAAATTGTTTAAAATATTGAAATACAAATGACATATTATAAAATGTCTGTTCCATAGGATTAACATTAGCGAGCGGGTGTTTGTGTGTGAGGGGACAGGACCCTCAAGAGTGATATACTTTATAATCTTCAACAATAATCAAACACTGTTTAAAATTCAACTTGTACTGGGCATGTTTGCCTGTTATGCATGTTAACCTGACTTGCAGTTCGGGTTGATCCAGGTTGATGATAATTTATTTTCCTGCAGGTCAAGTTCAGGTTGATCCTTTTTTTAAAAAAAGAAAGTGTTGAGAATTTTTAGATGAAAAACTATACATATGAACATTAATGAGAGTGTATATGTTTTTTTTTTTTTTTTCTACATTGATATTAGAGATAAAATTGTAGCCTTTCCCCGAACATTGTATTAAAATGTGGATTAATTTTCTTTTATTTTAGGTTTGGGTTAAAGTGTGTCTGGTTCAGGACTGGTTTCAATCTTTAAAGGTTTTCTAATTGTACTTGGAGAAACTGCATTAGGTACTTTGTGTTTACTTGATAAGTTTCAAGTCAGATATATTTTTTAATGTATTGACTGTGAAGAAATTAAAAATGCCTTGGAGGGAACAACTAAAATTTCCTAACTTCCTAAAAATATTATTTTTTGTTGTTTAACCAATTAAAGGCTTAATGATATAAATATGCAGAAAAAAAGACTTATTTGTAAAAAGTAATGCATGAAAAACACTTTAAAAAGTAGTTTTTAGTCTCCCCTCCACAACATATTTTTTCTGAATTCAGTTCTAAGTTGCTTCTATTTAAAAATGATATAATTACTTTTGTTTACATTATTCAAAAACTTCAATATCAACAGATTTTTAAATTATTAAAGTTTTAGCTGTTTCAAGAAAAGAAAAAATGACACCCTGGGACCAATTGCAAGGAACTGTTTAGGAAAATTCTGGGTCCTTAAAAGGACCCTTCACAAAAATTTTTGTCTTGAAACAGGGGCCTTCACAAAATTCTTTGTCTTAAAAATGACCTTTCACAAAACTTTTCCATCTCCAAACTTAACCTTTCACAAATTTAATTATTTAAAAATAAAATCTGACCTCTCACAAAAGAATGGAATAGCCAAAGAATGTATTACTTAGCTTTTTATATGTAAAGGATAGACATAGTGGAACTTGAATGTTATGATAATTTCAAATTTACAAAATTATGACTAGAATTTTCACAAACATAAAAAAGCTTCACAATTTCACCAAAACAGAACCCTGTGAATAAAATCTGGACATACTCCCTGAGTTCCCATGGTACGCCCCATCTACAGACATATATTTCAAATATCCACATTCAATAACGAAAGTCTTAATACTGATAAATTGTTAACTTTCTGTAGCAAACTTTATTTTGCCAAACTTTCGTTTGTCATTGTTCTGCTAAAATAGAATTTTTTGAAAAACAGTTTTGGACTGTCCAGTTTAAACCATGGATTTTACTATTCTGTTTCAAACCTTTCCAACTTTGTATCTTTAATTATTATTTGTTTTATGATTCTTCGTAAAAGTACAAACATACTGCACATGCATATTTGGATAAAAAATGTTAAAATATTTAAATTAATAATTAACATGG
Source organism: Maratus michaelseni (assembly GCA_963931845.1). Taxonomy (NCBI): domain Eukaryota; kingdom Metazoa; phylum Arthropoda; class Arachnida; order Araneae; family Salticidae; genus Maratus; species Maratus michaelseni. The sequence goes on along the minus strand of OZ007595.1, from coordinate 322,174,245 downwards.
AAATTATACTGCATAGCAAAAATTGATGCAGGTAATGCCCCAATATCTACTACTTCACTCTTAAAAAAAAATTAGACATGAATAGAACTTCAAAAAAAACAGAATTGGCTATGGTGTTTTCATAATATAGTGCTACATGTTTAAAAATAGTTACTTTCCATTAATAGATTTCCATCGTCCCATAGTAACTTGGTAATAGGTTCCAGTAACCTATTGATTTTGTAATTTATTACTAGAAGTTATTGTAGACATATACAGAGTTCCTCCCACAGTTTCTGGAGGATGGTGCATGCTGCCAGCCCTTTGGTTTAAAAAAAAAAAAATGATCCAGTATGAGTTTTACTTGTGCACAAAGAGTTCCATACAATAAATTTATTAATTACAACCTGCAATGTTACAAAAAAAATTCTGTTAAAAGAAAAATTTTGTAAAAAAAACTACACAATATGGGGTTATGTAATAAGTTAAGTTATAGAAAATTTAAACTTGGCATTGTATCAAGCATGCTTCAAAAGAAGTTTGCTAAGTGCAACACTGCATTGGTTTGTGACACGTTTTTTTAGATAGATTTTTAATTAATATCTTGGTTAACAGGGGTCGATCCAGGAAAAATTTGGGGCCTGTTTAGGGCTTCACAAAAATCTATTTAATAAAATGCGCCCTTCACAAAAATCAATTTGATAAAATGGACCCCTTCACAAAAATCAATTTGATAAAATGGACCCCTTCACAAAAATCAATTTGATAAAATGGACCCCTTCACAAAAATCAATTTGATAAAATGAGGCCCTTCACAAAAATCAATTTGATAAAATGGGTCCCTTCACAAAATTCTATTCCATAAAAACTTACTATTTATTATTTATTTATTATTTTGTGATGTTTTAAAATGTGTAATTTGTAAACAAGCAAGTTCACCAGAGCGGAAAACTTCAGCAAAAGGATTTAAAAAAGTTTTTATTTATAAATGCTTGGTTCGAATTTGATTAACTGGATTTCAACTTTCGTTGTAAAATGTTATTTTTCACAAAAATATAATAAATTTCACAAAAATAACTTTACTTTTCACAAAATGGGCCCCAAGAAAAAAACCCTGCATCGACCCCTGGTTAAATACCGAGAACTTTTTTTGAAAATCATTATCAACAATCCTAGCTTGATTCTTTGTTAAAGGTACTTCAAACGTCCCTCAATTCCTTAACGCCTGTAAAATAAAACTTATGTGTAACAGAAAAATGTGATTTTCTCAAAAACTATGTGACCTAGGATAATTGCTATAGTTTTTCTGGAAGATTTAAATAAACAATAAACTCCTACTACCTCTAATTGTTTTTAATTTTAGTTACAGTAGATTCGGTGATAATGGGAGGGGGGGGGGTAGAGAACATATTTTTGTAGTGCATTTTTGATTTTATTTCTGAAAATATAATACCTAAAATTAAAACAAATATTTTGTTGATTTCCGAGCTATGATATCTCTACAACAATACCCTACACTATATACTAATTTTTTTAAGTAACTTAATTAGCCCCTCCTAAATTTTTCCTAAAAATATTTGTGAATGGCTAATAATCTATAAATATGTACATCGATAACTTTTATGCCACATTCTAAAGGTTAAAATTCAATATTTGTATTAGTAGCCAGTGGCCGGTAGAGGCTGCATGTTTAGTAGCCACTATTGTCAAGTTAGTGGCCACTAATTACTATCAGGGATGAGGAAAAATTTACGACATTTTTCACAACATTTATGCTTAGATTTTGTGAATTATATTGTATTGGATATAAAATAAATACATTGACATATTTCTTATGTTAAGGGGACACAGTGCCTCGAAATTGGTCAAAATATAGATTTTCTTCTTTTAATATTAATGAAAGCTTGGAAATTGTGAATATTTTGACACCTCGTATTTTTACCTATACGAAAATTATATTGCGAGATATTGTAAATTTTGTTTATAGATCCAGCGCAATTACCCATATAAATAAAAACTTTAAACTGATTTTTCTCCCTGTTTATGTTTTAATAACTTGCTTGTTCGAAATAGTTTTGAATTTTTTTTTTTTTTACTTGTTCTCTATGGTGTATTTAATATTTTTGTGTATGGATTTAACATTCAAGTTTATAGTTATTTAAAAAAAATTAATTAATTGAGAGTTTGTTGAATTTCTTTAATTGTTTGATATACACAAGAAAAAAAAATATATTAAATGTAAAATCCCATACATCTAAAAATCCATACAGTTTCATGTAGTATATTCACAGGGGTGATTCTGAGTAAAAAAAAAAAATCTGAAATTAACAGTCCACTACCTAAACTTTTTTTTTTTTTTTGCGTCTCTTTCACAAAATTTGCATTTTTTCGCAATCATTTGACGAAATTTGCAGATTTTCGAGATCTGTTGATAAAATTTGTGCTTTTTTTTGACGAAATTTGCTGTTTTTCACGATCTGTAGACGAAATTTGCCGTTTTTTTTCGCGATCTTTTGACGAAACTTGACGTTTTTCGCAATGTTTTTGACAAAATTTGTACTTTTTTCGAGATCTATTGATAAAATTTGCCGTTTTTTCGCGATCTGTTCACAAAATTTGCCTTTTTTTGCGATCTGTTTACAAAATTTGCTGTTTTTTTGCAATCTTGTGACTAAATTTACCGTTTTTCGCAAAGTGTTTGACGAAACTTGCCGGTTTTTCGCAATGTTTTTGACGAAATTTGCTGTTTTTTCGAGACCTGCTGACAAAATTTGCCGTTTTTTCGTGATCTTTTGATGAAATTTGTGGTTTTTTGCAATGTTTTTGACAAAATTTGCAATTTTTTCGAGATAAAATTTCCGGTTTTTAAGCAATTTTTTGACGAAATTTGCCGTTTTTGCGATTTGTTGACAAAATTTGCCGTTTTTTTTTTCGATTTTTTGACTATTTGCCGTTTTTCGCAAAGTTTTTGAAGAAATTTGTCGTTTTTTTCGCGATGTTTTTTACGAAATTTGCCGTTTTTTTAGACCTGCTGACAAAATTTGCCGTTTAATCGCGATCTTTTGATGAAATTTGCAGTTTTTTGCAATGTTTTTGACAAAATTTGCAGTTTTTTCGAGATTTGTTGATAAAATTTCCAGTTTTTTTTTCGCGATTTTTTGACGAAATTTGGCGTTTTTCGCGATTTGTTGACAAAATTTGTCGTTTTTTCGCGATGCTTTGACGAAATTTGCCGCTTTTTGCAATGTTTTTGATGAAATTTGCCGGTTTTTTACGATTCTCTGACGAAAGTTACGTTTTTCCCGCAATCCTTTGACAAAATTGGCGAGTTTACTTCGAACGAATGACGAGATTGATTTTTTTCGGCGATCATATGCGAAATACCGATACATTTTATGTCCAAATTTTCGGATTTATGACCGATATATTTTTTAATTTTCGGAAATCATTGCCTTAATTTTTGTGGAAAATTCGGACCAGAATCACCCCTGGATATTCTAAAGAATGAGGGGGGAAAAATTGAAGCGAAAATATTCATATTCGTAAACGTAGTAGGGATTTTAAAAAAATTAATTTTAGAAAAATAGGCTGTTCTACAAGAATTTTTTATTTAATTTTTAGTACTAAGTATTGTGCCACCATTCTCATTGAAGAGAGTTTCAAAAGGTACTGTGTCCCCTTAAAATGTTTTATAGCTTTTTCTATAATAAATACACTGCATTTTCATAGTTGAGTTGGTGAAAACGGCTGGCTACCTGTCAATATGTACAATTTCATACTACATTATTTTGCCCAAATATAGAATTTGGTTTCATGTAATTCTAATTAGAAGCAAATACTCTGAATATTAAATAGTTAACAATTATTTTATATGTACAGAAAACCATAACTTCGTTCAAATGTATGATTTTTCCCCCAATCACAGACTATGAAAATGATGATTTTTTTTTTTTCCGACCACTTGATGAATTTTGAATTTTTTTCTGCTATTGTTCAAAGGATTTCACGATTTTTTGGCGATCTTTTGACGAAATCTATCGTTTTTTCGCGATCTTTTGAAGAAATTTGCTGTTTTTCTCGATCATTTGATGAAATTTGCCCTATCTTCACGCTTTTTTGACGAAATTTATCGTACCTTCACGATTTTTTAACGAAATGTATCTTTTTTTGCGATTTTTAAATGAAATTTGCCTTTTCTTCGCGATTTTTCAATGAAATATTCTGATTAAATTTGCGTTTCCCACGATCCTTTGGCGAAATAGATGATTTTTCTTCAAACGGTTGACGAAATTGGTTGTTTTTGGCAACCATTTGTCGAAATTTGCGATATATTTTTCCTAATTTTCGGAAATAATTGATTGCCATTTTGGCGATCATTTTTTCACGAGATCTTCCTTTTTTTCGTGAGATCTGCCTTTTTTCGCGATCTGTAGAAGAAAATTGCCGTTTTTTCGCAATCTTTTAAAGAAATTTGCCGTTTTTTAACAATATTTTGATGAAATTTGTCGTATTTTCGCGATTTTTTGACTAAATCCTCTGATTAAATTCGCGTTTTCCTGCGATCCTTTGACGAAATTGGTGATTTTTCTTCGAACGATTGACGAAATTGGTTGTTTTCGGTGACCATTTGTCGAAATTCGCGATACATTTTATGTCCTAATTTTTGGATTTATGACCGATTTTATTTTTATTTATTTATTTTTAATTTTCGGAAATGACTGATCGCCATTTTGGCGATCAGATGCATAACATAAAGTCGCCATTTTTTTACATTTAGTCGCCCTGTGGCCGGTGGCGACCGGGAATTTTAACCTTTACCACATTCCATAGTTTTTGAGAAAATGTCTGTGACAGATGGGCAGATAGACACACAAGTGATCTTATAATGGGTCCATTTTTACTTTTTAAGTATGGAACCCTAAAAAGCCTTCTTGATCTTCATGCAAACATAACACCCTTCACGCCTCTCAGTAAAATTGTGCCCTTTTTCCCTTTTATATTAGAATATTTGATTGTGTGGTAAAAACTGACTTGTGACTTTTGTGTCTTGAAAAGTGTGCCCTGACTTTTAAATATTAAAAGTGCCTTTAAATTTCAAAAGAAAATTTAATTATGAATTCTTAAGAGCACATTTTCTAAAACATGTTCTTAAGAATCTAAAAAGTGTCTTTTCTGATCAGCAGCACCCTGCAATTATTTATATCTGCATACATATGGTGCCTTTTCCTTTAAATTCTAGAGAGCTAGCTATTTATTATATGCATAATATTTTTTGAAATGTTGACTAATACATCTTATTTTCTAAAAGAAATTAACTATTTATTATTGTGGTACTTCTCCAGAAATAAGATCTAATTAGAAAATAAGCCATAGCATGAATTTTCAAGATGCTTGTTATAATCCCTACTAGAGGTCTGCACGGGCCGAAATTGCCTGGCCCAACCCCCCCCCCACAAAAAAAAAAAAAAAAAAATTCCTGGCCCGATAAAAAAATTAAAAGTTCGGCCCGAGCACAGCATGGCACGGAAAAATGTTAAAATCTCATCTCGAGCCTGGCCCAAGTAAATTTCTACAAAACATTGATTTTTACGTTGATTTGATTAAAAATTTGTGTAGTAGGAGGAGATCTAACCAAAAATTCCTATCTTAGCCCCTTTTTTTATTTCATGTTTATAATCTTCATTTTTATAGAGGTGTCGCAACCTGGAATATTTATTTTTTAAATAAACATCTATTTGTTGTATGTATGTGTTTAAGTTATCATTAATATTGTTAATCCATATTCTATTTATTGAAGTGTTAAAAATCAGAAAAATGCTGTACAGTAAAATCTTCTAAGATGGAATTGCATAGGGGGAAAAAATGAGTTATAGACAATTTCCTTCTTAGCAGGTGTAAATGTATTATATATTCTTTTCTTACGCATTAGTATATTAATTTTCATGGAGCAGCACATTTTTCAGTTTAAGACAGGATTCCGTCATAAGCAGATTCTTTTTCACACGTTTTACTATATTTTAATAAGTGTATAAATCTACTATTCTTAAAAAAGAATAAATGTTTAACTGTAGAATAATGGCGACTTAAAAATGTATGCATGTTTTGCAAAGATTTTTGTGCCAGGTCTTATTTTACTGACTTTCAAACGGACCAGGCCACGCCGAGACAATAATTTTCTTACGGGTCAAAACCACGAGTGAAAATTTTGGGGTGTGAAGACTAGGAAGAATGAAACCAGTCCCGGCTCTGTATGGAAAAAATAATTTAAGGCACGGCCTTATCCTTCTGGAAAAAGGTAAGTCCCGCCCCTGCCCCAGAAAAAAGTATGGCCTGAGCCTGGCCTGAAACGAGTGGAGACCAAGCCTGTCTTGGCCCGAGTGTCATGAAAGAAAATAGGCCCGTGCAGATCTCTAATTGCTACCTTAAAAAACCCTCTCTAAAAATTATCCCTTCTCATTTAAAGTTTTACTGCAGAGACATCAAACGAACTTGTATTACCAAAAAAGATGTTTATTAAAAGTTTCAGAATTGCATCTGAACACTATTAAAGCATATTATTACTAAAGCATAAACACATAGCAAGGTTGCTAAGCCACCTTTCCAGAACCTGGAAAGATTGGAGGAGTTTGGAAATTGGCCAAAGTCAGAAATTTGATAAAATTTCATTGCAATCTGAAAGTAAGTGTGATCTTTGGGTAATCATAGATGAGAATTTTCAATGTTTTGGTGGCTTCTACATTTTTTAAAAGAAATTTCATTTAAATTACTATATTTCCAAACTTTTAACTTTCCATCTCCCCCATCCAATCACCCTATTTGAGACAGTCTTAAAGATTTTAAATTGTATGCCGGGGCAGAAAATTGAGATGTTTGATTATTTCTTTATTAGTGCTTGAAAGCAACAAATAAAATTAGGGCAAAATAACTATTATAGATCAGAATTAGAATTGAAAAAAATATTTAAGTAAGAATTTTAAACTTTGCATACTACAGAAGGGAGGGATTGAAGAGGGACAAAGTTCAGAGAGCAGAAGACTGTTACCCCTTATCAATACTCTCTTGTAGAAATAAAGTTTTTGCAAAATAACCTTTTCACTGTTTCGTACATTTGTTTCTTCCCCTCCCAAGAATATAATATTCCCAAATAAAAAATCTCTCTGCAAGAAATCTCCATTCAGCGACATTGTCACTGTGATTCTGCCATGGAGAAAGACCATTTCACAAAGTTCATTAAAAGATGCATATTCCCAAATCATTACACATCCCAATTGCCATATTTGATAGTAAGGTCGAAATTTTTTTATTTCAAGTGCACTCTGTAACCTTTAAACAATTTTTTTATTTGAGTATTTATAATATCTTTTTCATGTATTATTATTATTGTGTAAAAAAAAAAAAAAAAAAAGATTTTATTAAAAAAAAATTTTTTTTTTTTTAGTAAAATTTTAATTTAAGAAAAATGCAAGAAAATAAAAAAACAGTTCTACAGTATTCAACTTTAGGAAACTTTTCTTAGAAGCAGCACAGTATTTTGAATTGTTCCATTTCCTCAAAACCCATGCTACGCCACTCCACCTCATAACGATCATTCATAAAATATAGCAAAATTTAAAAGTATGTTTTGAAGTTTCAGCATTTTGATCATACTGATATGTTGAAGTCAAAGTCAGTTAGTTCACGGAGTTCCTATGCAGGGCGTAATTCCCGCGTTTATCTCATATCTAAGCTGGAACAACATAAGCAGTCGGTCATACTGATATGTTGAAAAAACAGAAAATGGATTTAAAGAATACATCTCTGAATCATTTAAAAGGAAATTAGATGTTAGTCTCTTTTCTTTCACATTTTTTAATTATTGTACTGGTTTGACCCTTTGTGAGAATTTACTACATATGTCTAAATTCATTTTAACCAACGTAAAGTGGAAAAATTGATATCTTCATTATTTTTTTCAATGAATGTATTGATTAACGAGTCTCCTTAAAATGAAAAAACATAGATGTTTTTTACTAACATAAGAACACAGATGGTGTATGCGTCAAGCCATTTTAAATCCCAAACAAAGAAATGATATTTTTGTTTAATGCAATATAAAGTAGTAGTATCTATAATAGTAAGGAAATAAGTTTGTATGTGTGCTATGTTCTGAAGAGAAAAAAATGTGATGGGTCCTTCCAGATGCATATTTATCTTGAAATAATGTAAAAGAGACATATTTTGTATTAAATGCATTGAATATGTCTTACAGTGAGTGATCGGTTAACGAATTTAATCCATTCCAAAACAATGTTCGCTAACTGAATTGTTCGTTAATTGATCATATATTTAGTATAGATTTGTGTGGGAATTCAATTAATTCGTTCTGAAAAGCTAAATAATATATAAAAAAAATTAATATAAATTCTCTCTAAATTTATTTAAATGTAATAATAATGAAACATACATTACATACATACAGTCATGCTTTTTTGAGTTTGTGGGGCATTAAATATTTGACAAAAGCTTATTTTTTCTTTCTGGAGTTTTCAATCTTCCCATTTTAATAGGGTTAATATACGTCCGTATTTAATATGGACAGATCGCAGTTTCATAGCTTTGTCTGTGTCGTGCCGTACTTAAAAAAATAAATGATATACCCTTTGTAAAAACTTTATCACATTCATTGACTACAGCATTAAATCATATAAGTTTATCACTTTGACCTATCAAAAACTCCATTATTTCTCTAAAAGTTCGTGTTTACTGCAGAGTCCGATAAAGCTCAATTGGAGCCTAGAGCCTGTTAATAATTTAGGAACTAAATTTCAGTTAAAATAATTAACTTCCAATGAAACATGTTTCTTTAAAAAGGGACGCAAAATATAAAAATTATGAGAATAATGTTGATGTTTTTCTACTCTTCATTCTAATTTGAGGGACCTAAATTATAGGGTCCGAACCCCCGGTAGCCCTTGAATTAATTAGGCCATAAGTATACAACTGTTAAAATGTTCTCTAAAGTCAAAAATAGTAGATGCAATTAAATACAGCTGTGCAAATCTGAAACACACCGTTGCTTCTTCTTGGCTTTGTTTTGCCAGGTATTCGTTATCCGAACATAAAAATCTCTCGCAAAAGTTTTCATTAACCGATCTGTTCGTAAGCCGAACAGTTCATTAACTGATCACCCACTGTATTTCTAAAAGAATGACACACTTTTGTAAAAATTACCCAGTTTTTTTAAGTGTCTGAATCTTAGGGACCTAGCATTTCAAAAACCTAGTGACATCTCTGTTTTCTTTTAGACACATATTGCCTTGATAGTTTATTTCTAGCGGTTATAGAAACTTATTTATTCGATAATATTTAATAGAAGTTTATTAGTAGTTTACTTGAAAACATTTATGAGTGCATTAAATGTAAACCACCTTCTTTTAATATAAGCTATTTAAGTGGTTAAGACGAAAAAAAAGCCATCAGACTTCTTTTTTTTTTTTGGCTTGACTAAAATCTGGCAATCCTGCTGTTTTCATAGCTGCCAAAATGGTATGATTTTTTGTCACTAGTATTTCTTAAGTCATTTTTGCCTTATTTCATTGCAGAGATCTGCTTTTAAATAAGAAAAAAAAAATTGCTATTGGAAATTAGCAATAATCACATTAGTAATAATACATTTTTCTGTAGCTTTTGATAGCTATGTATTTGTGTCATTGATATGATTTTTGAGTTTTTCCTGAAACATTTGTACCACGGTAAAGAATTTTTTAATAGTTTGAGGTGTGATTAAATCTCCAGTTTTGTGGCAACATCATAAAAAAAATTTTGTGCATATAGGAAAAGACTTTGTCAATTGTTTAATGGCTTTTTTTTTCTTGTATGTACCTTACTTTGATGTCCATGTAAAACAAATTGGGTTTAGTTTTAACAAACCATTGGTATATTGATATATATATCAGAGCTGCCAACTGCCAGAAAAAGTCGTAGTTGCTACGATTTTGAGCCACAAACTACGATGCTATGAAAATCTGTCTAAAACTACGATTTTCTGGGAAAAAAAAATACGTAAATTTTGTCACAGGATCACTCGAAAAATCACGAATTTTGTCACAGGATCGCGCAAAAAATCACTAATTTTGTCACAGGATCGAGCTAAGAAATGCGAATTTCGTTACAGGATCGCTAAAAAAACGTGAATTTTGTCAAAAAATTGGCAGGAAAAAGCAAATTTCGCCAAAGTATCGCCGAAAAAACGTGAATTTAATTCAACTGATTGCTGAAAAAAATGCGAATTTCGTCAAAAGATCGTTCAGGGGTGATTCTGGTCCAAATTTTCCGAAAAATTAAGGCAATGATTTCCGAAAAAAATATATATATATCGGTCATAAATCCGAAAATTCAGACATTAAATGTATCGGTATTTCGGCAAATGATCGCCAAAAAAAATCAATCTCGTCTTTCGTACGAAGAAAAGTCGCCAATTTTGTCAAAGGATCACAGGAAAAACGTGACTTTCGTCAGAGAATCGCAAAGAAATGACAAATTTTGTCAACTGATAGCGGGAAAAACGTGACTTTCGTCAGAAAATCACGAAAAAACAGCAAATTTCGTCAAAAACATTGCGAAAAATGACAAATTTCATCAAAAGATCGCGAAAAACGGCAAATTTCGTCAAAAGATCGCGAAAAAACGGCAAATTTCGTCAAAAGATCGCGAAAAAACGGCAAATTTCGTCAAAAAATCGTGGAAAAACGACAAATTTCGTGAAAAACATTGCGCAAAATGGCAAATTTCGTCAGAGAATCGTGTAAAAACGGCAAATTCCGTCAAAAACATTGCGAAAAACAGCAAATTTCGTCAAAAAATATGGAAAAAAAACACAAATTTTATCAACAAATCTCGAAAAAAACAGCAAATTTCGTCAAAGGTATGCAAAAAAAGTGGTGGGAGTGGGCACCCCCTCTCCCGGTTGTATCAGCTTACTCGACCTGATGAAGGACTCTAACTCAGACATTTTTCTCTGGAAGATATATACCCGTAGTTCCATCCCCCCCTCCCCCAACCACCTTGGAATCTTTCAGAAAATTCACTGTGAAGTTCAGAAATTTGGCTTAGGAGTGGACAGAGCATTAATTGAATAGGAATAATTATGTTTAATCAATCCCCACCTGCAACAAAAAAATTAGCAAAAACAAAAGAGTCTCCTACTTTGCGTGCTTATGGATATACACATGCGTTTAATTGATTAGTATTTGCTCACTTAAAATTTACAGCGTAAAAAACAGCCACCAACCAACCAACCTTCAGATAAATTTGAATTTGGTGTGCTACTATTTCTCATTTTCAAAGGTAGGCAGGTCTGATATATATATATAAACCATATATATATATATATAGAGAGAGAGAGTATAAATATTGTTTCTTATTATATAACAATCATTAGAATAGTTTAAATTTAACTTTTTATTGATTTGTTTTCCATGTAATCCATAGCATGGTGAGAGTTAATATTTTCATATACATTACATACATACATTTTTATATACATTTCGTATACAGAACATTTTTTTGGAGTCATGCCAACAAACTGACAGAACTACTACTCCAGTGTGCATATTATATGTCTTATAGAAAATGTGTGGCTTATATATATTTACATAATTTTATATTTAACAATTGAAAAATGTTTCCAAACACAGTTTTTTTGTAACAAAAAATTGTGATTATATTATTTAAAATGTACATTATTACTTTTTAGAGAAAAGATGCATGCTTATCATACAAGGTGTTTCAGCATAAGGTTTATACGAGCAGGGAAGACTAAGCTATGCTCGGTCAAAATTAAATTTGAGTTCAAATATTATGACCCATGACCAAAATGACCCACTAATTGAATTTTCTCGAACATGTGACCTAGCCCAACAGTCTTCTCATGCCCGAAAACCATAGGATGCAAAATTTAGTGTAAATAGTCTGAGCCGTTTTTAAGATAAAATAGCTTGACCCATAATGACACATGACCAAAATAACCCACTAATCGAAATTTCTCGAACATGTGACTTAGCCTAATAGTTTTCTTGTTCCCTAAACCTGTAGAATGCTAAATTTATTTTAAATCCTCTGAACCTTTTTTAAGATAAAATAGCTTGACCCATAATGATCCATGACCAAAATGACCCACTAATTGAATTTTCTCGAACATGTGACCTAGCCCAACAGTCTTCTCGTGCTCGAAAACCATTGGATGCAAAATTTAGTGTAAATTGAGCCGCTTTTTAGATCTTGCCCACAATGACCCAGAAATGACCCACTAATAGAATTTTCTAGAACATGTGACCTAGCCCAATGATTTTCGCGTGCCCGAAACTCGTAGGATATAAAATTTAATCAAAATCGTTAGAGTCATTTTTTAGATAAAATTAATTTGACCTGCTTTGACCCAAAAATGACCCAGTAATCGAAAGTTCTCAAACATGTGACCCAGCCCAATAGTCTTCTCGTGCCCTAAAATAGTCAGATACAAAATTTCATCAAAATCGTTTGAACCGTTTTTTAGATAGTTATATTGACCATGACCCAAAATGACCCACTAATTGAATTTTCTTGAACATGTGACCTACCCCAACAGTCTTCTCGTGCCCGAAAACCATTGGATGCAAAATTTAGTGTAAATTGAGCCTATTTTTAGATCTTGACCCAGAAATGACCCACTAATCGGATTTTCTCGGACATGTGATCTAGCCCAATGATTTTATCGTGCTTGAAACTCGTAGCACACAAAATTTAATCAAAATCGTTAAAGCTGTTTTTTAGATAAAATTAATTTGACCCATGTTGACCCAAAATTGACCCACTAATCGAAAGTTCTCGAACATGTGACCTAGCCCAATAGTCTTCTTGTGCCCGAAAATGGTCAGATACCAAATTTCATCAAAATCGTTTGAACCGTTTTTTAGATACAATTAGCTAGACCATGACCCAAAATGACCCACTACCGTAATTTCGGGTAGATAAGCCGCCCTGGCGTATACGCCGCTACGTCCGAAAATGGTAAAAAAAATGCTGAAATTCCATCGTATACGCCGCACCGGCGTATAAGCCGCACTTATTGTTAAAGTACTTTTAACTTACCAATAATCTTTTGATTTCTGTTTTATATTAATAATTGATTCTTTAAATCCATTTATTTCATGCTTTACAATAGTTTTTAACTCATATTTAGTTTACAAACATCGCACTCTATGCTTCATCCATTACAGGTATTCATTCTCCGCATATGGCGATATTCAATTCAAACGATAATCGAATGGCATAGTAAGCTTTAACTTCGACAGATGGCGCCAGACAAATCTTTGTCTGATTCACTGATCTCGTAATATTAAATTAAAAATAAGACAAAAGAAAAAAAAACTAGTACAAGGATTTCATATTTAATTTAAACAAATATTTAAGTAATTAACTTACTTAATTATAATTTTATACTAAGTAATGTAAATCTTCTGAATTTATTCTACTTATGTGTAATAGAATTGCAAATATCTTTGTACTGAATTATCATTTTTTTATTTCAGATTTATTTATTTATCAAGTGTTATATTAAGTACAAAAGTTAAAAATTAAAATATTTTACAATAGATTCAATATTTTTTCTCTTATGGCTGAACGTTAGTCCTGTAGATCTTGTGAAATTTTTTTTTAAGTGAAAATTTCACCTGCGGATTATACGCCGCTGGGGATTATACGATAATTTTTTTTTCAAAATCTTATGAGATTGACACTTGCGGATTATATGCCGACGCGGATTATAGGCATACGTTTCGTTATGCAAAAAGAAACCATGTATAGATTTTTTTCTTTTTTAATGAAATAAAAAGAACTTAAAATGAAGCAATCTGAGTAACAGAAATAGTAAAGAGGAAGCGGCGATTACTTTACCAAATTCCCGATATATTTTGAGCAATTGCTATTTCTAATCCGTGAAGCATTTTTAATATTGTTTTTCAGATTTTCACTCTATAATATGTACATGATCCGATTTTTTTTCTGAAAAAATCGTTATTACTTCGTATACGCCGCACCGGCAGATAAGCCGCAAAAGATAAAATTTAACTTTTAAACACGTATAAGCCGTGGCTTATCTACCCGAAATTACGGTAATCGAATTTTCTCGAACATGTGACCTATCCCAATGGTTTTCTGGTGCCCCAAAACGGTAGGATACGAAATTTCGTCAAAATTGTTAGAGCCGTTTTTAAGATAAAATTTGCATTTACAACCACACACAAGATTTGCTCGTATTAGAATATATGATAACATTTAAGAGGTTGTAGAGCATACTACAACAAACAATTTCTGTATAGGAAACCAGGGTTGAAACTACTGTTTGTCAGAAATACAGGGTGCGTCACTTCAATCGGAGTCTGAATTTTTAGACATAACATTAACAATAATGAGAATATTTACAACAGAATCAACTTGCTGTGTGCAAAATATGATGAAATCTTGGAAAGTGGTAGAAGTATATGGTAATTCAGTCGATCTTGGTGCAGTGATGTGGGTTGGATAAATACTCAACCTGACTGGCACAGGCTCACTTGTGCCTATGCCCTGCCATCTCTTAAAATTTATAAATGTTATATTGAAACACCTTGTATAATTAAAATCATAGTTTTAACAATCTCAATTGTTTTCCATGTTTATATATGCAAAATATGTATGTGCAGCAAGCTTTGAACATGCTTCACTTCAATCAGACTGAATTTTTAGACATAACATTAACTATAATGAAAACATTTACAACAGAATCAACTTGCTCTGTGCAAATTGTGATGAAATCTTAGAAAGTGGTAGAAGTATATGGAGGAATTAAATTGGTCTTGTCATTCTGTAATGTCAGTTGTATTCTGAAAAATAGATAGTCTAATTTTGCATTGATTGAATGCAGATGGATGAACATATTATCTCATTTAATTTTCACCAGCTTAAATGAGATATGTTGTACAAAAGCTACCACCGTCTGCATCTAATCTCTGCTAAATTAGATGATCCACTTTTTGAAATGTCATTGCATTTTCTACAAAACAAGTTAATTCTGTTGTAAATGTCATTAAAATAAATTATGGTCAAAAATTCAAGCTCAGATTGAAGTAAAGCACCCTGTAATTTTGACTGCATGAGTTGATTGCAGCTCGGGTGTGCCCTGACACTGCCATCTCATAAAATTTATAAATGTTATATTGAAACACCTTGTATAATTAAAATAGTTTTAACAATATCAATTGTTTTCCGTGTTTATATATGCAAAATATGTACTTGCAGCAGTGTACATCCAGACTCCTTACAAACTCCTTAGTAGTAAAAAAGTTTCCAAGGAGTATTTTGAACTCCTTAAATTATTGCAAAGCAAAATTTACCAGCCTCAGTGATTTAATTGAAGTTACAAGCGTAGAAAATGGAGACTTATACTATGCCATGAATAACACTGCATGTATAATCATTTTTCTGAAGTATGTATGACATGTAATAGATTTACCTTTAAAATGAAAACCCTTTCTTATTTACAAAGGTTGAACTCAAATTATTGCTGGCATTTAAAAAAAAACAAATCAAGTTAAGTTACTGTATTTTTTTCAAATATGGTACATGCTTTCCCCTTCAAAATTTACGTTAAAAACCTAGGTGCATGTGATACATAGAGCTTTGATGGAATTCTGTATGCATGACTAGAGGTCATTGGATTAAATAGTCGACATGCAATTTCATATTCAAATTTATGAAGCCACTAAGCAATAAATTGTGAATACTGTGCGCGCTATTTTAGTATTGATTACTAGATTTTAATAGAATAAAATTATTTGAAATGCTTTTTTCCTATATTTTTCTCGAAACGAAATACTAAATATTAGGAAACACATGATACATGAGGGTGCAGCATACATTAAAAAATACAGTAAGGCTTTTAAAATTCTTAAATTCCTTAAAATATTTCTTGACTCCTTGTTTTTTCTTCTTCTCAAGTATGTACAAACCCTGGTGCAGATGGTTTCTTTTGTGTAGTGTATAGTTCACTGTTGCAAAATAATGTTTTTGAGGTATGAATATTTTATATTTTACTTAACTTTTTATTTTTTTCTTCTTGTAGGTTTTGGTGTTTCTAATCTTTCCTGAAACATCACCAAGATTATTTTCAATCATTGAGCATCCAGAACTTAATTTTAAAAACTTCATAGAAAACTTCAAACATAACTGGACTGTTTAAGATACTTAACTACTGGATAGTTTACTTGAAACAATTTCTCATTTTAAAAACTCCTATAAATTTTTTCATTGAAACAGCAAAACTTTTTCGATAAAATTAAAAAATTTCTTGGTTTATAATGAAGTATATTCAAAATCCAACACTTGAGCATATTGCTCGTGTTAAGATAGTTGCTACTTTATGGAATCAAGATGATGTGAAAAATTTACTGGCAAAATTCTGTACTCCATTATGCTATGAAGAATTTAAACTGACAAAATTCTATACTGCATTAAGTTATGAAGTATTTAAATCAAGATGGATGAAAATCGAAGCTATAGCACTGAAAAAAGTGGCAAAGCTTCCACTTCCAAAACAGGTAAAAGAGGAAATACTATGTATTATTAGACCTGTAGGCTTACAAATTGAAGAATGGAAGGAATTCCATAACTGATTTTATGGAGTTAGAGTGGATCTACCAAGCGAATTTTGTTGGACACCACAAGGGACTATAGATAGAAGAAAAACAGCAGAAGTGATGATTAAAGATGAGAGCATAGATATTACCACACGTTATAAGTTGTCATGTATTTACTGCTTAGAGGAGGACGTTCCAAAATTATGGGAAGAAATACCTGAAAATTGCAGGGAATCTTTTTATAGTCATAAAGATGAGACACATGCCATGCAGAAGGAAATGGTGTTACTTTGGATGTACCAGATAAATGGAGAAGTGGATAAGATGCACAGCTTAATTGAAAACAGAATGGGACGCAGATGTTCTCCTTATCAATATGCCTTTCAACTTGCAGCAAGTAATGATAATAAAGTGGCTACTGAATATTTCTTACAAAAACTAACCACTGCAGAAAGAGAAGAATCCTTGATGAATACTGCAATAGCTGTAGCAACTAAGTCTTTCATTCCTCTATGTGGAGATACTGGATTTCAGAGAGGAAATTATTCTGATGTTTTATGTTTTCTACTTTCCCAGTTAGATGAAGAACAGCAATTAGAAGTATTTAAAAGCAATCCTTGGGGTGTTTTGTCATGTTTCTTAAATTGGCCATGGCAAAATTTCTTTATGGAAACAGCAAACCGTATGTGGAGCTTTTTTCCCGAAAAAAATTATAAATTTGTATTCATCTATTTCACTGGTAACGTAAAAGATGGCTATAATGATTTCAATTATCGAAAACTCTTTCGGGAATTTTGGGAGCAAAGCCCTCATGATTACAAAAGACATGTTTTAAGTGATGGCATTATTTGTCGTATCATTTTGGAACTACTTCAGATTAGAGACATAGATAACATCAAGTTGGTCTTCCAAGATGCGACGCCTGCAGATAAAATGTCTATTATTTATCGTGCTGAGTCAGAAACAACTTGCATAAAGTTGGTGACTGACAATCAGTTGAGTTTACTCAAATACTTCATCAAAGAATGTTTACCATCGAAAGATGAAGTGATAGAGTTTAAAGAACAAATTAAGAATGGTGGTATGTGGCGAGTAAATGAATATGAATATATATTGAGGAAATGGAAACCAACATTTATGTGTGTGTTAGATGAGATTATTTTTGAGTTTGAAAAAGAAAATGAGTAGAGAAATAAGTAGAAAAGTCCTTCATTTTGTATACCACTGCTGATAAGTCAACTGTCTTTTCATAAAAGATAAGCTAAATTAAATTTATTTTCTTCAAGTTTGAATCTTTTTTTTTGGTTTGATTTTTTCCTTTAATGTTAATAAAACAGTTATTCAGTTTGAAGTAATGCCTTTCTTTATTGTTTGTAGATAGATAATACTGTTTTTAAGAATTTCAACACTAAGAAAGATTTAATTTTAATTAGTAACTTGGTAGTATTACATATTGAGTGACATTTCTAAAAAAATATATAAGCACGCAAGACTTTAAAAAATATATATTATTCTATCAGTTATTAGTTTCAGTAGTGTATCTATGGAGAATAATATACCTTGTCACATGTTTTATAACAAAAATTCCTCACTCAAAATAATCAATAAATCAGCAAATGGATAATTATTTTTGTTTGAGAAAATTAAAAAGTTTTAGGATTGTTCAAAAATATTTTGTCAATATTTTTATAATTTAATTTACTGTATTCATAATAAATAGAGTAATTCACATGTTCCCATTTAAAAAAAGAGTGTTGCATTGTTATCCAAAGACTGATTAAAAACTTGCACTAATTCTTATTTTTTTATTTATTTTTGTTAACCTTTGAAATTCGAAATTTAATTATTTAATTAATAGTTCAAAGCATTTAGCATGTACATTAAGACGATTTTTTCTATTTATGTAAAGAGTAAAAAAAATAAAATTTTACAATTTTGTTTTAAATATAAATAAAAAATGTAACTCATAAAAACAATAATAATTAAATATTCTAGATTTCATTTAAAATATTGTTATAAAACCAAACATTTACTTCATAAAAAAGAAGTTTTCTAGAAAATGGTACGTTTTCACACTATCATAAAGGAATGGACTAGGGATTAAATTGTTATTAAAATTGGCATTAAGTTGTTGCATATTGTTTCCATAAAAAAAAACTGCACACAAAAGAAATCAAACAATTAAATCCATCACACACAAGGCAGTTCCCATGTTTAATAATTATAATAAAATAAGCAAATAAAGTTTATCTGTGTTTTGCCTACAAAATAACATAAAAAAAATAAGATCTTGTTTCAAAATAAGATTGCATGTGTTTCTTTGTCCATTCCAAATATAGTTTTCTTTAATGTTATGACTTGTATATAGTTCTTAAAAATGATGTATAAATATTATAATATGGTTCATTTATTACAATGAAACTGGTACACACATTTTAATTTGTGTATAACAGAAAACACGTGTATTAAAAATATTCAATACAAAAGTTGTTTTTAAACATTAATCTACTGGTCATCCATACTAATATTATAAAGAAGTATTGCTTGTTTTTTTGTTTGTTTGTTTGTAGGGGGTAATCTCTGGAACTACCGAAGCGATTTCAAAAGTGTTGGTGACAACCCCTGCTCCAACATAGGCTATATGTTATGTCGATGCCACTACCCCCAGGGGGTGCAAGAGCATAAAACGTTCCAAAATTTCGATTTTTTTTTTATACTGAAGGAGCTAGAAACATGAAATTTGGCATGGTAGTTACTTATAAGATGTAAATGCTCGCTAGGAACAAATTCTAAAAAAATTTGAAATTTAAAAGGGTGAGATGAGTGAAAAGCATTCTAAAAATATTCTAAATTACAATTTCTATGAAATCTCTGGAACTACAGAACCGTTTTCAAAAGTGATGGTATCAAATTGATGGCAACAGTCCTTGCAATACACATAGGCTATATTTTATATCGGTGCCACTACCCCCAAGGGGGTGCAAAAGTGAAAAACGTTGGAAAATTGTGACTTTTTTTTTAAATGAAGGAGCTAGAAACTGGAAACTTGGCATGGTAGTTATTTATAAAATGTAAATGCTCTCTAAGAACAAATTGTAAAAAAAAAAAAATCAAAATTTAAAAGGGTGAGATGAGCGAAAACCATTCTAAAACCATTCTAAATTACAATTTCTGTGGAATCTGGAACTACAGAACTATTTTCAAAAGTGATGGTTGCAAATTGATGGTAACAGTCCTTGCTGTAACATAGGCTGTATTTTATATTGATGCCACTACCACAGGGAGGTGCAAGAGCAAAAAACGTTTTAAAATTTCAATTTTTTTTATACTGAAGGAACTTGAAATTTGGCATGGTAGTTACTTATAAGATGTAAATGCTCTCTAAGAACATTTTCTAAAAAGTTCGAAGTTTAAAAGGGTGAAATGAGCTAAATGTGTTCTAAAAAAATTCTAAATTACAATTTCTTTGGAATCTTTGAAACTACCGAACCAATTTTAAACGTAATGTTTGCAAATTTATAATGACAGTCTGTGCTCTAACACAGGCTATATTTTATGTCAGTGCCACTATCCTCAGGGGGTTGCAAGAGCAAAGAACGTTCTAAAATTGCAATTTTTATCATACTGAAGAGATTAGAAACTTGAAATTTGGCAAGATAGTAACTTATAAGATATACATGCTCTCTAAGGACAGTTTCTAAAAAATTCGAAATTTAAAAGAAACTGTTCTAAATATATTCTAAATTACAATTTCTATGGAATTGTTAAGGACAGAAACTTGAAATTTGATATGGCTGATACTTTTTAAGACACAAGTGCACACACAGAACAGTTTTTTAAAATAAATTGAAATTTAAAGGGGTGAAAGAAGAAAAAAAGTTCTAAATTAAGATTTTTTTTTTTTTACTAACATGATTAGAAACTTTAAATTTAGCATGGCGGTTACTTTTAAGATACAAATGTTTGCTAACAATGGTTTGTAAAGAAATTCAAAATTTCAAAGGGTGAAATGAGCGGAAAGCTTTTAAAAAATGTTCTAACTTGCAATTACTATGGAATTGTTAGGGGTAGAAACTTAAAATTTGACATGGCTGCTGATTTGGTCGCACAGAACAATGTGAAAAAAATTGAAATTTAAAAGAGTGAAATGTGCGAGAAGCGTTCTAAATTACGATTTATTTGGAACTATTAAGGCTAGAAACTTGAATTTTCGCTTGGCTGTTACTTACGTAAATGATCACCCAGAACAGTTTACTAAAAATGCGAAATGTAATATTTATGTGATACAGCTAGTATAGAAGCTTCGTATTTGGCATGGTGGTTACTCTTAAAATGCAAATGCTCGCTAAGACCAGTTTCTTAAAAAAATCGAAATTTAACTAGCTCAATTGAGCTGAAAAGGGTTTAAAAACGTTCTACATTATGATTTAATTGGATTTATTTGGGTTAGAAACTGGAAATTTAGTAGTAACTTTTAAGATGCAGACGCTTGGTATGAACAGTCTATTAAAAATTTGAAGTTTAAATGTGTAAACTGAGCAGCAAACGTTATAAATTGTGTTTTTTCTAAATTGTTAGCAATAGAATTTAACATGCCTGTTATTTTTTATACGTAAATGCTTTCACAGAACAGTTTTTACAAAATTCGAAATTAAAAAAAGGTGCAGAAGCAAAAAACATTCCAAAATTGCTATTTTAGTGATGCTGCTGGTATAGGAAGCTGAAATTTGACATGGTGGCTATTTTTAAGATTTCAGTGCTTGCTAAAAACGGTTTCTGAAAAAAAAAAAAATCAAAATTTAAAAAAGTGAAATAATCTGAAAAGTTCTAAAAACCTTGTAAACAATGATTTATCTGAAATTATTAGGGATAGAAATTTGAAATTTTACATGGCTGTTACGTTAGAGACACAAATGAATAGTTTTTAAAAATTTTGAAATTTTAATGTGAGCAGGAACAGAAGAGTTTTAAAATTACAATTTCTGTGATATAGTTCTTACAGAAATTTGCTTAATTAGTGTGGCCTTATTACTAATTTCTGACTTATCTGTGGCAGTAGAATTTCCTCTAATGAAAATAGGCCAACAAATACCACTTGGCATTTTTCAAGAATTACGCGAGCAAAGCCACGGGTTTTGCTAGTCTTTAATAAAGTGTAACACAATTTCAATAATAAACATCTTTAGTTATAAAAAGACGTATCTCTAGAGAATTTTAATTATCTAGCTTCCCATGGTTATCTAAATATATTGCACATATTCTGTGCCACTCCTCCAGGGACAAGCGCCTTTGTGCAAAAAAGTTTTTCAGTGCTTCCACCCTCCCATATGAAGTATATTATTCATACAAGGGTGAGGAATTTCAGAAAATCTTACTAGCTAATTAGATACAGCAAAAAGTTGACAAAATTATCCAACTGCAAAGAATAATTCATTAATACAAAGCATTTTCCTACAAATATTTTCTTAAATTTCTCCCTTTTTTTTTCTTTTAAACATATATAACAGGTAGACCGGGAGGCGGCAGCACAGATAATCACCTCATCGAGTTCACGGCTGAAATTCCAGAATTATTTAAAACTCGATTCGCATATTAAAACGCAATCGGTCTGCCAAGTCCTATCTTGGTGGAAAACATGTGAAAACCCGATTTTAGCGGTTGACTCGTAGGTTTACCATTGCGTTTTCCAGCACCCAGTTTTCCATGTTTTCATACTTTTGGGTGCAGGAAAACTAATTCAGGAAACTAATTCTGGAATTTCAGCTGTGAACTCGATGAGGTGATTGTCTGTGCTGCCGCCTCCCGGTCTAAGGAGTAAAGTGTAGAATAGAACTTGATGCCATGTTTACATTTTGGAAATTGGGAGAGTTGCAAAATATGGCTAACATATAAAAACAAAGTTTTTTGGTATACTTTCTACTCTATAATTTTTTAGATTGCTTAAAAAATTCACTCGCCAGTGACGAGTAGAATGATGTCCCATCCTTTTTTATTTATATAATGACAATGATACTCATAGTTGCTTGGATAAAATGAAGAAAAAATTTAAATACAAAAACATAAAAATTCAAATTTAAAACAGAAATGTTGGATACATACAACCTTGTTACACTATAAAAATCTATTGCAACATTTCTTAATATGGTAAAAATGTTTTCAAAAATTCAGTGTAATTACAAAGTTGCACACGATTTTGGAAATAATTTTCTTCTTTTCAGAAAAGTTTAAAAAAGTAACCTATCCTGAAAGTAATTAGTATTTAAAATGATGAAAAACGTCTTTTTCAAAATTTGCAGATGCTAAAGGCACCTTTTTATTTCTGAAATTTTAATCTATAAACGTCAGATATCTTTTATTTCTGAAATTTTAATCTATAAACCTCAGAAATCTTTTATTTTCTAAAGTTTATAAGTGATCACACTGTTACAGATTCGCCTACTTTGCAGTTGAGGAAGATAAGAAAAAAGGGGAAAACTATGAAAAGTTTGTAATTTTCTTGAAAAAATTTGTCCTTTTATTCTGCCATAGGGGGTTTCAAAGTAGAACAATTGTAAAATCTTTAAAAAATCAAGACATGGGTGTGAATGTTTTCCGTTTTTTGGCAGATTTTTGTTTTAAAAAAAGCCCCTCCTACTTTCGAAATTTCTACTTCCACACAGCAAAAAGATTAGTCATCTTTAATTTAAAAGTTTGCTTTATAATTTTTTTCTGCCTATTTGTTAATTTATGGCAGCAATAAATTATCAGACATATAAATCTGCCCTTTATCCCTAAATTTCCACTCCTCTTCCCCTCTCCCTGCGCACAAATTTTAAAATTTTTGAAATTGTTTATTTATGTTTTTACATTTTCTGCTTATTTACTTTATAGCAACAATAAATGAATAATCAGTCATCTAAACTTTCAATCTCCCCCCCCCCCCAAAAAAAAAAAAAAAAAATCTGCCCTCTCCCCAATCAAAAGTAATCACATGAAATTTTAAATTATCAAAACTTTTAATTTAAAAAATATGAGGTTTTTATTAGCGTATAATACTAATAATAAATAAATAATCATTTAAATTGTCTCCCCGCAGAAAAAATTCCCTCCCACTCTCCAGAACACGAATTTTAAATTATTTAATTTAAAATGTTCTTAATTTACTTTACAATAATCATCAAAACGTACTACCCCACCAAAAAAAATCCTGTTTCATCTTTTCATGCTACACACCGCTCCCCCCCCCCCCCCCCCACAAAAAAATAAAGAAAGAAAACACTTAAAATTTGAAACCTTCAAAACTGAAAAATATATTCTGCCTTTTTATTACTTTATAGAAATAATAAGTAATCACCTAAACTATCCTCAGTACACAATGTTTAACATCTTGGAAGTAGTTTATTCTTTTCAAAATTTTTTGTTTGCTGTGTTATAGCAGCAATAAATGAATACTCTAGTGTCTAAATTTACTGCACCACCCTCCAAAAAAACTTTCTCTTAATTTCCCCCATTATCACGCAAAGTAGAACATCCTTTAAAACTCTTTTTATGTTTTTATTTTCTGCTTTTTATTGCATTATTGTAAATAAATAAATAATAAATTATCCTCCACTCCTGTAAATTCTGATTTTTCCTTTGCCCCACCCCCCTTCCAGCACACAAATTAAAAAAACTTTAGTTTCTGTAACTACCATAAAATCCCGAAAGTAAGCACCCCCCCCCCTGACATGCACAAAAAATTGATTTTAAAAATCCAAGGGAGGCAATTTTCATTCTTTTGATATTTCTGGCAGATTTCCACTTATGTTTTTTTATTATGTTAATGAAATCCCTCCTCTCACATGAAATGTCTGTTTCCCTTCTATGCCCTCTCTACATAAAAAGCTTGAGAATCTTAAATCCTTCTGAACTTCTTTCTGCTCACTAGTAACGCAACAATTAGTAAAAAAATCAATCCTCTACATTACAATCTCCCTTTCCATCCAAAATTTATGCTCTTCCCCACTCAGCAAATAAAGTTTAAAACTCTTTATAAAAAAATTATGCTCTATTTGTTGCTCTCTACTCACAATAAATAATCAGCCATTTAAATTATCTCTCTAACGCCAAGATGTCAGCTTCTGCTCTTTTACCTCCTCCCAGCAAAAAAATCTTTAAAACTCTATTTAAAAAATATATTGTTTTACATGTTGCTCTCTAGTACAAATAAGTAAATAATCAATCATATAAATTACCCTCCCCTCCCCTCCACTGCACTCCTATTTCTCTCTGAAACTTACATTTCTCCTCTCTTTCTCAGGATACAAAGTTTAAAATCTTTATTAAAAAATTTACTGTCTAGTAACAATAAATAACTAATCAACCATTTCAATTATTTCTTTACCACCAAAATGTCTGCTTCTTCAACTTTTCTAACCCCTATCAAAAATAATAATAATAAAATAAAATATTTAAACAATTTATAAAAAAAAAAAATCTGTGCTCTTTGTTGATCTCTATTAATAATAAATAACAAATCATCTAAATTACAAACTCCTTCCATCGAAATTCATATTTCCCTCTCATCCAAAGAGTACAAAGTTTAAAATTTATGTCCTACTTGTTGCCTTCTAATTTGTCACCTACGTTTTCTCTGTACTCCAAAAGTATCTTCCCCCCCCACACACACACAAATGTTAAAATCTTTAAAACTCTATTTAAAAAAAAACTGCTGTATTTATTTCTCTTTAGTAACAATATTAATGAATAATCAATCATGTAAATTACTCCCCTTTCTCCCAAAAGTTTCACTTCCCCCTCGGTCTTCTCACCCAGCAAATAGTTTAAAATCTTTAATAATATTAATTTTTTTAAATGTTGATCTATTTCTTATTTTGTAGTAAGGTAACTTATCTCATTTACATCATCTCATATAAGTATTACTCATCTAAAATCATCATCCCTTTTGAAAATTTTGCTCTGTCCTATTCTCCCAAAGAAGAGGAGTGGATTTCTAAATATGTGAGAGGAAAGTAATTCATCTTTTTGCAGTTTGGCTGTTCTTCCCTGAATCACGTGTATATTTTATGCATTGAAATAAATATGTTCTATAAAATAACTCTCCATGCATTAACTAAATATCAGCTGTGAGAGCATCCAAACTACAAAAAGACTAAAATCTTCTCTTTGCCCTTCCCCCCTACATGTCTAGAAATTCACCTCTTTCTCTGGAGATGGAGAATGGAATTTTAAGGGGAGAGTTAGATGATCATTTATTTATTGTTGCTACAAAGTAAAAAGCACATAAAATCTTTAAAAAATAGTTTTAAAGATTTTTAAGTTTGTGGCTGGGGGAGGAGAAGGGAGAAGCAATTTTTTTTTTTTGGGGGGGGGGAGAAGTAATTTAGATAATTATTTAATTATAGTTTCAAGAAAGTTCTAAATAGATTAAAAAAAACTTTTAAAGACTTTAAAGTATGTACTAGGGCTGGGGGGGGGGGAAGGAAATAAAGAGGCCCTTTTGGAAGGGAGTACGGAATAATGTAGATCGTTATTTAAATATTGTTGGGGAAAAATCACTAATAAAGCAGACAAAATTAAGAAGTAAACTATGCATCTCCTAACAACTATGCATTTTTGGTACCAGAGGGGGGGGGTAACAGTAATTTTGAGAGAAGATTTTGATTATTGATTATTTATTGTTACTATAAAATAAGAAAAAAAAATACTTAAAAAATGATTTTAATTTTTTTGTGTGTGTGTGTGGGGGGGGGGGGAGGGGAGGGCAGGATTTTACGGTTGGGAATTTATTTTTATTTTATTTATTTTTTAATCTGCCGAAATACGAAAGATTCTCGCCCTTTTTTTAAATTTTACAATTTTACAGATTTTAAATTTTACGAGATGCATTTGGAGGGGGAGGATCTTCATTAGATAAGGTTGGGGGACAGGAGGTGAGAAGCAGGGATTAGGAGGAGGAGTTAATTTAGGTGGTAGGTTGGAGTTATTTTTAATATAGAATAGTTAAT
This sequence comes from Maratus michaelseni, assembly GCA_963931845.1. Classification (NCBI taxonomy): domain Eukaryota; kingdom Metazoa; phylum Arthropoda; class Arachnida; order Araneae; family Salticidae; genus Maratus; species Maratus michaelseni. Next base: position 322,147,649 of record OZ007595.1, on the reverse strand, counting down.
AGGTCTGAAAAGAAGTTTAAAATTAAAAAGTTATAAAGGTTAAACTATGCATTTTTGGTACCAGAGGGGGGGGGGGGGCAAAAGAGGGAAACAATAATTTTGAGAGCAGATTTAGATGATTAATTATTTATTGTTGCAATAAAATAAGGAATAAAGAAAAATATTTAAAAAAATGATTTCATTTTTTGGGGAGGTAGGGGAGAGCAGGATTTTAGGGTTGAATTTATTTTTATTTGATTTTATTTATTTATTTTCTAATCTGCTGAAGTACGGAAGATTCTCGCCCTTTTTTAAAAAGTTTACAATTTTACAGATTTTAAGTTTTATGAGATGCATTTGGAGGGGGAGGATCTTCATGAGATAAGGTTGGGGAGCAGAGATTTTAGGAAGAGGGGGTTAATTTAGGTGTAGGTTAGATTTATTTCTTTTTAATATAAAATACTTAATAAGTCTGAAAATAAGTTTAAAATTAAAAAGTTATAAAGGTTAAACGATGCATTTTTGGTACCAGAGAGGGGGCAAAGGAGGGAAACAGTAATTTTGAGAGCAGATTTAGATGATTAATTATTTATTGTTACAATAAAATAAGAACTAAAAACAATATTATAAAAATGATTTTTAATGGTTTTTTTGGAAGGGGGAGGGGCAGGATTTTAGGGTTGGGAATTTATTTTTATTTTATTTTATTTATTTTTTTAATCTGCTGAAATACGGAAGATTCTCGACCCTTTCTTACTTCTGAATTAATGATAAAACAGGTTTTTGAATGATTTTTTAAAAAAAATTCCGATTATAAACTCCCTCCCAAATTTAACCTTTTTTGATTTTGAAAAACGGGGGGCTTACAATCGGGATTTTACGGTACTTATTACTTTATAGCAACATTAAATAAATAATCAATCATATAAAACCCCCTCTGCCAGAAACTTAGTCTCCCATTCCCACCCCCACACAAAGCTTGAAATCTTTAAAATCCTTTATTTTTATTTTATTCTGTTTTCATTGTACGTTCACAATAGTAATAACAAATAATCAATTATAAACTAATATTCCTCTTGAAAATTCTGTCTCAACTACTGCCATTCAGCATACAAAGTTTTTTTTATTTTTAAATACATTTTTTCAGTCCTAATTATTATTTTATAGTAACAAATAACAAAAAATCTAAATTCTGCCACACCAAAAAATTCCACTCCCTGTTTTGCTTTCTCCATCCAGTCCACAAAGTTAAAACTCTTTTTTAATTTCTCTGCCGTATTTTTTACTTTACAGTGACAATAAATATCTAATCATCTAAATTCTGCCTCAAATTTATGCTTTCCCTCCTCCCCTACCGCTCAGAAAAAGTGAGAAGAGCGAAGCAAAAATGTTCCTCTTTTTTTTTAGCAATTTGGCTGTTCTCACTCCTGTCAAGAGCAACCTGCTCTTTTTCTAGAGAAAATATCATTGATCTTTTATTACGAATGTAGGGAAAGGAACACAGTTTTATTAGACAATGAAGTAACCTACTGTGGCGTAAATATATTTTTTAAGTGAAGTTATTATATTTATTGAAGAGGAGGAAGTATAGATTATATAGCTTATTAAAATTGCAGTTGAGGTTTAAATGGGCAATAACTCTGCACGATTTGTGCATCTGTTCTTTTTGGTCTGGAAATTTGAAGAGAAAACAATTAAATAAAATAATCTTACTTAATCTTGTAACTAAGACATGTAAACAAACTGAAGACGCTCCTTTAAAATATGAATCCAACTTTATTTATTTTCTTGGGAAAGAGAGTAAAAATAAAATTGATTGATCACTGCACAGAAGAATTTATAAGTATTCCACATCTTAGGAACGATCGTTGAACTTCCAAAATATTTATATCAAAACTGGTCGAATTCCATAGATTCTCTTGTGAAACTAATTTAAAAATTTAGATTTCTTTAAAATACATTTGAATTCATCAAATTAAAATTATAAATTTTAGCATCACAGACTATTTAGAATATCAAATATTTCTAACGGCCAACGATCCCCTAAATTCGACGCAAAGGCCGAATTTGGATGCAAGCCAAAGCTCGGATCAGACAACACTTTTACAAATATTTTACTGCATCATTTTCATTAAAATTCTGAACTGAAAACCAGTGACATTGGTATTTATACCAATGATAGGGGAATACAAAAGTACCCTGTAAAAAATTTGCCGCAGAGTAACCGGTCATTCGACCGTTTGTTTAAAAAACGGTTGCATAACCGTAATTTAACAGTATTCAGACCTTAATATGAGCAATATTATGGTCAAAATAGCGTTAAATTACGGTTATGTATGGTTAAGTACGGTCATTCGACCGTTTTTATAGAAAACGGTCAAATGACCGGTTACTTTGCTGCAAAATTTTTTACAGTGTAACAGCAAGAGTATTTCAAATTTATTAGTTGATTTGGGATGACGCTAAAATTAAAAAGGCAAATGAAACACTCATTAATATTTGGTAATTAAAAGAAGCATTTTAATTTCACCAAAATGGACAACCCCCTTTTGATTGCAGCGCTTATGGTGAGGTAAAGCCGAAACACAAAATAGCGAGCTCTGAAATTACTGACGGTGAAGCAGACATTGAAACACCTTGGCTGTAGGATGTGTGGCACATGTGTATTACGCTCAAGCGAGGAGCAGCCGTAAGCAAGGGAAGTTCAAGGCCAGAATCTGCGGCGAAACGAAACTAAAGATACGATGCAAAAAGAGAAAAACTCTCCAATGAAAAATAACATCGGAATCGCGCGTCGAACATCTGGCAGACAATTTTATTGAATATTCAGTATCCTGTCGAATACTTTCTCGTTTTTAATTTCAATAGTAATATTTATATTTTATGCCGGCTTAAAGAAGAAAAACTGTAAATTATTCTAATTTTATCTCATTCAAATGTTAATAAATTAATTTAAATCTATTATTAAGTTAAAGTTCCTTAAAACAATTTCTGTTTAGTAATTAACTATATGAGCTACGAAATAAATATTGAAATTTAATCATGTTTTGATATTTGCCTATTCTAATATACATATTAGTAGATTTTTTTCCTTTTATTCACGGCCATTGAACATAAAAAGATAAACAATTAAGTATAATTTCTCTGTTTTTCATACTTATAAATCTTTGTTATGTGAATAATAAACATCCTATTGAAGTGGCTGTTTCTTTTCCTACATACTCGTACATACATATTGTTACGTATTTTTCCTGTGACAAATATTTTCTAACAGAATTTAAATAGAGAAGCTTCTCATTGCAAGTCTCTTCTTTTGTAGTGCAAAGGGGCACAGTGAACTATTCAAGATATTTTCACAATTATTTTCATGATCTGTATTATTTTAACACAACTGGTCTTCCATCCATAGGTAAAATAGTGACAAAAGATTCAATAAAAACATTTTTACTTTAGAATTGTTGAAAACACAAGAAAAAGAAACAACCAGAGGATTGAACGCTTATTCTCAGAAACAGGGAATATTTGTGATTAAAATCATAACAGATTACAGCCTGAAAATGCTGAGCATCTAATGTTCTTACATCATAACTTGCCTTTAACCCATTTACGCCTAGCGTCAATGCTTTAGTAAAATTTGAAAAAGTGCATTTCACACCCCCTTTTTTTAAAGAGAAATTCGGTGTCTTATTTTATCGAGCACTCCTCAATAAAATAAGACACTAAATTTTTATATATAAAAAAAAGTGGTGTAAAATGCACTTTTTCCCATTTTACTAAAAAGTCCCAAAATCGGGACGCTAGGCACAAATGGGTTAATTATAAATAATTAGTTATCATATTTTAAATATATTTTCATTAATATATAAATCCTATAATTTCATTTCTGTAAAAATATGAATATTTCTTTCTATTAACATTGTTTTAACGGGATAATGTTGGTAAGAAGCAAATTAATTTCACACTAACTTTTTCTGATAATGTTAAAAATATGATTTAAAAAATGAATCACTATTTGTCAAACAGATATTGAAGTATTCGTCTGGGCCAAATACTATCCAGTTTGAGTGCCAAATAAGCAGGATATCCGGTGCATCCCTGGTATCAACACACAAGTAAACTTTTTCAGCTTTGCAACTTTTGCTGAATAATTCAAAGTACAGAGAAAATGGGGATCCGGCCTCAGGAGGAGGGAGGGCTGCCCTCCTCCTGAAGTGCCCTCCTTCTCTTAAAATGCCCTCCTCCACCACCTAAGATAAAGGGATTAGTGTTAATTAATTTTAATTAGGGAACTTAGAATTTTTTTGAAGCAATTTTTTTTTCGCGGAGAATTTCCTACTAGAGTACGAGGTGTGTTTCAACGGATTTATTTTAGTGAATTAGAAATTTAATTAATTTTAATTGGGGGACTTAGAAATTTTTTGACGCAATTTTTTTTTAACTAGAGTAGGCCATTTGATATACATGTTAGAGTATATTTGAGGAGAATTTTAAAAGTCAATAATGGTTTAATTAAAAATGGTCATTCATTAATTTTAAATGGGGAACTTAGACTTTTTTCTTTTAAACCAAAAGTAGAATTTTTAGAGTTAAAAATAGAATTTTTAGTTTTAAAAGTCGCCAAAAGTAGGATTTTCAGCTGAAAGTAATCTAACTCTCAACTGAAATGAATTTTGCCTTAAGGTGTGAACTTTTAGCTAGAAGTGACCTAGAGTCAAATCTTCCTGGTCCCAGGAATCACCACGGGGAGGTTGATCACGCGAACGATTCCCAAAAATTTGTTTGGAAGATTTTTATATCTTCCTTCTTTTTTTCTAAAGATTTTAGATTTTTTTAATTACCCTGGAATTTTATAATGACCGTAAGCTAGGCTACTTACTCCATCTTCTAGCAGGTAACGCTTGTCATCAAAGGGTGACAAACACTTTTTATTTTGTTTAAGGGTGTAGAGTATGTGTGATTGCTGCCCTATTCTTGTCTGTTCTTCGAAGGTTGTAGATTGTCTTTCCAAACATTTTACATAATCTTCATGTTTTAATTTATTCTTAACTATAGACGTTGAGACGCTCGCTTTTTTCTTCTTTGCAGGATTTAATCGAATACATTTTCGACTTTAAACCTACAAACTGATGAATAGGCATGCCATGTTCTTGGGGGTAATCTGAAATATCAAACCGCGACCTATTGAGATACATCTCATTTTGTAGGTTTTCAGTCGTGATGAGATAGGTTAAAGAATCTGTGTCCGTGAAAAGCAGAATTGAACGATTTCCAGGATAAATTTGTTTGATAAATTTATAATGGAATTCGTACATGAGCACCTTTGATAGCTCTAGTATCGAAAACCCGACGTAAATAGGCCGGTTCATCAAGATACTGGGCTTCTGCCTTTCAACAGCTACGAGATTCTCATCGAATATCTTGAAATTTTTGAAGTAGGGAGATGCGACTAGCTTCTCACATCTTCTTTCTTGATTGGATAATTCTATATTTCGTCTCTTCCTCAGATTTTCGATAATCAGATAATTTACACTTTACCCTTTTTTTAAAATTCAAGTTAGGCTAAAAGTACAGCTTACACATCGATATGTTCAAAATACAGAGGCCCTTCGAAAGAAACTGGAATAGCGCACCCTATTTGTATCCCAGGATTCTTCATAAAATAATATAACCCTATTCGAATCGCAGCGCTCTTCACAAAATAAATAGATTCATGTTGTATTATGGCGACAGAAATACGAGGGATATTAACCTTTCATAAAAATCTAAGATCACTGTTTGAATGAAAAGGCCTCTTCGCAATGTACCCTGTAAAAATATTTTCAGAAATAGACTGCTATTCTCAAATGAATACGTATTCACGCAATGTAAAAATAGGTTTTACATAAATGCATTTTTAGTTTAATGTGCAAAATATAAGATTTAGAATTGAAATTAAGAAAAACAGAGGGCTATCCCCTCAACAGACGGGTTGCTGAATCACAATGAGTCAGTCATATTAGCAGATAAGCGAAGATCTTGCTTTGACTTGAGACGATGAATCACTCACGATAAGAAATACGGCTATTGGGCTTTTTCTCAAATTTAAACAGTTTCTGACAAATTTTTTGTAACCAAATGTATGAAATGAGCTATTTAAAACCGTAAATGTATACGAATTATTTCGTGTAGTCCTATATAGTTATTAATCTGTTAAGTTTTAAAAGGCTTCATTGTGTATTCATTGAAAAATAAGAACTAAGAAATAGTCATTCCCTTAAGAATTTTGAGGATAAGAGACGTGTTTTAATGAATTTGATGCATGTTATGGTAAAAAAATACAGGCTCCCCTATAAGATATATGAATTAAATTTTAAATAATATAAAATTACATTTGTTTACGCTTTTTGTATAGCAAAGTATAGAAAAATATACTAAATTGGGTTTTTACAATCCTAACTTAAAAATTTCTTTTGAGGAATGAATAGGAAAACTAATATTTTGACTTTGTTTTTATAAAACATAAATATTGTACTATTTAAGCTCGTGCATTATTTCAATTTTTTTTTGTTTTTAACAGTGAAAATACATATATAAAAAGTTATCTTACCTAAAAAGTTTAACCATAATGTACTGGACTTCATTCAAATTCGACCTCTGCTATGCTTGTCTTAAAAGAACTGAGCGGTAACGTGTTCGCTTATCTCTTAAAACCACGGGATATTGTGACGTCATTGATAATGCATATGGTAGAATACAGAATGAATAGGTATTATAAGACAAAAATAAAATAATCATAAATCATAAATTTTGCATACTTTACACAAACACTTGCAGTATGAGAAATGATTGCTACTATTACACATATGGGAAGATGAATCATCAACGAATCTTATCTGTGTATGTCATATTTAACTAACAGGCTCGAACATGCGTGAATTTTGACTAGAATTAATCACTGAATGTAAAAAAAATGATTTATTTTTAGATCTAATATTTATATCGTTTAACATTTTAAAATCCTATTCAAAATATATACATTAGTATGCTTGTGACAGGTCTATTTTTAAGACGAAACATTGTGTGAAGGGCCCTGTTTTAAGGTTAAAACTTTCGTGAAGGGTCCTGTTTTAAAGTTTCGTGAAGGGGTCTGTTTGAAGGACCCTGTTTTGAAATGACTTAAGAACGGACAATTTATTCCTAAACATTCAACTCGATTCGTTATATATGCTTTATTGAGTATTCAATCAAAAATAATAACTAAGAAATAAAATTAAAAATACTAATTAAGATGTAGCCTTAAGAATTTTTGGGATAAGAGATTGGTTTTAATTAAATAGGTTAATGAACCTAATTCGATACAAGTCTTACTAAAATAGAAATTACACTAAAAATACAGAGTCCCCTACAATATATGAATTACACTGCACTAAATTTAATAGCATCCTCCCCTATTTTCAGAGAAATGGCTTCAATATAATTTAGGCTAACAATATACACTTAAAAAAATACACAGTGACCACAAGAAGGATAGGAATTCGATATGTACTACTACTTAAGTAAAATATAATTTCTCTTATCACATAAAATATATTAACAAGTCCTGTAAAAACATATTGAGAAGACGTGAACTAGTAATACTTATAGTATATAGTAACATATTGGTTATACAAAACATATATATATATAAATTTATCATTACCTAAAAATTTCAAGCATGATTTACTAGACTTCACCCAAATTCAACTGGATTCTTCACCACGTGGTTTGATGACATCACTGATCGCGATAATATTCTAGATAAGATTCACTGATAAGAACACATTTCCATTCATTTCTACTAAAGCACAAGTATATGAGTTGGTTCTAAGGTCTAGGTATGTAGTAGGTTAGTAGTAATATATTTTTAAAGTACTTTTTATTATGTATTAAAAGAAAGTGTTATTTTTTTTCTTTACGTAGGGTAGGCAAAATTAAAACATAAAATATTAAATTTAATCTTCAGTAATAAAAAGACTTACACCTACAGAAACACATACATCCTTTTCGTTATATTCATGCAGACTTTAAGATATATCATATATGTTCTTTCTTTTACCATAACACATATGGATTTTTTTAAATGTATGTCACATGACTATCTAAAGCGAGATTGATACTTAAAACCGTTAATATATGTGAATTCTTCCGTATAGCCCTGTATAGATGCTACTCACCATACATGTATATATATGGTGATATATATTTATATATATACTAAAATCTGTTAAGCTTTAAAATACTTCATTGAGTATTCAATAAAAAATAAGAACTAATAAATAGTCATTAAGAGGTACCCTTAAGAATTTTTTAGGTAAACAGATAGGTTTTAATTAAATATGTTAATGAATCTAATTTGATACAAGTCTTATTTAAATAGAGATTATAGTGAAAATACAGGATCCCCTATAATACAGATTAATTATACTGCATTAATGCGCTACCTCAATTCCATTTTCACAGAAATACCTTTGATAAAATTTAGGCTATCAATACACACTTAAAAAATGCACTGCTCAAAACAATTAAAGGATATTGCAGATTTAGGTGGATTTTGTATCTGGGAAACTTTCTAGCTGATTGATACATGGTCGACAGACATAGTAGGTTATATGAGAATAAATTACACATGTTTGGCAGAAAAAATGCATTTTATTGCGCATTTGTGTACAAAAGGAAAAAAACACAATTTGTGCATATGACAAAAAAAGAATAAGAAAAGGTGTTTTCTTCAAAGAAAATCCTTTTCAGTTGGGGGTATGGTTTCCACGTGCGGCCAGCAACGTTGAACACCTTTGAGGCATGGACTCAATGAGGCTATTAATGACAAGTTGGGGTATTCTGCCCCACTCTTCCAGAAGAGCTCTTTCCAGTTCTTGGAGAGTTTGTGGGGGTTGTTGGCGGCCAGAAACTCGTCTTCCTAGAGCGTCCCAAACGTGCTCGATTAGATTCATGTCTGGAGAACACGCTGGCCATTCCATTCGAACGATTCTTTCCTCGAAAAGGAAATCCTCCACCAGGTTTGCACGATGTGGCCTGCAGTTATCGTCCATTAAAATGAAGTTATCTCCGATTGCTGCAGCGTAAGGGACTACAATAGGTCTGAGGATCTCATCCCTATATCGGCGACCAGTCAGAGCTCCATCTCGAATGATGTAGAGGTCAGTGCGCCCGTCAATGGAGATGTCACCATACACCAACACTCCTCCACCGCCAAATCTGACACTTTCGTGCACGAACGCAGGATTATTCCTACTGCCACGGTCCCTCCAGATGAAAATACGCCTATTATCCAGATGCACAGAAAAACGGGACTCAGCAGAATACAGAATATTGCTCCATTCATTTCTACTCCAGTTGACATGCTCGGTTGCCCACTCCCTGCGGTCGCGACGATGCCTTGATGTTAATCTAACACATACCATCGGTCGGCGAGCATACAGACGTACAGCATGGAGCCGGTTTCGGACAGTCTGAGTTGAAATCGTGGTGCCTGTAGCCGAGCGAATGTGTTGTTGGAGAAGAGTAGCGTTCATGTTTCGGTGTCTCCGAGCTGTTAACGCTAAATACCGATCTTCATTGGGCGTTGTTGCCCGTCTACGACCTTGCCCTGGTCTTCGGCCTGCACATCCACTCTCCAAAAGACGGTTCCAGATCCTGGAAATGACACTTTGTGACACTCCAATGGCTTGCGCTACTTCGGCTTGAGTTTGGCCCCCTTCTAACCTACCAACAATTCTCCAAGCTTCTGAATCTGTCAAGTGACTTCGCTGAGACATCGTACTCATCGAAATAAAGCAATCACTGAATTCCGATCATCCTTGTCTTCATTCTCTTTTATCCAGTTGAAAGTCAAATTTCATTCGCTGCCGCTGAAGCGACATTTTTGACGTCAAACTCAAAATTTGCATACTCCACAGTTTGAAAACCAGAAAAATTTGCATTTGTGATTCTCTTCTTCTATTTTCGGCAAACAAAATTTCGTTTATATCTTTATTTTATATAAAACTTCAAATATCCTTTAATTGTTTTGAGCAGTGTATATATACAGAGACCCCAGAAAAAGGGTAGGAATGAATGAAGAATTTTAACGTAAATTATAAAATAGGATCTAAAGTGACGATAAATAAATATGAAGGTAAAATCATGCCTCATGGCATACTTTATGAAACACTTTCCAATGATATGCGACTATTGTTAAGAATTTGAAATACTACTGAAATAAGTGAATTAGATTTAATAATTCATACTGGAAATGTTTTTAAAAATTACAGCTTTCGTTTCTTTCTTTTTTTTTCACTTAGATATAATTATAAGACTTCTTTTACAATAAAGACCTGACTGCTGTGGAGAGATTGAAATTTAGCATACTTATGAATTGGCCTATATAAGTTGGGTTCGCTATTTTAGAATTATCTAAATATGCATTACTTCCATTATAACTTTACAAAGAATCCTTAACTTACCATATTCAAACACATAATATTTATAAGGATATGGAACAATATCGTGATTTCTTTAACTTTTCTAGGTATTCAAAATCCCATCGTCTAAACCGCACAAGTTTCGAACCCACAAACGTATAATCAGACTTGTCATTTAACACATAGTATATTTAAAACATAGTATATGTGCTATGTATTACAAAATAATAGATAAATCGTGTATTAATTTATCTATCTATATATATATATATATACTGTACAAATCAATTAAAGGTAAATTGTTAATTGCAATTAGTAATTGGCTCTTTTATGACCTAGTCACATGATCTCTGACGTCACTGGTGACGTATTGAATGATACCACATGGTCACGTGATATCACTTAATCCGTGACGTCACATATCACATGATGAAATCTTATCAGTTATTATATTAGCTGATAAGGTCCTGAACAAGCATTCGCTTTTCTCAGAGTCTTGGTGTGAGACGGTTGGGTGTTTAGCTAGCTGACGTATTAGGTACGAATAGTATCTGTATATATATATATATATATATATATATATATTTAATATGACTTTAAATTAATTTGATACCTGCTATGTAAAACGATATGTATATGTTTAAAATATTAGAACTAAAAAATAATACTTTGGAATAATAGACTAACTAAACAGTAAAATTTAAAGCTATATAGATAAATTTCCTAAAACTAATTGAAATGAAAATGGTAAAAGTTTAGTCAGACTCATGTTAGTGTTTATTACATTAAATCTACAAAAGAAATTTTTAAGTGGGAATACTAATAATCCAAGTTACCATATAGATATTATAAGTTAGTAGATTCATAAACTAATGAGAATGTATATAATTTTAATAAACTATGCTGAATTCTACAGATATTTAATAAAATACAAGTGAGTTTTCGAGGGAAATGTATGGAGTTTATCAATTTACTTCCCAGCTTTATCTTACCATAGGCAATGGTCTAAATCAAGTAAGGACATATTTATGTGACTAAATAACCTGGGACTCACTCAGCCGAGTAGTTAGCGTGATGGCTATAAAATACCTGGGGCTTAATCAGCCCAGTAGTTAGCGTGTTGACTATATAATAAGTGTGGGCTTACTTAGCCCTGTGGTTAGCGTGGTGGCTATAAAATAAGCGGGGGCTCACTAAGCGTGGTGGGTATAAAATAGCCTTGGTGCTCACTCAGCCCAGTAGTTAGGGTGGTGGGTATAAAATAGCCTGGGGCTCACTCAGCCCAGTAGTTAGCGTGGTGACTGTAAAATAAGCGGGGGCTCACTTAGCTCTGTGGTTAGCGTGGTGGCTATAAAATAAGCGGGGTGGGGCTCACTAAGCCCAGTAGTTAGCGTGGTGGGTATGAAATAGCCTGGGGGCACACTCGGCCTAGTAGTTAGCGTGGTGAGTATAAAATAAGTGGGGGCTCACTTAGCCCTGTGTTTAGCGTGGTGGTTATAAAATGACAAGTCTGATTATATGTTTGTGGGTTCGAAACTTGTGCGGTTTAGACGATGGGATTTTGAATACCTAGAGAAATTAAAGAAATAACGATATTGTTCCATATCCTTATAAATATTATGTGTTTGAATATGGTAAGTTAAGGATTCTTTGTAAAGTTATAATGGAAGTAATGCATATTTAGATAATTCTAAAATAGCGAACCCAACATATATAGGCCGATTCATAAGTATGCTAATTTTATATCTCTCCACAGCAGCCAGGTCTTTATTGTAAAAGAAGTCTTATAATTATATCTAAGTGAAAAAAAAAAGAAAGAAACGAAAGCTGTAATTTTTAAAAACATTTCCAGTATGAATTATTAAATCTAAATCACATATTTCAGTAGTATTTCAAATTCTTAACAATAGTCGCATATCATTGGAAAGTGTTTCGTAAAGTACGCCACGAGGCATGATTTTACCTTCATATTTATTTATTGTCACTTTAGATCCTATTTTATAATTTACGTTAAAATTCTTCATTAATTCCTACCCTTTTTCTGGGGTCTCTGTATATATATATTTTTTAAGTGTGTATTGATAGCCTAAATTTTATCAAAGGTATTTCTGTGGAAATGGAGTTGAGGTAGCGCGTTAATGCAGTATAATTAATATGTATTATAGGGGACCCTGTATTTTCACTATAATCTCTATTTAAATAAGACTTGTATAGAATTAGATTCATTAACATGTTTAATTAAAACCTATCTGTTTACCTAAAAAATTCTTAAGGGTACCTCTTAATGACTATTTATTAGTTCTTATTTTTTATTGAATACTCAATGAAGTATTTTAAAACTTAACAGATTTTAGTATAAATATATATCACCATATATATACATGTATGGTGAGTAGCATCTATACAGGGCTATACGAAAGAATTCACATATATTAACGGTTTTAAGTATCAATCTCGCTTTAGATAGTCATGTAACATACATTTTTAAAAAATCCATATGTGTTATGGTAAAAGAAAGAACATATATGATATATCTTAAAGTCTGCATGCATATAACGAAAAGGATGTATGCGTTTCTGTGGGTGTAAGTCTTTGTATTACTAAAGATTAAATTTAATGTTTTATGTTTTAATTTTGCCTACCCTACGTAAAGAAAAAAATAACCATTTCTTTTAATACATAATAAAAAGTACTTTAAAAATATATTACTACTAACCTACTACATACCTAGACCTTAGAACCAACTCATATACTTGCTTTAGAAGAAATGAATGGAAATGTGTTCTTATCAGTGAATCTTATCTAGAATGTTATCGCGATCAGTGATGTCATGAAACCACGTGGTGAAGAATCCAGTTGAATTTGGGTGAAGTCTAGTAAATCATGCTTGAAATTTTTAGGTAATGATAAATTTATATATTTATGTTTTGTATAACCAATATGTTTTAAATCATGTATTAATAGTTCATGTCTTCTGAATACATTTTTACAGGACTTGTTAATATATTTTATGCGATAAGAGAAATTATATTTTTCTTAAGTAGTAGTACATATCGAATTCCTATCCTTCTTGTGGTCACCATGTATTCTTTGAAGTGTATATTGTTAGCCTAAATTATATTGAAGCCATTTCTCTGAAAATAGGGGAGGGTGCTATTAAATTTAGTGGAGTGTAATTCATATATTGTAGGGGACTCTGTATTTTTAGTGTAATTTCTATTTTAGTAATACTTGTATCGAATTAGGTTCATTAACCTATTTAATGAAAACCAATCTCTTATCCCAAAAATTCTTAATGCTCTTAATTAGTATTTTTAATTTTATTTCTTAGTTATTATTTTTGATTGAATACTCAATAAAGCATATATAACGAATCGAGTTGAATGTATAGGAATAAATTGTCCGTTCTTAAGTCATTTCAAAACAGGGTCCTTCAAACAGACCCCTTCACGAAACTTTAAAACAGGACCCTTCACGAAAGTTTTAACCTTAAAACAGGGCCCTTCACACAATGTTTCGTCTAAAAATAGACCTTTCACAAGCATACTAATGTATATATTTTGAATAGGATTTTAAAATGTTAAACGATATAAATATTAGATCTAAAAATAAATAATTTTTTTACATTCAGTGATTAATTCTAGTCAAAATTTACGAATGTTCGAGCCTGTTAGTTAAATATGACTTGCACAGATAAGATTCGTTGATGATTCATTTTCTCACATCTGTAATAGTAGCAATCATCTCTCATACTGCAAGTGTTTGTGTAAAGTATGCAAAATTTATGATTTATGATTATTATATTTTTCTGTCTTATAATACCTATTCATTCTGTATTCTACCATATGCATTATCAATGACGTCACAATATCCCGTGGTTTTAAGAGATAAGCGAACACGTTACCGTTCAGTTCTTTTAAGAAAAGCATAGCAGAGGTCGAATTTGAATGAAGTCCAGTACATTATGGTTAAACTTTTTAGGTAAGATAACTTTTTATATATGTATTTTCACTGTTAAAAACAAAAAAAATCTGAAATAATGCACGAGCTTAAATAGTACAATATATATGTTTTATAAAACAAAGTCAAAAGATTAGTTATCCTATTCATTCCTCAAAAGAAATTTTTAAGTTAGGATTGTAAAAACCCAATTTAGTATATTTTTTCTATACTTTACTATACAAAAAGCATAAACGAATGTAATTTTATATTATTTAAAATTTAATTCCTATATCTTATAGGGGAGCCTGTATTTTTTTACCATAACATGTATCAAATTCATTAAAATCCGTCTCCTATCCTCAATATTCTTAAGGGAATGACTATTTCTTAGTTCTTATTTTTCAATGAATACACAATGAAGCCTTTTAAAACTTAACAGATTAATAACTATATAGGACTACACGAAATAAATGAAGCCTTTTAAAACTTAACAGATTAATAACTATATAGGACTACACGAAATAATTCGTATACATTTCCGGTTTTAAATAGCTCATTTCATACATTTGGTTACAAAAATGTGTCAGAAACTGTTTAAATTTGAGAAAAAGCCCAATAGCCGTATTTCTTATCGTGAGTGATTCATCGTGTCAAGTCAAAGCAAGATCTTCGCCTATCTGCTAATATGACTCATTGTGATTCAGCAACCCGTCTGTTGAGGGGATAGCCCTCTGTTTTTCTTAATTTCAATTCTAAATCTTATATTTTGCACGTTAAACTAAAAATGCATTTATGTAAAACCTATTTTTACATTGCGTGAATACGTATTCATTTGAGAATAGCAGTCTATTTCTTAAAATATTTTTACAGGGTACATTGCGAAGAGGCCTTTTCATTCAAACAGTGATCTTAGATTTTTATGAAAGGTTAATATCCCTCGTATTTCTGTCGCCGTAATATAACATGAATCTATTGGATTTATTTTGTGAAGGGAGCTGCGATTCGAATAGGGTTATATTATTTTATGAAGAATCCTGGGATACAAATAGGGTGCGCTATTCCAGTTTCTTTCGAAGGGACTCTGTATTTTGAACATATCGATGTGTAAGCTGTAAAAGGGTAAAGTGTAAATTATCTGATTATCGAAAATCTGAGGAAGAGACGAAATATAGAATTATCCAATCAAGAAAGAAGATGTGAGAAGCTAGTCGCATCTCCCTACTTCAAAAATTTCAAGATATTCGATGAGAATCTCGTAGCTGTTGAAAGGCAGAAGCCCAGTATCTTGATGAACCGGCCTATTTACGTCGGGTTTTCGATACTAGAGCTATCAAAGGTGCTCATGTACGAATTCCATTATAAATTTATGAAACAAATTTATCCTGGAAATCGTTCAATTCTGCTTTTCACGGACACAGATTCTTTAACCTATCTTATCACGACTGAAAACCTACAAAATGAGATGTATCTCAATAGGTCGCGGTTTGATATTTCAGATTACCCCCAAGAACATGGCATGCCTATTCATCAGTTTGTAGGTTTAAAGTCGAAAATGTATTCGATTAAATCCTGCAAAGAAGAAAAAAGCGAGCGTCTCAACGTCTATAGTTAAGAATAAATTAAAACATGAAGATTATGTAAAATGTTTGGAAAGACAATCTACAACCTTCGAAGAACAGACAAGAATAGGGCAGCAATCACACATACTCTACACCCTTAAACAAAATAAAAAGTGTTTGTCACCCTTTGATGACAAGCGTTACCTGCTAGAAGATGGAGTAAGTAGCCTAGCTTACGGTCATTATAAAATTCCAGGGTAATTAAAAAAATCTAAAATCTTTAGTAAAAAAGAAGGAAGATATAAAAATCTTCCAAACAAATTTTTGGGAATCGTTCGCGTGATCAACCTCCCCGTGGTGATTCCTGGGACCAGGAAGATTTGACTCTAGGTCACTTCTAGCTAAAAGTTCACACCTTAAGGCAAAATTCATTTCAGTTGAGAGTTAGATTACTTTCAGCTGAAAATCCTACTTTTGGCGACTTTTAAAACTAAAAATTCTATTTTTAACTCTAAAAATTCTACTTTTGGTTTAAAAGAAAAAAGTCTAAGTTCCCCATTTAAAATTAATGAATGACCATTTTTAATTAAACCATTATTGATTTTTAAAAATCTCCTCAAATATACTCTAACATGTATATCAAATGGCCTACTCTAGTTAAAAAAAATTTGCTTCAAAAAATTTCTAAGTCCCCCAATTAAAATTAATTAAATTTCTAATTCACTAAAATAAATCCGTTGAAACACACCTCGTACTCTAGTAGGAAATTTTCCGCGATAAAAAAAATTTGCTTCAAAAAATTTCTAAGTTCCCTAATTAAAATTAAGTAACACTAATCCCCTTATCTTAGGTGGTGGAGGAGGGCACTTTAAGAGGAGGAGGGCACTTCGGGAGGAGGTGACACTTCGGGAGGAGGAGGGCACTTCAGGAAGAGGGCAGCCCTCCCTCCTCCGTGCCCTCAGCCCTCCTCCTGAGGCCGGATCCCCATTTTCTATCTAAAAAAAAAGAAAAATTGCTTCGAAAAATTTCTAAGTTCTCCAATTAAAATTAATGAATGACCATTTTTATTTAAACCATTATTGACTTTTAAAATTCACCTGTAATATACTCTAACAGGTATATCGAATAGCCTACTCTAGTTGAAAAAAAATTTGCTACAAAAAATTTCTAGGTCCCCCAATTAAAATTAATTAAATTTCTAATTCACTAAAATAAATCCGTTGAAACACACATCGTACTCTAGTAGGAAATTCTCCACGAAAAAAAAATTTGCTTCAAAAAATTTCTAAGTTCCCTAATTAAAATTAATTAACACTAATCCCCTTATCTTAGGTGGTGGAGGAGGGCACTTTAAGAGGAGGAGGGCACTTCGGGAGGAGGTCGGTACTTCAGGAGGAGGGCAGCCCTCCCTCCTCCGTGCCCTCAGCCCTCCTCCTGAGGCCGGATCCCCATTTTCTCTCTACTATTCAAGGTCACACTTTATTAATATTGAATTTAAAGCCAGACAAGTACAGAATTCTATACTCTAATTTGTATATTATATTAGTACTAGCAGCAAATGGAAAAAAAAGCAAACTAATTAGAAACAGAAACAGTATCTTTTAAAATGTAGCAAATTTTTGATTTCTCACATTTTTCTGAAAAGTTTATATTTTTTTAAGTTCCTTTGAATTTTGATAATTGATAGAAATCCATTCCCGTACTTGCACTGCCATCAAAATAAATTTTATTAGCAAACTATACATTCTCTCTACGCCATAGCCAGAATTTATCAGAAGTGTTTTCTGAAATTGAATACTGTTGGTTACATATTCATATTTAATTTGAGAGTAATTTAATACTAGTCTTAGTCTGTTTTTGTGAATCCTTTAATGTATTTTAAGCAGATTTTTGAAATGATATTCCATAAATCTCCATTAATATAAAGAAATGTATTCGTATTTTATAAGAATATTATTTTTTTGTTGTGCATAATAATAATTTCCAGTTAGATTAATGTCGTTTTAACCTGTTCACCCCCATGTATTCAGTAAGTGAATACATGCTATATAAAGGGTTATAACAACCTATGTATCCTCTAGTGGAAAGATGATCTATAAAATTTTAATAATTTAAAATTAAAATACACACTGAGATTACTCCATCTGGCAGCTAGGTGGAGGGAGTGTCAAAGCCTAAAAATTTCCTATTACTGCATATCTTCTGATTACAAAAAGTTTATGGTATGGTCCTAAAATTTTTTGTACACAGGTATCTGCTTAGAAAGAAATTGGGTGCTTTAACCCTTTTCAAGGGCGATGGTATGTGTATGAAACCACTTAAGTTTAATTTCTAAATGCCACAGTGACACCAGAATTTTTGTATCAAGTTTTCTGTTTATTATGTATGTGAAATATTGCTTTTTTTTATTTCCAAATAATTTGGTTCGTAAATTCTAGTGTCATTCATTCATTTCAACATTTTAGCAATGTAAATGCTTTGCTTCTGAAAGGGTTAAAGAACCCTTCACAATTTTTTCATTTCAAAACAGGATCCTTTACAATTTTTTTCATTTGAAAACAGGACTCTTCACAATTTTATTCATTTGAAAACAGCATCTTTCACAAAATTCTTTGCTTTAAAAATAGACCTCTAGCAAAACTTTTCCCTCTCCAAACTGAACCTTTCACAAATTTAATCATTTAAAAGTTAAATCTGACAGTCATTTTTACATATATAAAGAAAATATATGTATTTTACATACATCTATCTTCTTGAAAGTGTATAAACAAGAACCTGAATATAACAATCATTTCAAATTCACAAAATTATGACTAGATTTTTCACAAATATTAAAAGCTATTCACAATTTCACAAAAACAGGACCGGGGAGAAAAGTATGGAAAGACCTTTGGTAAAACTTTCTGGAAAAATCACTGAATTTTTATTTTCTTGTTCAGATAGATAATTACCTGAAAACAGAAATAGTTTAAATGACCAAATTATAACGACTGAATTCTGCTTTAAAACAATAATACCTTTACTTCTCCTCTTTTACATGTCCAAGCTTTAACTACAGGAACAAAGGGTGTGTATAAATCCATAAACATTCTTATGTTTACAAAATGATTCAAAATTTTTTAATCTGAGGATAGGTTAAGCATACAAAACAAGCCACTTTTACAAAAGGGGGGGGGCAGCAACTGTTTAACAATACAAGAGTGTTCCACACCAAACTGAACTCTGTTTTCAGTTAATAACTTTGAGAAAAGAAATTTTAATACACTTGCTTAGTTTTGTGCAAAATGTAATAATATCAAGAAAAAATATTAAAAATTTCTGCTATATGCAACCAAATAGTGCAAATCCAATGCTTTACATTGTAGAATGTAGTTGCCTATACATAAAGCTTCACTGTTTGAATTACTTCTACCTGATCAAAACAAGATGAGTCGCTTCAAAGGAGGTCAGTAGGTAAACACTTATTTTGAGGCTCGTGATTAGAGTTGCAAAGAACCGGTTTATTTCCAATAGACCTGGTTTATTCCCCAAAAACTTGGTTTAATCCCAAAAAACCGGGTTTATTCCCAAGAATCCAGGTTTATTCCCAGGTTTAAACCGGGTTTTTCCTAGCCTTTGCAACTCTACTCATGATAGTGTTAAAATTTTCTTTCCTTTTTTTTCAAAGATGTTTTGTTTTGTTATAATTCAAGGTGCATATGAATTGCCTCCTCTCGGATTGATTTTTGTTAAAAGATTGTTTAAAAGTATCTTGTTCAGAATCATATTTTTGTTCAGCAAATTTTGATGTATTTCAATTATATCAATTTTAGTTTTATTTTCCGGATGTTGAGAAGTAATAACACCATCCTAGTTATTATGTTTTTTACTTCATTACTCGCATATAAACACAGGAAAAAGAACTGCAATGTTATGAGTGCTTCACATCGAGAAAATATGAAATTTTCTAAATGAACGTATGTTTAGGATCTTGTTTAACACTTTTAATCAATTTTCAAATCAAAATCAATCAGTTTGTAAAGACAGATCTGAAGTTACATTTAAACAATCAAAACATCTTAAAAAATAAGAAAAAAACTTCACTCTATCAAAGGTCCAAAAATCAATGTTTATCTACTCATGCTTATTTTATTAAAGTAGAATTTATTTAAAAAAAATTTCAAACAAAATAACAGAAACGTGACTTTGGTTAGAATAGAATGTCTTTGACTGGATAAGTGGATTTTTCCACAGGTTCTGCAGCAAAATTTTAATCTTCTTGTGTACCATTACCTTTCTGAAACATGGGCGTACCCAAGGGGTGGGCTGATGGGGCTGCAGTCTCCTCCAAAATTGTCAAAAGAGAAATGATTAGAGTGCTGATTCCCGCCCCTTTTTTAACACTTTCCAACCTAGTTGAAAAGTGTTTATGACTTCGGTTTGTCTGGCCGTCTGTCCGTACTCTAACTCCCGTAAATATGCACGGATTGCCTTGCAATTTTTATATGTTATTGTCGTTATCTATAGCATGTTTCCTATTTCAACTGAAGTGTGTAGCACTTATAGTTTTTTTACAGGGACACTCAAAAGAATTCCGTTACAATAAGGTCTATAGGGAAAATCATTTGCGATTTATTGTAATGATGTTACACTATTTCAAACACATTGTAATGGATATATATCACGAAGGTGCATTCAAGAAGCTTAATATGGAATAGGGTGTGCATAGCACTTATAGTTACTTTACAAGGACAGTCAAAAGAATTCCATTACATTACGTCTACGGAGAAAAATCGTTTGCGGTTTAATTAAATAATGTTTCACTATTTTAAACACATTGGAATTTATGTATATCACTAAGGTGCGTTACAAGAGGTTTACTACAGAATAGTGTGTGTATAGCAGTCATCGTTCATTTACAGGGACACACAAAATAATTCTCTACTGTCTGTTAACAATAATTCCTGGAAGTGCGTTTTAAGTTGCTGAACGCGATTTTAAATTTAACTCAAGTTTTGTCTATTACTTGGTCTATATAAATTCTGTAGATCATATACAGTGCAGCACAAAAGTTCGCGAACACATTTCCGTTTATTGACAGAAACTGCAGAAGGAGAATTTTAAACTGTGCTACGCGTTTCCTAACTAAACTAAAATTTAGCATCCTATGTAGTATATATACAAATCTATAGATCATATACAGGGCTGAATAAAACTATTCGGACATTTTTCCGAATATTGCATATGTTGGAAATTCCTGAAATTACGTTTTTAAATATGCTATGCGTTTCCAAATTGTTTACTTAGATGTTATCTTTCAGCTTATTAAACGGGAATGATTTGTAAAATTATTTTGGAAGCGTTGGAAAGTGTTACATAATCTATGCTTGACGCATGATTTTTCGTTCTTGTTTAGAGATAGATTTGTAATTTTTTTTTACTATGTTACAATGGGGTAGCCACTCTTATTTAGTCTTATATTAATGCACAGAGACACTACAGCAAACCCAAAGAAGGCTGATGAGGTTACAGCTAGCTCCCCGATATAGTTTAAAGTGAAATGAATAGAGTGCTGATTTTTCCACTCTTATTTAGATAAATTTGTATTTCTTTTCATACAACATATTATCCACTCTGTTTAGTTCCATATTAGTGTACAGTGACACTACATTGTTAAAAATTTTATGGTCGGTTGAACCAACTTTTGGTACTAGAGAAGCTGCAACAATACGATGATGAAATCTTATTCCAAAATTTGGAGCTTTCGTTTAACGAGAGTTCCAAATCTTGGAGCGAGATTTCACCATCGTTTACTTATAGCTGCTGCAACACCAAAAGTCAGTTCAACGTACCACAAAATTTTTAACAGTGTTCCTGTTCAGTATATCCAAAGAGGAGGAAAAGGATTGATGGGATCAGAGGTCCCTTCTCTTTCCGAAATGGTCGCAATGAAATAAAACAAGAACGAAAAATCATGCGCCAAGCATAGACTATGTAACACTTTCTAACGCTTCCAAAATAATTTTAAAAATCATTACCGTTTAATAAGCTGAAAGATAACACCTAAGTAAACAATTTGGAAAACACATAACATATTTAAAAAAAGTAATTTCAGGAATTTCCAACATATACAATAATCGGAAAAATATCCGAATACTTTTATTCAGCTCTGTAAATGATCTATAGATTTGTATATATACTGCATAGGATGCTCAATTTTAGTTTAGTTAGGAAACGCGTAGCACAGTTTAAAATTCTCCTTCTGGAGTTTCTGTCAATAAACAGAAATGTGTTCACGAACTTTTGTGCTGCCCTGTATATGAAATACAGAATTTATACACACCAAGTAATAGACAAAAAGTGAGTTAAATTTAAAATTGCGTTCAGCAACTTAAAACGCACTTCCAAGAATTATTGTTAACAGACAGGAGAGAATTCTTTTGTGTGTCCCTGTAAATGAACGAAGACTGCTATACATGCAATATTCTGTAGTAAGCGTCTTGTAATGCACCTTAGCGATATATATAAATTTCAATGCGTTTAAAATAGTGAAACATTATTTAAATAAACCGCAGACGATTTTTCTCCATAGAGGTAATGTAACGGAATTCTTTTGACTGTCCCTGTAAAGTAACTATAAGTGCTATGCACACTCTATTCCATATTAAGCTTCTTGTAATGAACCTTAGTGATATATATCAATTACAATGTGTTTGAAATTGCGTAACATCATTAAAATAAACCGCAAATGATTTTTCCCCATAGACCGTAATGTAACGGAATTCTTTTGAGTGTCCCTGTAAAAAACTATAAGTGCTACACACTTCAGTTGAAATAGGGAACATGCTATAGATGACGACAATAACATATAAAAATTGCAGGGCAATCCGGGTATATTTACGGGAGTTAGAGCACGGACAGACAAACCGAAGTCAAACATTTTTCAACTAGGTTGGAAAGTGTTAAAAATATGGTTTATTTTGTTTCTTGCTTTTCGAGATAAATTTATAATTATTTTTCTATCATACAAAGGACCAGCCATTCTTGTTATTCCTATATCTGTGCAATAACACCACAACATACCCAAAAAGGAGAAAGGGGACTGATGGGGTTACAACCTGAGGCTAATGAAAAAGACAGGCTACGCGTATCTTTTTTACAGACTGCGGGAGTCACGTGATGCTCGAATGCACTAATGCAGGTGTACGAAAAGAGCATCACGTCACTCTAGCGGTTTGCAAAAAAAGATAAGTGGAATGCACCGCGGTAGTCTGTCTTTTTCGTTAGCCTTGTTACAACACCTTTCATCTGTGAAATGGTCGCAATGAAATAAAAAAGTGCTAATTTTTTTCCTTTTAAGATAAATTTATAGTTATTTTTCAGTCATACATAGGATTATATAAGGATGTAATGAAGGGTATTCAATGGTATACGCCATATAATCTTATGGATTTTTTAAGAGGCTACGTATAGCTTCTTTTTCTCAAGTAATGCTATAGCATGTACTCTCTAGCGTACATGCTAGAGCTAGCTACCCTTAGCTTCTGGTACTTTTATGACTACAGATCTATGGACTAGCCATTCTCAATAATCCCATATTAGTGTACAGTAACCCCACAGCATACACAAAGGCGGAGGGGTGCTTATAGTGTTACAGCCCCCCTTCCGAAATGATTGCAGTGAAATGTAAAAGTGGTAATTTTTCTTTCTATCTTTATGAGATACTAGCGGCCCGTCCCGGCTTTGCACGGGTAGACAATGTAATTTTTTTAGTACATTTGTTTTCCTGAATTTCGCGCTCCTACCAAAAACTGTTGCTGAGATATGGCGAAATGACCTAAAACTTTCGAATCCCCTTTTAACCATCTTCGGGTGGGGAGGGGGATTTCTAAATTCAGTGAAATAAGTGTTTAATCATTTGTTTAGTAGATTTGTTTTCCTGAATTTCGCGCACCTATATAAAACAGCTGCTGAGATATGGCGATATGTCCTAAAATTTTCGAAACCGCCCCCTTTAAGACCCTTCGAAGGGAATTTTTAAAATCACTGAAATGCTTAATTATTCCTTTTTTAGTAGATGTTTTTTTCGGAATTTCAAGCTCCTACCTAAATCTGCTGCTGAGATACGGCGAAATGACCCAAAACTTTTGAATACCCCTTTAACTACCTTCTGGGGGAAATTTCCAAAATCGCCGAAATACGTGTTTAACCAATTTTTTAGTAGATTTGTTTTAATTAATTTCGCCCTCCTACATAATAGCTGAGATATGGCGAAATGACCTAAAAAATTCAACCCCCCCCCATTTAACTACCTTCTGGGGGGAATTTCCAAAATTGCTGAAATATGTGTTTTATTCATTTTTTAGTAGATTTGTTTTCCTGATTTTTGTGCTCCTAACTAAAACTGCTGCTGAGATATGACGAAATGATCTAAAACATTCGATCCCCCTTTTAAGCCCCTTTGGGGGGAAATTTCTAAAATCGCTGAAATACGTGTTTAACCAATTTTTTTAGTAGATTTGCTTTCCTTAATTTTGCGCTCCTACATAAAACTGCTGCTGAGATATGGCGAAATGACCTAAAACATTTGACCACCCTCTTTAACCACCTTCAGGGGGAACTTCTAAAGTCGTTGAAATAGGTGTTTAATCATTTTTTTAGTAATTTTGTTTTTTTTATTTTCGTGCTCCTACCTATAACTGCTGCTGAGATACGGCGAAATGACCTAAAACATTCGACCACCCCCTTTAACACCCTTCGGGAGGGGAGGGGGGAGGGAATTTCTGAAATTGCTGTAATACGTGTTTAATCATTTTTTAGTAGCTTTGTTTTCCCTATTTTCGCCCTCCTACCTATAACTGCTGCTGAGATATGACAAAATGACCTAAAACATTCGACCACCCCCCTTTAACCCCTTTCTAGGGGGAATTTCCGAAATCGCTGAAATAGGTGTTAATTAATTTTATAAGTAGATTTGTTTTCCTTATTTTCGCGCTCCTACCTATAACTGCTGCTGAGATATGACAAAATGACCTAAAACATTCGACCACCCCCCTTTAACCCCTTTCTGGGGGAATTTCTGAAATCGCTAAAACATGTGTTTAATCATTTTTAGTAGCTTTGTTTTCCCTATTTTCGCACTCCTACCTATAACTGCTGCTGAGATATGGCGAAATGACCTAAAACATTCGACCACCCCCCTTTAATCCCTTTCTGGGGGGAATTTCCAAAATCGCTGAAATAGGTGTTTAATCATTTTTTAGTAGATGTGTTTTCTGAAATTTCAAGCTCCTACCTATAACTGCTGCGGAGATATGGCGAAATGACCTAAAACATTCGACCACCCCCTTTAGCCCTTTTGGGGGGGGGGGTAATTTCTAAAATCGCTGAAATGGGTGTTTAATCCTTTTTTAGTAGATATGTTTTCTGGAATTTCAAGCTCCTACCTATAACTGCTGCTGAGATATGGCAAAATGACCTAAAACATTCGACCAACCCCCTTTAACTCCCTTCTGGGGGGAATTTCCGAAATCGCTGAAATAGGTGTTAATTAATTTTTTTAGTAGATTTGTTTTCCTGATTTTCACGCTCCTACCTATAACTGCTGCTGAGATATGGCAAAATGACCTAAAACATTCGACCACCTCCCTTTAACCCCCTTCTGGGGGGAATTTCTAAAATCGCTGAAATGGGTGTTTAATCATTTTTTAGTAGATATGTTTTCTGGAATTTTAAGCTCCTACCTATAACTGCTGCAGAGATATGGCGAAATGACCTAAAACATTCGACCACCCCCTTTAGCCCCCTTCTGGGGGGAATTTCTAAAATCGCTGAAATGGGTGTTTAATCATTTTTTTAGTAGATATGTTTTCTGGAATTTCAAGCTCCTACCTATAACTGCTGATGAGATATGGCAAAATGACCTAAAACATTCGACCACCCCCCTTCTGGGGGGAATTTCCGAAATCGCCGAAATAGGTGTTAATTAATTTTTTTAGTAGATTTGTTTTCCTGATTTTCGCGCTCCTACCTATAACTGCTGCTGAGATATGACAAAATGACCTAAAACATTCGACCACCCCCCTTTAACCCCTTTCTGGGGGAATTTCTGAAATTGCTGAAATATGTGTTTAATCATTTTTAGTAGCTTTGTTTTCCCTATTTTTACACTCCTACCTATAACTGCTGCTGAGATATGGCAAAATGACCTAAAACATTCGACCACCCCCTTTAGCCCCCTTCTGGGGGGAATTTCTAAAGTCGCTGAAGTGGGTGTTTAATCATTTTTTTAGTAGATATGTTTTATGGAATTTTAAGCTCCTACCTATAACTGCTGCTGAGATATGGCAAAATAACCTAAAACATTCGACCACCCCCCTTTAACCCCCTTCTGGGGGGAATTTCCGAAATCTCTAAAATAATTGGTTAATAATTTTTTTAGTAGATTTGTTTTCCTGATTTTCGCGCTCCTACCTATAACTGCTGCTGAGATATGGCGAAATGACCTAAAACATTCGACCAACGCCCTTTAACCCCCTTCTGGGTGGAATTTCCAAAATCGCTGAAATAGGTGTTTAATTATTTTTTAGTAGATGTGTTTTCTGTAATTTCAAGCTCCTACCTATAACTGCTGCGGAGATATGACGAAATGACCTAAAACATTCGACCAACCCCCTTCTGGGGGGAATTTTGAAAATCGCTGAAATAGGTGTTTAATCATTTTTTTAGTAGATATGTTTTCTGGAATTTCAAGCTCCTACCTATAACTGCTGCTGAGATATGTCAAAATGACCTAAAACATTCGACCACCCCCCTTTAACCCCCCCCCCCTCTGGGGGGAATTTCGAAAATCGCTGAAATAGGTGTTTAATCATTTTTTTAGTAGATATGTTTTCTGGTATTTCAAGCTCTTACCTATAACTGCTGCTGAATTATGTAAAAATGACTTAAAACATTCGACCACCCCCCTTTAACCCCCTTCTGTGGGGAATTTCGAAAATCGCTGAAATAGGTGTTTAATCATTTTTTAGTAGATTTGTTTTCTGGAATTTCAAGCTCCTACCTATAACTGCTGCTGAGATATGGCAAAATGACCTAAAAGATTCGAACCCCCCTTTAACCCCCTTCGGGGATGAATTTTCAAAAATCCCTTCTTATTGCTTGCCTAGGCCATAACAGCAATCTACAGTTCAAATTGCGTGACCCTGACTTTAGTAGTTTCGGCTGGGCGTTGATGAGTCACTCAGTCAGTCAGTCAGTCACCGTTTCCTCTTTATATAATAGTATAGATTTTGATTCTTTATTTATCATACAACAGACTAACTATTCTAATTATTCTCATATTAGTGCACAGTGATTTCACAACATACCATACCCAAAGAAGGATGTTATGGGTTTACAGCTCCCTCCCCCCTCCTAAATGGTCGCAGTGAAATGAAAAAAAAAGGTCTGATAAAAATCTTCCCGACCACCCGTTCATAGTATTTGCAATTAATGGCTTAAACTCTGGTGACAAGGTCTGGTAAATTATGGTGTATGATCGTGATTTTCTTAAATTCACCTCACTCTGTTCTCTTCATGTCAGATTTCAAGAAACTATTTTTTTCAGTAACATCGGATGACTCACCGCTTTCTGTCTTGCTGTCCTCCAAAACAGGATTCTCGATATACTCCCAAGCACCAAAATGCATAAGGAGAACCTTAACTTCCACCTTCCACGTCTCCCAGTTTGACGAGGTCACAAGAGCTACGCTTTGGAACTCCATTTCGTATACGGCCTCCGTCGAATTAATAGGGAAAACACTTTAACAACACCGTTAATGGCAAAAGTCTCTGTTCAAAGGCTCACTCTAGGGAAAAAAAACATCGGCTGTAAACATCGGTGACATCGGCAGAAAACATCGCGGCAATTTCATCAGCAAAACATCGGCCACATCTTCACTTCCACAAAAAAACAATCCTTTACTTGCTTTAAAAAAAACACAACCATGCAACTCTGTTACCACTTGTTGGACATTCTAAATAAAAGCAGTTATTCATGTGGAAGACTTTAAAAACAACAGTTCCTTTAAAAGCATACTAGTGTATTCAAAATAAGATAACTAACAATAAAAACAGCATGACTTTGCTGTTAAATGAACAAACTAAAGAAATTATAAGATATGCAGCTAAATTCTTAAAATAATAACCAGTACAGCAGGCAGAAGGGAGAAAGACAAACACATCATAGAAAGTCCAGCCTTTTAAACAAGTTGTCAGCATATATTTTGCATAAACATGTTGCCATTTAAAGTATACAAACTCGTATCTGAAACGCCATTGGCTACTTACACAGAATGTTGCAACCAGCCGATCACGGTGAATAACGCGATCCTGAAATCTCAGTTACTGCCTGTTACTAAGTAATGTATTTTCATTTGAAACCAGTGAACGAAACGAAAGTGCCGGTCGTTTCAGACACGCAATAATGCTTATTCAAGAGATGGTAAAAAATAGAAATGCATCGATATAAAAGTAAATACTTTTATCTTAAACTTATTTAAAGAAAACTTTAAATTAAGGATGCATTAAATATGCATTATATTAAATTCTGATTAGATGCATAACAATCAATCTGAAGAATCTGTGTCCAGAAGACAGGTTCCAGGCCGACCACAAGTTACAACACCTGCAGAAGACCGATTTCAATCCTTTCGGCCCAAAGGAGAAGATGCACTACTGTGCCGCAAGCATGTTCACAAAACCTACTCGTTTGGGAATGAAAACCCTTGTGATTGGATGCTGATAGTCACGAGACATCCGAGTTAGGTTACTATAGTGTTGGTGTTAGTTTTCTTTGCAAGCAAAATTTTTACATTTTATATATATTTGATTTTATATCTGATTTTATATCTGATATATATATATCGAAATATACCGGGTGATCCAAAAGTCAGGACGAACTTTAAAAATGAATAATTCGAAAACGAATCAAGATACAAAGATACGGTTTTCACCAAACGCATGGAAAAGAAACCGGGTTTTGTGTGGCAACGAAATAAAAAATAGTTCTGTTGGCGACCAACAGATGGCGCTGTCGGATTTCTGATGTAGGATTATGCAAAGAAAACAAAACGATATAAAAAGGAGCAACTGCAGCAGGTAATGGTAGTCGAATCTTGTATGCATCGAAATGCTGTCCATAGTTGAGAAAGCCCTCTTAGTTAAACTGTATTATAAGAATTCGGAAAGTGCCATTGCGGCATTGCGAGCATATCGCTAACTGAAGGGTATGAGAGATAGCAAAGGACCAATAACGAACAATTCGACCAATAACGAAACATTGAACAAAATGATGAAGAAATTTGAAGCTACAGATTCTTTGGCGTCACGGCAAAGAAGTGGACGTCCCTCAACAGCCGCTGCTGCTGCCACGACAGTGGAGCAGACGGTGCAATCCATGTCGGCGGTTGCTGCACATGGGGAGTGCAGTGCTCGAGAAGTTTTGAGGCAGACAGGAGTATCGTACGGAAGTGTCTGGAGAGCACTGCGAATAACTTTGCAACGCTATCCCTACAAGTTGCAACATAACCAAGAACTGAAAGCTCCTGACTTCGACACTCGCCGAGATTTTGCGAATTTGGTATTCAATAGGATGGAAGAGCAGCACGAGTGGCTTCACACTCTGCTTTGGACAGATGAAGCGCATTTCACACTCTCTGGCGCTGTTGTCGAGTGTGGACCACAGAAAATCCACATGCATTTGTTGAGGT
Organism: Maratus michaelseni; assembly: GCA_963931845.1. NCBI lineage: Eukaryota > Metazoa > Arthropoda > Arachnida > Araneae > Salticidae > Maratus > Maratus michaelseni. Next base: position 322,118,000 of record OZ007595.1, on the reverse strand, counting down.
ACCCTTGCAACAGCCTAAAGTGACAGTCTGGTGTGGCTTCACTGCTGATTTCATAATTGGTCCATTTTTTTCGAGGAAGTCACACGGACGGGTTTCAAAACAGTTTCTGTCACTGGTCAGCGATATGTAGCACTGTTACAGAACAACATTATTCCTGAACTGCAAGCGCGACAGGCACTCCAAACAGTAACCTTTATGCAAGATGGAGCACCACCTCATATTGCTCTGCCTCTGCAACGCCTGCTACGCTCAACATTTGGGGAGAATCGCATTATCAGTCGCTACTTTAATCACGCATGGCCTCCAAGATCTCCCGATCTGACACACTGTGAATTTTGGCTGTGGGGATTCTTGAAGTCAAAAGTGTACCGCGATCAACCGGCATCACTAGCAGCACTGAAAGATGCCATCCGCCAAAATGTGTCTGCCATAACTCAAGAAATGCTACTAAATGCTGTGAACAGTGTGGTGCCTCGTCTCACAGCTGTACTTCTGAATGATGGACAGCACATTGAACATTTACTGTAGTACTAATGAACTGTAATTAAGCTGAATTGTAAGTTGTCAACATTTTTTCATTTGTAAATCATCTTTCGGTGCAATAAAACACTGTAGCGCCATCTGTTGGCCGCCAGCAGAACTACTTTTTCTGCGTTGCCACACAAAACCCGGTTTCTTTTCCATCCGTTTGGTAAACCGTATCTTTGTATCTTGATTCGTTTTCGAATTATTCATTTTTAAAGTTCGTCCTGACTTTTGGATCACCCGGTATATGGAAGTGTATATTACGATAAACGCTTTGAAAAGCTCAATAGATAATACAAAAATTTCGTTCTAAAGTTATTGGCGAGTTTGTTAATATAAGTTACCATCTTTGGCAGTTATTCGCTTTTCTTAAACAGAAGAAATGAATGGAAATCTTATTTGCTAAATATTAACATTGCAGTAAATCGTTAAAAAGACGACGTTCAATGCTACTCGAACAATTAGAAAGGCCTGAATTACATTTTTTCCATATTTATTAGAATCTTAGAAATTTGCAATCGTTTCTTGAAAATGTGTTGACAGCTGATAAAAAAAAAAAAACAAAAAAAAAAACAACTAAAAGAATTAAATTGAAAGATTAACTTTAGAACGAAATTTTTGTATTATCTATTCAGCTTTTCAAAGCGTTTATCGTAATATACACTTCCATATATATTTCGATATATATATATCAAATATAAAATCAAATATATATCAAATGTAAAAATTTTGCTTGCAAGGGAAACTAACACCAACACTATAGTAACCTAACTCGGATGTCTCGTGACTATCAGCATCCAATCACAAGGGTTTCCATTCCCAAACGAGTAGGTTTTGTGAACATGCGTGCCCGCAGCTTGTTGAAGACCATTTTGTAGTATCAGGGAGAAGAATCTCTGCTACTACAATGCAAAGGCGCTTTCACAATGCAGGTCTCTATGCAAGGTGACTAGTTGTGTGTGTCATCCTCAACGAACGACAGAGAAGGCCTCGATTATATTGACTAAGAGAACACGTTTCTTGGACCAGACAGTAATGAGCATCTGTACTCTTCACAGACGAGTCCAGATTGACACCGGAGAGCGACTCAGGGCGTCTGCTGATCGGGGGGGGAACAACGTACCAGTTATTTTAAGGGAAAAATGTTTTTGACTACCTTTATTTGTAGGCAGTGGCTGCTCGTGACTGGATTTATTTGGGACACTAAATGCATGGCTGCCAAATTTATTTTATTATCATAATTTTTCAAAAGAAAAATTTGCTTTACTTATTGCGCAAAAAGTTCTGCCATTAAACAAGTATTAGATTTCTTTTAAAAAATAATAGTACGAAAAGAATAAAGTTTACAGCCATGCATTTAGTGCCCCAAAAAGTGCCTGTCACAAGCCGCCACTGTTTGTAGGATTTTAAATTTATTGTTAAACTTAAATTGTTTTGTTTAATTATTGGTAAAGTCTTTGTTTTAAATAGGTTTTTTATTGAGTCTATTAACATCATTATCTTTTAATTATTGATAGTTATATGTTATATTATTAATCAATATGATAGGAAGTACACCCTATATCCTGGGATTAACTTTAGTTGTGATTCCTGGAAGTTATTCATTATTTTTATGTTTTATTTGAATTTAATTTTCGTTGCTCATGATAGTTAATTGTTTTTATGCTTGCATTTATACATAGTACAGTCGAACCTTGTTAACAAGAAATAGCTTAACACGAAATTTTGCTTAATATGAAATAACACTAAGGTTCCATGAGATAAGTCTGAAAATTAACTCGTTTAACACGAAATAGAATTTCCCAAAATCACGCTTAAGGCAAAAATGTTTTTGCTCCAAAGTCAAAATGTGCTTCCTTATGCGAAGTTTTCAATATTTCAGACTTGCATGTCACATTCTATTATCAAAAATAGAATTATTATCACGGTTTGAAAATGACAAAAAATGAAAAAGAGTTTCAGAAAATGATGAAATACTGTATTGCCCTCTGATAATCCGCATCTTTTCCCTTACCTAATGTCGACGTATTCTCACACTGACCATATGAGCTATATCTGTAACTTTGAAAGTTTGGGGAAGAAGTTTTTTTTTAATGTGATTGTTTCATTACTCGTTTGACTGTATTGACAGTGACATAAATCATAAACCGTGTTTCCGAAATTCCATATATTCGAGTGAAAGAAGTGACAATCCCTACTTTACTACTTGACTAACATAATTGAAACTCTGTTCGCAGTTGCTCTGTAGAATTCCATGAAAAACGAGTCGAAAACAGCAAGCTGTATGTTTAGAAAGAAAACAAAAAAAAATGAACTAAGTCAGCGATAAACTGCTGAAAAAAAAATTAAAAATTGCAGCAAAATATGGCATATTTAAGAGCACAATCTCTACGATTTCAAAGAATTGTGAAAAGATTGAAGCGGCTGATGCTGTCAGTCAATTCGAACCAGCAAGAAAACGAATGTGTACAGGAAAGAATGAAGAAATTGAAATTGCTTTCTAGCGGTGAATAAAAGAGACAAGAAGCCAGAACATTGTTTTAACTGGTGCAGTGTTTACAAGAGAAAGTGACGACCTTTGGTGATGCTCTCGGTGAAAGCGATTTCACAAGTTCTAACAGATGGCTGACAAGATTCAAAGGGGGTCACATAATTATCTGCAAAAGGATATGTCAAAAAGAATCTACCATAGATGAGAATTCTATGCAGTCCTTTTTCTTAGAAAAGTCGCTAGATGTTTAAAAATAATTATGCTCCTTGTGATATTTTTAATGCCGATAAAACGGAACTGTTTTTCAAAACACAACCCTTGTGAACAGTTATTTTAAAAGGAGAAAAAAATACTAGAAGGAAATTCAGCAAAGGAAGAATTACGATTATGATCTGCTGCAACATGGACGGAAGTGAAAAATTAGCAATGCTTGTGATCGTAAAGTCAGCTAAATCACGTTGTTTGAAAAACATTAAAGCTTTTCCTACGCTTCTAGCAAGAATGCGTGGATGAACAATGCTAGTTTTACGAAATGGTTACTTGATCTGGACTGAAAATTCTACCGAGAAAAAGAATAACCTGTTTAATGCTGGACAATTACAGTGCTCATAAAGATGTTCCAGTATTAAAAGCAATTGAATATGTCTTTCTTCCTCTGAACACCACTACATATGTTCAGTCTTGTGAGCAAAGAATTATTCATTGCTTAAATGTGCAGTACAGAAAAAAAATTCACAAAATCATTCAATGCTTTGATAATAAAATGGAATTTCTTTGAATTTACTAGAAGCGATAACTTTTCTAAAAAGTGCCTGAAACAGTATCACTACTAGAACTGTGAAAAATCGTTTCCAACACACGTGGTTTATGCATGAAATAAATGAAGAAACTTATGAAACAGAATCTGAAATGCGGACAATTTAACAGAAGAGGCTGAAAAACGTGAAACTTTTCACGGATATTGTTTGGCGAGTATATTTGCATAGATAAAGATGTGCTGACTTCGAATGTAACAACATACAAAGAAATAATTTCTGAAAAAATTAGCTGAAAAAAATATGACAATATCAAACTGTCAAATGAGGATGAAAAAATCGCGACAGAACGAAAAAGTTTAGTGTCATTGAGGATTAGCTTTTTACCGATTTAAACTCGGGAAAAAAGTGGTAAAAACCTAAGGATACAATAAACACTACTAGTCATTAAACTGTATTTTAACACTATTGATAAAAACTGTATTTTCATGCAATTGATGTACATATTGTACATATATATAAAGAGATGGGAAATAAAGAATTAGTCAATTCTCCAAAGCTGCTAATACAGTACTTTAATCATAGAGATTTTACCATATTTTCTCTTCCCCATCTGTAAATAGAACAACAGATGTTCAGTGTCTGTTTCACAAAGCAGGCTTCCATTCTACTTGTACTCTTCCCCTCTCTTTTCTGTTAGGAAACTGGCCTAAACATGTTTTGATTCTACATCAGCAAAAAGGCATTATACAATTAACCAATAACAAAAAGGTAAAGTAACAGGTGCAGAAATTTATGTTAAGAAACCACTTAATATTTCTCTCTTTGTGTTTCGCTAGTTAGTTGAAAAATAATCTTAATCGGTAATATCTTAATCTTTAGTATGGATAAAGGAGGAAAACTTAAAGATCCCGTTTGGGTTTATTTTTGGTGTGTAAAAGAAGGGAAAGAAAAATTGCCAAATGTAAAATATGCTTTCATATCATGGGAAGAAATACAGATAAAATGAAAATTTATTTTTTTAAATGTAATAAGATACCAGGAGTATCTTTAAATGACATAATGGAGACATTGGAATCAGATACTGATAAAATTGAAAAAAAAATAAGTAGGATACAATTTATGATACAAATAAAATAAGAGACAATTAAACTTTTAAAATATTTCTGAAAGTAATGAGAGTTCTAATTCTAAAAGAAGTAGAGAAAGTAGTGATTTTTCTTTTAAATCCCATAAACAGCCTAAACCCCTATAAAATGATTTATAGCAATTCGTTGTAAATACAAGTAGTTCTAATGTGAAGCATGATTTAGACCTGCTAGTAGCAAAGTTCTTCTATAGTTGCAAAATTTCATTTAATGTTGCTGAGCAAGAAGAATTTCTTACTCTTATACAAAAATTGAAACAAGGTTACAAGCCACCATCAAGAAAAGCATTATCAGAAAGCTTGTTAAATAAAGTTACAACATTGCTTGAAAATGACATGACATCAGCCCTAGAAAATAAAGAATGTACTTTAATTGTGGATGACTGGAGCAATATCCACAATGAATCTGTGATTGCTTCTTGCTTGCAAACAAATGGAAAATCCTATTTTCATACTGCAGAAGAATGTTAAAGTAATAATAAAACTGCAGAATACTGCAAATCAGTCACAAAAAAATCTAGTAAAATTGCTGAAGAAGTGGTAGCAGTTGTTACAGATAATTAAAACAAAATGCATCAGCTGCATCAACTATTGTTGGAAAAAAGAAATGATATGTTTGTTTTTGGATGTATAGCACATTGGATGAATTCACTGCAATTTCACAAACCATCATTGCTAGCACGATTAAGAGTGATGTCGAATGTTGATTGGTCGATTGCACGACTTTACACACTTGAAGAGGACATTTTTCATTTCGTTAAAGATTCATAAAAGTGTCAGAGCTTGGATATTCACAGTTGTTACAGTGAATATTGTGATATGGAAATAGTGGTATCAAATACCCAGAGAACTTTTACCCTCGGGAAAATGAAAAATTGGTAGAAAAATTTTCATAAAAGTGACATAAACAATCAATCTAATAAATTTTTTCAAAGGTGGTAAAAAATATTTTCCTGTAGATGCTAAAAACCATGTTAAAACCACTTGATGGTAAAAACTGTATAACCCTGCTTTAGGTTACCACTTGCAGAGAACGTTTTTAAGTACACTTTATTTACAAATCAAAAAACTTATCCTTTGCATGTTTAAGAAAATGGATGTTTAAGTTACTGCTTGTAAAGAAGGTTTTGGAACATACTTTACAATCAAGACTTTTACCCTGTATGGCTAAGAAGATGGTTCTTTAAGTAGGCGCTTGTAGAGAAGCTTTTTGAGCATACATTACAATCAAAACACTTTTTTCTTGTATGGATAAGAAGATGTTTTTTTAGGTTTCCACTATTAGTGAAGCTTCTGTAGCATATTTCACAAATGTATGGTTTTTCGCATGTATGAATGCGAAGATGTCTCCTTAGATTACCACTCTCAGAAAATCTTTTGGAGCATATCTCACAAACAAATGGCTTTGTATGAGTATGAGTGCGACTGTGTCTCTCTAGCACAGCACTACTAAAAAATCTTTTGAAGCATATATCACAAACGAACGGTTTTTCATTTGTATGTCTGCGAATATGTTCCGTTAGGCTTCTCTTATAAGAAAATGCTTTAGAGCAAATTTCACAAACAAATGGTTTCTTATTTGTGTGGACGCTAAGATGATGTTTCTTCAGTTGATAATCCGTGTTAAACTTTTTTGAACACATTTCACAAATATAGGATTCTGGTGATTCTTGTATAGATTTCTTTATTCCTGTATGGATACAAACAGGGGTCTTTAGGTTACTATTTGAAGAGTAACTTTTAGAGCATACTTTACATTCAAAAGACTTTTCTCCTGTATGGATAAGAAGAGGAGTTTTCAGGTTTCTACTATTAGAAAAGCCTGTGGAGCATTCTTCAGAAAGGTATGGTTTTTCGCATGTATGAATGTGAAAATGAGATTTTAGGCTTCCACTATCAGTGAAGCCTCTGGAGCACACTTCACAAATGTATGGTTTTTCACATGTATGAATGCGAAGATGTCTCCTTAGACTCCCACTCTCAGAAAATCTTTTGGAGCATATCTCACAAACAAATGGCTCTGCATGAGTATGAGTATGACTGTGTCTCTCTAGTTCAGCATTTCTAGAAAATCCTTTAAAGCATATATCACAAACGAAAGGTTTTTCATTTGTATGTATGCGAATATGTATTTTTAGATTTTCCTTACGAGAAAATGCTGTAGAGCAAATTTCACAAACAAATGGTTTCTCATTTGTGTGGACGCTACGACGATGTTTCTTCAGTTGATAATCCGTGTTAAACCCTTTTAAACACATTTCACAAATATAGGGTTTTGGTGATTCCTGTATAGATTCCTTTATTCCTCTATGGATACAAACATGGGTCGTTAGGCTACTATTTGAAGAGTAAAGTTTAGAGCATACTTTACAATCAAAAGACTTTTCTCCTGTATGGATAAGAAGTGGAGTTTTTAGGTTTCCACTATTAGAGAAGTCTCTGGAGCACACTTCAGAAAATGGTTTTTCTCGTGTATGAATGCGAAGATGAGATTTTAGGTTTCCACTAGTATGGAAACCTCTGGAGCATATTTCACAAATGTATGGTTTTTCGCATGTGTGAATGCGAAGATGTCTCCTTAGATTCCCACTTTCAGAAAATCTTTTGGTGCATATCTCACAAACAAATGGCTTTGCATGAGTATGAGTGCGACTGTGCCTCTCTAGTCCAGCATTTGTAGAAAATCCTTTAAAGCATATATCACAAACAAAAGGTTTTTCATTTGTATGTGTGCGAATATGTATTTTTAGACTTCCCTTCTGAGAAAATGGTTTAGAGCAAATTTCACAAACAAATGGTTTTTTATTTCTGTGGACGCTAAGACGATGTTTCATCAGTTGATAATCCGTGTGACATCCTACTGAGCATATTTCACACATATATGGTTTTGGTTTTTCACTTAAATGAGTGTTAACATGTTTCTTTAAATGTTCGCTCAGAGTAAATCTTTTAGAACACGTATCGCACTTAAACGGCTTTTCTTCAGTATGAATGTGAATATGTTGGTTTAGGTTACTACACTCACAAAATTCTTTGGAGCATACATTACAAAAGAGTCCCTTTTTGTCAGTAGTAATAAGATGTTTCGTTAGATCACCCATGTTAAGAAAATAATACACAAATTATTTTTTTAAAGAATGAAAAGATTTTTAACACAAGATTTGTAGATCAAACCTCAGTGAAAGTCTTATCTTCAGAATTGCAAAATGAGGCTTCAAAATATAAAATTTCTGAAAAATGTTACAGAAAAAAAAATATGTTAATCTTCACAACTACAAAATTTCTTTATAAATTGCAACTAGTTTTGTACGTAGTATTTCAATGAAAGTTTTATCAGACAAGCTTCACAAATGCAATATTTCTGTATAAATGTTACAGAAAAAAGTATGTTAAGCCTCACAACTACAAAATTTCTGCATAAATGTAAGTGGTTTTGCAGTTTGTATTTTAATGAAAGTCTTATCAGAAAGCTTCACTAATAAAAAAATTTTGTATAAATGTTACAGAAACAAATTCTAAATATATAAATAGACTTTCTTCACAATACCTGCAATTGATTACGCATGAATGTGGTATCTCAGTGAGCGTTTAGTCATACAAACATCACAAATAAAATATATTTTTATATAACTACCTTTAATTATCTTTACGTTTATGAAGATGCAAATGCTTTTTTATTTGAGGTAACTTTTTCAAATATACATATTAAGAAAAACAAGTATTTTGTTTGAACCAGTGTGAAAATGAAGTAATAATTTTTTCTTCCAGAAAAAAAGCTTATTATGTATGCATAAGTTTCAAGAAAATCTTCATATACATCAGGTATAAACCTGCATAGATCTGATCAGCGCTTTATGCCTGAAATACAAAAAAAATTATCTAATAAATCAATTTATATTTTTGGTTACAGAATAGCATTATTATGAACTAAGTACATTTAAAAATATTAATAGAAGTGTCGGAGAAAATATAACAGCATAGGTGTTAATCCTGAAAATAAGGATGATTTTGTGTGCATGAAAATTCACGTCATTTTAGAAGTGCAATGGTAAAATTGAAAATAAGAGAGGATAAGTAATGGAAGTTTGCTCTCTGGACCGAAGCCCAGACTGATCCAGCACACCTCAGTATGTCGAAAAGATGAAATTCTAAAGCATAGCTCAAAACTGTCTGTATGCTCCCAAGGTTTGTCAACTATTAGAGCTATTTTATACGTCCAATAGTATGGCAAACCATATATGTTTTCCCTTCAGATACTATCCAGCCACGTTTTTAAAAGGATATGTATCAGACAAGAAGGAAAAACAGATGAAAACAAAAAAAAAATATGTTAATGATTGAAAAAAATCTTGCAAGTCCATTTTTTTATATTGTATATTATGTATTTTGGTCTTGTAAGCAATATTCTGAATGTAATTGAAAAAAAAATTAATAGGGTTTGATACCTATATATTATCAAGGCATACTCATTTTCTTATAATGTGTGACATTAGTCACCAGGGAGCGCTAGAACCTTTCTGACTAATTGTGCAAATCTTGAACCAAAACTTAAGTCTGACTCTGACCAATCAGCTATCTGGGCAGCGTAGAAATCAGTTAATTTGGAATGGGTTTGCTTTATTTTATGTTAAACCATGTGGCTAAACCCGACGACGATTTTTCCGTGGTTTTCGGCAAAATGAAACAATTGTTCTTCGTTCAATAACTATGTAGGCTGAAGTATTATTATTTTACTTTTTGCATTTTCAAGAACTGCATTTTGTAAAATCACGATCCCGCTCTATCCTGCAAATTGATTGGTACGTGCCTCTTCATTTGAGGAGTGAGAAACAATTGGATTACCTGGATCAAGGTTAGTGATGGGCGATGACGATCTTTTTAGGGTTTCGTTTATCTTACGAAACCCTATTACTCCCGCTTCGTTGTCTGTCCGTCACGACAGAGCCGGTTCTCAGAAACTATTTTACTTACAGAGTTGAAACTTTGTGTACTTACAGCTGAATACCTGCTATGAAGCTCAAAATCATAAAATTTGAAAAAATCGTATTATTTTAACATATAGAGATAAAAAACCAAAAATCTAACAGCCTTTTCTTATTAAATTTAAATATTTTCATTATAGCAGTTGCCAACAATTAAAAATCCACAATAAAATTCTTTCGATAATAATTAATTTTCTATTGAAAGATTTTCACATGAAAAATGAAATAAAAAGTTTCACTAAGTGAAAAAAAAGGGTACTTTTCGGTTAGCCGGGCGTCAGTGATATATGTACATATATAAAAAAATATATATGTATATACATATATATATATATTCATACATATATGTGTATATATAGATGTATGTATACATTTGTATATGTGTAGATATATGTGTATATGTAGATATATGTGTATATATATACACACTTGACAGATACAACTTAAGTAATGAGAACCTTGAGTTACATGGCTATAATCCAAGGATAGAGTGTTTTAACTGGGAAAAATGCTGAAATTTTTTATTATTGTTCATAATTAATTGTCACCACAGTTGAAGAAATAATATCAATGTTTAGTTTGCAACCAAATGACTTGGGAAGAAGGTCAGAAAGCGTCCCATTGAATTCGGACTAGAGATGAACTGGATATAGATTTTGCCGGATATCAGATATCCAAAGCTCCTTTGCCTGCCGGACACGGATATCCGGCACTAGATATTCTTTTAGTTATGGTGGATGCTTATTTATTTCTTTACATAATGCCATCTCAGAACAATAAATTACAAACATGTTTTACACATCATATTAAAACATTTTAAATATATTGAAATATGATTTACAAAAACTGTATCTCTTTAAATATATGTATATATTAATAATGTTGTATAAAAAATGTAATTTATAAACATTCTGTTTATTTGTACAATATGCTGGCAGAAGTAAACAAATTTCAACCATAGCACATCTAATAATACACCTATAATTATAAGATTGAGTGTTTTCACAAATAATTACATACTTTTTTTTATTTAAGCATAAAATATCTACTAATAATACTAATATGGTTGAAGAGTTATTTTCTCCAAACATAGGTTTAGTTGATGTCGTTTTCTGTTTTAATTATTTGATACTGTTTTACTTTTAAGTCAAATTTTAGTTTTACTTTAAGTTAAATTACTTTTAGAGATTTATAAATAAAAAGAAAATTACTTTTAATTTTAAATATTTATAATGAAGCTGCACCTTGTAGTTTTATGAATCACGAAAAAAAAAAAAAACACCCAGAAAAAAAATCTCACCAAGAAAACACACCTACATCAGAAAAAAAGTTCCAATACTCGACATAGAAATAATACCTATCATACTTTGAATGATTTAGTGTCATAAAATGTTCCAAAGGTAGAAAGAAGAAAATTTCTTATCTTACAAAATTGTACTCCACGAAATAAATCTATTACACAAAGGGACTCGATTATGAATAAAATGAATAGCTATTCAGAAATACCAATGCCCATCCTCTTAACCCTTTATCTACTAACAGTACTTATAAGTACCAGTAAAATAACTTGTTATAAAATTCATTTAATACATTGATTAGTAGTAATACAGTTTAGAATGAGTTGTAGATGCATTAATTTATCTTGTTCCAAAAGCGTTATTGGTTACACAAAACAAAAATATTTTTAAAAGGATGATTTCTTTTGCCTTTACATCTTTTCAACTTAGTTGGCGTTGGGAGGGGGGGGGAGATTTTCAATTCAGAAATATTTCTATTGTAAGAACATTATATTTGTACATTTCCTAAATGTACAAATTACTAAGAAAAATATTTAAAATAAAATATTTGAGTGGGGTTATAAATATTGCACAAAATCCCTATAAATTAAAATTTAATTAATCCTTTTAAATCCTTCAATCCTTCTAAAATCCCTCTAAAATTTATTAAATGATTATGGAAATCTTCTAATATAGTTTCAAAAATTCACGAAAAATGCTTTAGAAGATAAAATTTTCATGAATTCATAATTCAGTACATAAAGGGTTAATGTCCCCTTTATTAAAAGATTAAAAAAAAGTCTGGAAGATTGATTGATACGATGTACACTTGTAATTTGACCTAATAAGTAGACTTATTTACTCAAAATAGAACAAAAATAAAAATGAAAGAGTTTCGTAAATGATTCCGTATGAATCAGTTTGAATTTGCTACTCAAACGGTAAGAAAAATGAAAATATTCAGATTAAAAGCAAACGTAAATGCATAGTTATTTTGTTGTCGAGCCTAAAAGCCCTGACATACCTTACGGGGATAAAATGTTAAATTTTAATATCTTTATTAAAACAGTTTATATTGTAATAACTTTGAAATTTTAGGTGGACGTTTTATCGGTGGGCTTTCGTCAAGGTGTGCTTTTTTCCACCTACCTAGTTTTAAACAGGTATGAAACAGAATTTCAGGTTATGCATTAAAATTCCTTTATTAAAAAAACTAGCTGATCCACCCGGCGTTGTCTGGCCCATGATAATAACCTTAAATGGAATTCAAGTTTGAATGATTTTTTTAAAGAAGTTGCACTAAAGGCCCCAAGAAGATGATTAATATTCAAAATTGGTTGTAGCTGATGTCCGAAAAAATTTTTTGGCCTTCAAGGCACAAAAAGTTCAAGGGCCCTGGACCGGGATGCAGTGTCCTAAGTGGAATGTAGAAATGAAGGAATAACTAAATAGAGAAAAGGCCCCAAAAAGGGAAGAAGATTGGATTTAAAGGGATCAAGTTATTAATAATTTAAGGAACAAAAACTTAAAGGAGCCTTGTACCAGGCCCCAGGGTCTTAACTGGAATGTAGAAATGCGGGGAATAACTAAATGGAGAAATGGGCCCTAAAAACAAAGAAGATTGGATAAAAAGGGGGCGTTATTAACACGTTGACGGACACTTGCGGCTATAGCCGCCCAAAACAAAATGGTCGTTTTTAGACACTACGGCTATAGCAGCACAAATGTGCATTTACAGGCATAAAAGTAGAAGCCCAGTGTCATGTTTTGGAGATAATTTTTTATAGTCTAAGAGCTAGCAACGTTTTCGTCACATGATTTTAGCATGGCTCATTTTTCTATATATTCTCCGTCTTTATTGTGTAGTACGAATGCGGCCGGTCTGGCTGGTGGAAGTGGTTGCGTTTACCTGTGGGGGGAGGGGCAATGCAGGTAAAAAAGTGACAAAATTACGTCATTTTAGCATGGATTTTGTTAACTTGAATCTGCTAACTATTTGTGATATTAAGTTATTAGTCTGGCACCGTTTTAACGTTGCCAACACCGTGCCAGACCCTCATTTATAGGCAAAATGAGGTGTCAAATTCACGTCATTTTAGCATAGCTGAAATTTTAGTATGTTATACTTTGGCTATCAGATAAGCCATAATTAATTTGCCAGACCGAAATTCGGTTGCTAAATTACTGCCAGACGCCGATTTAAATCTGGCAGAGAAAGCACCTATTATGAGAGTTTGCAGCTTTTGTAGTGCTTTGGCTACTTTCAATACACAATAAAGCCGTAATTGTTGCCAAAGCAACGATCTTTGCTTTAGATAAAAGTATCTCTCTCTCTCTATATATATATATATGAATAGCCGCCCGTCCCGACTTCGCGTGGGTGCACAATGTGTCGACTACCATGTAGGGTAGGTGGTAGGTAATTAAACATTATTCTAAATAATATTCTAAAATAATTCTAAATATTATAGAAGTGGAGGTGAGAAAAAACTGCAGTACTTACAAATTTTAAACTTTAAATAAAAGCTTGTAAAAATGTGATAAGTAATGTTTTTCTATTTATGTACATAATGACAATAATAAATTAATTTTAATATAGCAGAACCACCAGGCTTCACCCGAGTTAACCTTGGCCTACCACGTAACATAAGTAAAAATTCAATATTCTAAAAATACGCCGATCACAATAACGCATCCGCGTCCATAAACCGTCAAAATGACATTCAGAAAAAACATATGTTATTTTGACGCAATCATGCTAAATCCCTCAGCTTTATAATTGATTAAATGAATTTCTTTTAAAAAATGTCTTATCTAAAAATATCTAATAAAAAATCAGCAGTAGTTGTCTTATTCGTCTAATCTTCCATAATCGAGTTCATATCCTTTGTTTAACCCCCTTAGTGGGTGAATTTCTAAAATTGCTTTAAAGACGTGTTTAACTATTATTCTTTAGTAGAATTATTATCCTAAATTTCATGCTCCTACTTGAAACTGCTGCTGAGATACGGTGAAATGACCTAAAACGTTTGACAATCCATTTAACCCCCTTAGTAGTTGAATTTCTAAAATCGTTGAAATACGTGTTTAACTATTTTTTTTAGTAGATTTGTTATCCTGAATTTTGTGCTCCTATCTAAAACTGCTGCTGAGATATGGTGAAATGACCTAAAACGTTCGAACCTGCATTTAACCTCCTTAGTGAATTAACTTTTTTTAATATTCTCTCTTAACTTTTAAATAATTTAGTAAATATTTTCTCTTAATTATCTGAATAAACTTATATAACCTTATTTGACGGTCTGGCTGGCAGAAGATTTTGTGTTTACTTGTGAGAGTAAGGGCAATGCAGGTGAAAAAATTACAACATTAAATTTTGATAACATGAGTTTTGTTTATAACATTTGTTTCTGCAAACTATTTGTGATATTAAGCCATTAATGCCAGACGGTTTCAACGTTTTTAAGACCGTGCCAGACTCTGATTTATAAGTAAAAAATAAATCATCTACACGTCAAACACGTCATCTACACACAGTTCAAATTTAAATATGTTATTCTTTGGGTATCAGACAAACCATAATTAATTAGCCAGACACCAATTCCGTTGGTAAATTAATGCTAACATCTAGAAAGAAGTAAGCAAGCAATAAAATTAAGTATGAAAATACGTCGTAGTTGATAATAATAAATAATTAAAAATAATATAATAATAGGCATAAATTAGCAATAACAGGTCAGCGAACTGTAGCGAACAGGTAAACGAAAGAAAAAGTGAATACTGAGTTTGTGAGTTTTCAAAAAATTCTACATTGTGAGTTTTCAAAAAATATATTATAATGAAAAGTAAGTGCTATACATAAGTGCTATATATAATAATGAAATGAAAAATAAGTGCTATATATAATAATAAAAATAACTGCTGAATATAATGAAAAATAAGTGCTAAAAAGTACATTAACTTAAAATATTATTTCAAAATTATTTCGCCTTGTGCATTTTCAAGGTCTTCATCTTCGTCACTGCTGTCATCATTATAAGAATTATTATCATCTTTATCATCATTAACATTGCCTATTTCTTTCTAACCACTATAAGTTTATTTAGAAAATTAAGAGAAAAAAATATATGTTGTATAGTTTAAAATTAACAGCGAATATTAATAAAGATTAATTATAATATTACTTAAAAATTAAGACAGAATTTAAATAAATGGTTGACAATTTACAGTGGAGTTTCAGTTTTGCTCTTTTTTCGCTCCTTTGGCGATTTTATACATCTCTATACTTATAAAAGAGCATGTCCTCATGACTCAGAATCAACGCCGAGTCTCAACCGCTGCTCCTAGGACTACGAAATTTGGAAGATATGTACCCACTAAGAAAGTATTTTTGAAATTCAGCCCTACGGGTGTTAAATGGGAGGTTCGAAAGATTTAGGTCATTTCTCCATATAACTGCAGCAGTTTTACGTAGGAGTATGACATTCAGGATAACAAATCTACTAAAAAAATAGTTAAACATTTATTTCATGGATTTTAGAAATTCAATCACTAAGGGAGTTAAATAGGGGTGGTTGAGAGTTTAGGTCATTTCTCCGCCATATCTGAAAAGCAGTTTTAGATAGGAGTGTGAAATTCAGCATACCAATTCTACTAAAAAAGGAGTTAAACATATATTTCAGCGATTTTGGAACAAGCGATTTTAGAACAAGCGATTTTAGAGCCAGCGATTTTAGAGCCAACATCGACTATGAACTCGATTATGAAAGACTAAACGAATAAGACATCTATTGCTAATTTTTTATTAGATATTTTGCGTGGCATTTTTCAAATCATAAATATATGTACTTTTATAGAAAGCAACAATCGTTGCTTTGGCGACAATCACGGCATGGCTGTAAATTGATAGTAACCAACACGAAGTCGGGACGGGCGGCTATTCATATATATATATATATATATATATATAGGCTGATTCTACTGTACTTAGCATAATGCCAGTAGAATTATGAAATACTGAATTATTTTTAAAACACATGTGGGTGCAGCCAAGCTGAAGAGTACATCCACATATGTTTTTTCATATCCAATTCTTGATTGGTTCTCTTGTGGTCCAGTTTTTCCACTGAATAATGTTCATAATTAATTTATTAATCCAATTGTGTTTACATAATAGCAACTCCAATTTATAATTTGTTTCCCCTTTCTCTCTCTTTCTATTTAAATGTTCTTCAGGTATGAGTAAATTTGGCTAATTACCATTGAAGCACATGCTATGGTAATTTTATGATTGCACAAGTTAATTATTAGCTATGTGGTATTCTGATTACACAAAATCATTAATTATCTCTTAGTAGATTTTAGTAGAATGATATTAGAACTTGATATGTTTTTGAAATTCATAGATATTATAATTATATATATATATATATATATATATATATATATATATATATATATATAGAGAGAGAGAGAGAGAGAGAGAGAGAGATACTTTTATCTAAAGCAAGGATCGTTGCTTTGGCAACAATTACGGCTTTATTGTGTATTGAAAGTAGACAAAGCATTACAAAAGCTGCAAACTCTCATAATAGGCGCTTTCTCTACCAGATGTAAATCGGCGTCTGGCAGTAATTTAGCAACCGAATTTCGGTCTGGCAAATTAATTATGGCTTATCTGATAGCCAAAGTATAACATACTAAAATTTCAGCTATGCTAAAATGACGTGAATTTGACACCTCATTTTGCCTATAAATGAAGGTCTGGCACGGTGTTGGCAACGTTAAAACGGTGCCAGACTAATAACTTAATATCACAAATAGTTAGCAGATTCAAGTTTTATAAACAAAATTCATGCTAAAATGACGTAATTTTGTCACTTTTTTACCTGCATTGCCCCTCCCCCCACAGGTAAACGCAACCACTTTCACCAGCCAGACCGGCCGCATTCGTACTACACAATAAAGACGGATAATATATAGAGAAATGAGCCTTGCTAAAATCACGTGTTTTCTGACGTTGCTAGCTCTTAGACTATTAGGTTGAAGTTCATTTTCCACCTGTTATACGAGTTGCAGCTTCAGTATGCACGTGCAGGGTGGCTAGGGGTCAGGGAAAAATACAGTAAAAAAATGAAAAAAATGAGAATTACCAGTATATTCGTATAGAAAATTCAAATTGATTATTTGATCGAATAATCAACATAAATTTTTCTATAAGAATATACTGGTGTTTATCACTTTTTTGACTGTATTTTTCCTTGACCACTAGCCACCCTGACGTGGTTGTGAAGGGAGTAGTGCAACTTAATTAAAGGTGCTGAATTAATCAAAATTAAGTTTATTTAAGCAGAAAGAGTAAAACTATACTTCTAATATTCTAAAATTTACAAAAACATATAGTGTCAATTTTCGAACTTTACTATTTCCTACTGTCCGTCAATGTGTTAACAATTTAGGGCACAAAAACTTAAAGGGTGCACAGGTCTTGTCCCAGAAAATTTTTGTCATTCATGTAGTAGCAGGAAGTCCTCAGAAGTTTTTAGAAAAACAAGTTGGATATTGCATGTCAAATGTGACAAATGAGGTGTGTTTGTACTATAACTAGTTTCAGTGAAATTACTTATATCTTCAGTTAACATGATACGATTACTTTCCATAATAAAATAAGTACATTTTAACTTGGCAACATATTATTTTTTGTTGACATTTACTGAAAATTTCAATGGGAAACTTAAGCCTAGATTTGAAAATTTCAGAACTTGAAATCCATATTTAGACTCTCTTTCATTTAATATCTATTCCTCTTTAAACATCTATCCAAAAAACTGTTGGTAGATTATATGATTGCTATAATTAAACAATTTTAGTATAAAAATTCAATTTTTAAATTCAGTAATGTGGAAATAATATGACTCCATTTTAAATATGATGTAATCCCCATGGAAACCTAGAAACATTACCTATCATGGGATATCATTGAATTAATTACGTATGATAGGATTTAATAGAATAAAGAATGTGACAATAACTTGGTCATAGAGGTTATAAAATGTCATATATGACTATAATAACATACATGTCAGATAACTTGACGATACATCTCAGTCACTTCACAACTAATCTTTGTAATCTGCTATAACAAGAAAGTACAGATTTTTTAAAAAATCAAATTATTTACTAAATATTTTTATTAATATCTTTTTAAGTTTTGATTCAATTTTCATAAAATTTGAAATGACTTGGCAAAATTCTGCATTGATTATATATATTAAATTTCAAACAATTCGGTTGGGTAGCTTTCGTCCTGTTATATGTGGAAAGACAATGACTATAAGTGCTCCGTATTTATGTAATTAAGAACGCACCTAAAAAGCTAGTGAATCAGATGATTTTTAAGGGAGCTATCATAGGGGGCTCAAAAGGGGCCAACTGATCGTTTTGAGCAGGGCCCTGAGAAGGAAACATCAAAAAAATTTCCTAGTACTTAGTACTTTAGACCTTCAATTAGTCGAAATTAAGTATAAGGTATAACTTGATCATTAGAATAAAATTTTAAAGAAATGCTTAAAAAATTAGAACCTCGGGACCAATAAAATTATGAGGATAGTGGCCTGGGGAGAGGAGTCCAAGACTCACTTTTAAAGTTATGCTTTGAGAGGATGACACAATTAGGGAGGATGGAAAATGTCTGGCACAGAATAAGTTCATGGGGTCCCAGGTTCTAACTGTAATTTACAAATGCGAGAATAACTAAATGGAGAAAAGTCCCAAAAATCGAAGAAGATCGGATTAAAAAGAGGCAAGTTGTTAACAATTTAGGAAACAAAAACTTCAATGGGGTCTCCATACCAGGATCTTA
Source organism: Maratus michaelseni (assembly GCA_963931845.1). Classification (NCBI taxonomy): domain Eukaryota; kingdom Metazoa; phylum Arthropoda; class Arachnida; order Araneae; family Salticidae; genus Maratus; species Maratus michaelseni. The sequence goes on along the minus strand of OZ007595.1, from coordinate 322,098,962 downwards.
ACTGGAATATAGAAATGGGGAATAGCTAAATGGAGAAATGCTATTCCCCATTTCTACATTCCAGTTAAAACCCTGGTCCCTGGAGCGTGGTATGGAGGCCCCATTGAAGTTTTTGTTTCCTAAATTGTTAATAACTTGCCTCTTTTTAATCCGATCATCTTAGATTTTGGGGGCTTTTCTCCATTTAGTTATTCTCCCATTTCTACATTACAGTTAGAATCCTGGATCTCGGGGCTCCTTGAACTTATTGTGTGCTAGGCATTTTCTAAATAAATTAGGAAACGACCATACAAACGAAGATAATCGAATAAAAAGGGCCCAAGTTATTAACAATAATAGGCACAAAAACGTAAAGGGGCCCAGGTCACAAAAACTTAAAAGTCTGAGCCTCAGGATCTCCCTTGGACTATCCTCACCCAAATTTTCAGATTTAAGATTTTTTGAGATTTTTTTTTAACATACATGTTAAAAAACAAAAATAGGTGTGTTTAATTTTTTAACTTAAAAGAAAGAAAGAAAATTAATAAAGTCATACTTTAATAAACAGCATCAAATTTTATTTTACAATCTCAAAGTAAAAGTGCAACTTTTTAAAAGATGTAAGCATAAATTCTAAATTTATTTTAAGAGTTCAAATATCTATATCAAGAAAGCTGACAGTTCTTTAAACTTGTGAGAGTTAGGACCTTTTACTCATGGATAGGGTACTTCTACATTTCCTATTTTGCATTATAAACAAAAGTCACTTTTATCAAGGATGTTCAAATACAATTTGCCATCATGTCCTATGTATATTATTAATAGAACTTATGCAGTAGAGAGTCGGATATCCGGTGATTGTATTCTGATATTTCAGATATTGAAAAATCAGCCGTTTATGCCAGATACCTGTTGTGTCCGTAATTTGGACCATAATTTAAAAAGTTATGATGGAAGGGGTGAGGAGGGAGCGAGGGGACGAACTCGAAAAATTCAACTCATTAAACTTGTAACACAAATATAACTAGGCTCTAAGTTTAAACTAAAAAGATAACAATTTAACCTAACCAGGAAAGAAAAAGGCCCTTATACAAAATTTGACTGAATCTCTGTCGGGCTCTAAAATATAATAAAATACTAAAATCGAAAGAATAAACAGATTATAAACTGCTATGTAAATGAAACAAGTGCCAGAAATGGCGATCCAATTAGATCTAGGGGAAACTTTAGCAGTTAGTGGTGTTTAATTAAATATAAGTCCACGTAAAAAACATGTTTCAGAACCAGCGTCATTTAAAAAATGACACTTTTGTTTAAAAATAACTAAAAATTGAGATTTTTGAATTAAAAATGTATAAAATTTTAAAAAATCACAGTGACTGATAACTGTGAATAGACTAGTAGTGGGGAAACGAGAGTTCTGGCACCGTGCCTCCGGCCGGAGGTACCGTGCCACCGGCCGGAGGCACCGACCCTCCGACCGCACCCGCAACGCACCCTAGCGGGAAAAATGGAAATTGTGAAAAAAGGGTTAATTTTCTACTGTAACACGAGGGGTGAGTTGGGTTGGGTTGATTATTGACGGCCAATTATCTACACTAGGGATATAGGCCCGGGGGGAGTGCCCTTCGTGGGGGTCTTTCTAAGGGAACCTAATCCGTATTTACGCATGGATAAATCCACGGCTCGAAGAAAACCACGAAAACTCCGAACGATTAGGCCGACGGGCGCGATTGGGATCGAACCCAGCACCTCCCGTCTACCAGCTTCGAGAGCACAACCTCTCAGCCACTGGTGGGGCAACACGAGGGGTGAAAATAAGAACTCTAAGGAAAGGTTAAATGGACAAGATTATCATACTATAAGATGAATATTGATTTTATATACTAATTTTGAATGACAAACACCTTAATGAGTATCACTAATTAAGCGAAACAATAAAAAAAATATCAACTTTAACGAAAAAAGCAGATTTCTTAAGAATTTTTCAACTATAAGAGGACGATATCAACTTATATGAAGAAATTTAAACTTATAGTTTTTGAACAATGGACATCTTAATGAGAATAATAATTAAACAAAATAAAATAACAATTTTAACGAAACTGTTGATTTCTTATGAAATTTTCAACTATAACATGAGAATATCAAACTATAAGATGGATTTTAAACTTATATTATAGTTTCTGAACAATGGACACCTTAATGAGTATAATAATTAAGCAAAAGAAAATATTACTTTTAACGAAAATGATGATTTCCTATGAATTTTTCAACTATAAGATGTGGATATCAAATCATAAGCAGTAGAATAAACATATATAATCATTTTAAATGACGAACATTTTAATGAGTATTACTAATTAGACGAAACAATTGAAAAATATCAATTGTAAGGTATAAAGCTGATTTTTTAAGAATTTTTCAAGTATAAGATGAGAATATCAACTTATAAGAGGAAATTACACTTATATTTTTTTGTTTTTCAACCGTAATACACAGAAAATATTCAAAATTTGAATGAATTTTATACCTAATCAATTGATTTTCCGCACAATAGGAGTTTTAACAACCATTATCTAATTTTACTGTGTATACTTGATTTAATTCTGTTTAGACGTACGTAATATAATCGTTTATATCATTTAGACTTGAAATAAGAACCATATTTAAATAAAAACCAGTTGTTTATTTATTCTTAATACGCAAACTTTTTTTTTCTTTCCTAAAATATAGCATTTCTGAGGAGGGATAATAATTCCACCCCACATTCTAAGGAAAAGGGGAGCATAACAATGACCGTCTAGGTCACAACTTTTACTATAATATAAATATTATTCGCTATCAATGTTTACAAAAAATCCATGTTGGGAGATAGATATGAGTTATATTTTAATAAAGTTTATTCTCCTCCATCTTCTACACGATGCTAACAATTATACAAAACAAAAGAAATACCGATGTTTAACGAAAAAGGGTGAATTTTAATGAATTTTACACAAGTTTTCGGTATTATTGTACACTAACAAGTATGATTTTATTTCTTAGGTGATTACAATACAGAGAAAAGTATTCACCTTTAGATTACTTTTCGTGAAATATTTAACAGTAATTATATAAACTCCTGTTTATATCACTAATTTACATTTGAAAATAAGGATTTATAGGATAAAATAAATAATCTTAACTTATACTTAGTAAATTTTACGCAATTCCAATGATTTTATACCGTGTTTTTCACAAGTTTTATATTAATTAGTAATTTTATATTAATTATCTTTGAATATTTTCTATGATATGGTTAATCCATTTTTATCACAGGAATACCAGTACCTAAAATTTCACTTAAACTCATATTCTAAGTATTAATATTCACTTACAACTTTACTTTTAGTTATACTTTTACTTGAAACCATGTGAACTTGTAGAACCCTGCTTACGCATATGGAGTTTAGTACATCACACTGTTATCTAAATGAATATGAATACCTTATTGTTTTAAATTTTCCAATTTTAACAGAATATGCACGAATATAAACTTTAATTTTATCTAAACATTTTATTTCAAATAGCCTAGTTTATGAAAACGATACATATTACCAAATATTAGACAACATTTTAACATGAACTTAGATACTGATCACGTACCTATTTTAGCATAATTTATTAGCATACATAGCATTTCATCCATTTCTTTCAGAAATATACATATAAAATTATGGATTTATCGAGTATATATACAATTTTAGCTTTCACTTACCAATTTTTTACACCATTTCAATGATTTCAATGATTTCAAGCTATTTTATATCACAGAAACGAAAAAATAATTGAATACAGACGCGAGTAAATAATATTTGTATTGTATTTTCCATTCAAAGATTTGAAACTCAAGTTAAAATTTATGTTATAAGTATTGATATCCACTTTTAGTTATACTTTTACTTGAAACCATATGAACTTGTAGAACCTTGCTTACGCATATGGAGTTTAGTACACACTGTTATCTAAATGAATATGAATATCTTATTGTTTTAAATTTTCCAATTTTAACAGAATATACACGAATATAAACTTTAAGTTTATCTAAACATTTTATTTCAAATACCCTAGTTTATGAAAACGATACATATTACCAAATATTAGACATTTTAACATAAACTTAGATACTGATCACATACCTATTTTAGCATAACTTATTAACATGCAATAGCATTTTATCCATTCCTTTCAGAAATATACATATAAAATTATGGATTTACCGAGTATATATCCAATTTTAGCTTTCACTTACCAATTTTTTACACCATTTCAATGATTTCAAGCTATTTTATATCACAGAAACGAAAAAATAATTGAATACAGACGCGAGTAAATAATATTTGTATTGTATTATCCATTCAAAGATTTGAAACTCAAGTTAAAATTTATGTTATAAGTATTGATATCCACTTTTAGTTATACTTTTACTTGAAACCATATGAACTTGTAGAACCTTGCTTACGCATATGGAGTTTAGTACACACTGTTATCTAAATGAATATGAATATCTTATTGTTTTAAATTTTCCAATTTTAACAGAATATGCACGAATATAAACTTTAAGTTTATCTAAACATTTTATTTCAAATACCCTAGTTTATGAAAACGATACATATTACCAAATATTAGACATTTTAACATAAACTTAGATACTGATCACATACCTATTTTAGCATAACTTATTAACATGCAATAGCATTTTATCCATTCCTTTCAGAAATATACATATAAATATATGGATTTAACGAGTAAATATCCAATTTTAGCTTGCATTTAGTGATTTTTTACACCATTCCAATGATTTCGAGCTATTTTATATCACAGAAACGGAAACATATTTGAACATAAACGCCTGTAAAATAATATTTGAACTGTGTTTCCTATTCAAAAATTCAAATCTCAAATTAAAATTTATGTTCTATCACTTATCAACTATTTATCCCACATAACTTTTACCATAGAAACATCGTAGAAATTAAATATACGTTAAATGAAAATAATAAATTGTAAGTACCTAAAAATATCAAACACAAAATCTATTAATCAAAACTTAAAAAACTAAAAAAATGAAAAGTTTTTACAAAGTTAAAAAAAAATTTACAAATGAAAAAAAAAATTTACAAATGAAAAAAAATTTACAAATGAAAAAAAAAATTACAAATGAAAAAATTTTTTACAAAATTTAAAAAAAAGTTTTTACAAAAAAAAAAGTTAAAAAAAATATTTTACAAAATAAAAAAATAAAAAAGTTTTTTACATAAAAAAAAAAGAAAAAAATGTACAAAGGTTTAATATATTACAAAAAGTACCCATTTTTTACAAAAATTAAAAAAATTACAAAATTTTTAAAAAATTAGAAGTTTAATTGCTATTATTACCACTATCACTTCTCAGAATTTAGCAGCCTAGACTTTTGTACACTATATATTTTTAATACTATAAAGAAAATTTCAACTGCAATTGTACCAACACTATTATTAAGTTCGCATAAACCAAATTTTATACTGTATTTAGCGAATTTCCAATTAACATCTTCCGTGTAGAGTAACTTTTTCCTCTAACATTTGAAATCGTGTATATCTGCTACTTTCATATTTATAATTAATATTTCAGAATTAAGACCATACTAGCCATTTTAATATAACACCATATTTAAGCAAGATTCCATGATAAAGCTTATAATACTGATTATTTTTATTTAGTACGCATGCGCAGTTTTGTCACATGATCACTTTAACTGATGATAATATAAAATTTTGAAAAGTGATGCAGAGGTTCTCATTTCCCAAGTCAAATTCTTGCAGATGACTATTCAGATCACTGTATATGTATAGCTCCAGTAAATTTCCTGATTTTAACCCAGTTGGGGAAACAATTTATCTGTTAACGAATAAAGTAAGTTGTACTATATGATTGTAAAACATCAATAAATGATTATTTATCTATTAAATCTTTTCTAAGTATATAATTATATTTCTTTTATTGTATAGATGTTACACCAAGATGAATCAAAACAGCAGAAACTCTCTTTACCAGAAATGGATACCCCGGATGATTCATCGTCAACACATATAGAGTTAAAGAATAATATACATGTGAGTACTTATATGTGATATATTAGAATACATATATTAAACATAATTAGAGTGAATTTACAATAAAATATTGTACCAGATGTTCTATAAAATGTGATTTTTTTTCGTCTATAGTGTTAGAAGGAATTCTAAATATATGCATTTATTTCTCTTGCAGATGTGTTCCACTTGTAACAAATACTTTTCAAGTAAATGGAATTTAAAAGAACATATACAAATCCATACTAGTGAAAAACCATATACTTGTAATCATCGTCAAAAATCATCTACAAGAAAGCGTGAATTATCTTTTACTAGAAAATACAGACCATCAATCAGTTCATATGAAAACACATCCTGTTAAAAAATTGTTTCAGTGTGAAAAGTGTGAGAAAATATTCGTTATTCGTAATAAACTGAATAGACATATGACTGTTATGTTGAACTTGTCGAAGACAGTATCCCAAATCATATTGAAGATGGATATTCAAAAATTAACCAGTAGTTTGAAGAATTTAACAGTCAAAGATCAGATTGGATACTTCGGAAAATTGACTGTATAGAACATAAACCAACATAACATTTACCCAAACTACTCATGCAGCATTATTGATTTGACATATGATATCCAAAAAGTGAAATTTGTAAAGAAAAATCCAAAGTGTTGCAAAGAATTTTATTGATATAATTGATAAAATGTATTGAAGAGAAATTGATATAAATGTAGACAACATTCACAATGTATTGTTTAAATACCCATAATAATAAAAAATGTATCTATACACATCTGTGTTTATTTTTATAAAACATATTTCATTGTTAAAATACATTGTATAATTTTTAACATGAAATTTCTACATGACAGTAAATAACTAATTTTGCTTTACGTAAGACTTGAGATTTATCATAACTTGTTCAACGAAACAACATTTTCCCCAATGAATATCCAGTTTACACACATACATATGAAAATCAACTTTTGATAATACTATACATCAGATTAATGAAAAATATATAAAATTCATTAAAAAAAATTTTTTACAAATAAAATAAAAAAAATTTTACAAATTTAAAAAAAAATTTTTACAAATTAAAAAAAAGTTTTTACATATATATAAAAAAGTTTCTACAAAGTTAAAAAAAAAGTTTTTACAAACTAAAAAAAAAAAAGTTATAAAAAAAAGTTTACAAAACTAAAAAAAAAATTAACAAAAAAATAATAATAAATATTTCAAGTTTTTCTAAAAATATTTACATATTAACAAAAATTTACTCAAAAGTCAGAACCAGACCTATGTCTAACATAGCATTTTTTCGACTTCAGTTGTTAAAATCATAGTGTTAGCGCTGTGAAAATACAAAATAATACCTTCAAATGGTAATCTATGTTGGATCCAATATATAATGTATATTAAGAAACATTTGTGATTTCGGCAAATTAAATATGCATGAGAAAACCATTAATGTATCAGCAACTGATGGGACTCATTTTGCTGATGTTATATCAATCTATAAATCTGGAAGTTACCGACAGTAACAGTAACCAAAGACTAACAGATAGAGATGCTTTAAGGGTGTTGACATTACAGACAGATACAAGAAACAATTTATATCAGTCTTAATCAAATAAAAAAGCTTCAGAGTTTCCTTTAGATTTACCTACTGAAGTGTAGATAACTGAAAACATATCCATCGGTTCAGAAGTGACTAATATAACAGCAAAGCATACAGATAATGGGTATCGCGGACTTTTAGTTTATGTTATCACTTCAAGTGATGAATACTGCTGATTTCGGATACATATGCATACTAGTAAATTATATGATGAGTCGAAAATGAACCGAGAATTCATATCGTAGTATAACTTAAACATGTGTATCTGCTTATGACTTGAAAAATTCACGACATTCTACAACAACTGATTTCAAATTACACAACCAATAAAATATTTACCTTCAAGGAAAGAAAATGAAACCCCATTCAACTGTTTCAGAAATCCAAGTTGATCACGTCATCGATGTTGAACAGCAGGATCAGGCCTAAATCTAACATCCCATTTTTTCTCGATTTCGATTGTTTAAAGTGTTACTTTAAAGAGTAGTATAATGGTTGCCTAACCATTGTACATTTCTTTAAAATAAGAACTTTAAACAACCGAAATCGAGAAACCTATCGAGCTATCTAAATCGAGTTCCTATTTTAAATTGCTTATAAATTAGTTTCCTGTAGCTAAAATTATGCTATTATAATTTAGGTGTAGTAAAAGTTGTTTTAGTATTAGCATCAAAGTATTTGAAGTACATTACAAGAATTACATCAAGGAATTAAAACATTTAAACACATAACTAATAAAACATCAATATTTGTAGTCTTTTTTTTTTTTTTTTTTTGTAATACATATATATATAATCAAAAGCTTTTTTTTTTTTTTAAAGTTGCTATATCACTATTGATCAGTGATCTGACGACTATGATATAAAAATACTCTTCCTGTTGTTTTCTGATATGCCATCATCTATAAACATGGCATTTCCCGTAATTCCAAGATGGCAACATATTAGAAAACAACAGTCTGGCATGAGCATGGAAAGCACAACAAAAAACAGTGTACCCACTCATTCCACGTCTGTCTCCAGATTAAAAAAAAATTATAAGGAGGAGAGAAAAGAGAAAGATTTGGTAAATTCTACCATGATTAAAATATTGAATTCTTTATTAATTGAAACAAAGAATTTTCTTTTTTTTTTTTTAAAGTTGCTATCTCACTATTGATCAGTGATCTGACGACTATGATATAAAAATACTCTTCCTGTTGTTTTCTGATATGCCATCATCTATAAACATGGCATTTCCCGTAATTCCAAGATGGCAACATATTAGAAAACAACAGTCTGGCATGAGCATGGAAAGCACAACAAAAAACAGTGTACCCACTCATTCCACGTCTGTCTCCAGATTAAAAAAAAAAATTATAAGGAGGAGAGAAAAGAGAAAGATTTGGTAAATTCTACCATGATTAAAATATTGAATTCTTTATTAATTGAAACAAAGAATTTTCTTTCATAAAATATTAACATAGCATACACATTAAAATTCTTAATACTGCCTATAATGGAAATCTCATAGAGGATATTTTCTTTTTTCACTTTTTTCACTATTCTTTTTTTTCTGAAAATGCTCTAATATAATAGACGCTTTCAGTCGTGACGTCAATGATGACGTTTTGCTTGGAAACTGACTCCAAACAAACAGATGCTATGTTGTATTTTCTATTATGTTTGTATATTATACCTAAATCTTATGATTATATCTCACGGCAAAGCGTTTTAATACATTATATGCAGTGGTAATATTTTCTACGATTTATATTTAATAAGAAATGACACATAGCAACCGTTTGTTTGGAGTCAGTATCCAAGCAAAACGTCATGACTGACGTCACACTGAAAGCGTCTATTCTATATAACTCAGTGGGTCTGCTGTAGCATAATTTATAGTTTTTATACGGGCATCATATTATGTGTAGCTCGTTGTATTATATTTATCTAATTCATAATTTTGTGTAATTTTGATTTTCAAATTTGGCAACACTCTAAAGTTTTAGTTTTTGTTTGGTGAAAAGTTAGAATTGGATTTAGAGATGTCAGTCGTTTTTATTTGGAAATACACATATTAAAATAATTAAGGATCGTACATGAAAGTCGTCTCCCTACAGGTCTAACATAGAAAGCTTTAAAATAATTAGGCACAAGCTCTCAAAAATAAAAATTAAATAAAAAATATTACATACACTTACGATGTTTTGTCGCACTAAACAAATAAACCTGGATCATAAGCCTCTCCTTTTATGTTAGATTTTTCTTTTTAATTTTTATTAATGTATAAAAATGCTTCATCAGTTGCTTATATTTTCATTAAAATGGAATACTGTTAATATAACAAAACTGTGATATCAACATGTTATGAGATTCATTTGTATTAGTAAATAAAAATATTTGTTAAAATTTGATAAAAAGAGTTTCTAATATTTTTATTAAAATATTTATTTCGATAGCAAATTGTTTGAAATTTGAATATTCAAGGTTTTGAATCATCAAAATTCATTTTTTAATTTGATTAAAAAAAATTTTTAACGTTATATATAACGTTAAAAATATAAAGCAACCAATAAACATTTTAAATTAAAAAAAATAATTAAAAAAAATCTGAAATACAATATTTAAATAAGTATTTTATTTTAATAATAAATATTAATCTGGAATTGTTATTAATGTCAAAATTTACCATTTAGCATGAAAAATATATAGCAACTGGCAAAATATTTTAAAATAAAAAGCAGAAAAAAAAATCTCGAAGAGAGCGTGAGGTTCGAACTCAAATCATCTAGATAGAAAGTCAATGCTTTAGCCATTCACCCACCAAGCACACAACAAAATTGCAACAAAATATTTATATAAGTAGGCAAAGCGTGATCTGAACATTTGGTTCTTAAGTTCACTGTAACTGTATGTTTTAAACCTACTCCACTTTCCAGTCTCCTTCGACCATGGTCGTTGTGGTCGTGTAAGCTGAACACGGCCAATGTAAGAAACAAACTAGTAGCAAGTAAAACTCATTTATCACCTTGCCAAATTCAACGCTGCCAAGTGTCTCGCTTGTTCTAGGATTGAGCTAAAATGACTTAACTTACAGAAAATCAATTTGATATAGATAAGAATAAAAAATTTAAATGCAATTTCTTAATCTTTTGTGTTAAAATAAATTTTGTAAGTTAAAAAATACATTGGACAGTCATAAAGATTAATGAGTTCCTATTTTAAATTGCTTATAAATTACTTTCCTGTAGCTAAAATTATGCTATTATAATTTAGGTGTAGTAAAAGTTGTTTTAGTATTAGCATCAAAGTATTTGAAGTACATTACAAGAATTACATCAATGAATTAAAACATTTAAACACATAACTAATAAAACATCAATATTTGTAGTCTTTTTTTTTTTTTTTTTTTTTTTTTTTTTTTTTGTAATACAAATCAAAAGCTTTTTTTTTTTTAAAGTTGCTATATCACTATTGATCAGTGATCTGACGACTATGATATAAAAATACTCTTCCTGTTATTTTCTGATATGCCATCATCTATAAACATGGCATTTCCCGTAATTCCAAGATGGCAACATATTAGAAAACAACAGTCTGGCATGAGCATGGAAAGCACAACAAAAAACAGTGTACCCACTCATTCCACGTCTGTCTCCAGATTAAAAAAAAAATTATAAGGAGGAGAGAAAAGAGAAAGATTTGGTAAATTCTACCATGATTAAAATATTGAATTCTTTATTAATTGAAACAAAGAATTTTCTTTCATAAAATATTAACATAGCATACACATTAAAATTCTTAATACTGCCTATAATGGAAATCTCATAGAGGATATTTTCTTTTTTCATGATAATAACAAAACATTAATGATAACTTGTAGATAAATATTCTGCAAGGATTCTTACGTGGCTCACAAAAGTTACTCAATCTGCATAACTGTTATTGTCACAGCTACCATCAGTTCAATTCACAGCTTATGAAGGTTTAAAAAAGTTTGTTTTTAAATCACAATTTAAAAAAAAATCTTATGTTTAATATATTTTCTAAGAATTATTTCATATTTTAAAAAATAAAATAGCATAAAGGCAATGAATCGAAAATTTCTCTTTATAAATTTTTTGGAAAAAAAAGGTTGATGGGCACCAAAATTCATACTTTTGCTATATAAAATAAATTTTATTTTCGGCCCTGGAAGAAACAACAAGAATTTAAACGATAGTATACATTAAATTTACCTTACATGTATATGAATACCTTTTAGAGTAAACAATGCTGCAAGCAAAACTCAGACTATGAAAAGTAATAAAATGACAGAATTCTCACTTAAAGAAATTATATAATTATGATCTTATAATCGTACCTTTCAATTCGCAAATTTTTATTTATTGAATTAAGCTTTTAAATAACGTTGGATATGATATGACACAATGCACATACACAAGATACTACAACACAAGATAGACTAGACCTGACTAGACTCCACAAGATATTCTAAAGTGGTTGGTTGGTTGGTTATTGGCTCGTAGCATATGAAAATCAAGGGCGCTGTATCAGAAGAGATGTCAGAGAAAGATGGCAAGACTTCATCCTCCCATCTTTAATGCAATGCAAATGATTTGTATGAAAAAAATAATTTGAATGAAGTTGTTTGGAGTGAAGTATAAGACAGATGAGTAGCATTTCTTTAACTGCGAAATCGCAAAAAATCTAGAATCGCGGCTATCTTATGGGCCGGGATCCAGATAGATTTTGCGCTGTTTGCGATACGAGATTGACCAATCAGAAGCCTGCATTTTTGCGAAACATTCGCTGTTTATTAGTAAACAAATTTTGACAGGTGTCAAGGCGGGGCTTATTTCCGTAACTGCGAAAATTTCGCAAAAATGCTATCCAGGTGAAGTTATAAACTCCGCCTTTCGCACTAAGCTAAAAAATAGACATGGAGTGTACGTCAAACTGCCGTATTCAGTTTTTCTGATTCAATTTTCAAGTAATATTTGATTTTTAATAATTTATTTTAATTATTACGGATAGGTCAGTGCGCTGATAACTGTTTCACATTGAAGCAGTTACAATTTTTTGATTAAATACTGAAATATACAGTTTAATGCATAAAACGGTCATTTTTGTAATCGTTTAGCATGTTTTCTCTATAAATGTACTCTCTTTTTACAAGTCTGTGTAATTGTTGTCAGAAGCAAACTAGTAAAAAGCAGATAAAAATAAAAATATTTACTATCCAAAACTGATGATTTCTCAAAAATGATGACCTTTCTTAGTAGAAATATTTCCCAGACGTAACGCGCCACCAACCTAAAGCAACTGAAAATTGTATCATCTCTCCAGGCTTATTTGAGCTCAGCAGTTTTCTTCTTGAGTGACAGTTGAAGGAGGAGTTTAAAGTTAATTTTCGCAATTAACTTTTCTCGATCAGTAAAATAGAGAAAACTTCGCAGCTAGTTTTTCGCTATCTCGCATGAAAATCTGCGAGTACTCAGAGGTGCCGCAAAGAGCGTAAGCGCAAAGTTCGGCGTAAGCGCAAAGTTCGCAGCGATATTTTCGCAATCTCGAATGAAACTGTGAAAGAGTTTGTATTTGATCGATGTTGCATTTGTGCGTTTCAGTGTAACCACTATAGCAGAATATTTTATTATTCGTCGATTACAACGATGTAAAGCCCGCATTTTATGGCATTTAAGAGATCGGGCTAATCCTTTTTAGCCCTCACTTTTTAATCTCAGTGTAGCAGAGTTTAAAAACCGTTTCAGACTATCTAGAGGACACCAGATTGTTAATACGAGCAAATCTTGCGTGTATATGTGTGTGGTTTTATATATATATATATATATATACAAATTTTATCTTAAAAACGGCTCTAACGATTTTGACGAAATTTTGTATCCTACCGTTTTGGGGCACCAGAAAACCACTGGGCTAGGTCACATGTTCCAGAAAATTCGATTAGTGGGTCACCATGGGTCATGGTCAAGCTATTTGTATCTAAAAAACGGTTCAAACGAATTTGACTAATTTTCGGGCACGACAAGACTATTGAGCTGGGTCACATCTTCGAGAACTTTAGATTAGTGGATCATTTTTGGGTCATCGCGGATCAAGTAAAATTTATCTAAAAAACGGCTCTAACGATTTTGATTAAATTTTGTATCCTACGAGTTTCGGGCACGAGAAAATCATTGGGCTAGGTCACATGTCCGAGAAAATTCGATTAGTGGGTCACTGTGGGTTAAGCTAATTTTATCTAAAAAACAGCTCAGACTATTTAAGAGCCTACACTAGTCACGCGAAAAAACGCTCACGCTAATGTTAAGTCTATGGGAAGGTTATCCCGCGATTTCTCGCTCGCATTTTAATATTTTTAAAGGATTTCTTTTTGCGTAGGATAGCTGAGGTCGATCTGCAACGTTGTTAGTTTTTATTATTTTTATTTTGGTTAAAGTTTTTTTTATAAGCGGACATTTTAAATTTTGGAACCGGTTGCAACCGGTTCTGAAAATGAAAGTACCCTTATATAAAAAAAAAAAAAAACTGGAGCCAAAATCGAAAAAGTAAAAACTAACAACGATAGAGATCGACGTCAGCTATCCTACGCAAAAAAAATCATTTAAAAATATTAAAATGCGAGCGAGAAATCGCGCAATAACATTCCCATAGACTTAACATTAGCGTGAGCGTTTCTTCGCGTGACTAGTGTAGGCTCTTAAACAAAATTTTGCATCCTATGATGGTTTTCGGGCAAGAGAAGGCTGTTGGGCTAAGTCACATGTTCGAGAAAATTCGGTTAGTGGGTCATTTTGGTCATGGGTCAAGCTATTTTTATCTTAAAAACGGCTCAGAGGATTTGAACTAAATTTAGTATCCTACAGTTTTAGGGAACGAGAAGACTATTGGGCTAGGTTACATATTCGAAAAATTTCGATTAGTGGGTCATTTTGGGTCAAGCTATTTTTATCTTAAAAATGGCACAGACTTTTAAAACTAATTTTTGTATCCTACGGTTTTGGGGCACGCGAAAACCATTGGGCTAGGTCACATGCTCGAGAAAATCCGATTAATGGGTCATTTTTTGGTGACTGTGGTCAGGCTAATTTTATCTTAAAAACGGCTCAGAGGATTTGAACTAAATTTAGTATCCTGCAGTTTTAGGGAACGAGAAGACCATTGGACTAGGTCACATGTTCGAGATATTTCGATTAGTGGGTCACTATGGGTCAAGCTAATTTTAACTATAAAACAGCTCAGACTATTTAGACGAAAGTTTGCATCCTATGGTTTTCGGGAACGAGAAGACTGTTGGGGTAGGTCCCGTGTTCGAGAACTTTAGATTAGTGGGTCATTTTTGGGTCAACGCGGGTCAAGTTAATTTTATCTAAAGTACGGCTCTAACAATTTGATTAAATTTTGTATCCTACGAGTTTCGGGCACGAGAAAATCATTGGGCTAGGTCACATGTCCGAGAAAATTCAATTAGTGGGTCTAGCTAATTTTATCTAAAGAACGGCTCAGACTATTTAGACTAAATTTTGTGTCCTATGGTTTTCGGGCACGAGAAGACTGTTGGGCTAGGTCACGTGTTCGAGAACTTTCGATTAGTGGGTCAACGCGAGTCAAATTAATTTTATCTAAAGAGCGGCTCTGGCGATTTTGATTAAATTTTGCACCTGACACCTGACGAGTTGCGGGCACGAGAAAATCATTGGGCTATATCATACGTCCGAGAAAATTCAATTTGTGGGTCATTTTTGGGTCACTGTGGGCCAATTTTATCTAAAATACGACTCAGACTATTTTGACTAAATTTTACATCCTACGGGTTTCGGGTACGAGAAGACAATTGGGCTTGGTCACATGTTCAAGAAAATTTGATTAGTGGGTCATTTTGGTCATGATATTTGAACTCAAAGCTAATTTTGATCGAGCATAGCTCGTTCGATATTTATTCTAGAAAAGAATAACATTTTTTGCATGATTTTTTAATTTTTAAATAAGAAAAGAATAAACGTGAATGTGTCTTAGAGATTTACATAAGTATTTATTATTAAAAAAAATAAACAATCAATATTTAGATGAAAATAGTTATTAGGGTTTCTTAAGAAGAGTCTTAGGGTCAATTAAAAACGGAACCATTATAAGATCACTCGTGTGTCTGTTTGTTACAGTAGTTTTTCTGGTAAACTGGGGAATGTGGAAAGTTCAAACTTGAAAAAGTCATAAAGCCTATTGATCAGTGTTGAATTCAGAGGGTGGCCCGGGGGGAACACCCCCCTTCCGGAAGATTTGAGATCTTATGCTTTTAATGGTTAAAAAAGTACAATTCTCCCCCCCCCCCCCTCGGAGCCACAGAAATCCCTCCCGCAGAAAAGTGTCTGAATTCAACACTGCTTATTAGCCTTAGCCATTCACAAATATATTTAGGAAAATTTTAGGGAAGGTAATTAAATTACTTTTTTTTTTTTTTTTTAATATTGTGTGAAAGACTTCGTAACTCCGAACTCAAAAATACAATTGTTTTAATTTTAGGTATTATATTTTCAGAGATATCGTCGAAAATGTACTGCAAAAATATGTCCCCCACACCCCTATTTCCGAATCTAGTGAAAATAAAATTTTGAAAAAAATAGGGGTAGTAGGAGTTTATTCAAATCTTTAAGGAAAACTATAGCGATTTTCCTAGGTCAGATAGTTTTTGAGAAAAACGCATTTTTCCGTTACACACAAACTTTACTTTTTGGGCGGCCCGCAAGGGAGTTGCGCTTAAGGTACTTATCGATGCAGAATCATCCAAGGATAGTTAATAATGATTTTCAAAAAATAAATAAATTTGGTAATTAGCCGAGATATTAATTAAATTACTTGTCTTTAAAAAAATTGGGGTTGTAAGAGTGTAATTAATAAATTCAATATATGGAACACTTTGAGCGCGAGTTATACTCGCACTTGATCGATTTATTTTTATGTATACTGTCTGTCACTACTATGAGAATCATGTTTTCAAAAGTTTCTCTTAAAATCTCAAAAACAGTTTAAAGAGTATATAATTGAAAATATTATGCAGTTTCATAACTTTATACTTCATGAAAATATAGAAATATCAATTAAAAAAATATGATAGATTTTTATAAATTAATTTTTAGATAAATGCATTTAAATTGTGAAAGAAGATGTGGCAACTATAGACAGTGCAACATAAAGACCGTTATATCTTTTGACCTAATTAACGTATTTAAATGTGATTTGTGTCATTTTACTCTAATGCGTGTACAGCAGTACTATCAACGCAGGGTCCGAAGGTGGAGTCCTGCACGACTAGAAAACGGAAATTCTGCTTAAAGTCAACCCCAAACCCAAAGTGAAAAAAATGAATCTATATTTTAATACAATTATGAAAATGTAGTTTATAATTATATCTCTAATATCAATTTTATTTATTTTTTAATAAAAATGAACACATACACACTCATTAATATCCATCTTATTAAAAAAAGTCCTTCCGGCCTGTACCGAGAGGAAAAGGTAGCTTTCCTATATCTTCGTTTTAAAATTTTAGCTAATGTTACACGAAAACAGCAAGCTAAAATGCAAAGAAACGTTTACAAAAGATTCGTTAATACTGAATTTGAATAAGAAATTCGCCAAATTATTGAGCAATAGCCAAATTGCCTTCATTTATGAAGATTTATTTTGGTCGCCAAATTTGGCAATATTTCGCCAAATGTCGCCAATTTTGGCGAGAATTTGGCGCTAACGGATATGAATATATAGTTTTATGCGTATGATTGGGAAAATTATTACAACAATGAAAGAAAACAATTTGCGAGTAATCGCGTTAATGTGCTGTTTTGTTTCAGAATGTCAGCCACCCTAGAATTTCAAACTGCTCTATCTCAGCCATTTTTTAAGATAGAGGTAAACCAAAAAATGCTCTGGAATCCTTGTATCAAGGCCTAACCCGTAATTAAAAAATAAATTTGAATTTTTATTTTTTTTGTATATTTATTTTAGTTTTAAATGGCCGCCATCTTGAAACAAAATGGCGGACCAAGCTGGCCAACGAACTCGGTCGAGACATTAGTGACCTCAATACACACAGTTAGTTTCATCAAAATCGATTCATAAATACGGGCGTTATCGTATGACATAGGTCAGATATATATATATATATATATATATAATATATAAATCAACATTTGAGTGGAGGGTGGTTTTGGGGTCTGTGGATCATGATCGGTGAATATATATCGAAATTTTCCGGAACTGCTTTCCTCCGAACGGCTGCAATAGGTAGCTTTATACTTTTTTGTATTGAAAGCTACCTAATATTTAGGACTTTCTTTTGAAATACATCCATTGTTTAAAACTTTCACCTGAATCAGACCCGAAAATATCT
This sequence comes from Maratus michaelseni, assembly GCA_963931845.1. NCBI lineage: Eukaryota > Metazoa > Arthropoda > Arachnida > Araneae > Salticidae > Maratus > Maratus michaelseni. The sequence continues at coordinate 322,080,864 of OZ007595.1, read as the reverse complement.
AAACTAAATTTGAAAAAGACCCATACAAGGAACTTTTTAAGTGAACCCGACCCACACTGAAATAAATAGTGCAAACCCGAACCCCGGGTCGGGTTCAGGGAAAATTGAGTAACTCGAGCCATGGAGTACTCTACCCAAATGACGGCCTTTGAAGGCTTTTTTAGTACTTCTCAGAATATTTTCAAATACTAGCTTTAAAAAAATGTATATTTTTCAAAGTTATTTTGTTTTAAAATAATTAATATTTGTATATCTTTTTAAGACTTTCTAACATCAATAATAGTCAACATAATATAGCTGAAAAATGTTTACAACTTCGGTTTCCTGCCCACACTTTAATTCCCATAAACACAGTCCAGTTGCCATGTAATTTATATATGTTATTGAGCTTTGCTGTAGCATTATCTCTCTTGAAAATGAAGTGTGCCGTATTTAAAGTCCGTTTATAGGGATTAGAGTACTGCATCAAATCGGGTAACCTGATTTTATTCGACCCAATTCGTAGGTCGGGTTGATGCTAATTTTTACTGTAATTGTTTCGGTTTAGGAATTGATTCTTGTGGTCGGGTTTAAGTTTACTCAATTTTTCAAAAAAAATCTAGAATATTTTTTCCAATGAAAAATACTATATATTTGAACATTAATGAGTACATATATATATATATATACATGTTCATTTTTCCACATAAAAGATAAAATTGACATTAGTCATAACTGTATTTTCCTTAATTATTTTAATATATGGATTTATTATCTTTTATTTCAGGTTTTGGGTTAACTTGAAATAGAATTTTTGGGTTCGGTCTGGATATAACCCGACCCAAGATCCTGACCCAACTCTAAAAATAGACACAAAATAATTCCATTATATTATAGTCTATTGGGAAAAATAGCTTGCAGCGTATTTTAATGATGCTACACCATTTCAAACAACACGAAATTGATATGTATTTCTGAGGTGCACCGAAACATGCTTTCTACAGAATATATAGTGTGGAAAGCATTTATCACGCTTTTACAGGATCATACTAAAGAATCCTGTTACATAATAGTCCACGGACAAAAAACATTTGTACTGTATTTTAATGATGTTACACAATTAAAAACATAATAAAAACACAGTTCATTCTTTTTGTGTCCCTGTAAATCTATACTAATAAAAGAAAGTTTTGCTTTGTATGTGTGTGTCCGATGGCAAGGAAAATCTAGCACAGCTAGAAGTAAAAAAATTTAGGTGAGGATAGTACGAAACCTGTCCTGGTGCACCTGAGAATCATAATTGTAATATTTTGAGAATTAGCATAGATATTAATTAAAAACTCATCAAAATCGCAAAAATGAGATCAGGATTTAGAGAAATAGGATCGTTACAGTACTGTAAACAACATTTATTGTATAGGAAACCAGGGTCAAATATTCATTTATTTAGTCAAAATTACAGGGCATCACGCCAATCCGAAATTGCATTTTCATTCATACCTTTCACAGTTGTGAAGATATTTTAACAAAATTCGCAAAAGACTCATCTTTGTATGAATCGTAAAGATTTCGTTAAAATATCTTCACTACTGTTAAAGTTATGAACGAAAACGCAACTTCGGATTGGATCAAAATTAGGGATTTGTGGTTGAGTACTTCGCCATAACGTTTTTTCTCTTGGCTTATATCCATAACTTATTTTATAATGTTCCAAACTTCTCCAAACTAGTTTCATTTTGCCAAATTAGCATAATAATCAACACTCACAGCTTCAGGGTATATTTCTATAAAAGAGCTACCAGAATTTTCTAATAATAATCTAACCGAAATTTTAAATTAAGTTCCTAGCTTAACGAAATGAATCAATCTTTAAAGGTGTATAGTGGTCCTCCTAATTAGTCATTTAACGAAGGGTACTGAAAAATCTGCTCCCCCTTCATGTTTTTTCCTCTAACTGTGTCCAGTTTCCGTATCTCAGCAACTAATTTTCTAATTTGAACGCAACTGATTCCAAACATTATAATTAACTTAAAAATCACCCTTTTTAACATTAAAATAAACTTATGATAATCACCCTCTATAGCATTAAAGTAAACTTATCAGATGTATATACTACTCTTTCCAAATAATAATTTCAGATTTTTTTTTAATTTCATTTCAAAGTATCTCGAGTTCTATGGGCCCAATTACGAGTGGGTTTGGCTCATTCAACTTGATGTTGATTTGATAGCCTTGCATATTTTAGCTCCAGCTTCCACCGCCACGGGGCACATTCTTATCTCGCATTCTATGCGCCCGATTACAATGGGATTTGACTCATTCGACTTGATTTCGATCGCCTAAGAGATTTTAGTTCCACTTTCCTCTGCCAGTAGACGCATGAAAAATGTAAAAAAATTTGTTAAGTGATATTTTAATGGAATATAAATTATTAAAAAATAAATATGAATTTTTTAATTTTATCAATGAGTAATAATATGGATCATAATTACACTACTTTGTTGATGAATAAATGAGCCTTATTGTTTTAAAAATCATTAAAAAAATTATTTCATACAAAATATAAAATCATATAAATTTGAGGTTTGTTTTAATTTATTATCCCGGGCCCAGGTAACGCCAGCTTGGTCAGCTAGTGAAAAATAAATGCTAATAGTTGTGGTATGCATTTTTAAGTTCAACTAACTATCTGCATATTACATGGTAGGTGTATAACACAGGTAACGTGATGTGTATAAATTTTATGTACCCTATACACGGCTTCAAAAAAGAACTTGTAAATATTACTGCTTATTAGTGTGGAATTGCTTAAGGGTGTATTCAAATAGAAAATGCTTATTTTGAGACACATTCTTAAATTCATTTTTGCTCTAAAATGCATCCAATTGCAGGTTCTCTTATTCAGAAACTTTATAATGTCCGTATTGTCTCGATTTTTTGATAAAGGCAGAATATATTTCAAAAAATGCTGTCAAAGTGGACATTTTGAACCGAATTTCCGGAAGCGATAGTGCTGGAAACAAAAAAAAAATTATCATACTGTGAAAATAATTGTTTGCAAATCAATTTCTAATTAACTGAACGAAAAATAAAAACATGGGGCCCTTATAAATCTCTTCATAAATCACGTTGCCAAGTTTGATGTTTTTATTTTAAAAAATGAGTCTGTAAATGTGTCTCAAAATTTTGAGTTGTTGAGCGTGGAAAAATATTTTTTTTGAATACCGCTTTAAGGATGTTTTTCACTTGTGTTATGCATTTTCCTGTTGAATCATTTTTGAATACTAAGAGATGTTTGTACAATGTAAATAAATTCATATATAGGACACGCAAAGAACTATATACATTGTCATCTATGGATAGTAATTGCTGGAATTGCATTTTTAGTTGTATTATGAATTTTTTACCCGAATTAAATTTTAGCTTAATATGTGATGTATATAAAAATCTGTAAATAATATACAGGGCTGTACGAAAGAATTCAAGTGCATTTCTGCTTATTACTGGAGATTGCTTAAGGTGAATTTTTAACTGTGTAATGCATTTTCTAACTGAAATCCCCCCCCCCCATAAAATATAGTATATGTACAAATTACATATCATATACAGAGCTGCAGAAAAGAATTTGACTATTTTTTGCCATTATGGACAGAAAATTCTGAAATCAGGTTTTTAAATTTATTTTACATTTTCTGAAATATCTACTTACATATTTTCTTTGACTTTATTAGACGGAAGAGTTTTTTTTGTAATGATATTCTGGATATAGATATGCACAGGCTCGGATGGAGAACCTTACTTTTTTTCTGCAGACTTGGTCCGGGCTAGATGTTTTTTCCAGCCTTGACCCGTGCAGACTTCTACATACTCTCCTCCGAGTCCATGTTGGGTTGCCATTTTATTGATTTATTTTTGTAAAAGTTAATGTGATGTTCTATATTTGTTTATCGAAATCATTATACATTTAATTTGGTTTAATAAATTAGAGATATTTTTAAACATCTATTATTGTCTCTCTAGAGCTTTACATTTATGATTTTCTTACTGAATCTTCATTTGAATGTAATTGTCTAAATCATTTTTTTTTAATCAGTGTTTCTTTAATCATATTGTTGTTATTCAGTATTCCATGAATTTCGAACATCATCTGAAAATAAAATCTATGCATAAGTAAGTGTGCTTTTTGAATAATTATAATAGTAGGATAAAATTGATTCAAAAATATCAGCACATTTTCTAGAAATTCGGTCGACCCGGACCGAACATTTTACCTTTATATCGAACCAAGCCGGAACAATAATTTTTATTCTACAAATCAGACCTATAAACTTTGGCCCATCTTATAATTCTGGATGTGCTGGAAAGTGTTTCATAATCTATAAAACTTAAAATAAATGCCTAATGCAGGGTTATTATTTTAATAGCAGGTGACATTAACACTTTTGACTTCTTCCCCTACAAACATTTTTGAGTTAAAAGGTAAAACTTGATGCTAAATTTACCATAATTTATGTTCTTCTGCAATTTATTTTTACATGAGAGAAGGCTAATTGGAAATGCTGATATAGCCTTAAAAAAAAGATATGATCTTTCTCCCCTCAGGAATAAAGGTGTTTATTGTAAATTCATACACACATTGTTGACTTGCTAATATGTAGCACAACTGGAATGATCGGAAATAATTTTCCACTTTGTAATAACTTTCACAAACATGTCACAAACTATTTACATGGACATACGCAAGAAAAGGCTGCAGACTCACCCTCCTCCGCTGTAGATCCTTGAAAAAAGTATTGAGAGAAAATAAATATAAAAGCTGTTTGTGACTGAATTAATTACTGCATGATTGCAATTTGATTGTTTTAGTATTTTAAAGGTTTCTATTTTATATCATTACAAGTTTAAGCCCTTATTAAAATAATTGCTAATATGTAGCATTTTATTTCAACTTTAAATTTTTCATTCACTATTCAATCACTCATTCACTAATGCTACTTAGCATAACTACTGTGTGTCCAATTTGCTACTGTCTTTGAGTTTTCTCAGCTACATTCCCTTTCTTTTAAGAGGGCTTAATTTCTAACAAAAAGAAATACTGGAGTTTTAATATTCTCTGATATCAACAACTGTAGTGTACCCCTCCCTTCCTGCCCCTTCTTCTGCATATTTGTATGTCATACTTCATTTGCAAATTTAAAACATTTTTTTCTTCAGCAAAAGAAAAGTCTTAATATTTATTTGAATATATTCTCTATGCTTACGAGCATAGTTGTAACTATTATGTTTTTTTTTTTTTTTTTTGTTATAATTTTTTTTTTCTGAATAGTAATCTTTGCCTTATTTAACCATAGAAATCTGCTATTAAATAAGATGAAGATTACCATTTGGAAATAGTTTGGTAGCTATGCATTATATATATATATATATATATATAATAAAATCTAATAAATGAACCGATAGCAAAAACATTTATTTATAAGGGCAATTTTTAGAAAATCATTCTTGTGAAGGATTTTTTTTAATATCAAACCAGTAAAACATAACATGTAATTATATGTTTCTGCGGCCTTTGGTGCACAATATTTATAAGCTCTCATGAATTCTGGCTAGTATTTAAATATTCACTAAAAATAAAGAAGTACTGGAGCTGTACTCTGGTGCAAATTAAGCACTGCTTTTAAGAATATGAATTTGGGAGAACAGGAACCCTAGCAGAACATAGAGCCCATTCTATCCTTCTAGATATTTTCCCACTTATTTTGGAGGGAAATAAAGCTCCTTGTGCAAATGGACTTGACAAAATAAGGTAATACAGTAAAGTCAATGAAAATCGAATTTGTCTAGAGTGAAATCTCGTCCTAAGTGGAAAAATTGCTTGGTCCCAGTAAAAAGGAATACTATTATTTATAAATGGTGGGGCGCTTGGAAAGACGAAATCCTGTCTGAAATGCAATTTTCTTTCGGCCTCTTGCGATTCCATGTCAGCATGTTTCAATGTTCTTTTGAAAATATAATTAAATACTTTTTCCTCTGGGCCAGAACTAACTTCTTTTTGGGGTCTGAAGATAAGTACTTTCCATTTCTGCAGGTTTGTGAAGAGGAGGGGTATTAGTGCAGGGAGTATGGGTTTAAAAAAGGTCTTAGGAAGTTTAGAAAATGCTCTTCAAATATTTCAAAAGACAAAATTATTCTTCCAGCTTCATGGTTTTCATACAATCCATATTTCATGCACTGAAATTTAAACATTATATTTCTCCTCTAGAGATGTAACCTATATGTTATATAAGGAATTTCAGTATAATTATAATGATTATAAACTTTAAGAGGTGGTAAAGCACACTACAACAGATAATTTTTTTACAGGAAATAAAAGATCGCAATCGATTCATTCAGTCAAAACTACAGGGTGTTTCACTTCAATCTAAGTTGGGATTTTTGGTAATAACTTTAACAATAATGAAAATATTTTAATGTTATTTCGAACAAAATTAACCTGTTGTGTACAAAATGCTATAATAATTAAAAGTGCTAGAAGTGCACAATATATCAGTTCCGTCATTGTAATGTCAACTTCACTCCTAAAAGTGGATTGTCTAATATAATGCTGATTGGATGCAGATGGTGGCTGTTCCGTACCAAGACGCAACCGCTGTTGTAGCAGCGCCACCTATAAAAAAAAGAGTTAATGAGTGGGCAGTGTTGCTCCAAAATTTGTGTAGAAAGGAGCCGTGGTGATCATGCTCTTAATGTTGATTGCATTTTTGAGTTTAATGAGAAGTAAATAATAATAAAAAGTGTTTCGTACAGTCCACCATGCGTCGAGCTATTTCTTGTGTTTGAAGAGTGGCCACTTTCAGCTCATCTTGTGATATTGTCTCATTTCATGCGGTGGAAGTGGCAACCTTTTGCATCCAATGAGAGTTAAATTAGATGATCACTTTTCAGAAAACAATTGAAATTACATGTGCACTGAACGAATTACTGTGTATGTATACCATTCTTCCTGATTTTGTCATATTTTGCACACAACAAATTAATTCGGTTGTAAATAGAGTTAAAATATTTTCATTATTGTTACAGTTATGAACAAAAATTCTGAACTTAGATTGAAGTAAAGCACTATGTAATTTTGACTGAATGAGTGGATTGTGATGCTGGTTTCCTATAAATAAAATTATTTGGTTCATTGTACTCTACCATCTCTTAAAGATTATACAGTGTTTCAGTATAAAACTTACAAAGTGTTTTGTCAAGAAGTTGCTAAATTTTTAAATCAGAGATTTCTTCTTTACCAAATTAAAGAATGATTGGTACTTCTCTATTATCCCGCTGACCACTTTTCATAACAAAAAACTATCCAAACTGTAATGCCAAATAAACGGGAGAACGTTGCCACTGGAATATCAAAATAAATAAAATATAAAAATTTAAGAACACAATTGTTATTTTAATTAATGAAATAACTAATAAATCAGTAAAACATAATGAAAAATACACGTAAATGTCGAATTAGAAACCACTTGATGACATAACAAACACGTATAATGCTTCTGACATCAAGTAAATGGGATTGCATTTTTGGCGTTTAATCTTGCAATTTGGCGATAGTTTTTTGTTATGAAAAGTGGTTGACGGGATAATAGAGAAGTACCGAATTATTTCTAAACTTTTTCTTTTGGAAGGGAAGGGGGGATTCTTTTCTATGGTAGATGAAAAGGGCGAAACATACAAAATGCATAAGTAAAATAAAACAAAAACATCAGTAAATAAAATTTAAATATATTGTATTAAATTTATAAATAAATTTTGTCGACAACACACATAAAAAGGCAGGCACAATGAAATAATTCTCCTCCAATAAAGATTAAGAAATGAAGAAATAATAGATAGAAAATTATCATAGAGAACTTTGCACTTAGGTCAAAATTCTAATACTATCACACACACAGACCATATTTTACATTAAATATACTCAAGATGCATTTTACGTTAAAATCATAACACGTCAGGGTTAGAAATTAGTGGTCGTTAGTTGCCAAATGCAACTAAATTATTGCATTTGACGACCACAAAATTATACCTGGTCGACTCCTAGCCTTTTTTTTTTTTTTTTTTTTAAACAGATGCTTTTATTCCTACTTTAGCAAATTCTATTTTCGTGTTATTTAATATATGATTTTTTTTTTATTATTTAATATTTTTCCTTCCTTATTTTCTCCTAAAATAAGATACTGTATAAAGAATGTTTTAAAATTTCAGTGTTTTCCCTTAAAAAAAAAGTATTTATATAGAAATCAATATCTTTAAATGCCATACAAATATACATTAATTGGTATCCAATAGTTCATTTATTTGCTTTTTTTTTTTTCATTTTCTGATGTACTTTCAGTCATAGGATACATATATATATATTAATTAAGCTTATACCTGGTTGTATCTAAAAGTTCAAATTTTCTTTCTATGGATATAATTGCTTGATAATCTATTTTGTATGCATATTAGCTTTATAAAAAGAATTATTTAAACATTTTTCTAGAATCCAAATATTGTAGTTTAATGCTGTTTTACAATTTTATAGAAAGCCAGATTTTATTTTGTTTTAGTGATTAACACAGAGATAAAATGTTTAATATGTAGAGCTCCCTCGCCCTTAACACATAAAGATAATTACAATATTATTGTTAACATGGGTTCGAAAAGAAATGAGAAAATATGATATAACATAAAATTGCAACCATGAAATGAAACTTGACACCTACGAAAAAAATTGCAGGTGTCATTTGACGCCTTACTTAGAATTCTCAATTTCTAACCCTGTAACACGTTGAAATATTTTTCTAATTTAGCCACTTTTTAACATAAGTGAATAGAATCAATCGATCAGGTTTCAGTATGAGAAATTTTGAAAATATAGGGGTCAAATCAACCAAAAATTTTCAATATTCAACCTGAACATTTCAGATTTTAATGAAACCTTCAGGAATCATTCTCCCTGATGATAGAAATGAGAATATACTTTTATAATTTTTTTTATCTCAGTAAATTTTCATACAATTAATTTTTTTAATTAAAAAAAAATCATGATTTTTTGGCTTGTATAAACATTACCAATTTTAAATTTCTCAAGTTCTATCAGGCATAGAGAGTTGTTTGACACCTCATTTTAAAGAGAATTTCATAAGGTTTAATTTGATATGCAAGTTGACTGTGCGTGATTTTTAAAAAGTTAATTTTATTTAATTAAAAAAATTTTAAGTGTTTTTTTTTTTGTTTTTTTTTGAAAAAATATGTTTTTTGTAATATTATAATCTTTAAATTCTGAAAGTTTTAGAGTGGGATCTCAATGGGATCAGCAGTTATATAAAAATATAATGTTTAAAATGAATAAAACAATGATCTCTTTAGCACAATCATAAAGTTGGCGAGGTGCCAACTTTAAATATCAGCCTCAATTGGTGTTTAGTTTTTTTTAACATAACTGCTGATCCCATTGAGATCCCATTCTAAAACTTTCAGAATTTAAAGATTATAATATTACAAAAAACATAATTTTTCAAATAAAAAAAAAACACTATTTTAATTTTTTTTTAATTTAATTAAATTAACTTATTTAAAACCAAGCACAGTCAACTTGCATATCAAATTAAACCTTATGAAATTCTCTTTAAAATGAGGGGTCAAACAACTCTCTACGCCTGATAGAACTTGAGAAATTCAAAATTGAAAACATTTATACAAGCTAAAAAATGATGACTTTTCGAAATAAAAAAATTAATTGTATGAAAATTTACTGAGATAAAAAGTTATAAAAGTATATTCTCATTTGTATCAGCACGGAGAACGATTCCTGTAAGTTTCATCAAAATCTAAAATGGTCAAGTTAAGTCACTGGTTGATTTGACATGGAATGACTCTAGATAAAAAGCAGTTGTAAACAGCAATAAAAATGATATAGGAAAATATTAGGTGAAACAAAAACATTAAAACTGATGGTTATTTTGAAGGCAAAAAATAAATAAAAGTTTTAAAAAGTTTGATAGGCTATATTGTGCTGTCCTCTAAAAAAACCGTTTCTGGAATTTTCTCTATATCAATCTAAAAAAGAATGCAAAACAATTAAACATTGCTAAATTTTTACAGCTTGTTCTAAGATTTTAAAGTTGAGCATTTTTCATTGTATCACTTTATTATAAAGTGGCAGCCAGCTAAGCAAGGAAAAAAAAAAAGTATATATATATATATATCCAAAAAAATATCCTATGTTACCTGAAAAAAAAAAAAAAAAACAAGTCTCCAATCTTACAAAATATACAAAACACAATATATCTTGATAAATATTTATTTATATTATTAGAACATGCATATATATAAAAACAGTGGATAGTACTTTTCTATTCCAAATGTATAGCAAGAAAACACAAATAGAAGAAAGTATAATTAATATGTGTACTATCCATAAATGAGAGGGTGAAAAAGTTGAAAATAAGAAAATAAATAAAACATAGTATGCAGTCTATTGTAAACAGCCATAACTTGCATCAAAAAAGCAATTTCATCAAAGAAGTCATCTATAGTACAAGCAATGTCTCCACAAAACCTACTCGACATGTGCTTTTTCTTCTGCATCAGAATATGCGACCTAGAAAAAAAATTAAAAGAAAAACTGATTTTTTTTAAAATGAAAAAATAAACTGAAAAACAGAATTCCCTATATTATAACTTATGAGCATGAACACATATACCAAATTATAATAATAATAAAAATGTAACTATAATAAGAAAATTTATGTGCATTATTACACAGTGACACTAATATTAGTTTAAAATGAAGATTTCTTTTAACTAAAATTAATTGCCATCAGACCCTCTTTTGGATATTATTGATATTTCAGATCATCTTAAATCAGGGTTTAAAAAAAAAGAAATAAAACCCAAAGAAACCAATGTTTTAAAAAACGATTTTGTTCTTAGTTCTTAAAAATTTTTGGGAGTTCCTCAATATAAACTAACATGTGCTGCAATTTTTTTAAAAAGCCTGTCTGAATTTCTAGCTTGAATGTAATAAGCATAAAAGTAGAAATAGTTTGTTTAAAAACACTCTTTAATAAGCATCCAATGTTTGTCTTTATAATTATGCCTAATTTCGTGGTTGCAATATAGGTTTGTCCTCCAAAAAATCTATTAATATGTTAATTTGGTACTTTTTAAGATTTAATACTTATTAAGGGTTTAGAGTTGAAATCCCTATTCCTCAGAACTGACAAATGATAAATGAGATAGGCTGCACCGCCCGGTGCACCTAGCACGCCGAGCCCTCAGGGACCTATAATGCGCATGACCGGATTTGGCTCTCCATTGAAAAGTGTCCTTTCACTCAACAGAATATGCCAATTAGTCATTCATAATTTTTATTGAATTTTAATTGCTAGACAATGCAATCATTATATAATTATAACTATGCACTTATACAATAATTATAAATATGCACTTGTAATGGATATAAATTTTTAATCACAGAAAAAAAAAAATGTAAGAACAACATTCTAAAGAAAAAGAGAATCAGCTTAATAAAGTACCGTATTTTCGGGAATATGCGCTGCATCATTGAAAAATCGGTAAAAACAAACAAACACGTAAGCGCCACATCATTGAAAAATCGGTAAAAATGAAATAGTCACAATAAAAAACGATCGGCAAAATTGGATTAAAAGTAACAAGAATAGCGATAAAATCTTACAAGATATATGAATTAACAATAAAACACAGGTTATCTTAAAATACAATAGGAAAAAAAATACGTACTACGCCAATCGATTATCATTTTAATCGAATATCGCCGTATGCGGTGTGCTTATGAAATAAAAATTATTTATCAACTATTGTAAAGTATACAAGAAATACTTTTAAAGAGTGAGCTATTAATATTGAAACACAGGTTATCTTAAAATACAATAGGAAAAAAAATACGTACTATGCCAATCGATTATTCGATTATCGTTTTAATCGAATATCGCCGTACGCGGTGTGCTTATGAAATAAATATAATTTATCAACTATTGTAAAGTATACAATAAATACTTTTAAAGAGTAAGCTATTAATATTGAACAGAAAATAGAGAAGTATGGGTGAGTTAAATATATTTTGACTATAGTAATTATGTTTTTATAATAAAGATATATTGTGATACTATGTACTGTTTATGAACTTTATACTGAGATTAAATGAATGTAAATAAAGGTGAAATAGGAATGAATGTTAATGAATCTATGTGTTTACAAGTGTATTTGAGGCAATAAGACTAAAAAATAAAACCTGAAATGAAGGCTTGTTTTTCACAATATCCAGATTTTGCTATGTTGAGGAAAAAAAATCATTGTACCCGCCGCCCTTGCGTATGCGCCACATCGCCGATATTTTGAACTTTCAAACACGTATGCGCCGCGGCGCTTACTCCCGAAATTACGGTACTCAAAAATAATGTAAATGTATAACAAAGAGCTTCATTAATGAAAAATATTTTATATAGCACACAAATATGCATTTTTCATTGTGTTCCAACATTCAAAAGCACAATTGATACAAAAATCTTTATATCTCTCGTTCACTATTATAGGAATTTATTTAGATTTTTTCCCTTTTAAATGACTCATTAGTCTTAGTGATAATTTACTAGCAAAATCACTTTTCAATATATGCTAATGTCATAGGACACGTTAAACCCATGTTTACTAATTTTAAATGATGGTTAAGTAATTTTAAGTTTTAATTCTATTGGTAACATTTGCTCTTACTTCTAAAATGATTATTTACCCCCCCCCCCCCCCCCCCCCCACAGAAAAAACATTTGACACATATTCTGACAAAATTGAAATCTTTATTGTCACTCTTCAGATATTTGGAAGGGTGGAGAATGCATTATGCGGTCCCTGTTTTTTTATTTAAAAATATTACACAATTCCTTCCCTTACTTCCAGTAATGAGTTGAAGTAAGTTTAATAATTCAAATTTGTGACATAAAAATTATATAACTGTTCAGCATTTTGTAGGCAATAGTCAAATTTTCTAATAAATATTTCCTCTAAATGTAAACATACCTTGTGTTTCTTTCCCAATCTGTTTAAGAATTTCATGAAACAGAGAATAAATCTAAATAAACAAAGTATTTTAAAAGCTTACATACAATATAATATTTTGATTTATTAGAAATCTGAGCTCCTTTTTGACCATAAATAGCTGACAATTTACTCAGTGTAAATGACACTAAAAAAAAAATAAAATTTGTTCAAAAATGATTTATTTTAAGAATTTCAAAATAAACTTTGTATAAGAGAGAGAAATTTAGAATTTTTTTTTAGTCTTGTAACATTACTAACTTACAATCAATACTTTACATTGATAGACTAGATTTTTTATGGAACAGAAGTGTTACACTCACACACAGATGTTTGGCGACTTTTTGATTGGCGTGATTTCCAAACCCGCACCAAACAAATAACTTAATACAATAGCCAGATTACCATTAAAGGAAAAAATCCTTGAAATTTGGTGATATTTTTCCTTTTTTATAAAGGATTAAAAAAAAAGAAAAAATTGGTGCATGAATGTAAGACATCATAGCCTTTTTTATAAATATAATTAATTAGAGCACTTGAAAAGTAAGTATATTAACATTTTTGTAAAATTTGCCAAATGAATATAAAGATAAAACTACAAAAATAGAACAGTATTACTTAAATTCTATAGTGCTGATCAAGAATCTGTGTTTTAAAGGAAAATATTTGCAAGAGGCAAATACTTTTGCCTCTCCCCCCTCTCTTGCAGTGACTTTTTAATTCTGCCTCCCCCCTCCTCCTCTCTTAAAAAACTTTTCCAGGCTTTATGTTTGAACCTAGATTTTTAAATGCCGAAGCAATAATCATATGTGACAATATTAACTTAGAACAATTGTTGAAAGATATAAACTATCTAATTCATTAGAAAAAATATTTTCTGATTTGTTTGTTGTTCAGTTTAAACTATGAAAAATTGGTACTTCTTTATTATCCCGTCGACCACTTTTCATAACAAAAAACTATCGCCAAACTGTAACGCCAAATAAATGGGAGAACGTTGCCATTGGAATATCAAAATAAATAAATAAATAAAAGAATTTAAGGACACAATCGTTATTTTAATTAATGAAATAACTAATAAATCAGTAAAACATAATGAAAAATACATGTAAATGTCCAATTAAAAATCACTGGATGACATAAAAACATATAATGCTTCTGACATCAATTAAATGAGGCTGCATTTTTGGCGTTTAATCTTACAGTTTGGCGATAGTTTTTTGTTACGAAAAGTGGTCGACGGGATAATAGACAGGTGCTGAAAAATTTTAGTGAATGAAAAATCAGATAAGCTTACATTTATATTAAATTTTTTCAATTAAAAAAAAAAGTATTTTGCATTTAAAATTTTGTTGCTATAAAAAACAAAAATTTTCTTAATATTTGATACTGAATCACTTGTGTTTTGATGAATATATTGAAGCAAATTGTTTCAATTTTTATTATGTAGGTTTAAAAAAAAAAAAAAAAAAAATAGAATAATGTTTTATTAAGTTTTCATGTCATGTACTAAAACTATGTATGTTTTAGTTTCTAATTTATGCTAAACTAAAAATATTTATAATTAGCAGTAATTGGACTATTTTAAAAATATCAGATACATAAAAATTACAAGATATTAAAAAAAAAAATCATGATATCTACGAACCCTGGCACTGACACATAGCTATGCAAGTAAGAGGAAACAATCTATCACTTTATCATTGGTGTAAAATATTTTAATTATGGGCGAGAGCAAAAAGTTTTAAAACAGAACATTAACATTAGCTTCATTCTTTACCATTATAAACAGCTGCCATTAAATAGGAGAGGTATCCTCTTCCTTCTTCCACGGCCAAACGACAACCCAATCCAAACAAGCAAAGCATTAATTTTAAAAGTAAATTCTCATGAATATCTTTGACATTATATGAAGATCAAAATTATGTTTTTCTCGATATCTATATTAAAGATGAAATGAGTACGGGATCACGTGCATTTAACACCCTCTCCCTCGATATGTTGTTGAATTAACTACATAACTGGACAAATCCTTTTAGTAATTCACATTTAACAAAGCCATTCAGAAATATTAATACCTTTATAAGAACCACATTCTTGATGATTTAACTTTTTAACTAACATATATGAATTGCACAGTCAGATTTATGCAATATAGGGTAGATGTGCCAGTAATGAACACCCTTAAGGAATTTCTTTAAAACTTGTTTTTTAATTAATAGTTTTATTTATTATATTCCAGTTTTTTCAATATTATATTAATCTATCAACAATATTTAACCATTCTCATAGTCTCATTTCCTAATATGAATCAAAATTTAATTGTAAATAACAGAAATATATCAAAATATACCTAAAATGTCAGTAATGGACACCACATAAAAAGTAATAAATATAATTATTTTTATGAACCAGAATTTAATGAAAGCATACTAATGAAACAAAATAGTTATTTTCAAATAAATTTAACAAATCTGGATACCAGTAATTAATAAAATATTTGTGATAATCATTCACTGTTTGCATCAATTATTGTAATTATCAGAAGATCAATATTTTAATTATTATAGATGGATAGTTTAAAATACAAAATATCAGACAGCTATCAAATTATTGAGACAGTGGGGGATTTAAAAGGTAATAATTAGAAGAAAAAAAGTTTTGGAGTATTAGTATATAGTTTCGTCTCACTATTTTTAACAATTAAACTTCCAGAGACTACTTCATATATTACTTGAAATAATTAATATTACAAATATGAAAAAAAATTATACTGTGAGTAGGATATTTTAAATACTAAATAAAATTATTTCAAAATAAAACTGTAGAACTGATTCGTTAGGCCACTGATCTGCAGATTTACTTGTTTCATGATTACTATAACTTTCATTAATATTACAATTTTTTTTCTGTAAGAGATGAATAAGCAAACATTTAAGACAGAAAATAGATTTTTAACAACTCCTGTAACTTAAATGTTTTTATTTAAATGGGGAGGGATTAAGCCCTATGAGCCCTTCTTTGACTGTGCCCTTAAACAATATTTTCTGCTTCCTGACTGGTTTGATTGCCAGATTATAAAATGTGCAAAGTAGAGTTACATACATTAAAAAAAAAAAAAAAGAATCAAATATTGAAATTTTATTAACCACATAAAATAACTTAAAAGAAGTTATTTATAAAAGTTTTGGTGTTATTACATTTTGGTAAGTGTAATTTAAAAATTAAATTTGATTATTTAGGTTTTCAAATAAGTAAAAATATTGTATCCACTATAAACTATAAACATTACGGAAATTGCATTTTTAGCAGTGTCTACGTGGGGTGTCCATTGCTGGAAAATGACTAAGCATCCCAGTAATGGTCACCCCTCTTAAAACCTTAAAAATAAATTAAATCTAATAAATTGGTATTAGTATATAAAATTCAAAGTTTTCTATTACTACCAAAACAAAAAGCTTCAAATTTTGCAAGAAAATAAAGAATATATAAATTTAGCATGTTCATTAAGATTTTCACTGAAAAACAGTGGAACTTCGAAACATTATTTTCTGCTTCCCGATTGGTTTGATTAAAAATGTCAACAATAACCCAGATCATAAAACATGCAAGAGGGAGCTATGAAAGAAATAATAAAAGATAAATTTTTTTATAAACCAAAAACATTGAAGGGTGTCCATTACTGGCACATCTACCCTATATAAGAATATAAGGAATTATTGATTTATTACTTTTTAATGTATCCATATTTATAAATTAAAAAAACTATAAAACAAATATTTACTGTTTTTATAATTTAAACCCCTGTCATTGGGACTCCTTTGTTTGTAATTTATAAGTGACACAAACTTCAGGATGAGAGTTATAGATTAAATTAACTACTTACCAATAAGGCTTAAAAGCAACTACATTTTAAAAAATTGCAAAATAGACTTTGCAATTTATCAACATCTCTAGTCAATTCATGATTTCAGATCAATATATGAAGTTAATTAAAGGAATAGTTAAAGTGTACAATTATAAGCACATTTAAATTATGCTTATTTTTCCAACACTATATTTAGACGACAGCTTTTTAGTAAACAAATAATAACAATAATGGCAAGCAGTATTTTCATACTCCAGAGTAAAAAAACCTCAAAAAGCTCCCTCGCACCGCCAAAAAAAAAAAAAAAAAAAGAAAGAAAACGAAGAAGCTGCTAAATATATTTTGACTGTATATAATCGAAAAATGAATAATACAGGGGGATATTTATACAAAAAAAATATCTATGCTGACTTATTTCATAAAATACAACAAACAGCGAAATCAAGCTCCAGATCGATTACTACAACATTTAAGTTTTATTATACAAATTAAAACATGTGTAAACATCAGTGTATTAATATTTTTAAATGTAGAAGCAATACTTACTACTTTAGCATTCCAGACTTTGAAGCTTTCGACGTGCTGATAAAAACATACAATCAATTAGCTAAAGTAAAAGGTATTCATTAATTAAGTCTGTTATTTTTTTTAACAGTCGATTACGTACAGGGATGATTTACTTATATTTAAAAAGCATTTATGCTTGTTTAATATCACTTCTAGCATGAGTACTGGGATGTTTTGTTTTCGTCGCCATCTTTAGTGTCTATTGCTTGTATCAAATCCCCTTTCTTGGCACTTGATTGGTTCAAGCTGCAAATCACGTGATTTCGCAAGTTATTTTCGCTATTTTGGGATGGGTTGGACTTCAACTTTGATTTAACTTGGCGAAACTCCGCCCACTGCGAACTGTTCGCAGTTTCGCAAACAGCGCAAAATCTATCTGGATCCCGGCCATGAACAGCCACAAATATAGTTTACTCGAATATCGTAATCGAAATCGAATGCTGAAAACGCGGGTAGCCTGAGAGCAAGCCGAATATCTAGCGTGTATGAACTTGGTGATCAACTATTTTATTTCGTCTTCTCATTTGCATTTTCTTATTTTCTGCTGCCAGAGAACTTCAACATCTATTATAACTTCTTTGTACTACGTTTGTGATCTGTCAGAAGCACCTGAAGTAAGTTACTTGATTTGAGTATTATTCTTGGGTCCTATTATTGTGCCAGTACTTTTTATTAAAACACTCTTTTTTTTTTTTTTTTAAATAAAATACACATAATTTCTATTATAAGCACTCACAGATCATTTTATTATAAAACATACAATGTTTAATTTCATATAAAACACAGGCAATCTATCTGCTCTACCAGGTTGCCCAGCCATTTGGGCAGGAAATAGATATCCCAGTGCATCTGCGAAATCTGTATTTTTTTAAAATATATATATTGATGAATTTTCATTTTTTTTTTTTTTTTTTTGCACCACAGACAATTTCAAACGAAGTACTTGTTGATTTAAATCACACTGCCGTAATTTATTAATGTTGTGCAAAACCAGCAGCTCTCAGTAATAGATAGTAATTCCCTTTCTTTCTTTCTCTCCCTTTTTCTTTTGTGACCAATTTAACATAAAATTTGAAGTCTTAAAAAAGAAGTAGTATTTTCTATTTTTATATTGTCTGTGACATATTTATGTAGGTACATCAAAGTCGCCAATTGGATATTAAATGTCATTAACCATTAAAAACTAGAAAAAAAAATGGGCTTGATTTAAAATTACTAAACTGTGATTGTTGTGTTATTAATATTGAATATCCTCCAAACACGTTATTAGCATACATCATGCAGGGTTCCCAGCGTCAGAGAAAATCTGGAAAGTCATGGAATTTCAAAGTAGTCAGGGAAATTTTAAAATATGTAGAAAAAGTCAGGGAATTTACAAATATTTTCTAAAAAGTTTTGGAGAAAAAATGAAAAATGATGTGAAATTCATCATATAGTCTCGGGGGAAAAAAACAGAATTTTAAAAAGCAATCACAAAAAAAAAAAAAAAAAAAAAAACGCTAATTTTTGACAAAGGATTGCAAAAATAAGTAACAAATTTCATTGTATGCCCGTTTGGTCAGAAAATCTTTTCAGATTTGGTCAGCGAATTTTTTTATATTTGGTCAGGGAATTTGCCAGTCATATTTTGCTGGGAACCCTGTCATGCAAATTATGTAATTAGAGTATAAATAAGGGAAAATGGAGCACATTGGGAATTTTTTTTGCAAAACTACCAGTCATTTAAATTAAAAAAAATTATTACTTAACATAGTGTGTGAAATAAATGTTTTCTTATTTGACATCTTTGAAGTGTAGTAAAATAAACATTACACAATTATACTATAAATTAAAAATATTATAATACAAGTGAAACAGAAATGTCTCAGTGTCTTTGAAAAATCAGAAATAACATTGACAAAAATCAATAGTATGATTTATTACTACAAAAATATTTGGTTAAGTAAATAAAATAGTTTTTAATCAGAGAATTAATAATATTATAATGAAACATTTATGTAAATCCTAGTGGTCATAAGATATACTAAATTTGAATATGTATGGAGTTTTACTTAACACACGTGATCACACATTCCTTGCCAAATTTCTATTAAAATATAATAAGTTTTCAGAAAATTAGAGCCCCCCCCCCCCCCTCCCAAATGAAAAATGCTGACGGCTGTTTGTAGTTTGTTTTTATGATGATTGGAAAAGTCAGACATATCCAGGGGCCGCGCTAAGATTTTCAAAATGCTAGCCAGTAAATTAGTCAAATTTATCTATAATTAGCCGAAAGTATATAATACATTTTTTATCATTAACTCTTTCAGTCCTGACTTTATTGAATGGGTAAAAAAGTATTTTCTCACTGCATTACATTTGCTGAGTGTCCAAAAATTGTGCCCATTTTTTTCTTTTTTAATTTTTTTTAAAGTTATACTCCATTCAAAAATAAAAGTATTACCTTAAAGCATGGCTGCCAACTGTTCCAATTTTTGCATACCACTGAAATTTAATAGAAATTTTTCCCTTATTTAATCGTCGAAATGCTGTGGGTTTAATTGATTTATAAAAAAATTTCTATTAAATTTTTGTAGTATCCAAAAATCGGAAGAGTTGATAGTTCTGCCTTAAAGTAAAGATTAAAATTAAACTGTCGCTAAAAAAAGCCCAAAAAACTGCTGATTAACTTTGAACTCAGTAGGTACCATTTTATTATTGTTAACCTTTTACCACTGGTTTTTCAAAACTGAAAATTTCACCTAATTGAATCCCAGAAATGCTAAGATTTAATGAGGCAAATCTTACATTAAAAAATAACTGGTGGGAATAATCGAGGATTTTGAGCATCTTATGCGTCACGTATACATGTCACTCATCCCCAAGGGGTTAAAGGAAGTAAAATCAAAATCTTCTCATGTTTATAAAGGTAATGTTCAAATGTTTACTGCTAATGAAGTTGAGCTATTGTATTTTTTTGTATATACTGCATAGTTTTTCTCTTCAAAATTTACTTTCGAGTCTAGATGCATATGTTACATGAGTATTTGGTATTTGACTGGCCTCTGTATATATCCCCATTGGTCACTGCATAAAATAGTTCGCTGGCAATTTTGCATTCAAATTTATGAAACCAGTAAGCAATGCAATCTGAATACTTTGTAATTTTAGCACTAGCTATTAGATTTTAATAGAATAGAATCAATTTTCTCTCTGAATGAAGTTTTAAAAATTAGGGTGTGTGTGTGCTTGTTAAATGAGGGCAAAGCTTACATAAAAAAATATGGTAATCCTTTAAAATTCTTGTACTCCTTGAATTTTTGTTTCTTAAATATATATGAACCCTGTAGCTGGGAAGCTTGGATCAAAATAAACCAATCACGCCGAAGCTTTACCATTAGCAGATTTTGATTGGTTGCTCGTGAGCCATGCTTCCCAGCTTTTAAGCTTTTCTTCTCTGTAAAAATCGGATGACACGGTGATGCTTGTCGCATAAATGCCAAAATTTCTGGAAATGTGGGGTAAAATACAGTAGTATGATAATAAAGTATGAAATATGTAAAACTGCACTTACAAGAAAAAAAAAACCCTATCAAATTACAATTTTTAAGTTTCCTCGCGAGCCACAAAGTTTCTTAGTCCAGATCTGTGATGTGATTTTTCGGCGAATATATTTTTTTATGTTTTGCCAAATTCCACAAATCATTTATTCTTTAAAGAATTGAAAAATATCAGCATTTTGGAATTAACAGAAGCAAGGAAAAAAATTACTAGCCAAAAAATAGATTTGAAACAGTTTTTATGTTTTTCAGAAACATTGTGCTTGCTGATCATTAAAAAAAAACACAGGGCTAGCATGTCATTCCCCCTAAAATTCCTAAATTTCCTAACTATTATTTTATCCCCTAAAATTCCTAAAATTTTCTTCTTGTTCCTAAAAATTCGAGATCGACAAAATTTCACCGAAAAATATTGCGAATTTCGACAACTGGTCACTGGAAAAGACATGTATTTTGTCAAAAGATTGCTAAAATAACGCAAAAGATCGCTAAAATAACGCAAATTTCGTCAAAAGATCGCGGAAAAAAGCAAATTTCGACAAGGAATAGGGGAAAAAACTTAAATTTCATCCAAGGATATTGTGGGGGAAAAAAATCTAATTTCGACAAACAATCCTGAAAAAAAAAACCTCAAAGTTCATCTAAGGATCGCAACAAACACTAATTTCTTCAAAGGATCGTAAATTTTTTAAAAACATCATCTCGGAAAAAAAACTAGAATTTCTTAAAAAGATCGTGGAATAAACGTGAATTTAGATTTAAAAAAAAATCGTGAAAAAAAACCTCCAATTTCATCCAAAAATCAAGGAAAAAAGATAATTTCGTCTAAGAATCGTGGAAAAAACGTGAATTTCATCAAAAAATTGTGGGAAAAAAATGCCAATTTCGTTGAAGGATCGCGAAATTTTGTCAATCAATCATGCATATAAGGTGAATTTCGTCAAACGATCGCACAAAAATACAAATTTCGTCAAAAGATTGTGGAAAAAACGCGAATTTCATCTAAGAATTGCAAATTTTGTCAAAAGATTGCAGAAAAATGCGAATTTCATCTAAGAATTGCAAATTTTGTCAAAAGATTGCAGAAAAATGCGAATTTCATCAAAGCAGGGATCTGTCCAGACTTTTTTCTCAGGGTCCTGTTTTTGTGAAATTGTGAACAGTTTTTTATATTTGTGAAAAATCTAATCATAATTTTGTGAATTTGAAATGGTCGTTATATTCAGGTTCTTGTTTATGCATTTTTAAGAAGATATATGGATGTAAAATACATATATTTTCTGTATATATGTAAAAGTGACAGGTCAGATTTTACTTTTAAATGATTAATTTGTGAAATGTTCAGTTTAAAGATGGAAAAATTTTGTGAAAAACCTATTTTTAAGACAAACAGTTTTGTGAAGAGTCCTGTTTTGAAATGAAAATATTTGTGAAGAGTCCTTTAAAGGACCCAATTTTTTCCTAATCAAATCCCTGCAAAGGATCATGAAAAAACGCAAATTCCGTCAAAAGATCGCGAAAAAAAGCAAATTCCATCAAAAGGTTGCGAAAAAAACATGAATTCCGTCAAAAGATATAAAAAAACGTGAATTCCATCAAAAGATCACGAAAAGAACACGAATTTTGTCAAAAGATCATGAAAAGAACATGAATTTTGTCAAAAAATCATGAAAAAACGTGGAATTTTGTCAATACATCGTGCAAATAAGGCAAATTTCATGAAAGAATCGCGAAAAAAATGCATGTTTCGTCAAAAAAACACGGAAAAAATGCAAATTTTGACAAAGAAGTGTGAAAAAAACCTTTCAAAAGTTTTTCTATTAGCTTCAAAAAAATGTTTTCTCATAATGACCCTGCTTCCTGCCTCTTGTTCTCTAGGTTCACCGAGAACATCCAAAAGAGAGAGAAAGAGAGCATTCATTCTGGTTAGGCTCAATGATCCAGGAATTCAAAATTCTAATTAATATAATTGCAGTAAGCATAAGCTGTCAAAACGGTTTGTAATATGAAGCCGGTTATTGTGCAAATTTAAATGCCCTCATTCGCAACAAACAACACTAGCACATGGAACAAGGGCTGAATTCATTGGAATGATGGGAATATTCTTAGGCAGTGTACCACATGTGCCTGACTAGCACGAAAATACTGTTATTACATACTTGTAATGTTAAAAATATCGCAAATGCCCCTAAAATTTTCCTAAAATTTGGAAAAAAATTCCTAAAATTTTGAAAAATCCTAGTGCTAGCCCTGAAAACAAAAAGATCACAAATTTCATCAATTTGTCATGAGAAAATCTATACTTCAACAGTAGGTTGCGAAAAATAAATGTGGATTTCGTTAATCTGTTGGAAAAAAAAAAAAAAAATCGCAAATTTCATCTATTGCTAACGGAAAAAGATTGCAATTTCCATCAATCTATTATTGAAGATAATTGTAAATCGGTTGCGAAAATATATCACAAAATTCGTCAATTAATCATTCATAAAAATTGCAAATTTCTTCAATCATGTATGAAAAAAATCCAATTTGTCTCTGAAAAAATCATGAATTCCGTTAGTTAACCACGGGAAAAAAGGAACTTTGTGAATTGGTTGTGAAAAATAATCACAGAATTTGTCAATCGATTACACAATAAACTGCAAATTTTCTCTATTGCTAACATAAGTGAAATTATGAATTCTATCAATTTTATGCAGAGAAAAATTGCAATTTTCATCGATCTGTTGTTGAAATATATTGGAAATTTTGTCAATTACTAAGTTAAAATACTTTATTCTTAAAAATTTTTAAAGATCTGATA
The DNA here is from genome assembly GCA_963931845.1 of Maratus michaelseni. Lineage (NCBI taxonomy): Eukaryota > Metazoa > Arthropoda > Arachnida > Araneae > Salticidae > Maratus > Maratus michaelseni. The sequence goes on along the minus strand of OZ007595.1, from coordinate 322,056,995 downwards.
AGATTTCTTTGAAATAGACAGGCTATGTGGTGACTATTTCCATTATGTATTTTAAAGCCATTTTAATGCACATGATATTGTATGCATTTAAACAGTCATTAAAAAGTGCTTAAAAAGTATTTGAATTTTATGTGTTCTCAAGTGTACGAACCTTGCAGAGGTTGTAAAGATAAGTGTTGTTCCTAAAAACTTAGAAAAAACTTTCAGAGGAGATAATGTGGTCAAGGAAAACATTTTTTGTACAGAAAACTTGCATCTTAATCCACTTATTCCTTTAAAAATAAAATATATTCAATCAAAAATACAGGGTGTGTCATTACAAGCGAAACAAAATTTTTGTTCACAACTTTGATAAAGATAGTTTAACAAGATTTTTGTCATTATTTTTACTCATATGAAATGTGATTACATCATTGGGAGTAACTGAATTTTGGTTAGTGACACAGTATATGTACTGTCAGCTGCATTCTGATTAATGGAATGTCTAGCTCAATGCTGTTTAGATATGAATGGTGGCAATTTTTAGCACACCTCGTCATGCTGTCACATTTCATAAAAGTCAAAGTAAGTCTGTTCAAAATATCATTATTGTTAAGTGACAAATGATCAAAGCAACCTGGAGTGAGATAGACTGTATTTTTGACTAAGTGGTTTGTTATCCTAGTTTCCTTTACAAAAATTGTCTATCTTGATGCCTATTATCACTCCTAAAAAATTCTCCCATCTTGATTAGAAACACCTTGTTTGAGAAAATGCCAAAAGGAGATTATTTTCCAGGCAATATCCAACAACTTTCATTTGTACATCATTCCTATGAAAGTTGTCATTAATGGTTAATTTTCTTCAGCATTATTATTTAAACTGCATTAAAGAATGAATAAAAATCAATCAATATATATTTTTTTTATTTAAATAGGATTCTATTTCATAATTATAGTTTGAACATCTTTATTAATTGACAGTTAATTGTAGTAGTTGTGTAAGGTTAGTGTTGATAATATTGGTCCTTTTCTGTTATACAAACACCATGCCAGAATGTATGTTAATTCGCCATTTATTTCCATCCTGACTGTGCAAAGAATTTCTATTGCAAACCGTGTCAAACATTGTGACTGGCTGTTTATTGAATAGGAATATTTTTTTATTATCTAATCTAATCATAACCATGCAAAACATTTTAATTTGCTATTTTTTTAATCAAAAATATTTTTTATTAGTTTATAATTTATATTTTTTGCTGATGCCAAGATGGCATTACCATATGGCAGTAATCTGATGATGAGGAAACTGCAATAAAAATGTTTCAGCACAGTGGAATTACACACAAACGAAGATTTTTGCGAGATGTCAGCTACGAAATTTTAACAGTAAATCACAAATATAATTTCATTGATCCTAACTAGAGTTGCTCTAGGCATTTTCAAGAGGATGCAGCATCCTGTCCATTTTTTATAGTTGTAAATGCACCCTGCCCTTCTTTTATATAGCTGGAAATGTGCCCTGATTATTTTGGGTTCACAAAAATTTGCAGTCATGAATTTCTTTTAAAAGTTGCGGGAAAATATCGCAAAATTCTTCTATTGGTCGTGAAAAAATATCCCGAAATTTGTCTATCGAATGCAAGAGTGTATCGCAAAATTAGTCTATTGGTTGCAGGAAAATATCACAAAATTTGTCACTCGTTTGCAAGAAAAAATTAAAAAATTTGCCAATCGGTCACATGTAAAAAATCGCGAAATTCAGCAGTTGATCACTTGAAAAACGTAAGTTTTGTCCTTAAGATGCGGAAAAAATCGAGAAATTCGCTTATTAGTCGCAAGACCACCTCTCCCCCCCCAAAAAAAATTCACTTATCGGTTGCAAGAAAAAACTGCAAAATACGGCAATTGGTAGCAGGAAAATATCCCAAAATTCGTCAGTCAGTTGCAAGAAAAATCACGAAACTATTCAGTCAGTCATGGGGGAAAAAATAGCGAAATTCGTCCATCGGTCGCATGAGAAAAATTGCTAAATTTGTCAATCGATTGTGGCAAAAAATAGAGAAATTTGTATATCTGTCACGAAAGGACATTTATTTTTCTCAGAACGCTGTATTGAAATTTATAAAGTAGCATAGAGAGAGGAAAAATAACTAATTCGTGTTCCAGATTTTTGAGATAGTAAATATTAAGAAATTATTTAATAAACTATTTTGTTTTAAAGAAAAATGTTCCTGAAATAAATTGCAGTTTTTTTGGAGGTGTGTGTGTGTGGGGGGGGGGGGGGAGGCAGGTAATGGATAGCCAGCATAGAAATGCATGAAAAAACTTCTATGTGCAAATTGAACTCAAGGAAATGTGTTTTTTGGAATAATAAATATTTGTTTAAACAAATTTTTTGTGTGAAAAATATTAAATATCAAAATTTGTACATTGCAAAAATAAAAGGCAACTAAGCCATATTTATAATGTTGTTTCGCATTTCATTTGAAATAAAATATTACTTTTGTTTGATAGGCACACTTAACTGATGATGCACTTTTGATATTAAAAAGGATTATAACAACATTTCTCTCTATCCTAAAAAAAAGTAACTGGTGCTCTTTCTTGACTTAATATTAAATAAAATATTACATATAAAAATATGAAATTGGTAGTTTTATAGATATATGTATGACACATTGAAACAGACAGTTTTGTAATCTAAGAATTATTTTAAGCACTATGTAATGTTGAAATTCGTCAATTTATTTTAGTTATATAAGCTTTATAGGATCAAAAACTTTACATAGCAATTTAACCCTTTTTTGCAGGCATATACTTGACTAGATTGTCGTGCACAAAGTCCAATAATTTTTTTAATTCGACTAATTTTGTAGAGTTTGTAGGATCTTTTATTCAAAATTTCATTAGCTGAATAAAGATTTAATTCATAGTTTAAAATCGGCGATTTTTTTACCTACTGTTGATGGATTTTAAAAAGCCCAAATACTAAAATTTACAAATACTTTTCAATAGAAAAATGTGTTTATGTGTGAATATTAAAATAGAAAGAAAACTTTAAAATAATTAAGCTATTACTTACGAAAAGCACTAAAAAGCCCTTTTCACAAAAAAGTGCTCATTTTGTTCAGCTGAAGTGTCCTTTTTTTGAAGGATAACCCTGCCCTTTTTTATTCTGGGGGAAATACTACTTCATATACAGTCTGTTGGGAGTTTATGAAGCATTGCAAAAGACAGCACAGTTTAAAACCTTATCCAATCCTGTATAAAATCCTATCTCATAGAGTTCATTTCAATCCTGACCATGCAAAGAATTTCCATTGCAAACCTTGTCAAACATTGTGACTGGCTATTTATTGAACAAGTTGGTGGCCAGGGTTGGTAATATCTTTATTCAAAAAATGAAATGATTACTGCAATGCTAAGAGACATTTACAATTTCATGCCTGCAGTTTAAATTTACTTTTATTTTATTGTATAGTATTTGGGAAGCAGCTTGCATATTGTTTGCTTGGCCTGTTTCACAATATATTCGCATTTGGCGTGTATGCAAATTATTAGCATGGCCCTTGCTTAAAATGACTCTTCTATGTGAAGATGTCACCCAAATGTCAACTTGTAATGGGCTAATAATAGTCTTTATGGCATATTTTTTCCATAGAACTATTAATTTTTGTTTCTCAATTCTATGATCTAATGTATTTGAGCTTGAGTTAAGTTTTTTTTTTCCAAGGGATGAAGATTAAAATTTTAGTTTTGAGATTTGGCAGGCTTTATAGTATATTTCCTAAACATTTTGGATAAAGGCATACTGCTAAAAATTAACTAAACTACACATTCAATCAGGGCTTGACAAATGCGGTTGCCACTGGCTACCAAGTTTTTTGATCTGGCGACCAAATTATTTAATCTTTCGGATGATTTCTGTAAAAAAAATTGATATAAGAAATGAGCACAAATGGCATTTTTTTCTCTCCCCCCTCTACTTGTGCGCGGCAAGCATTGATCTTCCTCTTTTCTCATACTTTTAATGGGAGAACTAAATTTAAAAGGCATTTTCCAACTCATGCACAGAAAACACCATTCTTTTCAGCTATAGCCAGCTAGTGCTAGTATATATGTCATGTGATTACAGGGCTCGAAAATTCTGAAAATTTTAAGGTTCCCAGCTGGGAACCTCCATGAAAAGTGAAGGTTCCCAGAAAAATTTATGTGTTCCCAGTTTTTTAATAAATTCAGAGCTTAATGAATGAAGATATTGTGTCACATAGACACAGTTTTGAATAATAAGCAAAAATTTTAGTTTTATGGTTTATCAATTAATGTTTTGACTATTCTGTATCCAAAAGCACCTCCTCCCTCCCTTCATATTCTTATAGATGTGTAACTTAAAAGGAAATGTTGCATTACATTTGCCCACTAAGATTAAGCATTATATATTGCATTTACTAATTTATTCAAACATATACAGAAGGTATAGTCCATGTCAATTCAGGCAAAGAAAAATCTTACCTTCATAGTCTCAGAAGTTTTTGGATTGAACATATGTTAAAATTTAGGAAAAAGTAAGATATTTGTATATTTTTGTTTTGCCCAAAAAAATTCCTGGCCTGAGATACAGGCCTCCAAAGATGGCGTTCCAGGCATCATTTTCCACTTGCGATTTTCGATAAAAATTTTAAAGTGCTCTATCTCTGGAACGGTGAAAGATAATTTGCTGCGTTTTTTATTTTTATTTTAAAGATAATATTAGTCTGTTTAAAACTATATACTCCATTTTAAAATATGTGTTCAACTTTTTTTGCTGGAACCTCCCAATTATTATTTTTTTTTAAACAAAAAAATTTTTTTTTTCAAAAATGCCAATCTCAAAATTTTTTATTTTTTTACTGTTGATAAATACCATTGAGTACTGCATTCCCTGTAAAAGAGAACTTCCACTTTTGAGTTTGACAGGTTTTAGAAACAATGTAAAATTTTGCCATATATTTTACTACTTTCCATTACGACATAGTCACATAATGGTCCCATGAAACCAAAATCCAGTCTTCTTTGACATGACTTTTTAATTCTTAATAAATATAAGAAACAGGTGACTTAAAAAAAAAACCCTTACAAAAACATATTAAAGCTTACAAAATATATGTGCAAGTTCCAAAACATACTACATCCTGTGTACTCTGCTTAGAACTGAAATTAGAAATTCAGTGAACTGAAAATTTGCCGAACTGCATCAGTATCTTCCTTTGATATTTAGTGATGCATTCCTGTTAAACCAATAGGAACTGGGGCATCCACAATCTTTAAAACATTGTGAATTGGAAGTGAACACTGGTGGTGGTGTTGCTGTCTTGCAGCTGGAAATTTATATCCAGCAGCCGGTCTATGTGAGAGCATAAAGTTCACGGCAATTTCATTTAACTCACAGCTGATATTTATCACAAGTCACAGTCAGATATACAATCCACAAACATCCCTTTTTCTAAATTGTGAATCTGAATATTCTCCTGTCGTTTCAAAGATCTTGGTTGGGCAAATGAAATTTCTTCTTTCTTACGGTTTAAAGTTCATGCAATATAGGTTCGGCCATCATTATGAGTCCACACATGTGTCTTCTGAATTCCTCTTTCACATGGGGCACTTTTGTTAGACCTTCCTTCTGTTTTCTGATGGTGGAATTCTTCAACTTCCTCTTTGGGTAACAGGATGAGGGCTGTTGATGTGTATGACTTTACCACTCTCGTAAAATCCCAGGCATTCTGAATTGTCTCTGTACTGGGCCTGGAAAGATTATGTTTTGTAGCATGGTGTTTCACACACACACAGCAGGCCTCTACACCATCACAAGATCCCTTCCCATGTCCAGTAGCGCTGTATACCTACTCCATTGGCACAAGTGACTTTTAGGTAGCTTTCCATACAAAAAAGTATAAACTACCTATTGCAGCCATTCGGAGGAAAGCAATTCCGGGAAATTTCGATATATTTTCACCGATCATGACCCCCAGACCCCAAAACCACCCTCCGTTCAAATGTTGATTAATATATATATATATGAATGATCTATGTCATACGATAGCACTCGTATTTATAAATCAATTTGGATGAAACTAATTCAACAGTGCTTCAACCGAGTTCATTGGCCAGCTTGGTCCGACATCTTGTTTCAAGATGGCGGCCACGGAAAGATTTAAAACTAAAATAAATATACAAAAAAGTTAAAAATTCAAATTTATTTTTTTATTAAGTGTTAGGCCTTGATACAAGAATTCTGAAGCATTTTTTGTTTTACGTCTATCTTAAAAAATGGCTGATATAGAGCAGTTTGAAATTCTAGGGTGGCTGAAATTTTGAAACAAGACAGCACATTACAAAAATCAACGATTAATTTATGTTTTAGTGTATGTGATTTCTCGCAAATTTTTCTCTTTCATTGTTGTAATCATTTTCCCAAACATACGCTATATATTCATATCCGTTAGCGCCAAATTCTCACCAAACTTGGTGACATCTGGCGAAATATCGCCAAATTTGGCGACCAAAATAAGTCTTCATAAATGAAGCCAATTTGGCTATAGCTCAATTTGGCGAATTTCTTATTCAAATTCAGTATTAACGAATCTTCTGTAATCAGTTTATTTGCATTTTAGTTTGCTGTTTTTGAGTAACATTAGCTAAAATTTTAAAACGAAGATATAGGAAAGCTACCTTTTCCTCCCGGTACAGGCCGGAAGGACTTTTTTACTTCAAACAGTTGGTAACGATTTTTGAAGTGACTAAGGGAACCATCAGAAATAATGATATTTTCTGGCTGTGATTGCAGCTGTTGTTGAATTTTGCATATTGCTAGCAGTGCATGTGCTGAGTCATGTCCTCTGTCATCACTTATAACTGCAACACTTGTGGTCTTCTTTTAAAAAATATGTGACTCCTGTGAAAATTGAAATTTAGTAATTACTCCAGTGATATCCCTGTACTTCTTGTAGCAGAATCACGGACCATTTCTCAGCAAAAAGCACAAAACATAGTCGTTCAACTTCTACACGTCCCTTCACTTCTGCAATGTGTTGCTGCAATTTCTTCGGATGTTGGTGTGTTGTTGTTTTCACTCTCCATTTCCCAAGTTCATCAATGAAGGTATCAATGGCAACCGTTTTCTTAATGAGTTTATTTTCCTCCCATGTTGCATATATAACTTCAGAAGAGTCATCTTTTGTGTTTTCCAGACCAAGTGTCTGTAACGAGAGACCTCCTTTTCCAGGTTTCCAGGACAGTCACCACATTCTTGAAACAAACAGGTCTCTCGCTCTACCTCACAGACAATTAAAAGTTTGCGATGAATTTTAATTATGTTACACTATTTGAAATATAATGAAATTTATCAATTCCTGGGGTGCACTAAAACATGCTTTCTGTAGAATATGGAATGTAAAGCATTTATCATTCATTTACAGGGTCATATAAAAGTATTCGGTTAGATACACAATGGTCTACGGAGTAAAACTGTTTACAGCGCATTTTAATTACGTTACACTATTTCAAATATAATGAAATCGATACACATTAATGGGGTTTAAAACAACATACCTGTTGTATAATATGATGTTCATAGCATTTATTGTTCATTTACAGGGACACACACAAGATTTCGGATACACTACTGTATCCAAAGTATTGTCTATAAGCGATAATTGCTGGAAGTACGCTTTCAGTTAGGTATGGTATGTATTTAACTGAATTTTTCCATACTATGTGGTATGTATAAATGGTATAGATCATATACAGGGGCACACAAAAGAATTCGTAGGCATTACTCTGTATCGGCGTAAATTGCTTAAAGGGTTTTTGGAATCGAGTATGCATTTTGAATTTAAAATATGTTCAGTAACTTAGAGATGTTTGTTGAATATAAATAAAATCATATACAGGTCCACGCAAAGAACTGGGTACATGACCGCTTATGTAGATAAAAAAAATCAGAGAATTTTACAGGAACTGTATAGAATTTTTAAAATGTTTCTAAAACTTGTAATACTCAAAAGTGGAAGTTCTCCTTTACAGGAAATGTAGTACTCAATGGTATTGATAAACAGTAAAAAAATAAAAAATTTTAAGATTGGCCTTTTTGCAAAAAAACAAAAAAAAAACTTTTGATTTAAAAAAATTAGAAGGCTACAACAAGAAAAGTTGAGTACACATTTCAAAATGGAGTATATTGTATTAAACAGAAAAATATTATCTTTAAAATAAAAAAAAATGCATCAAAATATCTTGCACCGTTCCAGAGATAGAGCACTTTAAAGTTTTTGTCAAAAATCGTAAGTGAGAAATTGTTCGCAGGACGCCATCTTTGGCGGCTTGTATCTCGGGTCAGGAATTTTTTTGGGCAAAACAAAAATATACAGTTATTTTACTTTTTCCTGAATTTTAACATATGTTCAATTCAAAAACTTTTGAGACTATGAAGGTAACCCCCCTGCCTGAATTGATATGTATTCAGCCAGAACAAATAATTGATATATATGTAAGAAGAGGATATGTAAACAGTTGTTTTACTGGAATTATATGAACAACTAGATGTTGAATAACAAAATATAAACTTTAATACAGTCCTAGACAGATAATTCTACAATACTTTACTAATAATTTCTTCACAGCTAATACACCTCTCGCCCAACATATACAATATATTTATTTACCAGAAGTCCAACTAGACCTAACAGTGCCTTTACTGGCTATTTCCCATTTCGATGCTTGCTTCAAAGACTGGCTCTTTTTCAAATTTTGAAGATGTTCAAATCTTGATCTCGCGACCCGAAATATTTATAACTCGTGCATTTAAATCATGGATAATAATAGTACTAGAGCGTCAGTTAATTTGATGATCATGCACGTCATAAAGGAAATGAAGTGTTTAAACTGAAGTCCTACATATATATACAATATTTAATTTTTAGGTTCCCGGTCCCAGCCGGGAACCTGAGTGGAAAAAATACATTCCCAGAAATGATTTCTGGGTTTCCCGGGATCCTGGGAACGCTATTTTTCAAGCCCTGGATTAGAATGTAGGAGGGAGAGAGGATATTTTAATAAAACAGTAAGAAATAGAGTCAATCCAGTCTCTGTGTCATCTAAAATTGGATACAATACTAAAAAATACTCGAGTTTTTTTTAAAGTTTCAAATCTGATTTTTGTGTTTATATAAGTTGTCAACACAATATAAGTGATTATAAGTTTCATTGGAAAATATAGTTTATATTATCTTTCTAAATTATGTACTATTTTAAACTATGTAACTAATAATTCTAAACTATCCTTGTTATTATTTTTTCTCAATTAATTCATAAAACACTCTTGTGTTTTTTTAAATCAATGACGGGGAAGAGGATGGACGGTAAATATTTTTTACTGGTGACTAGTATTTTATTCTGGCTACCAGATTTTATCAAATTTGTAAAGCCCTGCATTCATTCAACAATTATTAATGTTTGAATGTGTAGTTTTGTCAATTGTAGTATCAATCGATTGTGGATACTGCATTCTCATCTTTTTTCTCTTCAACTAGTTAAAATTCACCTGTCTGGGTTTGATTTCAAGGCTGAGGACCCCTTCCTTAAAACGTTTGGATTTGATTTGAACTGTCCAGACACTAGTCTTGCCCTGGCCTCCAACTGCACAAGTTTTGAGGACAACTTTATGGGTTTTGAAGCCTAGTTTAAAATCATGCTTTAAGATGCATAAAATCTCAACATTTGTATCACTCTTTATATGATCTAAAAATGAAAGAAAGGAGCCTGTATGATTATAGAATATAGAGGGACACGTGTCCTCTAAAAATAACATTTTATGTTCAAGAATAAGGATACATGCTTTGATATAAAAGCAGTCAAAAGACGAAAAGAATTTTGATAAAGCCTTATATTATAAGTAGAATCATAGAGCCGATCGGATCTTCTTTTTCAGGTTTATTAGCTGATTATACAATTTACCCATTGGAAACTAAATTTTTTAGTTTATTTGACTTAATGCCCCACACTTGGTTCAGCTATTTTCGTGATATTTTCAGTTTCTTCTATCTTTACAAGAAGAAAGTATTGGATTCATGAAAATTTTCGACGGATGTATAAGTTTTAGGAGGTCCTGAACACGATTTGACTGTTTTTAGAAAATGTCTGTCTGTGACTCTGCCTGTCTGTCTATATGTGACAAAAATTTTGTGGACGCTCTATCTCAAGAACTAATGCACAAAATTTAATAAAACTTTATATTCAGTTAGTCTCTGATATAAATTGGTGCTGATTAGTTTTTGGGGAAAATCGGCTGACAGGTGGCGCTGCTATGCTGCATTTTTAGTGATTTCCGCAATAGCTCTATCTCAAGAACTAATGCTTGGAATTTAATAAAACTTTATATTCAGTTAGTCCCTGTAATAAATTGGTGCTGATTAGTTTTTTGGGAAAATTGCCTGACAGGTGGCACTGCTATGCTGCATTTTTCGCGATTTCTGCAATAGCTCTATCTTAAGAACTAATGCACTCATTTTCATCAAACTTCAGATTCAGTTAGACCTTGACATAAATAGACGCTGATTACATTTTGGTGTAGATATCCCAACAGGTGGCGCTGCTATACCACTTTTTTCCTGATTTTTACGATAGCTATATCTCAAGAATGAATGCACGAAATTTCATAAACCTTTATATTCTGTTAGACCTTGACATAAGTAGACGCTGCTTATGTTTTAGTGTAAATATCCAACAGGTGGTGCTGCTATGGTACTTTTTCATTATTAACATGATAACTATATCTTAAGAACGAATGAACAGATTTTCATCAAACTTCATATTCAGTTTGACGCTGACATAAGTTATTGTTGATTCAATTTTGGTCTAAATCTCCCAACAGGTGACACTGCTATGCTGCTTTTTGCAAGATTTACATGATTTTAGCAATAGTCATATCTCAAGAACTAATGCACAGAATTCAATAAAACTTTAAATTCAGTTAGACCTTGATATAAATTGGTGCTGATTCTTTTTAGTGTATGCGAAACCTGTATGAGATAGAAAAAAGTTTTGGGATTGACACATCAGACTAGTTTTAATTTGGCAGTATAGTCTTGAAGAACTTAAAATATTTATAAAACATCTAAATTCGATGAACAATAATGTTAAATTCACTGATGAAATAGAGCATAATAAAAGTCTTCCATTCCTTGATGTAATGTTAACCAGAATAAATCAATCTATCGACGGATCTGTTTTCAGAAAAAGCATGGCTAACCAATCTACAATATTAAATAATGCATGTTCTCCATTTATGTATAGAATTTCAGCCAACAGATTTTTCATAAGACAGGCCTTTTTAGTATGTACAGAAAATAATTTGGATAATGAAATAAATATTCGTAGAATTGCATAGTTTTAAGGTACACCATATTAATAAATTAATTGTGGATATTGTCAATAATAAGAAGCCTCAAAACAAATTTGATTCTCAAAAATACAAACTTTATACTCTTCAATATTTTCCAAGCTTTTTTGAGAAATTAAAATATAGTCTGAAATGTTTCAATATCTGCTATAAAAACTGTGATTATTTTTTTTTTCATTAAAATCTTCGAATTAAGGACATAAAGATCAAGTGATGTTCAAACTTCATTTTTTAGAGTAGAGTTTCGCAAACTAGACAGACCATCAGTACTTTTGCAGACCACCAGTGGTACTTGAGGTCTCTTCTAGACCTTCCATAAAAGACAGAAAAAATAAAAGTCAAATGAATTGCATATCACAAACTATAGTTAAACCTCTCAGAGTAATAAAATATTTTTAAAAGTGTGCTAATTATCCATGCCAGAATGGTATATATCATCAAGAATGATGACAATGATATATATATATATATATATATATATAGTAATTACAGGGGTGATTGTGTCCAGGTTACATACCTGAATTCATGTATTTTCTTCATTTTCAGTACCAAAATTCTGGTTTTTCTGATGTTTAAATTCATAAAATAAGAGTAAAATATGAATTTCATATGATTGCTAAACATAATTAAATTTTTTCATAATTTGACCTAACTTCTATAAATTATATGTCCCCCCCCCCCCTTCTCTTCTACACAAACATTTTCTCACTAAAATTTCAGGTATTTTTTCATGAACTCACATTCATCCCTGTAATTACAGCACACTCATTTTATTTTATTTTTACTTTCTTCTTGGATTCATGAAAATTTTCGATGGATTTATACGTTTTAGAAGGTCTTGAACACGATTTGACCATTTTCAGAAAATGTCTTATCTGTGAGTCTCTCTGTCTGTATGTGACAAAAATTTTGTGGGCTATATCTCAAGAACAAATGCACGAAATTTAATAAAACTTTATATTCAATTAGTCGCTGATATAAATTTGTGCTGATTAGTTTTTGGTGAAAATCGCCCGACAGGTGGGGCTGCTGTGCTGCATTTTTTGCGATTTCCGCAATAGCTCTATCTCAAGGACTAATACACTTATTTTCATCAAACTTCAGGTTCAGTTAGACTTTGACATAAATAGATGTTGATTACGTTTTGGTGTAGATATCCCAACGGGTAGCGCTGCTATACCACTTTTTTCTCAATCTTTACGATAACTATATCTCAAGAACTAATGCACAGATTTTCACCAAACTTCAGATTCATTTAGACGTTGACATAATTTGTTGTTGATTAGGTTTGGGTCTAAATCTCTCAACAGGTGGTGCTGCAATTTGCACGATTTACATGAATTTAGCAGTATTCATATCTCAAGAACAAATGCACGAGATTTAATAAAACTTTAGATTCATTTACACCTTGATGTAAATTGGTGCTGATTGCTGATTCTTTTTAGTGTATGCGAAATCTTTGTGAGATAGAAGAAAGTTTTGGGATTGGCACATCAGTCTAGTTTACATTGTAACTGCATAGTTAAATTGTTCTCATATTAAAAGCAGTTGCAGAAGTATTTCTATGTAGCTATAGTGTAAATTCTGACTAAGGCAGAGTCTGGGTAAGATGAAAATCTGTCTAACTTGAGAAAAAATTTTCAAGTACGAACGAACTTATTCTCATAGTTTACTTTCTCCAAGGTGAATAGTTGTCTACAATGTAAAATTTTCTGATTCTGCCTTAGACAGAGATTACTGAATACGAAATAGTATATACAGAGTTTCCCCCCAGTTTAAAAAAAGGGCAGGGTGCTGCTGGTTGGAAAAGAGCACTTTTTTATTCTTAAGGGCACTTTTTGGATTCTTGAGGGCACTTTTCAGATTTCTAAGGGCACCTTTTAAATTCTTAAGGACACTTTAAATTGTTAAAGGTTATTCTTTTGGTTTTTAAAGCCACTTTCGATATTTAAAAGTCAAGGAACTCTTTTTAAGACAACATTGAGTCAGTTTTTACTATGAAAGCAAATTTTTTAATGCAAAAAGAAGAAAGGGCACTTTTTTTAATGAGAGGCAGGAAGGGTGCTAATTATTTTACTGGAGGGGGAAAGAAGGGTGCTAATTCTTTTTATGAGGGGCAAGAATGGTGTATTTCGTAAACCAAAGGGCAGGCAGGGTGCAGCACCCTTCTGAAACTGTCTGGGGAAACTATATATATATTATATTCTGGTGGGCATAACATCCCTCTACCCATATTTTTTATTGTTAAAATTTTTATTGTTAAATTGCATAAAAAATATATACATAATTGCCGACCTCCAGCTAAATTTTAAATAAATAAAAAAATACTTTAAACTAAAAGTTTTATTTAAAGAATGAAATTAAGTAAAAAAAAATTAAATAAAAATAAACTGTCACATAAAAGCAATACACATTTAAAATTAAATAAATTTTCTGGCTCAAAGTATATTTTTCATTTAAAGAAAGTCAGAGGTTTCCAAGTATGTGCATACAAGATTACTGTTTTGTATTATATTAGTTTTTTTTAAAATATTATTTGGCATTTTAACAATGTTATGTATCTAATAAATGTAAAATTAATTTCTGTTTAGAACACAATTTGTGATGTTAAACATGATTAATGATAGGCAATTATTTTTGACGTTTTCTCTATCTGGCCCCAGTAATACGTAAGTACAATAAAAGTAGTCCCCAGAGTATTCAGAATATAAAAGTGGGCTGCCCTGGAAAAAATATTAAGAAATACTGCTCTAAAGTGTGCCAGTATTTCTACGATGCAAAATCCAGAGAATTTTTTCTTTTAATTTTCAAAATTCACTGTTTTTATCTGAAAAGTTATGTGGTTTATAAGCAACTGCAGGTTACAGATATGCTGTATACAGATCTTCAGAAGATATAAAAAATAAGGGTTATTTTTTAGAGAAAAGTATTGATATATGTGCATCTTTATATATATATATATATATATTCCAAGACGAGCAATTTTTAGTATTTTTCCTCTATATGGGCCTTGCCATTTTTTTTATATATATAAAGCTTAGTGCAATTTGGGCTTCAGAAAGTAAGATTTCTTGCCAAATGATTAAAACAACTATGAAAATAAACCTAATGAACTTATATATACAGTGACCTCTCACTTATACGACTTTCAGGGGACCGTAGAAAAAAGTCGTATAAGTGAGAGACCGCCTTCTTATACAAGTTTCACACTTTATATGCATTCATTATTTTGCCTATATTAAAAACAATAAGTTTTGAGTACTAAGAACATATTTTAACAAAATTTATAAAATATATTAAAAAGTAAAATGTATTTTTTTTAATCACAAAATAGTTCACTTACCACTATATTTATTTTAAAGATTTACAAATCAGATTTTGTCAAAAAATGAAGAGATATTAGTTTGTGGTCGAAAAGAGAAAAATGTATTTTTTTTAAGTCTAATAAAACTTTTAAGCTATTTAGGGAATAATCATTTTGATTGACATAATTTTTTTAATTAATCTGCATTAATGCTTAAAGTAATAATAATAAAAAAAAAAAAACATAACACAGAATATTTTAAAATACCTTTTTCTTTAATGTTTAACATATGTTTCATGCACAACTATCGGTGACATCTTCAGACCTTAATAATAAATACAAAATTCTCGCATATTTGAAAATAGTAAAACATCTACCACGAGATCGCATGTCAAAAGTTAGTAGGTGCTTAATTTGGCCAAAACTGGGAAACGTGAAAGAATTATTATTTATTTTTATTTTTATTGCTTTTCCATTTATCGATCATCGCGTGCCAAATTTTAGCAAATTCAAAGGAAACGGTTTCGTTACAAATGCAATTTTTTCGCAAATATATTTCTATAGATTCATGGATAATGGATGGGAAATAAGCTCTTGATTGAAAAATTATTTTACTATTATTGAAATCTATCTGCAACTGCTCCTTACTATATTGTCTAGCTAAAGCGGTGGTTCTTCTGTCATGTTTGATATTAGCAATGTGTTCTTTTATTCTTGTTTTAAATTTTCTGTTCGTCATTCCTATATAGTACTGTATTGTAAAAACTCATTCCTATATAGTACTGTATTGTTCCATCTCATTCCTATATAGTACTGTATTGTTCCATCTGTAACAGAAAATGCTCCCAAAATCTGTTTCATTCGTTGAACTAGCAGTTTGGTCTTGTGAAAAACAACATTTCCTAAAACATTTCTGAATTGTCTGCGATGTCACATATTTCCATGTGGCTATTTGGCTTTTGTTCAATGGCAGGCACGAGGGAATTTCACACAACCACTCTCCCGCCATAGATTTAATTGTTAATAACACACGCAGGAAGATAAGAAATGTTATTCATTATTGATAAACACTTTAACAATAGTGAAAGGATAAAGCTAAGAAAACGTGAATTGAATGATTTGTACTATAGTGATTATAAAAATGAATTCTTGAGGAAGAAATGTAAAATCACCTGAACTGTTTAAAGAGTCGTATAAGTGAGAGAAACAGTCGTATAACTGAGAGAAGTTTAGCATTAATTCCCATAAAGCGTGGACGGAACCAAGAAAATTCGGCATATAACTGAGAGAGTCGTACAAGTGAGAGGTCACTGTATATATAAAACAAATAAATGGCTTCTTTATATTAAATAAATTGTATTAATATTGAAGAATTTTCTTTTGTATATGAAACACTGAATATGTTGTTATAAAATATATTGCCAAATGTCCTTCTATCGCCAAGTCCTCTATACTGGAAAAGTACCCAATTTTTTGTCCACATTAAACCATGTAAACATTTGAATGATGTAAGATAATCTTTTTTGTTGTATAAATTGGATTCGGTTTTTAAGAGAAATTAAATATGTTATCAACTTAATACTAAAATAAACAACTTTTCTTGAAATTATTACATCTATTTAAACAGCAAGTTAGTGACAATTTGTTAATACAAAAGAATAAATTATGGAAGGCAAAGAAATATCCATACTTGTGTAACTTTACTTCAACTGAAGAATTATCTACTTTTCTTTGCATTACCTAAAAAAAATTTACTTACCACATCACTTTCTGGTTTTCTGACATACTCCAAAATTGAATTTGTGTTATTGCATTATGATTGATTATTAACAATAATATACGGGAAAAGTCGTTTGCAATGTTTTAGCCTCACCTTTTTTATGGTAGGTGATTCTCTTACTCTTCATTATTGTCTTGTCACTTATAATTTCTTGATTTTAATAACCAAAGTTACTTTTGAAAAAATAATGTAAAAAAAAAAACAGCTTTGATTCTTCTTGGTTAGTTTGGGAAAAAATTGCCCGCATTATGCAATCAGTAATATACTTTAACCAAACATTAACTGTAAATATGAATTGAGGGAAACATCATTATTCTACTCATTAACCACAGATATGTCTTAAGTAAACATACATTAATGAGATTGTTGTTCAGGTCTATCACCATTCCATGTTTATATGTAGGTTTGTATTTCCATGTTTATAGTTATGTACAAAGTATTTATGTGCAGAGACTTTTTTTGTCCACTATATAGTTTATTCATGCAAAATAATGTCTTTTAGATATGATGAATTTGCTTACTTAACATATTTTTCTTCTTATAGGTAATATTCTGCTGCTACTAATCTTTGGGAAGTATACTGCCACAAACACTTTCAGTTATTAAACCACTACATCTTCATTTAGTACCCTTGCAAGCAAAACAAGAGTGATTGCTTTACTACTTGCTGTACTAGCCTAATAGCATTGCAATTTTTGCTTTACTGCATACAACATTCAACTCCAAATTAATTTTTGAAGGAACACATTATACTTTTGTGATTATTGTTATTTTAGACAAAACCACCATCATTTATAAAGCTGTCATATGTATCTATATTCATTATATTTTTGAAAGTGAAAGATTAATTTCTTTATCTACTTTAATCATATTAGAAAACTAAATTGTTGAGCACAATAGGATTTTTTAAGATTCATAACTACAAGAATAAAACAAATTGAAAGTTTTTCTCATTCTCAGTCTTCTGTAATTTTTTCATTAAAATAAAACCTTAAGATACATTAAATATTTTATTGAAGATAATAATGGATTACATTCTGGAACCATCGCTTGAACGTATTGCTCTTGTTAAGATATCTACTATATTATGGAATCAAGATGATGTTAAGAAGTTATTTACAGAATTCCATTATAGAGAATTGAAGAATTCATATGCAGAATTCAATTACACAGAAATGATGGAGATAGAAACTATAGTAGTAAAAAAAATAGAAAAGCTTCCTTTACCAAAACAGGTGAAAGAGAAAATATCATGTTTTATAAGACCTATAGGCGATGAAATTTTTAAATGGAGACGGTTCAATTACAAAGACTGTTATCTTAGAATAGATCTACCAAATGAATTTTGTTGGACGTCACAAGGAACTATAGATGAAAAGAAAACTGCAGCAGTGATGATTAAAGACAACAGCATAGATATTGTCACACGGTATAAGTTAGCATGTATTTACTGCTTAGAGGATGACATTCCAAAATTATGGCGCAAAATATATGTAAGAGACAGACAAAATTTCTTCAGGGAAAGAGGAGTAATTGTAAATCATTTGGTTGAGTTTTGGACATGTTATTTGAAGAAAAACAAACGTAAGTTGAATCGTATGACTAAAGACGAATTTGGGTACACAATTTCTCCTTATCAATATGCCTTCTTAGAAGCAGCACATGGTGGTAATAGAGTGGCTGCTGAATATTTTCTAGAAAAGGTACCTGGTCATGAAGAATCTGTACTAAGCACTGCAATGAAAATAGCCTTTGAGGACACCATGGGAGGTAGCTATTCTGATATTGTATTTTTTCTACTCTCCTTATTAGATGAAGAAGAACAATTAAGAGTATTTGAAAGCAACCCTCATCGAGTTTTGTCATGTTTGTTAGATTGGCCGTTGCAAAATTTTTTTATGCAAACAGCAAACCGTATGTGGGATTTTCTTGACAAACAGGAATATGTTTATTTGCTGGAAGAAATAACCCAGAAAATAAAAGATGGCTATAAAGATTGCAATTATCATAAAGTTTTTGGTGAATTTTGGCAGCAAAGCCCCAATGATTATAAAAAACATGTTTTAAGTAAAGGCACTATTTGTGATATATTATCAGATCTGTTTAAGATTAGAGATGAAGATAACATCAGGTTGATTTTCCAAGATGCAACCCTTGAAGAAAAAAAAAATATTATTTGCAATGATATGGCACAAGGTATTTGCAAGGAGTTGATAAGTAGTAATCAGTTGTGTTTACTCAAATACTTTATCAAAGAATGTTTACCCTCAAAGGAAGAAGTGATAGAATTTAAAGAGAACTTTAAGAATGGTGATGTATGGCATGCAGATGAACATCTAATGAGCAATTTTCAACAGGAATTCCTCCATGTGTTAGCTAACATTATTTGTGAGTTCAAGAAAAGAAAATGTGAGGAGGGTGACAGCAGTAAAGCTAAAAGAGTGTGAAGAGCAGAATGCAATGACATGACACCTTGTGCAGAGGAAATACCGTAATTTCACGCATATGCGCCGCACTCTAGTTAAGTCTTTTACAAACCGGAAATTTTATTCAAAATAAGAAGTCAAATAAGTGCTAAGCAGAAGTAAGTTACATCTTATTTAAAATAAATTCTGGTAGGAAATCGAATTCTCTGAGGTGCATCGTATACGCGTGAAATTACGGTAAGTAGAAATGTATTTAACTTTATGTATGACTAAAATAATAACTAAACTTTGATTTTCTTAAAAGATATGTTGAAGTACATTTTTTTCTCAATTTTCCATCTTTGTAGTTGTTTTTCAGTGTTATTAAACATTTATTCAATATCAGTGTTTTTCTTTGGAAAAAGGATAATAAAATCCATGATGATTATAAAAAGATATTACCAATTTTAAGAATTTCAATACTAAGAAACACTGCTTTTTAAATACCTAACTTTAACAGATTTTCCTGGCTTTGATAGTGAATTAGCTATTGAATTGAAAAAAATGAGCATGCATGAAACAGGTTTTTTAAATAATCCAGTGCCAATATTTGTTTTTTAAATGTAGCTTTGATAAACATCTGTTTACTTCTTTTTAAAAATCCAAAATTTAGCATTCAAAATTAAAACAGAAAAGTTAAGGAAGAAATAAGCTCAAAACACATGCAAAAACTAACAAATAGCTGACAAAGTGCATACATTTCGTGGAATTTCCAAAGAGTTCATGCCATTATTTCCCATTAGAAATTTTCCAGTTCTGTCTTAGAATTTGTAATCAGTTTGTTTAATTGTAGCATTTGAAATATTTTTCTAGGTACTTGCATATTATCTCGACTAGTGCTCGCAAATATACGTTTAAACGTATACATAGTTAAGCCTTTTTTCCATATTAAACGTATACAAAATTGTTACTCGTCACAATACGTTTTAAATGTATTGTACATATATTCACGAGCACTAATCTGGACCAGGAGATAGACAACCAAAAATGGTTGCCAATGCATGTCTTGTTTATCATTGCAAATCACATTAAAAATGATAAATATAAAATAAATAAAATATAATAAATATAAACCATAATTAAAAAATAAACTTTAAATTATAATAAAAAATAATCTATAAATTGTAATAAATAATTAAATTATATAGTTGTCAAAAAATGAGGGTTACAGTAATTAGTATAAGTGGTGTAGTGTTATCTGACCTGGCCCAGATAATATGTAAGTACCTTTTTCTAAAATTAAATAAGACAAAAAAGTCTATTAAAATAATGTGTACACACTAGAGATGAGTTCGGAGACCGGGCCTGCCCGAGCCCGAAACATTTTGTGTCATCAGAGCCTGAGCCTAATACTGAAAGTTTGCAATAGAAAAAAATCGCATATTTAAAAATTGTTTTAATTTTTAAACATCTTACATGAAATAACTGTTAATCCCAGGAATATAATTATTTTCTTTGTAAATTTACATGCAATCTTATCAAAAGAGAATATGGGCACATTAATGGAGTGCATTTTATAAGTAAATGCATGATATTTTCAAAAATGACGTTTTATATGCTGAAGAATCAAACAGCATTTTCTTATTTCTTATAAAAGGTATACATTTTAAAGTATAATAGATTCCTTGCTCAAAACAATCTTTTGTGATTCTCTTGTCCCAGAAAATCAGATTAAATAAAAACATCATAATTGACATCAATATCTGAATGATCCCATGCATTTATTGGAAAAGAAGAAATACTGCTTGATTGTTTTATATCCGAATAACAATACATGCTAATAATTATACAGTAAAACCTCTCTACGTTGATCACCTAACTATGTTGACCGAAATTTATTAGTTTGAATGGTCACAATGCATTTTCAATGGAGATTTGCCTCTCTATGTTGACCACCTCCGTAAGTTGTATGTTTACCACTTTTTAGTAGGTTTTACTCTCTGTAACTAGACCACTGAGGTTTTTCTGAATTTGCTGTTTCCTCCGTTTGTTCTCCATCTGGTTTCCAGGAATTTCTTTATCAGCCATTCGGCTTATCTAAGCAACACTCGTCCCCTTGTGGTGCTCCATTCATTGTTCATTTCCAATATGATACAATGGGATGGAAATGCCAGAATTCCCGGAATCTGTCGAAAAATGCGAGGGGAGTGGGGGATGTGCATAGCAGTGTAGCTATACGTAGAATTGGAAAACAATGTGTATGGCTCACATGTGAAACACATTCCGTTCTTTTTTTACCGATGTCGCTTCGTGACAGGACCAGTCGTTTATTTGCGAATTTTCATTAAAAATGGCATACAGAGAAGCTTTAAAAGAACTTAAATTAAAAGAGAAAGGGGATCTTCTTAATTCTCTGGAAAT
Source organism: Maratus michaelseni (assembly GCA_963931845.1). Taxonomy (NCBI): domain Eukaryota; kingdom Metazoa; phylum Arthropoda; class Arachnida; order Araneae; family Salticidae; genus Maratus; species Maratus michaelseni. The sequence continues at coordinate 322,035,670 of OZ007595.1, read as the reverse complement.
CAGCAGCCAAAGAAAGACAGCGGAAAAATTTGGTGTGAGTAAGACAACTGTGAGCAACATTTTAAAACACAAGGAAGAATATCTGGAAAGATATACTTCCGAAAACGGTGGACACCAAAGAAAATGTAAAAAAAGTGTATCGACGCTGCAAACGTTGCCACGTTTCGTTGGTTTAAAGAGATGTCAATCAATGCAAGAATATTGGGAACTATGCTTCAGGAAGTAGCAAAAAGAAATTGTAAAAGAATTCGAAATAGAGGACTTCGAAGCGTCAGCAGGTTGGCTTGAAAAATTCAAACTACGATAAGAGATTTCTCAAAAGTTTTGTGTGGGGAATCGAATGAGGTTTCATCTGAAGTGGTGGAGAAGTTTATTGAAAAATTCCCAGAGTTTGCTAAAGGTTTTAAAGATGAGGATATCTTTAATGCTGATGAGTGCGGTCTCTTCTTTAAAGCAATGCCTGATAGAAGTCTAGTAATGAAAGGTGACACTTTCAAAAGAAGAAAACTTTCAAAACAGCGTTTTACTGTTCTTCTATGTGCTAGTATGACTGGGGAAAAATTGAAGCCTACGGTGATCGGCAAATCAGCAAAACCTTGTGCATTTAAAAATGTAAAACTTGAAGACCTTCCTGTTTCTTGGAGAGCAAATAGATCTGCTTGGATGACCAGTGCTTTGTTCGAAGAGTGTGTTAAAGGAATTGATGCAGAAACGAGGAAAAAGAAGCGGTCTATTCTACTTACCGTGGACCACTGCCACAGTGCGAAAATGAATAATCATACAAATGTGAAGCTAAAGTTTTTGCCTCGAAACACAACTTTGAAAACCCAACCTTTAGATCAAGGCATTATTCAGTCCTTCAAAGTGTACTACAGAGCTCAACTTCTGAAATGGGTAATCATGAAAGCACAAACCTGTGGTCCTTCTGTATTGGCATCATCAACAGCTGTGTCAGTAAATGCTTTCAATGCTGTTCATTGGATTAATTCTGCTTGGAATAAAGTTATGCAAACCACGATTAAGAACTGCTTCAAGAAAGCTGGATTTGTTACAGCTACAACATCGGTGCAAGAGGATGAGCTTCCTCTATCTCCCTTGTCAGTTTTTGATGGAGTTGATTTTGAAGATTATGTTACCATGGACGATGAGTTATTAACACGTGTTTAACCAGACCCAGAGGCAATCTTCAATGAGATACTCTTTGCAACTAAGCACTGCGAAGATTCTAAGGTACAAGAAATGGACGGCGAAGAGGATGATGAAACAAGTGACGACGAAATTGAAAAGTACCCAACTCTGAAGGAAGACGATTTAAAGCACATGATGAAACAACTTAAAGATTTCTCTGCAGAAAAATGCCCAAGCATGCTTAATGGACTTGTAAACTGTGAAAGTGCTTTTGCAGTTACCTAGTGAACAAAAAGAGGACTCAAACAAAAGTTGAATTATTCTTTCAAAAATTGTAAAAATGTGCTGTACCTTCAGTAAAAGTAAAAATGAGTAATTGCTATTTTTTTTCTAAATTTTTCCTTAAAAAATACTTAAAAAGTTTACTAAATGTTTTCTAATATTGTACTAAATATTTTCTAAAAATTCCCTAAGTTGACCACCTCTGTATGTTGACCACTTAGTTACAGTCCCTTGGGTGGTCAACTTATAGAGGTTCTACTGTATCTACTTTCGAATGAAAGTGACTTCGACAATGGTCATAACAGAGCCACAGCATGGGCATGATGAAAAATAGATATAAGAATCAGTAACATTATTTTGATATGAAAAGCAATTGTAACTCGCACACTATAAAAGACTAAAAATTTACAAACCTTTAGTTAATGGTGGTTTACTAAAAACAAAAAAATAGTCATTTTGCATCAGATCTCTAAAAAAATATAATAAATGAACATTTATTTCCTATTGTCACAAATAAACGTTGAACAACAAATTATTCGGGGCCTTTCCTATTGGCGCCATATCAACAGTCGCTGTCAATGCCAGACATAAATCTGATAATATGGAAAAATTTTCTTTTCAAATAAAATTCTAATCCAAGAAAAGAAAAACAATATTTCTGTTTCCCTTCATTTTGATAAATAGCATTAAAATGACTTTAACGCAATAAATAATTTTGAAAAAAAAAAAAAAAGATATTTTTTATTTTTCTGTAAGAGGATAAATAACATTGTCAGTTTCAGAAAGAATGAGCCTGTGTCAGGCTCGGACTTTTGGGCATACTCTTAGCTTGTCTCATCTCTAGTACACACTCCGAGAAAATGATAAAAAAATTCTATGAGAAAATTAGTGATTTTTATCTGATTTGATTAATAGCTTCCACAATATTTTTGTGATGAATTTTAAAGAAACTCAACTCATCAAAGGAAAAAAAATACTTTTTGACAATATGTTGAAAATATTTAATGAGAAAATGGGGTAAAGAGCTTCTTTAACTCAGCAGGATCCACAAATTGGGATGGCCCACATCCTCGAAAAAACAATATATTTCTTAAATATAAATAGAGGAAAAGGTGTAAATATGGGCACCCTTTTTTGTTTTGGGTTTAAAGTGACTTTTCTTTTGAAAAATTCTGGATTTTTATCTTTATTAACAACTATAACAAGTTTACTAAATGGGAGGAGGCAAAACAATGATTAATATCAATTATTTCAATTGGAAAACAAAGATTTACAAAAAGCTTTTACAAACGCACCAGAAAAAATGCGGTGCAAATATGGGCCCTCTCCAAAAAAGTCACAAAAAAACAAGTTTAAAATGTTTTGAAACAGGATAAAATAATGCAAAATGGTGGAGAATGTATTTATTACAGAAGAAAATCATTTACAGAAATCGCAAACAAAACTGACCACAATCTAAGTGTGCCTACATGTGGCACATAACACATTTAACCCACACTTCTTTGAGAGTGTCTTCAGAAAACTTTCCTTCACAAAAGATGCAAGTTCCATCGCTCGGCCTGGTTTATCCCTATCGTTGATATCATCATTGCTGTCCATAATGAGAGGGTCATAGTAATCTGACAAGTCTGATGATGAATCGTATCGTTTCGCATGTAGAATTTTTTTTTTTTTTAAGTCCTTTGATCTTCCCACCCCTACCTCCTGACATTACCCCATTATGTTAGATTATCAGATATAGTATAAAATAAAACTAACGAATGCTTTCAGGATTTATAGATAATAAAATGGTCTTATAATTATCTATAAAGTTTTTATTATCTACATCTAAAGTAATATTGGAGTTCTTTTACTTCAAAGCATTTATTAGGTTTATATTATAATACAGTTGGTAATTAATGTGTATAATGTAGGTAATTGCTGTTTTCCCATAAAAAAATGTTTAATATGAATATGTTGTTTAGGAGAAAAGGTGGTATAATTTAGGGGTGCAACAGATATCCGGCGAACATACTGTATCCGGCCACTATGCTGGATAATTGGCAGTAGCCGGATATTATGAGTATCCGGCAGTACATCCGGCCTGAAATTATTTCATTGAACTCGTTGTTAAAACTTCCAGATTATAAGGCCTAGAGATTAATCTTGAAAAATACAAAGTATTAATTTATTAAACTAAAAATAATTTACTTAGTGTTTCTAAACCCATAAAAGAGCAAACATGCAGACAACTATAACTATTCATGCACATGTGCCTGCATATATAAGCAACATATACAGTTAAAATTTAAAAAGTGGCAGAATGACTCATCAAATAAGAAACTTTTTTTGCTGTGTTAGTAGCAAGCAAGAATTTTTCTGTTTCCATGATATAAAACTTGTTTTCATGAGGCAAAGTGCTGCATAGATTAGAATGAAGTTAGAGAAAAAAAAGAGACAATATTAAATAAAACATTTTGCTACAAAAATATTCAGTTTTTAAGTATTTTTTGTGAAAATAATTTACTACTACTAAACTAATAGTTTACTGTTAAATTACTAATTTTGTTGTTATGCAACTCAGTTGTTATATTGAAGCAACAAGCAAGAACAAGTTTTTGTTATCACAACACAAAACTTTTTTAAGTATTAAAGCAATAAAAGATAACGAGGAGAGTTTGTAGCTGGAACATCACTGTTACAGAAAAATGGGAAGATAAACGTATTAAATATTGTCTTTCCAAAGTATTCAGTAGTAAGTTTCTCATAAAATTAATTTATTATTACTAACCTATTAACTATTTAGCTGATACTGTTATACTAAAAATTTAAAATAATGTAATTATAATATTGGTACTAAAACTGAAATAATCATAAAAATAATTATTAATAGAAAATTTAAAAATTAGATAAAAAAGAAAATAACATGGTGAGCTAGTTAACTATTGATATGGTTATTAAATAGCTAGTTAAAAACATTAGCTAATCTAAACCCATATTTAATTTCTTTAAAAAAAAATAAAAATTTAAAAAGGACAGATTGAAACATACTGCAGCCGGATGGCCGAATATCCGGCTGCAAGTTATGCCGGATGTCCGGTATCCGGCCAAACTGACATCCGTTGCATCTCTAGTATAATTATGGACCCATATTTACACCAACCCCACCTAAGAAAGATGGCCATTTTCACATGTAACCTAAAGGCATGCATGAGTAAATGTATGCTTCTAAAAGTAGCTTAGGATCTCCGCTTTCCAGATATCACTGTGAAATTATTTTAAACTAAACTTAAGAACATGAAAAGAAAATGATTTCAGTTAACTGTCAAAAGTTTGCAGTCCAGAAAAACACCAATTCACACAATAACTCGCACTGCATCCACACTACTTCAAAGAGCGGTTTCAACTGCCAGGGGTCGATGCAGTTTTTTTTTCTTAGGGCCCATTTTGTGAAAAGTAAAGGTTATTTTTGTGAAATTTATTATATTTTTGTGAAAAATAACATTTTGTAACGAAAGTTGAAATACAGTTAACCAAATTCAAACCAAGCATTTATAAACAAAAACTTTTTTAAATCATTTTGCTGAAGTTTTCCTCTTTGGTGAACTTGTTTGATTGCAAATTACACATTTTAAAACATCACAAAATAATAAATAATAAGATTTTATGGAATAGAATTTTGTGAAAAGACCTATTTTGGTAAAAGGAACTTTTTTAAATCATTTTGCTGAAGTTTTCCTCTTTGGTGAACTTGTTTGATTGCAAATTACACATTTTAAAACATCACAAAATAATAAATAGTAAGATTTTATGGAATAGAATTTTGTGAAAAGACCTATTTTGGTAAAAGGAATTTTGTGAAGGGGCCGTTTTTAACAAAAACTTTTTAAAATCATTTTGCTGAAGTTTTCCTCTTTGGTGAACTTGTTTGATTGCAAATTACACATTTTAAAACATCACAAAATAATAAATAATAAGATTTTATGGAATAGAATTTTGTGAAAAGACCTATTTTGGTAAAAGGAATTTTGTGAAGGGGGCGATTTTATCAAATTGATTTTTGTGAAGAGGACCATTTTATTAAACTGATTTTTGTGAAGGGACCCATTTTATTAAATCGATTTTTGTGAAGGGACCTGTTTTATTAAATAAATTTTTGTGAAGAGACCCTAAATAGGCCCCAAATTTTGCCTGGATCGACCCCTGACTGCTCTCTGCTATCTCATATCAACAAATGGCGTAACTTACAGACAACTTACTGTCAAACTTCAACACCTTTTATAGCCACTTTGAGAGGGGTGCCCATATTTACACCTTCTCCTGTACCATAAAATCCCGGTTGTAAGCCTGCCTATATCAAAAGCAAAATCAGTTAAATTTAAGAGTGGGGGAGGGTGTTATCGAGATTTTTTAAAAATTCAATAAAAAAATCTGGTTTTATCAATAATTTAGAAATAATAAAGTTAGGTAAATACAGGGAGTAGAATCTTCTGTATTCAGCTGGTTTTCACTTAACCAATAATAATAATAAAAAAAAATTCATTTAAATCACCCCTGTACCTTCCCTCTCAGACACACGAAATTTAACATATTTATTTTCTTTTTTAAATTTTCCTTCTTTATTTTATTGTAACAATAAATCAATCATCGGAATTCCCCTAACCTGAAATTACTGTTCCCGTTTGCTCTCCATTTTGTAGCACAAATGCATAGTTTAACATTTATGACTCCTTAATTTTACATTAATTTTCTGTCCTATTTAATACTGTGTGGTAACAATAAATTATCCCCTCTTCCCAAAATCTCGGTTTCTCTCCCCTTGCCCCCACCCGCCCTCCCCACAATCTGACAAAGTTTAAAATTCTTTAGTTTTTTTTTTCTCTATTTGTGATTTTGTTGTAACAATATTTAAATAACCATCTGAATTTTTTTCTTTTCCCACTCCGAATTTTTTTTTCTTCCTCCCTCCCCTTTTAGCACACACACAATTTAAAATCCTTAAAAAATGTTTTTTTATCTATATATTTGTAACTTGTAACAATAATTAAATAATCATGTAAATGACTTCACTTCCATCCTCAAAAATTCTGATTTTCCAACCATCCCACACAAACTGTAAAATCTTTAAAACTTTTAAAAAAATATTTTTATGCTGTATTGTTACTTTGTAGCAACAATAAATAAATAACCATCTAACTCTCCACTTAAATTTCCATTACCCATCCTCCCAAGAAGGTTTAATTTCTAGACATGGTGGGCGAGAGAAAGAAGATTTTCCTCTATTTTGTAGTTAGGCTGTTCTCGCCCTTGGTATTTTGTTATTGGGACAAGGGTGGAAAAGTTATTTTAGAGAACGTATTTATTTTAAAACATAAAATATACATATGATTCAGGGATGAGGACAGCCAAACTGTAAACAAGAGGGAAATTATTTTTCCTCAAGATGAAAAAAAAAAGTCCTTCCATCTTGTACTTGGAGGAAAAGTTAGCTTTTATTTTCCTTGTTTTTAAGAATTAAACTAATTTTACTCAAACACGCAAAGCTAAAATGTGTGGAACCCAGTTACAGAATTTTCCTAGTTTTCGCACTATTTCAATGGAAATTTTGAAAAATTAGTCAGCTATTGCCCAGTTGGGTCTATTGGCAAACTACTTTTATTGCCAAAATATTTAACAAAATATAACCAAGATTCTCGAGAATTTTACATTCACGGATATGACTGTGTAGTTTTAAGCATATGACAGTAGTAACATACATACACATACACAATTGATTACAATACTGAAAGTAAATATGCTAGAAATCCCGTTTGCTAAAACTCATAAATTAAATCAGATTATGAAGAAAAAGAATCTATCTTCTACCTTGTTTCATTTACAAGGTTGCTTTGGAATTTCCAAGGAGTGAATTTTGGAACAGTTTTGCCGTAAGTGAAAAAACTGCAACAAATATTTTTCAATTGACTCGCTGTTTTTTGGTAATCCTTAAGGTGCATTAATTGAGTTAATTATGTGCCAAACCAAGCTCGTCAACATATTCAGCTGGCTGGGAAAGTTCAACAACAAACTGTTTTAAACACTAAAACGTAAAAAGTATAAATAAAAAATAAAGAGTGTAATAATTTAAAAATAAACTCTTTTGTCATGAAATCAATAATAAATAAATTATGACTACATGTTGGGAAAATAGCTCAGAAATCCTTAATAGACAGTTTAAATAATGCATGTTTCTGTTGCATATCTTAAAGAGAAAAAAAAGAGTAAACATTATAATAAAAAAAATTTCACCAGTTCGCACTTTCTACCAAGCATAAATCGAATCGGTGAATTTTCAATTATCAGGGCCCATGCCAAATTAACATATTGTAACAGAAATTTTCTTAAACTACTTGAATTGCAGTCCTGCAATAAATTGTGATTTTTAATATAAACATGAAAATAAAAGTATCATTTTAAAAAATATTTTTATTTTACTTTTATTATGATTCATTAATTTGCTTTAGAAGACTGATTGTACATGAAAACAACTCTGTCACTCAAATAGAAGGGACAAAAATCAACCTTTCAAACATAAAATGCACACTTCATCTTTAAGGAGATTAGGTACTTACTCTTTTTTTTTTATGACAAAAGTATATATATTTTTTAATTTTTGTGTATAAATGTAGTTATACATCCCTAGTATATTCTAGTAAATGATCCAATGATTATAAATATGTGAAAAAGTCTTTTTACTGTATCCATTTCTCATTAAATGATTCAGAGTTGTAATCTTTAAAATTATTTTCTTAGTTCGAGTTTATTTTTTACATTTTGCTGTTTTTTAAATCATTTATAAAAATCATTATCTGAAAAAGGCACTGATTACACTATTTTTTAAATACAACAGTAAAAATGTTTTAAATAAATACTTAGAAATATTTCCCTGTTCTTTTTTACTTCTTTATTCTATTTGAATTTCTGCAATTTTCAATGTGTGTTTAATAGTTCAGATACTTTGAATGTTTGTTTTGGGATAAATATCATTTAAATGGTTTTTTGCGGCTGCATGCCTCAATAACACTCGTAAAAAAATTTTAAATCCCCAAACGCCAAACCCTTCTAAAGATCACACTCTTACTTGCATTTAACAGTAAACAAGGCCAGCAGAATAATTTTTTTTCTCCGTTTTCATGCAGCCATTTGTAATGGCCGTACTAAGAAGACTGAAAAGTTCTGCTTTGATTTGTATGAGTTTTAAGAAAGGAAAATTTCTGGGTAGATTGCCCATATTAAGTTATTTGACTTTTTTCAATGTCAATCATATAGTTTCCAATAATGAAAAAATAATATCCTTACTTACAGTTTCTTGAGCTAAATCCATTTTGCACTGGTTCACTGAAGGCCCTATTACACGGAAATATTCATAAGGAATGCTAAGAACATAACATTCAGTGTGAAAACCAATAGAAAAATAAAGAACTGATCTTTTGATATCAGAAATGTATAAGCTAGAGGGTAGAAAGTGAGGAGCCTCCATCTGCGATTTGCACATATGGATCTTGCCATTCACCCCCCCCCCCTCCTTTCCTGAATTTCTTCAAAGTATTTACACATACAGAAAAAAGGTCAAGGTTAACAATTCTTATTTATTGTCAAAATATGTGAGATAATTTCGGTTTAAAGTGTCTCTTAATTGGGCCTCCCCCCACCAATTTTTATTTTTGTGTTTCCTTTCAGGTACTATATTATGTAAGGTACGAAGTGTGTTGAACCATACCTATAAATATTTACAGAATCTTTTTCTTTTATTATTTGGATGTAATAAAACATCTGCAGACAACCACAAAAAATATATACAAATTTTTATTTATTGTCAAAATATGTGAGTTAATTTCTCTAAAAACCTCTCTCAATTTGGCACTTCTTAGCTACGCTACTGTGTGGCTACCACATTATTAGAAATCCTCATCCCTTTGTGAGGGGGGGGAAGTGGAATAGACAGAGTAAATATTTTAAAGGGGATGAAGATCTTAGATGAGTTATACTAATGAAATAATGTAGATGAGGTTTTAGAAACAGCAGATTTTTTTTTTTAAATAGTGCTTTAGAGATTTTAAATTTTATGTGATTTTTGACAGAGCAACAAATAGAACTGAAGATTTCTTCAAAAAGGATTTTTTTTCTTTTTTTTACTTTGTATTCTGGGAGAACATGAATTGAACATGAATTTCGAAGGAAGCGGGTTTGAAATTTAGATGATTGGGCTAATTATTTATTGTTAATAGAGAGCAACACATAGAACAGATTTTTTTTTTTTTTTTTAACTAGCTTTAAAGATTTTTGTTTGTTTTTTTTCGCTAGAGAGTAGCAAAGGGGCAGAATCGGCCATTTTAGGGTATAGATATAATTAAAATGGTTGATTATTTATTTATTGATACTAGAGACGAACAAATAGAGCATATATCTTTTTAATGAAGAATTGTAATGATTTTAAACTTTGTATTCTGACAGTAGAAGGAGAGAAGCAGAAGTGTAAATTTTGGAAGGAGAGGTGGGCTAATTTAATGATTCATTATTTACTTATTGGTACAAGATCAACAAATAGAAAGAATAATATGTTTAAATATTTTATTTTTTTGCTGGGGGGGGTGGCAAAGGGGAGAAGAAACAGACATTTTAGGGTATAGCGATAATTTAAATGGCTGATTATTTGTTGTTACTAGAAAGCAACAAATAGAGCATAATTTTTTATAAAGAATTTTAAATATTTTAAACTTTGTATGCTGAGTAGGGAGGGAGGAGTGGGAAGTATAAATCTTGGATGGGGGAGATTGTAGTTTAGATGATTAATTTTTTACTTATTGTTATTAACAAAAATAAATGAGACTGGAAAGCAGACATGTCATGTGCAAATGGGAGGGGGGGGGGCTCATTGAGATTATATAATAACATAAGTGGAAATCCACCAAAATAATCACAAGATAAAAAATTCTCTCCTTTTGATATAATATTTTTTGAACAAAAAAATTGTGCGTGAAGGGGGGGGGGATGGCTTAAATTTGGGTATGGAAAAGAAAATCACAATAGCTTAAAAATGGGTGGAGTCTTAATGTCGGGATTTTATGGCATGTATTAAAGGTGTTTTCAATTATTTTCCTCCTCACTTAGCAATGCTAATCTTTGATACATTTCCGGAATTGCTTTTATTTAGAAATGCATATGAGAACTGCAGACAATACTTTTAAAATACCAACGAATCGATTAACATTTTTCATTGCTCTATAAATATAGTACATCTTAAATTATAATCAATTGCTCATTTATAATAACATTTCTGTGGCTCTAAAGTCCTACAATTTGCTTAAATTGCCTATTGTGAGGACATTTCCAATAAGATCCTCTACTTAAAAAAAAAAGCTGAAACTCTGATTATGAGTGCAAGACCTTCGGTCTCAGGACTGATTTCACTCTTGGCGAGATTTTGACTGATAGTAAATTCTACTTTATGCATTTAAATAATAACAATTTTACTATCCAGAACTTTTAATCATTTTCATTTATTGTTAGAGATCAATTTTTAGCCATAATGCAAGACATAGAAATCTTCCAGCCTCTTTTCATTTGGTTATTCGTAATATTCAGAAATGTTTTCAGTCTTGGCTTGAATAGGCTTCTTGCACCCATGACCTTGATTCATTTCTTAATATCTGAAAAAGAATCTGCAAATTTCATGCATTTATGAATGAAAATGAATTTGTGTATGTGTCAGAAAATAAGCCAATTTGGATTTAAGATATAAAAGATGCTCATAAAGACATGTGACCTCTTTCATAATAAAAAAAAGAAACCCTCCCGCCCACACACTCAAGTGGAAGGCTGGATTCGTTTCAAGCAAAACAGGATGCATAACAGCCTCTAAACATGCCTCAGATTAAGGTTAGTATTATCATACAAAAATAAGTGAGTTTTACTTTTTTAATTTCATCTGCAGTTTTTATGAGGATGTGCTTACTTTTGAAACTAGTTTTGGAACTGAAAGTGTCCTCAGAAGAAAATAACTGCACTCAAAATCAAAAGAGTACAAAGGTACCCTGTTAAACACCAACCTCAGATAACAAATAGAAAAAAAAAGTCATTTTGAAAAACTGAAATACGAGAAATCTGAAAATAACGTTGATGTTGGTTTAACATTAGTTTGCAAAGGTCTTCATGTTACGAGCATAAGCTCTTAAGACTGTAATTTATTTACAACTGACTGACTGACTCCAAGTTGGTCAAATGTCTAGATATGATTTTGAGACATACAATAAACACCATAGATGATGTTTCAGTTAACTGAAAGATTTTGTAAAAGAGAATGTGTTTTTCAGTTCATCGTTTTATCAATAGAAAGGTAACTAGGAGCTTCAATAATGGTTACTAAAGTAATAAAATGTGTTCAAATGATCACCTAAAATCCATTGCCATACTTTGAAAGTAAATTCATAGCAGATTTTAGCAAATCAATTTTTAAATAAAAAAAGTTTGATAGTTGCAGTCAATCATTAATATCTCATTACCATTGAAAAATCTTTGAGAAGTTTCCTTTACTTTAGTTTTAAATTCAGAAAGTTGGCACCATAGAACATTTGGGGGATGACCCCCCCCCCCCTATCAATACAATCCTTCTCTCTTTATGGATGTCCTTGTGTATTAATACCAACTCATTCCCATTGACTATTGAGTAAACAATCAAAAATTGTTTTAATAATCAAAAACAATCAAGACATTCAAACAAATAAGAGAATCTATTGCAACATCTCAAAATTTCCCAGCACTAGCATCAGGATGTTTTTTTTTTTAATTTGCAAGATCAGCATGCTATAAAATATTTCCTTGTGTGATTGTTCTATTTTCAAGCAGATTTGACCTTTACATTAGAGTCTGACCATATAGGCAGTTTTTTTTAACACATAATATCTATTCAGTCAGTCTGAACATAGGAAAAGAAACTTTATAAGCAAGTTACCATGTATCTGGTACTGACTGCAACACATGATATTTCTGCAAAAAACTAACAAATAAGACAAAAAATATTTAAAAATTAAAGAAATTTAAATATTTTTAAAAATTATATGCTGGAGAAACGGAAAAGAGAGTTGCAAAAATTGGAGGATAAAGAGGATTAGATGATTGAATTCTTCATTTAATGTTACTTCAGAGAAATAAATACAGGAAAATTATTTTTAAAAAATGAAAGGTTTGAAATTTTTATGTTGTGCGCTAAAGAAGCAAATGTGGAGGATCAGAAATCTCACAGGAAGAAGAATTTAGCTGACTGATTATTTACTCATTAGTACATCAAAGTAACAAATAGAGCACTAAACAAATTAAGCAGATTTAAAAAGAAATAATTAAGAACATTAAAAATTTTCAAGTTTGTATGCTCGAAAAGGCAAAAGGAAAGAAACTAAGAATGAAAAAAGAAATGAGCTGGCAGAAGTATGTTAAAACTAAAAAGACCGTCAAACCTTATAAATACTATTCAGCAGAATGATCTTTACCCTGTTGCATGGATTTTCCCCTTTCCCAAAAATAAAAATATAATCTGCTTCCCACCTGAAAGATCTTTGCATTCTGTGCCATTGTTGCTGTGTTGTCTCAGTTCAGCCATGGAGAAAGATCATTTGACCAACTTTATTAAAAGACATACATCCACAAAGCATTACATAATCACTAGTAGGTCTGAAACTTTTGTTTTAAGTGAAGTATTTTGATTTCACCACAACTACTGGTTTGTTGACATAAGACTTGACAAATACTAGTCTTTTTGCTTATTTTTTTCATTGGCATAAGATTTTTTGTTTTTGAGTAACTTCATTTGAACATTGTATATTTGTCCCTTAAAGGTTATTTTGAATAACTGAATTTCAAGTGTATGATCAAATTCTGATATTAAAGTGACATCATTAGGCAATTTTCATGCACGTAAGAAAAATACTTCATCTTTTTTTTCATCTTATATTTAGCTAACTTTGATGCAAAGCCTTTTTCTATAACTTATTTCCATAATCATTGAGAGAGTTAAACTTTTTACACACATTCGTAGAAACAACTCACTTTTTTCGTACTATGCAACTAAAACTGGCAGGATTACTACTACAGTGACCATATTATTTGTCTTATAAAAAATATGCGACTTGGATTTGCCGAATCTGTGCATATTGTTATATTTAACAATTAAAAAAGGTTGCAAAAATAACAAATGGTTTTTTCGTAACAAAAAATATAATTCTAAATTTTTAAAACCATTATTACGGTATGTCTTCATACAGTGCATCTGGGGACAAAAAGTTTCTGCAGATTATAGATTTTGCATAATATAGAAAATTAGTCATCATTATCACATTTTTCCTATAAATAATAACCTAATATGTCCAGGACAAGTAACTGTATCAACTTTTTGAAACAATTCTGAAATACATTTTAAAACAAACATGCACAGTTTAATAGAATTTGTTATTTACAGTAGGGGAGATCGGTACACGGTGGACCACCCCCTAATATTTTATTTATTTAAATTATTTTTAAGCTTCTCTTCTATCCTAATAGACAACAGCACTGCAATGATTATTTATAACCTTCAGAAAATATGTTTAGCTCAGATTGAACTATTTTATCCTGATTGGTTGTTTTGAGCTTCTAAAAGTAAAATTTTTCATCATCATATTTTTATTTTTTTAGTAATTAAAGGTTGTAGATAAATAAAATAAAACAGCTTTTTTGCAAAGCTAAGAAAGTTGTTTTTATTTTACTTTAAAGTTAATATGTTTAAAAGAAAGTTATAAACAATATTAATATGATTATTTACTGAACTTCAACATGGGGTACAGTGGACCACCCACTCCTTTGGTACAGTGGTCCACAATCCACTCTGCTCCTGTAATGCAGAATGTTCAAAATATTTAATAATTGCTTATTTTCTATAAAGAAAGATTGTTTTAAAGTAGATTTAACTGTAAAATAAAGTAAACAAATAAAAATAACAATTTATTTAACATAGTAAGAAATATTTTGTTTTGTATTTACTGCCTTTGATAAATGTAACTGTAGTCTAATTGTTGATGATTCTATTCAAGTAAGATTCATGAGACGCAAATTGAATGGAAATCAGTTTATTTCTCCCGAAACTGTAGATGAATCTGCTGTTGATATCAATGATTTAAAATATTGCTCTCAGACCCAAAATTATTTCTTGAAAATTCCAGGCTCAATCTTTCTCATAAGTACTTAGGAATTTCATTTGCTAATTTTAATGTGTGCTGATTTTTTTGTACTTAAGTAATAACTTCAACTAAATTGCAATTGTTCCTGTATTAATCTGTTATTATTTTCAAAATATAATTAATTTTTTGTTTTTGTTTCAAAATTTATATTACTATGTTATTTTGTGGGTGAAGGGGCAACAAAAAAGAATTAGATTAATGAAAAATAGATTTATATTGTATTTTAGATAATACCTAATAGTGGTCCACTGTACCCAGGTGGGTGGACCAGTGTACCCCGCTTCCGGGGTACACTGGTCCACTTTACAAGTGTATATAATTTTTTTTTGAAAAGTGTATTGAAAACTATGTTGTGAGACAATTATGATGGATGTAAGAAGGTTTAAGGAATATTCAAAAATATTTTCATACAGATCGGTCAGTCTGTTAAAGAGAAAAAAAATGTTAACTGAAAAAGTGGTCCACTGTGTACTGGTCTCCCCTAAATAATATTTAAATAAATTAGCGATAAGCACATAAGAACTATTACTTAAAAATATTTTTAAACTGTTAAAAATGTCAATGGTAATGTATTTCAGTAATTTAAAAAAAAAATAATTGTAATTTTTTTTTCAATAAAATCTTTGAATTAAGGTTGTAATAACTCCTCTATATCGACCCGATAATGATGGTGAGTGGTAGCGAGATCAGATGATTGGCAAAGAGAAATTCTCGCATAAATTAGAAAATAGAATTTTATTGCATAACAATATTAATTCTAATAAAATTATGTACAAGATGTTATTACAGCATTTAATTGTTTTTCGTGGGTCAATCGCTTATAAATTAATGTCCTCTTGACTGTAAGTGCAACTCAATCAAACAAAAGTCTCAGAAAATTACAGTCAGTCGTAACTTCTAAATAAAGTTCATTCGGATCAAGGCTCGTCCGTTCCTTCTCTTCGGAAAATCTACTAATTCACGATAATTCAGAATTTAAGAACTCTCACTCTCGCACTTGTCGTGCTTTTCTCTTCACTGGGATTTTCACCTGATACCTGCTGCATCAATCAAATAGAGGTCAGACCTCACTAGCGCTTCCACTACGCTAAGTCCGAAACTGACGTTTCTTCTTCCCTTTTCCAGAGAGTCACCACTCTCGTTCAGATCTATTCAAAAAACTGTCCTCTCTAACTTTTTCATTCCCGCAGGGGATCTTTCACTAGGGGCGGGGATTTGGGCGAGGCGGAGCACCTTGAAACTCTCCAGCCTCTTAGCAGCCTTGAGATACGTCTGTTTCATTTATAATAAGTCCGTCATTGGACGTTCTATGACAAAGGGCACAGTTTCGTGTGCAAACCTAAAAATCGTGTGCAGAGATCGCTTCCCTCGCAGATGCTATCTTTCCCATGGCTTCGGCACAGATCAAAGCATAAGACCCCTTCTTGGGTACCACCTTACCAATGCATCAATGTCCGAACGTTTCGATCGTAGCACAATAGATATTCGGCGTCTTGCCTTTCTTCAAAGCTTACGCTATTGTGGGAAGGTATGCAAGTTAAATTCCTTATAACGTTCTCACGGGAAAGACTAGGATGACACACACTGCACCTGGGTTGAGACTCAATTCTTTACAGCACCCCCTCCTCAAACGATTCTTAAGGGTGAAACACTGAGAATCTCTAAGTGGCGAATAAAGAATTGCAAGCTCAAATTACATCAGAGTGGCAAGAAATAAAACACACATAAATAAAATAACACTACTTTCATTTTCTTCTTGCGCGCTCTGATAAGAAACATGAACAAATATTGAAATAAAACACAGTGAAATAAAAAATAAAAATTACCTTAAAATAACTATGTACAAACGTTTATCCAGAAATTTCATTAAGCTCGACTCAGACAATCAACATGCGGGATATCTCTGCCTGGGCGATGAGAAATAGCATAATTATAAGGTTGTAGAGCTAAAGACCACCTCAACAATCTAGGATTATTTCCAGAATTTCTTTTTAGAAATACCAAGGGATTGTGATCCGTTTCGATAGCGAAGTTTTGTCCATCAATATAATGCCTTAATTTTTTATCGCGAAAATAATTCCAGCACACTCTCTTTCAGTGGCGCAGAAACTTTTCTCACTATCTGTAAATTTGCGGCTTAAATAAATAATGGGATGTTCTTCCGATCCCTCTCTTTGAGCCAAAACAACGCCAATACCTAAGTCACTAGCATCAGTTTGTACTATGAATTCTTTCTGAAAATTAGGAGCGTATAGCACCGGTTCTTCCGTAAGTTTCGTTTTCAAAGTCTCAAAGGCTTTGCCCATTTCGTCGCTCCAAGCGATCTTTTCCTTTTTATTCTTCCCTTTAAGCGCTCTCGTCAATGGTTCTACAATCACTGCATAATCTTTTATGTAACGGGAATAATATCCAGCCATTCCTAAACATCTACGAATTTCAGTTTTCGATTTCGGAACCGGTAATTCCTTAATTGCCTTTACTTTTGCCTCAACTGGCCTACGACGTCCCTCTCCTACAATATGCCCAAGATATTTTACTGTTTTCTGAGCGAACTTGCATTTCGCCAATTTGATTTTGAGTTTCGCGTCATTAACCCTTTTAAGTACAATTTCTAGATGACGCATATGGTCCTCCCAACTATCTGAAAAAATCGCCATATCATCTAGATACGGTAAACAGAATTCTTCAAGCCCTCTCAATACTTTATCCATAAATTTTGAGAACCTGTAGGAGGCATTCAAGAGTCCAAAAGCCATGACCAGAGGATAATAGGATCCAAAGCTTGTAACAAAAGCTGCTAATTTCTGAACCCTCGGGGTCATTGAAATTTGCCAGTAGCCTTTCGTTAGATCTAAAACCGTAATATACTTAGCACTAGAGACTTTTTCTACTCTTTCCTCAATATTGGGTAAAGGATAAAATTCTACTTTTGTGATGGCATTTAGTTTTCTGTAGTCTATACAGGGCCTCGGGTCCTTTCCTGGAGTTTCCACGAGAATAATTGGAGAGCTAAATTCAGATTCGCCCTCTACTATAAGATTTAATTCTAACATTCGCTTAATCTCTTTGCGAAGTATCTCCGTTTGTCTAGGCGATGTTCTATAGGGTCTCGTACGGACGGGTTTTAGTTCAGACAATTCGATATCATGCTCTATAAGATCCGTCCGTCCTTGGTCATTCGAAAATACCGTCCCATAACGATCTAATAAATTTTCCAATTGTCTCAATTGTTCGGAAGTACATCTAATTGCCAAATCACTCTCTCTAACAACTTCATCGAACTTATAAACTTCGGAATCGGCACTAGGAAAAATTATATCTAAATCTTGTTTATCCTCAACCTCGTTTATCTCTTGCGTTAAAATATTTACTAACTCCACCCGTTTTTTATAAGGCTTTAATAAATTCACGTGATAAATCTGGGATTTCTTTCGCCTCCCAGGAACATTCACAATATAATTGGTTTCCGAGATTTTTGATTCAATCTTTCCCGGTCCTATCCAGCTAACTGACATTTTATTTGGTTTACTGGTTGCCAAAACCAGTACCTCATCTCCCACGTTAAATTTCCTTTCTACCGCCTTTTTGTCAAACCAAAATTTCCTTTTTTCACGCTCTGCTGACATGTTTTCAACGGCCAAATCTTGGCACCTTTTTAATCTGTTCGTGAGATTAAACACATATTCCGTCACGAATTTATTTTCCTCCATTTCTCCCATCCATGTTTCAAACAATAAAGTTTCCGGGGTTCTCAAATTTTTTCCGTGCACTAGTTCAGCGGGGCTAAAACCAGTCGAATTATGCGGCACCGTCCGTAACGCTAACAGTGCATAGGGCAAGTTTTCTTCCCAATTCGATCCGTTTTCTACACATAGCACTTTCAAAAGCCTCTTAACCGTCCTGTGCCATCGTTAAACACTGTTACTTTCAGGTCGACACACACTTGAGTTTCCTATCTTAACTCCGAACTTTTTAAGAAAGGCGGTCGTTAAATCGCTAACGAAGTTCCGGCCCAGGTCCGTCTGGATTTTTCTTGGAAATCCTAATCTACTGAATATCATCATTAGGGTTTCGATAATGGTCTCAGACCTCATATCTGACACTGCTATAGCCTCAGGGTACTATGATGCTAAACATACCGCAGTGACCATATATTTATTCCCTTTGTTTGACTTAGGTAAGGGACCGACGAGATCACAGCTTAGCTTCGAAAATATTTCACCCACTATCGGTACCAGTTTAAGAGGCGCTTTCTTCTTTTCCCCAGCTTTTCCGATTCTTTGACAAGGGTCACAAGTTTTGACAAACTCCTCAATTTCTTTTATCACATTAGGCCAACAGAAATACCGCAATACTTTATCTTTAGTTTTCGTTTCGCCTAGGTGAGACGAAATTCCTTCATGACACGCGCCTAATATTTTAACTCGAAATTTCAAAGGAACAACCACCTGAGTTCTCTCGTTCCCGCGATTATCCTTCGTGTTTCTTATTATCAGAGAATTTCTTATTTCAAAGTGGGACTTTTTAACTTCAGCCTTTTCTCTAATCTCTTTGAGAGATGGATCACTGTCTTGTTCCACTTGTGCCACCTCTCTCCCTATCTTTGCCAGATTCGTAATTCCGTCTTCAATTAACAATGGCAGTAAACCTTTATCTAAACTATCCAATTCGATGGGATTATCTAGGTCCTCACCCTTTTCTTTAGAATTCAACGTTTCCGTTTCACTGCACTCGCGAAAATTTCCCCCTTCTCTTTCTTCCTCGGAATTCAAAGTTTCCGCTTCATCGCGCTGGTGAAAATTTTCCCCTTCTCTTTCTTCCTCGGAAAACATAATCCGTTTATCTTCCAGATCTGGGGTTTGTTCAACATTTCTTCTAGTTTGAGCACGCGTTAAAACTGCATTCATCAATTCGGGTTTCCTCTTCGCCTGTTCTAACAATTTTTGAGTTTGATTACCCAACAAATAGAAATTCATGTCTGAATCTCTATTGTTTACTCCTGCCTTGGTTTCAATGACCCTCACACCTTCAATTTCTAATGTAACCTCTGCTATAGGTAAACAGTATAATTTACTGTCCAGCGGAGTTTTAATCCACACGTGATCTCCAGTCAATTTGTCTTGACTGACTAAGTCATATGGGATTAAGTCGATCTCACTTCCTGAATCCCTCAAGGCAGTTGCCTGAATTCCATTCACTAATACTTTACTCAAATAAGGGGAGAAGGCTTCTTCAAGTGTCGGCTTACTAGTTAAGTGACTGACCCGCGCAGCATCTTTCTCCAGCTTTTTAATTTCCGGACAATTTACTTTGTAGTGACCGCTTTGCAAACACTCGTAACACTTGACTTCTCGCCTTTTTTGAACGCCTTTTCCCTTTCTTTATTATCATTTCGATCCCTCCAATTAAAGTTAGTCTCCGGATTTCTGTTACCGTTTCGCCCATTTTCAAAAAAAAGTCCTGGGTCTTTCAAATTTCTTCTCTAAAGGGAGTTTCGGATTCCAAGTTTTTTTAGACGGGCGCTTGATTGCCTCGTACGCATCTAAAAGCCTCATCAGTTCTTCTGGGTCTTTAATTTCCGCCCAGTTATCCATAAAATGTTCGCGCATTTCTCGAGACGCCCTCCGTTTGATCTGGTCCGTGACAAGCAAATTTTTCAATCCTTCAAAATCCGAAACTTGTAAGCATGACAGCCAACCTTCTAAAAAACTATTAAGTTCGAAGATCAGGTCCTTCCAAACTGAATTAGGATTCCGCGGATGTTGACTAAATTTTTGTCGGTACGTCTCTGCATTCAAGCGATAACGCTTTAACAATTTTTCTTTCACATATTGAAAATCATCAATTTTGTCTTCGGGTTCTCTCAATATTAACTCGGCCATTTCCACAGGTAATAACGATAGTAAGTTCATCACAAGCTCATCCGAATTTAGATTACATTTTTTTGCCTGTCTCTCGAATAAATTCAAAAACAACGAAATATCCGAATTCTTTTCATCAAAGCGATGCATAATTGTTTTTAGGGGTAAATTACTCGTTCTAACTGAGATGCTACTGGATGCTGTACTGCGGTCATCTGACTCTTGTGTCGCTTTTAATCTAGCTAGCTTATGTTCGCGTTCCTTTTCTTTTTCTGCTTTTTCCCACAGTCTATCAATCTCTTCCTTCTCTGCCAATAATTTATTTTCCCTATCTTTTTCTATATGTTTAATTTGTGCTAATGCTAGCTCTTTCTCAAATCCCTCTGACGACTCTATCTTTTTTATAATTTTAGGTACTGTATCATTCTCTTCTAAAATGACCTCAAATTCGTAAGCTAACGTTTGCAAATCAGCTTTCCTAAAATATTTAAGCTCCGACATTTTTAAAGTTTAAAATTAGAAATTATCTTTCCCACAAATATAAAACTATACAATAAGATTTAATGCTATTCCTGCCAAGCGCGCTAAAATAATACTGAAATATACACTCATAAAAAGTACGCATAACAATAATATATAGGAAATATGCAACAAATAAAAATAATGTCATAAAGTAGACAGTTTGTATTTGAGAACAGCCTTAGAACTGTAAAAGCACGTAACGTAAATAAAACTATTTCGCTAGTAAAAAGACCAGGAACAAACAAATCAACAGGAAATTATATTTTTAGTATTATTAATGGGCATCTTTGAAAGACCCTTCCAAAACCGAAAATCAATAATTTTGCTTGACATTGCCATCACAAAAAAAAAATTCAGTTCGTACATTTTCTGATTTGGCGATAATGTTTAATGTCACTGCGCACTAATATACCTCCTTAGTCTTGGCATTATTTGTGGAAGAGGGTTAAATATTCTTTAAATTAATTAAACTACTTTTAGATCTTGCCAATTGAGCATATTATACGTATTCAATTATCCACTAAAACATGTGTGGAACTGTTTTTCAGTCATTTGAAAATATATTTTGTGGTCTCAAGTAATTTTGATTGTAGGATTGAGAGGCATATGGGGCTAACGAGAAAACAAATTCGTTGCGCGCCAGAAAATAAAACAAATTTATCTCAAAAGGAAAGAAATAATTTAATTTTTTTTTAATTTCACTGCGACCACTTCGGAAGGGGAATGAAGCTGTTACCCCATAACCCCTACCCCTTGTGTACTAATACGGGAGTAAAGAAAATAGATTGGGTTGTCCATTGCATGACAGAAAAAATAATTCTAATTTTATCTCAAACATAAAAAGAAAAATTGGCACTTTTTCATTCCATTTTTGACCATTTTGGGAGGTGGGGGGGGGGGGGTCTGTGCCCCATCAGCCCCTTCCCCCTTTTTGGAGATCCTGTGCTGTTACTCTGTACTAATATGGGAGTAAAGAGAAGAAAGTGGGTAGTCTGTTGTATAACAAAAAAAATACAAATTTATCTCGAAGAAGAAAAAAACAGCATTATTTCATGAGATGTCCGACGATTTCGATAAGAGGGGGCCCACTGTAACACCATCAGCCCCTTACCCTTTTTAGATACGCTCTGATGTCAATGTGAACTAATATGGGGCTAAAAAGAGAGTGGATAGCCTGTTGTAAAAAAAAAAAAAAAAAATTACAAATTACAAATTCATCTCAAAGAAGAAGAAAACAGCACTTTTTCATGAGATTTTCGACTATTTCGGGAAGGGGGGCTGTAACCCATCAGTCCCTTTCTCCTTTTTAGTTATGCTCTGATGTCACTGTGGACTAATATGGGGTTAAAAAGAAGAGAGTGGGTAGTCTATTGTATGACAAAAAAAAATAATACAAATTTATCTCAAAGCAGAAAAAACAGCACTATTTTCATGAGATGCTCAACTATTTGGGGAGGGGGATTCTAACCCCATCAACCCCCTTTTCCTTTTTAGGTATGCTCTGATGGCAATGTGGACTAATACGGGACTAAAAAGAAGAGAGTGGTTAGTCTGTTCTGTAACAAAAAAAATACAAATTTATCTCAAAGAAGAAAAAAACAGCACTATTTTCATGAGATGTTCGACGATTTCGGAAAGAGGGGCTGTAACACAAACAGCCCCCTTCCCCTTTTTAGGTATGCTCTGATGGCAATGTGGACTAATATGAGACTAAAAAGAAGAGATTGGATAGTCTGTTGTATAACAAAAAAAATACAAATTTATTTTAAAGAAGAAAAGAACAGTACTATTTTCATGAGATATTCGACTATTTCGGGACGAGGGGGGACTGTAACCCCATCAAGAAAAAAAACAGCACTATTTTCATGAGATGTTCGACTATTTCGGGAAGAGGGGGGCTGTAACCCCATCAGCCCCCTTCTCCTTTTTAGGTATGCTCTGATGTCAATGTGGACTAATATGGGGTTAAAAAGAAGAGAGTGGGTAGTCTATTGTATGACAAATATATATATATATACAAATTTATCTCATAGAAGGAAAAAACAGCTCTTTTTAATGAGATATTCGACTTTTTCAGGAAGGGGGGGGGGCTGTAAACCCATCAGCCCCCTTCCTCTCTTTAGATATGATCTGATGTCAATGTGAAATAATATGGGGTTAAAAAGAAGACAGTGGGTAGTCTGTTGTATAAAAAAGAAGAAAACAGCACTTTTTTCATGAGATTTTCGACTATTTTGGGTGGGGAAGGGGGGACTATAACACCATCAGCCCCCTTACCATGTTTATGCTGTGATGTCAATGCGGACTAATATGGACTAACGAGAATGGCTAATGCGCTGTATAACAGAAAAAAAATTAGAAATTTATCTGAAAAAGAAAGAAAAAAGCACTTTTTTCAATTTACTCTTGACAATTTCGGGGGGGGGGGCTGTAGCCCCATCAGCCCACCCCCTGGATACGCCACTGCCCCATTGAGAATGTCTGGGATATTTTAACCCAGCCAGGTTTACGGCAATGAAAAGCAGTATGACTCTATTGAAGAACTCAAAGAGGCTATTGATAAAGCATGGTACTCTTTGCCACCAGAAACCTTACAAAAACTAATAATTTCGATGGACGCACATTAATTTGAACTAATCCGAAATCACGGAAAAATAATTTGTAAGTAAAAGTTCTGTAAAAATTATAAAACTGGTTGTTTTTGACATTGTGAAGAAACTTTTGAGACAGTTTTTTTTAAACATTTTTTAATTATATTTTTTACAATTATGTAATTTATAATAATAAATAGTAAAAATTATTACTATTTTTTTCTACTTTTGATATCATTTATTTAAATAATGTTGCGAAATCTGCAAATAAAAAATTTTTAATCATTCTAACTTTTTATAATTCTTTGAAAATCGACATTTTATGCTTGTGCATAAACTTTTGAGACAAACCTTATATATACATACATATATATACGTATGTATATACATATGTATTTATATATGTACATATATCACTGGCACACAGCTAACTGAAAAGTACAATAAAATATGTCAATTATAGGAAAATCTGAAAATTCTTAATATTTTAAAGAAAAGAAGTTTTTTTTAATGGCCTGTTTACTTAATGGTTTCCCATCACACTTAAGAAAAAAAACTTCCATCAGAAGTATAATATTCATGACATATGCAGAAATTGACGCAAATGTTATTACACAAATCCGAGGTACCGATGAAGAAATTTTCAAATCTTTCAGTTCACTACAAAGTGTTGAATTGGATGATGGTGTTGAGGAAGAAAGAAGCACTACAGATATTTCAGCAGCATTCGCTGGACAGTCCACGAAATTTCTGCAGATATTTCTCTGTTTATGATATTGATTGCAGCAAAAAATTAGATGAAATGGATGGGCATTTGTCTGTGTACATTTTAAATTCTATTAAGCAAAACAGCATGCTGGATTTTTTCCCTTCTACGTAACTGAATCCTGTTTGTAGAGTATCATTTATTGCAGATATACATAAATTTTCTATTCTGTGCAGCCTTGTAAATGTATTTATGAATGATGTATTTTAAACATGTATTTATAAATGATATTTTGTCGTTATTGCTTTTCTTTAATTTTAAATCCTATTCAAAAAAGAATATAATTTAAAAATTTTCTTTTATTAAAATATTCGGTACTTCTCCATTATCCCATCGACCACTTTCCATAACGAAAAACTAATGCCAAATAAACAAATGGAAGAATGCTGCCATTGGAATCTCAAATAATAAAAATAAATAAATTCAAGAAACTTGGGAAAGCCCCACTCAACAATGTGTTAACTTAGTAAGCTTATACAACAAAATTTACCCTATATTAATGAAAAATGAAAAAAAAAATCTTGCATATTATTTACATTATTTTTCTTAATTATCCCTCCCGGCTGGTGAATAAATGTTTGTGACATCAGATGAAACTCATCTCTTGCATGTAACTATGCACCGCAACATTTTTTCAATGCTTTTTCTCTTTAAATATCACGGCATTGCCGTTTAAGGATGCAATTGTTATATTTTAATTAGCAAAATAACTAATAAATCAGTAAAACATAATGAAAATTACAGGTAAATGTCGAATTAGAAACCACTTGAAGACATAACAAACACATGTATTGCTTTGCTTCTGACATCAAGTGAATGGGACTGCTTTTTTTGGCATTAAATCCTATAGTTTGGCGATAGCTTTTTGTAATGAAAAGTGTTCACCGGGATAATGAAGTACCAAATATTCTCAATAAATGTTTAAAAAATGTAAAATATTTTTAATAAAACTAACTAAGGTTTTAAAGTATATTAGGTA
Organism: Maratus michaelseni; assembly: GCA_963931845.1. Classification (NCBI taxonomy): domain Eukaryota; kingdom Metazoa; phylum Arthropoda; class Arachnida; order Araneae; family Salticidae; genus Maratus; species Maratus michaelseni. The sequence goes on along the minus strand of OZ007595.1, from coordinate 322,010,315 downwards.
CTTCTCTATTATCCCGTCGACCACTTTTCATAACAAAAAACTATCGCCAAACTGTAAGATTAAACGCCAAAAATGCAGTCCCATTCACTTGATGTCAGAAGCATTATACATGTTTGTTATGTCATCCAGTGGTTTTTAATTCGACATTTGGGTGTATTTTTCATTATGTTTTACTGATTTATTAGTTATTTTATTAATAACAATTGTGTCCTTAAATTCTTATATTTTATTTATTTATTTATTTTGATATTTCAATGGCAACGTTCCCCTGTTTATTTGGCGATAGTTTTTTGTTATGAAAAGTGGTCGACGGGATAATAGAGAAGTACCGTATATTATTATATAATTAGTTCACAAACAACACTGCAATCACTTAATAAAAAATAATAGGTTGATCTTTTTTACACTCACATATTACACATATTTGTGTAATAAAGTGTTGAGCCTCAACATTAATTTTCCAAAACTGTACACCTATGATGATCTTGTTTCGCTGGACCAAGGCTTCACTCGATCTCAGGCTCTAACAAAAGTATCAAATACAATGGGAGCGCTGGAATCAAAATATAGTTCTGGCTGTGGCCACTGCAAGAAATTGGCGCTGACTGCCCACCTCATCAGTCAAGGTTTTTTCTCGATCTTGTTGTTATTTGTAGTTAGCTTCTGGATACGATTTGTTGTATAAAATTGGAAATTTTCTTTTCTTTTTAGAATCAATATGGTATATTGTTGTGTACCGTACTGCCGTTCATCATCTCGGAATAAAGAAAGTGTTAATTATGACATATTAATTTGTAATGCCTACAAACATCTATATAAATATTTTTCTCCTTTTTTTCCCTAGATTTACTTACAACAAATTTGAAATTTGACAGCATTGCCATTGTCTCAGTCTATATTGTGAAAATTATCGAAGGAACTGTAGACTATGAAACTTGTCTGTCACACGTACAAACAATGCATTGCAATGCTCCAATCTTCAGTTTGACTAAAAATCAAGACAGGGGTGGCCTTACATATCCAAAACAACAATTTATTTCTGTAATTTCAATTATTCTGGACTTTATAGAAAAAGCTATTCCATTTCTGAAAACAACAGGCGTTATAAAAATTCTTTATGATTTTATTTATCCCAAACTTCTAAATTGCCCATTATGGAAATGTCATTTGAATGATCACCATCAAAATTTGTGCTCATGTATTTGCAACAAAATAATACCCATAATTTTGAAAAATATGGCAAAGAAATATAACTAATAAAGCAAATATAAAATTCTGGCAACATTCTTTATTTAGAATTTTTTTAAAGTTTACATAATTTTTAATTTTTTTTTTTAAACACTTGAAATTTTTACAGAAATATAAATATGTAAATGTGTATATAAATGTATTCTGTTTTTGTTCATTTTTTGACGGTATTTGTACCCACACTCCTCTCTATATAAAATATATAAGTGTATTCAATATAACAGTATTATTAGCATTATTTTTGTATTTCTGCTTCAGCTATAATAAATTTTAGAGATTTGGATATCAGCAATCAGTTGTGTACACAGCTGCACATTAAAAATATATAATTCAAAAATAATCTATACTCGTGTGATGAATAAAATGTTTTATTTATCTGTATTTGAATGCAAAAACGGTTGTTTTTCTTCTGTTATTGATATATTGTAATATTATTTTTTTTATTGTTGTTGAGCTTCTTTTCCGAAAGTTGGACGATATTGGCAATGCTAAGTATGTAAATATTTAAATGTTCTGAGTATATAGCGGTACATTATTGTTCAAAACATAAAATTTTATGCTTAGATTAGTTAATTGTACTTAATTCTGTCAGTTAAGGTATCTGCCTACATCAAATTGGCTGTTTTGGTGAAAATTTTCGAAATTTTTTTTATTGTTTTATTTGAAAGAGCAATCTTTTACGATTCTAAATCTGTTTTAATTTTATTCCACCGATTATTAGAAGAGGAGTAATGGCAATTTTAACAATTAAATATTGTAGTTTTTTGCCTAAAAAGAAATCTTTAAATGCGATTTCTGGAAAATCAGTTTTTTCGTTATTTCAATGTGCGATAAAATTCATTACATAAAAAGTTTTAAAGATATTTCAGTGAAATTTTGTGAGAATGCTTTCCATATCACTCACTATGCTCTGAACTAGGATCTAAGCTATATGTGATAATTTAATTATTTTATAGGTACTCGAATATGAAAAAATGGTAATTTTTACTTAAAAAAATGTACTTTTTTACATATTTTGAAAATTTTCGGTTATTTTTGAAGATATTGTAAAACTCCTAGTTCAGTGCACAGATAAGTGTCATAGAAGTATGCAGCATAAATGAAATTGAAATATATTTATTTGAATTGAGTGTACGCTGTCTGGCGTAAACATGAAATTTTGCTATAAAAATGTCAAAAACCCCCAATTTTTTAAAATATTAAAAAGATATTGCTAGGATTTTATGTTTTCTTATCATTCTGTATTACAATTGAACTAAAAATAATTATATTTATTCAAAACTGTCCTTTTTTTAAAAAAAGTGTTCCATACGTAGGCAGATACCTTAATCAGACAAAATAAGCAGAATTTGTATTATGGCTCTTTAAATCGTACGGATGAGGTGGGCAATCAGCGCCAACTGTCGACTTTCCTGGTTGTAATATAAGTGAAAATTCGGAAGATATTTAAACTCCTTTATTATATATCAACTATCTCAAGCGCGCGATATGTACAGCACAATTACCAGCTCAGAACATCAACACAATAGCCAGCCTCGAACTCAGAGTTCCCGATAAGTCTCTTTTTCTCTCTGTTGCCAGGTACATTACATCACATCTCCCCTTTAAAAGTCTTCTTCAATAAGTCTTGAAGGAGCACGAACAGTTCTGCCAGTACGAGTCTTAAATGGACTGGCCTGCTTGGTCTTTGGAACTACAGCATTAGGAGAGTGGGTGATAGTAACAGGATCACTCATAGGCACTGCATCTTGGGAGCCGTCTTTCATGGATACAGCATCAGGAACACAGTTCTCTTTTACAGGAACATCATTATCTTCCCATCTGAAGGATTTCGGAACCGTAGAAGGATGCAGATATACACGATTCCTCCTCAGAATACCTCTGGGAGTCTCAACCATGTATGATCTTGGGGCTTCATGAGCACTTTTAACCTTTCCGTATGTCCGCATGTCGGATACCCATACCTGCTGACCAACGTCTAGTTGTGGTAGAGGTCTAGCCCGACGATTGAAGTAAAATGTTTGTTTCTTGATCCTTTCCTGTTCTTTTTTATATATAGATTTCTCATCTAAAACTTTAGGCTTTAACTTGTCGTTCACTGCCGGAATGGGCGTTCTTAAGCGTCTTCCCATCAGTAGTTCTGCTGGACTAAACCCATTTTCAAGTGCAGTTGATCTTAATGCAAGTAACATCAGATAAGGATCATCATTTTCAGATTTCAGGTAATGCAACTTAAAAATCTTCACCATCGATTCTATAAAACCATTACTTTGAGCATGTTTTGGACTGTATGTTCTGATGGAGAATTTATAAAGTTTGGCAAATTTTCTATATTTGGAATCTATTATTCGTTGAGAAAATTGAGTGCCGTTATCACTCCTAACTACTTCTGGAATACCATCTCAAAATACTTCTCAAATCCATTCTACATTATTCTTTAATAATTCGTAAAGAGGTTTCGCAACATCAGCGAAATTGGGAACAAATTTATTTAAAAATCCAGCCATTCCTAAAAATCTTTTTAATTCAGTCACATTCCTAGGTGTTGGAATCATAGAAATAGCCTTTGTTTTTTCTGTATAAGGTTTTATTCCTTTTTCAGAAATTATATGTCCAAGAAAATGTATGGATTTTTTTCCAAACTGGCATTTTTCAGCATTTAAAGTAAACCCAGCAGCTTGAAGTTTTGAAAGAACTTCGTATAGTCGTTGAATATGCTCTTCCTCAGTCGAACCAAAAATTACAAATTCATCCATAAGACCCACTATACCAGGACCTTCTTGAATAGTTTCACGAATTCTTTTCTGGAACACTTCAGGAGCCGTTTTAATTCAAAACGGTAAACGTTTGAACCTAAACCTTCCAAAAGGTGTAATAAAGGTAGTTAACTTTGCTGAAGCTGGATCTAAACTTATTTGCCAAAAGCCTGCATTTGCATCAATAATACTAAACACCTTAGCATTACTAAATTGACTTAAAGTATAGTCAACTGATGCCATGGGGAAATATTCTCTTTCAATGTTCTCATTCAGAACTGATAAATCAACACAAATTCTTATATCACCTGATTTTTTTGGAACAATAACCATAGGTGCACACCATTCTGTGGCTTCGTCTACTGGTTCAATAATTTTATTTTTTGTCATTTCATCTAATAATTTTTTTAATTTACCCCTTAAAGCTAATGGAACTCTCCGTGGAACAGAAATTGCATAAGGTCCTTTAAAGATTCCAGCAAAACTGGCGTTTGTTAGGTCCGTATACAGCGCGTTCAGAAGAAACGGAGCTGATCGAGTTGGGCCGTGACTGGACACAAAACATGTTATGTAGAAAAATACAAATTAAGAAATAGAATAGTTAGCAACAGTTGTTGTTATTCGATCGCGAGAAAAGGGGGGGGGGAGGAATTAATGCATGACTACATTTCCTAAACAAATGACTTACCTTTCTAAATCAGAATAATAAATTTTTTGCCTCTGGTTATGAGTTATTTATCAATACCTTCTATAGCTATTTTGAGTAATAATCCAAAGCAATCAAAATATTGTAGATTCATTAATATAGTTGAAAAATTACCGGCATACTGACAGAATAGAATATTCAAAACATAATATACTTCAATATTCTTTTGTTAGATTTCTAGACAAGCATATGGCCATAATGCAAAAAAAAATATTTTAAATCATTACTTTGATATTGAGCATGACACACAGAACAGAGTAAAAGATATATGCCACATCCCAGCATTGCGAGCCAGTGTGACCATTTTTTCAAGCTAAATGCAGGCTAGATTTGGACTGACAACAGGCTAAAAATTAATTCGTCATCTATTGATGGTTAATATAATTAAAAAGGGAAAAATCCTATATTTGGATATAAAATCGATATATGATCTTCAAGTTCACTTTAACACGGCCCCAATCAAAAATGATTTGAGTATTATTTATTGTCCATGTACAGGACTTCACAAAAGTCATCGGATCCATCGCTTTCGATGTGCGATAATTGTTAGAAGTACTACATTTTAATTGACATGACATGCCCTGCTTTCAACATTGCGAAAATTATATACATTGTTGATATACATTACAATAAGTTTTTATGAAAATATCGCGTGCTAGACATTTATTATTCATATACAGGGAAACGTAAAAATATAAATAGCATAACTGCAATTGTTTGATGTGCGTGTCCCCGATACTATACTATTTCTTTGATAATTGAGATTCTGATATATGCGGTGCCAATAATATTTTTAAAATAAAACAATGCATGTTAGATTTAATTTTGTTTTACAGGGCTGCACAAAATAATTCAAATATACTTTCGTCTACGAATTGCGAATGATAACTACTGAAAGGGCGCTTTCAATTGCGTCATTCATTTTCATGCTTAACTAAATTTTCGTATATCAAGGAATGTTTATACATTCTATATATATACATGGCTAGAAAAAAAAATTGTTCGAAGGCGCTGACGTATAAGAAGATAGTTGATGAGAGTACTTTTTAATCTGTTTCCCGATTTTTATGTGAATTAAATTTTAGTAAAGTATCTTGTTCGAATAATATTTTAAAAAATCCTATACTGGTTGTAGTAAAATATGTGGATACATTGCTGACAATGGTTGTTATCTGCTTGAAAAGAGTTTTGTAATGCGTTTTTTAGCTAAATGAAATTTTAGTACAATATGTGGTATGGATAAAAATATATACATTATTTAATACGGTTCTGAACTAAATAATTCGAATGTATTATCGTCTATGGGCAGTGATTTAACTTTGTTAAAAATGCATAGAGCTGCATAAAATTGATACGTGTTATTGAGATTCATTGTAAGATGTTCCCGCTTGAAAGTGAAGTGCATTAACGAAGGGCACTGGACCCCACGCCTCCCCCCGGCCCCCCTTTTACGGTGTTTTAACTCAATATGCCTCAGTTCCATATCTCAACAACGGACAGTCCAATTTCAACGCGACTGATTTCAAACATTATAATTCACTGAGTAATGACTCACCGTAACATTAAAATAAATGTATGAGTAGCGTGAACCAGAATTTTTAAACAATAAATTAAGCGAGATTTGAAATTCAGTTTCTAGCTGAACGAAATAAATCAATCTTTAAAGATGTATATGGATCAGCCTAATAGTCATTTAACGAAGGGCACTGGACCCCACGCCTCCCCTCGGGCCCCCCTTTTACGGTGTTTTAACTAACTATGCATCGTTTCAATATCTCAACAACGGACAGTCCAATTTCAACGCGACTGATTTCAAACATTATAATTCACTGAGTAATGAATTTCCGTAACATTAAAATAAATGTATGAGTAGCGTGAACCAGAATTTTAGAAACCGTTTTTAGCTAGCACTGGAATATTAAAAATAACCGCTATGACAAATTTCACGTTTTTAGTCCTTTCACTACAAAAAAAGGAAAGAAAAGTTATTTAGAAACGCTTTTTAATTTCAATTTTTTAAAATAACTGTTCTATGTTGTGCATTTGCGTATTAAAAGTATTAAAAGTAATAGTCATGTCGAATTTCAAGCTTCTATACCTAAAAAATCCCTGACGGCTCGGCCTACAGGCACAGGTAGATTTCAAAGACGCAGACCGTGGGGCACCTGTTTGTCGGGAATTGCGGAAGAAATGACCTTTTTGCGATGATGCTGCAGTTGGAACCGCATACTTCGAAACCAAACTTGTTTGCAGGCGGAGCCAGCAAGGATTTTTTTTTTGCTATAAGAGTTGGTCCTATAAAAAACATGTCAATATAAAAGTTTTAGATAATATTAAGAGGATTTATAATAAATTTAAGTGGATTTGAAATTTTGGGAATTGACGAAGTTATGAATTTTTTTATTCTAAAACCCCCCTTCCGCCCCTTAAGATAATTTTTAATTATATCAAAAAACTGTCATACATAAATTTTCGGCCCTTCTCCTAGAAGTAATAATAACTTCAAACGGATTCGATATGTATCATAATTAAGAAATTTTGGGGGTTTTCTGTTTTCACAAAAAGTACCCCCCATTCCTCCCCCCCTGGTTCGATTTTGCCCATTAACAAACTTGACCGAGATTTTATGCCCCTTGATTTTATGTATCAGTTTCGAAAAGATGCGGGAGTTGGAACCGCCTACTTCGAAAAATAACTTGTTTGCAGGCGGAGCCGGCAGGGATTTTTTTGTTTTTAATTTTTTTTGCTATAACGGTTGGTCCTATAAAAAACTTGTTAATATAAAAGTTTTAAATAATACTAAGAGGATTAATAATAAATTTACGCGGATTTGATATCTTGTGAATTGACGAAGCTATGATTTTTTTCTTCTAAAACCCCCCTTTTTCCCCTCCCTTGGGGCCATTTTTAATTATATCAAAAATCTGTCATACATAAATTTTCGGCCCTTTTCCTAGAAGTAATAATAACTTTAAACGGATTCGATACGTATAATAATAAAGAAATTATGAGGGTTTTTCTGTTTTCACAAAAAGCCCCCCATTTCCCCCCCCCCTGGTTCGATTTTGCCCATTAACGGACTTGACCGAGATTTTATGACCCTTGATTTTATGTATCAGTTTGGAAGAGATTTATGCAGAATTTTTGCAGTTATCGTGATCAGAAAAAAGTGACATAGATAGATAGATAGATAGACATATATATATATATATAAAGTTTTGAACTGTGGGTGGTTTTGGGTTCTGGGAGTCATGATCAGCGTAGATCTGCAAAAAAAGTTTCAAAATTTTCCAACTTAGGTGAGAATGTAATAGGTAGTATTTCTTACGAAATCTACCTAAAACACGGCCGAAAATAGGGGGAACAAAGGAGGCATATGCCCCGGATGTAAGTGTAGAAGGGAGTGCGAAAAGAGGATTTGATTCGACTTTCGGTACAAAAAGACAAATAACGAAATTTTGTGAAAAAAACTTGCAATCGGATAACCCAAAGTAAAAATGTATTTATTGATTTTATATATTTTTCTTTTTGTAGGGCTGTTTTTTTTCATTATGCGATAACGTAGGGGCAAAATTCTTAATCAATACTTGATTAACGATTTCGTCCAAGATACTTACACGATTAATACACTGTCCCAATTAGGTTAGAATTGGTTCAGTATTTCGGACGTTATCGTGGTGACAAGTTTTAAATGTTTTTGTGCTTTTCTGTGTCCTTCTAAACGAACTATAACTATAACGAATTCATCCACGATAATCACAGATCAATTTACTGTCCTCATTAGCTTCAAACTGATTCAGTACTTCACACTTTATGATAATGACACGATTTTCATTATACATATATAATATATAAACGAAATGATTGTGATAGGTCGATTTTTGAAGAAATGAACCTAAACATTTTAAGGTTAATATAGTTTCTAGCAATTATTTCAGATTTAAAATAAAAAATAAGATCAATGAATCGAAAATTTTTATTTATAAATTAATTTTGGAAAATGGTAAGGGGTCACCAAAAATCACACTTGCGACTGATGAACAAAATACTATAGTTATGGCCCTACCTAACGATTCAATAGAAATCGTAATTAAGAATGTTTTTAGAACACTTTCCTTTCACCCTTTTGAATTGCGAATTTTGTAGAAAACGTTCTTAGAGATAATTTACACCTTATAAGTAACTACCATGCCAAATTTCAAGTTTCTAGATTCTTCAGTGTCGCAAGAATCGCAATTTAATAGGTTTTTTCACTCTTGCCACTCCCCCCTTCCCCCCCCCGTGTAGTACCCCATCAACATAAAATATAAAATATGTTGGAGGAGGAACTGTCACCATCACTTTTGAAATCGGTTCGGAAGTACCAGAGATTATCCCCTACAAACAAATAAACAAACGTTACTTCTTTATAATATTAATTTTATAGATTCACACAACATATCAGCAAATTTCAGATCAACTTAAAAAAAAAACGCGTAACACATTTGAAAACGTATTGTCAGAAGTTCCTATCCATCATAGATAGTAATTTGAATTTATTTGGGCACCCTGTATATATAGTCTATAAATTAGATACACACTGCATAATATACCAAAATTAAGTTAAGCTTGAAAATGCATAATAGGGCAGCTGCAATTGACGTCATGCTGGGAGGTCACACGCTACAAATAGTCAGTTCTGATTGGTGGAACTACCCTGACCTCCAAGTTTAGAACAATAGTTGATCACCTGATTGCAACTCCCCTCCTACATTTCCCTATCATAAACGAAAATGCAATAAAATTCTTTTGTGCACTCCATAAATAAGTATATATTAAATATTACATATATTTTTATGTTTACGGAAGATGTTATCGCTCAACTTTAATAACGCATGCCAATTTCATAAGGCACTCATCAAACAACTGTCTTCGGACAGTAACGCAAGCGTGTCCCTGTTTAAATAAATTATAAATGCTACTCACACTATTTTGTGTAGAAACCAAGTTGAAGTGCATACAATTAAATGACTAATTAGACTGATCCCTATACGTTTTTAAAGATTGATTTATTTATTTCAGCTACGAACTGAATTTTAAATGTCGCTTAATTTATTAATTAAAAATTCTGGTTCACGCTACTCATACATTTATTTTAATGTTACGGAGATTCATTACTCAGTGAATTATAATGTTTGAAATCAGTCGCGTCGAAATTGGACTGTCTGTTGTTGAGATATTGAAACGATGCATAGTTAGTTAAAACACCGTAAAAGGGGAGGCGTGGGGTCCAATGCCCTTCGTTAAATGACTATTAGGCTGATCCACATACATCTTTAATGATTGATTTATTTCGTTCAGCTAGGAACTGAATTTCAAATGTCGCTTAGTTTTTTATTTAAAAATTCTGGTTCACGCTACTCATACATTTATTTTAATGCTACGGAGATTCATTACTAAGTGAATTATAATGTTTGAAATCAGTTGCGTTGAAATTGAACTGTCCGTTGTTGAGATATTGAAACGAGGCATAGTTAGTTAAAACACCGTAAAAGGGGGGGCCGGAGGTGTGCGGAGGGTCCAGTATCCTTCGTTAAATGACTAATTAGACCTATCCGTATACATCTTTAAAATTTGATTTATTTCGTTCCGCTAAGAACCGATTTTCAAATGTCGCTTAGTTTATTATTTAAAAATTCTGGTTCACGCTACACATACATTTATTTTAATGCTACGGAGATTCATTACTAAGTGAATTATAATGTTTGAAATCAGTCAGGTTGGAATTGGACTGTCCGTTGTTGAGATATTGAAACGAGGCATAGTTAGTTAAAACACCATAAAAGGTGGGGGGGGGGGGTGCGTAGGGTCCAGTGTCCTTCGTTAAATGACTAATTAGACTTATCCGTATACTTCTTTAAAATTTGATTTATTTCGTTCCGCTAGGAACCGATTTTCAAATGTCGCTTAGTTTATTATTTAAAAATTCTGGTTCACGCTACACATACATTTATTTTAATACTACGGAGATTCATTACTAAATGAATTATAATGTTTGAAATCAGTCGCGTTGAAATTGGACTGTCCGTTGTTGAGATATTGAAACGAGGCATAGTTAGTTAAAACACCGTAAAAGGTGGGATGCGTAGGGTCCAGTGTCCTTCGTTAAATGACTAATTAGACTTATCCGTATACATCTTTAAAATTTGATTTATTTCGTTCCGCTAGGAACCGAATTTCAAATGTCGCTTAGTTTTTTATTTAAAAATTCTGGCTCACGCTACACATACATTTATTTTAATGCTACGGAGATTCATTACTAAATGAATTATAATGTTTGAAATCAGTCGCGTTGAAATTGGACTGTCCGTTGTTGAGATATTGAAACGAGGCATAGTTAGTTAAAACACCGTAAAAGGTGGGATGCGTAGGGTCCAGTGTCCTTCGTTAAATGACTAATTAGACTTATCCGTATACATCTTTAAAATTTGATTTATTTCGTTCCGCTAGGAACCGAATTTCAAATGTCGCTTAGTTTTTTATTTAAAAATTCTGGCTCACGCTACACATACATTTATTTTAATGCTACGGAGATTCATTACTAAATGAATTATAATGTTTGAAATCAGTCGCGTTGAAATTGGACTGTCCGTTGTTGAGATATTGAAACGAGGCAGAGTTAGTTAAAACACCGTAAAAGGTTGGGGGGGGGGGGCGGTGTGGTGCGTAGGGTCCAGTGTCCTTCGTTAAATGACTAATTAGACTTATCCGTATACATCTTTAAAATTTGATTTATTTCGTTCCGCTAGGAACCGAATTTCAAATGTCGCTTAGTTTTTTATTTAAAAATTCTGGCTCACGCTACACATACATTTATTTTAATGCTACGGAGATTCATTACTAAATGAATTATAATGTTTGAAATCAGTCGCGTTGAAATTGGACTGTCCGTTGTTGAGATATTGAAACGAGGCATAGTTAGTTAAAACACCGTAAAAGGTGGGATGCGTAGGGTCCAGTGTCTTTCGTTAAATGACTAATTAGACTTATCCGTATACATCTTTAAAATTTGATTTATTTCGTTCCGCTAGGAACCGAATTTCAAATGTCGCTTAGTTTTTTATTTAAAAATTCTGGCTCACGCTACACATACATTTATTTTAATGCTACGGAGATTCATTACTAAATGAATTATAATGTTTGAAATCAGTCGCGTTGAAATTGGACTGTCCGTTGTTGAGATATTGAAACGAGGCATAGTTAGTTAAAACACCGTAAAAGGTGGGATGCGTAGGGTCCAGTGTCTTTCGTTAAATGACTAATTAGACTTATCCGTATACATCTTTAAAATTTGATTTATTTCGTTCCGCTAGGAACCGAATTTCAAATGTCGCTTAGTTTTTTATTTAAAAATTCTGGCTCACGCTACACATACATTTATTTTAATGCTACGGAGATTCATTACTAAATGAATTATAATGTTTGAAATCAGTCGCGTTGAAATTGGACTGTCCGTTGTTGAGATATTGAAACGAGGCAGAGTTAGTTAAAACACCGTAAAAGGTTGGGGGGGGGGGGGGCGGTGTGGTGCGTAGGGTCCAGTGTCCTTCGTTAAATGACTAATTAGACTTATCCGTATACATCTTTAAAATTTGATTTAATTCGTTCCGCTAGGAACCGAATTTCAAATGTTGCTTAGTTTATTATTTAAAAATTCTGGTTCACGCTACTCATACATTTCATCATTCAGCGTTCTACAAATGCCACATTTAACTTATATTCGTATTCTTTTCTGCTGCCCTGTAAAATAATTATAAATACAATATTCATCCTCTTCAAGAAAAAACATGCTGTAGTTGACTGTAACATACTAAAATTACATAACGGCCAGCCTTCTAAAACTCCCGGATTTAACACATATCCGTACTCTTTTGTGCAGCCCTGTAAAATAACTATAAATGCTATATTCACCGTCTTCAAGAAAAAGAAACATGCTATAGTTGATTGTTACAACATACTGAAATTACATTACAGTCAGCGTTCTACAAATGCCACTTATTACATACATTCGTATTCTTTTGTGCAGCCCTGTAATATAATTATAAATGCTATATTCCTCCTCTTCAAGAAAAAACATGCTGTAGGATAGATAGACAGACAGATATAGAAACAGACATATAGAAAAAGAACCTCCCGGAGCAATAAGCACTTATGTACTACTGTGCTAATCCAGGGCCGAAACTAAGGCGGGGGCAGAGGGGGCATGTGCCCCGGGCGCCACCCGAAGGGGGCGGCAAAATGAAGATCTCGTTCGTCGTTTAATACAAAAATGTATATATATGTGAAATTTGGATACAAATGTTTCGTAATCGGAAAAAAAAAACTGAATTAAATGCATTAAATTTGACAAATAGATAAAAAGATTTGTCTAAAGTACTAGATAGAAAATGAATAAGACGAAAGAACTGTTCTCTTAGTTTATTTTTATCCCATTCCAAATACACCATGTCCTATGTCTCCTATCTATCGGGGAAATCACTTTTCCGTGTAGTAAGGATCCCTAACATTTTTCAAGGTCAGTCTCATGTCTCTGTGTCGCTGTCCAGTGTCCAACAAAGATAATTGTCCAGCGATTCCCTGTGAAAAAATTCTAAGAAGGGTGTTCTATTTTTTCTTTCTTTCTCGCTGAGCAGCGTGGAGCTTTCGTTTCCCCCGTTTTGCTATGGGTGGGGTCGAGCGACTGCCCAGGACAATAAAAATAAAAGGAAACGCATAAAGTAAAATACGAAGTAAAATCATTCATTATCTAAAAAGAGTATAGCATTTGTTAGAGGTACAGTAAGGGCGCCATGGCTTAAAGACTTTATCCTCCAATATTATTTTTTCTCCTCTTTTTACCATTTCTATGTGTTTTGCCGCCAAGGCGACAAATGAAAAATTCCACCCCCATTACTTTTGCTGGAAATATTTTTTTGCATCCAGATCCAGCCTTGGAGCTTAGAAGAGGTGAGATCAGGCGACTTCTCGGGATACTAAAAACAAAGTTGTGGAAAATATACACAAAATAAAATACTTAGTAAAACCTTTTATTTATTTTATTTTTTAACATATCATTTGTGGGGGTACGCAAAAAATTCCGCCCAGGGTGCCATGACTAGTAATTCGCCCCTGCCTGTATCCTCCCAATTTTTTTAATTTTTTTTTAAATCCTTTTGCCATTTCTAGCAGGTGACAACTAAAAAATGCGGCCCATGTCTTTTACTACAATTCCTTTTTACATACAGATCCGGCCTGAAAGGGCGCGACACTAAAAACTAAGAGGTGAAATAAATGTAAAATAAATAATAAAACCTTTTTTTAAAGAATATACCATTTGCAGAGGTGCAGAAAAGAAGCTCGCACAGGGCGCCATGGCTAGTAAAGCCGCCCCTGCCTTTATCTCCCAAAATTATTTTTTCTCGTCTTTTTTGTCATTTCTGTGTTTTGCCGTCATAGGCGGCAACTAAAAAATGCCACCCCATTCCTTTTGTTGCTATTATTTTTTGCAACCAAATCCAGGTTTACACAGGAAGAAGTCGGACGACTATTCGGGATACTAAAAACAAAAGGGTGAAAAATATACGCAAAATAAAATACTTAGTAAAACTTTTTTTTTTCGGATACATCATTTGTAGAGATGCAGAAAAAAAAAACTCACTCAGGGTGCCATGGCTAGAAAAGCCGCCCTTACCTTTAATCTGTCAAATTATTTTTTCGTCCTTTTGCCATTTCTAGGGAGGTGACAACTGAAAAATCCACTCATGCTTTTTACTACAATTATTTTTTTACAGACAGATCTGGCCTTAATGGGAGCCAACGATACTAAAAACTAAAGGGTGAATTATATGCAAGATAAAATAGTAAAAGCCTTTTTTTTTCTTTTTTAAAAGTGATTTCTAGGAGTTCAGAAAAAATCTCTCCCGGGACGCTATGGCTAGTAAAGAAGCCTATCTTCCTCTAAAATATGTCATTTTCAGCCCTAGATGTCCGCGTAGTTTTGCTTAATGGTAGAAACGGCCATCCATTTTGAATTGTAATAGATTGTTGATTGATTATTCACGATATATCGCGTTCTGCGTCTTTATTATTGCTTTATAACAATATTTTCTAAAATGAAAAACACTATTCAATTTTTTGGTATTTAAAATAGAATGTCACATTTTTGAATGAAAATTACATCTTCGATGTACCAGAAAGTAATCATTTATGATTTCGAGAATAGTTTTAAGTTAAACGGTTTTGGAAGTTAAAATATAAAAAATGTTATAATTTTAATTTATTGAATTTTTAAACTTTGTTTAATTGTCTTTCTAAAAATAGACTATTTTCATCTCTACCATAATTTAGAAGCATCCAAATTTTATTTTAACACCATAACAAATCCTAATCCTGACAATTCAATCTTTCATGCTCGAGAGACACATTTATAAATTCTTAAATTTCCCCGAGTCATTATTCAATTAAATAGCTTAGGTAAGAAATGCATACATGCCTAGATTTCAAAACCAGGGCCAGGTTGTATATAGGCACTACGGAACTACAGATTTCTTACTTTCTTCTTCATTCACAAAAAAAAACATTTTATTTATTTATATTTGCACGCCATATTTAATTTTAACACGAGAAATTGTATACATAATTTCCTATTTAGTAACAATAGTAGTACATAATCTATTGGTTAGCACTTCAGAAAGTAATTGATCAATATTTGACAAAGCTGATTACGTAGTTCAGTATTACGTATTTTGTGATTACATATTTTAAATTTAAAATAAGTCAGCTATTAGAAACTTAGTAAATTTATTTTTGTAAATTTACTTGGGGGGGGGGGGGGGGGGCAAAATCCATGTTTGCCCCGGGCGCAAAAAAGGCTAGTTTCGGCACTGTGCTAATCATCCTTAATCATGTCTAAATTTTGTTGTTGCGTATTTAAAAAAAAAAAAAAAAGTTTTCTGGTTTTCCGTCCAAAGGATTGTCAACCTTTAGCCTGATTTTTTTAGCTTGATTTAGCTTGTTGTAAGTCCTACAACAGGCTAAAACAGTTACAACAAGCTAAACTAGTCGTTGGGGGTCACCGTAATACTTACCCATCATGTATATGTATAATGTAAAATAGTAAAATAAAAATGTGTAAACTACTTATAAAATGCATTGCAATTCAAATAAAATCGTGGCTTGATGACGTCATAAAAAGGCTCGATTACTGAATTGCTTGAAAGAGGTTTTTCCTTATAACTCCAAAAACAATAATCCTATTAACTAGCGGTTTATTGCATCTGATTAAGCGTCAAATTTCCAATTAAAATATATCTTTGAAGTGAAATTTGGATGAAATACAGGGTCATGAAAAATCGAAGAGTGTGGTAAATAGGATTACAAATATCTCGGCAACTCATTATCCGATAGACTTCATGTTTTATGCAAAATTTATGTTTTTTTATTGTTTTTTATATTTACTACTTAAAATAAACAATTTCGAAAATTTTTAGATACCTTTCATCAGAACGAATATTTCGAGTCCGAAAAAAAATGTTCCGGTTAATCGAGGTTATTGAAATGAAATAGGCTTCTTCCCATTATTACATACTAAGTACATACCAAATTGCAAGTCTCTATCTCAATTTGTTCGGGAGATAGAGCGTTTACAGACACACACACAGACACACAGACGGACGGCAAATTTTTGTTTCTAAAAATATGTTTTTTGGAATCTCCAGTGTCTGAAACGTGTAAATCCGTCAAAAAAATTTTTTTCGATTTTCAAAACGATTACAAGACTTACCCTATACTACGTATGATGGGTAAGTAAAACGGTCACCTTGATTGCGACTCTTTTCAACATTCGATTCCGATTAAAATTTCTTTATCGAAGTTGTTAAGAAAGTATAAATGTATTATTCAGGGAGATCTAAATAGATTTCTATTATATATTCTATTACCATGGTGTTATTAAATGGAATTTCCCAGGGATGTATTACTATACATCCTAGGGAAATTCAAGATTATTTTCACAATTTCGCAGCTCAAGAAATACTATTTATATGTGTTATAAACAGCTTAAAAGAATTTTGTAATTATTATTTATTTGAATTCAAGTCTATTTGTTTATTCAGCAATCGGAGGATAAATCATTGACATCTCTATTCATGATCCACTTCAGCTTTTCTTACTACACTATTTACCAACCAACTAACCGCTTGAAAAGAACGTCGCCCATCATTATTTACGAGTTTGATTTTAAAAATAAAAGTGACCGAATTGAAAAGTACTGTGTTAAGATCACAAATATCTAATTGCTTACAGATACATATTATTACTTTCATTTCTATATTCAGGATTTTGCGACGTTTATTGACTGATAAAGCATTTATAAGGTACATTTAATGTATTACCGTTTTTAGTGTGTATTGTTTCTACTATAATGAAATGTACAAAGCACATATATTAGATAAAATTAGTTCAATATAATAATATTAGAATTAAGAAACAGTGGGCTAAGATGCCTTACACTCACGCAGAAAAAAAAATTAATCAGTTAAAAAAAGGAAAAAAGTCGCCAAATTTAGGGGATCTTTTCCTTTAATGGCAACCTAGCCATTGTATTAAGTTATTCGTTTGGCGCGGTCTCGAAAATCGCGCTAACCAAAAAGTCGCCAAACTTATGTTTACATGTTTGCGTGAGTGTAAAGCATCAGTTCCGAAGCGCTTTCCCAGATCACACCAGATTGCTTTTTCTAAAACATCAGTATCTTGGAATCATGAGAAATGCAATATTTATAAATTCCGCCATATTACAAAACACAGGAAAGCGTATTTTTATGTAACAATCAAAATAAAACAAAAATACATTTTTTACAATATAAATTTAATGGGAATTGGCTAGTATCAGTCATTTCAATCTTTTAAACTGTTCTGCTGCATCAGAGTAAAGATTGAATGATTCAAATTTTAATTTCTTAACAGCTTTAACATAATGTCTTGATCCACATTCTGTAGCAATCTCAAACATGCACAAAATTTGCTAAAGCTGCAATCTTTAATGCATGTATGACCACTTCGCATTTATAAAAAAAAATCATTGGATATAGCAAACTCAAAATTGCATGCTATTCACTAAAACATCGATTACTAACCCATGCATTATTTACATACAATAAAAAGGCTAATAAAAAACGAAACATTACTACAGAATATGCACAAAATTCATAGCATACATTTTTCTACAATCGTTTTCATAACAATGGGTATACTGCATTTTAAGAATATACATCCCAACAGTTTTTTGACACCTTCTTTCTCAAAACACAACACATAAAAATGCCAACCATATTTACTGAGATTTACAGTTGTCAGCATACTCTAATTTAATCCTCCAAAAAAATAATCAAACACTAACATTTTCAAAATTTGTGCTCACCACCACTTAAATTTTAAAATTTCACTATTAAAAAACAATGGACAATAATTTTCGATGTGTAACACAGAAAAAAATGTGTCCTATCTTCCGAACTTTTAAACAAAACACCATTCTAGAACATATCACGCGGAGGAGGGTTGCAATCTCAAATTACCTGACTAATGACTTCAATATAAGCATAATAGTTGGGTTACTGGATAAAATGGTACCCACAATTTAATGAGTGTTATCTTTTTATAACCAAGTAAAAAAAAAAAAATCGCACCTACTGGTTTGATATAGCTTATCAACTTTTCACATAATTAATATTTTATCGCAGGTTTTAATTTTCAAAGTAACCTAGAGTACAAATATTGGAGAGAAGCATTTTTATGTTATTTAAATGAGAGGTTTATAATAATATATTATTATCTGTACCAATAAAAGAAAGTTGTTTGTCTGTGTGAGATGGCTAGCAAAATCTACCGCTTGTAGAAGTCTGATAATTTGGGTGTGTGCGAATAGTCCAAGGCATGTCCTGATGCACTTGAGCCTCAGATTTTTAATTTTTAAAAACTGTGTTCTTTTATGTTCCTGCACCCTAAATTGTTAATAACTTGCTCCTTTTTTATCTGACATTCTTCATTTTTGGAGCTCTTTCTCTATTTAGTTGTTCCCCCATTTCTACAATCCAGTTAAAACCTGGGCCCCTTTTCAGTTTTGTTCTCTAAATTGTTAATAACTTGTCCTTTTTAATCCGATCTTTTTCGTGTTTGAGGCCTTCTCCATTTAGTTATTTCCTCATTTCTACATTCTAGTTAAGACCGTTGACACCTAAGCTTTTTGTGTGCCATGCATTTTTTATCTCCTAATTGTGTCACTCTCTCAATGCATAACTTTAAAGTTGAGTCTTGGACTCCACTCCATGTGTCACCACCCACATATTTTTATTGGGGCCCTAGGGCATTTCTTGTAAAACATTTTCTTCCATTTTTGGCACATTTTTTAAAATTTTTATTCTAATGATTAATTTTTATATTAGGCTTAATTTTGACTAATTGAAGATCTAAATACTAAGATGTTTTCCTCTTATGCCCTCCCTACTCATAACTATCAGTTGGCCCCTTTTGTGCCCTCTACTACAGCTCTCTTAAAAATCAAACAATTCACTACCTTTTTTTTCCCTAACAACTTTGTAGTAGATCTTCTAGCTTTTACATGAATGACAAAAAAATTTCTCAGACCTCAGCTACCACCAATTTGGAATATTAATCTCCTTCTTGGGGCCCTTGGTGCAGCTTCTTTAAAAATGACCTGATTCTCTTGCATTTTTCTTTAGTTCTAAAGCTCTCCAGCTACTTTATAAACTACTAACAATTTCCTTAGAACTGAACTACAACCTTTTTTGAATATTAATCTTCTTTTTTTTGGGATGAACTTGCGTTTACTCACTAGTCATAAATTAAAAATCATATTACTGTCAAAGGTAAGTGGTTAAATTTAGAAAAGGAGCAGGAGGTGATTTCATCCATAAATTAAATATTGTGTTAATGTTAAAGGAAATTTGTTAAATTTATAGGTGGCACCTTCTACCGCTCAAGTTTGCAATTCTTTTCTGGAGTTGTACGGGCCCGATTTCAACGGGAATTGGTTCATTCAACTTAGCTTTCAATTCAGCTATTTTCTATATTATGAAAGTTTATCTTCTGTTGCTGCCATCTTCGAACATTTACAGTGTATTCTTTTCTCAAGTTCTATGGGCCCAATTTCAATGGGAATTGATTCATTCAACTTAGCTTAAGATTGTTTTTACAAATTTTTGTTCTGCCTTTCACTGCCAGGGTGCACCTTCTTTTCTCGGGTTATATGGGTCTGATTACAACAAGGTTTGGCTCATTCAACTTGTTTTTCAAATGTCTCCAGCACTCGTAGAGCATTCCCGGTCTATGCTGCCTTAGGCAGCGGGGACCCAACTCACAGGTTTGTTTGGAAAGAGTATTGTTGGAAACACAATAGACACTGCCGAAGGCATTCGAGTCCGAGATTCATTTGAAACACTCTACGCTGCTGAAGGCTTAAGGCAGTAGGATTTGAAGGTTTTTCAAAGATATAAAATCATAGAAACTTGTGTTTTGTTTAAGGTTATTATTACGGGTCCGGGCAGGTCTGCCACTTTGTTAGTGAAAGATACTTGATACATTTTATGCACTTGTTGAATTATTTTTCTGCTAGTATAAGGTATTTTTTTTAAATGGCACTGTTTTCATAGAGCCTTAACCATGTAAAGAAGTTAATTATTTTATCCAAGTTTAAATAAGTTAGTATATTTTAGACCTCTTTCCTTCTTTCTCTACCATATTATTCTGCTGCCAATTATACTGAATCATGTAAATGATAGAAATAAAAGCTTTGCTCAAGGGCTTTGCCAAAGGGTGGGAGGGTGTGGGTATTCTAGTCCTGACAGCTTCCTGAACCAATAAAATTTCTACTAAGGCTACTTTTTTCATATGAAATACACATTCATAGTAATAAAATATACTTCATTAGCCTCATGATTATGGCCATATTCATTGCATATGGGATTGAAACCATTGAAACAAATGTGAGCTCCTACAGCAATATTGTCAAGGAATTAAGAGAGATGACTAGCATTGCAAACTTTTCAAATAACTGATTAATTTCATTCAAGAAAATGTTTTTTTCCACCAGGAGATTTTAAGAAGTATTGGTAATTATTAAAATTATTGAAAACTGGGAATATTCATATTATTGATACTTTAATACTCTTTAACATGTCAATTTTTATATTGCTATCATAAAATATGTTTAAAATGAGTGAACATACGATAAATTTCCAAACTAACAAGTTCTTAAATATTTCTTCATGAAACTATGAAATATATAGCGATACAAGCAAATTTTTTTATAATGTTATAAACTTTTAACAAAAGATACTAAATGTTTCTAACAGCCATCTAATTTAATCTAGAGTTTCCTACAGTTCTGTTTCATGAGGATGCTGCATCCTGTTTGTCCTTTCATTTTAAAAAAAATAGCACACTTCTGGCCCTCAATCACAAAAGTGGCACTCTTACTGCCTTTTACTGTTAAAATGACTGTTAAAAGTGCCTTAAAATTTGAAAAGGTAAATACTTTTTCACTATAGGGACCTTCAGAGATGTAGTGGAGGATATACAGTGGTACAGTAGAAGATATTTGTAACACAATTCTATGTTAATACAATTCTGTACTATATAATACACAACTTCTCAGACATAAACAATTAATTTTGCAGTTAAGATGCATTTGCATTCATACATAGTAAAAAATTGCACTACTCTCTAGAAGACTAAACTTGAAACACTGGTTCAAGTTTGTCTCCTTAATTCAAAAATTTTTAATGAAAAAATTGCCATTATTACAATATATATTTATTTAATGAGTAATATATTAAAGGATTTGGTGCAGGCATATTTGGACCAAGTTTATGAAGTAAACTTAACTCTGTGTGGAATGATCTGTAATTGTGCAAAAATTTATAATCTGTACAACTCCTCTTAACAAGAGATGCAATATAAAGACACTCTATTGTATTTTGATATGTTTCAGACATATTTGGCCATGTTTTTAGGTTTAATGATGTGTGAAATGTGATCTATATAATGCAAAATTAGGTACTTCTGCATTATCCTGTCGACCACTTTTCATTTTTTTAAAAACTATCGCCAAACTGCAACGCCTAATAAACAAAAACTATATCTGTGCAATGCCCAATGAACAAATGGAAGAATGTTGACATTGGAATCTCAAAAATATATAAGAAATTTGGAAAAGACCTATTCACTAGTGTCAAATATCAGTAATAAATTTACAATATATTAGTAAAAAAAAATAGAATATTAGATATTTATTTATTTACATTATTTTTCTTAATTATCTCTCTTAGCTTGTGAATAAATGTTTGTGACATCAGTTGAAACTAATCTCTTGTATGTAACTCTGCATCACGACATTTTTTTCAATGCTTTTTCTATTTTAACATCATGATGTCATCATTTGATGATGTAATTTTTATTTTAATTAAGAAAATAACTCATAAATAAGTAAACATAATAAAAAATACCAATAAACGGATTAAAAATCATTTGATGACATAACAAACCTGCATCTGATGTGAAGTGAATGCGACATTACAATCATGCATAGTTGGCATTAAATCTTATAGTTTGGCGATAGTTTTTTGAATGGAAAGTGATCAGTGGGATAATGGAGAAGTATGCAAACTTCTTATAATCCACAACCTCAAGTTTTTAGGTTTGTGTTATAAAGATCTTGTACTGTATATGACATATATACATTCTGCATTAAAAAAATACATTCTGTTTCTCTGGAAAAGCCAAAGCATTTTTCTTTAACATTTATCCTCTGTCTACAGCCCCTATATTTATTTTTACAACTACAGCACTGGAGTCTTGATGCCTTTTAAAAAGCTTAGTGTAATTTGAGTTTTAGAAAGTTAATTTGTTGCAGATGTGTACAAACAGCTTTGAAAACCAACCTATTGAACTTTTATGCTTGTTTATGTATGAACTAGGGATTGGGGATATATATATAGTATTATATATCATGATATATATTCAATGTTTCTTTCACCAGGACCAAAACTAAGGGGGGGCCTGTGTCCCAGGTGCCACAACAGAAGGCAAAATGGACGCCACATGAAGAATTGGTTTGTTGTTTTGTACAATATGTACACCGTGTCCCAAAAGTTTAGACAATCAATAAAATTTGCATTAACATAAAAAGTAATAACGTACAATTAAAATTTGTGAGATAGATAATAAATAAAAGCAGTTTTGCTGATATACACATATACATTATGATCAAAGGTTTGAAATTATAAAATATACATTACATTATATAACAATGTGCTGTCCCAAAAGTATAGACATAATACAGCATTACATGTATTCTTTTACATTTTTGTTCACAAAATATTTTTATTTTCGTTTTCTTTTATAAATGCAGAATACTTTTTCCCTTTAATTGAAATATCGTCATTTTTAGCATAATAATTTATTGAAATTTTGTGGAATCAAATGAGTTTAATGTATTGTTTTGTTTGTGATTCAGAAAAGACATTTCCTGCATATTCTGATAAAAGCGCCACGTTCTAAAGAAATTTCTACAGATGAAATGATTAAGATTTTACATTTAAAAGTGCAAGGACAAATTTCTGTACAAATATCGAGAAGAATAAAGAGATCCTTGAGCAGTATTTATAGAGTTTTGAGATCAGGTGGAATAAGGAATACTAGAAAGTGAGTCGGAAGACCAAAGAAAACAATGTTACGTGATGATAGAATGTTATTAAAAATAGCTTCAGTTGATAATTTTTCTGTGCGTGAAATTGCATCAATTTCTAGAATTTCAAAAAGTACTGTACACAGAAGAATTAAAGCTTGAACGAATATTGTTTATAGGAGAATGTAAGCAAAACCTTGCTTAAAGCAGAGACATAAAGATGCACGTCTAAAGTGGGCTAGGAAGCATATGTCATATGGTGAAAAATGGATTTCTGTCATCTTCAGTGATGAAAAGATATGGAATTTAGACGGCCCTGTTGGTCAAAAATTTTACTGGCATGACCTAAGAAAAGAACTGTTTCAGCAGGCAACAAGGCGAAGGATCCGTAATGAGCTGGGGAGGGTTTGCTTTCAACGGCCAACCATTTCTAGGATTTATGGACAGAAAAATGAAATCAGAGATTTATCAAGCTATTTTACTTACCAATTTACTGTCAATTATGGATGTCCTAGCAGGACCGGACTGTGTTTTTCAACAAGATGGTGCATCCGTCCATACCTCCACATCATCGAAAACATGGTTTAGACAAAATATCACACTATTAGACTGGCCAGCACTTAGTCCAGATTTGAATCCCATGGAGAACGTATGGGGAATCTTATCTCATAAAATATATGAAAATGGAAAGCAATATACATGTGTAAATGACTTAAAAATTGTAATTGACAAAGCATGCTATGAAATACCTCCTTTTGTAATGCAATGCTTAGTTAATTCTATGGAACAACGTGTATTTGATGTTATAAAGTGCCGTGGCAATACAATTAAATATTAAAAGTGTTTTTAGTTACTTTTATAAATGTAAAACCAAAAAAAGTACAGGCGTCTATACTTTTGGGACAGCACATTGTTATATAAGTTAATGCATATTTTAAAATTTCAAACCTTTGATCATAATTTATATGTGTATATCAGCAAAACTGCTTTTATTTATTACCTATCTCACGAATTTTAATTGTACTTAATTACTCTTAATGTAATGCAAATTTTATTGATTGTCTAAACTTTTGGGACACGGTGTATATGAAATTTGAGTAAAAATATCTTGTAAGTCGGAAAGTATCTAAACATATCAGTATAAATAAGAAGAGTGGTATGAAAGATATTTTCACGAAACTGCTGTAGATAGTACACGAAGATATTTTACGGTATTAGAATTCATTGTTATGCCTGCAGTAAATCCTGGTATAAGAGTTCGATATTCAATTTCCTAAGACAATGTGACTCATATCACTATCACTTTAAATGCCTCAATTGTAATAATTTGTATATTACAACTACAGTAAAATCTGGTAAAACGAAATTTTTCTATAGTGGAATCATGTTTTAAATTAAAAAATTACATGGTCCAAACAAAAAGAATACCAACACTTATAGTTGCTAAGATGGAAACCTGTGTAAAACTGAATTTTTTCCGGTTCCTTTTGATTCCATTTTCACAGGCTTTTATGAATAAATATTTGACAGAGCTGATTACATATTTCAATATTACGTATTTTATGATTTCGTATTAAAATTTTAAAAATAAGTTGGCTAATAGCAACATAGAAAAATTCTCTTTGTAAATTTACTTTGCAGAATTTGCAGAAGAAGTGGGGACCAAAATCCATGTTTACCCAGGGTGAAAATAAAGCTAGTTTTGGCCGTGCTTCTCAAAATATCATGATATTTGATATTTTCTGTGATTTTTTATATTTAACCATGATGCTGCTTTTGTAGCTCATAAAAAACATGAAAATCCTATTCTAGTTTAAATGATGAACCATTCTTAATGTGCAACTTGGGTTGTTTTAACTGTGCTCTCATGTTAAGCGTGTTTGACTGTATATATTAATTCTACGATATATTTTTAACATTTGTGTAAACACATTTTTTATGTATCCAGTTAATATGTTCTGTCAATTATTGCCTATATTACATTTATATATATATATATATATATATTGATATTCAAATTCAAAACATCTTTTACAAATTACTTCAGTAATTTTTTTTGTCTTGAATGATGTTTAAAAGTAAAAGAAAGTAAATTTGTATAACTACTCGGTGTTAGACGAGTTATAATAAAACATCTATCCAATAATATTTATTTAAAAGTAAATTAATGATTATCAAATTTAATTCTTTAACTGATATTTTACAAAATTTATTAAAGTCAATAATGGTTATCTTAGTAAGAACCACTTTCAGTAATAATTTTTTTTTACTCAAAGCCATTGTAAGCATCGGTGCAAGAGGGCCCCCAATAAGCATCTGTGCCCCCCAAATTTGTAAATTGGTTCCTGCTTTCTGGTAGAAAAGAATTTGCAGGAATAGATCTTCCCTATATCGGAAATTGTTAAAAATTCTGACTGAATTCAGACTGTAAAGATTTCCTCCCTTTTAAAAGATACCAAAAAAAACTTGAATCGTGAATCTTGTTCAGATATGAAAGGAAGCAAATATCAACATTATCAATCAGACTTCAAAAATCTGTCAGGAATTTTTTGAAATCTGGTATAAACAGTACCTTATGTCCTGGTAAAAAAGACACAATTACTTTGAATAAGCAGAAACAAATAAAAAGAAAACTGAATGATACTTTGATAAATCTTCACAAAAAAATGTGTTTCAGAAACAAATACAAAAGTAGATACTCAACTTTCTGTAGATTAAAGCCATTTCATATAATTCATTCTAAAGTTATTAAAAGAGATACCTGCTTATGCACTATACATGAGAATTTCCGTCTTGTGTTTATTAAACTTAATCATCTTGGAATTTTACTGTAAAATAAAGTTAACGAAGAAAAATAACAATTTACAGTACAGAACCATTTATCCGCAATGGTTGGGGCCAGATGTTTTCCGGATAACTGGTTTTTCTGGATAACTGGTTGGACATTAAAGCAACATCCATTTGATGAGATTTGTAGAATACATGTGGCAGTAACATTGTTACTGATTTCAATTTATTAGATTGCTCTGATTAAGGCTCAGATGCTATCAAAATCAAAGATTAATCAGAGTTTGAAAGAAGGCAATACCTTGGAAGCAATAATTCTGCATAAAACTTAAAATGCTCAATATCTAACTAAAAATGCTTTCATTTCAAATGCTAGATATTGATCAAGTACAATGCATGTAGCATATAGTAATGTATCAAGCAATGCACATGTCAAACTGACACTGCATGGCCTTTTTTTCTGGAAAGATTCTGAAATCAGCCAGTTGGAAATATCATTCTGGATAACTGGTTTTCCGGTTAACTGGATTCCGGATAAATTGTTCTATACTGTAGTTAACTTACACTCGTATTCACGAATAACTTCGACCCCGAGTTAAGCCGAAAACCCGGGTCGAAAGCTAAAATGGTATTCATCGTCTACCTGACTGGACCGGTTTGAAGGCGAAACCTAACGCTGGGTTCAGTTACTGGCAGTTACTGGACCTGGCTTTACAGAGGGTTGAAGTTAAAGTTTTTCAACCGAGCATGCGTAATTAACAAAAAACAAGACGAGAGAGCAAGTCTGTGTCTGGTCACATTTTACAATAATGGCGGCTTACGAGCTTACGTACTGAATCAAGTGTCTGTGTATAAGATATAATAGAAGTTTAATACTATTATAAAACAAAAGAACAATATGCAAAGGTATGTGATCTCTTATATATATGTATTAGCTTCAATTTTTTTTATCTGGTTTGTTTATATTTATATATAAATCCTCTATATTTTATGTTCAATTGTTTGTTTATATAAATAAGCATGGTCGCGAAGAATTTTATTTGCCATAAAAAATAGTCAACATTACATTAATGGTAGATAAATTGCTATTAAAATAGAAATTGTTGCATTTAAAGTTATTTGTTTTTGCAATTTTGATCTTAAAAAGAATTTATGAATGTATTTTAATAGTAGCGAAATAAATGTCGTATACGTAAGTTCTAATTAAAATTTGAGACATCAGACTAATTTGCATTTTTCTTTAAGTAAAAAATACTTAGATTATGTTCAAGTATCCATCGACTCAATGTAGGTTTTCGATTTTGGTACTCGTAGAATATGGGTAAAAGTTAAATTTTGTGTCTGGTGTGAAAGATACACTATTATTATTTATGTACGATCTGTTATATAAACATAAGATTAGCTCTATAAATTAGATATTGTGGTTTTAAACTAAACAATATATCATCTGAGTTGTATTGAAGATTTTTAGTAGGTTTATTCTTTGTTTAAATCACGAATATGTTTATATTAATTAAACAACTATATCATTGATTAACACTATACTATTGTTATTTCTGTTTTTGAACTTTACGTTGTATTTCCCAATTTTTGAGAAATTTGAAATATTTATTTAATTACATTTAAGTTTCAACTGTGTTTTAATTTCAAAATTATATATAATTTAAAATATTACAATAGAAGTAAAGGGCTGAAATACATTGATAAAAAATTGTTCATTTTTAAAATAACACCAGGCAAAAAATCCAGAAACACCTTTGTTTTAAAATAATGCTTCTCTTCAAATAAACGTTTTGTCACTTCCAATTTTGTCTATCATGACAGAATTGATATGACATAAACCATTGATTGTAGGTATATAAAAAGTTATAACAGCTGTACATAATAAACTTACAGAACCAAACTTATCCCCTCCCCCTTTTCCCATCATGTTTTCACATATACACATATTAAGGATCAATCCAGATAAAATTTGGGGCCTATTTAGGGCCCCTTCACAAAAATCCATGTCATAAAACAGGGCCCTTCATAAAATTGCTTTTAATAAAACAGGGCCCTTCATAAAATTGCTTTTAATAAAACAGGCCCTTCACAAAATTCAATTCCACAAAAACATGCTCTTCATTAATTATTTTTATTGTGTTAGCTTTTTAAAATGTGTAATCTACTAACCAAACAAATTCACCAAAAAGTAAAACTTTAGCAGAAGGACTTAAAGAAGTTATTTTTAATAAATGCTTGGTTGAATTTGAATAACTGAATTTCCTCTTTTGTTACAAAATGTTTTTTTCTCAAAAATATAATACATTTCACAAAAATAACTTCTTTTACTTTTCACAAAAATGCTCCCCGCTCCCCCCCCCCCCCCCCCCCCCAAAAAAAAAAAAAAAAAAAAAAAACTTGAATTTTTTTACTTTAGCTGGTAAATCAAAATTACTAATTAGTTTGATATCTGAAATTTCATTTATGTAAACAGTAGTCATTTCGCTACTGTTAAAATACATTCGTTATTCCTAATTTTTTTTTTTAATGAAAATTTGAAAAAAAAAAATAACCTTAAATGCAAAATATGTTATTTTAGTAATGTTTTATTAGCCCTTTAGGTAATGTTGACAATTTTTTAAGGCAAATAAATTCTACTCTTCATGATCTTGAATATTTATGTAAGCAAATAATTAAACATATAATATATGAGTTGTATGTATAAATATAAACAAACCAGCTAAAAAGTTTGCAGATAATATATATATATATATGAGATTACATACATTCTATTTTTAATACTTTAAACTTTCTTTTTATTTCTATATCTTACACAGAATCTTGAGTCACGTTTTAATTTACTTTAATTAACTTATAACACTGACCAAAAAAAAAAGAAAAAAAAAAAGAAAGAAAGAAAGAAAATGAAAGATAGACAGAGTGATGCATGGATAGGGCGGGGCAAATGGGGCACTTATTCTTCTCCACTAAGACACATTAAAAAAAATTATATTCCTTAAAATTCAGTACTATAAAATTATCTGAAATTATCGTTAATAAATTCAGATTGTTTTATCAGATTACCAACTATCATTATTTTCCCTATCTAGTCTAGAAATCTATAGCCATTCATTCATAAAAAATATTTAAAAATCTCTCTCTCTCTCTCTCTCTCATATAAATAAAATTGTAATTGAATCTATGAAGTGACATCTAAATGAGTGAAAAAAATAAAATTTAAAAACTAGAAAGAATATAGAAAATGAAGTATAATTTTTTATATAAACACATCTTTTTCAATGATGCACTGAATCTAAAAATAGATGTCTATGCATGCAAAAAAAAAAAAAAAAAAAAAAAAAAACTTTTTGTAATATTTTACAGTTTTATGTCCAGATAGTATACAGAATTCATTTGTCATTATTTAGAAAATACTCGATTCTGTTTTGAATGAAAATTTATATAAGTAGCCTTAAAAGGTTTAAAATATTAGTGTTCATTAAAATAACATCTAATAAAATAGCAATATATCCATGGTAGACAGTTTAAACTAAAAACAAGTTTGGAGTTTATTATTTAGCGACTAGTTAAAATAAAATGTTTGTTAACCGATCAGAAGCGATAATTGAATGCGCCGTTGGAGCTCCTGAAAAACTTGGGTGCCTGGTGCCAGGGCACTGTTAGAACCACAAACACCACCTTTTAAGCACTCTATGAAGCTTTGTTGATATTATTTCCACTCTTTTGTTGTTGTTGTTTTTGTCAATGTGCATATTAATTACTATCTAATTGTATTAGAATTAATCATTTTAATTAGATTGCTGAAAATAAAAAAAATCAAATCAATACATCTGGATATCATTTAATATATAAATTGATTCGACAAAATAAAAATAGTACTAGAGGCTACTTTCTGGAATTTTTTCCTTTTTCTCCATTTTAATAGTTTCTTAATTAGAAATTATTTAATTAATTAATAATTATAGCTATTAATAATAGAAATCAACATAATTGCTGTTGAAATAAAATTTTCGTTTTGATCAAATCAAGTTTTCGTTTAGCTACTAAGACAAATTTTATTTGAAAAATAAACTTATAAAATTTACTTTAGCAATTAACACATTTCATATCCCTTTCTTAACTCACCTATATGTTTAAAAGTAATAATAATAATACATAAAATTTGAATAAATTGTTAAAAAAAAATATTAAACTTTGTAAGAAATTAAAATAAGTTAATCTCCATATTTAGTAATTACAAGTTTTTATTTTGTGCATATATTTTGTAAAATATAAAAGAAGTTCTACATTTAATTTCCTTTTTTTTTCCGGCACTTTTCTTCCATAATATAAACAAACAAAGCTTCAATGCGAAACCGAAAACGTCATCTTATTTTTTTAACCAATTAGCACGCTTTATTCAACCGGGGTCGAGTAACTCTGAGTTGGGTAACTTTTCGTCCGAAGTAGACGGTGAATACGAGATTTCAACTCTCGGTTGAAAACCTCAACCTGGGGTTACTGGACCCTCGGTTCAACTCTCGGTCGAAGTTATTCGTGAATACGAGCGTTAGTAAGAAATAATCTGTTGTTGATGTTAATGATTTTGTAATGTTGCGCCCAGACCCAAAAAGTATTTTAGGAAAATTCCTGGCTCTGAATCTTACTTAATAAGTTTTTTGAATTTCATTTCAAAATTTACTGTACACTGATTTTTTTGTACTTAAGAAATAACTTCATCTAAATTGCGATTGTTCCTATATTATTCTGTTCTTATTTTCAAAATATAATAAATATTTTGATATTTTTTTGTTTTGTATTCAGTTTTAAAATGTTACTGTAAGAAATAATTAGTTGTTGATGTCAATGACTTTGTAATGTTGCACCCAGACCCAAAAAGTATTTTAGGAAAATTCCTGGCTCAATCTTACTAAGTTTTTTGAATTGCATTTCAAAATTTACTGTACACTGATTTTTTTGTACTTAAGAAATAACTTCATCTAAATTGTGATTGTTCTTGTATTAATCTGTTATTATTTTCAAAATATAATAAATATTTTGATTTTTTTTTTTTTTTTGCATTCAGTTATAAAATGTTACTTGCAAATTTATATTACTGTGTTATTTTTGAAGTAAAGAGAAAATAAAGAATTAGATTAATGAAAAATAGATTTATATTGTATCGCAGATAATATCTAATAGCGGTCCACTGTGCCTCAGTGAGTGGACCAGTATGCCCCAGTTCTGGGACCACTGGTCCACTTTTTGGGTGCACATTTTTTTTTTTTCTGAAAATGTATTGAAAACTATATTTTATGAAAATTATGATGAATGTAAAAAAGTTTTAAGAATATTCAAAAATATTTTCAGGCAGATTGGTCTGTCTGTTAAAAAGAAAATAAATTTTAACTGAAAAAGTGGTCCACTGTGTACCAGTCTCCCTTATATGTTTACATCTCAAATGTTTTAAAGGAAAATATTGATCTTGTGTTTATTTTTTTGATTTTTGTAAAAAGTTGAAGCCTTTTTTAATTTATGTATGACTGTTATAAAATACTATTTTAAATACTATAAAATACTTCTTTAAGTTTATTTCATAAAATAATTTTAAAAAAGTAGAAAAAAGAAGGAAATAAAAACTGAAAAGGAATGACTGCATATGTACTATTCTTCACTGTTTTGAAAATATTTTGAATATAACATGAATTCTAAACTAATTAAAACTTAATTTATCTTTATAAAAACATTCAAACTTATGTATGTAGGGGAGACCGGTACACACTGGACCTATGGACACAGTGGACCATCCCCTAATATTTTATTTATTTAATTTTTTTAAGCTTCTCTTCTATCCTAATAGACAACAGCACTGTAATGATTATTTATAGGCTTCAGAAAATATGTTTAGCTCAGATTGAACTATTTTATCCTGCTTTGTTGTTTTGAGCTTCTAAAAGTAAAATTTTTCATCATCATATTTTTATTTTTTTAATAATTAAAGGTTGTAGATAAATAAAATAAAACAGCTTTTTTGCAAAGCTAAGATACTTGTTTTTATTTTACTTTAAAATTAATATGTTTAAAACAAAGCTATAAACAATATTAATATGATTATTTATTGAACTTCAACATGTGGTACAGTGGACCACCCACTTCTGGGGCACAGTCCCCTCTGCTCCTGTAATGCAGAATGTTCAAAATATTTAATAATTGCTTATTTTCTATAAAGAAAAATTGTTTTAAAGTAGATTTAACTGTAAAATAAAATAAACAAATAAAAATAACAATTTATTTAACATAGTAAGAAATATTTTGTTTTGTATTTACTGCCTTTGATAAATATACCTGTAGTCTAATTGTTGATGATTCTATTCAAGTAAGATACATGAGATGCAAATTGAATGGAAATCAGTTTATTTCTCCCGAAACTGTAGATGAATCTGTTGTTGATGTCAATGATTTCATAATGTTGCTCTCAGACCCAAAATTATTTCTTGAAAATTCCAGGCTCAATCTTACTCATAAGTACTTTGGAATTTCATTTGCAAATTTTAATGTGCGCTGATTTTTTTGTACTTAAGTAATAACTTCAACTAAATTGCAATTGTTCGTGTATTAATCTGTTATTATTTTCAAAATATAATTAATTTTACTTACCCATCATACGTAGTATAGGGTAAGTCTTGTAATCGTTTTGAAAATCGAAAAAAAAATTTTGACGGATTTACACGTTTCAGACACTGGAGATTCCGAAAAACATATTTTTAGAAAAAAAAAAAATTGCCGTCCGTCTGTGTGTCTGTAAACGCTCTATCTCCCGAAAAAATTGAGATAGAGACTTGCAATTTGGTATGTACTTAGTATGTAATAATGGAAAGAAGCCTATTTCATTTCAAAAACCTCGATTAACCGGAACTATTTTTTTTGGACTCTCGAAATATTCGTTCTGATAAAAGGTATATAAAAATTTTCGAAATTGTTTATTTTAAGAAATGAATATAAAAGACAATAAAAAAACAAATTTTACATAAAGCATAAAGTCGATCGGATAATTAGTTGCCGAGATATTTGGAATCCTATTTCCAACACTCTTCGATTTTTCATGACCCTGTATTTCATCCAAATTTCACTTTAAAGATATATTTTAATTGGAAATTTGACGCTTAATCAGATGCAATAAACTACTAGTTAATAGGATTATTATTTTTGGAGTTATAAGGAAAAACCTCTTTCAAGCAATTCAGTAATCGAGCCTTTAAAGTTTGTGACGTCATCAAGCCACGATTTTATTTGAATTTCAATGCATTTTATAAGTAGTTTACACATTTTTATTTTAATATTTTACATTATGCATATCCATGATGGGTAAGTATTACGGTGGCTCCCAACGACTAGTTTTGTTTTTGTTTCAAAATTTATATTACTATGTTATTTTGCGGGTGAAGGGGCAGCAAAAAAGAATTAGATTAATGAAAAATAGATTTATATTGTATTTTAGATAATACCTAATAGTGGTCCACTGTACCCCGGTGGGTGGACCAGTGTACCCCGCCTCCGGGGTCCACTGGTCCACTTTACAAGTGTATATATTTTTTATTTTTTTTTTTTGAAAAATGTATTGAAAACTATGTTGTGAGAAAATTATGATGGATGAAAGAAGGTTTAAGGAATATTCAAAAATATTTTCATACAGATCGGTCAGGCTGTTAAAGAGAAAAAAAATGTTAACTGAAAAAGTGGACCACTGTGTACCGGTCTCCCCTAAGTATAAACTTTTTTTAAATGAATGTTATAGAATTACTTATTCTTGAAAATTTAAAATCATAAACTAAATATATTGAGAAAAAACTACAGTTTTTTTTTTACATGCATATACCAATTTAAAAAACAAACAAACACTGAAAGTGATAATTATTATTTTTTAATTATACAATTAAACAACAATCGAAACTACAATAGATGAATAAAATGTTTCAGTGTTATTAGATTTAACAATGTTTAAACAATCTTAAATATAAATAAAATATTAATATTTATTTTAGAAATTTGTCAAATGTTAAACAAATCTAAAACATCAAGTATGAGGATTTAAATAATAATTTAATATATAATAAAAAGTATACATCTAGATAAAGTTTCTTAGATTAAAAACTGTAAAATGTAAAAGGAAATTTTCACAGTATAATGCCCAGCCTAATAATTCAGAAAGTAATGCAAGTGTTGTTGTAAAAAAAAATTACTTAACATATCGTTACAAATGTTTTGAACAAATTACAAATGATTTGAAATTTTCCTATTGTTTTCTTTTATTTTGAAGCAAACTTTTCCTATCCATCTTACAGTATAAGGTGTTGTCCCCATTCTAACAAATGCACCCTGTGGTGGTCTTCTCAAATATATAAAAAGTTTTCTGTTTTGGCAGACCATGAGATAATGAGATGTATAATGCCACTCCCAACCAGGAAGGAGATTTTGAAATTTATCACAATTATTACTCGCTAATTCTGTAACATAAGAAAATAAATTAATTCATTGACCATTTTTAAAATGTGCTGCTTGTGACAATATAGCGCTAGGTAAAAACAAAATTGTCAGGTATTCATGTAAAAATGCCTTTGTTTTCATCCAAGAATCTTTATTGTAGAAAAATTAAGTCATTTTAAAATTATGTAATTTTTCTGAATATAGTAACATTTTTTTCCCTGTCACTATGAAAATTATAAATCATTCAAGATATAGTTACAGAATAGTTATTATTTTTTTTTATAAAATTCAATTTTTTTATAAAATCTCAAAAATGCAAGACATTTCCTAATGTTGTGACCACTATTGCATAGTAAATGTGGAGTGCTTTCGGCCTATGAAAAACAAAATAAATAAATAAATAACTAGATATAATAAACTTGCTGTAGAACAAGCTAAAAAATGCATGAAAATTGTTTCATTCACAATCACTAATGCATGCATGAGTTCTTCGTACCTGTGAAAATGAAAAAATGTAAACACATCACTCTGAATGCAGTAACAATTAAAAAAAGAAAAAAAAATGAGTTTCACTAAAATATCTTGGAATCGTAGTATTAGAATCTCTAAAAGTAGAAAATTTAGCAAAACTGCAATCACTTTTAACTAATATTTTAAAAAGTTACACTATAAAATGGTTAATACTGATTATTATATTTTTTGTAACTTAATTAAATATTGAACTTTCCATTTAAAAAAAAAAGCTTCCTGGCACTTGAATTTAAACTCAAGTCTGCAGAATTTGAGACTGAAGACACACTGCTGAGCTTTTATGCATTCATTGTGATGTACAATCAATACATTACACTATCATCAACGAATTAAACAAAATTGGTGATACACAGCTAACTATTTTTAGCAGCTTGTCTACCTGCAGGGTAATTAATACATAAGTAACCAAAAAAGTGCTAAAAAAGTAACCACAAGTGTATTCAGAATATAAAAGTGGTCTGCACTTGAGAAAAAAAATTAATGTTGCTTTCCTTTTACAAACTCACCAAAAGTTACTTATAGAAATTGAAAACGAATCTGTCTTCTATAAAGGGCCGTTGCTGATCACATCATTGCAAAGTACTCATTTTACTGAGCCTGTTTGATATGAATTTGCTATTTAAAAATGTATTCATAGTTGCCAACCTTTTACTTATGAAAAAAAAAAAAAAAAAACATACTTTGAACTGAAAGTTTTATTTAATAAATAAAAATAAGTAAATTTCAAATAAAAGAAATACGCATTTAATTAAATAAATTTTCTAGTTTAAAGTAGGATTTTTTTTATTTAAAAGGGAAGCTGGCAAGTATGTGTATACAAGATTATTCTTTCACATTATTTTAGGTTCCTTTTATATTATTTAGCATTTTTAAACAATTCTATGTATTTACAATATATAAAATTAAATTACTGTTTTCAACACAATTGGTGGTAGGCAATTATTTTTGGTGACCTATCTACCTGCAGAGTAATAATACATAAGTACAAAAAAAGTGCTATAAAAAGTTATTACAAGAGTATTCAGAATAAAGAAGTGGACTTGGGAAAATTTTAAGAAATGCTTCTCAATATGAAATGCACAGCATTTTTTTCTTTTAATTTTCTAAAATCTTTGTTAATATCTGAGAAGTTATGGGGTTCATAGACAAGTGCAGATTACAGATATGTTATATAAAGATCTTTAGGTGATAAAAAAATTTGTTATTTTTTGGGAAACAAAGATCATTATAGTACAGGCATCTTATAGATATATAAATAAAGCAGTACAGTGAAATCTCTGATTAGTGCATGATTCCAAAAAAGGAAATTTTTGGTAATTTTCCACATTGGCCATTATTTTTAAACCTTGGCACAATTTGGGATTCAGAATGTAAGGTTTGTTGTCGAATGACATAAATATCTATGAAGAAACCTAATGAACTTTTATGTTTGTTTATATCTGTATTTAAATATGTAATCATTTCATTTATATATATAGTTAAAATGAAATCACATGAGTGAAAATCAAAGGTGCAGATAGTAGAAAAATCAAAGGAAAAAAGTATATATATACAGGGGTACAAAAATCTAGGCACCAATATGCTAAATCACGTCACTAAATTTTATCAGTATTCTTCATCAAGTTTTATTAGTATACATCGCCTAAATTTTATCAGTAGGGGAGACCGGTACACAGTGGACCACTTTTTCAGTTAACATTGTTTTTCTCTTTAACAGACTGACCGATCTGTGTGAAAATATTTTTGAATATTCCTTAAACCTTCTTACATCCATCATAATTTTCTCACAACATAGTTTTCAATACATTTTTCAAAAAAAAAAAAAAATTATATACACTTGTAAAGTGGACCAGTGTACCCCAGAAGCGGGGTACAGTGGACGACTATTAGGTATTATCTAAAATAAAATATAAATCTATTTTTCATTAATCTAATTCTTTTTGTTGCCCTTTCACCCGCAAAATAACATAGTAATATAAATTTTGAAACAAAAACAAAAAATTAATTATATTTTGAAAATAATAACAGATTAATACAGGAACAATTGCAATTTAGTTGAAGTTATTACTTAAGTACAAAAAAAATCAGCTCACATTAAAATTTACAAATGAAATTCCAAAGTACTTATGAGTAAGATTGAGCCTGGAATTTTCAAGAAATAATTTTGGGTGTGAGAGCAACATTATGAAATCATTGACATCAACAGCAGATTCATCTACAGTTTCGGGAGAAATAAACTGATTTCCATTAAATTTGCGTCTCATGAATCTTACTTGAATAGAATCATCAACAATTAGACTACAGTTATATTTATCAAAGGCAGTAAATACAAAACAAAATATTTCTTACTATGTTAAATAAAATGTTATTTTTATTTGTTTACTTTATTTTACAGTTAAATCTACTTTAAAACAATCTTTCTTTATAGAAAATAAGCAGTTATTAAATATTTTGAACAATCTGCATTAGAGGAGCAGAGTGGATTGTGGACCACTGTGCCCCAGGAGTGGGTGGTCCACTGTACCCCATGTTGAAGTTCAATAAATAATCCTATTAATATTGTTTATAGCTTTCTTTTAAACATATTAACTTTAAAGTAAAATAAAAACAAGTATCTTAGATTTGCAAAAAAGCTGTTTTATTTTATTTATCTACAACCTTTAATTACTAAAAAAATAAAAATATGATGATGAAAAATTTTACTTTTAGAAGCTCAAAACAACAAAGCAGGATAAAATAGTTCAATCTGAGCTAAACATATTTTTTGAAGGCTATAAATAATCATTGCAGTGCTGTTGTCTATTAGGATAGAAGAGAAGCTTAAAAAAAATTTAAATAAATAAAATATTAGGGGGTGGTCCACTGTGTCCATAGGTCCAGTGTGTACCGGGATCTCCCCTATTCTTATTAGGCGAAGAGTGCTAAAAACTAATTGGCCCATTGGTGCCTAGATTTTTGCACCACTGTATATTATTCTTTTAAACCAGTGATGCATAACTACAGTTTACTTCTGTTTGTATCTAAAAATACATAAATGTCTTCTTTATGTTGTCAGCCGCATTATACATTGTATAAATGTAAAAAAAAAAAACATTGCTTGTGAATATGAAACAGTGAATGTGTTGCCGGAAAATATGTTGCCAAATTTTCTTCTCTTCCCAAGGATATTTTCTGTAACTAAAGTTTCTATAAAAAAGTGCTAATTTTTTTGTCTACATTAAACAATATAAACGTTGGAGTGATGTGAAATGATCCCTTTTGTTGAATAAATTACTTTCAGTTTATTAAGAGAAATTAAATATGTTTCAACTTAATGCTGAAAAAACAACAAATTTTTCGTTAATTTAATAATTTTATTAGAAACAGTAAGTTAGTGACAATTTGTTAATACAAAATAATAAATTACCGATGGCAAATAAAATATAAAAAGCAATTGCTGTACTTGCATAATTTAACTGGAATTCAAGGATTCTCTCACTTTTCTTTGAGCCCCTTGAACAAATGATCTCTTTACCACATCATTTTCTAGTTGTGAAACACGCTCGAAAATTTTGCATGTTATATCATATTTTGCTGATGAAAGTTCATTAAACAGCCATAAGTAGTTTTTCAACCTCTCATTTTTTAGTGATTAAAAGTTGTCTTTCTCTTCCTTATTGTCATTTAGAATTTCTAGATCTCAAGTCCACTGTAGTTCAAACAGCTTTATCACAAGTATGTTCTAGTTATGTAGTTATGTTTGTAGTTATATAGAAAATATTTATATGCAGAGACTTTATTTTGTACTCATTGAAAATAACAGCAATTTTTAGATATGAAGATTTTACATTCATCTTAATATATTTTTCTTCTTGTAGGTTATATCCCACTGCTGCTTTTAATCTACGGATAGTATACTGTGACTGAGCTTCCATATCTTCATTTACTACCTTTCAAAGGAAAGAAGAGTGATTGCTTTACTACTTGCTGTACCACCCTGATAGCATTCTTGACTTTTGCTTACTGCATAAAACATCCATCTGCAAAATTAATTCTTGAAACAGCATATACTATTTTGATTATTGTTATTTCAGACAAAACTATCATGTGCATCTATATTCATTAATATTTTTTGTAAGTGAAAGAATAATTTCTATCATATTAGCAAACTTAATTGTTGAAAACAACTGGATTTTGTTTAAGACATATAACTATAAGAATAAAGCAATTGAGAGATTTTCTCCTTCTCAATCTCCTACAATTTTTATTTCTTGAAATAACAAATTTGCCGATGCATTGAATATTTCATTAGATATAATAATGAATTATATTCTGGAACCATCCCTCGAGCATGTACTCCTTCTTAAGATAGCTGCTATATTATGGAATCAAGATGATGTGAAGGATTTATTGACAGAATTTTGTGTTCCATCATATCGTAGAGATTTTATATCAGAATGGGAGAAAGTTGAAGCTATAGCAGTAAAGAAAGTAGAAAAGCTTCCACTTCCAAAACAGATGAAAGAGAAAATATTGTGTTTTATTAGACCTTTAGGCTTACAAATTTATGAATGGAGGGATTTCCATGACTCTTGTAAAGTTAGAGTAGAGTTACCAAATGAATTTTGTTGGACGCCACAAGGAACTATAGATAGAAAGAAAACAGCAAAAATAATGATTAAAGATGAGAGCTTATATGCTACCACACGTTATAAGTTGGCGTGTATTTATTGCTTAGAGGATGACATTCCAAAATTATGGGACGAAATATCTGAAGGTCGCAGAACATATTTCTTCATTCAAACCGAAGTGAATATAATAGAAATGGTTGAATTTTGGACGTACTACATGAAGAGAGATTTGTGTAAGGTGAACAATATGATTGAAGAGAGAATGAGTCGCAGGTGTTCCCCTTATCAATTTGCGTTTGCTCTTGCCACAAGTGATGGTAATGAAGTAGCTACTGAATATTTCTTGCAAAAGTTAACTGCTGCAGAAAAAGAAGAATCATTGGTAGAAATCATGGAAAATATTCATTCTGATGTTTTATGTTTTCTACTCTCCCAATTAGATGAACAGCAACAATTAAAAGTATTTAAAAGGAAATCTTGTGAAATTTTGGCAAATATGTTAGTTTGGCCATTTCAAAATTTCTTTATGGAAACAACAAACCGTATGTGGGATGTTCTTTCGGAACAAGATTATGTGTTTTTGTTGCACAAAATCACCAATAAAATAAAAGATGGCTATAAAGATTTCAATTATCGGAAACTTTTTGGAGAATTTTGGAAACAAAGCCCTCATGATTACAAAAGACTCAGTTTAAGTGAAGGCATGTTTTATTTTACAATAAGAAATCTGTTTGAGATTAGAGATGAAGAGAACATCAGGTTGATTTTCCAAGATGCAACCCCTAAAAGTAAAAAGGATCTTTTCTACCATTGTTGTACAGATGATATTTGCATGAACTTGATGAATGACAAAAATCAGTCAAGTTTACTCAAGTACTTTATCAAAGAATGTTTACCGTCGAAAGATGAAGTGATTGCATTTAAAAAAAAGTTTAAGAGTGGTGATCTATGGTTTGGTGAACTTGGAAATGAGCTCCAGATCATCCACATTTTAGATGAGTTAATTTGTGAATTCAAGAAAAGAAAATGTGAGGAGGGTGACATTAGTAAAGCTAAGAAAGTGTAGTGAATAATTCAATGACATGACACCCTGTGCAGAGATGTAGGTGGAAAAGAATTTTATTTCATGTACCAAGAAAAATTCAACTTTGTTTTCATAAAAGATATGTTTAATTAAATTTATTTTTTTCAATTTTTGTAGTTTGCATGAATGTTTATTTTCAGTGTTATTAAGCATTTATTCAGGGTAAAAAAATACTATTTATATGTTGATGTTTAACTAAATGTAGAAGTAAATTTTAAATTGTCTTTTCAGAAAAATGTGAGATATATTATTTACATTTTATATATCATTTAAAATGCTATTTTAGTTTTTTTCTAAATTGTTTACTTTTTTCCCATTTGTTGTGAGTACCAATATAATCTACCTAGTTTAGTGTTGGATATATTTTAATTACTTTAGTTTCATTATTATTAAACTGTGAGCTTTATTTTTGGTAGTTTGATTTAGAGCCATTCTAATAAATAAATACCATCAAAAGAAATTTTATTATCAAATCTTACAATTTATAACAAATTTATTACTATATTTCTGAATAATGTTGGTTACGTATTCATATGAACAATTACTTTAATTTGATGGAGAATTAATGCTAATCCTATTATGTTGTATGAATAGATTTTTGGAGTAATACTTCCTCACAACTATAAATTCCCATTAATACAAAGGGTTTATTCAATATGTCAATATGCCCCCTACACTTCTCGGGGGAGGGGGCATATTGACAAAAAGTACAATGCTCCACACCTTCTACAGAAAGGAAAATTTTATAGAACAATATATTTTTTAAATATAAATATGTATTTTGTGTTTTCTCTCCACTTAAGAATTCTAATCTTTGATACATTTCCAAAATTGTATTTATTCAGAAATATATGAGAATTGCAGACGTTACTTTTTAAGAAACAAAAAAATCTAATACATTTTTATTTCACCATAAATGTGGTACATCTTAAATTATATACAATTGCTCCCTCATAACACTTACTCCCTCAGCCTTTCCATGGCTGAGAATTCCTAAAATTGGCTCTAAGATTCCTTAATTAAAAATATAAAAACAAAAATCAGAAATTCATATTGGTTGACTTGTATCCGAATAAAACCTACAAATTTCGCTCATTTATGAAAGAAGATGAATTTGTGTATGATAGAAAATATCCAATTTGGATATGATAT
Source organism: Maratus michaelseni (assembly GCA_963931845.1). Lineage (NCBI taxonomy): Eukaryota > Metazoa > Arthropoda > Arachnida > Araneae > Salticidae > Maratus > Maratus michaelseni. Next base: position 321,968,257 of record OZ007595.1, on the reverse strand, counting down.
ATAAAATGAAAAAAAAGAGGGAAAAGTGGCTATCCCCATCCTCTTTACATGGTCTGCTGGATTCGATTTTGCATCGAAAAACTGAATTGTAGCAGCCACAAAACTTGCCTCAGGCTAAGAATATAGTTTCATGCAAAAATAAGTCTCTTTCATTTATTTATTTATTTTTATTTTGTCTACATTTTTTTTATTAGGAAACTTTTACTTTTAGAACCAGTTCCGAAAAAAAAAACTGCTATCAAAATAACAAAAAATATATATACAAAGATACACGGTTAGATATCAACCTTATATAACCAATGCAAAAGAAAGTCATTTTCAAATGCTGAAATACAAAAAATTTGAAAAAGACACTGCCCATTGGTTTAAGGTTAGATTGTGTGTGTGTTTGTGCTACTAGTGTAGGCTTATAAACCTGTAATTATTAACAACTGACTGACTGACTGACTCCAAGCCGGTCAAATCTGCAGATATTTTTTAAGACATTCTATAAACTCTATAGATGATGTTTTGATTAACTGAAAGATTTCGTGAAAGAGAATGTTTCTCAGTTCATCGTTTGATCAACAGAAAGGTAACAAAGAGCTTCAATAATGGTTACAAAAGTAATAAGTAACCTATGGCACATGGCGAAATATTTGCGGCAAATTATTGATTGAAGTTCTAAATCATAACACAGTGAAATTACACAAATTTAGTCTACCTGAACTTGTCAGTAAATTGAGGGGAGTTGGGGCAAGAGAGTGCAAACCACATTTTTGAACTTCTGAGATATTTCTATTTGAAAATTTGATCAAATACTCAAATCAAGATATATAACCTAAAGTTTTTTTGCCAATGTCTTAGTAACATTTGAGATATCCTGAGTTGGTCTGAGATGTGGCAATTACTTTAATGATATTACTATTACATTTTTTGTAAATTATCTATCTTCATCGGAGACATAAACATCTCGGGCAAAAACAAAACCTGTCACATACGCTGTCATATATACATATGAAAAATTAATTTGATGGTAAATTAATGCTAATCGTATTATGTTGTTTTAATAGATTTTTGGTTATAATACTTCCTCACAACTATAAATTCCCATTAATACAAAGGAATCAGTCAATATGCCCCCTACACTTCAAGGGGGGGAGGGGAATCTGCAAAGTGCAATGATCCACACCTTCTACAGAAAGAAAAGTTTTGTAGAACGATATATTTTTTAAATATAAATATGTATTAGAGGTGGTTTCATTTTTGTTTTTTCTCTCCACTTACGAATTCTAATCTTTGATATACTTCAAAAATTGTATTTATTCAGAAATATATGAGAATTGCGTACATTAACTTTTTAAGCACTAAAAAATCTAATACATTTTTATTTCATCATAAATGTGGTATATCTTAAATTATATTCAATTGCTACCTCATAGCAATCTTTTCATCGTTCTGAATTCCCAAAATTGGCTCTAAGTTTCCTTAATTAAAATATACAAACAAAAATCAGAAATACTGATTGATTGCTTAGTATCTGAATAAAACCTACAAGTTTCACGCATTTATGTAAGAAGATGAATTTGTGTATGTGTTAGAAAATATCCAATTTGGATATGAGATATAAAATAGGCTCATAAAGACTTGTGATCCCATTCAAAAAAAGAGAGAGAGAGAGAGAAGTGGCTACCCCCCACCCTCTTTAAATGGTGTACTGGATTCGATTTTGCATCAAAAAATGGAATTGTAGCAGCCAAAAAACTTGCCTCAGGATAAGAAAATAGTATTATCATGCAAAAATAAATCCCTTTCACATATATATATATTTTTGATTTTGTCTGCATTTTTTTTTATGAGGAAGCTTTTACATTTGGAACCAGTTCTGAAACTGAAAGTGTCCTCAGTAAAAAAAAACAACTAAAAAAAAACCCACAAAGATACCCAGTTAGATATCAACCTTAGATAACGTATGCAAAAGAAAATCATTTTCAAATGCTGAAATAAAACAAAAAATTTGAAAAGGACACTGCCATTGGTTTAAGATTAGATTGTGTTTGTGTTACTAGTTTAGGCTCATAAACCTGTAATTATTAACAACTGACTGACTCCAAGTCGGTCAAATATGCAGATATTTTTTAAGACATTCTATAAACTCTATAGATGAGGTTTTGATTTACTGAAAAAATTCATGAAAGAGAATGTTTCTCAGTTCATCGTTTGATCAATAGAAAGGTAACTAAGAGCTTCAATAATGGTTACAAAAGTAATGAGTAACCTATGGCACATGGCTAAATATTTTCGGCACATTATTGATTGAAGTTCTAAATCATAACACAGTGAACTTACACAAATTTAGTCTACCTGAACTTGTCAGTTAATTTAAGGGTGTCGGGGCAAGAGAGTTCAAAGTCACATTTTTGGATTTCTGAGGTATTTCAATTTGAAAATTTGATCAAATACTCAAATCAAGATGTATAACCTAAAGTTTTTTGGTTGTATATTTTTTGTTGTTATGTATTTCATCTTTCTTGACAAAAACCCCTTAACCAACTTAAGCATTTATGCTTCATGTGCGTTTGCTTATCAGTTGCAATATGTTCGCTAATGCGGAGATTCTTAAACATAGTAATTTTCCGTATTTGGGTCCATTGCCAATTGCATATTTTAGTAAATACGATTTGATGCAATGAAGTCTGTTTTGTGAAAGTCTTTAATGATATCCACATTTACACTAAACCATATTGTGGCTAATATTATTTTTGTTTCTCGCTAAATTTGGCTGTAGACTCAATTACAGAAGAATAAAAAATCTAACATTATTCTCATCTAAAACGTCTTGAATAATGCGCCATAATCGGGCTGCATATTATTATACGTAATTTTCGAGTATGGTTTGGTGAAACATTGAATTTTTGGAAGAGAATGGGAGTAGTCAGCAAGTGGCGGCGCTCCCACCGTCGTAACGCATACAGGAACTCTCCTGGTCGTGTGCCCTAAAAGTCCCTCAGGACTTGGGTAAGGCGGTTGATGTGCCTGACGGGCGTCCTCAGGCTTCTGGCGGCACAGCTCAGTTTTTATCACATTCCCTTTAAACTCTATTTGCTGTCAGAACTTTTGACTCGTTACGTACAATCTGATTAAAATTCACGAACTTCCTTCTAGATGCTGATCTCTGTTTTTCTCCGCTCTCCTTTATTGATATAGTTTAGGAGTTTTCATAATTGCGTAATTCTCTTACTTTGGTATTTCTGCTTAATGTTTGCTGACTATTAAGGTCTGTAACAGGTAAATACGCCGCGCCAACATTGGCGCCTATAATTCTAATTACAGAAACCCGTTTTTTCTCTGCATTTTGTAACTCTATAGTTAATATTATGTAGTAGAAATATAAAAGACAATTAAAGACACTTTTATTGCTATAGTAGATATGGATATATGTATTATATTTCATAGGTATATAGTATGTGATTAGAATAGATATCTCATATTCATTCTGATGGATATAACATACCACCAATAAAATTACCATCGTAAATATGTAGAAAAAGCCATCGATATGATTTTATGCTAAAAGCCGTCGATATGATTTTATGTGTTTAATAAATGTATACTAAATTATTTTTTGTATTATTTTGCTTTGATTCTATATTATTTACCACTTTTAATAATGGGTACTTTTAGGTACAGCTGTCGCAGACAAATCGGGATATCATTTTGGCTCCAAAATGACGATTTTATGCCTGGGTGATCTGGCTGTTTCTGCTAGATTTTACTTCGTATGTTAACCCGGTAGAGCATATTCCGTATGTTTTATAATAAATTAAATATTGTGTGTTTTATAATATATTAATCATTGTGTGTGTTTTATAATAACATTGTGTGTTTTTTAATACAAAATAAACTATTTGATAATAAAATAAAAGTAACATGCTGTTTTAGCAATCTCTAACCGGTTCTTGAAAATGGGGTTTTCTCGCCGAAATGGCGCAAAACGAAAATCGCGCCAACCCCGGTGCGTCTGCGACAGCTGTTCCATTAAAACATTTGATTTCAAAATAAAAGCATCGTTTCTAATTTGCACACACGAAAAATAAAACCTGGTATTGGCGATTTAAAAAATGCTATTGACGATATTTGCTTCCAAATAACATAAAGGTTTTTAGTGATGTTATGTATTTTATAAATGTATATTAAATTACTGTTTTGAACGCGATTGGTCATTAACAATGATAAATATGATTGGTGATTAACAATCATTTTTGGTGAGCTCTCTTCCTGGCAAGTATAATACATAAATACCAAAATAACTGATAATTCGTTTCGAAATTTGATTCATGAAATATTATTACATGAGTTTTATTTGTTTACATTCAGCATACGTCAAGAAAAGATACTAAAGGAAGTTGAGTTGTATAGCACATAATTATGGTAAGCTTTCAAAAAATCATTCACGGAGAACTTGCTTTACGAACGATTACCTCCATGGTTTAATATTTTAAACGTTCACGGCGAATGAATGTTTTTTTTGTTGTTGTTTGCTTTCATGGATAGAGAATTTGAACTGCGAACCTAATTTTAACTGAAATTATTGCAGAATATATACATAATTGAACGTATGTCATCTCTCAAATATTAATTTATTTTCAATGATCTTTCTAAAAATGTAACTTTCATGCAGTTTTATTCGAAAAAATAATTTTTAATAAAAATGGCCGTCTGGTATATGAAAAAGTGAAGCGGACATCCCGGAACTGTTAATGACAGTCACATGACTTAGGCTTTTAATCTGTTTAGTTTTTTTTAATTCTCAACAGGTGAGTTAGAAAACAAAATAGTTGCCTGATTATCATAGAATAATGAACAATCTTTAACTTAAATTTAACCCCTTTGCGACGAGCATCCTTTACAAAATTTTTAATCTTTTACCACCGGTTTTTCAAAACAGAAATTATCGCCTAGTTGAACCGCAGAAATGCTATGATTAAATAAGGCAAAGCTTACAATAAAAAGTAACTGGTGGGAATAATAGAGGATTCTGAGCATCTTATGCGTCACGTATACGTGTCGTTCGTACCCAAGGGGTTAAACTTTCATTTTCTAAAACATTTTTAATTCATGCTAATTCTTTTGTAGTTTCAGTGAGGATTACATACTCTGCTTCCATAATTAAGAGGCTAATACATTTCTGCTTAAAGGTTTTCCATGAAATTGGCCACCTATCTAAGAATAAAATAAATCTTCCTATTGAAACTCATGTTTACAGCGTACGTTATATCTGGCCGAGTTCGACCTGCAATAAAGCTTAACTATCCAATTAAGTTTCTATAGGTATAGAGATACTTAAACATCTCATTAGTTTCACACTGTTTTCCATTTCTGACAAAACTAGCCCTTTAGGCATAGGTACTGAACTTACAGAAAATTTATATTTTGAATATGAACTAATCTCTTTTTTTTTTTTCATTTCTTAAATTTGCAATTTAAAAACAGACTAGATGGTACCCGTCAAAACTTGACGGAAAAAATTACAATAGCAATATTAGTAAAATAAGCTTCTTTATTACATAAGTAGGGGTGCTTATGAAACAATCTTTCAAATATTTTATTTAAAAAATAATTCCCTCAGTGAATTACGTTATTATTTCCGATGCAAACTCCAAACAAACAATCCGTAAACAAAATGGAAATCAGTTTGACATTACCGCCCTATTCCCCACGGCAAGAAAGAAAATTTCCTGAACCTATGAAGTATCATACAAATAGCATATCCCTACGTTCATCTCATATTCAGTCAATAAAAGAACATATTAAATAAGGCACACATTCCTCCCCCCTGTGATAATCCAACCGAATGAGCTCCTATGCGCATGTGCATTGCTTCTCCCCAAACGCACCGTCGAAATTCGACGTTAAAAAAAAGTTTTAAAATGTTTTGATCAAAATTTTTTAAATGTCTTCTTTAATCATTGTTCGTTTTAAATCCATATCTTCTGAAACGCATCTATTGTTTTAAGCTAATCAATTTTTATGTAAAGATGAAGAATTTTTTTTACAATAATAAATCAATCTGCAGATAAAGGAGATTTTTAATGTTTTCAAGTGTAATTCATTTGTATGGTTTCTTCATTCCCTTACATAATCAGGATGATTATTCCTTTTCCATAATTAAGATAAATAATGTAAATAAATAAATATCCAAGATTATTTTTGATTCTGTTTTCATTAATATATTGTAAATTTTATTGTTAAAAGTTACTGATAAATGATACTTTAGTAAATGGGGCTTTTCTTAATTATTTTATTATTATTATTATTATTATTATTCTTTTTTTGAGATTTAATGGCCACATTCTTCCGTTTGTTTATTGGGTGCTACAGTTGGCGCTACAGTTGGCGAATTATTTGAGGTACTTTTCGGTTAGCAGGGCGCCAATGAAGTATATATATATATATACATATATACAAATATATATAATATAATGTATATAGTTTTGTTTTTCTAGTATTGAATTTATGTGGTTTATAGATTTTGGTTGGCTTTTGTGATAATGATTCTGCAAGTAATTTTCCATTGGAGTTTGTTATTATGTGTATATATATACTTTATTGGCGCCGGCTAACCGAAAAGTACCTAATTTGCATATAGTTTTTTTTTCTTAATCGGACGACGGGATAATGCACGGAATTTCGACGGGATAATGAATATTTTTTACGGTACCAGAATATTTTTCTGTATTATATAGTTATATTAAGAAATACATATTTTTATGATTTGCTGAATCACTTAGTTGTTTACTTTTTCATGCATTATATTATTGAAGGTTGTTAGTTCTCTTATTCGTTTAAATATACCCTACTTATATAAAAATAGCGTGTGTTCTCTGTGGTGTTTCGCATAATCGTTGTAAAATTCAGGTTATTAGATTTTATCCAACTTTGCTGTCGTAACAGCTGATGAAGCAGCTATTTTCGGCGATTTTTTTGTTACCTGTAAAATGTTTGTTTTTGGTATAGCCCGAACTAAGAAAAAATTGAGTACTTTTCCATTATACGGACACCATTGTCGCCAAGCATATATTTACATGTATGGCATGGTGTCGGTATAACGGAAAAGAACCAAAATTTGCGATCGATCAAATAATTGAATTTCGTTAAACATTAAATGTTCTGGTACTTTTCTATTATCCGGTCGACCACTTTTCATAACAAAAAATTATCGCCGAACTGTAAAATTAAACGCCAAAAACACAGTCCGATTTACTTGATGTCAGAAACATACGTGTTTGTTACGTCATCAAGTGGTTTTTAATTCGAGATTTGCGTCTATTTTTCATTATGTTTTACTGATTTATTAGTTATTTCATTAATTAAAATAACAATTGTGTCCTTAAATTCATGTATTTTATTTATTTATTTATTTTGATATTCCAATGGCAACGTTCTCCCGTTTATTTGGCGTTACAGTTTGGCGATAGTTTTTTGTTATGAAAAGTGGTCGACGGGATAATAGAGAAGTACCAATTTTCTTATTTTTAATCTGAGAATGAAACAATAATCATGGATTTAATTAATTTTGCAATATGCGGTGCAACCAAAATAATTTTGATTAAATCAGTACAGATATCGCAGACGCACCTGGGTTATTTTTTGGGGCCTAAATGACGATTTTTGCTTTGTATAGCAACCTGGTGTTTCATAATAAATTTGAATAGGTGTGTAAATAAATAAAATAAAATAGGTACTTTTATGTTAGCTGGGCGTCAAGGATAACTCTCCAAATCTTGTTTCAATTGGAATCATTTAAATTGCAACATTTTACGTGAGATTTGTTATTCATATTGATATGTTTACGTTTAGATATTTTATTATGATTATATTCTAGCTAATTAAGTTTTTTTTTTTTTAAGATTTTATAGTACAATGTTAAAATATTACCTAGTTGATATTAGTTAATGTCAAAAGATTGGCGAACCACAGAGTTCAGGGAAAAAACTCTATGCCCTCAAAAGTGGGAGGTGTCAACTTTATAACGTCATAAGCAGAAGTAAATGTTTAATTGAAAATTACAACTAATTAATTAAATTTTCGAACAAACGAATGCACGATAACAAATCTGTGTCCTAATATCTTTCATTTAAAAAAAGATTGGTGTAATTTGATGCAGTAGTTTGTTCTAACGGATTGTCGAAAGAAATCGCTTAGCGTTTTAAATATATAGATAATAAAGAAACTTTAATTTATAATACTTATTTTCGTAAGTCAAACAAAATAAAAAGAGTTTTGTATTTTTTTTTTTTTTTTTTAACATTGTGATAAAAATTTAAATTATGTTAATTTAAGATTTCTGTGCAAAATCAGGGAATAAAGTGCATTAATATATCTGTAAAAAATAAAATGTTTGAAAGTTAAACTTGTGGAAAGCTTTTGATCACCATTTCAATATTCCCCTCCCACCCAAATATTTATATGTAAACAATTAATGCTTATTTATTCCTTGCATTTTATTAAAATAAGGATAAAAACTTCTAAAAGTCAAAAGACTCATTAATACAACTTATTTTTAATATATATATATATATATATATACAGTGACGGATCTAAGAGGGGGTTAGCCGGGGCAGCTGCCCCGGGTGCAAGACTTGGAAGGGCGCAAAAATGAGGAATCATAAAAGAATAAGAATAAAGAAAAATTAAAAATTCACATGAAAAGATATTCAATTTTATTTTGTTCAACGGTAGTTTATATATATATATATATACTTTCTTTGCATAAGGATCAGAAAAAAAAAAAATTAATTTGTATTACATTATATAAAATATAACATTTTGTTTTACAGCGTGTGCAGTATTTTATTTCGGTTATGTCTAACAGACATTCGGGTGATTGTTATAGAAAGAAGGCTAAAAAATGAGAAGAGGTTTCACAGCTATCATCTAGTATGTCATCATGGCTTAAGAGCCTACACCAGTCACGAGAAGAAACGCTCAAGCTAATGTTAAGCTATGGGAAGGTTCTTGCACGATTTCTCGCTCGCATTTTAATATTTTTAAATGATTTTTTTTTTTTTTTTTTTTTTTTTTTTTTTTTTTTTTTGCATAGGATAGCTGATCTCTAACTTTGATAGTTTTTACTTTTTTGACTTTGGTTACAGTTTTTTTTTAAAGCGGACATTTTCAATTTTGGAACCGGTTTGAACTGGTTCTGAAAGTGAAAGTACCCTTATATAAAAAAAAAACTGGAACCAAAATCGAAAAAATAAAAACTATCAGCGTTAGAGATCAACCTCAGCTATTCTATGAAAAAAAAATCATTTAAAAATATTAAAATGCGAGCGAGAAATCGCGCAAGAGCCTTCCCATAGACTTAACATTAGCTTGAGCGTTTTTTCTCATGACTGATGTAAGGCTCTTAAGCCGAGCGATATTCATGAAGGTAAGCAACCATGTCACTTGTTTTTTTTTTTTATTCGTGCTACACCATATAATAATTTATATGTATTATTTCTGTTCTAAAAATCTTCTTTTCTGTGCAATAACTGAGTTGATATGTAAGAAAAGAATTATAAATCGATTTTTTATTAATTTCTTCTAAATTTAGATATTCTTGTAATTAACAGACATTTTTGTCTAAAAAATGAAAACGAAACTTATACTCTTTTGAGAATTCAACGCGTTCTGGCCCCTTAAAGCCATTTTATTTATGCAGTTAAAAAAGTTTTCTATCTATGAGAATCAGTTTTACAGGATGCAAATGATATTGCTATTGACATTGGTATTAAGGTAAAATTTAGGGAAACAAGGAAGACAAAAAAGAAGAGGTTTTCTGATGAGCTTTGTGAAGATGAAAGTAGTGCTATTTCTGATGAGGAGAATTTCAAACTAAACATCGTTCAAGTAGTGGACATAATCCTAACTGAATTAAGAAACGGATTTGAAGCTATTCAGAATCTCAATGGCATGTTTAGTTTTCTTCATGGAAGGCATTTCCTAAAAATGTCAAAAGAAGAATTAGAAGCACAAACCAGGGTTGGCTTTTTGCCGGCAAAAATGTATTTTTGCCAATAATAAAATTTTTGGAATAATAAAATTACCATGATACTATATATTTCTATTTTCACCCTTTACATTTCGCACCTTAATGATTTTTTTGAAGATTTTTTAACTTAAAAAGTATTTATAATCAATCAATTAATAATAAATGACATAACCATAAAAATAAAACTTATAAATTTACATTTTATTTTATTAAAGTAAAACATCTAAAGAAAGACATATTTGAAAGTCAAACAGAGCACAAAATCACTGCATTAGTCTTTTTTTAACATTGCATAGCAAATTAAAAATTTTGTGGAAGTTTCCTGAGAAAGTTTGTTTCTGATATCAGAATGAATAAAAGAAAATTTTTTATTTAAATGTTCTTTTAACCAGGCTTCATAAATATCACGATATTTTCGAAAATATCCAAAATATCCGATATTTTGATATCCGATATTATATATATATATATTCGATATTTTCAAAATAGTCAACTCTTTAATGATTATAAATATTTTCAGAGTTAATATAAATCAGACATTAAAACACATGTCATTTAGCATGACATGAAAACTTAATAAATCAATATTCTAAATGTATTTTTCTTTTTCTTTCTTTCTTCCCCCATTTTTTTTCACTCACTTAAAAAAAATTATGATCAACTAATTGAAAACAGACACAATTTGCTTTTTACATGCACAAAACAAACTATTAAGATTTAGTAATCAAGTTTTAAGAAAATTTTATGTTTTATACAACAAAATAATTTGTTTGTATTGAAAAATTTAAGATAAATATAGTAAGCTTGGTTTCCTTAACTGAACAAAACCAAAATGAAAAAAAATATTTCTAATGAAGCTGCAATTTTATCTAAATTAGTTAGTTTATTTTTCAGTGTCTTTTATAAGTAAATATTTTCCCACATAATTATTGATTCTACGTTTAAAAATTCAGCTTCAAACATAAATCTTGGAAAAGTTTGGGGGGGGGGGGGGGTTCGTTGAAGTGGGGGGGGGGGCTAAAAAGTCACCAACACTAAGAGAAAAACACTATTACTGAGACGTATATCCAATGGCACCCAGGACCATCAATGCAGGTGATATGACAGTATGACGATTCGAATGCAAGCTTGCAATGTGCGTTTTCCACGATGCTGCCAAACATGGATGCTAGTATCATGATACTGCATACAGAGCCAGGATTCATCAAAGACGAAGTGAGACGCCGTTCCTGCTTCATATACAGCATTATGATGCCAGCATCCATGTTTGGCGGCATCGTGGAAAACGCACATTACCAGCTTGCATTCGAATCGTCATACTGTCATATCACCTGGAGTGACGGTATGAAGTGCCATTGGATACACGTCTCGGTAACCTCTTGTTCGCATTGCCGGGAATTTCGACAGCAGCCGTTACATTTCTGATGTGTTACGGCCCGTGGTTCTGCCTTATCTTCGATGCCTCCGCAACTCTACGTTTTAGCAGGACAGTGCACGACAGCATGTTGCTCGTACTATCCTGACCTTCCTTGATACAGAACATGTTCGAATGTTCCCCTGGCCGGCACGTTCTCCTGATTTCTTACCAATGGACTTTACCCACGAGTGGCAACAACCCCACCTCTGAGGGTAATTTCCTTCGGAAAAAGACTGTTTATTGGACGAAGGGGAAGCTGTTCTTCACGCCTATTGGTGTTTTTCTTCTCTTTACCCACAGATGACGTGATATGGGTAAAGTCCATTGAAAATGTCCTGTCAATGGCTTCTGAGCGACTGGCCCGAAACCACTCGCCCGTCACTACGGTTGATGAACTGTGGCATAGTGTTGAAGCTACATGGACTGATGTACCCGTACATGACATCCAATCTCTGTTTGACTCCATGGCTAGGCAGATAAACGCTGTTATTGCGGACAGAGGTTGCTGCTTTGGGTAGTGTTTTCTCAAGATCTATACCTCCAAATTTTCTGAAAATGTAATCAATTGTCCTTCCCATTATAATGTATTTGTCCAATAAATATCATTCTGTTATTGTCTGAGTGCAACGAAGACTCATACACAGCGCAGTATTACTTTGCCCCATATATAGCTACGGTGGATATTAAAACCTTTCGTCAAGCATAACTCAAATAATATTTAACGGATTTCGTTCAAATTTTTACAGCAGGTACCTATAAAGGTGACAACGTCGTCTATTTATTACCAAGAATAAGTGTCAAACCGTTTGGAAGTTATATTAAAAAAATAGATAAAAAAGCACAATTAAAGTACATACGTCACTAAATTTTGTGCGTACGTCATTTTCACCGGCGGGAGATTTTCGTAGACAATCGGAATTGAAAAGTTCATGGAATACATGGAGCAAAAAAATATGCAAGCACTAATATTCAGCACAATAAAATATATTTCAATTTAATAAAAATGGAAAGTTAATCTGGAATTTTTTCTGTTTGAAAAGTATTAGAGATTAGTAAGAGTAGTATTAGTATTAGAGATTTGGCGTAAATCACACCATTAGCAGCTTTTTTATTTCGCGTGTGTATGTTAGGAACAATTCTTTGATGTTTAAATAAAAGGTTTCGATTTGTGGCATTATTTCTTATTTTCTTTTCCTTTTTAGTATTTTAAATGGAATTAGTGAAAGGCGTGTATTTTAAATTAAATGAGTGAAAGACGTGTATTTTTAATGTATGTATTTCAAATGAAATCAGTGAAAGATTTATATTTAGAAATGAATGCAATATGAAGATGTTATGAGAAAAATATTTGGCGATTTATCAACTGCGCCAAGTTAACATAAAAGTACCAATACATATGTGGATACTTCTCTATTATCCCGTCGACCACTTTTCATAACAAAAAACTATCGCCAAATAAACGGGAGAACGTTGTCATTGAAATATCAAAATACATAAATAAATGAAAAATATGAATTTAAGGACACAATTGTTATTTTAATGAATGAAATAACTAATAAATCAGTAAAACATAATGAAAAATACACGCAAATGTCGCGTTAAAAACCACTTGATGACGTAACAAACACGTATAATGCTTCTGATATCAAGTAAATGGGACTGCATTTTTGGCGTTTAATCTAACAGTTTGGCGATAGTTTTTTGTTATGAAAAGTGGTCGACGGGATAATAGAGCAGTACCTCTATGTGAAATGAAACAAGGCACAGATGTCATATACGCACCACGTTGGCGCGATTTTTCCCTCCACCAGCTTGGGGAAAACTTTTTTTTTGAATATTAGTTACAAATAGTGTGACAAATAGTACACGTGATTTTTTATTTCTATATAAAAATAAAATAACGTAATAAATGAAACAGCTTCTATCATTTTAAAAAAGGAAATAAAAATAAATAAATAATAGTTTGATATAAATAAAGGCGCGGATGTCATATACGCACCACATTGGCGCGATTGCAACAAAATGGCAATTTTATGCCTCACATGGTAACCCGGTTATTTTGTTTCAATTGTTGTTTATTAACTTTTATTTTTTATTTTAATTCTATAAATTGTTTTTATTATATATATCAATATTTATTTATATCAAACTATCATTTATTTATTTTTATTTTCCATTTTTGAATAATAGGAGCTGTTTCATTTATTACGTTATTTTATTTTTATATTGAAATAAAAAATTACATGCTATTATTGTATGGTATTTGTAACTAATATTCAAAAACAAAGTTTTCGCCAAATTGGCGGGGGAAAAATCGCGCCAATCTGGTGCGTATATGACATCTGTGCCTAAATTAATATTGATATACATATAAAAATAATCTATAGAATTAAAATAAAAAATAAAAGTAAACAAACACAACAAACAGTTTTCGCCAAAGGGGCGGGGGAAAAATCGCGCCAACGTGGTGAGTATATGGCATCTGTGCCGGGATTTTTACCCTTTTATCTGTGCTTTCGGAAATATAAAAAAATTAAAAAATTCTTATATCAGGTGTATAATGTTTTGCATTTTTATACGGACCACTTCTCCATTTTAAGATTTTAAATGCTATTTATATCAGATATTTCTTTCTTGAGATTCCCACAAGTTTTTTCCGGTAATTTTTTTAGTTCGCTTATTAATTGTTTACAATTTGCCCCCCTGGTAATAACAATTATTTATCACAAAAAATGGGTACTTCTCTATTATCCCGTCGACCACTTTTCATAACAAAAAACTATCGCCAAACTGTAACGCTAAATAAACGGGAGAACGTTGCCATTGAAATATCAAAATAAATAAAATATAAGAATTTAAGGACACAATTGTTACTTTAATGAATGAAATAACTAATAAATCAGTAAAACATAATGAAAAATACACGCAAATGTCGATTTAAAAACCACTTGATGGCATAACAAATACGTATAATGCTTCTCGCATCAAGTAAATGGGACTGTAATTTTGGCGTTTAATCTTAGTTTGGCGATAGTTTTTTGTTATGAAAAGTGGTCGACGGGATAATAGAGAAGTACCCAAAAATGGCTTAGTTTTGTTAAATTTGTTTGTTATGTATTTTCATTTCTTATTAAAATATCGAAAATGGCAATAAAATTTTATTTTAGCACCGTACTTAATTTTTTAAAATGGCTCAAAAACATGGTTTAATAAACGTATATTTGTAAATATTTTAAAAAACATGTTTTTCCGCTCTCTAGAAAAATTTGTAAGATTCTACAACTGCCTTTGGCACCAACCAGTACATGATACGGAACTTTTCCCTATTCAGATACACAGAAGAGGTTGGTCACAAACAAGAGTAATGCTAGCAACAATATTGTTTTAACTCTATAAGAGTTAGAAACAATAATGATATTAAATTCCCCGATTAGCTGAGGGCCCGATTACGGAACTTTCTCCTAGAAAAAAAAACTGTAGAAGTCTTTTACATTTGTTTCGAATGAAGCTCGATCAACAAAATATTAATTGATAATACAAACAACACTAATATTAACATGGGGGCAAAAATTTGAATTTAAGTGTATATATTTGGAACCCTCCCCCCCCCACCAACCACCCACCAAAAAAAGAAAAAGAAAGTTTCAGAAATGAATTTAAAATGGCGTGAAGCCACCCTTTCTGACATAAGAAATTGGCTGCGAACCCGATTACGAAACTTTCACTTAACTTAATAACATGTATCTAATAGCCCTGAGGACAATTCCCCTTCCCAGTTATACGGACCTTGGGGCTTTTTTAAAAAGCTTGACGCAGTTCGGGTTGAAGAAGTTGAGATTTACTGTCAAATGACATAAACTACTATGAAAATAAAACTGGTGAATTATTATGCTGGTTTATGTATGTATTTAAAAAAATTGCATCTGATTACACTCTTTAGATAAATTACTCCTGTTTGTATTTAATAACAGATAAACGGCTTCCGTTTACTAAATTGTTTAAATATTGGGAAGAGTTGGCGAGAGATAGATAGACGTGTAAACAAACGGGTAGACAGACGGGTAGAGAGACGGATAGCGACAGAGATAAGCTAACGGGTAGCGAAACGAATAGACAAACGGGTAGCGAGGCAGATGAAAAAAAGGGTTGACAGAGGGGTAGTGAGATGGGTAGGGAGACGGGTAGCGTGGTGGATAGAGAGACGAGTACAGAGACGACTTGACAGACGGGTAGAGAGAGGGGTATATAGACAGACAGACGTGTTGATAGACGAGTAGTGTAACGGGAAGCGAGACAGGTAGAGACACGATTAAAGAGTCGGGTAGAAAGACAGACGGATACTGAGACGGGTATACAGAAGAGTAGAGAGACAGTAGACAGATGAGTTCGGAGAGAGACACAGCTAAGACATACGAGTAGTTAGACTGGTAGACACGTTTGTAGCAAAGCATGTTATCAATGTGGTTTGAAGTATACGAGTTTCTAAAAATAGTTATACAAATAAACAAAGGAAATTTTTTTAATTCAAATATTAAATATTTGATTTAATATTTCAATATTTAATATTTTATTTTTTAATATTTTATTTAGATATTTGTCACAAAGAAAATGTTGCAAAAATTAAATTAAATTTGCGTTAAACTACGCTTGCTAAAATACGCTATTGGCTGCAAATCTGATTATGTGACTTTAAAAATATCGTTTTAAAAGATCTGGCGTTTTTTTTTTTTTTTTAAGTTTTGAGCAATTCCCGCTTAAGAAAATGAGATTATTTGCCAAATGTTATAAAAAAATGCATATGAAAACATAACAGTATATGAATTTATATATGATATTTTGTAATTATATCATTTAATTTGCTATTTTTCATATGTTGTATCTTTATCTATCTCTTGTCTATCATATGCTGTATATTCACTTAGATTCTTGTTGATATCTTCTTTATATCGTAATTGTTAACTTTATGTTCTCAGCAATATCACTCAGACTAATCCCTTTGAGGGAAGTCCTAGTTTGCGTTCCTTCATGGTGTAGCATTTTTTATGGCCAGCAGTATACTTTCCCACCATTTGTGAGCTGTAACTGATTGAACAACATTAGCAGTAAAATATGTTTTTGGGGCGATTCTTTCAGATCAAATTTTATAGCAAGAGGTACGTAGTCAAGATCTATTTCTTCCAACCACTTTCGCGCTTTCTTTTTTTTGTTCATAATTGAATAATTCCCCTCTGCATTTTGGGTGCAGTAAATATATGACAAAATGATATGGTAGAACTGCTTGGTTAAAACGTTTCTTGACTATGGAAATATGACTTTGGAAAACAGCATTCTGTACTAAAGAACAAGAACACCACAAATGACAAGCACTTGCTAATGTTGAACTATTTTTAGAGGTGCAGAAAAATTACGTTAATTGTTGCTGTTAAAAATTTCATTTAAAGAAATTTTAGAATTCCTTTTTTAATGATTTACAAAAGAAACAATTGATCAAGATTGTAATTTAAATCACTGACTTGAATCATGTAATTAAAATGAAATCTTTAAAATCCTGTTTTAAAATGCTAGTAGTTTTTGCCAGCGGCAAAAATTGCTCGGCTATTGAAGTTCGGCTATTGAACTGCTAAGAATGATAAATTCATATGGACTTCAGGATGCTTATCCAAATCTAACGACTTGTCTAAAAATATTCTTAACACTACCTGTATCTGTCGCTTCTAATGAAAGAAGTGTCAGTAAATTAAAATTGATTAAAAGATATTTAAGAAATGTAACAAAAGAACAACAATTATCAAATTTATGTATAAAAAATTTAGAAAGTGACATAGCTTACAGATTACCTTATGACGACATAATAAAAACTTTTGCATCAAAAAAAGCTCGCAAAATAAATCTTTAATAGGTATTGTAGATGTTAAAACAGGTATATTTTCTGTAACTTTTGTATTGTGTGATATTGTACTTTTTATATAGAAAGAATGCATAGTAAAAAAACAGATTTTGAGTATTAATATTGCTTCTTCCTTAAGCAATTGTTTACAAAGATTTTATTCTGATGTTCTTGGGAGCAGGGGGGGGGCGCAAATCTACAAGCTTGCCCCGGCTAAAATTTAGTCTAGATCCGTCTCTGTATATATATATATATATATATATATATATATATATATATATATATATATATATATATATATATATATATATATATATATATATATATATATATATATATATATATATATATACAGGGTGATTATAAAAAACTATCCCGATATATAAGCCCCTAACTATCATACCGTTCACAGAAACTGAATGAAATTTTGGTTTAAAGTATTTTGAGGTATGCGCTCAAGAATCATATGAAACACAAAAGTTAAATTCTAACAGTTACGGTTACAGTGACAAAATTTCGAAAATTTCAAATGGCAACACCTTTTTTCTTATTGGAATGTGATCTTCATAATGAAAAACCCTAAAAAGCGTTGGAACGGTACCTGTAGTACGAAAATCGCCGGCGCTAGACAGACTAAGAAGAATAGTGAAAAAAACCAATAAGGACAGAGAAGCAACAGAAAAGAAAACAGTTTATTGTGTTTCATACATTTTCCATTTCACATACGACGACTCTTTGCATGCGGCAGATGGTGGATAGCACTGAACAATAAAATGTTTTACTTTCTGTTGCTTCTCTGTCCTTTATTGGTTGTTTTCACTTTTCTTCTTAGTCTGTCTAGCTCCGGTGATTTTCGTGCTACAGGTACCGTTCCAGCGCTTTTTATGGTTTTTCACTGTGAAAATCACATTCCAATAAAAAAAAAGTAGGTGTTGCCATTTGAAATTTTCGAAATTTTGTTACTGTAAACGTAACTGTTAGAATTTAACTGTTGTTTTTCACATGATTCTTGAACGCATACCTCAAAATACTTTAGGCCAGAATTTCATTCAGTTTCTGTGAACGGTATGACAGTTAGGGGCTCATATATCGGGATAGTTTTTTTATTATCACCCTGTATGTGTATGTATATATATATATATATATATAACTAATAAAAAGGCATTTTTTTCAACAGTAAACAAAATAGAAAGAATGGCTTTAATAAAACCTGCAAAAAATTCAACTTCATATCAAGTGTCAGAGCTGTTTACACACAGATAATCAGCAGAAGCTTTCAAAATGTTATTTGTTTTCATTGATATTTTAACATTTATGTTATCTTTCATATGCAAAATGCAGTATTTAAAAAAATTCAACTTAAATCTTATTTCATCATTTTTTAATATTATCGTTCGCAGTGTCTATTTTTTTAAGTGTTATATTAAGACTGTTTGTTCTCAAATCCAAATTGGCTACTTTATGATATATTTTTTAATTCATTTTTGTTCAGAAAGGCATGAAATTGGCAATTATTGCTATTCAGAAACTATGTAATTGAAACACGTTTTCCATTTTTTTTGGTAAACGCATAAGATCTTTCAGAAAATACTGCCAAAGTTAGCGTTTTGAACCGAATTCCTGTACTTGACAGCCAGAGAAAGGAGGAAATCGTGTCGTCATGTGACACATATCGCTTGTAACCGGATAAGTAATTTATTTATCAAAAAATGAAAAGTCATCTTAATTCCAAATTGCTTCCATGGTCATGCCTGCCAATTTTATGCCTTTGCATTTAAAAATGAGTTCGAAAATATGTCAGGAAGTTTCGCGTTGTTGAGCAGGTCATTTGAGAACCACCTTAAGTTGCGATCAGACCGCATTCTTCTACAGAGATTCGTTTGTTGGCTTTTTTTGATGTGATGAGTCGTTTTTAGAATTTTAAAATTGTAGTTCTTTGCATTTAAAAATGTGTCAGAAAGTTTCATGTTATTGAGCAGGTTATTTAAAAACCACCTTAACGATCACTAGAAATACACAAATATTTATTAGCGAAACCAGTTTGGTTTAGTAGGAGTAGGAAATTACGGTACATCCCGTCGACCATCTATTATCCCGTCGACCACTTTTCATAACAAAAAATTATTGGGAATTCAAGCGCTCGAATACGCCATCTGGTGGAGAAAATATATAACTTCTCGCTTCAGGAAAATCCCTTGCAAGCCCATTGCATTACACGCATTTTTAATTTGTTCCTAATGATTACTTTTTGGCTCAAATTCAGATTTCATGTGATATTTGTGTTCTGTGTTTGTATGACAAGGTAAAAATTATCCAAATTTGAATATCTAACACTTTCAAACGCGTTTACAATAAATAATTGTTTCAATGGCACTTTAGCATTAGTTAAAGGGACAATTTTCCTGTACCGATGTCCGCGATCAGCGCCTCTATAGGCCGTTTTAAAGTCCCAATCGCGAAACTGTAACGCCAAATAAACGGGAGAACGTTGCCATTGGAAAATCAAAATAAATAAATTTATAAAATATAAGAATTTAAGGACACAATTGTTATTTTAATTAATGAAAATTACTAATAAATCAGTAAAACATAATGAAAAATACATGCAAATGTCGAATTAAAACCACTTGATGGCATCACAAACACGTATAATGCTTCTGACATCCAGTCAATGGGGCTGCATTTTGGCGTTTAATATTACAGTTTGGCGATAGTTTTTTTTATGAAAAGTGGTCGACGGGATAATAGTTGGTTGGTTGGTTGTATGAGGTTTAATGGCGCAAAGTCCCATTGGGGACAAGCTGCGCCAAAATAAAAGTTAAGAAAAAACTATTTTAAGAGTTCCATAAGAAAACCAAAAAAGAAACAAAGCATAATGAACAAAAACATCTGGATGGGGCACCCATCCAGATACAGTCAATGTTTAAAACAAATATTATGAGTTCTTAAAAAGAGTAAAGTATAAAAGTAATACGCTAAGAAATACTATCTGGATGGGGTTACCTCCATCCAGATGTCAAGTTAAACAAGTATAAATTAACATTGTTATAACAAGAACATGAAGGATGTATAAAAACTATATCTCAAAATAAAAGCCAGAATGTTTCAAAAAATGAAAAAGTGCCCCATGAGGTGTTTCCCCAATGAGGTTAGTCAAGATTGGTGATGATGAATTAAAATATATTCTATACAAGTACCGGAGACCCGGACAGTCAGTTAAAATATGATAAATAGTCACGGTATCAAAATGACAGTGTGGACACATGGGAGCATCCTCCCGAAGTAAGAGATGTTTATGAGTGATCCTTGCATGTCCAATTCTCAGACGAGTCAAAAGAACATCTGTTTTTCTTGGATAATTCGGAGGCCATTTCATGATAGTGGGTTTGATATGATGTAACTTATTATTGTATTCTAAACCCCAACTTTCTTGCCATTTATTATGAATAAGGTGTTTTAAAAATAGTTTAACGTCTGAGAATGGAATTTTATGATGTAGTGGATTAAGAGCAAGCTTTGCCGCCTCATCTGCTTTTTCATTTCCAGGAATACCCATGTGTCCAGGTACCCAGCAAAATAAAATATCATAACCACGTCTAGTCAATTTATTATAAAAATCCAGGATGGTTGAGACATAAGGATGCTTTTTAAAAGATTTCAGTGCATCAATAGAACTATTTGAGTCAGTATATATGATAAAAGATGTGTTATGATGATGAGATATGTGTAACATGGCTCTCTCTATAGCAATGAACTCTGCTGTAAATACAGACATTGAAGTGTGAAGCCGATAACTAAATTTAGTGTTGTCAATAAAAACCCCGCAACCAACAATATTCCCGCTCTTGGAGCCATCTGTATAAATATCAGTATAGTTGTTATATTTTGCACGATGTGCAGCAAATAGTTGTTGGAAAACAGTAGATGCCAAGTTGTTTTTGTCGTAACCTTTAAAAGGATGGAGAGAGGTAATTTTAGGAGGATTCCAAAGTGGGAGCACATGCAAAGGACATGGACTCACCTCGATATTATTCAACGGGCCATTATTGATTATGTTTCTCATTCTGACTCCAAAAGATGGGATGCATGATGGTCGATGCTGATAAAGAATATCATTGTCAGTATTTAAAAGATAGGTGTGAAGAGAATGACCAGGATGAGAGAGGACACGGTAATATAATTCTAATGAGAGTTTTTCGCGAGTATGGTGTAATGATGGTTCATTACAGTCAACATAAAGACTTAAAATTGGAGATGTACGAAATGCACCAGAGCAGACACGCAGTGCGCTGTGGTGCACAGTGTTAAGTTTCTTAAGAGCAGAATTACTGGCATAGACCTGGCAAGCATAGTCGATTTTTGTGCGGATCACAGCTCTATAGATTTTAATGAAAGAAGTGCGGTCAGCTCCCCAAGAAGTATTTGAAAGTACTTTGAGTAAGTTAAGGGATTTTTCGCATTTCGTCCGTAGCTGTAAAATATGTGGTAAATAAGTAAGTTTATTGTCAAAAAATAGTCCAAGATAACGAACGTTGTCCACAACAGGAATTTGAGTAGAATCGATATAAATTTCAGGATCTGGATGCAGACCCCTTCGTCTACAGAAATGCACACAAGATGTTTTGTCATGAGAAATTAAGAAACCATTTTTGTTAGTCCAGTTAAGAATACTTTTGATTGCAATTTGCAGTTGTCTTTCAATAAAACGAATATCCTGTCCTGTACACATAATGTGGAAGTCGTCAACATAGAGATCTCCCTTCACAGAAGAAGATAGTTGTCTAATGATATCATTAATTTTAATAGCAAAGAGGGTGACACTCAGGACACTACCCTGAGGTACACCCTCTTCTTGTACATAAAAACTAGATAGGATTCCTCCAATTCGAACTTGAAATCGTCGGATGGCAAGAAAGTTTTTAATAAAAATTGGAAGGTTCCCACGGAAGTTCAGGTTAAAAAGATCGCGAAGAATCCCATAACGCCATGTTCTGTCATAAGCTTTTGCCATGTCAAAAAATACTGAGACCAAATGGCTGCGTTTTAGAAAGGCTGTCCATATGTGATGTTCCAAATGGATTAAATTATCGATAGTAGACCTACCACGTCGAAATCCACTTTGAAATGCGGCAAGGCAATTGTTAGTTTTTAAAATATGCACGAGGCGGCAATTTACCATTTTTTCAAGTAGTTTGCAAAGGCAGCTAGAGAGTGCAATGGGCCTGTAATTATTGGGACTTGTAGCATCTTTCCCTGGTTTAGGAAAAGGTATAATTATAGCTCTGCACCAAGCATTGGGAAAGTTTTGCTCCATCCATATCCTATTGAAAAAGGAAAGGAGATTATTCAAGGATAATGACGAAAGGTGCTTGAGCATAATATATATAATTCCATCGTGACCTGGGGCAGATAAATGGCTATCTCTCAAGCATTTTATAATCTCTGATTTGATAAATGGTTTATTATATGCATGTGAGTTATGAGAGTTAAAATTAATCCTGGTTTTTTCAATTTGTCTTTTATATGTTAAGAAAGGTTCTGGGTATGAGTCAGAGCTTGAAATAGATGCTAGGGTACTACCTATTGTTTCAGCGATGTTTTTAGGTGATGCGATGGTTTGACCGTTATGTTTTAAAATAGAAATATGATTATCAGAGTATAGGCCCATACATTTTTTCACTTTATTCCATAGTTCTTTACTTGATGTATTGGAATTAATGCTTGAGATGTAGTTGATCCAGGATTCACGCTGGCTTTTGCGCCGTACTCTTCTAGCTTCAGCCTTTGCTTTTTTATATGCCATATAGTTAGTATTAGTTGGGTACCTCCGAAATATTCCCCAAGCCTTCTGTTGCTTTTTCTTGGCATTTTGACAATCACTATTCCACCATGGCTTTCTGTGTTTATGTGTGGATGCTGTTTTTGGAATGCTAGAATCTGCAGCATTGATAATACATTGAGTTATATTATCAAGTGCATTGTCAATATCCCCCTGTATCATGTCAGCTGTGATGTTTGGAAGTGCTGTAAATGTCGGCCAGTTGGCTCTGTCATATATATAACGATTGGTAGAAGTGTAGGAATCCCTATCAGGAGTAGTCAGTGTAATAAAAGTGGGAAAGTGGTCACTGCCGTGCAGGTCATTAGAGACACAGAAATTCCAGAATGGATAGAGTATTGGGGAGCAAATTATAAGGTATATTGCATGGAAAGTACAGGTTGGCTCATGAAAATAAGCGTGATCACCATTATTGAGCAGGCATAAGCCATTGTCAGAAATAAATTTTTCGATTATATCACCACGTTGGTTAGAATCACGGTTGCCCCAGATTTGACTGTGTGCATTAAAATCTCCAACAAGGATGTATGGAGTCGGGAGTTGGAGAAGGAGATTATCGAGATGTGCTGATTGGACAGTTTGGTTCGGAGGTAAATAAATATTACATATTGTTATGAGTTGTTTAATATGTACACGGGCTGCAACTGCTTGTAAGTTTGTATTTAAAGAGAGATAAGAATGGGGTAAATTATTGGAGATGATAAGAGCCAATTCACCAGTGGCCCTTCCATTAGCTGTAAAATCTTTTCTGTATGTTGCATAGTTACGTAATTTGCATTTGTCATTAGGTTTTAGATGGGTTTCTTGTAGAGCTAAGCATAATGGTTGATAGTCAGAGAGAATAACACGGATTTCGTCATGTTTATTATGATATCCACGGCAGTTCCACGAGATAATATTAGTCATGATTATTTTTCTTTTAGATAGAAGATATATCAACGTCATTTAATCCGGAGATAGATGACATGCTATCTCCGTCATCGTTCAATTCTACATCCGATTCTGGATGAAGATCAAGAGCGTCTTCATCCTCCATATGCATCTCATCTTTTGTATTATTCTGTTTTGTACGAGTTTCCTTTTTGGTTGGTTTAATTTTCTTTTTCTTATTAGCTGGGTTTTCAGATGATACAGTGGATTTTATTGGTGGTAGGCCATGTTTTTCTGAATCAGATCTGCGCCTTTGCTTTATCGGTGTTGTTTTTGTGGTATTTTGAGAGATTTTTTTGATGGATTGGAATTTTAGGAAACAAGGATTGAGATGACGTTGAAGAAACATTTTGTGTTGATTTAGGACGAAGAGAATTTATTGATACAGAAGAAACAGATTGTGTTGATGTATTTGAAGTACCAGAATTAATAGGCAGGTCTTTTTGCTTTGATAAGAAACTTATTTCTGTAATTGATTCAGTTTGAGTTGCTATACTTTTATATGTTTTGCAGACAGTTTTTGATATGGCAGCAGCATATGATACTCCAATTTTGGGTGTTCTGGATTCAACTATTTTTCTGGCTTCAGGGTATGATATGTTTTCTTTTGTGCATATTGTCTGTATTTCTTTTTCTTTTTTCCATTGTTCACAAGATTTAGAGTAGGCTGGATGCTCTTTTTTACAATTTACGCAGTGAGCTGGAGCGCTACAGTCAGTACTTTCGTGACCAACTGTACCACACCGACCACAGGTGATTCTACCAGGCATGATGTTTTGGAATGCCCAAAACGTTGGCATTTAAAGCAGCGTAGGGGGTTTGGGATGTACGGTCTAACGGAACATGATAAATATCCAGCTTTTATTGTTTTAGGTAAATTAGGAGAGTTAAATGTGAGGATTATATGCTTTGTAGGCATTTGAATTTGATTAGGTGCTATTTGTTCATCCCGACGGTAGATTTTTATTCTTTTTCCTTCAATGACATTTTGTTCTTTCAGATTATCAACTATTTCCTGTTCAGTAACATGCAATAGATCGGATTCAGAAATTACGCCGCGAGATTTATTTAGAGTTCTGTGTGGGGTTATGCTGACTGCAATGTTGGCAAAATGAGTACATTTTATTAAGTTAGATGCCTGAGTACTATTGCTTGCTTCAATTAAAAGATCGCCTGACCTCAATTTTTTCACTGTTTTGGGTTCACCAACCAAACCTTGGATTGCTTTATAAATCAAAAAAGGAGATGTCTGATCAAAGCTCCCTTCTTAGCGTTTCACAATGAAAAATCTTTCATCCGTTTTAGTAGCATTAAATTTGGCATTTCTGCATTCCATATTGGAAGCAAATACCTCAACTATCTCTCCCCATGAATTACTTTGGCCCTGATTATCTACTTTTGAGCCAGAGGCCAATGAAATATTCTCTTTATTCGCTTGTGGGGCTTCCACATCGCATATTTTATTTCCTTCTGTTGTAACCATTATTAGAGTATAAATAGATGAAACGCCAGGCGTCGGGCCTGGTCACCGACCCTTCTTCTTAACCTTACTTCTGGGCGCAGGTCTCAAAAGGGCGAAAACTAGCATCAACAAACCTCCACGTTTTTCGAACGTTGGATTAAACTCGATAGCATTTCCTAATATCTAGTTCTTTCACATTGGAATCAGGTAGTCAGTAGGTAAGCCTTTACAGCTCTGTCCAACCTACAACCCCTTCCACCGAAAGGCACCAGTCTCCCGGTGTTGGTCCTAACAGCCACCATACAATGTATGGCGTCCTCCGATCACGGAACCGGAATTCGAAAAATACCCTGCACTCTGGGACTCAAGATCAGCCTAAAAAGGTAGAACCGAGTCGAAGAGATTAAAAAACCTCAGCACCCAGAGTGTCTCACGTGAAAATAAAAAAATCCACTATTGAATAAAAAAGAAGTTATGTGAGAGAAAACTTAGAAACAAGGTGTATTTTTGTCTTTTTTAAGCTTTTTAATTTTTTTTTTTTTTTTTTTAAACAAAAGAACGAAAACGTTAGTAGAACGAAGAACAATATGAACAAAAAAGTTAGTAAAACAATCAAACATGAACAAGAACAAAGAGGTATAACAAACTGAAAAGAGAAGATTAAAAAGTGTGAAACAAAGTAAAAAGGATAGACAAACTAAAAAGAGAAGAAGACAGGAAAGGAGAAAGATCGCTCGGGAATCCGGAGTCGCGAAACCCGTAAATACCTGAAGAAGGTATTTCCCTGGGGGACGACGGGATCGAAATTACATATATGAAATAAAGAATTTTTTATATTTCTTTGTTATAAAGGCACACACAACCAATATTTTCAATATTTATACAATTTATTTACTTATACAGAATTCTTATCTGTTATTATATACAAACAGAAGTAATTTACCTAATACGAATCAGAAGCAATTTTTTAATACTTATCATAAAAACGCTTACTAGTTCATTAGTATTGTTTTCACAATTGTTTATATCATTTGACGATAAATTACACGTTCTTAGTGCCAAATTGCACCAAGCTTTTTAAAATAAGCTTTTTTTTAATTTTGTTTTTATTGGTGTATTTAAAGGTATAATTTCTTTTTTTTTTCAATTAAAAATCGTAAAAGCTTGATGAGCTGATAGAAATACTCTATTTATTCTGGATTTTAATCCTATTAATAATATTTTTTAATTAACATTTAGGGTTTTTCTTCTTATGGCTTGATTACTCCATTTGCTTATTTTGTTTTCAGCCTCTCATGTTTTGCTGATTTTTTTTCTACTTTATAAAACACTAATAAAAGCATTTTTTAAATTTTATTTTCTAATCTTCCATCATTAATATTACATGATTCATTACTATAGCAGTTAACTTATATGCTTCATTATAAAAACTAAACTCACTTATCCATAAGATAATGAAATTATGTACATTGTATTATGATATGCATTACTGCACTTGATTGAACATGGTATTATGTTTATACATTATTGGCATTAAATGATTATACATTTTGTTTATCGTAAATGGTCTACAGGAAGATAAACAAGTTACCAATTTAATTGTGCAATTGATATACTTAAATACTTTTAAAAATACATTTTTTTAAAAACCATTCATCGTCATTAAGGTAAGGTGTTATGTCAATATAAACAGCTGATTGAACAATGCTTAAATAAAATAAAGAATGCTGACAGATAATATCATAATCTTAACTAGCAAATCATGCTAGTCATCTACACAATTTCAAACACAGTAAGTAAACAAAATAAATTTTATGCTCCTTCCCCCCAAAAAAAAATGCATTTGAAATCTACTCTTTGTAAAATTTGGTCACATAAACTAGCTTTTTTTTCTATTTCACTCTTTGGATTTAAAAATATAGATAATAAAGAAATATATTTCTTTTCTAAAAATTATTTTTCATAAGTTAAAAAAAGTCTCCCCTCCCCCCAAACATTGATGAAAATAAAATTAATTATTCTTTTACCTTTATCTTAATTTGAGAATTCTATGAAAAATCAAGTGTAAAGTGTATTAATACATCTTTATGAAATAAAATACTTACAAGCTAAATGTTTAAAAGCTGTCAATCACTATATTTCAGTATATAGCAACATACTATGACCCCCCCCCCCCCGCTTTATTTTCTTAGTATATTTCTACATAAATATCAACTAATATTTATTCATCATGCATCTTACTATAATAATGATTAAATTTTCAAAAAGAAAAAAATCAAACATTCTTTTCAGTGATTGATTTTTTCTTTAAATATGTATCTAAAATAAAAGTCATATTTTTAATTGTAAAAAGAGTGGGTTAATTAAAATCCCCCCAAAATTAACTTTACACATTATTTGTTTTACATTTAACATGAAGTTTATAAATACATGCAAGTAGGTGAGGTTTCTTCTTTTGATATTACTTCAACAATTCCTATAAAATCAAGAATTATTATTATTATTAATTTTTAACTTTATTTTCAAGTTCAAATCTTAATTAACAATCATAAAATTTCTGATGTTTTGTATAAATGATTAATGCTACAAAACACATGAATAAAAGTTTCACATTCCTAATACATGAACATTTTTTTCTCCCCAAAAAGAGAGAAAAAAGCTTTCATAAAAATAACTCTTAATGAATACAAACCCCAAAAACGAAATAACTTTAAACAATGTTGAATAAATAATATGTATATATTATTTTTTTTAATCTGAAAATTTTATTCATGTAGCGATGAAATTGATTTTGTAATTGTACTAAAAAGATTTAACTAAAAGTATGTTTTTGAGTATATTTTCATTGGTATTTTAATTTTTAGATTATCATACGATATATTATGCAATATTAAACAAAAAACCGTCAATAATTAAATTTTACCAAGTATTTTTTATTCTATATTTTGCATGTTATTTTTAAAATATTGCAAATGCATAAATATTTAATAACAATAGAAAATTTCTACTATATTTGAAAAGATGATTTCAAGAAACTTTTTGCTTTTCATATATATTCGAATATAATTCTTACATATTGATTGATTATTCTCTTAATAAGATTCGAAGCAGATTATAAAAGAAATAAATGTACATTTTAATTTAACTGTGACTTTTAATTTTATTTATTTATTTTTACGTAACTGGTACATATTTTTTTTTTTAAAGAGAGTCCAATAAAAAAAATTAAATTTGATTACTGTTTCCATTTTTTTTAATATATGCATAATTATATAAAAGATAACATTTTTTAAAAAGCAGGAGTCGTGTAAGGTAACAACAGCAATAGATGGATAAGGATTTAAAAAGAAAAGAAAAATCTCTAACATCATTTATAAATAGCTGCCACTGGCAACTATTATTATTATTTTGTCCACTATTGTTTCAAAACAATGACCTTCATCGCAGATTCTTACAAATTTTTGGGGGTAGATTGATTTAGAGATAGTGGTAGACAAAATAATAAAATCCACAAGCCTGTTTATATACCTTACCTATTAAATTAAAATTAATGCAGAGGTGCCAAGATCTCACTAATTTTCCGTAATATGTGGATTATTTTAACCCAGGTTTAATATGTTTCACACCAGAAATTTGTTTGTAGAATGAAATTAAATATATTCCATGAAGAAATCTGAAATTAACTAAATAAAGTTTCATCAAATAATTTTTCTGGTTCGAAACGTTGTTAAACTGGGTCAAATTAATCCACATATTACGGAAGATTAGTGCGAACTTGGCACCTCTGTTAATGCATTATTAATCAGTAATTAAATTTCAAATCTTCTTTTTGACTGAGTTTCTGGCTATTCAAGTTAAAAAGTGTAATTAATGAACAAACAATTTAAATATATAATACACAAATTAAATTAAATTAAATTAAAATATTTTATTCTTCAACATTTTTCAAAAATACAAGAAAGTAACTAATATATATATATATATATATTTTTTTTTTTTTTTTTTTTTTCTAGTAGATAATACACATTTAGTTTCAAAAATTACATTATTACTTCAATGAAAAAAGATGCAGCAGTGGAGAAAACTTTCAGCTAAGCGTTCATCAAAACCTAAGGTTATATGTAAAATAACTAAATAAAATCACATTTTAATAACATGTATTTCTTGAAACAAGTATTATGTTTTAAAAAATATGCAGCACATAAAAATTTAATTAATAGCTCTTTGTGTAAGGACATAAGCAGGAGAGAATCAATTCCAAACCAATGAAATTTGAAGTTTTAAATATTTGTTTTTTTAACTTTGACATCTAAACAAAAATGTAAACATTTATTTAACCCTTATGACTTAAAATAGTTAAACACTTAGAGAGAGCAGTTATATTTGAATGTAAAGGTGTTTTTTATTTATTATAATAATTATCATTAGTTTATTACCCCATCCCGCGGGATTTTGCTCAAATGATACCAATGCTATCAGAATATCCAAGAAATTTATAGTTATTTAAAAAAAATCTTAACAAATGTTAAACATTTAAAAAATATTATCTAATGGTCGAAATAAATATTTCAACCAAACTGCTTGTTATCTTACAAGATTAAAATGAAGGATGCAATAAACATTAAAAATCTGTTCATTTCTAACATAACATGTTATAAAACTGTTAAGTAAATTGTGATTCTCAAGAGATCATGACATTCATATAATCTTTTCACAACTAAAAATAATTCATTAAGGTATGTTCTTTAATTCCTTCAATTCATATTTATCTACTCTAAATGGATACCAAAACTTTTATCTTCAAACATGTGTCTTTATAAACATACACAATTTTTATTTGATAAATATATGCACTTTTAATTCCTGCAATCCATGGTTCATATTAATCTACCTTTAAAAAGAATACAACTTAAAAAACATCTTCCACCTGTCTTTAAAATTACAAGAAATTTTTAAAACATACGTAGTTTATTTAATAATTAAATAAAAGTTTTTTATTAGCAAAATTCAGATAATTGCAATCAAAATATCAGCAAAAGCTGGACAAATATTAATACTTATTTTGAAGCAAAATAATAACCAAATATACTATAATATTCATCACAAATGTAATAAAGGAGTCTTTATATTGAAAAATACTACACATTTTCTTATTAAAATGACCTATCAAAAGTAAACAATGATAAAAGTTGCATATGAAAAGAGCTTTTCACCTACATTCAGATGGATTAAATCAACATTCGAAATAATATTTCGCATCTAATTTTTCACCATGTATGAAAAGAAGTACCTCAGAATAGACTTTCATTAGCAATATTCATAAGTTAATATATGCAAACATTTTAGCCATCAACAATATATGACAACAAACTAGAGCTATACTGAGTACTAAGATAAATTTTGGCCAAAGACTCTGCCTTTACAGAGTGGTTGTAAAAATTTAATTTTTTAAGCATTATTGTCATTATTATTTGTCAGAGAAAGTTTTCTGAAACTTAGAGAATGTTATACATTCCAGTGACCATATAAAAATTTAATCTTTATAATTTAAATATATATATATATCCATTTTGAGGTAAACGGATTTTTATATGATGAACAACAACATTTGAAGCATTTTAGGAGTTAGAACTGAACATCTAAAAATACTGGTTTAGAAATTAGGTATTGCAGGACTGACACTGCCTGATGACATAAAAAGTAGTTGCTTTTGTAGTCTACAATAATAACTATGAAAAAACTGTTTCACAAAAATCCAAATCCTATTCTACAGTTTATACTCCCACCAAAATTTGCCATTTCTTTTGTACTGTTATTATAAAATCCCACATAAATTAATTTTATTTAATTATCGTATGAGATAGATGATCAGAATGCAGTTCAATGTTCCCAAACTGTATTGAATACAGGCCCTGACTATCGCACAGGCACCCGGGGCCCATGCCCTGGGCACGAAATTAGAATTTAAAATAGTTGTCCTAATACTTTTAGGACTTTTGTTTGCACTCAGTTTGGTTTTATCATTTAATATCAATAACATCATACGTAAGTAGATTTCCTATCATTATTTTCTAGTAAATGATGTACTGTATTTATCAAGTCATTTAATTGTATCATATTGCACATTTATTCAAAAAGTGACACAACTGAAAATATGTGATGTTTGAGATATTAATACGATGAAATGACAAAAATACATCTCAATCTATGGTTAAAAGCACATTTCAATAAATAATAGAAAAATATTTTAATATTAAATTAATATTTTAATATTAATTTATTATTAAATTATATAAGATTAAGATTTTAATGAATTTAACTTTTACTATTACATGAATGTCGACACATAAATTGTGGATGGAGAAAGATTGAACACAGCAAATCATGTCATGTCAATCAGCAAGATGGCAGGTCATTGGTAAAGATGGACTACGAATGGGTGTTGACCACCATGTTAAAAACTTTCTGAGATCCCTCAGCTGCACTGCATTTCATGGCTATTTTCAAAAGTTCCATTTCACATGCCAATTTCAACCAGAAATTTTTTATAATAAAATGTGTCTTATTTATAACAAAGAATGTCTCCTAAACATGCATACTCAGAATATTTTGAAAAAAAAAGTTATTAAACTTTTTATGTACTTTATAATGGATCAATCAAATTTAGCTGCAGAATTCCAGTAAAAAAGCTGTAAAAAATAAAATACTTTCGAGTAACACTTTTTCCTCGCCAAATTCAAATGATTTTAACTCATTTGGAAATAAATTGTTAAATGAGTGTTTAAATGCACAGTACTCAATTAATTCATACTTAAATGCTGAAATAGTTTATTATTATTTCTATAAGTTCATATAGTTTCTATAAGTTACGTGTTGCGACAGTTATTTAATTTTACACGGTTTCACTGGCTGGATAAGTTTTAAATGTTTTTTAAAAATAACTGCCTCATTAAGAATGCTGTCATGTCAAGCTTAATTAGTAAAACTTAATTTCTTTTATTACATACAGTAAGCATTTGGGACTTAAAATGGCCTAAAGAGGCGCTGATCGCAGCCATCGGTACAGGAAAATTGTCCCTTTAACTAATGCTAAAGTGCCATTGAAACCATTACTTATTGTAAAAGAGTTTGAAAGTGTTAGATATTCAAATTTGGATATTTTTTACCTTGTCATATAAACACAGAACACAAATATCACATGAAATTTGAAATTGCGCAAAAAAATAATCTTTATGAACAAATTAAAAATACATTTAATGCAATAGGCTTGCAAGGTATTTTCCTGAAGCGAGAAGTTACATCTTTTCCCCATCAGATGGCGAATTCGAGCGCTTGAATTCCCAATACATTTTGATACTGAATAATCCATACCAACAATACTGTTCTCTTATCAGTATTGTATCTCCTACACTAACACTCTCAAAGCCGAATTCACACTGCTCAGAGTAGGATCTTAATTTTGAGCTTGAAAAAATTTTAATCAATTCAAATTTTATATTAAACTGTATAATTCTATGGTTAGATTTCATTATATATACATATAAATGTATGTTACAAAACTGTAATTATAAAATTATATTTATTTAAGTTAAAATTACTTAAACTAGTTCAGTATGAAGAGCAGAAAAAGAGTATTTATCATAAAAGCATATTTTTTTTTTAATTTCACTGTGTTGCGAAGCGATAATAAATAGCCAAGAAAATGAAATTTCATTATTTTTTTTAAAGACGTTGTATTGATATTCCGCAGGAAAAGTTTTTAGCTACATATATCCTCATGAAGAGAATAGTCTGCAATTTTTTCCAGTTTTTCTGAGTGTGTGTTTATGGAGACCTTTCTTGTCGGTAGCATTAATTTCAGATTGTTTAATAAAATTTCTGGTACGAAACATAATTTATGCAATGAGGCTAGAAACATGATTCACGCAACATAGTTAAAAAATCTACAATTAATCATATATAATTCGTACGAAGGTTAAAAACCTTTCATAACAACAAAAAATTGGGAGAAATACGTTGTAAAGAATATGGGTGGAGGCTAAATCGAAAATTAATAGTTTCCCATTGAAAATAGGAAGATTGGCATCTTTGCGCTACAAAAAAAGAATAATTTCTTTTGTTCAAGTAGGTGTTCTTAAAGATTTTAAAAATTGAATACAAAACTTATAAGAAATTCATTTTGAAATATAACATTAGGTGATTTTTTTTTTTTTTTTTTTAATGATGAAGGCTTGCTTCTAAATTAATGAAAAATCTGTTTTTTTTTTTTTTTACAAAAGTTGTAGCTGGAATAGGGAAAATAGTTTAATTTTTCCTGATTACCCCCGAAATAGTTGTTTTTGAAGGGTATGGGGCTAAAATAGTAGCTATAGTCCATGATGCTGAAAATAGTCACTTTTAGTAGTATTTTAGTTGCAAATGGAAGCCCTTCTATTGGTCAGCGATAAGAAGGGACACCCTGTGCATCTCTTCTGCAAATGTGCAAATTCTGTGTTGCATCTAGTTCTGCATAATCTATATAGGGTGTTCAGTTAATATGGTGACGAATTCAGAGGTGACTGTACAGAACAAGGCACAAATTTTGCAATGGAATCTGAGGAGCAATCCACTCATTCAGTCAAAAATACAGAGTGTTCCTCTCTAACCGAAGTCTGGTTTCTGTGAATTGCTTTGAAACACAAATATATATTCTAATGAAAATTTGCATAGACCTTGCGTTTTTTAGCAGGTAATTCAATCAGTGATACCGATGCACTGGATGCTACATTTCAAAATCTGAAACGTCAAATTTGCATTATTTGGTTACGAATAGTGAACATTTCTAATAGTTTTCTGAATGCTATTGCATTCATAGTTTAAAGTACATTAGTTTTTTTCCTTTGCATTTTGTAAACGGAATTCAAATTTTGCAAAAAATAATTAAGATTTTAGTGAAAAACAAAAGTTAAAATATTCCAATTTTTATGTATATACAGTAGAAACCCGATTATCCAAAAATTGGCTTAACCAAAACACCTTAAAACTCTTTTTTTTTTATATACATGCATGTTGTTTTTGAAATAATTAAAGTCAACTTACATTGCGTAAATGCAGGCATTTTATTGCATAGACACATACAACACTGCATTTCTTTACGCAATAAGTTATGTTTTGTTTTTCAACATAGCATTGCTTCAATGCTGCCTTATCACGCTATCTTCTAAATAAACAACACATCCGATGCTGTTGTTGCATCTTCCTGCCACTTCAATATATTGAAGTGATATCAACTTTTTTTCAACGCATTGAGATCTTCAAGCTTATAAAAAACCCATTTGCGATTTAACTTTTTGATTACGGGCTTGGACTGGCAACTATTTTTATATTCACTCGTGCCACAATTTACAGAACAACTTTTTTTGTGGTAGATTTCTCTTGAAATTTTACTGGTGTAAGTGTATGGCAGGTATTGGTATTGAAAAAATGGTGAGAATAGAATAAAGAATTAGTTTCTGGGACGATATATGTCTCAACCCTGTAATCAAAAAGTTAAAGTATTACTCATCATAAATAAAGTTTGGAGGAAATTAAAACATGTGTAAACAGGAAGTGGAAATCACACAGAATACGGATTCTTGCTGTTACTGCATCTAAGGCTCCTACAAAGCTATCGTAGGAGCTTTAGCTGCATCTACAGGCACGAACGCGTTATCTGACTGTGTGGGAGTGAGAAGGGTGAGTAGTGCCATCTGGTAGAAAAAATATAGGAAGCCTCCCAGTTATCCAAAAATTCCTATGGAATCCCGGTTAATCAAAATCTTTTGGTCCCATGCTTTTTGGATAACCGGGGTTTTACTGTACTTGCAGGGAAATAATTACATAGTATCAATCTATAATTTTGTATTTAAGTTTTCTGAAATTACTTAAGATTAAAAATTCATCCCATCCCCCTCCAAAGAAAAAGGCTAAAAGACATTGATAAGAATTAAAATACTTTTCAGGTCCCTAGTCTCCTGATCACATTTTACAAAAAGTAAGATAAATCTTTACAAATTTTCATTTCTTCTCTTTTTTCAAAGTTATCAACAGATACCACAGTTCAGTTACTGTGCAACACCCAGAATTTTTTGAATAAAGA
Source organism: Maratus michaelseni (assembly GCA_963931845.1). NCBI lineage: Eukaryota > Metazoa > Arthropoda > Arachnida > Araneae > Salticidae > Maratus > Maratus michaelseni. The sequence goes on along the minus strand of OZ007595.1, from coordinate 321,932,587 downwards.
AGTGGATTGAGATATCCCCCCCCCCCTCCCCTTTACAGTAAATCTGGCTTGTTTTTGTATGTTTCACCTGCTTTTAGTCAAAGGATTTTTGAATAATTTCTGAAATATAAGCATGTATAAGGGCTACTACACACCCAGTCTTGGTGCGGAGATCAGGGACGCCATTTTCTTGGAATGGGGAGAGAGTTAAGTTTTCTTTGAGAACATTAGCATAGCCAAGGGTGTGGTTCGGGGGACCGATGAAAAATTCCATTTTAGGCATGTTTTCGTCTTAACAGGTATAATTACAAGATACTGAATATAAAAGTTTTCTGTTAAACACAGGTTCTGTTTCATAGTTATCCTCCAAGACTGCTAAAACATCCTTTCTAAGGTACATGTCTGAAGAGCATATGTGTATTACAGTAAAACTTGTGAAAACTAAACTTGTCTAGAATATTATAGTAGTTTTGAGAGTTTGGTGATGCGTGACGCAGTGCTCAAGGTTGGAGGAAGGAAAATAAATGGCCGGGAATGGGACCAGAAGTGCATTGTGGCAGAAGTGAGAAAAGATAAGAAGTTGTTCTATAAGATAATGGGATTTTGTTGTAATAAAATCAAACTTTAACAGTACTTTGAAAATTTTGGAAAAGCAAGCCTTTAGAAAACATTTTTGATAATTATTATTTTCTGTGGTAAAAGCAAATGTATATTTAGTACTTATGTTTGTATTCTAATTAAATCTGACAAGTCATTTTAGCTTTTCAGCTATTTCTGAATTTTTTTTTTAGTTTGACCTGTGGTGACTTATAAATTTTCTGAAATATTAAATTCCTGACTTACCTGGAACAGGTGGATCCAGCCTTCTACAAAGAAGTTGGGAGAGGGATCACATGTCTTTATGAGCAATTTTTGTATCTTAAAACCAATTACCGTAATTTCACGCGTATGCGCCATGGCTTAGTTAAGTCTTTTTCAAATCAGAAATTTTATTGAAAATACGAAGTCAAATAAGTGCTAAGCAGAAGAAAGTCACATTTTATTTAAAATAAATTCTGGTAGGAAATCAAATTGTTTGAGGTGCGGTGTATACACGCGAATTTTTTTTTTTTTTACGGTAGCTTACTTCTGACACATTCACAAATTCATTTTCATTTGTGAAAGCAAGAAATTTAAAGGCATATTCCTAAATGTGTCAAATTTATAGGTTCTATTCTGGTGCTAAAAAATCAAAAAAATGTATTATTATTATTATAAATGCAGAGTATCTTACACGAAATTTCCTAAAATTTCATATTTTAAGCTGATTTTCAAGGCAAGACAGTTTAAGGCTAGACAAGGAGTTCAGTTTGTCTGGTTATCTGTGCTCTAACTTGCATAAATATACTTGGATTACCATGTAATTGATATATACTATTGAGGAATATCATGGCTTGTTTGATATTAAAAATGAAGAGTGTAGCATTCATGGTTAGGATTTACAGGGATACTCAAAATAATTCCATGACATTATAATCTATGTTTAGAAATCATTTTCAGTGCATTTTACACTATTTCAAACATAATGAAATAGATAGACATCAGCGAGGTGGATGACATGTTTTCTAGAGTATACTATAAATAGCATTTATAGTTCATTTACAGGGACCCTCAAAGATATTCCAATACATTACGGTCAAAGAGGAAAAATTGTATTTAGTAGATTTTAAATTTGTTATTCTGTTTCAAATATAATGTAACTGATATGCATCATTAAAGTGGTTGGCAGCATGTTTTCAGTTAAGTAAAGAGTGAGTAGTAAATATAGTTCAATTACAGCGACACAGAAAAAAAATCCATTCCATTATGATGTATTGTGAAATACTGTTTGTAGAGTATTTTAACAATGTTATACCTTTTCAAACATAGTGAATTTGATATACATTACTGAGGTGTACTAGAACTAGTTTCTTTTTCAGATAGATTATTGAGTACATAGAGCTTATCATTTATTTACAGAGATACTCAAAAGAATTTGGTTACAAAAGAGACTATGAGGCGTAACTGAATTTTAAAACTAGACAAATTTTTAGTGCATTACGAGGTGTGTAGATTATATACAGGGTGGCACCAAAGAATTTGCACACAATTGGTTCTCGATATGCAGCTCTCATAGCACCATCAGTTTTCACATATAATTTACTTTATTTTTCATCTATTAGCATGTGTAAAAACTACAATGGTGTTATCAGCACCTCATATCGATAAAAAATCAAAATTACAATTGAAATACATAAAATTTCTTTTAATTAACCTATATTTCTGATCTTATGGATCAGATTTACACACTGTTCAAACAAAAAATCAATCTGAGAGGTGATATAAATTTTAAATAATATTAAAACAATCAGAATATGCTAGAGAAAAAAATAAATTGTTTTACCTAATGGGGAGAGAGGGAGCAGAAATCAATGTTTACCTACCTATTTACATTTTAGAATTTAAAATGAATTAAAACAATATGAAATGATTATTATGCAGATAAAATATTTTATTTCTCTTTACATAACCATAATCCAGTCTAGTTCACTCTGTGTTTTTTTCAGTTATTTCTGTTCTTAATAGTTCATATTTAAATAAAAATTAAAAGAAATACCCTATATTGTCCAGGAAGTTTTGCATAAAAAACTACGACCATACCATAAGCTTTTTTCCAACCATAAGAAATTATGCAATAATAGTAAAGGTAAGATAGGTATTGAATTTTGGGCCTGACAAGGTCCAAAAGTTTTTTTTCTATAAAAAAAATAGTTTGATTGCTTTAATATAATTTAGGATCCATATTTACGATACCTCTGTTTGATTCTTTAACACTTTCTAACATAGTTGAAATGTGTTCATGAATTTGGTTTGTCTGGCTGCCTATCTTTTTTTCATAACTTGCATAAATATATTTGGATTACCATGTAATTCATATATGTTATTGAAAAATATTATGGCATGTTTGTTATTGAAAATGAAATGTGTACCATTTATCGTTAGCTTACATGTATGCTCAAAATTATTCTGTTACATTACAGTCTATGGGAGAAAATCCTTCTCTGTACATTTTACACTAATTCAATCGATATGCATCACTGAAGTGAATAACAACACGTTTTCTATAGAGAATAGTATAAGTAGCAATTATAGTTCGTTTACAGTGACCCCCAAAAGTATTCCATTAATTATTTAAGCTTTTCATAGAATGCTATTTCAAAAATCTATTTAAATACATAAGACTATGATTAGTAATAACTTACTATCAAATTAAACTATTTACCAAATGAATATATGATCTACAATATTTAGTATACACAAATGTTTCTTATAAATTCTGAATGCTACAAAGAGAATATATGATTTGCTAATGAAATTTTTTTTGCTGATAGATCAAATTATCAAAAATCTCGATCATGGCTTATGAATATAACAATTTAAGCCATTAAAAAGAATCTTATATTGAAATTTGTAGATTATGTTCGTGCTCACAACAAATGGAGAAAGAAAAAAAAATAGAAAATTTAGAAAAAGAAGCTGAACTAAATATTTATAGTATTTAGTATAGTAATATATTAATAGTATTTACAAAATACTATTGTAAATTTTAAAAAAAATAGTAGCAATAGTTTTAATTCTCACATTTTTCTAAAAATAAAATAAGAAAGAAAAAGTAACAAAGTAAAGCTTAACATTAAAAGAATTTATAGTTAACCTTTTGAGATACATAGTTACTTCAAATTTTTATCATAAAAACCTTCTGGAAAATGAATATTCAAATCAGCTAAAAGTCATTAATTCCCCCTCCCCCCACAAAAAAAGAAGGATTGTCTCTTTGCTGCTTACTGGATGTTTGCTGAATTTTTTTTTCATATTTTTTCTAGCTTTCTTATTCTAAATCTTTGTTTTAAAAAAGTGACATACTTAATTTTTAAATCTACATTTAACAAACTAATATTTGCAGTGAATAATTTTCAAATTAATAATAAAAATTTACATTTCATACTGAATTTTTTTTGAGCAATGAAACTCAAAGGGTAATATTGTCAAACGTATAAATTAAAATTCAGTGTTTCTTAGTAAAGAACTTTTTTTATGTCAATATCTATTTGTAAATAATATAGATAAAGAAAAATATTATTTAATACTGAATAAATGTTTAATAACACTTCAAAATAAAAATAAATATTTTAAACTACAAAGATTGAAATTGCAGAACAGAAATTTAACTCAACATATATTTTATAAAAACAATCATAGTTGAATTATTATTGGTAGTGTTACATAAAATGCAATACTTCCCACTTATTTTTCTGCACTGTGTGCCACGTCATTCAATTCCGCACTACACACTCTCTTAGCTATACTGCTGTCATCCTCATCACATTTCCTTTTCTTGAACTCGCAAATGATGTTATCTAACACATGGAGGAATTTCTGTTGCCAGTTACTCATTAGATATTCATCTGCATGCCATACGTGACCATTCTTAAAGTCCTCTTTAAATTCTATCACTTCATCCTTTGAGGATAAACATTCTTTGATAAAGTATTTTAGTAAACACAACTGATTACTATTTATCAACTCCTTGCAAATACCTTGTGCCATATCATTGCAAATAAGATATCTTTTTTCTTCAAGGGTTGCCTCTTGGAAAATCAATTTGATGTTAATTTCGTCTCTAATGCTAAAGAAACAGGATAATATAAGATGAAAGTGGTCTACACTAAAAATATTCCTTTTCAATCCATCAGGAATTTGCTGCCAAAATTCCCCAAAAAGCTTTTGATAGTCGAAATCTTTATAGCCAACTTTTAACTTAACAATGATACAGCTGAATAATATTGTATAATGGTCTTCAACAAGATAATCCCACATACGGTTTGCTGTTTCCATAAAGAAACTTTGTAGTGGCCAATCTAAAAAGCATAACAAAACTAGATGAGGTTCGGCTTTAAATACTTCTATTTGTTGTTCTTCATTTAATTCAGAGAGTACAAAATAGAAAATATGGGAACAGGTTTCTTTTGGAATTCCAGTAGTCTTGTAAATTCTATCATAATGCCCACGTGGTACATCCATTGCAGTCTTTACCAAAGATTCTACTCTTTCTGTAGAAGTAAGTTTTGGCAAGAAATATTCAGCAGCCACTATATTACCACCCCTTGCTGTAATTTCAAAAGCATATTGATAAGGAGATCCTCTGCGATTCATTCCCTCTTCCATCATACTCTCCATCTTATCCACTTCTCCTTTTATATGGTACGTCCAAAATACCACCAAGTCATTCTGATTGACAAGTTTCGGATCTTCTTCACTATAGAAAGATTTTCTGCAACCTTCAGGCAATTCCTCCCATAATTTTGGAATATCATCCTCTAAGCAAAAAATACATGCTAATTTATAACGTGTGGTAATATCTATGCTCTCATCTTTAATCATCACTTGTGCAGTTTTCTTTTCATCTATAGTTCCTTGTGGCTTCCAAAAAATTTTATTTGGTATATTTACTTTGAGATTACAAGTTCTGTAAAGGAACTGGCTCCATTTTGCAATTTGGAAGCCTACAGGTCTAATAAAGCTCAATAACTTATTTTTTATCTGCTCTGGTAGTGGAAGGACTGCTAATTTTTTCACTACTATACCTTCTATTATCTCCCATTTTGATTTAAATTCTTGATAATCTAGAGGAAAAGAGAATTTTTTTAATAAATCTTTTACATCACCTTGTTTGCATAACACAGCAGCTATCTTAATAGTAGTCATATGTTCGAGGGATGGCTTCAGAACGTACTTCATAATTAACTGTAATAAAAAATTCAATATATCAAAAAAGTTTCATATAGTTAATCAACACTATCACACTTGCATAACAAATAATAAAGCAATTATGCTCATTTCACTGGCAGATGCAGTAAAGACGTTCTGGAAGTTTGATGACCAAGAAAGATAGGACCTAGAATAAAAAGAAAAAAAAAATTCAAGAAGAACGTAATGTACTTGTATCTAAAAAATAATTTTATTTTACATGATTTAATTGTTGACCCCATCTTTTATATTTGTTTAACTGATTTCCAGAATAGTTAGCAGAGTAGTTAGTAAAAGTCTTAATGTCCTTAAAAAGTAGGCAAATTTGCTAGAAGGCATCCTTTTTATTGATAACTAGCTGACTCGCCCGGCATTGCCGGATCTCGTGATAATTAATTAAAGCAAACCTCAGGTTTGTATGATGTTATATCTTTAACCCAATTTTGTATGAAAATAATTTTTTAACAGTATTGAGCATACCACTGGAAAATCCTTTAGTTCTACCTTCCACCACCAGGGGGTGCAATCTGTTTTATATGAACATCGAACACGGGTGTACTCACTGTACCAACGGTGTTGAATGAACCAATTCTCATCAAAATTTCCTCCAGAGAGCCAGAGAAAAATTTTTTTACTCCTCGCAATCGAAGGTTAAGAGGGAAGGATAAGAGGTTTTTCATGAATCCGGAACACTTTATTTGTAAGTATTAATAAATGTACAAAATAACTAATTTCACAACTAGTGATAAACATGAATAACACATGTAAATACATACTTACAATTTTGTTAATTTAATAACTTATTTACATAGAATAAAAAATATTGTAAATTACAAATCAAATTACTAAAATATTACATTAACAATTAAGAATTAGTTTTGGGACTTGGGAACGGAATCCTTTGATATGGATTTTTGGAACATTTCTATTAAAAAGGGTTACTTATAGAATGTCTCTTGTACTAATTGTTCTTGTATCCTATACATTAACATGATTTGCTGTTCATGGAAGTAGCTTCACTTCTGCACTCCACAAATCAGTTGTTCAGTTGAAAATATCAGTTGTTCATCTATTTTTAAAGCTTTTTTTAATATTTTTTGCACCATAATTTTTTATATTTATTTATTGAATTTGTAAATTAACAAATGCATGCAATACCATTAATTTATTTTTTTTTCTTTGTGCTGACTCTAGAATAAAAGAGTTGCTGAACAGAAATTCCTAAAGAAGGGCACACTGTATGCAAAAAGATATTGCACCCTGTTTAATAAATATATTTTAAACTGTATTGTTTAAAGTAAATCAGTAGAATTTCGCAATATTTTTTTTTTTGCGACTAATTAACAAAATTTTATTGCAAAATCTGAGATTTTTCCTTGATTTACAGCCAAATTTTAGGATTTTTTTCCGAGACTGATCAAAGAATTTCGCGATAATTTTCCAGGGACTGATTGAAATATTTCTCGATTTTTTCTGATGATCAACTGAAGAATGGGATTTTTTTTACTGCGATTGATTAACGAATTTCATGATACAGTACAGGATCTGTTATTCAGAATGCTTGGGACCTAGGATATTCTGGATAAGGGGTTTTTCCGTAATTTAGAGCACTTTATTATAAGTATAAAATGTACAAAATAACTAATTTCAAAACTAGTGATAAACATGAATACTATATGTAAATACAAATACATACATACAATTTTGTTAATTTGACAAATTACTTATATAGAATAAAAAAAATTCTGAATTACAATTCCAATTATAAAAATACTAGATGGTATCGATCAAGATTTGACCGTAAATAACTTGACTTTTACTATTAATTAGGTATAGAAAATTTGATGAATTGTTATATTGTGAAGGCGATTCTTATAGATATAAGACAATAGATGGTATTGTCAGTCCAGCTTACTCAACTAATGAAGTGAAATTATTTTAAGCTTCTAATTTACATCCTATTATGCTTTAATTAATTTAGCAAGAATTTACCTAAAAATATTAACTGAGTGATTTATTTTTACGTACTCAATTTTTATTTTTAAATATATCAATATCTAGTATTTTCTAATTTTTTTTTTAATTACGTGACCTTTAAAATTTTTCATAAATTTATTTTTATCAACCTGATTCTAAAACCCAGAACTTAAAATTTGCTATTTGCAGCTAATGGCTTAAAATTTATATTTTTTAATTACTTAAATTTTATTTTACATTTTCATACATTATTTATATACTAATCCAACCAAACCATGGATATCAAGGTGATTTCTTTTATAATTCTTATATGACTATTTTTGCTTCTTTCTTTTTTCTCACTTCTTTCCTTTTTTAAGGAGAATAATCAGATACTTTTCTTAGTCATACAAATATATCTTCTTGATAATGGTCATACAAAATATAGATAAAAGTTTAAATCACTTTATTTAATCGATAACTACATGCAAAGTCTCTTAATTTAAATATTTTTAATATAAGAAAAGTAATTTAAAAAAAGATGGGTGTTAATGTTAAATTTTACTTACCACAAAACCAATATTTTTCGAAAAAAATAACAAAATTTAGCATTTCTGATTTTTTTTTTCAACTATGCAACCTTTCAAATTTTTCATTAAATTCATTTTTATCAGTCTGATTCTAAAATCCTGAATTTAAACTTTGCTGTTTGCAGCTAATAATTTATAATACATATTTTTTAATTACTTGAATTTTATTTTACATTTTCATAATTCTTTAATTATTAAATAATGGCTATCAAAATAATTTAGAGTTCCTGTATGAATATTTTTCCTTCTTTTTGTTTTCTCTCCTTTTATTTTTCTTTTTTTATGAAAAATAATCACATACTTATCTTAGTATATATATGACACCTTGATAAAGGGCATACCAAATATAAAAGAAAATTGTAGACCAGTTCAATTTATTTAATTGATAATTACATAAACGATCTTTTAATTTAAATACTTTTAATATAAATTTAGTAATTAAAACAAAATATTCTTGGGGGTTAAAAATTTTACTTAATTATAAACCATTCGAATAATAATAATAAAAAATATATATATATATATAACTTTTCCTCTTTAATTAAATACGACATTATTGTAATGAATTATTGCCAATAAAATAAGAAAAATCGTTCTGTCCGGAGTGGGTATTGAACCGATGAACTAATCAACGAAACAACATTTGGCCTCCATTTCCTCTCTCGAGTATACTCTAAAATTGAATAGGTTCTACATTTAATTTTACGCATGTGCAAATGGGTCATTTTCTTTTGAATGTGAAATTTGACAAAATGATCTTTTAGCTTTAAATATTTAGATTACATTAACAATTAAGAATTAGTTTTAAGATTTGGAAGCAGAATTCTTTGATGTGGATTTCTGGAACACTTCCAATAATCAATATAGTTGGTTATTTATAGCATGTCTCTTGCACTAATTGTTCTTGTATTCTGTAACTGAAATGATTTGCTGTTCATGGAAGTAGTTTCACTGCTGCATTCCACAAATCAGTTGTTCAGTGAAAAATATTAGTTGCTCATCTGTTTTTAATATGTAACATTTTTGCCACCATATTTTTTTAAAATTTATTTATTGAATTTGTTAAATAATGAATGCAAGCAATACTATTATTTATTTATTTCTTTGTGTTGACTCTAGAACAAAAGCACAGCTGAGCGGGAATTTTTAAAAAAGGGCACACTGTTCTCAGAAAGGGCATTCTTACAGCTTGCTCCAAAAACATATTTTGAAATAGACTGTTTAAAGTTCCATTTTATCAGTAGAATTTTGTGATTTTTTCTTGTGATAGATTAATGAATTTTAATTGTTATCTCTGATATTTCCCCTTCGATTTACACTCAAATTCAATGATAATTTTCCTAACGATTGACTAAAGAATTTTAGAATTTCTTCCCTTAACCGATTGACAATCTTTGCCACAACTGAATGAAATTTTTCTTAATTTTTTCTGACGACTGAATGATGAGTTCTGCAACCTTTTTCCTGACTGAATGACAAATTTAGGGATATTTTCCTTCTACTGATGGATGAATTTCATGTTTTTCCTCGTGACTGACTGCCGAATTGTGCCTTTTTCCCCACTACCAATTAACCGCCATATTTTCCCGTGAATAATTGGTGAATTTCTGGATTTTTCCGCATAATATACTGGAGAAACTTACATGGATTTTTATGCAATTGATGGACAGATTTTGTGATTTTTCCCATGACTGACTGAAGAATTTTGCAATTTTCCTATTATTTTAAATGAAACAAAATAAGGTTTGGTTATCAATCTGCATTCCAGTTTTCAGAGAGTTCAAGATACGAGGATGTAGGATTATGGATCACACACTGTATTCTATTTTCTGAAATAACAAGATTTTTTTTCTTTTTTCCATTTGTCAATAAATAAAATTTTCACTAAAAGCCAAACATGAAATAAAAATCGAGCCTGTCTCATTTCTAGTTCCTATTACTTATTAAATATACAACAGTATCATGAGTCATAAACAGGGCTGGCAAGTTTCTGCCGGGGTGGTTAAAACCAGTGGTTATAACCGGTTAAAACCAGCATGGCAGAAACTAGTTTCTGCCAGTAAGCAGCAAAAACTGGCAGAAACTAAGAAATAATAATTGGAAGAACTTTAACTGCAATGATTCATAATTCACACATGTATTTGATATATAAACAATTAAATTAAAAATTAAAACTAAAGATTATGAATGTTATTCAAAGTAGCAAAAAGCTTCAAAAGGATCATATAAATATACTTTGTTTATATAATACTAATTTTCTTTTACTTGAAAAACAGAAATTTTCATAATGGTAATCTGTTGCTGTACAAGCTTAACTATTAATATTATTTACAGTTGAATTTCTATTTAAAAGTAAAAAAAAAAAAAAAAAAATTACAAAAAATTCTAATATATTTTAATCTACAGTAAGAATCTACATAGTTTGTTGAATCTTTTAGCATTAAAATTAAAAGAAATAATACAAAAATTAAAATAATTATTCACACGTGGAAAAAATCAAAATAGTAGAATAACCATTTACCTGGTTCAAAATATTAGAATAATGCATTGTAAATAATATGTGTTTAAAAAGAGGAAACATAGTTATTGTTTAATATTTTGTAGCATCACCTTTACATTTTATAACAGCACAAATTTTAGCAATACTCTTTAGCTTTCTATCATCTCTCTGAGTAGTTTTTGGCTTTCGGCCGCTATTTAAATGCTTGTTTTCAAAAAGTCCATCGTTAGAATACTGCTTTATTGCTCTACTAACACTTGGTTGAGAACATTTTAAGAGTAACGAGTAGTCACTTTTGGCAGCGAAAATGTCCGATAGATGGCTCTGATTGCAACAGGTCGTCAGAAGATTTGGCAGAATAGAATTTTTAAACGCAAAAAAAGATCGAAAAAAAAAGCGCTTTCACGCCAAAATATTACAATCCTGAAACTCTTTGAGGGTGGAGTTTACGATCAAGAACTCTCCAATAATATCATCGAATGTAGTTAGATGTAGTGAATGAATTTATGATATATCTGTTGTGCTAGATTAGAGCAGGGGTTTTGCTTCAGGTCTGGTTTTTGCATGGACAAAACAATGTGTTGCCTTTGAGTAGGATAAAATGGATTGAGCCTGACGATGTACACAACAGTGCATGTATGAGTCAAATACACAAAGGAGAGGATGTAGAGTAAACTTATAACTGTTAAATTGTTTATTCATATTTTTATTAGTGACAGAGAGCTATTTCTTTTAGGCAACTGTCAAAGCTTTCTTACAAAAAAAAAAAAAAAAAAAAAAGAAAAGAAAGAAAATATAACCTCATTATTTTAAGTTTGCAATTACAGGCAGGGAGGAAGAAAGGAGAGTTGATTTTTTTATTATTATTATTATTATTATTATTTTTTTTTAATAATTATATGTCTCTAATTTTGTTTTTTAATTATAAATATGCCTCATCCCCAAACTTTCTTTATTTACATGGGAACAACTTATATCGTTTTGAATATATATTTTTTAATGTGTGCGATTTTATTTGAAACATGTTTTTCTAAAGTAAAAGATTTGACATTTTGTAAGCCTTTAATATCTCAAAATTAAAATGAATATAAAAGAAGGATGAAAAGTCATGCATAGGGATAGATTATGAAACACTTTTCAACACTAATACAGTATTTTTAAAGAGTTTCTCAAAAAAATTCCCTACCCCCTCTCAATAACGCGAAAATTTCTGATTCATTTTTAAACATGAAAGCATGATATTCACAGGCATGATTTTTGAAGTAATTTGCAGTTGAATAGTTTTTTTCTTCCGATAAATGATTTACATCTTAAATTATTAGCTATTATTGTCTCAGGACGACAGTTTTCTTTTTCTTCTTTTTTTTTCGTTTTCTGCGCGGTCGTGTTCGAAAATTCGGTTCAAAACACCAACTTTGACTACATTCTTTGAAAAACTCTTTGGCTTTTACTGAAAAAAGAAAAAAACAGTTCAATTACATAGTTTCTGAATAAGAGTGATTCTGATAAAAGTCCCCCCCCCCCCTCTCTTAATAACGCGAAAATTTCTGATTCATTTTTAAACATGAAAGCATGATATTCACAGGCATGATTTTTGAAGTAATTTGCAGTTGAATAGTCCTTTTCTCCTGATAAATGATTTATATCTTAAGTTATTAGCTATTATTGTCTCAGAACGACAGTTTTCTTTTTCTTCTTTTTTTTTTTTTCGTTTACTGCGCGGTCGTGTTCGAAAATTCGGTTCAAAACACCAACTTTGACTACATTCTTTGAAAAACTCTTTGGCTTTTACTGAAAAACGAAAAAACAGTTCAATTACATAGTTTCTGAATAAGAGTGATTCTGATAAAAATCCCCTCCCCCCTCTTAATAACGCGAAACTTTCTGATTCATTTTTAAATGTGAAAGCATGATACTCACTGGCATGATTGTTGAAGGGATTCGCAATTGAATAGTTCTTTCCATTTCCCGATAAATGATTTACATCTTAAGTTATTAGTAATTATTGTCTCAAGACGACAGTTTTTTTTTTCATTTTCTGCACTGTTGTGTTCGAAAATTCGGTTCAAAAACACCAACTATGACTACATTCTTTGAAACACTCTTCGGCTTTTACTGAAAAACGAACAAACAAATCAATTACATAGTTTCTGGATAACAGTAATTCTGATAAAAATCCCCCCCCCCCCTTCTTAATAACGCGAAACTTTCTGATTCATTTTTAAATGTGAAAGCATGATACTCACTGGCATGATTGTTGAAGGGATTCGCAATTGAATAGTTCTTTCCATTTCCCGATAAATGATTTACATCTTAAGTTATTAGTAATTATTGTCTCAAGACGACAGTTTTTTTTTTCACTTTCTGCACTGTTGTGTTCGAAAATTCGGTTCAAAACACCAACTATGACTACATTCTTTGAAACACTCTTCGGCTTTTACTGAAAAACGAACAAACAAATCAATTACATAGTTTCTGGATAAGAGTGATTCTGATAAAAGTCCCCCCCCCCCTCTTAATAACGCAAAAATTTCTGATTCATTTTTAAACATGAAAGCATGATATTCACAGGCATGATTTTTGAAGTAATTTGCAGTTGAATAGTTCTTTTCTCCGGATAAATGATTTATATCTTAAGTTATTAGCTATTATTGTCTCAGAACGACAGTTTTCTTTTTCTTCTTTTTTTTTTCGTTTTCTGCGCGGTCGTGTTCGAAAATTCGGTTCAAAACACCAACTTTGACTACATTCTTTGAAACACTCTTCTGCTTTTACTGAAAAACGAAAAAACAGTTCAATCACATAGTTTCTGAATAAGAGTGATTCTGATAAAAGTCCCCCCCCCTTCTTAATAACGCGAAACTTTCTGATTCATTTTTAAATGTGAAAGCATGATACTCACTGGCATGATTGTTGAAGTGATTCGCAATTGAATAGTTCTTTTCTCCTGATAAATGATTTATATCTTAAGTTATTAGCAATTATTGTCTCAGAACGACAGTTTATTTTTTCGTTTTCTGCACTGTTGTGTTCGAAAATTTGGTTCAAAACACCAACTTTGACTACATTCTTTGAAAAACTCTTTGGCTTTTACTGAAAAACGAAAAAACAGTTCAATTACATAGTTTCTGAATAAGAGTGATTCTGATAAAAATCCCCTCCCCCCTCTTAATAACGCGAAACTTTCTGATTCATTTTTAAATGTGAAAGCATGATACTCACTGGCATGATTGTTGAAGGGATTCGCAATTGAATAGTTCTTTCCATTTCCCGATAAATGATTTACATCTTAAGTTATTAGTAATTATTGTCTCAAGACGACAGTTTTTTTTTCATTTTCTGCACTGTTGTGTTCGAAAATTCGGTTCAAAAACACCAACTATGACTACATTCTTTGAAACACTCTTCGGCTTTTACTGAAAAACGAACAAACAAATCAATTACATAGTTTCTGGATAAGAGTGATTCTGATAAAAGTCCCATGAAAGCATGATATTCATAGGCATGATTTTTGAAGTAATTTGCAGTTGAATAGTTCTTTTCTCCCGATAAATGATTTACATATTAAGTTATTAGCTATTATTGTCTCAGAACGACAGTTTTCTCTTTTTTTTTCGTTTTCTGCGCGATCGTGTTCGAAAATTCGGTTCAAAACACCAACTTTGACTACATTCTTTGAAAAACTCTTCGGCTTTTACTGAAAAACGAACAAACAAATCAATTACATAGTTTCTGGATAAGAGTGATTCTGATAAAAGTCCCCCCCCCCCCTCTTAATAACGCGAAAATTTCTGATTCATTTTTAAACATGAAAGCATGATATTCACAGGCATGATTTTTGAAGTAATTTGCAGTTGAATAGTTCTTTTCTCCTGATAAATGATTTATATCTTAAGTTATTAGCTATTATTGTCTCAGAACGACAGTTTTCTTTTTCTTCTTTTTTTTTTCGTTTACTGCGCGGTCGTGTTCGAAAATTCGGTTCAAAACACCAACTTTGACTACATTCTTTGAAAAACTCTTCTGCTTTTACTGAAAAACGAAAAAACAGTTCAATTACATAGTTTCTGAATGAGAGTGATTCTGAAAAAATCTCCCCCCCCCCCTTAATAACGCGAAACTTTCTGATTCATTTTTAAATGTGAAAGCATGATACTCACTGGCATGATTGTTGGAGTGATTCGCAATTGAATAGTTCTTTTCTCGTGATAAATGATTTATATCTTAAGTTATTAGCTATTATTGTCTCAGAACGACAGGTTTTTTTTTTCGTTTTCTGCACTGTTGTGTTCGAAAATTTGGTTCAAAACACCAACTTTGACTACATTCTTTGAAAAACTCTTCTGCTTTTATTGAAAAACGAAGAAACAGTTCAATTACATAGTATCATCTACAAAAAAATAAACTGTATTAGAAATTTTAAAAAATCAAAAAATTGTTTTTTTTTTTTTCGTTTTTTTTTCTAAGGGAAGTAACACCACAGAAAAGGAAAAAAAAGTCTCTTTCCGGCAAAATGGATATTTGAAGTCTAGTAAGTAGTTATCAAAATGTTGGTAATTGTTCAACTAAAAGCTTAGCTTGGTCACAAACAGGTTTGTTTGTGAATGACGTTACTGCAAAGGACTTCCTCCCCGAGGTCAAATGCGGTTGGGGACCTAGAGTGGGGATGAGTGGTGTCCTCGTAGCCAGAAAAGTGATATCTTATCTTTATCTTTAGGAATGCGCTCCACAAAGAAGCGTGTGTTTTACACATCTTCGTGAATTTTGAGAAGAATAATTTTTTAGAAAATAATTTCTTATTTTAAAACTTTTTTGTGAGAAAAAGTGGGTTTGATCTTTACCTTTTATATTCTCGAGATGCGTAACAAAAAACACAATCCTACTGCTAGCAGATTAAAATTAAAAGGACATTTGACATATGCACTCAAAGCATTGACTAGTAATATTTATATTTCTAGTCAATGACTCAATGTCGTTCATTACAAATTTCCGTATTTTTTTCTGTTTTCCTGCTAACTTATTTTTGGTCCGAATATGAGACAGCTGGGGCTCGTGAAACCAATATGGTACCACGTGGGGACCACTGAAATCTTTTTAATTATAAAATCAAAAAATTTCTTCCCAAAATCAAAAAATCCAAAACCGGAGCTTTTCTAATGTTAAAAACGTTACTGCACTATTTGAACCATGGGAAACTCGAAATGTTTATAAGGTCTAAAATTTTGTTTTAGTGAAATTTATTACTGTATTATACGAATAATTTGAGTACTCTCAAAGGTACTCCAATATCATGCGTTTTCGAATAAAAATCAATTCAGAAATGTGTCAGAAAGTAGCTCTTTTGGATTTCAGAACAGGCATGGAAAGGCATGAAAATGGCAGGTATTCTTACTCAGAAAATATGCAATCGAAAGACGATTTCCATTTTTACTTTACCCATCATACGTAATATAGTGTAAATCTTGTAATTGTTTTGAAAATCGCAAAAAAAAATAATTTAACGGATTTACACGTTTCAGACACTGGAGATTTTGATAAACATATTTTTAGAATTTCTTTTTTTTTTTTTTTTGCCATCCGTCTGTGTGTCTGTAAACGCTCTATCTCCCGAACAAATTGAAATAGAGACTTGAAATTTGGTATGTACTTAGTATGTAATAATGGGAAGAAGTTTATTGATTTTCAGGATTGATGGATTTGTTCTCAAATCCAAAAGAGCTACTTACTGCACATTTCTGAATTCATTTTTGTTCATAAACACATGAAACTGACAGATGTTCTTATTCAGAAACTATGTAATCAAAAGACGTTTTCTATTTTTTGGTAAAGGCAGAAGAACTTTCAGAAAATATTGTCAAAGTCGGCATTTTGAACCAAATCGCCAACGCGGCAGTGCTTTTAATCTTTTGAGTGTACTGTGTTGCTCTTTTTTTTCCCCGGAATAAACAGTAAATATGTTTCTGGTTGGCGGAGGAAAAGGTCTGCCGGACCAAAATTTCTAAGGCAGAACTCGACTCGGTCCAGTCCGTTATAAAAGCTAAACAATTAGCCCGGAGCCTTACGAAAGCTTTATTGGCCGTTCGCGGTCCGTACCAAAAACCTGTACCAAACTGCTAAACATCCATTTTGTAAAGAGATTATCGCCAGAGGGGAAAGAAGATGAAACATGAAAACGCTTACAACAGGGCAGTTATTTCCGTACAAGACGACATTGGCTCGGCTAAAAGGCTGCTATATATATTTAGTAGCTCTAGGCTCGGCTGTTCACAATAGAGAAGAGAGAATGAGACAGAGAAACCACGAAAATCCCGCGGAGTGTGTGTGGCCACAAAGCTATCCCTGCCTTCTCTTTCCCAACCACTGAGAAATTCATCAATCAGTTAGATCTCTGATGTCAACAGCAAAGTAAAGATAGAAAAAAATGTACGAAAGTATCCTTTCTGTCGCTATTGGTTTGACCTGATCTGGTGAAAGATGCAGAAACTAAATTGATTTCCAAAAATACCATGTTGCAATGTGTGGTGTACATTGAAGGGTGAGGAAGCGGGTCACCACAGAAACAGAAAATGTAACATTTTATTTGAAAAAATAGATTTTCTTTCCTTTTTTTTTTTTTTTTTTTTGGGGGGGGGGGATTGTAGAATAGAACTTCAATCAAAATGGATTTGGATTTGTTTAGATAAGCACGTTTAAAATACCCTATAATAACCAACAAAACAGGGTTTTCCTAACAACAATTATAAAACATGAATTTCTAAATTAGAGGGACTCTAAATTAGAAATACTCCAGCTGGCTTACATAATAAAATCTAAAGTGTTATAAAATACTGCAGGATATGGAGAATAATTCTTAAATGTCTCAAAGATTAGTGCATAACACGCATCAATAAATAAACACTTTTTCAAGCATGGTACAATGTAATCAGAATTTGCAGCATCAGAGAAAAAGAAAATTATAGTTTATAATTGATTATTTTTGTTTCGATGCCTTGTAACAGAAATTCTTTGTGGCAGATGTGTTACGTTTTCGCAAATTTTTTTTTCAACTTGAAGAACAGCAAAATGGTGTGAGACACGCATCGTCAAAAAACCTGATAAAAGTGTCGAAGAACAGTCAGGGTTCATACATAGTTGAGAAGAAAAATCCCAGATGGCTCGGCCTACAGGCACAGGTAGATTTAGAAGACGCAGACCGTGGGGCGCCTGTTTGTTGGGAATTGCGGAAGAAATTACCTTTTTGCGATGATGCAACAGTTGGAACCGCCTACTTCGAAACCTAACGTGTTTGCAGGCAAAACCAGCAGGGATTTTTATTTTATTTTATTTATTTTTTTTTTTTTGCTGTAAGAGTTGGTCCTATAAAAAACTTGTCAATATAAAAGTTTTAGATAATATTAAGAGGATTTATAATAAATTTAAGCGGATTTGAAATCTTGGGAATTGACGAAGTTATGATTTTTTTTCTTCTAAAACCCCCTCCCCCCTTAAGGCAGTTTTTAATTATATCAAAAATCTGTCATACATAAATTTTCGGCCCTTCTCCTAGAAGTAATAATAACTTCAAACGGATTCAATTCCCTTTCAAACTTATTTTTAAAGGATTCAAAAACACTAACTCCTTCGTGACGTATTGTTTAAGGTGCACGAAATCTTTGAATTTGAACAGTTATATTTTATTACAAAAATTTGTGTCTTAATTAATTTTAAAATTTTCGACGATTTAATAAAGCAAAAATTACAATATTAAAAAACTAATGGCGAAGAATTACACTCGTCGAAAAGGGATAGAGAAAATTAGACTACATTCTTGTTTCTCAAATAGCAATTTTTTCTCTCTTCATCAGTTTGTGAATAAATATAAATTTAAGTTTTGGCCTGAGTACGAAGACTGGTATAAATATCGAGCCCGAGTCCGTTTCGAGATGAGCGCGCCTCATCACTTTTGAACAGGTTTCCATTAGTGTTCGTAGAACAAAATCTGGGGAGAGACAAGATTTTAGAAAATGTGTTTTGCTTGCTTGGAGACTGCTGTCAAGGCCGCATTTTCTTACATTTTATTTTATTTATTTGTTTATTAACAGAGAATATAAACATGAAATAAACTAAACAAATATTTTTTTTGTAAGAATCTTACATGCAAAACAATTAAAAAAATATATTAATATGTATAACACAGTACAGAAATGTAACAATTAAGATTATATTTAAAATTAAATCTAAGAACAAAGGCTTTTTAATAATTTTTCTTATTTTATTTTATGCAGAATTGAAACAATTTATTATTTTTTTTGTCATCAACACCCCCCCCCCCCCCGTTCAGGAATTTTCCTTTTAATACATGAATGAAAAAAAAAAAAAAAAGAAAGAAAGAAAAAGAAATACGAAACTAAAAGCTGTCTTTCACATATGAATTGGTAACATGAAATAAACTAAAGTATGATTTTTTATTTTTTTATTTTTTCTGTCAATAGTGCACGTGCAAGACCCATGGATGTACAATAGATATGAAAGATATGATAGATATAAAATATGTTTTAGCACATCCATGGCAAGACCATTTTTAAATGTATTAACATATAAAATATTACGAGATTATATTCAAAATCCAAAAATAAGTTTCACCCCCCCCCTTTTTTTTTCACCAAAATGAATAAATTATAAATGTAAAGATATCTAATGATAATAATAATAATATTTTATAAGCAATCAATGTTTATGGTGAAAATCATTATATATTCATCTAATTCCATCACTCCACTTCATGATAAAAATAAAAAATAATAATAAACAATATTTAAAATTGGAATATTACTTTATTTTTAGGATTTCTAAATTGGTATCTAAATGCATAATTATAATTTAATTAAAATAAAACTACTAATTGATTAAAATGTACTTTATTTAGAAAAATACATTACTCTCATTATTTTTTTATTTTTTTTTTCTACTTTTTAACTTAATATTGTATTACCATCAGAAACACATCAGTGAACATATTTTTTTATAATTCTAGTATATTAAAAAATGAGTGCAAAATCGATTGCAAAATCCCATCTTTACATAAATTAAGTGTAGTAAAATAAAAGAGTGTGAGGTTTTTTTTTCTATCAGTACATGAGCGTAAAAAGAAAACGGAACTAAAAGATACAGCAAAAATAAACCCCGCCTTTGGATAAGGTTGCCACAATTTCATTCCGAAAACAGATCTAGCCAAAGTTGCCAAATTCACTAGATTCAGATTATGGCAAATAAAAATTTCCTTAAGTGTTTTTGTGAAATATAAATACTGTTTAGTAACGATATTTAGATTTGCTACAAACTGGACATTTTTTGCACAAATTTTTTTTTAAAAAATCAGCTATTTTTGCATAAGAAAATAGTATAAAACACATAACTTATTACTCATGAAGCTTTATTTTGATATTTGACTTATAGATGGCAGCACCACACGAAATCATTTTGAAATAAACGGTGTATAGCATGATGGTAAAAATGGCGCTGGATATTAGAAATATACGGCTATTGGATTATTAAATTAAATATTATTAAACATTTGCTCAATATATAATAATAGGACAGATGTTATTGGATAATTTGGGGGTTAAATTTTACTAAATACTTGCTGTAGTGTATATGTATCAATTGTTTATTTCTAAAATATGATCGATATGTTTGCTTTAGAAAGGATGCTGGGTACCCGTTACTCTTAAGTAACTGGCGAAATATTGCTGATTATGATCTTCTTTATGCAAATCAATAATACGATGCTTTGTAAACTCTTTTATGTCAAACGAATGGCCTATGTTTTACACAAAATGAAAACAATGATGATGCAAAGTGTTTTTATAAATTAAGAAGTCCCGCAGAAGATAATTTTATGCAACCTTCTGAACAAATCAGGAAAATTCATAAGCATTCTAATTTTTTGAACCACCTATTTTAGTATTCTAATATTTTGAATAAGGAAAATAATTTTACAAAAATAAAATATTCACTCAAAATTTAATATTTTACAGTTTTAATTTTCTTTAATAACATGCTTTAACATGTATTAAAACATCCACCAATGTTCTTTTTTAATTGTACTACAGTGAAATAAAGCTAAATGCAATTCCAAATACAAATGGAATTAATTAGTCTAGTTTTTTGATTTGGAGCTGTGTAACATTTCTGTGAGAAAGATTTTTTTTTAACAGTTATCATTAAATTATTATGTTAAATTACAGAAAAGTAAGTTTTGAGTAAGTATTGATTATTTCTCTTTTCTTTTCAGCATTTAATTTAAAATAAGTATTGGATATAGTTTTCTATTCTGAATTTTAAATACTCTAATTGTTTATACATAAAATTACACAACCATATTATAACAAAAATTTTATCTGTTACATTACTCATTTTCTCTAATACAAATTTATTTATTTTTTAATTAAAAATATCCACAATATTCCATTTGTTATTTATCCTGAATAAAATGTACTTAAGGATTTAATACAACTATAAAAGTCTCAGATTATGTCACGAAACGTGTTTCTGCCGGTTAAAACCGGTTATAACCACTTTCTGCCACTGGCACGGCAAAAACCACTTTCTGCCGGCAAAAACCCAGCCCTGGTCATAAAGCATCATTTTGTAAAATATACAGATGAAATGTTTTTTCTATTTTTAATCAAGAACTAAAATTTATAATGTGTACAGTCAACTCCCTCAAATCTGTGACTCTATAATACTCAAGTGCCTATAATCTGCACACTAGTTCAGATATAAGTGTAAATTTAGCTACCGTTAACTTTACAAGATAAATTCAAAATGGCAGCAATTTGATCAACAATCAGTATTCAGTTTTTTTCCCCAGAATTCTTGCATTTCATTGAAGTAAAACTTTATTTTTCAACTGAAAAAAAAGTCATAAATCAGGAGACTTTTTACAGACTCCAGTTACATAAAGTTTACCAGATGATGACATTTAAGTACTACTCTGTTAAATTCTAATGAAAATCATGATAATTCTTACATGCAGTCTGATGATGAAGGTGAAAAAGTAACTCTTGAACAGGGTTTGGCTAGGTAATTAATATCTGAATTTTCTTCAGAAACAGAATTTTGTTTCTGAACAAGAAATAATCACTATACATAGATTCCAATAAAAAATACTACACCAAAAGTTAAAAGTTCTGAAATAAATGACAATTCATGCTATGTTTGAAAATTATATATAAAAAGAAATCTTAAAATAAAATTGAAGTATTTTTTCCTTAAATATAATATGTTTTTTAATTAAATAACTCAGTGTGTTATATCTTTTTTTTTATTAAAAGTAATTTATGCATTAATAAATAATTGACTGTAAAATTACAGTAGAAAAAAAAATAAAAAAAGTAATGAGCTATAATCCGCACAACCTTTAGTCCCGTGCTGTGCATATTTGAGGGAGTTGACTTTATTTAAATTTGTAGATTAATCAATGATAGTAATATCTAAAGTTCTTAAAATTATTTCCCAAGCATGTCTCTTTAATCTTACCTCAGTATTGATAACTCATTCATCACAGGGTAGGACAACATACAGTTATTCAGTTGTTAGTCATAGAGTTCAGGGGAAGTATGCTTCAACTAAGTGAAAAATAAAATTAAAAATTCATGATTTTTGAGTTACAATATTGCTGCATTTAATGAGTGTTATGAAGAGCAAATTTAAATTCTCCTGATACTACAATTTCACTTTCAAATCTTCAGTTTTTCTAATCAGCCAAGTGGCTAGAGTCTCTGAAAAAAGCAGTGAAATTTTGATTTAAAGAAAGGGGGGGGGGGGGAAAGGAAGAGTTTAGCTGATTTTTTTTAAATGTGGAACTACAGAAGACTTGTTACTTTAAGTTAAAAATTTTGTATGAAAAAAAAAAACAAAAAAAAACTCTAGACTTTTTGTGAAAAAGTAAAAAGATACTTTTAACTTTAACTAAAAAAAATGTCTTGCTGTCATACATTCAATCTTTGTTATTTAAATGGTCATTTCACCCCTTACCTTTCGTAAGTATATAAATAGAGCTGTTTTTACGTACATTGTCCTACATTTGAGCATTTTATAATTTCATAATTTATTCATTATAACTACAAACATCAAAAAGGCAGAAAAAGTTTGTTTTAAAATTAGAGTTTCACATATTTTTAAATATGTGTACCAAAGAGAACCACAAATATTAGAGGGTGGGGAGGGGGAGGGGTGATTTTGACAGTCGATAATTTATTTATTGTTACTTCAAAATAATAATAATAGTGTAGAAAAGTAGATTTAAATCTTTTGTGTGTTGGTGGCGGTAAATAACAGAAAGCAAACATCTTAAGGGGGGGGGGGGGAGAGGTTTGGATGCATAGAGATATTTATTACAAAATACAGAATTATGAGAAAAAAAATTAAGAGTTTTACAAATTTTAAAACTGGGTGTTGGATAAGTAACTTTTTTATTGGGGGGTGGGAGTTCAGAATATTGATTATTTATTTGACTTTAAAGCAAATGAAACAAAACAAACAATTTGGGCACACATTTATTTTTTGAAACAAAAGAATAGTTTAAAAAAATTATTAGGGGGAGGGAGAAAGAACAAGAAGTGGGAATTTCAAGGTGGACTAAAATATTAGATTTTCTCACTGTTTGTGTTAAAATGAAAAAGAATTTGGAAAAAATATTGAAAAATGACAGATTTTTAAATAATTTGAAACTTGTATCCTGTAATGGGAACAAAACAGGACAACAACATTTTTTTTTTCTTTTGAGAGAAAAATAAAAATCACAAATAATAAAACATCTTTTTCTGTTTAATTCTTTTTCCATTTTAAAAATTATAAACTATATATATATAACCAAAAGTTATTTTTGTTTATGGAAAAATATATATATATTCAGCAGTTGCATATGCAGCATTCAGCCAAATCAATATTTTCCCCATACCTACTATCAACATATCAACCTATTATCTTTAATTTTGTCCACAAGGAAATTAGCATAAAATTTTATTTTGAATCTTTCACGATGACTAGCAATAAGCATAAATCTGTAAGGTTTCAAAGCAAAGTAGAAATAGTAATTCATAAATCTACAAAAACAACTTTTCAAAAGTAAAAAAAGCCAAGCAAAAAAAAAAAAAAAAAAAAAAAAAAAAAGTTGTGGCTAAAAAATGGTGTGATATCAAATTTCCAAGCTATTATATTACTTATTTAACTTTTTTCCATTAAATAAGTTATCATATATATAAGTCGGGTGCCTACGTATATGTTAATAGAAATCGTTTTCTCCTGTACTAAATACATCCTAACGAGTTTCTGAAAATTCAATTTTTTTCAAATTATGCATGATGGGCTTGGCGGCCATCTTTGCATATTATTCACAACATTCTAAGCACCCAAATCCGTAGTTAAAATCTGAAGTTGAAAATTGGTATTTAAGCAAATATTTTAAGCGTTTCATTTATAGACTTGTATGCTCTGAAAATTGTGTCTTAAGATAATGATGACTTATTATAAAGATTCATCTTATGATTTATTTTTTAGAGTAATTAGTAATTTCAAACTAGTAAAAATCAATTTCTCAAAATATCAGTCTTATATAATTTATCTGTCCATAGTTAAAATCTGAAGTTCGAAATTGTTATAAGCATATTACATTGCAAACATATTACGCTTTTACTTTAGAAATTTGGGTGCTTAGAAATATGGAAAGATTGCCGCCAAGCCCATCATGCATAAGTTGAAAAAAACTGAATTTTCAGAAACTCGTTAGGATGTATTTAGTACAGGAGAAAACGATTTCTATTAACATATATGTAGGCACTCGACTTATATATATGAAAAGTGGAAAATATATAGTGAAAGTGGGAGGATGGACCCCGAAGATACATAATATGAATAAGCGGTCACAGTCCTTTCGAACAATATATCACATAAGTAGTGTTGGGGAGGGGGCGCAAAATGTGGGGGTGACACCTGTGGTGCATAACATGAATAAGTGATCACAGCCCTTTGTAACGATATGTAACATGACGGGTATCGTTAAAATTTAGAAAACTGCCCCCCCCCCTTCTGTAGGCAAAACGCGCTCCACCCCTCCATATAATTTTTGACGCGACTTTATTTTTAAAATTTATGTTATGTGTTATAAAATATCATAAAGTTTCAAACAGATAGCCTTATTATACTTCCTAATTTTGTTCACGCCCCTCCCTATCCCCTCCCCAAAATGTGACGCGCCATTCTTTTTTATAATTTTTTTATCATGTGTTATAAACTATCTTAAAGTTTAAAACAGATCGCATTGGAATTTATTATATTTGCTGAAATTACTATTATATATAGAATAATATAGAAATAAACCCTCCTTTAGCTTGTAATTAAGATATATGAACAATTTTTAGAATTTCTGAAAGCTGATTTTTATTTATTTATTTATCTATTTATTTATTTTTTGTTTATTTATTTATTTATCTTATTATTTTTTATTTTTTTGCGTTGCCCTGTGCATGTTTGGAATTTCTTAGCAATTTCTTAGATTTACATTATTTTATTCAATTAAACATTGTACTGTTACAATAAATTTAAATGGAAACTTCACTTCTAAAACAAAAATAATTTAACAACTGGATTTCATTAATTTATAGGAAAATTACGTGAAAGGTATTCCTGCAAACGAAATGCCTGTCCTTTTTTTTTTTTAAGGAATAAATGAATCACATTTAAGTCATTTCAAAAATTTTGTTTACGTTTGGAAAGAAATTTTAAATGCTGATAACTCTTAATGTATACATTTTAGAAGGTACATCTTCTCTCAAAAACTAATTTATTTTTAAAGATCTTTCTAAAAACGTAAATTATATATTTAAAATATTTTTTAAAGCATAAATACTACGTCTGAATACTTTATTTTACAATATTATAAGAACACGCATTTTACCAGACAATTAAATACACTAAACCAGACCTGCCAAGTCTCCGGCTTTTTGGATACCAGTAATTTAGTACAGAAAATGTTGTTTTGTTGAATCGGAGCATTTTGCAATTTAAAAGAACAATATTTTCTCAAAAACATTACTGGTGTTCAAAAAGCTGGAGACTTGGCAACTCTGCATTAAACAAACATGAGTGAAAAATTGACCTGTGCCAGGACTCGAACCTGGGACCTTATGCGTTCCGTGCGGACGCTATGCGACTAAGCCACCCAGACCAATACCGTTGACCGGCAATTTCTCATATTTATTCATGTAGGAAACAGTCATCTGCCACAGTTTGCAGTCATATTTAATTGTCTGATAAAATGTGTGTTCTTATAATTATGAAGTTTTATTTAAAAAATATATCTTCGGAAGAAAATGGCTGACTTGCAGTTGAAATTTGATATGGTTATAACCTGTAACTGATTTGTGCTATTATAATAAAGACTAGCCGCCACTGGCGACCAGTTTGGTCTCCCTTAAATGTATGTTAAAAGCACTATAACACGTTACTTTTATTCATAATTTATTTTTTTCCGTAATCCTTCGCCAAACCGGAATATTCTAATAGACAAATCAAAAACTTTTGCGATCATGGTAGCATTTCGCATATTTTTTGTTGTTATGTATTTCATCTTTCTTGACAAAAACCACTTAACCAACTTAAGCGTTTATGCTTCATATCCGTTTGCTTATCAGTTGCAATATGTTTGCTAATGAGGAGATTCTTACACATATTAAGTAGTTTTCCGTAATTGGATCCATTGCCAAATGGCGTATTTTAGTTAATACGATTTGGTGCATTGAAGTCTAATTTGTGAAAGTCTTTAATGATATCCACATTTACACTGAACCATATTGTTGCCAATATTTTTTTGTTTGTTTGTTTGTTTCTCGCTACCTTTGGCTGTAGACTTGATTACGGGAGATTAGAAAATCTATCATTATTCTCATTTAAAAAGTCTTGAATAATGTGACATAAACGGGGTGAATATTATAACACGTAATTTTCGAGTATGGTTTGGTGAAACATTGAACTTTTGGAAGCCAGTTTTGATAATCACATTTCTTTTAAACCATATTTGCTGTCAGCACTTTTGACCCATGGCGTAGAATCTCATTAAAATTCACGAACTTCCTTCTAGATGCCGATCTCTGTTCGACTGTGTTTTTCTCTGCTCTCCTATTTTGATATAGTTCAGGAGTTTTCATAACTGCATAATTCCCTTACTTTGGCATTTCTGCTTAATGTCTACTGACTATTAAGATCCGTAACTTGTAAATACGCCACGCCAACATTACCGCCTATAATTCTAATTACAGCAATCCGTTTTTTCTCTATATATTGCAACTCTATAGTTAATATAGTGCCCTGGTGCGTCTACGACAGCTGTTCCATCAGAACATTTGATTTCAAAATCAAAGTATCGTTTCTAATTAGCACACGCGAAAAATAAAAGCTGGTATTGGCGATTTTAAATATGCTATTGGCGAGATTTGCGCCCAAATAACACAAAAGTACTTAATGATGTTATGTATTTTGTAAATGTATATTAAATTACTGTTTTGATAGCGATTGGTCATTAATAATGGTAAATATGATTGGTGATTAACAATCATTTTCAGTGGTCTCTCTTCCTTGCACATATAATACATAAATACCAAATTAACTGACAATTTATTTCGAAATTTGATTCATTAAATATCATTACAGGAGTTGTATTTGTTTACATTCAGCTAAGAAAAGATAAAGAATGAAGGTGAGTTGTATAGCACATAATTATGGTAAACTTTGATTGTGTCACTGGTACGAATTATGTTTTTGACACCAGGCAGCGCTCCAAAAAATCTTTCACGGAAAACTTACTTTACGAACGATTATCTCCGTGGTTTAATGGTTTAATATTTTAAACCTTCACGACGAATGAATCTTTTTTTTTTTTTTGTTTACTTTCATGGATAGAGAATTTGAATTGCGAGGCTAATTTCAACTGAAGTTATGAAGAATATATACATAATTGAACATAAGTCATCTCTCAAATATTAATTTATTTTGAACGATCTTTCTAAAAATGTAACATTTATTAAGTTTTATTCGAAAATATAATTTTGAATAAAAATGGCCACCTGGCAAATGAAAACGTGAAGCGGGCATTCCGGAATTGTTGATGACAGTCACATGACTTACGGTTTTATTATAGAGATTATTAACTCATGGTCGTTGGCGGGTTTTATCTCTGTTTTGGCATAATTTTTAAATCGCCAAATTAATTAACAGTTTTTTGCTAATTAAAGATAGAAAATAATTTTTTTTTACACTGGATCTTATAAAAGCACATAGATTACGTAATTACTTGTCCAAAAATGCAATCCTTTTTTTATTCTGCCCAATATTAAGGTCTGTAGCTTGTTTGAAAAAAAAAGTTTGTTGAAGAAAAAAGTGATCATTTCACGTAACTCGACGTTTTTAAAAAAAATCTATATCTCTGTTTATAAATGACTTATGAAGATGAGTTTGGTCTTAAATTGAAGAAATTCTTCATTAGATTCTTCTAGTTTTCATTTTTTTTCCCTGCGACGCTTGCTTTATTTGATATCTGATATTTTAATATGGCATGTTTTGTCGATTTAACATTGCGAAGTCGCTTACTGTAAGTAAGCATTAGCGGTCTTTAGTCCAGTTCTTGGCGTTGTTTGTGTGGCGATTTTTTTTTCCAGCTTGGCTTGGCAGAGCGACCGCCCTGCTTTATAGTAACATTGCTAAAA
The DNA here is from genome assembly GCA_963931845.1 of Maratus michaelseni. Lineage (NCBI taxonomy): Eukaryota > Metazoa > Arthropoda > Arachnida > Araneae > Salticidae > Maratus > Maratus michaelseni. The sequence continues at coordinate 321,903,995 of OZ007595.1, read as the reverse complement.
AAATTCTTGATTCGGCAAACTCATTTTTCATAATTTTAAAGAATCAAAATGAAATCTGAAAATAATTTGGTACTTTTCGGTTACCCGGGTGCCAGTGATATATGTACATATATAAATACATATACATATACATATGTATATATATGTATGTATGAATCAGTGCCGAAACTAGCCTTTTTTGCGCCCGGGGCAAACTTGGATTTTGGCGCCCCCTCCCCCTGCCAAATAAATTTGCAAAGAGAATTTTACCAAGTTTCTAATAGCCAACTCGACTTGTTTTAAATTTAAAATATATGTAATCACAAAATACGTAACACTGAACTATGTAATCAGCTTTGTCAAATACTGATTCAATAAAAGCTTCAAAATGGAATATAAAGGAACAGGAAAAAATTACTCTTTATACAAGTTTTTATCTTAGCATTTTTAATTGTTAGTATTCTTTCTGTCTGTTCTATTCTTAAAACTGGATTTCGTTATAGAGAGATTTCATTTTTACAGATTTTACAGCATATGTATCATTACAAATGAGGCGTTTAAAGTTCAGTGATATGAATAACATTGTCTTAAGAGTTTACACTAATCAAGCAAAGACATTTGGAAGCTAATGTTAAATCTGTGGGAGCGTTCTTAATATTTTTATTCTTTTTTCCCTCCCATGGGATACTTGCAGTCAATATCTAATGTTGTGTTTTGTACTTTTTCTGGTTTTGTTACATTTTTTTTTTCATTCGGACACTTTCACTTTTGTGAAACTGTTTGGAAACGGTTCTGAAATTGAAAGTGTCCTATATAAAACAACTACAACCAAAGTCGAGATCAGGTATGATGTGAAAAAATATATTACCGTAAAATCCCGAATGTAAGCCCCCCTCCCACTTTTAAGCAATTTTGGTTTTCTTTTCCATTTTCGAATATAAGCCCCCCCCCCAAAAAAAAAAATATATATATATATATATATCCGTAAAATCTCGAAAGTAAGCCCCCTCCCACTTTTAAGCCTCACATACAAAAAATTTTTATGCACAAAAAATTGATTTTAAAAATCCAAGGGAGGCAATTTCCATTCTTTTTGAAATTTTTGACAGATTTCCACTTATGTTTTTATATGATGTTAATGAAATCCTTACTCTCACATGAAATGTCTGTTTCCTACTATGCCCTCTCTAACATAAAAAGTTTGAAAACTTGAGAATCTTAAATCCTTCTGTACTTCTTTCTGCTCACTAGTAATGTAACAATTAGTAAAAAAATCAATCCTCTACACTACAATCTCCTTTTCCATCCAAAATTTATGCCTCTTCTCCCTCAGCGTATAAAGTTTAAAATCTTTAAAACTCTTTATAAAAAAAATTATGCTCTATTTGTTGCTCTCTACTAACAATAAATAAATAATCAGCCATTTAAATTATCTCTGTACCACCAAGATGTCTGCTTCTGCTCTTTTGCCTCCCCCCCCCCCCTCCAGCAAAAAAATCTTTAAAACTCTATTTAAAAAATATATTCTGTCTTACATGTTGCCCTCTATTAAAAATAAGTAAATAATCAATCATATGAATTACCCTCCACTCTACTCCTCTCTCTCTCTCTGAAACTTACACCTCTCCTTCCTTCCCTCCCTCCCCTCTCAGGATATAAAGTTTAAAATCTTTATTAAAAAATTTGCTGTCTAGTAACAATAAATAACTAATCAACCATTTCAATTATCGCTTTACCACCAAAATATCTGCTCTCACCCCTTTGTCTTCTCACCCAGCAAATAGTTTAAAATCTATAATATTATTATTATTATTTTTTTTTTTTAATGTTGATCTATTTCTTATTTTGTAGTAAGGTAATTCATCTCATTTACATCATCTCATAAGTATCACTCATCTAAAATCATCACTCATCAAAAACAATCATTCCGTTTGAAATTTTTTCTCTGTCCTATTCTCCTAAAAAAGAGGAGTGGATTTGTAAATATGTGAGAGGAAAGCAAAAATGTTCACCTTTTTTGCAGTTTGGCTGTTCTTCCCTGAATTCTGTGTATGTTTTATGTTTTGAAATAAATATGTTCTCTAAAATAACTCCCCATCCATTAACAAAATATCAGCTGTGAGAACAGCCAAACTACAAAAGACTAAAATCTTCTCTTTGCCCTTCCCCTCCTCCATGTCTAGAAATTCAACCCTTTTTCTGGGGATGGAGAATGGAACTTTAAAGGGAGAGTTAGATGATCATTTATTTATTATTGCTACAAAGTGACAATACCACATAAAATCTTTAAAAAATAATTTTAAAGATTTTTAAAGTTGTGTGCTGAAGGGGGAGGGGGGAGGGGAAAAGCAATTTAGATAATTATTTAATTATAGTTGCAAGAAAGTTCTAAATAGATAAAAAAAAAAACTTTTAATGACTTTTTAAAGCATGTACTGGGACAAAGGAAATAAAGTGGACTTTTTGGAAGGGAGGAGGGTATAATGTAGATCGTTATTTAAATATTGCTGGGAAAAAATCACAAATAGGGCAGAAAAAATTAAGAAGAGAACTATGCATTTTTGGTACCAGAGGGGGCAAAGGGGGTAAACAGTAATTTTGAGAGCAGATTAAGATTATTGATTATTTATTGTTATACAATAAAATAAGAAATTTTAAAAAAAAATTATTTAAAAAATGATTTTTAAAATTTTTAATTTAATTTAATTTTTTTTTTGGGGGGGGAGGGGCAGGATTTTATGGTTGGGAATTATTTTTTTTAATTTTATTTATTTATTTATTTTAGTCTACCAAAATACGGAAGATTCTCGCCCCTTTTTTTAAATTTTACAGATTTTAAATTTTACGAGATGCATTTGTAGGGGGGGTGGGGTAATCTTCATGAGATAAGGGGGGGGGATAAGCAGGGATTTTAGGAGGATGGGTTAATTTAGGTGGTAGGTTGGAGTTATTTATTTTTAATATAGAGTATTTAATAAGTCTAAAAGGAAGTTTAAAATTAAAATGTTATAAAGGTTAAGCTATGCATTTTTGGTACCAGAGGGGGGGGGGAACAGTAATTTTGAGAGCATATTTATATGATTGATTATTTGTTGTTACAATAAAATAAGAAATAAAGAAAAATATTAAAAAAATGATTTTTTAAAAATTTTCTTTTTTTTTAGGGGGGGGGGGGGGGCGGGATTTTAAGGTTGAATTCATTTTAATTTATTTATTTTTTAATCTGCCGAAATACGGAAGACTTTCATTCTTTTTTTTTTAATTTACAGATTTTAAATTTTATGTGATGCATTTGGAGGGGGAGGATCTTAATGAGATAAGGTTGGGGGGGCAGGGAGAAAGAAGCAGAGAATTTAGGAGGTGGGGTTAATTTAGGTGGTAGGTTGGATTTATTTATTTTAATGTAGAGTATTTAAAAAGTCTAAAAGAAGTTTAAAATTAAAAAGTATAAAGGTTAAACTATGCATTTTTGGTACCAGAGGGGAGGGGGGGGGGGAAACAGTAATTTTGAGATCAGATTTAGATTGATTTTAGATAGATAGTATTTATTGTTACAATAAAATAAGAAAGAAAGAAAAATATTTAAAAAATGATTTTTATTTTTTTTTTTTTTTGGGGGGGGGGGGGGGGGGGCAGGATTTTAGGGTTGGGAATTTATTATTTTATTTTATTATTATTATTTTTAATCTGCCGAAATACTGAAGATTCTCGCTGCTGTTTTTCTTCCAAAAATTAATGATAAAAACAGGTTTTTTTATGATTTTTACAAAAATTCCCGATTATAAGCCCCTCTCCCAAATTTAAACTTTTTTGATTTTGAAAAAGGGGGGGGGGCTAACAATTGGGATTTTACGGTATTTAAATATATTTAAATGCAAGCGAGAATTCTGAAAAGAACGCTCCCATAGGTTCAACATTAGCATGCGAGTGTTTTTGCGTGACTAGTCTAGGCTCTTAAGAACATTTTAATATTTTTAAACATTTTTTTTTCTTAGGCTAGCTGAGGCTGATGTTCGAAAGTGAAAGTAACTTATATATGTATTTATTTATTTATATAAACCTGTAACAAAAATCGAAAGAATAAACACTAACCAGGTTAGAGATCAACCTCAGCTATCCTAAGAAAAAAAAAATATTTAAAAATATTAAAATGCAAGTGAGAAATTTGAAAAGAACGCTCCCATGGGTTTAACATTAGCTTCTGAGTTTCTTCACTTGACTATAGTGTAGGTTCTTAAGAACTCAAAGACCAGGATTTTCTGACTTACTAGCCATAGTGCACTGGGTGAGATTTTTTTCTGAACTCCTACAAATAATACATCCCGACCTTGCACCCATTAAGGACAGATCTCTATGTAAAAAAGTAACTGTAGTAAAAAGCATGAGTGGTATTTTTCAGTTGTCACCTAACTATAGAAATGGCGAAAGGACGATAAAGTAATTTGGCAGATTAAATGCAGGGGTGGCTTTAGTAGCCATGTCGCCTTGGGCGAAATTTTTTTTTTCCGTACCCCTACAAATGATATATCCAAAAAAATTAAATTAAAATAAAATAAAAAGGTTTTACTTAGTATTTTATTCTGCATACATTTTAATTCCTTTGTTTTTAGTATCTCGAACAGTCGTCCGAACTCTCCTCTTCTAAGGCAGGATCTGGTTGCAAAAAAACAATTGTAGCAAAAGGAATGGGGCGGCATTTTTTAGCTGTCGCCTAGGACGGCAAAACGCATAAAAATGACAAAAAGACGAGGAAAAATAATTTTAGGAGATAAAGGCAGGGGTGGCTTTAATAGTTATGGCGCCCTGTGCGAGCTTCTTTTCTGCATCTCTACAAATGGTATATTTTTAACAAACAAACAAACAAAAAATGTTTTATTATTTATTTTGCATTTATTTCACCTCTTAGTATTTAGTGTCATTGGCAGTTCTGAAACCTCGCGCCCTTTCAGGCTGGATCTGTATATAAAAAAGTAATTATAGTAAAAGACATAGGTGGCATTTTTCAGTTGTCACCTGCTAGAAATGACAAACGGATAAAAATAAGTTGAAAATTGTACGTCAAACGTGACAAATGAGGTGCGTTCGTACTATAGCTAGTTATATAATTATTCAGATCTTGATAATTTTTAATTCTGTGAAATGAATTATATCGTCTGCAGATTAATTTCTGTAATAAAATAAGTATCTTGGTCGCTTGATCATTAAACCTCGGAAGCTCCTATAACAAGAAAGAACCAATTTTCCTAAAAAATTCAAATTTCTTAATTTTTTAATTAATATCTCCTAAAGTTTTGATTCGATTTTAATAAAATTTGAAATGACTCAACAAAATTCTGCAAAGATAATACATCTTAAATTTCAAACCATTCGGTTGGGTAGTTTTTGCGTTGTTATATGCGAATGGACCAGACGACGACAATAGGTGCTACGTATTTATATAATTACAAACGTACCTAATAAGAATTTGGGAAAATAAAGGCAGGGGCCGTTTACTGGCCGTGGCAATCTAGGCTGGATTTTTTGTGCACCCCTACAAATAAAATATTAAAAAAAAGAAAGAAAAGGAAAAAAAAGTTTTACAAAGTATTTTATTTTGTGTATATTTTCCACACTTTTGCTTTTAGTATTCCGAGCTGAGTATCCGATTTAGTATCCGAGCCCCACCAGTGGCTGAGAGGTTCTGCTCTTGAAGCTGGTAGACGGGAGGTGCTGGGTTCGATCCCAATCGCGCCCGTCGGCCTAATTGTTCGAAGTTTTCTTCGAGCCGTGGATTTATCCATGCGTAAATACGGGTTAGGTTCCCTTAGAAAGACCCCCACAAAGGGCACTCCACCCAGGCCTATATCCCAAGTTTAGATAATTGGCCGTCAATAATCAACCCAACCCAACCCAACCCGATTTAGTATCCGTATTCTGATTTCATCCCCTATAAGCTCCAAGGCTGGATATAGATGCAAGAAAAAAAAATGCAGCAAAAGTAAAGGGGTTGAATTTTTCAGTTGTCGCCTAGGGTTGCAAAACGCATAGAAAGGGTAAAAAGAGGAGAAAAATAATTTTGGAGGATAAAGGCTTTGCTAGCCATGGCGCCCTGTGCAAGATTGCTTACTATACCTCTAACAAATGCTATACTTCTTTTAGAAAATGATTTTACTAAGTATTTTACTTCATGCATTCTTCTTTGTTTTTATTGCCTCGGCAGTCGCCCGACAGCCCGAACTCACCATAGCAAGACCGGAAAAAAGAAAGCTCCACACTGATCAGCGAGAAAGAAGAAAGAAATAGAACACCCTTGGAATTTTTTTATAGGGAATTGCTTGGCAGTTATCCTTGTTGGACACTGGACAGTGACACAAAGACATGAGAGTGACCTTGGAAAATGTTAGTGATTGTTAGTACAAGGGAAATGATTTCCCTAATAGATAGAAGACATAGACATCTTCTTTATACATAGTGTATTTGAAATAGGATAAAAATAACCTAAGAGAACAGTTCTTTCTTCTTATTCATTTGCTATCTAGTATTTTAGGCAAATCTTTTTATCTATTTGTCAAATTCAATGCATTTGGTTTAATTTTTTTTTTTTTCGGCTACGAGACATTTTTATCCAAATTTTACAAATATATATACATTTTTGTATTAAACGACAAACGAAATCTTCATTTGGCGCCCCCTTCAGCTAGCGCCTGGGGCACATGCCCCCTCTGCCCCCCCCCTCCCCGTAGTTTCGGCCCTGGTATGAATATATAATATTTGTATGCGTATATATATACATGTACACTGGTGCCCGGCTAACCGAAAAGTACCAAGAATTTTTTTACTGGCAATTAATATCCTGTGTGGAAAAAGTTTAGAACTGTGGTGAATGCTGATAACAATGAAGCTTTATTTACCTGATTAATAAATAAAAATTTTCAATAAACAGAACCTTACAGAAAGAGAAAACAAAATACTTTGCCAAGCGTCTTAATAAGCTGAATTTAGAACCTAGAAGTCAATGTTTCAAAGATTGATATGTGGTGAAAGTAGTGAGGCAGACAAGACAGTGGTTGGCTGACTGTCCACAAACATTTCATTAATTAATACAGACCTTGTGATATCTATAATGCTGATGAGACTAGAATTTTTTATTAGAAAAGCATTTGCTCAAAATTGCACCAGTGGTCAGCAGTTCAAAGTTAAGGTAACAGCTAATATGGATGATTCTGATAAATAAAAACGGTACTTTTTGGTTAGCCGGTCGCCAGAGATATATATGCATGTATCTACATACACACATATATATATACATATATAATACATTAATACATACACAATATAATACATATAATACATACATATATATATATATATACCAGAGGGCCTGTGCGAAGATTTCGCACTGAAATATAATATTTTTTAGGTACTTCGCTATTAACCCGTCGACTGCTTTTCATAACAAAAAACTACCTCCAAACTGTAAGATTAAACGCCAAAAATGCAGTCCCATTTACTTGATGTCAGAATCATTATGAGTGTTTGTTACATCATCTAGTGGTATTACATTCGACATTTGCGTGTATTTTTCATTATGTTTTACTAATTTAGTAGTTATTTTATTAATTAAAATAACAATTGTGTCCTTAAATTCTTATATTTTATTTATTTTTTGATATTCCAATGGCAACGTTCTCCCGTTTATTTGGCGATAGTTTTTTGTTATGAAAAGTGGTCGACGGGATATAGAGAAGTATCATTTTTTATCAATATGTAATATTTATTAGATGCAGGTTTAAACTTCTAAAGAAAAAGCAAGGATAAAAATATCTGCAAACAACATTTACTTGTTAGTCAAGCCAGAATATCATCTAATTTATTCCATCAAAGTTAAACTAAAAACTGATCCAAGATTGCTAAAGGCACGCGCGAGAAAAAAAAAAATGAACAATCGTATTTTGACTGCATTAGAGGATGACGTCATCCGCTTCGGGAAAACCATGGGACTTAGAAATATAAATCTAAACATTTCAATTTCAATTTCGCTTTTTAATCATAAGTATAAAATAAACCCGTGCGGTGTTTTTTTATAATAATTGCTATGAGCATCATATAATGTGGTATTTTAATTTTTTGGCAACAATAATTTCAGGAAAACCTTTCTTTTCTTTCATGAAAACAATGCCGATTTAATTTTGTAATTTCAGCAAATTTTAATCAAAAACATGTTTTAAAGAATTGTTAAGTGGGCTATGTCAGAAGCCTGTTCTAAAACCTTTCATATGGTATCTCATTCGTTGTTCTGCGTTTCATATTTTCTGAGTAAAAGGGATGTTGACAGGATAAATAATATATAAGGATATATACCCCAAAGCAGAATATGCTTAAAAGTGCGACGGACGTCGCAGAACAATGACTTTCTCTGCAGAACATATCAAATTCTCATTTTCAACAAAATTCACCATTCATTCATTGGAAAAAGCAGTAATTTCATCTATCAATCATCGGAAAAACTTCTTCAATTGTTCATTAAAAAAGATTGGGAAATTCATCAATTGGTCGTAGAAAAAACTTACGCAATTTGTCAGTCGATCATGGGTAGAAAGTTACCCAAGAGAAAAATCTAAAAAATATTGCAAAAATCGTCAATCGATAACGAGAAAAAAACTGCGAAATTCATTATTCGATCCAAGTAAAATTGCAAAATTCGTCATTTCTTTAGTTTGTGTGTGTGTTGGCATTTTACGAAATGTCTTTAGCATTTCTATACAAGATGAAATCGCACTCCTACATATACAAGAAAATCTCTCCGTGCTTTACTTTTTTATTCTTGCAGAACATTTTTGATCAGCTGAAGGTTCGTTGCAGAACATTGCAAAATATTCTGCTTTGGGGTATATATATATATATATATATATATATATATATTATATGTATAACCATATGTATTTATATATGTACTGTACATATATCACTGGAGTCCAGCTAACTGAAAAGTACCATAAAAACTGTCAATTACTGGAAAACCTAAAAATTCTTAATATTTTAAAGAAAAGAATTAAAAAAATATGGACTGTTTAATTAATGGTTTCCCATCACACTTAAGAAAAAAAAATTGCATCAGAAGTATAATATTCATGAAATATGCAGAAAATGGCCCAAATGTTATTACACAAACCCGAGGTACTGATGAAGAAATTGTCAAATCTTTCATTTATCTACAAAGTGATGAATTGGATGATGACGTTGAGGAAAAAAGAAGCACAGCAGATATTTCAGCAGCATTTGCTGGACAGTCCACGAAATTTCTGCAAATATTTCTCTGTTCATGATATTGATTGCAGCAAAAAATTAGATGAAATGGATAGGCATTTGTCTGTGTACATTTTAAATTCTATGAAGCAAAACAGCATGCTGGATTTTTTCCCTTCTACGCAACTGAATCCTGTTTGTAGAGTATCGTTTATTGCAAGTATAAGTCCATTTTCTATTTTGTGCTGTCTTGTTGAAATAAATGATTTTGTAGTTATTTCTTTTCTTTAATTTTAAATCATATTTAAAAAAGAATATAATTTAAAAATTTTCTTTTATTAAAATATTCGGTACTTCTCCATTATCCCGTCGACCATTTTTCATAACAAAAAACTATCGCCAAACTCTAATGCCAAATAAACAAATGGAAAAATGTTGCCATTGGAATCTCAATTAATAAAAATAAATAAATACAAGAAACTTGTGAAAGCTCCACTCACCAATGTGTTAACTTTGTAAGCTTAAACAACAAAATTTACCTTATATTAATGAAAAATGAAAAAAAAAATCTTGCATATTTACTTACATTATTTTTCTTAATTATCCCTCTCGGTTGGTGAATAAATGTTTGTGACATCAGATGAAACTCATCTCTTGCATGTAACTATGTACCGCAAAATTTTTACAATGCTTTTTCTCTTTAAATATCATGGCATTGCCGTTTAAGGACGCAATTGTTACATTTTAATTAGCAAAATAACTAATAAATCAGTAAAACATAATGAAAAATACAGGTAAATGTCGAATTAGAAACCACTTGAAGACATAACAAACATATATGTATTGCTTTGCTTCTGACGTCAAGTGAATGGGACTGCTTTTTTTGGCGTTAAATCCTATAGTTTGGCAATAGTTTTTTGTTATGAAAAGTGTTCACCGGGATAAAGAAGAAGTACCAAATATTCTCAATAAACGTTTAAAAAATTAAAAATATTTTTAATAAAACTAACTAATGTTTTAAAATCACATATTTGTGTAATAAAGTGTTAAGCCTCAACATTAATTTTCCAAAACTGTACACCTATGATGATCTTGTTTCACTGGACACAAAACATATGTTATGTAGAAAAATACAAATTAAGAAAGAGAATAGTTAGCAACAGTTGTTGTTATTCGATCGCAAGAGGAAGTGGGGGGGGGGGGGGGGGGGGAGAGGGATTAATGCATGACTACTTTTCTAAAACAAAAGACTTATCTTTTTAAATCGGAATAATAAATTTTTTGCCTCTGCTTATGAGTAATTTATCAATACTTTCTATATGTATTTTGAGTAATAATCCAAAGCAATCAAAATATATCAGATTCATTAATATAGTTGAAAAATTAAGGGCATACTGACAGAATAGAATATTCAGAACATAATATACTTCAATATTCTTTTGTTAGATTTCTAGACATGGCCATGGCCATAAAGCAAGAAAATATTTTAAATCATTACTTTGATATTGAGCATGACACAAGGAAAAGAGGAAAACATCTATGCAACATCCCGACACTCTGACTCTTTTCAACATTAGATTGCGATTAAAATTTCTTTATCGAAGTTGTTAAGAAAGTAAAAATGTATTATTCAGGGAGATTAAAATAGATTTCTGTTAGATATTCTATTACCATGGTGCTATTAAATGGAATTTTACATCCTTGGGAAATTCAAGAATATTTTCACAATTTCGCAGCTCAAGAAATACTATTTATATGTGTTATAAACAGCTTAAAAGAATTTTGTAATTATTATTTATTTGAATTCAAGTCTATTTGTTTCATTCAGCAATCAGAGGATAAATCATTGACATCTCTATTCATAAGTGATCCACTTCAGCTTTTCTTACTACACTACTTACCAACCAACTAACCGCTTGAAAAGAACGTCGCCCATCATTATTTACGAGTTTGATTTTAAAAATAAAAGTGACCGAATTGAAAAGTACTGTGTTAAGATCACAAATATCTAATTGCTTACATATACATATTATTACAGTACAACATCCGCAGCGGGTACAGGATCGCGCAAAAAAAAAATGGCACCAAGCATTAGTGCCCAGACGCTGACGCCTATCTGCTGACGTCATAGAGCAGCTGTCGATTCACGTAATCGATACTAGATAAAGTAATCGATATAGCTAAATTCGATAATCGCACCAAGAAGTTAGATGACAATGAAAAGACAAATTTCCCCACAGAAAGGGGAGTAATATGCTTTTTATGAATGAAAAATACAAATCTAAAATTAAAAATATAAACTCATGTATACTTTTGCCGTTTTTTGTTATTTTTCCCAATAAAAGTAGCCAAAGTGTACATGATTTTTAAAATTTAATATTTATCATTCACAAAATATTACTTTTCTCTCTGTGGGATTTTTTTCTCTTAAAATTATTATCTACATTCTTGTTACACTTATCGGCTCCTGCTACATTTTTACTTTATCGAGTATCAAATACACGAATCAACGGAAAAAATATTACCAAAATAGTGAAATAACACACTTACTTTTACTTCTTTAATTATTGCTCTAAGTGGCCTTTCTTCTTTTACTATCACCATCCTCCTATTCATCCTTTGTTTGTGGAGGGAATACTTTGTTAATTGCCGCTAGAAAAGCGGCAAATGGCTCTTTCTTTCTGTGCGTGAATTTTCTTCGTCACATAAATTCCGCAAAGTATGAATCCAGTAAATGCTCTACTTTCCTGCTGTGTTTATCTGTAAAAATTAAATATTTGTATGGCTCTGAAAAGAGCCTTTTTTTTTTCACCCAAGGTGTCTGTCAGAGTTTACATCTTAGCCTTTTTGGGGGCAGCTTTCTTAGGAGATTTCATTTTCTTAACTTTTGGTGCCTTTGGTTTTGAAGGTTTGCTGCTTTTTTTGGACTTTTGGCCACCGTCCTCCTATTCATCCTTTGTTTGCGGAGGGAATACTTTGTTAATTGCCGCTAGAAAAGCGGCAAATCGCTCTTTCTTTCTCTGCGTGAATTTTCTTCGCCACATAAATTCCGCAAAGTAGGAATCCAGCAAATGTTCTAAATTGTAATCACATGACAAAAATCGCTTATAACTCGATGAGTAACTTATTTATCAAAAAAATGTAAAACGCTACTTGATTCCAAATTCCTTCAATAGTCAGGCCTACAAATTTTATGCCTTTACTTTTAAAAATGAGGTACAAAATGTGTCAGAAAGTTTGCGGTTGTTCAGCAGAGAATTGAGAATCACCTTCATATTGTTAATCTATATCCCATGGCTAATCTGAAAAAATGCTACAGTAAAAGCTTCTAAGACAGAATATCATAGGAATGAAGAAAGATCAGTTATAGACAGATTCCCTTCTTAGCAGGTGCATTGTCTGTTGTAAATGCATTCTAATCTTTTATTAATTATATTCCTTTTTTCATAGATCAACATATTTTTCCGTTTAAGACAGGATTCCGACATCGGCAGTCTCCTTTTCACAGGTTTTACTGTACTTTAATTTTATTGCCTAGAAATATATGAACTATTTTTTTAAAAAGAATAAATTTAAAATTTTAGTTGTAGAACAATGGCGATTTAAAAACATATGCATTTTTTGCGAAAAATTGTTGTGCTAGGCCAAATTTTACTGATTTTTGCACAGACCAGTTCAGTGATTGTCATACTGGCTGGTCAGGAACGGGTCTGAAAATTTCGGGCCATGCCGACCTCTAGGAAAAATGAAGTCTACGTCCGGTTCGGCTCGGAAAAAAAAAATGTCTGTTCCGAGTCTGCAAAAAAAAGTAAGAACCGAACCCGTAAAAAACGATGACCAGACCCGGCCTGGGACTCATAAATGAAAATTGGCTCGAGCCCGGTCTGTAGCACAGACGTTTAACTGAAAACCCCGTGATAAAGTTTCCTACTAGCCCCATACATATTAGTAATATAAAAGGGCGTGGGATTTTAAAAGATATTAATATTATTTACTGAATTCGTGATTTTAAAATCTCTACTATTCCTACGATGGACCACTTAATATGCCAAAAATAAATAAATAATAATCTAGAAAATGCTTCGAATCAGTAAACATGTTTACTATATTTAAATTTATAAACACAGTCGAAATTTGACAGATGAAAAAAGAAACGCAGCAGTTTCCATAATATTGCTGACATACAGTATAAAATAAATGTCTTGTGTTGATAAACAAGTGCATTCATTCCAAAAGATTGCTCTTTCATTAAAACTTTGTTCTTTTTCATACAATTACGAATTATTTTTCATCCCTTGATGCATACAATTTACATGCTAACTTTTTATAAGGGATTGAAAAACTTATTTTCAATCTCTATTTCTGTAAAAATAAAGAATTTTACAAGAACTCGTATCAGATTTAGTTCAAACGGATTTCCGAGTTATGACGATAAGAAATAGAGTAAATATGTATCACAAGCATGCAGGCAAGAAAAATTATTATTATTATTATTATTATTATTATTATTATTTGTCATCTTAATTGGAACAACTAAAAATTTCCCCAAATGAGTGAAAATAAGGTTTTTTTTTTTTTTTTTTTAATACTACATACATACATAAAAGTAAAATGATATATGTACATATTTTAGTTGATGCACTAAAAAATGACTGATGATCAGCATGAGAACTTTTAAAAAATTGTGTCCAGAGATAAATATGATAACTCATCAGACTTAACAATCAGGTATCAAGAGTAAAGATGGGTAAAGTAACACGTTATAGTTTCACATTTTATTTCTATTTTACTTTTCATTTTTTCATTCAAAATAAATTGATGAAACCAGCTAAAATTTAGTTATAATTTCAATATTTTCAATTTCTATTTAAAGTCGTTTAATTGAAAAAAAGTGTTGCAAATGCATCATAAACTGTAATACTCTGTAAAAGAAAAATATTAAGATTCTAATCAAATACATACCAAGCAATTTTTTTTTTAATGCAGTAAAGCTCTATAGCAGTAACGGAAAGAATGTTATGATATCATTTTATTTTAAACAAAAAAAAAGTAAGACCGGCACAAATTTCGTTAAAATATCTTCATTGTGTTTGAAATTAAGTTTATTAAGTTAATATTCGTGATAAGAGGCTATGTTTTCTAAAATTAATCGCACAATTTCAGTTACATGTACCTGTATTTTTATCTTTAACTATACATTTGAAATGTTTAGTTCTAAAACAGAAATAATGTAAGTTTATTATATCTTCTGTTTTTTTAACTAAGATTTCTTTTTTAAATTCATTAAAAAAAAAAAGGAAAAAACTGAAGTTTATATATATATATATATTGTACATATACACAAAATATTTGCTTTGAAAGAAAGCAAGTGAATATGCCACATATTATCACAACCCACGTATGTACAATTTTATTCTGCTTCTAGAAATATCCTTCATTAACTTTAAATCAAATTATGTATGCTATTTACCTATTTATATTATTTTTTTAAATCTAAACTTTATTGCTTGACATACTGTAAAATCTAAATTCAGAATAGTTTCACAAATTTCAAAATCATCATCAAAACACTTGGTTTGTGTTTCGTAATATATCTTACAGTCTAAATAGATTTCATTATCTGCTAAACAACAACATTTTTAAAATTTTTTACTTACCCATCATACGTAGTATATAGGGTAAGTCTTGTAATTGTTTTGGAAATCGAAATTTTTTTTTTAACGGATTTACACATTTCAGAGACTGGAGATTCCGAAAAACAATTTTTAGAAAAAAAATTTTGCCGTCCGTCTGTCCGTGTCTGTAAACGCTCTAACTCCCGAACCAATTGAGATAGAGACTTGAAATTTGGTACGTACTTAGTATTTAATAATAGGAAGAAGCTTATTGAATTTCAGTAATCTCGATTATCCAGAACTATTTTATTCGGACTTTCGAAATATTCGTTCTGATAAAAAGTATATAAAATTTTTAGAACTTTTTTTTTTTTTTCTAAGGAGTGGATCTAAAAGACAATAAAAAAACACAAATTTTGTATTAAGAGTGAAGTCGATCGGATAATGAGTTGCGGAGATATTTGTAATCACATTTTCCACATTCTTCGATTTTTCATGACCCTGTATTTCATTCAAATTTCAATTCAAAGAAATATTTTAATTATTAAAGATATGCTTAATCTGACGCAGTAAACTGTTAGTTAATATGATTATCATTTTTCGAGTCCTAAGTATATGTTTCTCTTATGCAATTCAGTAATAGAGCATTTAAACTTTATGACAGGATTTTATTCGAATTGCAATGTATTTTATAAGTAGTTTACACATGTTTTATTTTCATATTTCATATTATGCATATCCATGATGGGTATGTATTACGGTGGCTCCCAACAACTAGTTTAATTTGAAATTATTTGGCCAAGTATTGTAAATATGGATTAAAAAGTGTTAAAAGTTTTGCTAGCAAAAACACGAAAACAAAATTGATTTGTCTGAATTATTTTACGTTTCAGAAATATTAAAATTAGTATGCTAATAATGTTTAAAGTGGCACCTTAAGTTAATTTTAATGGAGTATTTAATGCTAAAGTGGAAATGAAGACCAATTACAGTATCTAGTAAAGTATCAAAATGTTCTGGCCATAAAAAAATGCTAGTCGCTAATTAAGATCACAATATTTTTAGTTGTATCGGCATTCAAAATTTATTCTATGCAATTGTATGCCTATCTATCTTTTAAAACAGCAAAACCTGTGAAAACGGAATCACTCCAGACTAGTAAGAATGATAGGTTTCCGTGTTAGATGAAATATTTATATGGCATTCTTTCTTTCGAGACAATGAAATTTTGTGTTAAGACAGGATTCGTTACATAAAATAATAATAATAATAAAATAGAATTTTACAGGCTTTAACTGTATTAGAAAATGAAATGAAAGCGAAATTATATAGTGTCTTTTTCCGGGGTTCAAATTTATAAAGACGCTTTTCTTTCTTAAATTTGATTTTTTTTAAATCGAAATTTTATTCCATTGGAATTTTTTGGTTCGGTCAAAGGTTATAAGAGTCATTTATCTCTTTGTTTGACAAGACTATAGATAAACATATTTTATCTTATAGTTATTATTTATTTATCTATGGACAAGACCCACCACCTTCCCAAAGCTATTGCAACTACATTCCTTACTTTTCGGAGTGCAATAGTTTCTTCATTGTATTTGGCCCTTTATTTACATTATTTTTCTTAATTATCCCTCTCGGTTAGTGAATAAATGTTTGTGACATCAGATGAAACTCATCTCTTGCATGTAACTATGCACCGCAACATTTTTACAATGCTTTTTCTCTTTAAATATCATGGCATTGACGTTTAAGGACGCAATTGTTATATTTTAATTAGCAAAATAACTAATAAATCAGTAAAACATAATGAAAAATACAGGTAAATGTCGAATTAGAAACCACTTGAAGACATAACAAACACATATGTATTGCTTTGCTTCTGACGTCAAGTGAATGGGACTGCTTTTTTTGGCGTTAAATCCTATAGTTTGGCAATAGTTTTTTGTTATGAAAAGTGTTCACCGGGATAAAGAAGAAGCACCAAATATTCTCAATAAACGTTTAAAAAATTTAAAATATTTTTAATAAAACTAACTAATGTTTTAAAATCACATATTTGTGTAATAAAGTGTTAAGCCTCAACATTAATTTTCCAAAACTGTACACCTATGATGATCTTGTTTCACTGGACACAAAACATATGTTATGTAGAAAAATACAAATTAAGAAAGAGAATAGTTAGCAACAGTTGTTGTTATTCGATCGCAAGAGGAAGTGTGCGGGGGGGGGGGGGGGGGGATTAATGCATGACTACTTTTCTAAAACAAGACTTACCTTTTTAAATCGGAATAATAAATTTTTTGCCTCTGGTTACGAGTAATTTATCAATACTTTCTATATGTATTTTGAGTAATAATCCAAAGCAATCAAAATATTGCAGATTCATTAATATAGTTGAAAAATTAAGGGCATACTGACATAATAGAATATTCAGAACATAATATACTTCAATATTCTTTTGTTAGATTTCTAGACATGGCCATGGCCATAAAGCAAGAAAATATTTTAAATCATTACTTTGATATTGAGCATGACACAAGGAAAAGAGGAAAACATGTATGCAACATCCGGACACTCGACACTCGGACTCTTTTCAACATTCGATTGCGATTAAAATTTCTTTATCGAAGTTGTTAAGAAAGTAAAAATGTATTATTCAGGGAGATTAAAATAGATTTCTATTAGATATTCTATTACCATGGTGCTATTAAATGGAATTTTACATCCTTTGGAAATTCAAGAATATTTTCACAATTTCGCAGCTCAAGAAATACGTGTTATAAACAGCTTAAAAGAATTTTGTAATTATTATTTATTTGAATTCAAGTCTATTTGTTTCATTCAGCAATCGGAGGATAAATCATTGACATCTCTATTCATAAGTGATTCACTTCAGCTTTTCTTTCTACACTACTTACCAACCAACTAACCGCTTGAAAAGAACGTCGCCCATCATAACGTAGTATTATTTACGAGTTTGATTTTAAAAATAAAAGTGACCGAATTGAAAAGTACTGTGTTAAGATCACAAATATCTAATTGCTTACAGATACATATTATTACTTTCCTTTCTATATTCAGGATTTTGCGACGTTTATTGACTGATAAAGCATTTATAAGGTACATTTAATGTATTACCGTTTTTAGTGTCTATTGTTTCTACTATAATGAAATGTACAAAGCACATATATTAGATAAAGTTAGTTCAATATAATATTATTAGAATTAAGAAACAGTGAACTTGCACTGAGGTACAGACAGTAATTGTCAACTGGAACAGATGTGTAATCACTAGGTAATGGTGTTTGGAGCGCTTTCCTAGATCGCACCAGATTGCTGTTTTCTAAACCATCTGTATCTTGGAATCATGGGAAATACAATATTTATAAATTCCGCCATATTACAAAACACAGGAAAGCGTATTTTTATGTGACAATTAAAATAAAACAAAAATACATTTATTACAGTATAAATTTAATGGGAATTGGGTAGTATGAGTCATTTCAATCTTCTAAACTGTTCTGCTGTATCAGAGTAAAGATTGAATGATTCAAATTCTAATTTGTTAACAGATTTAACATAATATCTTGATCCATATTCTGTAGCAATCTCAAAAATGCACAAAATTTGCTAAAGCTGCGGTCACTAATGCATGCATGACCACTTTGCATTTATGAAAAAAAAAAAAATCATTGGATATAGCAAACTCAAAATTGCATGATATTCACTAAAACATCGATTACTAACATATGCATTTTTTACATACAATAAAAAGGTTAATAAAAAATGAAACATTACTACAGAATATGCACAAAATTCATAGCATACGTTTTTCTACAATCGTTCTTTTCATAACAATAACAATGGGTATACTACATTTTAAGAATGTATATCCCAACAGTTTTTTGACACCTCCTTTCTCAAAACACAACACTTAAAAATGCCGACCATATTTACTGAGATTTACAGTCGTCAGCATACTTTAATTTAACCTTCTAGAAAAATAATCAAACGCTAACATTTTCAAAATTTAGGCTCACCACCACTTAAATCTTAAAATTTCACTATTAAAAAACAATGGACAATAATTTTCGATGTGTAACTCAGAAAAAAATGTGTCCTATCTTCCAAACTTTTAAACAAAACACCATTCTAGAAGATATCACGCGGAGGAGGGTTGCAATCTTAAATTACCTGACTAATGACTTCAATATATGCATAATAGTTGGGTTACTGGATAAAACGGTACCCACAATTTAATGAGTGTTATCTTTTTTTAACCAAGTAAAAAAAAAAATTGCACCTAGTGGTTTGATATAGCTTATCAACTTTTCACATGATTAATATTTTATCGCAGGTTTTAATTTTCAAAGTAACCTAGAGTACAAATATTGGAGAGAAGTATTTTTATGTTATTTAAATGAGAGGTTTATAATAATATATTATTATCTGTACCAATAAAAGAAAGTTGTTTGTCTGTGTGTGATGGCTAACAAAATCTACTGCATGTAGAAGTCTGATAATTTGGGTGTGTGCGGATAGTCCAATGCATGTCCTGATGCACCTGAGCCTCAGATTTTTAATTTTTTAAAACTGTGTTCTTTTATGTTTCTGCATCCTAAATTGTTAATAACTTGCTCCTTTTTTATCTGATATTCTTCATTTTTGGAGTTCTTTCTCTATTTAGTTGTTCCCCCATTTCTACAATCCAGTTAAAACCTGGGCCCTTTTTCAGTTTTTGTTAACTAAATTGTTAATAACTTGTCCTTTTTAATGTTCGGTATGGTTTCCACGGGCGGCCAGCAACGTTGAACACCTTTGAGGCATGGACTCAATGAGGCTATTAATGACGAGTTGGGGTATTCTGCCCCACTCTTCCAGAAGAGCTCTTTCCAGTTCTTGGAGAGTTTGTGGGGGTTGTTGGCGGCCAGAAACTCGTCTTCCTAGAGCGTCCCAAATGTGCTCGATTGGATTCATGTCTGGAGAACACGCTGGCCATTCCATTCGAACGATTCCTTCCTCGAAAAGGAAATCCTCCACCAGGTTTGCACGATGTGGCCTGCAGATATCGTCCATTAAAATAAAGTTATCTCTGATTGCTGCAGCGTAAGGGACTACAATAGGTCTGAGGATCTCATCCCTATATCGGCGACCAGTCAGAGCTCCATCTCGAATGATGTAGAGGTCAGTGCGCCCATCAATGGAGATGCCACCATACACCAACACTCCTCCACCGCCAAATCTGACACTTTCGTGCACGAACGCAGGATTATTCCTACTGCCACGGTCCCTCCAGATGAAAATACGCCTATTATCCGGATGCACAGAAAAACGGGACTCGTCAGAAAACAGAATATTGCTCCATTCATTTCTCCTCCAGTTGACATGCTCGGTTGCCCACTCCCTGCAGTCGCGACGATGCCTTGATGTTAATCTAACACATACCATCGGTCGGCGAGCATACAGACCTACAGCATGGAGCCGGTTTCGGACAGTCTGAGTTGAAATCGTGGTGCCTGTAGCCGAGCGAAGGTGTTGTTGGAGAAGAGTAGCATTCATGTTTCGGTGTCTCCGAGCTGTTAACGCTAAATACCGATCTTCATTGGGCGTTGTTGCCCGTCTACGACCTTGCCCAGGTCTTCGGCCTGCACATCCACTCTCCAAAAAACGGTTCCAGATCCTGGAAATGACACTTTGTGACACTCCAATGGCTTGCGCTACTTCGGCTTGAGTTTGGCCCCCTTCTAACCTACCAACAATTCTCCAAGCTTCTGAATCTGTCAAATGACTTCGCTGAGACATCGTACTCCATCGAAACAAAGCAATCACTGAATGCCGATCATCCTTGTCTTCATTCTCTTTTATCCAGTTGAAAGTCAAATTTCATTCGCTGCCGCTGAAGCGACGTTTTTGACGTCGAACTCAAAATTTGCATACTCCACAGTTTGAAAACCAGAAAAATTTGCATTTGTGATTCTCTTCTTCTATTTTCAGCAAAAAAAATTTCGTTTATATCTTTATTTTATATAAAACTTCAAATATCCTTTAATTGTTTTGAGCAGTGTATTTTATGGTATTAGAATTCATTGTTACGCCTGCTGTAAATCCTGGTATAAGAGTTTGATATTAAAGTTCGTAAAACAATGTGACTCATATCACTATCACTTAAAAGCCTAAATTGTAATATTTTTTAATATTACAACTAATGTAAAATCAGGGAAAAATGATTTTTTTCTATAATGGAATCATGTTTTAAATTAAAAAATTACGTGGTCTGAACAGAAAGAATAGCAACAATTATAACTGCTGTGTAAAGCTGAATTTTTTCCAGTTCCTTTTGATTCCACTTTCACAGGCTTTAATGAATAAATATTTGACAGAGCTGATTACTTATTTCAATATTATGTATTTTATGATTTCATATTTAAAATTAAAAAATATTCGGCCAATAGCAAAATTCTCTTTGTAAATTTACTTTGTGGAGGAAGGGGGGGGGGGATTGTCGCCAAAATCCATGTTTGCCCCCGGGTTAAAATAAAGCTAGTTTCGACTCTGCTTTTCAAAGTATCATGATGTTTGATATTTTCTGTGATTTTTTATATTTAGCCATGATGCTGCTTTTGTAGCACATAAAAAACATGAAAATTGTATTTTTGTTTAAATGATGAACTATTCTTAATGTGTAACTTGGGTTGTTTTAACTGTGCTCTCGTATTAACCATGTTTGAGTGTTTATATTAATTCTATGACATATTTTTTAACATTTGTTTAAAAACATTTTTTATGTATCCAGTTAATATGTTCTGTAAATTATTGCTTATATTATATTTATATATATATTGATATTTAAATTTATATTTAAATTTGAAATATTTTTTACAAATTACTTCAGTAATTTTATCTTGAATGATGCTTAAAAGAAAAAGAAAGTAAATTTGTATAACTATTCGGTATTAGCCGAGTTATTATAAAACATCTTTTCAATAATAATTCTTTAAAAGTAAATTACATGATTATCAAATTGAATTCTTTAATTGATATTTTACAAAAATTAATAAAGTCAATAATGGTTATCTTAGTAAGTACCACTTTCAATAATATATTTTTTTTTACTCAAAGCCACTGTAAGCATTGGTGCAAGAGGGTCGCCAATAAGCATCTGTGCCCAGGGAACCCCAAATTTGTAAATTGGTCCCTTCATTCTGGTAGAAAAAGAATCCACAGGGATAGATCTTCCCTATCTTGGAAACTGATAAAAATTCTGACTGAATTCACACTGTAAAGATTTCCTCCCTTTTAAAAGATACCAAAAAATGTGAATCGTGAATCTTTGTTTAGATATGAAAGGAAGCAAATATCAACATTATCAATCACACTTCAAAAATCTGTAGTCTGGAATTTTTTGGAAGTTGATATAAACAGTACCCAATATCTTGGTAAAAAAAACACAATTACTTTGAATAAGCAGAAACAAATAAAAAGAAAACTGAATGGTACTTTGATAAATCTTCACAAAAAATATGTTTCAGAAACAAATATAAAAATAGGATACTCAACTTTCTCTAGATTAAGGCCATTTCATATAATTAATTCTAAAGTTATTAAAAGAGATAGCTGCTTATGCACTACACAGGAAAATTTCTGTGTTATGTTTATTAAGCTTCATCATCTTGGAATTTTACTGTAAAATAAAGTTAACATAGAAAAATAACAATTTATTTAACTGTTGTTGATGTCAATGATTTTGTAATGTTGCACCCAGACCCAAAAAGTATTTTCGGAAAATTCCTGGCTCTCAATCTTACTTATAAGTTTTTTGAAATTCATTTCAAAATTTACTGTACACTGACTTTTTTGTACTTAAGTAATAACTTTATCTAAATTGCGATTGCTCCTGTATTAATCTGTTCTTATTTTCAAAATATAATAAATATTTCGATATTTTTTTTGTTTTGTATTCAGTTTTGAAATGTTACTGCAAGAAATAATCTGTTGTTGATGTCAATGACTTTGTAATGTTGCACCCGGACCCAAAAAGTATTTTAGGAAAATTCCTGGCTCAATCTTACTAAGTTTTTTGAATTTCATTTCAAAATTTACTGTACACTGATTTTTTTGTACTTAAGTAATAACTTCATCTAAATTGCGATTGTTCCTGTATTAATCTGTTATTATTTTCAAAATATAATAAATATTTTGATTTTTTTTTTGTTTTGTATTCAGTTATAAAATGTTACTTGCAAATTTATATTACTGTGTTATTTTTGAAGTAAAGAGAAAATAAAGAAGAATTAGATTAATGAAAAATAGATTTATATTGTATCGCAGATAATATCTAATAGCGGTCCACTGTGCCCCAGTGAGTGGACCAGTGTGCCCCAGAACCGGGAACACTGGTCCACTTTTTCGGTGCACATATCTTTTTTTTTTTTCTTAAAATGTATTGAAAACTATATTCTACGAAAATTATGATGAATGTAAAAAAGTTTTAGGAATATTCAAAAATATTTTCAGGCAGATTAGTCTGTCTGTTAAAAAGAAAATAAATTTTAACTGAAAAAGTGGTCCACTGTGTACCAGTCTCCCCTATATGTTTACATCTCAAATGTTTTATAAGAAAATATTGATCTTGTGTTTATTTTTTTGTTTTTTGTAAAAAGTTGAAGCCTTTTTTAATTTATGTATGACTGTTATCTACCAAATACTTCTTTAAGTTTATTTCATAAAATAATTTTAAAAAAGTAGAAAATGGAAAAAAAGAAGGAAATAAAAACTGAAAAGGAATGACTGCATATGTACTATTCTTCACTGTTTTGAAAATATTTTGAGTATAACATGAATTCTAAACTAATTAAAACTTAATTTAACTTTAAAATAAACATTCAAACCTATATATGAAAGTATAGTACAGAACCATTTATCTGGAATGGTTATGGTCAGGCGTATTCCGGATAACTGGTTGGGCATAGCAACTTACAATATTAAATTTATAACATCTGTTTGATCAGATTTGTAGAATATTTGTGGTTGTAACATTGTTGCAGATTTCAAATTAATTATTAGATTACTCCTATTAAGAATCAGATGCAAACAAGATAAAAGATTAATCAGAATTTAAAAGAAAACAATTTGTGAAAAACCTTTGGAAATAAAAAATCCTCTGCAAAAAAATCAAAATGGCCAATATCTAAATATGCTTCCATTTCAAATCCTAGATGTTGGCTTAAAATTATACCATGCATGTTGTAAAGTTTCAAGCAATGCACTTGTTAAACTGGCACCTTATGGCACTTTTTTACAGGAAAGATTCTGAAATCAGACAGTTGGAAATATCATTCTGGATAACTGGTTTTCGGATAAATGGTTCCATACTGTATAAACTTTTTTAAATGAATGTTTTAAAATTACTTATTCTTGAAAATTTAAAATCATAAACTAAATATTGAGAAAATTGCCTACTACAGTTTTTTTTTTTTTTTTTTTTTTTTTTTTTTACATGCATATACCAATTTAAAAAACAAACAAACACTGAAAGTGATAATTATTATTTTTTAATTATACAATTACACAACAATCGAAACTACAATAGATGAATAAAATATTTCAGTGTTATTAGATTTAACAATGTTTAAACAATCTTAAATATAAATAAAATATTTATATTTATTTTAAAAATTTGTCAAATGTTAAAGAAATCTAAAACGTTAAGTATGAGGATTTAAATAATAATTTAATATACAATAATAAAAAGTATACATCTAGATAAAGTTTCTTAGATTAAAAAATGTAAAAGGAAATTTTCACAGTATAATGCTCAGCCTAATAGTTCAGAAAGTAATGCAAGTGTTGTCGTAAAAAAAAAAAAAAAAATACTTAACATATAGTTATAAATGTTTTGAAATCTTCAATGTTTTGAATAAATTACAAATGTTTTGAAATGTTCCTATTCTTTTCTTTTATTTTGAAGCTAACTTTTCCTATTCATCTTACAGTATAAGGTGTTGTCCCCATTCTAAAAACTGCATCCTGTGGTGGTCCCCTCAAATATATAAAAAGTTGTGTGTTTTGGCAGACCATCAGATAATGAGATGTATAATGTCCACTCTCAACCAGGAGAGAGATATTCAAATTCATCACAATTATTACTTGCTAATTCTGTAACATAAGAGTTTGAATTAATTCATTGATCATTTTTAAAACTGTGCTGCTGTTGACAATATAGCACTAGGTAAAAACAAAAATGCCAGGTATTCATGTAAAAATGCCTTTGTTTTCATACAAGAATCTTTATTGTGGAAAAATCAAGTTATTTTTAAATTAGTTTCATTTCTTTAAATTATGCAATTTTCTGAATATTGTAACATTTTTACCTGTCACTAAAAAAATTATAAATTATTTAAGATATAGTTAAAAAATAGTTATTATTTTTTATCAAATTTAGCAATCTCAAAAATGCAAGACATTCGCTAAAGTTGTAACCAATAATGCATAGTAAATGTGGAGTGCATTGTATCCATGAAAAACAAAATAAATAAATAAATAAGAAGAACTAGACACAATAAACTTGCTGTAGAGCAAGCTAAAAAAAGGCATGAAATTTCTTAAATTCACGATCACTAATGCACGTATAAGCTCTTCGTACCTGTGAAAAAAAAAAAAAAACTTCACTGGATGCAGTAACAATTAAAAAAAATAAAATAAAATGAGTTTGGCCAAAATCTCTTGGAATCGTTGTATTGGAATCTCTAAAAACAGCAAATTTAGCAAAACTGCAATCACTTTAAGTAAAATTAAAAAAAATTACACTATAAAATAGTTAATATTGATTTTTTTTTGTAACTTAATTAAATTTTGAAAAATAAAAACTTTTAATTTTATTTTTTTTTAATAAAAAGCTTTTTGGTACTTGAATTTGATCTCAAGTCTACAAAATTAGAGACTGAAGACATACTGCTGAGCTTTTATGCATTCATTGTGATATACATCAATAAATTAAACCATCATCAACAAATTAAACACAATTGGTGATAGGCAACTAACTATTTTTGGAAACCCACAGGAAAATTAATATGTAAGTAACCAAAAACGTGCTTAAAAGTAACCACAAGTGTATTCAGAATATAAAAGTGGTCTGTACTTGTGAAAAACTTTTAATGTTGCTTTAGTCTTAAAAACTCACCAAAAGTTATCCAATGGAAATTGAAAACGAATGTGTCTTCTATAAAGGGCTGTGGCTGTCATATCATCGCAAAATACACATTTTACTGAGCCGGTTTGAGATAAATTGGCTCATTAAAAATGTATGCATAATTGCCAACCTCTCACTTACTTAAAAATTAAAAAAAAAACATACTTTGAAGGGAAAGTTTTATTTAACAAGTAAAAATAAGTAAATTTCAAATAAAAGCAGTACACATTTAATTAAAATAAATTTTCTAGTTTAAAATAGAATTCTTTTTATTTATAAAAAAGCGGGAGGTTGGCAAGTATGTTTCATATTTTATTTGATTGCTTTTATATTATTTAATATTTTAAAAAAATCTATATATTTAAAATATATAAAATTAAATTACTGTTTTGAACACAATTGGTGATAGGCAACTATTTTTGGCAACCTATCTACCTGCAGAGTAATAATACATAAGTACTAAAAAAAGTGCTATAAGAATTATTACAAGAGTATTCAGAATAAAAAAGTAGACATGGAAAAATTTTAAGAAATAATTCTCTAAAGGGTGCCAGTATTTTCTCAATATAAAATGTACAGTGTTTTTTATTTTAATTTTCAAATGTCACTGTTAATATCTAAAAAGTTATGGGGTTTATAGACAAATGCAGGTTACAGATATGCTATATAAAGATCTTCAGACGATAAAAAAACATGTTATTTTGGGGGGGAGGGGAAAGATCAATATAGTACATGCATCTTTTATATAAATAAATAAAACAGTACATTGAAATCTCTGATTAGTGCATGATTCCAAGAGAAGAAATTTTTGGTAATTTGCCACATTGACCATTTTTTTTAACCTTGGCACAATTTGGACTTCAGAAAGTAAGATTTGTTGCCAAATGACATAAAGATCGATGAACAAACCTAATGAACTTTTTTGTTTGTTTATATCTGTATTTATATATGTAAACATTTCATTTATATATATTGATAAAATGAAATCACGTGTGTGAAAATTAAAGGTGGAGATAGTAGAAAAATCAAAATAGAAAAGTATATATATATCATAAGAGACGGTAGTCTCTTGAGTGACGCAGCGAAAAACCGAAAACCGTAAGCCCAAAACCGAAGATTCCGTCACTCTCATATATACAGCTAGCAGGACATCAAAGGAAAATCGAAACGCCGACATTTAATATCTCAGTAAATATGAGGCATACCGTTTCGATTTTTTCACATTAGTCTTATATCTATGGCCTAACTCTATCCTGAAATTTATAGATTTCTACATGCAGTAGATTTTGAGATCTGGAAACCAATTTTTAAGCGAAAATGGAAAATGTAATGGTGTAATGGGCACAGAGGTGTTATCTCGAAAATGGATCGAACGATTTTTTTTAAATTAATATATTATATTAATCGCTTTTAGATGAAGAGAGTAAGATTTTGAGCTAACGTAGGAAAACTCTTGTTTTTTATATAATCCAGCTTCAAAATCGGACTCTTTTCTTATGCTTTTTCTGGTAGACTAACATTAAAGATTTTCGGCCTTTTCACCCTTTTTTATTCCTGCGCGGTCAGGATGTTCATGGGTATCACGGTTATAGTTAAAGGCGATTTCGCAATCATATGTGGCTGAAGAACTATTTAGATTTTTTTTTTTTTTTTTAATATGAAAACAATTTATTATACATTCCAAAATATGTATTAAATTAAATTATGGTTAAATTTTTTTTCTTTCTTGTTCGGATGCAAATAATTCATATTTTTAATCTGCATTTGGTAGAAAAATGAATCTCATCAAAAAGTCACCTGTAAAAAATGCAGCCAAGTCTCGTAACTCATTTACCGTAAAAAGTACTGAGATCGTATAAAGCCAAGTTTAACTATCTTATTAACTCTGAAATTTTCATTCGCAAATCACTCCTAGTCTCTACATCTTTAGTTAATTATTATTTTGTGACTTGGCAATTACGTAGCACGAGAATGTGATGTATATAGTTAGTATTAATCAAATAATACTATAACATATTAAAGTGTAATAACTTCCCTGTGCGTATATAATTTGCCTTAATTAAATTATCCCATCCTATTCCATAACATAGTAAGGTGTAATAACTTCCCTGTGATGCGTAATTGCCAAGTCACAAAATAATAATTAACTAAAGATGTAGAGACTAGGAGTGATTTGCGAATGAAAATTTCAGAGTTAATAAGATAGTTAAACTTGGCTTTATACGATCTCAGTACTTTTTACGGTAAATGAGTTACGAGACTTGGCTGCATTTTTTACAGGTGACTTTTTGATGAGATTTCACTTCTTTTTGTAAGTAATCCTCCTTTTCTTGATTTTCTCCTTTTCTTGAGATCATCCACTGATTTTCGCTAAGCCCACACTCTGTCCCTATTATTTACAGGTATCAAAAATTTGAAGCTTTAGTTTCGTTTGCAAAGTACTGTAGATAAAAAGAGATTTCAGGTTCCTAGGCAAGCACTAAGTTATAAGAGGGGGGGTGTCAAAAGTACTCTCAATTGCTTCCAGGATAGGTGCTATCCATTTGAGATATTACTCGCAGCCCTAGATACTTGATATTTAACATAAAAGAACTTTTTAGTGTGAAAAGAAAGCCGGAAATTTCCAATAAATCAAATTATATTCCTTTATTCGATGTTTTTTTTTCGTTTTTTTTAGTCTTTTTTTTTATTATTTACAGATTTTTTAATTTTTCCTTACTTTGTGTACTAAACCCTGCCTTTCTGCCAAATGTCAAGCTTCTAGGACTACAAAATCGAATTATTTTCAAATTTTCGACTTTTTATAAATTTATTGATTTTTCGATTTTAATTCTAAGTTACCTGATTGTCATGCCAATATAGTAATTATTTGATCCGTCTTCTTAGGATCATTTAGGTTCAATTTAGAGATACATCAAGTGAATCTTAGAGTTACCATGATTTTATTTAGAAAGGACTATCAAGCCATAACCAGCCAGTAATGTCGGGAGGGTAGGGGGAGCTGTGAAAATTTTTGTGGGGATGACAACATTTAACAATCCATATTTCATATGTGAAGTACATAGAGTACAACCTGTGAAAGAAAACAAACTTGTCTATAAAGAAATCGCCTATATCGTAGCCAGTCTATAGCGGAACTTCTCTATAACGAAATTCGTAAACGAAAGAAAAGAAACCATAATCCGGGGGAAATAACATAAAACAATTAGGGGCGTTGTATTAGCTAATAGGACAATTATCTTAAAACTAATGTTTCTAGCAGTACAAAATCAAATTGTTTTCGAATTTTCGATTTCTTAAAGATATTTCGATTTTTCGATTTTATTTTCGAATTTAACGAATATTTTAATTGTTCCTTTTATTGAATAGTAAATACTACTTTTACACCAAGTTTTAAGTTTCTAAGACTACAAGATAAAATTATTTTCAATTTTTGATATTTTCGAATTTTTTTTATAATTTTCTGGATTTTTTAATTTTTTCTTATTTTGTATCCTTTATTACAAATTTCAAGTTTCTAGAGCTACAAAATCGAATTATTTTGAAATTTCCGATCTTTTTCGAGTTTTTTTATTCTATTTTCGAATTTATTGTGTTTTAATTTTTCCTTTTTTTGTATCCTAAACAATAAGTTTACGCCGAATTTTAAGTTCTAAAGCTACAAAATCGAATTTTTTTTAATTTTTCGGATTTTCGAATTTTTTTTCGAATTTTACAGATTTTTTATTTATTTCTTTTTTTGTATCCTAAATACTACCTTTATTCCAAATTTTAAGTTTCTAGCTTTACAAAATCGAATTATTTTCAAATTTTCGTTTCTTTTTTCGATTTTTTTTTTCAATTTTTGTTGTGTTTTTAATTTTTTCTTTTTCTGAATCCTAAACACTACCTTTACACAAAATTTTCAGTTTCTAAGACTACGAGATCGTATTATTTTCATTTTCTCTCTTTTTCTTATTTTTCTTTTTTCTTTTTTTTTTTTTTTTTTTTTTTTTTTTTTTTTTTTTTTTTTGAAATTTTAGATTTTTTTAACTATCCATATTTTTTAATGTTTCCTTATTTAGTATCTTAAATATTACCTTTATTCCAAATTTCAAGTTTCTAGCGCTATGAAATCGAATTATTTTCAAAATTTCCTTATTTTTCGATTTCTTTCGATTTCTTGATTTTATTTTCGAATTTTATTGCGTTTTTATTTTAACTTATTCTGAATCCTAAACACTATCTTTACTGCGAATTTTAAGTTTCTAAGGCCAAAAGATCAAATTATTTTAATTTTTTTCCAATTTTTCGAATTTTTGATTTTTTTTTCGAATTTTCTGGATTTTTTAATTTTTCCTTATTTTGCATCCTAAATACTACCTTTATTCCGAATTCCAAGTTTCTAGCGCAACAAAATTTGATTATTTGAAATTTTTCCATTTTTTTTCGATTTTATTTTTAATTTTTTTTTTTTTTTTTGTGTTTTGATGTTTTCTTTTTCTGAATTCTAGACACTACCTTCACACCAAATCTTAAGTTTTTAAGACTACAAGATCGTGTTATTTTCAATTTTCAATTTTGTTCGATTTTTTTTTAATTTTCGAATGGTTTTTTTTTTTTTAAATTTTCCGGATTTTATAATTTTTCCTTTCTTTGTATCCGAAACACTAGCTTTATTCCAAATTTTAAGTTTCTGTGGCTGCGGGATCTACCCAATCTTTTTGATGACGCAAGAGTGAGTGAGTCACTAAAAATCGAAACTTTGAGTTCATGTATCGTCTGCACTAATTTATGGGTATTTTTTGAATTATGCATATTTTTTAATTTTTCCTTATTTAGTATCTTAAATATTACCTTTTTTTTTTTTCCAAATTTCAAGTTTCTAGCGCTATGAAATCGAATTATTTTCAAATTTTCCTTATTTTTTGATTTTTCCGACTTTTGGATTTTATTTTCGAATTTTATTGCGTTTTTTATTTTAACTTATTCTGAATCCTAAACAGTATGTTTACTGCGAATTTTAAGTTTCTAAGGCTAAAAATCAAATTATTTTAATTTTTTCAATTTTTTTACGAATATTTCGAATTTTTGAATTTATTTTCGAATTTTCTGGATTTTTTAATTTTTCCTTATTTTGCATCCTAAATACTACCTTTATTCCGAATTCCAAGTTTCTAGCGCAACAAAATAGGATTATTTGAAATTTTTCGATTTTTTCAATTTTGCTTTCGATTTTTTTGGTGCTTTTGATGTTTTCTTTTTATGGATACTAAACACTACCTTCACACCAAATCTTAAGTTTCCAAGACTACAAGATCGTATCATTTTCAATTTTCAAATTTGATGGAATTTGTTGAATTTTCGAATGTTTTTTTTTTTCGAATTTTCCGGATTTTATAATTTTTCCTTTTTTTGTATCCTAAACACTACCTTTTTTCCAAATGTCAAGTTTCTAGGGCTACGGGATCAACCTAATCTTTTTGATGACGCGTGAACGAGTGAGTGAGTGAGTGACAAAAAATCGAATGTTTGAGTTCATATACCGTCTGAACTAGAAAAGACAGAAAGTTGTAATTTTAAATTTTGGTTTTGTGTGCCAAATACTCTAGAAAAACAAAGTTTCAAATTTTTGGGATACTCCAGCGCGGAGATATGGGAGGGTCAAAAGGGCCCTGAGTTGCTTCCAGAAAAGTATGCTTACGGCTGTCCTCTCTCGACTTGGCGGAGGCACTGCCGTGCCTCCAGATCTTGCCAAGGCTGTGGTTTTCCTATTAGACTTAATGTTAGCTATATGCTCCATTTTTCTGCAACTAAATTTCCTCATGCCAATATAGTAATTCATTGATCCGTTTTCTTAGGATCGTTTATGTTCAATTTAGAGATAAATCAAGAGAATCTTAGAATCACCATGATTTTATTTAGAAAGGACTATCAAGCCATAACCAACCAGTAATGTCGGGAGGGACGGAGAGATGTGAAAATTTTTGTGCGACCAACATCTTTTAACAACAAATATTTCATATATGAATTAAATAGAGTAAAGCCTGTGAAAGAAAATGAACCTGTCTATAAAAAAAAAGAAGGTCTATAACGTAGCCAGTCTATAGCGGAACTTTTCTATTACAAAATTCGTAAACAAAAGAAAAGAAAAGCATAATCCGGGGAAAATAACACAAAACAATAACGGAAGGTGTACTAGCTAATAGGACAATTATCTTAAAATCTATCTAAAACAAACTATCCCCATCCTGTGAGATTTGTTTTTCAATGTTTTACTTCATTTAATGCAAAACATAGATTGCATCCGACAACTCATAAAAAAGTCCTCCGGCCTGTACCGGCAGGAAAAGGTAGCTTTCCTATATCTTCGTTTTAAAATTTTAGCTAATGTTACTCGAAAACAGCAAGTTAAAATGCAAAGAAACCGTTTACAAAAGATTCGTTTACACTGAATTTGAATAAGAAATTCGCCAAATTATTGAGCTATAGCCAAGTTGGCTTCATTTATGAAGACTTATTTTTGTCGCCAAATTTGGCGAGATTTCGCCAATTGTCGCCAAGTTTGGCGAGAATTTGGCGCTAATGGATATGAATATATAGTTTTATGCGTATGATTGGGAAAATGATTACAACAATGAAAGAAAATAATTTGCGAGAAATCGCGTTCACTAAAACTTATAAATTTATATTAAAATCATTAAAATTACAGACATTACAATACACTTTCATAAAACATTAAAAACATATTAAAATTGGACGTTTCGGATTTACATGGAAAATCCCTCTTCAACAACAACATTTCACTTAGCGTAAATCATAGTTCAAAAATATCAACAAATAGAAAATGCAACGTATCAAAATTTCGAAGTCAAAGTTACAGTTATAATAACACGGAGTATTCATTCAGGATTGCACCTGCTTGACCATTATTGACCATAAATTTATCGTTGGTTTTTTGTAATGTGCTGTTTTGTTTCAAAATGTCAGCCACCCTAGAATTTCAAACTGCTCTATCTCAGCCAATTTTTAAGATAGAGGTAAAACAAAAAATGCTCTGGAATCCTTGTATCAAGTCCTAACACCTAATTAAAAAATAAACTTGATTTTTTTAACTTTTTTGTATATTTATTTTAGCTTTAAAATTTTCCGTGGCCGCCATCTTGAAACAAGATGGCGGACCAAGCTGGGCAACGAACTCGGTCGAGGCATTGGTGAGCTTAATACCCACAATTAGTTTCAGCCAAATTAATTTATAAATACGAGCGTTATCGTGTCAAATTATTTTCATTTTTTCAATTTTTTTCGATTTTTTTTATTTTTTTTTCGAATTTTCTGGATTTTTTTAATTTTCCTTTTTCTGTATCCTAAATACTACCTTTATTCCTAATTTGAATTTTCTAGCGCAACAAAATCGGATTGTCTTCAAATTTTCGGTTTTTTTCAATTTCTTCGATTTTTTCAATTTTGCTTTCGATTTTTTGGGTGTTTTTGATGTTTTCTTTTTCTGGATGTTAAACACTACCTTCACACCAAATCTTAAGTTTCCAAGACTACAAGATCGTATTATTTTCAATTTTCAATTTTGATGGAATTTGTTGAATTTTCGAATGTTTTTTTTTCGAATTTTCTGGATTTTATAATTTTTCCTTTCTTTGTATCCTAAACACTACCTTTTTTCCAAATGTCAAGTTTATGGGGCTACGGGATCTACCCAATCTTTTTGATGACGCGTGAACGAGTGAGTAAGAAGTGACAAAAAATCGAATGTTTGAGTTCATATATCGCCTGAACTAGAAAAGACAGAAAGTTGTAATTTTAAATTTTGGTCCTGTGGGCCAAATACTCTCTATAATTGAAGTTTAAAATTTTTGGGATACTCCAGCGCGGAGATATGGGGGGGTCAAAAGTGCCCTGAGTTGCTTCCAGAAAAGTATGCTTACGGCTGTCCTCTCTCGACTTGGCGGAGGCACTGCCGTGCCTCCAGATTATCTTTAATTTTAAAAACGAGAAATTCGTAATTACATGTCTAAAATTAGATTGTATTTATTATTGGTATTTATGATTTCAAAATTTTTAATCTCTAGCCATGCCAACCAACCAATCGGTTGATTATCTGACTGATAGTTTCGCCACAGTAGTTTAGCTTTGGCTTAGCTGTTATTACTTATTATTAGTTTGTCTTTGGCTTGGCTCTTATTTATTAGTTTGTCTCGACAGCTAAAATTTCACATTTTATAATTTTTATATCAATACTTCAGGTAAGAATGCTTTTTAACTTGATTATTTCCTGTATTTATAATAATTTTTTGTTACTAACATTCTTATGTTTTAATGCGTGCAAAATTTAAGATTGGCGAAAAAGCTGTGTGAAACTGCTAATCTATTTTATTAATATAGTATTATTGATCAATAATACCGCACAGATGTCATATATATACGCACCACGTTGGTGCGATTTTTTTCCTCCGCCGGCGAAAACTTTTTTTTTTAATATTAGTTACAAATAGCATGCAATAGTAGTACGTGGATTTTTTTTATTTCAATATAAAAATAAAATAGCGTAACTAATGAAATAGTTTCTATTATTAAAAAAATAAATAAAATAAATAATTGATAGTTTGATGTAAATAAATATTGATATACATAAAAAAAAATATCAGTTTATTTGTTTGTTTTATTAAGAATAAAGTTTACATATTTATATTTTGCTCTGTCAAGGGTCGATCCAGGTAAAATTTGGGGAAAAATCAATTTAATAAAACGGACCTCTTCACAAAAATCAATTTGATAAAATGGGCCTCTCCACAAAATTCTTTTTACTAAAATAGTTCCTTTTACAAAATTCTATTCCATAAAAACTTACTATTTATTAAATATTTATTATTTTGTGATGTTTTAAAATGTGTAATTTGTAAACAAACAAGTTCACTTGAGAGGAAAATTTCAGCAAAGTGATTGTAAATGTAAAAAGTTTTTGTTAATAAGTACTTTGTTCTAATTTGAGTAACTGAATTTCAACTTTTGTTACAAAATGTTATTTTTCACTAAAATATAATAAATTTCACAAAAGTAACCTTTACTTTTCACAAAATGGGCCCCAAGAAAAATAACTGAACAGATGTGTTACACTCACGCTAAAATGTAAACAAAAGATTGGCGACTGTTTGGATGGCACGATTTCCAAGACTGCGCCAAGCTACTAAATACAAGCTTAATAGCCAGGTTGCCATAAAAGAAAAAACAGTCCTCAAAGTTTGGAGACTTTTTTCTTTTTTTTAACCGATTAAATTTTTTTTTTTTAGCGTGAGTGTAAAGCATGCATCGACCCTTGGCTGTCCTCTTAAAAAAAAAAAAATAAACGCAGTTAAATAAATGTTTCCTAAAAAAACCCACCCTATTACTACATAAAATATTTTACTAAAGTTTGTTTTGTTCTGTTTTTCTGCACCATTTCCAATAATAAAAACAGTTAAAAATACCTAAGGAGTGCTTATTTAGTTTTAAAACAAATTAACAATTGCAGAATTCTGACAAAACAGAGCTTCATTTTTACAGATTTTGTTATATAAGAATTTTAGAATGACCTACATAAATTATTTTTTATGCTAAACCATTAATATGTACTAAAATGTTCCATTTTCAATACAAAATTCAGTACAATCATCATTAAATATATCACTTGCAATAAGCCTGTATTATGCATTGAAATGTATTTATTTCAATAAATTGATTTATCTTTTGTGCCATGCTGTCGAAAATTCAAAGAAAAATTTATGTAAATGGTTTTTTTTGCATCATACTATCCATTTGCATACATTTCACTTAGTTTGGATACTATGATGCAAAATAAACCTTTACATAAATTTTTCTTTCAATTTTCGACAGCATGGCACAAAAGATAAAACAATTTATTGAAATAAAGAACCTTTTTCGAACCTTTGGCGAACGCTTTTTCGCCAATCTTAAATTTTGCACCCATTAAAACATAAGAATGTTAGTAACAAAAAATTATTATAAATACAGGAAATAATCAAGTTAAAAAGCATTCTTACCTGAAGTATTGCAATAAAAATTATGAAATGTGAAATATAAAAATTTAGCAGTCAAGACAAACTAATAAGAGGCAAGCCAAAGCTAAACTATATGAATAAGTGATATAAGCATAAGCAGATCCATAAGCAACCGATTGGTTGGTTGGCATGGCTAGAGACTTTGCCCACTGTATACTAGCAAAAAAACAATTTCTTATTAAAAATTTTGAAATCATAAATACCAATCGAATTTTATACATGTAATTACGAATTTCTCGTTTTTAAAATTAAAGATAATTTATTTTTCGACCAAATGCAGATTAAAAATATGAATTGTTTGCATCCGAACAAGAAAGAAAATAAGGAGACTCATAAGGTTAGACCCCTTGACTCATATTACCTTCATTTTTAACCTCATCGACAAAATTAATACTTTTTATGTACCAGATTGACAATACATTTTTTTATCTCCCGATAGATAAAATTCTTGATTTTTATGCACCCGTTTGATGAAATTTGGGTTTTTTACATGCAAACTTAACGAAATTAATGTTTTTTCATGCCCGATCAACGAATTTTTTTTTTTATGCAAGCGTTTGATGAAATTTGCGTTTCTCATTTGCTAATAAATGAAATTCATGATTTTTACCGACCTGTTTGATGAAATTTATAATATTTTCTCCCCCTATCGAGAAAATTCATGTTTTTTCTGTGCCGATCGATGAAATTCGTGATTTTTGCACATTGATCTACGAAATTCCTGATTTTTATGCTGCAAAATGACGAAATTTGCAATTTTTTAAGACTAATTGGTATCTAATGCAGTTTAGTTCATTCGACTCGATAATTTTTATGCACCTCATCGACAAAATTCATACTTTTTACGGGCCGGATTGACAAAAAAAAATTTATCACCCGATTGCCAAAATTCTTAATTTTTATGCACCCATTTGAAAAAATTTGTGATATTTACGTGCAAACTTTACGGAATTAATGATTTTTTCCTACCCGATCAAAGAATTTTTTGATTTTCATGCGACCGTTTGATGAAATTTGCGATTTTCATGTGCTTATAAATGAAATTCATGATTTTTACCTGCTTGTTCGACGAAATTTATGATCTTTTCTCCCCATGAAAAGATCATAAATTTTCTTTTATGAAAATTTATGATCTTTCATAAAAGATTTTTCTCGATGAACTATCGAGAAAATTCATGTTTTTTCTGTGCTGATCGATGAAATTCATGATTTTTGCACATTGATCAACAACATTCCTGATTTTTATGCTGCAAAATAATGAAATTTGCAATTTTTTCAGAGACTAATTGGTATCTAATGCAGTTTAATTCATTCGACTCGACAAATTTTACGCGCTTCATCGACAAAATTCATACTTTTTACGTGCCGGATTGACAAGAAATTTTTTTATCACCCGATTGCCAAAATTCTTGATTTTTATGCACCCATTTGATGAAAGTGATTTTTACGTGCAAACTTGACGAAATTAATGTTTTTTCATGCGCTAATAAATGAAATTAATGATTTTTACCCGCCTGTTTGACGAAATTTATAATCTTTTCTCCCCCTATCGAGAAAATTCATGTTTTTTCTGTGCCGATCGATGAAATTCATGATTTTTGCACATTGATCAACAAAATTCATGATTTTTATGCTGCAAAATAATGAAATTTGCAATTTTTTCAGAGACTAATTGGTATCTAATGCAGTTTAATTCATTCGACTTGACAATTTTTACACACCTCATCGACAAAATTCATACTTTTTACGGGCCGGATTGACAAAAAAAATTTTTATCACTCAATTTCCAAAATTCTTGATTTTTATGCACCCGTTTGATGAAATTTGTGATTTTTACGTGCAAACTTCACGAAATTAATGACTTTTTCATACCCAATCATAGAATTTTTTGATTTTCATAACGACCGTTTGATGAATTTTGCGATTTTCATGTGCTAATAAATGAAATTCATGATTTTTACCCGCCTGTTCGACGAAATTTATAATCTTTTCTCCCCCTATAGAGAAAATTCATGTTTTTTTGGGGCCGATCGATGAAATTCATGATTTTTGCACATTGATCAACGAAATTCCTGATTTTTATGCTGCAAAATAATGAAATTTGCAATTTTTTCAGAGACTAATTGGTATCTAATGCAGTTTAATTCATTCGACTCGACAATTTTTACGCACCTCATCGACAAAATTCATACTTTTTACGGGCCGGATTGACAAAAAAAAAATTTATCACCCTATTGCCAAAATTCTTGATTTTTATGCTACCGTTTGATGAAATTTGTGATTTTTATGCTACCGTTTGATGAAATTTGTGATTTTTACATGCAAACTTGACGAAATTAATGTTTTTTCATGCCCGATCAACGAATTTTTTAATTTTTATGCGAGTGTTTGATGAAATTTGTGTTTTTCATGCGCTAATAAATGAAATTCATGATTTTTATCCGCCTGTTCGACGAAATTTATGATCTTTTCTCCCCCTATCGACAAAATACATGTTTTTTCTGTGCCGATCGATGAAATTCATGATTTTTACGCTGCCAAATGACAAAATTTGCAATTTTTTCCGAGATTAATTGGTATCTAATACAGTTTAATTTATTCGACTCGACATCGACAGGATATATTGATTTTAGTTTCAAAATTCACCACCAGGGGCCGCTTTCCTCTCTCGGGTTCTATGTGCCCAATCACCACGCAGTATGGCTTATTCGACTTGAAATCCACAGCCTCAAAGATTTCAGCTATATCTGCATAGTACAGAGTGCGCCCCCTGATGGTGGAAGATGGAACTAACGGATTTTGCAGCTAACTCGAGTTCTATAGGTCCGATCACAATGCAGTTTGGTTCGACTCAGCATCGACAGGATATATAGATTTTAATTCCAAGTTTCACTACCAGGGGGCGCTTTCCTATCTCGGGTTCTATGGACCCGATCACGACGAGGTATGGCTCATTCGACTCCAAATGGATAGCCTCAAAGATTTCAGCTATGTTTGTATAGAACAGAGTGCGCCCTCTAGTGGTGGAAGATGGAACTAACGGATTTTGTAGCTAACTCGAGTTCTATGGGTCCCATCACAATGTAGTTTGATTTATCGATTTTAGTTCCAAAATTCACCACCAGTGGGCGCTTTCCTTTCTTGGGTACTATGGGCCCAATCACGACGAGGTATGGCTCATTCGACTCTAAATCGACAGCCTCAAAGATTTCAGCTATGTTTGTATAGAACAGAGTGCGTCCCCTGGTGGTGGAAGATGGAACTAACGATTTTTGTAGCTATGGGTCCCATCACAATGCAGTTTAATTTATTCAACTCGGCATCGACAGGATATATCGATTTTAATTCCAAATTTCACCACCAGGGGGCGCTTTCTATCTCGGATTCTATGGGCCCGATCACGACGAGGTATGTCTTATTCGACTCGAAATCGACAGCCTCAAACATTTGAGCTATGTTTGTATAGAACAGAGTGCGCCCTCTAGTGGTGGAAGGTGGAACTAACAGATTTTGTAGCTAACTCTGTTTCTATAGGTCCCATCACAATGTAGTTTGATTCATCGACAGGATATATCGATTTTAGTTCCAAGTTTCACCACCAGGGGCGCTTTCCTATCGGGTTCTATGGGACCGATCACGACGAGGTATGGCTCATTCGACTCCAAATCGACAGCCTCAAAGATTTCAGCTATGTTTGTATAGAACAGAGTGCGCCCCCTGGCGGTGGAAGATGGAACTAACGGATTTTGTAGCTATGTGCCCCATCACAATACAGTTTAATTTATTCGACTCGGCATCGACAGGATATATCGATTTTAATTTCAAATTTCACCACCAGGGGGCGCTTCCCTATCTCGGATTCTATGGGCCCGATCACGACGAGGTATGGCTTATTCGACTTGAAATCGACAGCCTCAAACATTTGAGCTATGTTTGTATAGAACAGAGTGCGCCCTCTAGTGGTGGAAGGTGGAACTAACAGATTTTGTAGCTAACTCTATTTCTATAGGTCCCATCACAATGTAATTTGATTCATCGACTCGACATCGACAGGATATATCGATTTTAGTTCCAAGTTTCACCACCAGGGGGCGCTTTCCTATCGGGTTCTATGGGACCGATCACGACGAGGTATGGCTCATTCGACTCCAAATCGACAGCCTCAAAGATTTCAGCTATGTTTGTATAGAACAGAGTGCCCCCTCTAGCGGTGGAAGATGGAACAATCGGGTTTTGCCATGCATTTTCATACTTCTAATTGTGTTACTCTCTCGCTGTATAATTTAAAAGTTGAGTCTTGGATTCCTCTCCCTGGGCCACCACCCTCATATTTTTATTGGGGTCCAAGGGGTCTTTTTTAGCATTTCTTTAAAATTTTATTCTAATGATTAATTTATATCCTATGCTTAATTTTGACTAATTGACATTTTCATCAATAACCTTAAAAAAGTAATGATATCAGTACAAAAACCCTTAACGGGTTAAAAGTTGTGACGCAGCACTTTGTTTTGGCTCTATAAATTTTAAATATGGGTCTTAAAAGTAATGATATCAAATTTAAGTGACGCTATGTTAATAATTTTTCTTTAATCATAATTTTCTTTTTAGTTTTATTTATATTCACAGGTGCAATTATTATCTTAATATGAAAAAAATATATAGAACTTATTCGCTGATGCTTTTTCATTCACATCTCTCATGAATTCAAAATATGGGTTTTAAAAGAAATGATATCAAAATTTGAGTGACACCTTGACGTGAATTTAATAGGACTCTTTTAAAATTCAATTTAAATTATTTTTGGTTTGTCTTCTAAAGTATATTTACACATACAAACAATACTTTTAATTTTTCAATACACTTTTAAATATATTACTTTCACTGAGCCTATATTATGTATTGAAATGTATTTATTTCAATAAATTGATTTATCTTCTGTGCCACGCTATCCAAAATCATAAGTAAAATTTATGTAAATGATTATTTTGCGTCATATTATCCACTTGCATACATTTCCCTTTGTTTGGATACTATGACGCAAAATAATCATTTACATAAATTTTACTTATGATTTTGGATAGCGTGGCACAGAAGATAAATCAATTTATTGAAATAAATACATTTCAATACATAATATAGGCTCAGTGAAAGTAATATATTTAAAAGTGTATTGAAAAATTAAAAGTATTGTTTGTATGTGTAAATATACTTTAGAAGACAAACCAAAAATAATTTAAATTGAATTTTAAAAGAGTCCTATTAAATTAACGTCAAGGTGTCACTCAAATTTTGATATCATTTCTTTTAAAACCCATATTTTGAATTCATGAGAGATGTGAATGAAAAAGCATCAGCGAATAAGTTCTATATATTTTTTTCATATTAAGATAATAATTGCACCTGTGAATATAAATAAAACTAAAAAGAAAATTATGATTAAAAAAAAATTATTAACATAGCGTCACTTAAATTTGATATCATTACTTTTAAGACCCATATTTAAAATTTATAGAGCCAAAACAAAGTGCTGCGTCACAACTTTTAACCCGTTAAGGGTTTTTGTACTGATGTGTATATACATATAATTTGATGAAATAACATATACTTAATATGAATATTCTTATAAAGCCCTTCGGAAGATTCTATAAGATATTCATAGTTTTCCAATTTTGCTTTTCCAATTTTTGCTTTTTCACCCTTTTTAAGTATAATTCCTTCAGTGTCCATTCCATTGCCTTTTATGGTGTCTTATCTTTCGTTCTTCACACGTGTATTCCTTTTTAAATATGTATATATATATATATGTATGTATATATATTTCCTTTATACCGATGAGGCATAACTACAGTATTCTGCTTGTATCTAAAAATACATAAAAAATCTTCTTTATATTAAAAACATTGTATAAATGTTTAAAAAGAAAATTGTTTGTGTATATGAAAGAGTGAATAGGTTGCCAGAAAATATGTTGCCAAATTTTCTTCTCTTCCCATTTACATTTTCTCTATCTTGCTAAAGTCTCTATAAGTACCAAATTTTGTTTCTACATTAGAGTGATGTAAAATTATCCTTTTTGTTGAATAAATTTCATTCGTTTTTTAAAAGACATTAAATAAGTTAACTTAACGCTAAATTTTTTTTTTCTTTAATTTAATAATTTTATCTAAAGAGCAAGTTAATGACAATTTGTTAATAAAAATAATAAATTACAGAGAGCAAACAAAATATGAATAGCAATTGCTGTACTTGCATAATTTAACTGGAATACAAGGATTCTCTCACTTTTCTTTGAGCTACTCGAACAAATGATCTGTTTACCACATCATTTCCTGGGTTTGCGACACTAAAAAATTTTGCATGTTATATCACATTTTGCCGATCAAAATTCAGCAAACAGCCATTAGCAGTTTTTCAACCTCTCATTTTTTTCTAGTGGTTAAAAGTTGTCTTTCTCTTCGTTATAGTCACTTACAATTGTTTATCTCTAAATAACCATAGTTACATTAAAACAGCTTTTGAAAAATAATGTAAAAAAAGAAGTTTCGATTCTGCTTGGTCAGTTTGTGAAAAAATTGTCTGCAATATCTGATGAGTAATATGCATTAAGCAATTTTTTTAGCATTAATTACAAATAGAAAATAATAGAGAAAATCAAATTTTCCTCATTTAATGGAGATACCTCTTAAACGAAGCCACATTAACGAGAGTGCACTGTAATTCAAACAGCTTTATCAGAGGTATTTCTATATTTGTAGTTATATAGAAAATACTTATATGCAAAGACTTTATTTTGTCCACTGTATGGTTTACTCATTGAAAATAACAGTAATTTTTAGATATGAAAATTTTACATTCATCTTAATATATTTTTCTTCTTGTAGGTTACATTCCACTGCTGCTTTTAATCTTTGGATAGAATACTGTGACTGACCTTCCATATCTTCATTTACTACTTTTGAAAGGAAAGAAGAGTGATTGCTTTACTACTTGCTGTTCCACCCTGATAGCATTCTTGACTGTTTGCTTACTGCATTAAACATCCATCTGCAAAATTAATTCTTGAAACAACATATACGTTTTTGATTATTGTTATTTTAGACTAAACTATCATGTGCATCTATATTCATTAATATTTTTTGAAGTGAAAGAATAATTTCTATATCTACTTTGATCATATTAGCAAACTTAATTGTTGAAAACAACTGAATGTTTTATGACGTATAACTACAAGAATAAAGCAATTGAAAGATTTTCTCCTGCTCAATCTCCTACAATTTTTATTTCTTGAAATAACAAATTTGTAGATGCATTGAATATTTCATTAGAGATAATAATGAATTATATTCTGGAACCATCCCTCGAACATGTACTCCTTGTTAAGGTAGCTGCTATATTATGGAATCAAGATGATGTGAAGGATTTATTGACAGAATTTCATATTCCTTCATATCGTAGAGATTTTATGTCAGAATGGGAGAAAGTTGAAGCTATAGCAGTAAAGAGAGTAGAAAAGCTTCCACTACCAAAACAGATGAAAGAGAAAATATTGTGTTTTATTAGACCTGTAGGTTTACAAATTTATGAATGGAGAGATTTCCATGACTCTTGTGAAGTTAGAGTAGAGCTACCAGATGAATTTTGTTGGACGCCACAAGGAACTATAGATAGAAAGAAAACAGCAAAAATAATGATTAAAGATGAGAGCTTACATGCTACCACACGTTATAAGTTGGCGTGTATTTATTGCTTAGAGGA
Source organism: Maratus michaelseni (assembly GCA_963931845.1). NCBI lineage: Eukaryota > Metazoa > Arthropoda > Arachnida > Araneae > Salticidae > Maratus > Maratus michaelseni. Next base: position 321,860,178 of record OZ007595.1, on the reverse strand, counting down.
TGACATTCCAAAATTATGGGAAGAAATATCTGAAGGTCGCAGAACATATTTCTTCATTCAAACTGAAGTGAATATAATAGAAATGGTTGAATTTTGGACGTACTATATGAAGAGAGATTTGCGTAAGGTGAACAATATGATTGAAGAGAGAATGGGTCGCAGGTGTTCTTATCAATTTGCATTTGCTCTTGCTACAAGTGATGGTAATGAAGTGGCTACTGAATATTTCTTGCAAAAGTTAACTGCTGCGGAAAAAGAAGAATCATTGGTAGAAATCATGGAAAATATTGATTCTGATGTGTTATGTTTTCTACTCTCTCAATTAGATGAACAGCAACAATTAAAAGTATTTAAAAGGAAATCTTGTGAAATTTTGGCAAATTTGTTAGTTTGGCCTTTTCAAAATTTCTTTATGGAAACAACAAACCATATGTGGGATGTTCTTTCGAAACAAGATTATGTGTTTTTGTTGCACAAAATCACCAATAAAATAAAAGATGGCTATAAAGATTTCAATTATCAGAAACTTTTTGGGGAATTTTGGAAGCAAAGCCCCAATGATTACAAAAGACTCTGTTTAAGTGAAGGCATGTTTTATTTTACAATAAGAAATCTGTTTGAGATTAGAGATGAAGAGAACATCAGGTTGATTTTCCAAGATGCAACCCTTGAAAGTAAAAGGGATCTTTTCTACCATTGTTGTACAGATGATATTTGCATGAACTTGATGAATGGCAAAAATCACTCAAGTTTACTCAAGTACTTTATCAAAGAATGTTTACCTTCGAAGGATGAAGTGATTGCATTTAAAAAGAGGTTTAAGAGTGGTGATCTATGGTTTGGTGAAATTGGAAATGACCTCCAGATCATCCACATTTTAGATGAGGTAGTTTGCGAATTCAAGAAACGAAAATGTGAGGAGGGTAACACTAGTAAAGCTAAGAAAGTGTAGTGCATAATTCAATGACATGACACCTTGTGCAGAGATGTAGTTAGAAAAGTATTGCATTTTATGTACCAAGAAAAATCCAACTTTGTTTTCATAAAAGATATGTTTAATTAAAATTTATTTTCTTCAATTGTTGTAGTTTGAATGAATGTTTATTTTAGGTGTTTTTAAGCATTTATTCAGGGTAAAAAAATACTATTTATATGTTAATGTTTAACTAAATGTAGAAGTAAATTTTAAATTGCCTTTTTGGAAAAATGTGAGAATTCAAACCCAATTCATGTAGACAGATATATTATTTAAAATGCTATTTCAGTTTTTTTTTTTTAAATTCATTACTTTTTTTCATTTGTTATGAGTTATTAATATAATCTACATAACTAAGTGTTGGATTCATTTTAATAGCTTTTGTTTCATTATTATCAAACTGTGAGCTTTATTTTTCATAATTTGATTTAGACCTTTTCTAATAAATAACTACCATCAAAAGAAATTTTAATATCAAAATCTTACATTTTTTAGCAAATTTATTACTATATTTCTGAATAATGTTGGTTACATATTCATATGGAAAATTACTTTAATTTGATGGTAAATTAGTGCTGTTCCTATTTCGTTGTTTTAAAAGATTTTAGGAGTAACACTTCCTCACAACTATAAATTCCCATGAATATCAAGGATTCATTCTATGTGTCACACTTCAAGGGCGGTGAGTGATCCACATATACTACAGAAAGAATTTTGTATAACAATATATTTTTTAAATATAAATATGTATTAGAGGTGGTTTCATTTTTGTTTTTTCTCTCCACTTAACAACTCTATTCTTTGATACATTTCCAAAATTGTATTTATTCAGAAATACATGAGAATTGCAGACATTACTTTTTAAGAACCAAAAAATCTAATACATTTTTATTTCACCATAAATGTGGTATATCTTAAATTATATTCAATTGCTCCCTCATAACAACCTTTCCCTGGCTGTGAATTCCTAAAATTGGCTCTAAGATTCCTTAATTAAAAATATAAAAACTAAAATCTGAAATCGATTGAATGCCTTTGTATCCGAATAAAACCTACAACTTTTGCACATTAATGCAAGAAGATGAATTTGTGTATGTGTTAGAAAATTTTCAATTTGGATATAAGATTTAAAATATGATCATCAAGACATGTGTGATTCCATTCCAAAAAAAGAAGGAAGTCGCTACCCCCCTTATCCTCTTTAAATGGTGTGCTGGATTCGATTTGGCATAAAAAAACGGATTTGTAGCAGCCACAAAACTTGCCTCAGGCTAAGAATATAGTATTATCATGCAAAAATAAGTCCCTTTAATTTATATATTTTTATTTTGTCTGCAATTATTTTTTATGAGGAAACTTTTACTTTTGGAACCAGTTCTGAAACGGAAAGTGTCCTCAGAAAAAAAATAATAAACTGCAATCAAAATAAAACAAGTTGGAAATTGTGTGTCAAACGTGACAAATGAGGTGCGTTCGTACTATAGCTAGTTAATATTTAGATAATGATGTTTTTTAATTCTGTGAAATGAATTATATCGTCTGCAGATTAATTTCTGTTATTAAATAAGTATGTCTGTCGCTTGACGATTAAATCTTGGAAGCTCCTATAAGAAGAAAGCACCGATTTAAAGAAAAATTCAAATTTCTTAATAAATGTTTTTATTAATATTTTCTAAAGTTTTGATTCGATTTTCACAAAATTTGAAATGTCTTGCCAAAATTCTGCAAAGATAATATATCTTAAATTTCAAACCATTCGCTTGGGTAGTTTTTGTGTTGTTATATGTGGACGGACAGACCAGACGACGACAATAGGTGCTACATATTTATATAATTACGAACGCACCTAAAAAGTACAAAGATACACGGTTAGATATCAACTTTAGGTAACCTATGCAAAAGAAAATCAATTTCAAATGCTGAAATACAAACAAAAAATTTGAAAAGGGCACTGCCATTGGTTAAAGATTAGATAGTGTGTGTGTTCGTGTTACTAGCGTTGGCTCATAAACCTATAATTATTAACTGATTGACTGACTCCAAGTCGGTCAAATATGCAGATATTTTTTAAGACATTCTATAAACTCTATAGATGAGGTTTTGATTAACTGAAAGAATTCATGAAAGAGATTGTTTCTCAGTTCATCGTTTGATCAATAGAAAGGTAACTAAGAGCTTCAATAATGGTTACAAAAGTAATGAGTAACCTATGGAACATGGCGATATATTTTCGGCACATTATTGATTGAAGTTCTAAATCATAACACACTGAAATTACACAAATTTAGTCTACCTGAACTTGTCAGTTAATTGAGGGGAGTCGGGGCAAGAGATTGCAAACCACATTTTTGAACTTCTGAGATATTTCTATTTGTAAATTTGATCAAATACTCAAATCAAGATATATAACCTAAAGTTTTTTCGCCAATGTCTTAGTAACATTTTAGGTATTCTGAGTAACAATGTGGCAATTACTTTAATGATATTACTGTTACATTTTTTGTAAATTAGCTATCTTCATCGGAGCATAAACATCTCGGGCAAAAACAAAACCTGTCACATACGCTGTCACAAAGTGACACTGCACTGTAAAAAATGACCAGTGTTTCTTATTTTATGAAAATATACTATAACCACGAACGAAAATATAATATAATCTTCTGAGTTTTCCGAAAAGCGTCCTTCATTGTCGTTTGAATCCCCAGAAACCAATACATTTTCAAAATTTAAAGAATTAACAAAGTATTTATCGCTGCCCGTATTTTTCAGAAACGTTTCCGAAGGGTTTTTATAGTGTATTACTTAGTGTCCTAAGCCTGGAATACCTGTTTTTCGAATGTCATCGCCAAGTAAACGTTTTCAGTCGCATAAGTTAATTTATACATGAAAGAGTAAAGAAATAATCTTAATTTTAATGTTATTGTTAACACTGTTAATTTTGCATGTTTGTCTGCTAAACAAATTTTTGAGAATGAAAACGTTTATTTGAGAATTGATAGCATTTAAAGAACAGATATTCCAGGCTGAGGACACTATAAAAACCCTTCGGAAACGTTTCTGAAAAATACGGCAGCGAAAAATACTTTGTTTTTATAAATACTTCTTTAAATTTTGGCAATGTATAGGTTTATGTGGATTCAAAAAACAAAGGAACACGCTATTCGGAATTTCGGATAACTCAGAAGATTATATTATATTTTCGTTCGTGGTTATATTATATTTTCATAAAATAAGAAACATCGATCATTTTTTAGAGTGTAGTAACAAATTATATGTTAGATTTAAAATTTAAGCAAAAATATCGTTAATAAAATTATTGTAACTTAGAATTTGATTCCAAACCTGTAAAAATTGTTAAAACCCGAGCTTATGTAATACTATTTAATAAGATGGTATTGGTCATTCTACCTATGCCTGAGAGTCATTTATTTTTCGAAAATGAATAATGTGAAAAGTTTAAATAGAGACTGCTTGTCAAGCAATTCCACTTCAGCTTGCATTCACATTAGAGTAAATACATATGAACTTGATATCATTAATTTATATTTAAGATGCAAAGTGTGACTCAGCCAAATTGCACCACTGTAAACGGCATGACACAAATTCATTCTTTATAAATCTAAACTAATTTGTGCTCTTCATGTGTGTGGAGGGGAGGAGTATCATTCAAATTCTTATTACATTCTGCATTATTTGTTGTGAAATCTTCTAAGGGAGGGATAAATGCAAACTTACAACTATATGTTTTAATGGGACTTTTTTAAACAGCATTTTCTGAAAAATACTTTGCTTTTATGAAAGAACTGAAATCGTTCTACTTATTGAAATCTGAATAAGAAAAACTTCATTTATTCTGGTTTTACAGATCCTTCCAACTGTGCGAGATGCCACATACTTTAGCAGTAGCTTCTTGCGTTTTCATAAATATATCTTTGATTTTTGCTTCAGGATTGGAAGCAACAAGCTCTTTCAAATATTTATAGACATGATAAACAACTTTCTTTGACTGTTTTCTAATATCAGGACTAACAGCCATAATTAAAATGAACAGAAAATCAAAGAAGGTAATTTATTCGAAGAAAACAGAGGAAGTAATACTGATCTCTGAAGTGGGGTAGAGAAAATGAGAGCGGTCAATCAGTCACGTGAGCTGTTACCATAGTTACTGACCTAAGATAAGGGTTGCGGGGTTGACCTTGAATAGTCCTTTTTTCTTACGGTAAAATGTAAAAAATGGAGTTAAACACGTATTTCAACGATTTTGCTGCCAACATCGATTATGAACTTGATTATGGAAGATTAGACAAATAAGACAACTATTGCTGATTTTTTTATTAGATATTTTGCGTGACATTTTTTCAAAGAAAAGTCTTTTTTTTTAATTTCATATTTTATAAATTGTTTTGTGCTTTTCTTTGTTAAAGATTTGATTTTAATTTTTATACTAAATATAGTACATTTCCTGGACTTCTCAAAATACAATTTTTGGAAGTACAGATTTGCGATTTAAATACTGATCGCCTCTAGTGATTGCTGTATAATCAGTTTATAGGCATGAAACCCACGGGGCTCTGTTAAAATGACAGTCATTTTAATGATTTATGCATGCAAAATTCACAGGGCCTTGTCATAGTGATCGCTATATTAACGATATATAGCTGAGAAGTACACAGGCGCCCGTTATATTGATCACCGTATTAACAATTTATAGGAGTGAAACCACAGTGCCCATTTACAATGATCGCCATGTATCTTATGCTATCTCATTTTTGTATGTTTTATCTGAAAGCCGTCCCATTCCCATGGGCAGCGCCGAGCGTGTCTTTGTCAGGGGGCTAATGAAAAAGAGTATTATTTATGTCACGAAATCTTTATTTACGTGCTTTATTTATAAATTTATTGGTTATTTTCATATAGTTTAGTGTATTTTATTTATATTTTTCTGTTTGCATGTAAAGCGCACGTTTTGGTTCTCAAGCAAAGTCCGGGCTAATGCGGCAAAATGCAACTTGGGCCTACAAGTAACCAGATAGACGGGTGAAGACCGGCTAGTTAATAAATGCCTATTTAAAAAAATTAGAAGAATTCGTGGGTTTATCTGATAGCCAAAATATAACATATTAAAATTTCAGCTTTGCTAAAATGATGTGAATATGACCCCCTATATTACCTGTAAATCAGGGTCTGACACGGTCTTAACAACGTTAAAACGGTCTGGCAATAATGGCTTAATATCACGAATAGTTAGCAGAGACAAGTGTTATAAACAAAATTCATGCTAAAATAATGTAATTTTGTCACTTTTTCACCTGCATTGCCCCTTTCCTCACAGGTATGCAATGTCTCTCACGAGCCAGACCAACCCCATGCGTAAAAAAATAATATATAGAAAAATGAGCCTTGCTAAAATCACGTGTTTTCTGACGTTGCTAGCTCTTAAATTATTAATATCCTATTATCATTAAAAATCTTTAAAAGTCGTTTCTTTTATTAAGGGCTAAATTGATAAAAAATTTAGCTATAGAACATTTGGAGGTGCTCGGGCCCCTTTCTTCTTCCTTATACACTATATTTCCAATGATGACTGGTCACTTGCGATTTTAGACGTATTGTTAAATATCTGAAAAGCTACATGAGGAATTATCCTGAAACTTCTGGAGTGTAAACAACATGATAGACGTCATATATTTCCGCGAAGATTTTTTCCCGAAACCCCATTAGGGGCCGTCAACAAATTGAAGAAAAACGAATATATTTTGGATAATCCTGTAAAAACTAATATTGCAAAAGCATTCAAACTGTAGATTATGATTAAGTGGCTTCTTAACATAGTGTAAAACAAAGTCGCTTTTTCTGTCCCTATATCCCTATGTACGCTTAAATCTTTAAAACTACGCAACGGATTTTGATGCGGTTTTTTTAATAGATAGAGTGATTTAAGAGGAAGGTTTATATGTATAATAACATCCATTAAATAGTGGAGAAATACTGTTATTTTATAGGGTTTAAGTCGCTTTTTCTGTCCCTATATCCCTATGTACGCTTAAATCTTTAAAACTACGCAACGGATTTTGATGCGGTTTTTTTTTAATAGATAGAGTGATTCAAGAGGAAGGTTTATATGTATAATAACATCCATTAAATAGTGGAGAAATACTGTTATTTTTGAGGTTTTTAATGTGATGTCGTAAATAATTTCATTTTTTCCGCTTATACATTGCAAACGCAGGCTGAACCCTACAAGATTTATCAAAATAATGTACTAATTATTGTACACATTAAAAAGGTCTACAGAAAACACAAAGAGATGAAGGTTTTCAAGGTTAACCCGAAGCAAAGCGAGGGAGGGACGCTAGTATTATAATAATTTGGGTTCATTTTTATGAAGATAGAATGTATACTCGAAGAGAAATTCAGGTTTTAATAAAAACAGTCCCAAATTTTATCAAGTTTTTTGCTTATAATTTGCAGAGTTTTTAATATAAAAACAAGTTATTTTCAGAAAATATGACAAGCAAAATTGTACACAATACCCTGCTATCAGAATTAAAAAATAATAATAATTGTATGAAAAATGAGTAGGTTTACTAAATATTGTTTCACTGCGCATGCGCGAATTCAATCAAAATATATTGTGCATAATATATTAGCTAAATGTATAGACCAACGTTTATGAATGTCTAAAAAACATAGCTTGAAAATTCTGATAGTAATCGTCGATAGAATAAGCTCGAAATTCGCTGTTCCCAAAAGGAAGCAAAAAGATGAGGGGTTGTATCAAATATAGAATGAGAGACACTTCATTCTTATTATGTCAACTTTCATAAGCTAGTATATTTGGATACAACCTGTCATCTTTTTGCTTCCGTTTGGGAACAGCGAATTTCGAGCTTATTCTATTGAGGATTACTATCAGAATTTTCAAGCTATGTTTTTTAGACTTTCATAAAAGTTGGTCTATACATTTAGCCAATATATTATGCACAGTATATTTTGATTGAATTTGCGCATGCGCAGTGAAACAATATTTAGTAAACCCGCTCATTTTTCATACAATTTTTATTATTTTTTTTAAGTCTGATTGCAGGGTATTGTGTACAATTTTGTTTGTCATATTTTCTGAAAATAACTTGTTTTTATATTAAAAACTCTGCAAATTATAAGCAAAAAACTTGGTAAAATTTGTTTTTATAAAAACCTGAATTTCTCTTCGAGTATACATGCTATCTTCATAAAAATGAACCCAAATTATTACAATAAGCCACTTAATCATAATCTACAGTTTGAATGCTTTTGCAATATTAGTTTCTACAGGGATATCCAAAATATATTCGCTTTTCTTCAATTTGTTGACAGCTCCTTATGGGGTTTCGGGAAAAAATCTTCGCGGAAATATATGACATTTATCATGTTGTTTACACTCCTGAAGTTTCAGGATAATTCCTCATGTATCTTTCCAGATATTTAACAAAACATCTAAAATCGCAAGTGACCGATCATCATTGGAAATATAGTGTAGATGCCCTTGTATATTAATACCAACTTATTCCCATCGACTCTGCCTTTGTGTTAAAAAGAAACATCCAGTGAAAGTTGTTTCAATAATCAAAAACCCTTCAGACTGTTATACTTTTTCATAAAGTTAGACTTTATTAATCAGCAGATACAGTGAAAGTCTATCAAATAGGTGATGCACATGTGGAAGGTTTTCAGAAAATACACAACAGGAGATAAACTCAATAACTTTAATGATGATAAGTTTATTTACAAACGAAAAAAACAATCAGCATAACTTTGCCGAGTCAAATTAAATGAATATAATGAACAAACTCAATTCAGATGTAACTGTTAGCAGTCATCATTACATAGAAAGCCTATGATGCCAAAATAAATTTTATGTGGTGAATAAACAAGTACACTGCTATTCCAGCTAATGAACTGAGAGCTAGGCGTGAAGTGAATAAAATGCATTAATATCTGTAAGAAATAAAATGCTTGAAAGTTAAATTTGTAGAAAGCTTTTGATTAACATTTCAATATTCCCCTCCCACCCTAATATTTGTATGTAAACAATGCTTATTTATTCCTTTCATTTTATTAAAATAGGGATTGAATCTTCTAAAAGTCAAAACACTCATTAATACAACTTATTTTTATTAGAAAGAATGACTTTAATAAAACCTGCAAGAAATTAAACTTTATATCACGTGCCAGAGCTGTTTACACAGAGATAATCAGCAGAAGCTTTCAAAATGTTATTTGTTTTCATTGATATTTTAACAATTATGTTATCTTCCATATGCAAAATGCAATATTTAAAAAAAATGTCAACAATTAAATCCTATTTCATCATTTTTTATTATTATCGCTCGTAGTGCCTTTTTTTTTAATTGTTATATTACGGCTGTTTGTTCTCAAATCCAAATCGGCTACTTTATGATATATTTTTCAATTCATTTTTGTTCAGAAAGGCATGAAATTGGCAATTATTGCTATTCAGAAACTATGTAATTGAAACACGTTTTCCATTTTTCTGGTAAACGGAAAATATCTTTCAGAAAATACTGTCAAATTTGGCGTTTTGAACCGAATTCCTGTACTTGACAGCCAGAGAAAAAAGGAAATCGTGTCGTCATGTGACACATATCGCTTGTAACTGGATAAGTAATTTATTTATCAAAATATAAAAACTAATTTTGATTCCAAATTGCTTCCATGGTCATGCCTGCCAATTTTATGCCTTTGCGTTTAAAAATGAGTCTGAAAATGTGTCAGGAAGTTTCGCGTTGTTGAGCAAGTCATTTGAGAACCATCTTAAGTTGCGATCAGACCGCATTCTTCTACAGAGGTTCGTTTGTTGGCTTTTTTGATGTGGTGAGTCGTTTTTAGCATTTTAAAATTGCAGTTCTTTGGATTTAAAAATGTATCAGAAAGTTTCATTTTATTAAGCAGGTTATTTAAAAACCACCTTAATGATTACTAGAAATACACAAATATTTATTAGCAAAACCAGTTCATTTTGTAGAAGTAGGAAATTACGGTACATCTCTATTATCCCGTCGACCACTTTTCATAACAAAAAATTATCACAAAACTGTAACGCCAAATAAACGGGAGAACGTTGCCATTGGAATATCAAAATAAATAAATTTATAAAATACAAGAATTTAAGGACACAATTGTTATTTTAATTAATAAAAATAACTAATAAATCAGTAAAACATAATGAAAAAGACATGCAAATGTCGAATTAAAAACCACTTGATGGCATAACAAACACATATAATGCTTCTGACATCCAGTAAATGGGACTGCATTTATGGCGTTTAATCTTACAGTTTGGCGATAGTTTTTTTTTAATATGAAAAGTGGTCGACGGGATAATAGAGAAGTACCGAAATTACATATATGAAATAAAGAATTTTTTATATTTCTTTGTTATAAAGGCACACACAACCAATTTTTTTAATATTTATACAATTTATTTACTTATACAGAATTCTTATCTGTTATTATATACAAACAGAAGTAATTTACCTAATACGAATCAGAAGCAATTTTTTAATACATATCATAAACACGCTTACTAGTTCATTAGTATTGTTTTCACAATTGTTTATAACATTTGACAATAAATTGCACGTTCTTAGTGCCAAATTGCACCAAGCTTTTTAAAATAAGCTTTTTTTTATTTTATTTTTATTGGTGTATTTAAAGGTATAATTTCTTTTTTTTTTTTCAATTAAAAATCGTAAAACCTTGATGAGCTGATAGAAATACTCTATTTATTTTTGGTTTTAATCCTATTAATAATATATTTTAATTAATGTTCAGGGTTTTTTTTTCTTATGGCTTGATTACTGCATTTGCTTATTTTGTTTTCAGCCTCTCGTGTTTTGCTCATTTTTTTGTTCTACTTTATAAAACACTAATAAAAGCATTTTTTAAATTTTATTTTCTAATTTTTCATCTTTAATATTACATGATTCATTACTATAGCAGATAATTTATATGCTTCATTATAAAAACTAAACTCACTTATCCACAAGATAATGAAATTATGTACATTGTATTATGACATGCAACACTGCACTTGATTGAACATGGTATTATGTTTATTACATTATTGGCATTAAATGATTATACATTTTGTTAATCGTAAATGGGCTACAGGAAGATAAACAAGTTACCAATTTAATTGTGCAATTGATATACTTAAATACTTTTAAAAATATATTTTTTTAAAACCATTCATAGTTATTAAGGTAAGGTGTTATGTCAATATAAACAGCTGATTGAACAATGCTTAAATAAAATAAAGAATGCTGACAGAAAATATCATAATCTTAACTAGCAAATCATGCTAGTCATCTACACAATTTCAAACACAGTAAGTAAATAAAATAAATTTTATGCTCCTTCCCCCAAAAAATGCATTTGAAATATATTCTTTGTAAAATTTGGTCACATAAACTAGCTTTTTGTTCTATTTCACTCTGTGGATTTAAAAATATAGATAATAAAGAAATATATTTCATTTCTAAAAATTATTTTTTCATAAGTTAAAAAAAGTCTCCCCCCCCCCCCCCCCAACACTGATGAAAATAAAATTAAATATTCTTTTACCTTTATGTTAATTTCAGATTTCTATGAAAAGTCAAGTGTAAAGTGTATTAATACAACTTTATGAAAAAAAAAAACTTACAAGCTAAATGTTTAAAAGCTGTCAATCACTATATTTCAGTATATAGCAACATACTATGACCCCCTCCCCCCCTTTATTTTCTTAGTATATTTCTACATAAATATCAACTAATATTTATTCATCATGCATCTTACTATAATAATGATAAAAAAATCAAACATTCTTTTCAAAAATTAATTAATACAACTTTTTTTTTAAAACATGAATCTAAAATAAAAGACATATTTTTAATTGTAAATAAAGTAAAAAGAGTGGGTTAATTAAAATCCCCCCCCCCCCCCCCAAAAAAAAAGAGAAAAAAAATTAACTTTACTCATTATTTGTTTTACATTTAACATGCAGTTTATAAATACATGAAAGTAGGGGATTTTTCTTCTTTTGACATTACTGCAACAATTCCTATAAAATCAAGAATTATTATTATTATTATTATTATTAATTTTTAACTCTATTTTCAAGTTCAAATCTTAATTAACAATCATAAAATTTCTGATGTTTTGTATAAGTGATTAATGCTACATAACACATGAATAAAAGTTTCACATTCCTAATACATGAACATTTTTTCTCCCCAAAAAAAAGGAAAACAAAGTTTCATAAAAACTATTCTTAATGAATACAAACCCCTAAAGTGAAATAACTTTAAATAATGTTGAATAAATAATATGTATATATTATTTTTTTAAGCTGAAAATTTGATTCATGTAGCGATGAAATTGATTTTGTAACTGTACTAAAAAGATTTAACTAAAAGTATGTTTTTGAGTATATTTTCAATGGTATTTTAATTTTTAGATTATCATACTATATAATATGCAATATTAAACAAAAAACTGTCAGTAATTAAATTTTACCAAGTATTTTCTATTCTATATTTTGCATGTTATTTTAAAAATATTGCAAATGCGTAAACGTTTAATAACAATAGAAAATGGCTACTATATTTGAAAAGATGATTTCAAGAAACTTTTTGCTTTTCATATATATTCGAATATAATTCTTACATATTGATTGATTATTCTCTTAATAAGATTCGAAGATTATAAAAGAAATAAATGTACATTTTAATGTAACTGTGACTTTTAATTTAATTTATTTATTTTTACGTAACTGGTACATATTTTTTTTAAAAAAGAGAGTCCAATAAAAAAAATTAAATTTGATTACTGTTTCCATTTTTTTTAATGTATGCATAATTATTTAAAAGATAACATTTTTTTTAACGCAGGAGTTGTATAAGGTAACAACAGCAATAGATGGATAAGGATTTAAAAAGAAAAGAAAAAGGCAATTATTATTATTATTTTGTCCACCATTATTTCAAAACAATGACCTTCATCGCAGATTCTTACAAATTTTTGGGGGTAGATTGATTTAGAGATAGTGGTAGAGAAAATAACAAAATCCGCAAGCCTGTTTATACACTGTAAAAAATTTCCAACCCTTTTCCGTTTCGTAAAAGATAAATTTCCTTTACGATACGGAAAACAGCCGATAAAATAATTATTCCGAATCACAACAGAAAGGTTTTCTACAGTCATAAAAATAATCTATTTATATCGGATTAGTTTCCGAAAGGATGGAAAACAGCTTTCTCCGGACTTACTGCGCAGTCTCGCTCTCTGCTGACGTATGAAAGGCGTTGCGTCACGTGATTGATAACAGAACAGAATCGAGTTTTTGGATGAAGATGGACGCCATGTTTTTAAATATTGGACAACTGCTCTACGTACTTCTAACTTCGCAATAGTTTTACCTCTGGTAGGAGTCTGGTTTTTGCGGAGTAAGACAGCTGTATAGGAATAAAAAGCTGCTCACCGGGCCCATGGGCCAAACCAACAACAACAACAACAACTTCGCAATGGTAAGTACTAAAATTTATGTGATTTTTAATATTTTGGATTTGATATGTACATATATTTATAGTGCATGATTATCAAATCGAATAACATGTTTAAGGAGCTGCGTAGCCTGAAATAAAATGCATGTTATCTTATTTCTCGCTCAGTTTATTTTTTATGAGAAAAATATCCCCGAAGTAAAAAATATTTTGATGTGCCAGAAATTTCTAACTTAGATATTATCTTAATGAAACTTATTTTTTGTAGGCTGTTTTTTTAAATAGTTTTTAACTTATTCTAAATTAAATTCCTTGTTTATTTGTTTAATTCTGTAAGACATCCAGTGTTGAATTCAGGGGGTTGGGGGACAGTCCCCCCCCGGAGCATTGAAATGTCCCCCCGGAAGATTTCACATTTTATGCTTTTAATAGTCAAAACGTGCAATCCCCCCCGGAACCACAGAAATCCCTCCTGGAGAAAAATGTCTGAATTCAACACTGAAGACATCAATAACATACCTTTGATCTTAAAATAAATTGATGATATTTTTCTATGTTCGATGGTATATCAGAATCATATTGTCTTTTTTCAGGTACTGCATTATTATAGAATCAATTTTACATTTTATTATTTGTAGGGATGTAACGAATAGTGATTTGGCCGAATAGCCGAATACCGAATATTCGGCCAAGTTTTAGCCGAATACTGACTTTAAAAAAAATTATTTTATTTGTTTATTTATTTATTTTTTCCAATTTTAAAATCAAAAATTAAATTAAAGACTAATTGAAATAAATTTTTTGTTTGAGTGTTCAAAAATCATAACAGCTGAATGTATGTAAGCACGGTATATAGTGAACGTTTGTTTTCTGAAGCTGGTAATATATATGAAACCAAACGAAACAGACTTCTTCCTGAAAATGCTGAAAAGTTATTTTTGCATCACAATTTCAGGCTTTACAGTGATAAATAATTTTGTTACCCCTGTATGTTATTTTGAAGTAACTCATTAAATGTTTTTTTAGTATAGGTAATAGTTTTTTTCTTTTCAATGTATCAAACTCATTAGTTCGTTTAATCAACATCTAATGTTTAATTTTTAATTAGTAAAGTAATTATATAGTCATATATTTATTATTTAAAAGTAAAACTAAAAGCTAGAAAAATGATTTAATTTGTGAAAGATTAAGCATTTTTACAAGACAGTAAAATATTTGTTTTTAATATTTATGAATTTTATTGTTTAAGAAACTTATCATCATTATAAATCAGATTAAAAAAATCTATATATTTAAAACGCTAAGCGTTTTCTTTCGACAATCCGTGAGAACAAACTACTGCATCAAATGACATCATTCTTTTTTTAAATGAAAGATATTTGAACACAGATTTGTTATCGTGCATTCGTTTGTTCGAAAATTTAATTAATTAGCCGTAATTTTCAATTAAACTTTTACTTCTGCTTATGACGTCAAAGTCGACAACTCTCACTGTTGCAAGGCATAGAGTTCATTCTCTAAACTCTGTGGTTCGCCAATCTTTTGACATTAGGTAATATCAACTAGGTAATATTGTAACATCTATATATTTAAAACGCTAAGCGTTTTCTTTCGACAATCCGTGAGAACAAACTACTGCATCAAATGACATCATTCTTTTTTTAAATGAAAGATATTTGAACACAGATTTGTTATCGTGCATTCGTTTGTTCGAAATTTTAATTAATTAGCCGTAATTTTCAATTAAACTTTTACATTTGCTAATGACGTCATAATCGGTTAACGCCCACTGTTGCGAGAGGCCGAGTTTATTCTCTAAACTCTGTGGTTGCGAAAGAGGAAAAATAAATATTAAAAGCACGTGGCTTTTAGGCCGAATTTTTTAATTTGCAAGTTAAATTTTGGTAAAAATATTTATCCGCGTGTTTTATAAGCGAATAAAAAAGCATATTTATTGTGACGTCACGGGAATATTGTCCATTCGGTTTATTTTATCATTATGCGTTATAACTTTGTTGATGCCATTTTTTCATTACAATTAAATACAAAATATATTTTTATTTGTTAACATGGTGCTTAAGCATAAAAATAACGTATACAAAGTACGTAAAGTTTGCGCTGGTGAAAATGACGTTATACTTAGCATGAAATGCATTTTAACATTGATAAAAGTAAAAAGAAAAATTTATACGATTGTGTCAACATGACGTATTTTTAACTGATTTTGCAACTTTTAATTTTAAAGATTAGAACTGGAGCCTTTATTGGTTGCTTCATCTTGATTGCATACCTTGATTACATGTTACCAATTACTTTTTTTTAATTATAGGTTAGAAAATTTCATTTTTTAATAAGAAAATCACAAAAGTAAAGGATTTCAGAAAAGTTAAAGTTATTAAAAATAGTGCTATAGTTTTAAAAAAAATGAAATAATGATTGCATTTTTAGCTGGAATAAACAATGTAAAGCTAATTATTTTAGAGGAATTATTTTGGTAGGTTAATATGAGTTCATTTAACAGTTCCTTATTAGCGGCAAAGTCATATTTCTTTCACTGTGAATTTCTCTTTCGATGTCAAAAAATTGTTTTCTACTTCGATTTTCCTAACCATCATATAAAGTGAATAATAATAATAATAATAATAATAATAATAACAGTGATAAATCAAAAGATCAGATTATCCATAAGATAGAGCATTTTGGCGCAAAAAAAATCAGTTTATGTTGAACATAAAATTGATATGCTGAATTCGTTGATGTATATGTTCCAGCAGATCAGAATATGCTAGGAATTGCATTTTTTTTTAAAGATCCATTTGCCAATTGTATAAGAGGGAAAATATCCCCGACTTTGATGAAAAAGGGATAATCATCCTGATTATGTAAAGGAACCGAAGAAACTATACAAATAAATTACACTTGAAAACATTAAAAATCTCCCTCATCTGCAGATTGATTTACTACTTTAAAAACATCCTTCATATTTACATAAAAATTGATTAGCTTAAAATAATGGATGCGTTTTAGAAGATATGGATTTGTAACGAACAATGATTAAAAAGAACATTTTAAAACTTTTAATTTAAACATTTTAAAACTTTTTTAACATCGAATTTCGACGGTGATTTTGGGCAGATGCAATGCTCATGCGCATGGGAGCTCATTCGGTTGCATTATCACAGGGGGGGGGGGGGGGTGAGATGTGTGCTTTATTTACTATGTTCTTTTATTTACGGAATATGAAATGAACGTAGGAATATACTATTTGTATGATTCTTCATAGGTGCATGAAATTTTTTTCTTGCCGTGGGGAATATGGCGATAATGTCAAACTGATTTGCATTACACAGTTGTTTACGGATTGTTTGTTTGGAGTTTGCATCGGAAATAGTACTGTATTTGACTGGGGGGGGGGGGGAACTTTTAAAATATAATATTTGAAAGACTGTTTCATACGCACCCCTTCTTAAATAATAAAGAATCTTATTTTACTGATATTGTTATAGTATTTTTTTTTCCGTCAAGTTTTGACGGGTTCCATCTAGTAGATATAAAGTTAATTTTTTTTAATTCACTGATGAGAGAGAGAGAGAGAGAGAGAGAGAGAGAGAGAGAGAGAGAGATTTAAACTTTAAATGCAGTATATATTTTGCATTTTAATGTAAAATAAATTAATGTTGCAATACTTACTTAAATTCATATGATGCCTAAATATGCAGCAAGAAAAATATTTTTTATTTATGTAATTTCATTATATACAGTTATTTATAAGTTGTTATGAAGCTTTAAAATTGAGTAAGTATTAGGATTTATTTTTCTTATAATAATTAATGTATTTAGATATCATTCTTTAATATTGTTTGTTAAAAATATTTAAAATCACATTTTATTTTTTATTTTCTGGAACTTATTTAACCAAGTATCTTAGAATATTCGGCCAAATAAGCAAGTATTCGACAATATATCTAAATATATTCGGCTACAGGTATTCGGCAGAATATCTGTTCAATATTCGGCAAAAGGGCCGAATAAGCCGAATACCGAATAGACGCTTTCAGTGTGACGTCAGTCATGACGTTTTGCTTGGATACTGACTCCAAACAAATGGTTGCTATGCTTCATTTCTTATTAAATACAAATCGTAGAAAATATTACCACTGCATATAATGTATTAAAACACTTTGCCGAGAGATATAATTATAAAATATAGGTATAATATACAAACATAATAGAAAATACAACATAGCAACCGTATGTTTGGAGTCAGTTTCCAAGCAAAACGTCATCACTGACGTCACGACTGAAAGCGTCTATAGTGGTCGAATATTCTTTACATTCCTAATTATTTGTAGTGTATTAAAATTCAATTGAAAAGGGGAGTCCTTTAAATTCTATAATGTTAATTAATAAATTGAGAACTTCATGTTAGGACGATATAATGAAATTTATATTGGTATATGGTAAAATAAATTTCAGTATTCTTTGCATATCAGACAAAATTTTAGTTGTAACAAACGTAAAGTTGAATATGCTGAATATCTTGAGGTTGATATTATCTATATTCATGCTGGAAAAGCTTGCATGCAGAAGCTTACATCTTGGGCAGCAGAGATCAACTGCCTCGCCCTGGATATTCAAGTTTAATTGGCTAAATTTTATTTTTCTTACATTATTTTGAAAATAAAAAATGACATTTAATCTTTTCTAATAATTTAAAATAAACAGAAAAAGAAAAAAAGCAAACAGGGAATTTTTGTCAGTAGAGATGGATGGGGGAGATCTCCACTCCTGAACATCATGTCACATGTGGAAAGGAAGACAATTTTTTGTTCTGATTTTTATTTTGTACTTATGTCTTGAAAAATTATATTGAATGGGCTTCAGGGAGAATAAACCCTCAAAAGGCTTGAATTTTTTTTATTTCAAAAATATAAAGCTTCAATTCTTCATTCATTCATTTAAAAAAAAAAAAAAAAAAAAAAAAAAAAAAAAAAAAACGTGGTGTTTTAGCAAAAAAAATTTCTTACTTGATTTTATTTCATATTTCTGCTTTCATTTAACTAAATCTTGTCATGTATTTAAATGCACGTGTTAATACTGTTCAAATTTCAAGAAATAAAAAATGTTCAAAAGAGTCATGATGTCAACATATAAATCATAAATGTCACTAGAACCCAACTTTAACCAGTTCAACGGCGCACCGATAGTAAGAAAGCCACCCCATATTTACGCTCTAACCTAAAGATTTTCCGGCCAAATATCGTCTTGGGCTAAGAACAAGAATGTTTGTTTTCCTACGTGGCTAATGCTTACCCCCCTATTGAGATGTCAATTGCTTTTGTCCTTTGTTATCTCCTAAGAAAATCTCCCCTAATGTCTCCTGTGGATAAGAGGGACTGTGTTTCTTTTCAGATTGGGGTGTTTGGTGTTTAGCTATTTTCGAAGCAAATAATAGTATGTAGAAGACAAGTGTAGAACTGTAACCTTCTGAATCCATTTATTGTTTGGGAAAACATTTCAGCTATTCTAAATATTTACAAAAATGCGAAAAAGCATGGGGCATATTTTTAATGTAAAACATAAATAAATAAATAAATAAAAATAAATAAACTGGCTTTTTTCTAATGAAGTATCACTACCACAGAACTTCTAATAATAGCCTTCTAATAATACTAATCTTTACTCTGAGATCACTAGAAATTGCATAGTTTGTTTTTTCAAAAACATTAAAAATACATCATATTCCCTACACGCGCAAAAAGTCTGCAAAATTAGATAGTGTTATCATTACATACATCTTAGATAGTTATGAAAATCAGTGGATTAAAATTTTTAAGGAGTGATAACAAATAAAAAATCACATGTAAACAGATGATATTGCTGTACCCTTTTTTTTCTTGAACTACTAAAAGAATTTCAATACATTTTTAAATAGTTTTGGCAGTAGTTAAGTTGTGTAATGTAACCAATCTTTTGAAAAAAAATAATTAAATCATGCAATATGTATAAAATTTCGAAAAAAAAAAAAATCTCATGCAAAAAAGATATATTAGTGTACATCAGCTGACATTAGTAAACCTTTTTGTTAACAACTAATGAAGCTATTTAAACACTTCTTATTTATTTTGTATTAGCTAAATTATAAATTGCTGTATCATACAGAAAAAATAAAAATTTAATAGTTATGCAATTTTGACAAGAATAGGAATCAAGGTTTTATTATTCTTCTTATTATTATTCCATATTGTATTTGTTATTTTAATTTTTTGCCGAACGATAAATTTGTTGTTTAGCTGCTGTCAAATCTATTTTTAAAAAGTATTGAAATCGATTCAGTACTTCCTGAAAATAAAGGATAGCCAGCTGCATTACATGTGATTTTTTTCTTTACGAAATCGTTTTACTGTTATATATTTTTTAATGTATTGTAAAATAAAGACTTTTTAATTGTAATTGTTATGAATAACAGCTTGCGACAGTTTTCTAGAAAAACATTAATTATAAGGAATTAAACAAAAAAAGAAGAGGAAAGAAGAAATCAAGGGAATTATTTTATAATTTCCCTCCATTTTACATTAAGATTTGCCTAGTTAGCTGAACAAATTAAACAAGTTTATTCTGAAATTTTGTGTGCCTCCAATCCTACTTTTAATTGTACGAAATTTGTACGAGCACATTACTATGAAGCATGGTAATTTTTTCTTGAATTGATTAATTTTCAGGTAAAGTCATTTGCGTATCTTTCAACACAAAGCAGGATAAGCCAAACAATTTTTTGAACTATAAAAAAAATCAATCCATTCGTATCTATGAATTTACGTGAGTACAAGTCTTCCAAATAGTCCGCTTTCTGAATACCACTTTTTTCATATGAATTTTATTTATTTATTTATTTTATTTATTTATTTATTTTTTTATTTTTTAGAAACCTACCTCGAAACAATTTCTTAGCAAATATTGGTAATCAAAAAACGAACCACTTGGGAGTCCTGTTTATACTTCCTTTCCGATCTTGAACAGAAAAAAATAATCCTACAAAAAAAGGGCCTTACTTACACGTTTTATTTAGGAGCAACAGTTGTTAAAAAGAAAAAAAGAATGTTTAATTTCCTTCTTTTATTGTAAACACCAAACTTTGAAATATAAATGTTTTATTTTTATTTTAAACATGTATGTAATAAAATTTGTGTTTTAATTTATACTATTGTTTTTGAAAAAATAACTTTATCTGGGAGATTTTTTTATGAGTAATTATTATTCATAAAAGAAACGGTTTAATTGGCTTATATATTCATACGGATCATCTGAATCGCTTTCACTGCACAAATACATTATTTGAGCTAAAAGTCAGCCAAATAGGTTAGGAGTAAAAATAGTGAACTTCACAAGTCAAATGTTAAGACACAAATATCAGAGTCTCTTAACTGGTTACTTTCGAAGTCAAAGCAAATTCAAAGAAAATTTTTAATAGTTTTTCCAAGATAAAAACATTAGTTAAAAAGAATTGTACAATAGAAGAAGAGAGAAATAGACGGAAAGAAAAAAAAAGAACCGCTTTCAAATTTCCCCTAATACGTGCTTATAATAGTTTCCTTACAGGACAAATAAACAAGATTTATCTAAACAGACAGCCCACAGATAGGTACTTAGAATCAATCTTAACTGCTGCATATAAGATGACAATTTAATAAAAAAGATCATTGTATGTCTAAATTCAAGAAAAGTTCTTTTCACCACATGGTACAATGCTTATCTGGCTATTAGACTATTTGCCTAATTACACTGCGCTATTACACACTCATTTCCTGCTTTACAGAGAATTCTGTGTAGAGGTGTGCGAAATCGAGCCGTATACCCAACATGCTTATCGATATCTGCATAATTACATTTCTTTTTTGCTTACGATTACGAGAAAAGAAATGATTAAAAGTATTCTCAAAAAATACTTTTCTCCACTTAATAATGAAAGAATAATTCACAGATTCATGAACGCTCTTTTGCACATAAATACATGACATTCGCAAGTGATTTGTAATCGAACAGCGGTTTTAATTTTTCAATTAATGGAATTACATCCTAAGTTTCAATGATGCCATTCCCAAGCTGTCGCGTAGCGAAAATTGGCCTATAACGACAAAAATTTACAGCATTTTCTGAAAGATCATTTGTCGTTATTGAAAAATGGGAGCATTTCTTGGTTTTTGAATAAAAATATATCAGAAATTAGAAAGTTTGGATTTACGGACATCTTTAAGATAAGAAAATGATGGAGAATTACTTAATCTCTGGCATTCTCTTCGCACAAAATAACTGCTTAAATATATATATATATATATATATATATATATATATATATATAATTTAAAAAATAAATATTTTACAGAAAATCATGAGCAAGCGGATAAAAAAGATTTAGTGATTGGCAACGTTTCCTCAAAAACATATTACTCCTGTTATAAGAAATTTCAGTTAGATAAAATCTTATGTGTTATGAACGTCAATATATAATTTTAAAAGTAAATGTTTTGTGGAACACATTAACCTACATTATTTTTTCTTATAAGAAAAGAAATCTATCTTTCAAAAAACACTCTATCATTTGATGTTTATTGTATGATAATGTGTAAGTAAAACTGCAAAAATAAATATGTAAATAACTACACAATAATTCTCATCCACAGGGCATAAAAGTTTCAGTTACACCAGTTGACGTTCATAACACACCAGATTTTACTTAGCTGAAATTTCTTATAACAGGGATAATATGTTTTTGAGGAAACATTGCCAATCATTAAATCTTTTTTATCCGCTTGTTCATGAAAGTTTCAAGTAAGTCAAATAAAATTTTAAAAGAAATGTCAATTTTTTCCCTTTAAAAATAATAATACAGTTAACTCCCTCAAATTCGCAACCCTAAAATCCACAAACTCCTAAAATCCGCACACTGTTTCAGATGTAAACACTGAAACTTACAGTTAAGATGTAAGATGAAAAATGTGAGTTTTTTTTTATCATTCTGTATACATTTTAATATGAAATTCTGGTTAATATGATTGAACTAATGTTTTCTCATGAAGGAAAGATAAATTTATTTCTGAAAAATTTCAAGATAGCACTGAAAATCTATCACGATATTTTTACCAAATACATTTATGTATTAATCAAACCTTTTGGTTATTAAGTATGGCTAAACATGAAATAAAACTTTGTTATTTTAAGATTTTTACGTGAATTATTAGTGTATATTTATAAGGAGAGTTTCACTGAATAATTAAAATAAAAATATCTCATCATTATGCATATTTAGTTATGTATTATAAATTATAAACTTGACCTTTACTTTTAATATTTGTTTAAGAAATTTAAATTATCCCAATTTTTATTATTTTACTTTATTGCAATCATTCATTATAATTTCGAGTACATTACTAAATTCAAATGACTGTTTAAAAAATGTAAACAAAACAGTGACCAGAAATCCGTAAACTTCTAAAATCCGCACAACCTCTGGCTTTAAACATAGCGAATTTAAGGGAGTCTATTGTACTAAAATAACACTACTGTGATTATAATCGCAAATTTTTTTCACAGAAAATATTGACAAAGGAGATTATTAAAAAATAATGATTGTATCCGACTTATGGAACGGAATGGATTTTGTGAGTCAAGTGTCGGCTAGATGTGTCCATATTGCAATTGGACACATGATATCAGGGAGTACTTTTGAAGGAAAAGTGACCTGAATTATCGCTCTTCTAATAATTTAGCTTATGATCAAATATATTTGGTTCATTTTTTTTTTGGAGGGGGGGGGGGGGTAATCAGTTTCATAATTTTATTTTAAAATCCCATAGGACTAACATTGCACACTTTTATTTATTTTTAAACTTTTTTTTTTCGCTATTGCTTGAAAATTTTAACATCCTAAACTATCCTTTTAGCTGTTGTTCGAGTAAAATTTTGGGTTAAATATAATAACATTTAGTGGTAAAAAATTCAGTTATAAAAATATTTCCCGCGTAATAATCAATTATAAAAATATTTCCCGATTTCCATGTGTGAAAATAAAAAAAAAAGCTAGAAGATAAAAACCCTGATTTTATAGCTAAATATCAGTATTTTAGCACAAAAATTATCCAGAGGTAGTATTATATTTATAATTCATAAAAATTTCAAAGTGTTTGGACAATAATAACTTTTTTTTTTTCAATATTAAATTATTCTTTGTGGGAAAAAAGGCGAGAAAAAAACATTTTAACCTACCGAAGGCAATGGGGTCCTCATTATTACGTTCGTTAGGAAAGATTTTTGTTTTAATATATAAATTCGTCCAACACAAACTTTAGGTATACATTTAAGACTCAGGCTATGCCGGTTTTTCGTTTAAAAATATAAAATCAAAACTGATCGGATCTTGCGCAGAAATCCTGGTGTACGCTAAAGAAGGCAGTGTGCCCCCCCCCCCCCCCCACAAATCTAAGTTTTTTAAAATAAATTTTCATTTGAATCGAAGTTGTATGTCCACTAGTTAATAATAATATTAAGATAATTATGTTATAATATTTTTAATTTAACTAATTTTTCACCGATCACTGAAAATGCGTTTTTTGTTTAAAAAAAATAAATAAATTAGACCATAATCACCTAGCAAGACAAAATTTCGAATGTAATGTTAAAAAAATAAAATAGTTTTTGTAAATAAACTCTAATGTGAAAAAAATTAAAACATTTCTAAATAACGTTATAATTTCGAATGTGAATTAGTAAAATTCCAAAATGCAAGAACATCCAGTAATAATTCATATGAAAAGCAAAATCTTAATACATTTGTTAGAGAGAAAATAAATCTTAAAAATACATGGAGTTACAAAATTTATAAAAAAACAAAAATTGCAACCATAAAAACGTTTAATTTTCTTTTTATTTGAAAAAAAAATTACGTTTTTATCATTACAATTTTTGCAATGATTTTAAATTATGCAAAAGAAAAATTCTACATTAAATTACGAAAGTTTGGTTTATTTGAGTAAATAATAAAACAAATTATAACGTTTAGCATTCTAGTTTTCAATATCCAAAATGGTCTTCTTTTGTAACAGAAATAAATAGGTTGGGAAATTGCATATATGTTCCCCTCAAATGCAAAACCGCATGTGGTCTTCTCCCTTTGTAAAAGACCCTGAAAGTAATCCATCACTTTCCCTTTCTCTTTGCCGAAATGGGGGAGTGAAGCAGTTGATATGTAAGGATGCCAGCAATACAAGTTTTCAGAACTCGAGACTGCCGAAAATCAAACAGTCTTCATGCCCCGATATGGTTCGGGGCGAACGAAAAAGGAAGGTATTTTAGCGACGACTTATATCGGGGCAAACGGTTAACAGGTTAAACTTCAGAGTCCTAGGCACAGCATTTTTGCGTGCCCTTCCAAGCACTACTCTTAAGTAATCTCAAAGCTTAGAAATTTTGTGATACGTCCTCATCCACTCATTTCTTCCAGGGCTGTGGAGTCTGAGTATAAGTCAGGCACTTTTTTTTTTTTTTTTTTTTTTTTTGGGGGGGGGGGGGAGATTCGGTGTCGCTAAAAAACTGGCCGACTTGACTCAGTCTCTAGCTTGTTTTTTGGACAATTCAAAGTGAAATTAAATTAATTATATGTGATTTTAAATTTATAAACTGAATTATTATTTTTATTTTGGGACTATATACCGCATAGATGAAAACTGTTTTTAATTAAAAACTCTCATTGATATTTTCCATTTAGTATACAGTCTTTTCACTCAGCTTTTTGGGGTTTGCAGAACCCGAGGTAAGGCAAAAATTGAAAATTCTGCTACTTTTGGAGTCTACAGAACCCGAAATATCATTGTAATAGAAACCTTTTTTAGCTCCCAGTCTGTCAAAGCCAGAAAGGGGGGCTAATTCGCCACCCCCTTAATTTAGATAAATAGGTTTTTCATACAGAGTTATCCGATTTCAATTTTTGAAATTTTGTATATAGGTTGATTCTGATATGGCGGTTCCTTGATTAGTTATGGAGGTTCATTGGTTAAATATAAAGGAGGAGGGAACGGGGGCTGATAGCCCCCTTAATTTAGATAAACGGTTTTTTTATGCAGAATTATCCGATTTGTTTGAAATTTTGTATATAGGTTCATTCTGATAGGTTCATTATTCATTTTTCATGCAGAATTACACAATTTTCTTCAAATTTTGTA
Source organism: Maratus michaelseni (assembly GCA_963931845.1). Taxonomy (NCBI): domain Eukaryota; kingdom Metazoa; phylum Arthropoda; class Arachnida; order Araneae; family Salticidae; genus Maratus; species Maratus michaelseni. The sequence goes on along the minus strand of OZ007595.1, from coordinate 321,834,442 downwards.
TATAGCTTCATTGTGATAAGGTGCGTCCCTCATTAATTTTGGGAGTTATTTCGTTCAGCATAAAGAGGGGAACAGGGGCTAATCCCCCCCCCCATAATTTAGATAAATGGGGTTTTTATGCAGAATTACCGTATTTGCTAAAAATTTTGTATATAGGTTCCTTCTAATAAGTCGCTTCCCTGATTAGTTTTGGGGGTTCTTTGGTTAAAGATACAGGGGGAACTGGGGGCTAATGGGTTTTTCATGCAGAATTATCCGATTTGTTTCAAATTTTGTATATATGTTCATTCTGATAAGGCGCTTCCCTGATCAGTTTTGGGGTTCATTAGTTAAGTATAAAGAGGAGAACGGTGGCTAACCCCCCCCCCCTTTAATTTAGATAAATGGTTTTTTTTTATGCAGAATTATCCGATTTGTTTCAAATTTTGTATATAGGTTCATTCTGATAAGGCGCTTCCCTGATCAGTTTTGGGGGTTCATTGGTTAAGTATAAAAGGGGAACAGGGGCTAATCACCCCTAATTTAGATAAATGGGTTTTTAATGCAAAATTACCCAATTTGCTTCAAGTTTTGTATAAAGCTTCATTGTGATAAGGCGCTTCCCTCATTAGTTTTGGGGGTTCATTTGCTAAGTGTAAAGAGGGGAACGGTGGCTAATTCCCCCCCCCCCCTTAATTTAGATAAATGGGTTTTTATGCAGAATTATCCGATTTGCTTCAAATTTTGTATATAGGTTAATTGTGATAAGACGCTTCCCTATATCCGTTTTGGGGGTCCTTGATTAAGTATAAACAACAGAACGGTGTCCAATCGCCCCCTTAATTTAGATAAATGGGTTTTTAATGCAGAATTATCCAATTTGCTTCATATTTTGTACATAGGCTTATTGTGATAATTCGCTTCCCTGATTAGTTTTGGGGTTTCATTGGTTAAGTATAAAGGGGAAACCAGGGGGCCAATCCCCCCTCTTAATTTAAATAAATGGTTTTTTTTATTCAGAATTATCCGATTTGCTTCAAATTTTTTATATAGGTTAATTGTGATAAGACGCTTCTCCTTATCAGTTTTGGGGGGTTCATTGATTAAGCATAAAGAGGGAACTGTGTCCAATCCCCCCTTAATTTAGATAAATGGGTTTTTAATGCAGAATTATCCGATTTGTGTCAAATTTTGTATATAGGTTCATTCTGATAAGGCGCTTCCCTGATCAGTTTTGGGGGTTCATTGGTTAAGTATAAAGGGTAGGGAAGGGAGGCAAATCCCCCTCCTTAAATTAGATAAATGGGTATTTCATGCAGAATTATCCGATTTGCTTCAAATTTTGTAAATAGGTTCAATGTGACAAGTTGCTTCTCTGTTTAGTTTTGGGGGTTCATTGGTTAAGTATAGAAAGGGGGAACAGGGTCCAATCCCTCCCTTAATTTAGATAAATATGTTTTTCATGCAGAATTATCCAATTTGCTTTACATTTTGTATATAGGTTCATTGTTATAAGGTGCTTCCTTGATTAGTTTTGGGGGTTCAATGGTAAAGTATAAAGGGGGGATCGGGAGGCTAATCTCCCCTCCTTAATTTAGATAAATGGGTTTTTCATACAGAATTATCCGATTTGCTTCAAATTTTGTATATAGGTTCAGTTTGATAAGGTGCTTCCCTGATCAGTTTTGAAGTTTAATTGGTGAAGTATAAAGAGAGGGAACGGGGCTATTCTCCACCCCCTAATTTAAAGAAATGGGTTTTCATGCAGAACCGGTAAATTTTTACTTTATAAAAAACATGAGTTTTTTTTGTTGTTGATGCTAAATGAAATTTATTTGGATTTATTAAAGAAATGACAAAGTGTTTTGAAAGGAATATTAAACGAAACCCTTTGAGCGATGTTCGATCACACTTACCCACTAGTTCTATTATATTACTGTGGCACCATTTTTTTTTTCATTTAATGCTGATCGTGAAATCCCATGGTAACCTATGTAAATTTTAAAGAGGCAGTAAATTCCCTTATACAATTATCAAAATATAGCTTTCACCAGCAGGAAGCAGATGTCCAATGTGCATCTTTAAATTAACATTTTTAAATTGTACATTTTAAAAATTTTCCTTAATTTTTAAGTATTTTAAAAACTTATGAAATTTGAAATTTTTACTTAAAGGAAAATTTTCAAATTTTATGCTCTTAAAAATACTTATCGCTGAAGACGAAGACCCTCTTAATCATTCATTGCTGTTGTGCTGTTTTTGTCCCATTAAATATACATGATCACTAGAAATTAGTAAAAAAAAAATATATTAATATTATTATTGTTATTATTGCAGGATAATACTGCAGTGATCAGTGTTGCATTCCAGCTAGAGCATATCATCCTTGCTTAATAGCGAATGATGATGTAAGAAAGGAAATCATGCTGTTCTCGAATAATATTGATGGTTTGACAGTTTTTTCGGAGAAATTTCCTAGGACAATTTTGTTTTGGTAGCATCATATTGTGTAATCAATTAAGGCCTGGAAGAAATTAAAGAATCTAGGCCTACTTTTTTACTAAGTGCAGCTATTCGAAGGCAAGAACTGTCAATGGAAGTAATATCAGTATTGCTGTAATTTTTATTCATTATAACATTTTGATTTATAGTTTTGTTGCAAATAAATGTTATTTTTCAGTATAAATGTTTGTTTTATTTTTTCTGTCTTTTGTAGTTAGCCGGAAAAAAAAATCGAGTAACTTATATATATTTTTTAAAATAGTATTTTGTGAGTATGTGCAATTTAATGTTTGTGCAGATTAAATGCAATTGATTTATTTTACTAAGTTTAAGTTAAAAAAAAAATAGCACATACACATTTGCGAAGTCAGATTTTTTATTAAATAGACACTTATTTTTTATATATTTTTCCTGAATTATTTGTAATTTTTAATATTCTTCTATTAAGTGATCTGCCATTGAAGAATAAAAGACTCACAAACATTTCTTTCTTTGTCATTAATGATGATAAAATTTTTACAGGCAACTGGACTTCATAAATATAGTAAAATAAATATAGGTCAGTCAACAGTATATTTATTGATATTTATGTAGATATCTCATGACTTCATTGTGCACATGTAAATAACAAATGGTTCAATATTCCAACGTAATTTATTTATGGAAAGATTCGGAAAATAAAGATTGCATGGTAATATACTTTGAAATGTTATATATATTTTTTTCATACAATTTCAATTACTTGCAAATGTAAACTCATAAACAACTAAAGTTTTAAAATATTTAAAAAAAGGCCTGATTTAATTATTTTTATTTTAAATTCAAATAAATCAAACTTTAATTCACTGTAAACTCTGTAATCGCTTAGGAACTCATAAAGCTGGAAAACTGGTGTTTCTTTTCAAACATTTTAATAACAAAGAATATTTTTTTCATATCCATTGAAATTTATAAAATATATAATCATAACCATCTTAAGTGTGTTTAATATATGTTCTAAATTCATTAAATGAATAAAGAAATTTGGTCAGAACAAAAAGCTATAGCTTTTAGTAGTACAGAGTGCATATGCTTTTTATTTTATCAAAGGGGTAATTCAAGGTGGTATATGTATTTTATACAGAATAGGATATCTGTTAAATTGCAGTTTTTGTAAATAAGTGATGACACAAGACAATTTGTTTTATTTATTTCATGTTTTCAAAAGTAAAAGAGAATTCACATTTCTAAATTAAATCTTTTTCTGTAGCTCCATTTTTTTAAACTGTATATTTTTAACTATTTATATGATTAAAATATTTTAATTTAACCAAGTGAATGAGTTTCTATATATATTTTTAATTTCAAATATATTTAAATGGACACTTCTAATTGTTAATTTTAAGTATTTAGTAAAGTTTATTTTACTGTAAAATGTATAATTTTAAAATTGTATTTTGAATTTAAAAAAATAGCTGATTTAAATAATTAAAAATATATATGATTTTTTGATTAAATAAATAAGTAAAATCACGAACCCTGTTTTTAAAAAAGATTTTCATTTAGCAAGGCTTTTTGTTATATAATTTTCAGTTGAGCTTCAAGTTCAAAGTCTTGTACATTTTCAAATTGCATGGCTTCTAAAAATTGTTTATCATTATGCTATTTATTAGGATTAGCTGAATTCTGCATATTCTTATAAATTACATGGCTTCAAAAGTTTTTAGATTTACTTTATTAATATTACACTGGTGTCCAGAAATTAAGGAGCAGTGACCGATTTCAGACGTTTCGTCGATTATCTTACTGAAACTCGTGAGGAAATGCCCTTAAGCTTTGAGGATGTAAAGAACATGTTTGACTTGATGTTTTTCAGTGAATATTTTATCGCGAGGACAACTATGGGGGGGGGATAATAACTTTAATAATAAAATAATATTTTCGATCACCCAAGTAACGAAAAATGCTAAAAATGGTCTGTTACTGTAGTAAATGACTATGTAGGTTCTGTTCAACATTTGTGTGCATTTTTTATAAGTATAGCATGTATATTCGTGAATATATTAACGTTTCTGTGAAAAATTCAAAAGTTTTTTTATAACATGCAGAGTTTTCAGCCAAATTTAACACCACTTTCCAAAAACTTGACAAAGAATCGTAGAAATAGTATACTGCGATTAAAATATTAATATATTGAATATTTGATGAGATATAGGTATTTTTATGAAATTAATTTTAACTGCGCATGCGCAAACTACAGCAAACATTTTTGTTATGATTTGATAGCAATACTATAGGGCAACTCATATAAAAAGACCAGTGAACTATCGTGAAAGCTCAAATAGTTACAGCATTGATAAATACATTGATAAATTGAGAAATAAGTCTCATATAATCCTATGTTTTAAGCATAACTCAAAAACTACTTACCAACTATCTGTGATTTTGGATTTGCATATTTGAAGCCTCCAGAAATCCACCTCTATTAAAAATTCATAGGTTATTTTTTTTTCTTTTTTGAAATGAATTTAAAAATACATTTTTTTTTTTAATAAGAGAGAACTAAACATAATCTATACAATTTTAACAAATAGATTTTGAAAATCTTCAAATAAGCGAATCCAAATTTATTATGTCAAGTAGTTTTTGAATTACGCTTAAAAAGCTACCCGCATTGCAATTTGTTTTTCATCAATTGCAAATTAATTTCACATTAAGACTTCCAAATTTTAAACCTTCATATTTCTTAAACCACTTGACCAAGTGATTTCTTGTTTCGTATCCTTGGGAGAAATTTACAGAAAAAAAAATGTATAACGTCAAAATTAGGTGTATGTATTGAAAAGTTGGAGTTTGGTACAATTTAAAAATGATGACGACCCCCTCAGCTTATTTTTTTAAAACCTATTATTGGAAGAAGATAATTTTCAGTCAAATATGGCTATTTCTGTTTTTTAAGGAGGGGTGGGCAATATTATTATTTAAAAAGATAGGTTTTGTATGTCCTTTGTTTTAGAAATATAGCTATAGAAATTCTTTCCAGCAACAATAAACTTCAGAGTAGTTGAATACACCTCATATGCATAGAACATGTTTCATACTTGTGCTACACCCAGTGGAATAAATTTGAGCTTTTTGAGGATACAGGCTTGTCCCTTTTATTTTAGTAATATTGAACAGTTGTTTGGCACAGTATTGAATTCAGGGGGTGGCCCGCTGGGACCCCCCTGGAACATTGAAATCCCCCCCCCCCCAGAAGATTTAATATATTATGCTTTTAATGGTTAAAAAGTGCAATTTCCAAAAAGGAAATATATAATCCCCCCCCCCTCCCCGCCGGAGCCGCAGAAAAGGCTCTGAATTCAACACTGGTTTAGCATCATCTGAATATTTAGTTATATTATACCCATGAGCGCATCAGTATACTTGTAACAAATAAATAAAATTTCAAGCTGATTCTGTATTGTAAAGAAAATTTTGTTATAAAGAGTAGGACCAATAACAGATGAAAATATTGCTTTTGGACACTGTTTTGATTTCCTTTTATCTCAATTAAATATTACTAAGAACTTTTTTGAATACATACACACATTTCGTATCATAAAATGCATTACATGTAATGCATTTTATGATAACAGATACTTAAAATGTGTGTATGTATTCAAAAATGTTCTTATTAATATTTAATTGAGATAAAAGGAAATCAAAACAGTGTCCAAAAGCAATATTTTCATCTGTTAATGTTCCTACTCTTTAAAACAAAAGTTTCTTTACAATACAGAAAATTTTCCGATCATAGTGAAAAAATATTCCGTAAAGCAAAGAAAAAGTTTCTATTCTACACAGGAATTTTTAATTTTTTCAAGATTAGTTTACTGACTGATTCGGAAAAGTTTCCTTTTTAAAACGGAATACTTTCTATCTTTTCTCCCATTCTTCCAAAACGTTTCTTTATGTGAATGGAAAGTTTTCCTTTTTAAAACGGAATACTTTCTATCTATTCTTCCATTCTTTCAAAACGTTTCTTTATGTGAATGGAAAGTTTTCCTTTTTTAAACGGAATACTTTCTATCTATTCTTCCAAAACGTTTCTTTATGTGAATGGAAATATTTCCATAAGACCCAGGAATTTATTCTCTGTCTAAAGATTAGTTTCTGAATCAAACGAGAAAACTTTCGTTTTTTTCCGTGTTATTTCGGAAAAGTTTCCTTACCTATACGGGCAACTGGAAATCCTATTCCTACCGGAAACTTTTCCGAATTTTTTTTTTTACAGTGTATACCTTACCTATTAAATTAAAATTAATGCAGAGGTGCCAAGATCTCACTATTCTTCCATAATACGTGGATTAATTTAACCCAGGTTTAATATGTTTCACACCAGAAATTTGTTTATGGAATGAAATTAAATATATTCCATGAAGAAATCTGAAATTAACTAAATAAAGTTTCATCAAATAATTTTTCTGGTTCCAAACGTTGTTAAACTGGGTCAAATTAATCCACATATTACGGAAGATTAGTGCGGACTTGGCATCTCTGTTAACGCATAATTAATCAGTAATTAAATTTCAAATCTTCTTTTTGACTGAGTTTCTGGCTATTCAAGTTAAAAAGTGTAATTAATGAACAAACAATTTAAATATATAATACACAAATAAAATTAAATTAAAATATTTTATTCTTCAACATTTTTCAAAAATACAAGAAAGTAACTAATATATATATATTTTTTTCTAGTAGATAATACAAATTTAGTTTCAAAAATTACATTATTACTTCAATGAAAAAAGATGCAGTAGTGGAGAAAACTTTCAGCTAAGCGTTCATCAAAACCTAAGGTTATATGTAAAATAACTAAATAAAATCACATTTTAATAACATGTATTTCTTGAAACAAGTATTATGTTTTAAAAAATATGCAGCACATAAAAATTTAATTAATAGCTCTTTGTGTAAGGACATAAGCAGGAGAGAATCAATTCCAAACCAATCAATTTTGAAGTTTTAAATATTTGTTTTTTTAACTCTGACATCTAAACAAAAATGTAAAAATTTATTTAACCCTTATGACTTAAAATAGTGAAACACTTAGAGAGAGCAGTTATATTTGAATGTAAAAGTGTTTATTTATTATAATAATTATCATTAGTTTATTACCCCATCCCCCTGGATTTTGCTCAAATGATACCAATACTATCAGAATATCCTAGATGTTTCTAGTTATTTAAAAAAGACTTAACAAATATTAAACATTAAAAAAATATTATCTAATGGTCGAAATAAATATTTCAACCAAACTGCTTGTTATCTCACAAGATTAAATTGAAGGATGCAATAAACATTAAAAATCTGTTCATTTCTAACATAACATATTATAAAACTGTTCAGTAAATTGTGATTCTCAAGAGATCATGACATTCAAGCAACCTTTTCACAACTAAAAATAATTCATTAAGTTATATTATTTAATTCTTTTAATTCATATTTATCCAGTCTAAATGGATACCAAAACTTTTATCTTCAAACATGTGTCTTTATAAACATACACAATTGTTATTTGATAAATGTATGCACTTTTAATTCCTGCAATCCATGGTTCATATTAATCTACCTTTAAAAAGAATACAACTTAAAAAACATCTTCCACCTGTCTTTAAAATTACAAGAAATTTTCAAAATATACGTAGTTTATTTAATAATTAAATAAAAGTTTTTTATTACCAAAATTCAGATAATTGCAGTCAAAATATCAGCAAAAGTTGGACAAGTGTTAATACTTATTTTTTTACCAAAATAATAACCAAGTATACTATAGTTATCATCACAAATCCAATAAAAGAGTCTTTATATTGAAAAATACTACAAATTTTGTTATTAAAATGACCTATCAAATGTAAACAATAATAAAAGTTGTGTACGAAAAGGGCTTTTCACCTACATTCAGATGGATGAAATCAACATTCGAAATAATATTTCGCATCTAACTTTTCACCATGTATGAAAAGAAGTACCTCAGAATAGACTTTCATTAGCAATATTCATAAGTTAATATATGCAAACATTTTAGCCATCAACAATATATGCCAACAAACTAGAGCTATAGTGAGTACTCGGATAAATTTTGGCCAAAGGCTCAGCCTTTACAGTTGTAACAATTTCATTTTTTAAGCATTATTGTCATTATTATTTGTCAGAGAAAGTTTTCTGTAACTTAGAGAAAGTTATACATTCCAGTGACCATATAAAAATTTAATCTTCATAATTTAAATATATATATATCCATTTTGAGGTAAACGGATTTTTGAATGATAAAGAACAACATTTGAAGCATTTTCGGAATTAGAACTGTACGTCAAAAACTATTGGTTTAGAAATAAGCTATTGCAAGGCTGACACTGCCTGATGACATAAAAAGTAGTTGATTTGGTAGTCTACAATAATAACTATGAAAAAAAAACTGTTTCACAAAAATCCAAATCCGATTCTACAGTTTATGCTCCCACCCAAATTTGCATTTTTTTTGTGCTTTTATTATAAAATTCCACATTAATTAATTATTTTTTAAATTATCGTATAAGATAGATGATCAGGATGCAGTTCAGTGTTCCCAAACTGTATTGAATACAGGCCCTGACTATCGCACAGGCATCCGGCGCCCATGCCCTGGGCACGAAATTAGAATTTAAAATAGTTGTTCTAATACTTTTAGGACTTTTGTTTGCACTGAGTTTAGTTTTATCCTTTAATATCAATAACATCATTCGTAAGTAGATTTCCTATCATTATTTTCTAGTAAATGATGTACTTACTGTATTTATCAAGTCATTTAATATGTATCATATTGCACATTTATTCAAAAAGTGACACAACTGAAAATATGTGATGTTTGAGATATTAATACGATGAAATGACAAAAATTCATCTCAATCTATGGTTAAAAGCACATTTCAATAAATAATAGAAAAAATATTTTATTTTTATTCCTGAAACTGTTTTTTAATTTTCCAGAAAATTTACTTTTTTTTAGTAGACACTTTTCGAATAAGTAGACTAAAAAACTAGTATCAGTAAACCAACCAATCTATGGAAGCACAAAAAATTTAAAGTGCCCTGGGCACAAAAACTTGCTAGTCAGGCCCTGATTGATTATATGCTTGTTTTGTACTTGAGACATAACTGTGAGGTAACTGCACATAGGAAAATATTTAGTGCATATTATTAGCTACATTTTTAGTTCCATTTTGTAAACAAAAATGAACTAAAGCAGAAAATCTGTTTATAAAAATATAGTAGTAATTAAACACTGTCACAATATGGCAGAAAAATGATATAAGATTAAAATCTTAAGATTTTAATGAATTTAACTTTTACTATTACATGAATGTCGACACATAAATTGTGGATGGAGAAAGATTGAACACAGCAAATTATGTCATGTCAATCAGCAAGACGGCAGGTCATTGGTAAAGAAGGACTGCGAATGGGTGCTGACCACCATAATGTTAAAAACTTTCTGAGAACCCTCAGCAGCACTGCATTTCATGGCAATTTTCAAGTATTCTGTTTCACATGCCAATTTTAACTACAAATTTTATTTAATAAAATGTGTCTTATTTATAACAAAGAATGTCTCCTGAACGTGCATACTCAGAATATTTTGAAAAAAAAAGTTATTAAACTTCTTATGTACTTTATAATGGATCAATTAAATTTAGTTGCAGAATTCCAGTAGAAAAGCTGTAAAAAATAAAATACTTTCGAGTACTTAGCTCAAAACAACGCAATATGGTTAGTGCAACACTTTTTCCTCGCCAAATTCAAATAATTTTAACTCATTTGGAAATAAATTGTTAAATGAGTTTTTAAATGCACTGTACTCAATTAATTCATACTTAAATGCTGAAATAGTTTATTATTATTTCTATAAGTTCCTATAATATATATAAGTTGTGTGTTGCGACAGTTATTTAATTTTACATGGTTTCACCAGCTGGATAAGTTTTAAATGTATTTTAAAAATAACTGCCTTATTAAGAATGCTGTCATTATACATTTCGATACTGAATAAGTCGTTCTTTCCATGACAACAATACTGTTCTCTTATCTCCTACACTAACACTATCGAAGCCGAATTGACACTGTTCAGAATAGGATCTTAATGTTGAGCTTGAAAAAAATTTTAATCAATTTAAATTTTATATTAAACTGTGTAATTCTATGGTTAAATTTTATTATATATATACATATAAATGTATATGACAAAACTGTAATTATAATTATATTTATTTAAGTTAAAATTTCTTAAACTAGTTCTGTATGAAGAGCAGAAAAAGGTTTTCCTTAAAGAGTATTTATAATAAAAGCATATTTTTTGAAATTTCATTGTGTTGCCAACCGATGATAAATCGTCTAGAAAATGAAATTGTCCTTTTTTTTCTTTACGGACATTGTATCGATATTCTGTAGGAAAAGTTTTTATATACATATGTGCTCATGAGAAGAATAGTCTGCAATTTTTTCAAGTTTTTCAGAGTATGCGTCTTTTTTGTCAGTAGCATTAATTTCAGATTGTTTATTAAAATTTCTGGTACGAAACAAATTTATGCTATGAGGCTAGAAACATGATTCATGCAGCACAGTAAAGAAATCAAGAGTTAATCGGATATAATTTGTACGTAGGTTAAAAACCTTTCAGAACAATAAAAAATTGGGAGAAATACGTTGTAAAGAATATGGGTGGAGGCTAAATCGAAAATTAATAGTTTCCCATTGAAAATAGGAAGATTGGCATCTTTGCGCTACAAAAAAAGAATAATTTCTTTTGTTCAAGTAGGTGTTCTTAAAGATTTTAAAAATTGAATACAAAACTTATAAGAAATTCATTTTAAAATATAACATTAGGAGATTTTTTTTTTTTTTTTAATGATGAAGGCTTGCTTTTAAATTATTGAAAAATCTGTTTTTGTTTTACAAAAGTTGTAGCTGGAATAGGGAAAATAGTTTAATTTTTCCTGATTACCCCCGAAATAGTTGTTTTTGAAGGGTATGGGGCTAAAATAGTAGCTATAGTCCATGATGCTGAAAATAGTCACTTTTAGTAGTATTTTAGTTGCAAATGGAAGCCCTTCTATTAGTCAGCGATAAGAAGGGACACCCTGTGCATCTCTTCTGCAAATGTGCAAATTCTGTGTTGCATCTAGTTCTGCATAATCTATATAGGGTGTTCAGTTAATATGGTGACGAATTCAGAGGTGACTGTACAGAACAAGGCACAAATTTTGCAATGGAATCTGAGGAGCAATCCACTCATTCAGTCAAAAATACAGAGTGTTCCTCTCTAACCGAAGTCTGGTTTCTGTGAATTGCTTTGAAACACAAATATATATTCTAATGAAAATTTGCATAGACCTTGCGTTTTTTAGCAGGTAATTCAATCAGTGATACCGATGCACTGGATGCTACATTTCAAAATCTGAAACGTCAAATTTGCATTATTTGGTTACGAATAGTGAACATTTCTAATAGTTTTCTGAATGCTATTACATTCATAGTTTAAAGTACATTAGTTTTTTTCCTTTGCATTTTGTAAACGGAATTCAAATTTTGCAAAAAATTATTAAGATTTTAGTGAAAAACAAAAGCTAAAATATTCCAATTTTTATGTATATACAGTAGAAACCCGATTATCTAAAAATTGGCTTAACCAAAACACCTTAAAACTCTTTTTTTTTTTTTTATACATGCATGTTGTTTTTGAAATAATTAAAGTCAACTTACATTGCGTAAATGCAGGCATTTTATTGCATAGACACATACAACACTTCATTTCTTTACGCAATAAGTTATGTTTTGTTTTTCAACATAGCATTGCTTCAATGCTGCCTTATCACGCTATCTTCTAAATAAACAACACATCCGATGCTGTTGTTGCATCTTCCTGCCACTTCAATATATTGAAGTGATATCAACTTTTTTTCAACGCATTGAGATCTTCAAGCTTATAAAAAACCCATTTGCGATTTAACCTTTTGATTACGGGCTTGGACTGGCAACTATTTTTATATTCACTCGTGCCACAATTTACAGAACAACTTTTTTGTGGTAGATTTCTCTTGAAATTTTACTGGTGTAAGTGTAGGGCAGGTATTGGTATTGAAAAAATGGTGAGAATAGAATAAAGAATTAGTTTCTGGGACGATATATGTCTCAACCCTGTAATCAAAAGGTTAAAGTATTACTCATCATAAATAAAGTTTGGAGGAAATTAAAACATGTGTAAACAGGAAGTGGAAATCACACAGAATACGGATTCTTGCTGTTACTGCATCTAAGGCTCCTACAAAGCTATTGTAGGAGCTTTAGCTGCATCTACAGGCACGAACACGTTACCTGACTGTGTGGGAGTAAGAAGGGTGAGTAGTGCCATCTGGTAGAAAAAACATAAGAAGCCTCCCAGTTATCAGAAAATTCCTATGGAATCCCGGTTAACCGAAAATCTTTTGATCCCATGCTTTTCGGAAAACCGGAGTTTTACTGTACTTGCAGGGAAATAATTATATAGTATCAATCTATAATTTTGTATTTAAGTTTTCTGAAATTACTTAAGATTAAAAATTCATCCCATCCCCCTCCAAAGAAAAAGGCTAAAAGACAATTGGTAAGAGTTAAAATACTTTTCAGGTCCCTTGTCACATTTTACAAAAAGTAAGATAAATCTTTTCAAATTTTCATTTCTTCTCTTTTTTCAAAGTTATCAACAGATACCACACCCAGAATTTTTTGAATAAAGAAGTGGATTGAGATCCCCCCACCCCTCCGCTTTAGAGTAAATCTGGCTTGTTTTTGTACGTTTCACCTGCCTTTAGTCAAAGGATTTTTGAATAATTTCAGAAATATAAGCATGTATAAGGGCTACTACACACCCAGTCTTACTGCAGAGATCAGGGACATCATTTTCTTGGGATGGGGAGGGAGTTAAGTTTTCTTTGAGAACATTAGCATAGACAAGGGTGTGGTTCGGGGACCAATGAAAAATTCCATATTAGGCCTGTTTTCGTCTTAACAGGTATAATTACAAGATACTGAATATAAAAGTTTTCTGTTAAACACAGGTTCTGTTTCACAGTTATCCTCTAAGACTGTTAAAACATCCTTTCTAAAGTACATGTCTGAAGAGCATATGTGTATTACAGTAAAACTTATGAAAAGTAAACCTGCCATTATAGTAGTTTTGAGAGTTTGGTGATGCGTGACGCAGTGCTCAAGGTTGGAGGAAGGAAAATAAATGGCCGGGAATGGGACCGGAAGTGCATTGTGGCAGAAGTGAGAAAAGATAAGAAGTCGTTCTATAAGATAATGGGATTTTGTTGTAATAAAATCAAAATTTAACAGTACTTTGAAAATTTTGGAAAAGCAAGCCTTTAGAAAATATTTTTGATAATTATTAATTTCTGTGGTAAAAGTGAATGTTTATTTAATACTTATGTTTGTATTCTAATTAAATCTGACAAGTCATTTTAGCTTTTCAGCTATTTCTGAATTTTTTTTTTTAGTTTGACCTGTGGTGACTTATAAATTTTCTGAAATATTAAATTCCTGACTTATCTAGAACAGGTGGATCCAGCCTTCTACAGAGAAGTTGGGAGAGGTATGACATGTCTTTATGAGCAATCTTTGTATCTTAAAACCAATTACCGTAATTTCACGCGTATGCGCCATGGCTTAGTTAAGTCTTTTTCAAACCAGAAATTTTATTGAAAATACGAAGTCAAATAAGTGCTAAGCAGAAGAAAGTCACATTTTATTTAAAATAAATTCTGGTAGGAAATCAAATTGTCTGAGGTGCGGTGTATACGCGCGAAATTACGGTAGCTTACTTCTGACACATACACAAATTCATTTTCATTTGTGAAAGCAAGAAATTTAAAGGCATATTCCTAAATGTGTTAAATTTATAGGTTCTATTCTGGTGCTAAAAAATCAAAAAAAATTATTATTATTATTATAAATGCAGAGTATCTTACTCGAAATTTCCTAAAATTTCCCATTTTAAGCTGAGTTTCAAGGCAAAACAGTTCAAGGCTAGACAAGGAGTTTAATTTGTCTGGTTATCTATGCTCTAACTTGCATAAATATACTTGGATTACCATGTAATTGATATATACTATTGAGGAATATCATGGCTTGTTTGATGTTAAAAATGAAGAGTGTAGCATTTATGGTTTAGGATTTACAGGGATACTCAAAATAATTCCATGACATTATAATCTATGCTTAGAAATCATTTTCAGTGCATTTTACATTATTTCAAACATATTGAAATAGATAGAAATCACTGAGGTGGATGACATGTTTTCTAGAGTATAGTATAAATAGCATTTATAGTTCATTTACTGGGACCCTCAAAGATATTCCAATACATTACGGTCAAAGAGGAAAAATTGTACTTAGTGGATTTTAAATTTGTTATTCTGTTTCAAATATAATGTAACTGATATGCATCATTAAAGTGGTTGGTAGTAGCATGCTTTCTGTTAAGTATAGTGTAAGTAGCAAATATAGTTTGTTTACACGGACACAGAAAAAATTCCATTCCATTATGTATGGTGAAAAACCATTTGTAGAATATATTAACAATGTTACACCATTTCAAACATAGTGAAATTGATATACATTACTGAGGTGAAGTAGAAGTTTCTTTTTCAAATAGATTAGTGAGTAAATAGAATTTATTATTTATTTACAGAGACATTCAAAAGAATTTGGTTACAAAAGAGACTATGAGCCATAACTGAATTTTAAAATTTGACAAATTTTTAGTGCATTAAGAGGTGTGTAGATTATATACAGGGTTGCACCAAAGAATTTGCACACAATTGGTTCTCAATATGCAGCTCTCATAGCACCATCAGTTATCACATATAATTTACTTTACTTTTCATCTATTAGCATGTGTAAAAACTACAATGGTGTTTTCAGCACCTCATATCGGTAAAAAATTAAAAATTACAATTGAAATACATGAATTTTTTTTAAATTAACCTATATTTCTGATCTTATGTAACACATTTACACACTGTTCAAACAAAAAATCAATCTGAGAGGTGACATAAATTTTAAATAATATTAGAGAAAAAAATAAATTGTTTTACCTAATGGGGAGAAAGGGAGCAGAAATCAATGCTTACTTACCTATTTACATTTTATAATTTAAAGTGAATTAAAACAATATGAAATGATTATTATGCAGATAAAAAAATTTTATTTCTCTTTACATAACCATAATCAAGTCTAGTTTACTCAGTGTTTTTTTCAGTTATTTCTGTTCTTAATAGTTTATATTTATATAAAAATTGAAAGAAATACCCTGGGTTGTCCAGGAAGTTTAGCATAAAAAAACTACGACTGCACCAGAACCTTTTCTGCAACCATAAGAAATTATGCAATAATAGTAAAGGTAAGATAGGTTTTGAATTTTGGGCCTGACAAGGCCCAAAAGTTTTTTTCTATAAAAAAAAAAAATACTTTGATTGCTTTAATACAATTTAGTATCCATATTTACGATACCGCTGTTTGATTCTTTAACACTTTCTAACATAGTTGAAATGTGTTCATGAATTTGGTTTGTGTGGGTGCCTATCTTTTTTTCATAATTTGCATAAATATATTTGGATTACCATGTAATTCATATATGTTATTTAAGAATGTTATGGCATGTTTGTTATTGAAACTGAAATGTGTACCATTTATATTTAGCATACATGGATGCTCAAATTTATTCTGTTACATTACGGTCTATGGGAGAAAATCCTTCTCTGCACATTTTACACTATTTCAATCATAATGAAATTGATATGCATCACTGAAGTGAATAACAACATGTTTTCTATAGAGAATAGTATAAATAGCAATTATAGTTCGTTTACAGTGACCTCCAAACGTATTCCATTAATTATGTGTGGAACACATTTAAGCTTTTCATAGAATGCTATTTCAAAAATCTATTTAAATACATAAGACTAGGATTAGTAATAACTTACTATCAAATTAAACTATTTACCAAATGAATATATGATCTACAATATTTAGTATACACAAATGTTTCTTATAAATTCTGAATGCTACAAAGAGAATGTATGATTTGCTAATGAAATTTTTTTTGCTGATAGATCAAATTATCAAAAATCTCGATCATGGTTTATGAATATTAAAATTTAAGGCATTAAAAAGAATCTTATACTGAAATTTGTAGATTATGTTCGTGCTCACAACAAATGGATAAGGAAAAAAAATAGAAAATTTAGAACAAGAAGCTGAACTAGTAATTTTAAAAAAAATAGTAACAATAGTTTAAATTCTCAAATTTTTCTGAAAATAAAATAAGAAAGAAAAAGTAACAAAGTAAAGCTTAACATTAAAAAAAAAATTATAGTTACTTCAAATTTTTATCATAAAAACTTTCTGGAAAATGAACATTCAAATCAGCTAAAAGTCCCAAATTTTCTCCCACCTATCACCACAAAAAAAAAGAAGGATTGTCTCTTTGCTGCTTATTGGATGCTTGCTGAATTTTTTTCTTTCATATTTTTTCTAGCCTTTTCATGCTAAATTTTTGTTTTAAAAAAGTGACATACTTAATATTTAAATCTACATTTAAAGAACTAATATTTACAGTGAATAATTTTCAAATTAATAATAAAAATGTACATTTCATACTTAATTTTTTTTTAACAATGAAACTCAAAGGGTAATATTGTCAAGGGTATAAATTAAAATTCAGTGTTTTTTACTAAAGAATTTTTTTTAATGTCAGTATCTATTTGTAAATAATATAGATAAAGAAAAATATTGTTTAATACTGAATAAATGTTTAATAACCCTTCAAAATAAAAATAAATATTTTAAGCTACAAAGATTGAAATACAGAACAGAAATTTTACTCAACATATATTTTATGAAAACAATCATAGTTGAATTATTATTAGTGTTACATAAAATGCAATACTTTCCACTTATTTTTCTGCACTGTATGCCACATCATTGAATTCCACACTACACACTCTCTTAGCTATACTGTTGTCACCCTCTTCACATTTCGTTTTCTTGAACTCGCAAATGATGTCATCTAACACATGGAGGAATTTCTGTTGCCAATTGCTCATTAGATATTCATCTGCATGCCATACGTGACCATTTTTAAAGTCCTCTTTAAATTCTATCAATTCATCCTTTGAGGATAAACATTCTTTGATAAAATATTTTAGTAAACTCATCTGATTATGATTCACCAACTCACTGCAAATTCTTCGTGCAGTATCATTGTAAATAAAATACTTTTTATCTTTAGGGCTTGTATCTTGGAAGATCAACTTTATGTTAATTTCCTCTCTAATCTTAAACAGATAGGATAACATAAAATGAAAGCGGCCTACACTAAAACTATTCCTTTTCAATCCATCAGGACTTTGCTTCCAAAATTCCCCAAAAAGCTTTTGATAATCGAAATCTTTCCAGCCATGATATGTTAACTGAACAATGATAATGTTCAATAATATTGTATAATGGTCTTCGTCAAGATAATCCCACATACGGTTTGCTATTTCCATAAAGAAACTTTGTAGTGGCCAGTCTAAAAAGCATAACAAAACTAGATAAGATTTGGCTTTAAATACTTCTATTTGTTGTTCTTCATTTAATTCAGAGAGTACAAAATAGAAAATATGGGAACAGGTTTCTTTCGGAATTCCATTAGGCTTGTAAATTATATCACAGTGCCCACGTGGTACATGCATTGCAGTCTTTACCAAAGATTCTACTCTTTCTGTAGCAGTAAGTTTTGGCAAGAAATATTCAGCAGCCACTATATTACCACCCCTTGCTGTAATTTCAAAAGCATATTGATAAGGCGATCCTCTGTGATTCATTCCCACTTTCATCATACTCTCCATCTTATCCACTTCTCCTTTTATATGGTACGTCCAAAAAACCACCAATTTATTCTGATTGACAAGTTTCGGATCTTCTTGACTATAGAAAGATTTTCTGCAACCTTCAGGCAATTCCTGCCATAATTTTGGAATATCATCCTCTAAGCAAAAAATACATGCTAATTTATAACGTGTGGTAATATCTATGGTCTCATCTTTAAGCATCACTTGTGCTGTTTTCCTTTCATCTATAGTTCCTTGTGGCTTCCAAAAAATTTCATTTGGTATATTTACTTTGAGATTATAGGTTCTGTAAAGGAAATGGCTCCATTTTGCAATTTGGAAGCCTACAGGTCTAATAAAGCACAATAACTTCTTTTTTATCTGTTCTGGTAGTGGAAGGACTGCTAATTTTTTCACTACTATACCTTCTATTATCTCCCATTTTGGTTTAAAATTTTGATAATCTGGAGGAAAAGAGAATTTTTCTAATAAATCTTTCACATCACCTTGTTTGCATAATGCAGCAGCTATCTTAATATTAGCCATATGTTCGAGGGATGGCTTCAGAACATACTTCATTATTAACTGTGATAAAATATTCAATATATCAAAAAAGTTTCATACAGTCAATCAACACTATCACACTTGCATGACAAATAATAAAGCAATTATGCTCATTTCACTGGCAGATGCAGTAAAGACGTTCTGGAAGTTTGATGACCAAGAAAGATATCACCTAGAATAAAAAGAAAAAATGTCAAGAAGAACATAATGTACTTGTATCTAAAAAATAATTTTATTTTTCATGATTTAATTGTTGACCCCACCTTTTATATTTGTTTAACTGAATTCAAGAATGGTTAGCAGAGTAGGTAGTAAAAGTCTTAATGTCCTTAAAAAGTAGGCAAATTTGCTAGAAGGCATCCTTTTTATTGATAACTAGCTGACTCTCCCGGCATTGGCCGATCTCGTGATAATAAATTAAAGCAAACCTCAGGTTTGTATGATGTTATATCTTAACCCAATTTTGTATGAAAATAATTTTTTAAAAGTATTGAGCACACCACTGGAAAATCCTTTAGTTCTACTTTCCACCACCAGGGGGTGCAATCTGTTTTATATGAACATCGAACACGGGTACTCATGGTATCTAAGGTGTTGTGTGAATGAACCAATTCCCATCAAAATTTCATCCAGAGAACCAGAGAAAAATAATGTTACTCCTGGCAATGGAAGGTAGAACTAAAATTTGTAACTCAATTGAAAACCAAGTTGAATGAGCCATATCCCATTGTGATCATGCTCATAGAACCCGAGAAAATAAATCCTCCTACCTGCAAATTCATATTTTGAAATAGTGGTAACCAAGGGCTGAAGAGGTGAAAATTAAAATGTCATTTTGCTCTGCTTCTAACGACTGTGGACTTGATAGAATAAAAGCAGAATTAATTTCTTTTTTCGTAAAAAAGTACAGGTTTTTGATAAAATAAAAATTTACTTGCTGATTTTTTTGTTTTTTCGAACTTAATAAACAGATATGATTATGCGTATTTATACCAATTTTCAAATACCTATTTTAGGGGCTGTACATGTATAATGTTATCACTTTAAGGGGATCATGGTGTCTAGCACATGATATCATAAGATATTTCTAAGGGGAGGGGGCTGTTGTCTTTGATATTATCATTTTTGATCCAACTAAAATTTTCTTTTTTTATATATAACTTTTTCTTTGCATCAAAATATTCTGCTATTATTTTTTTGCCTGTTAACTGTTTTTATGAAAATCATTAAATGATTATAACACTCTTTCATTAAAAAAAATATGGAATACCCAATGTTCTGCATCCCTATTCTTCTGCCATATATATATATATATAATGATACTATGCATATGCCTGGATATACCACACCATATACTTGCCATGGATAATATGCATATACAATCTGCTGTTGGAGGAACCAAGCACAAAGTATGTTTGAAATGATACTTTGTTTACTAGTAAAGAAAAAAAAATATAGTCCATCTGTTTTGTTGATAAGAAGTTTTGCTTGTTCCCTTCCTGTGTAGGGGGCAAGTGCAAAAGACATAGGATCTGTTATCCGGAATGGTTGGGACCTAGGGTATTGTGGATAAGAGGTTTTTCCATAATTCGGAACACTTTACTTGTAAGTGTTAATAAATATACAAAATAACTAATTTCACAACTAGTGATAAACATGAATAATATATGTAAATACATACTTACAATTTTGTTAATTTAATAACTTATTTACATAGAATAAAAAACATTGTAAATTACAAATCAAATTACTAAAATATTACATTAACAATTAAGAATTAGTTTTGGGACTTAGAAACAGAATCCTTTGATATGGATTTTTGGAACATTTCTATTAAAGTGGGTTACTTATAGAATGTCTCTTCCACTAATTGTTCTTGTATCCTGTACATTAACATGATTTGCTGTTCATCGAAGTAGCTTCACTTCTGCATTCCACAAATCAGTTGTTCAGTTGAAAATATCAGTTGTTCATCTATTTTTAAAGCTTTTTATTTTAATATTTTTTGCACCATAATTTTTTATATTTATTTATTGAACTTGTAAATTAACGAATTCATGCAATACCATAAATTTATTTTTTTCTTTGTGTTGACTCTAGAATAAAAAAGTTGCTGAGCAGAAATTCCTAAAGAAGGGCACACTGTTCGCAAAAAGAGCACTATTGCACCCTGTTTCAAAAATATATTTTGAACTGTATTGTTTAAAGTAAATCAGTAGATTTTCGCAATATTTTTTCTTGCGACTGATTAACGAAATTTTATTGCAAAGTTTGAGATTTCCTTTTGATTTACAGCCAAATTTTAGGATTTTTTCCCGAGACTGATCAAAGAATTTCTCGATAATTTTCCAGGGACTGATTGAAGTATTTCGCGAATTTTTCTGATGATCAACTGAAGAATTCGAGATTTTTTTGCCGCGATTGATTAACGAATTTCATGATATTTTGCTTCTATCAATTAGCAAATTTTGAGGCTTTTTCTTGTGACTAACTGATAAAAATCAATGTTTTTTCTGCAACCAATCGACGAATTTTGCATTTTTGTTACAACTGACTGAAGATTTTTCCAATTTTTTCTGACGACTAATTAATTTCGTGATATTTTCCTTCTAAGGATGGATAGATTTTGTGGTTTTTCCCGCAATCGATCAATGAATTTCATGTTTTTCCTCGAGACTGACTGCGGGATTTCGCATTTTCCCTCTCGACTGAATGCTGAATTTTGCATTTTCCCTGTGACTGATTAACCGTGATATTTTTCTGTGAACTATTGGCGAATTTTTAGAATTTTCCTAACAATTTACTGGTAGCAACTCACAGGATTTTTGACGCAATCGATGGATGTATTTCACGATTTTTCTGTGGCGAACTAGAGAATTTCGCGAGGTTTTTCTTACGTTTTTTTTCATGAAACAAACTAAGCTTTAGTTGTTATTTTGCATTCTGGTTTTCAGAGCATTCCGGATACAGGGATGCCGGATAACGGATCCCACTCTGTATTACTGTTGAATCATGAATGCATTATGTAACAAAAACCTATAATTTAATACTTTTAAATAGTAACTATTTATTTTAACTGTTATTTGATATAAAGTTATTTCATATATAATAGTGATATCTTATTGACTTCTTCTTTGCATTTGAATGAGTAAAGTATGCAAATAAAAAAATGTATAACTATATATGTATATAACTGCAAACGAAAGAAAAAAAATTAAAAAGAAAAATTAGATACTGATAACCATATCATTAGGAAAGGGGAGGAGATTAGAGGGATGTTAACGTATATCATAAGGTGGTGGAGGGGGTTCAAAATTACCAAAAAGTTTATGTTATAGGCTAAGTTCTCTAATCCGCACAAGTTGGGACCAAAGGCTGTGCAGATGACAGAATATTGCAGTTTATGGATTATGCCTCATTTTTTAAATTTCTGGACAACATTTTAATTCCATATTCAGTATAACATGAAAAGAAAAATATGAAATCTAATAATTTAATATGCTATCTTAAAAAATGCAATTTTTCAAGTTATTTTATTTAAAAAATTATCTATATATATATTTAAAGAATAATAATTACATTGATCATTTAATATATGAGAATTAATTTTTTTTTCTAGAGGATTTTCAGCAAAAAAAATAAACAAAAATACTTAACAAGAATAAATTATGCACACAAGAAAATAATAGTAACCAATACAAAAATAAAAAGAATATAGAAAACTATAATAATACAGGGCTGCCATGAGCTACGAAAATGCAACTATTTTCAACATCAGGTGACTATTTTAAGGAGAACGCAAAAAATGAGACTTTTTTCCAATTCCAGTGACTATTTTTATGAAAAATAATTGATCTTTTTTTCTCAAAGCGACAAAATTCTCAATGATATTTCCGCTACTGAATGATAAAAATTGCCATTTGATTCTGCGATCTTTTGCCAAAATTCGAGATTCTATCCTACGATCGTTTGTCAAAATTCATGAATTTTTTTTTCACAACTGGCTAAAAAAATACAAGATTAAACCGGATAAAATTCTTGATTTTTTTTGCCATAATTTGACGAAATTCTTGATCTTTTCAGCATGATTGTTTGGTTAAATTCATGATTTTTTTTTGTCCTCGGCTGTTTAGCAAAATTTGCAATTTTCCCCCATAAATTGTCAAGTTTCACAATGTGTGCATTCTATTGACGAAATTTCGATAATTCTTCCATGACCAAACGATGGAAATCACCATTTCTTTCAGCAACTTTTGATAAAATTCTAGAAATTTTTTCCATGGTCGTTTCTGAGAAGATTCACCATCTTTTCTGTGACAATTTTGCCCAATCGACTGATGAAAATAGCTACTTTTTCTGCTATCTTTGATGAAATTCTTGATATTTTTCTACGATCGTCAGAGATTTCTTGATTTTACCCAAGACCAATTGCAAATTACGTAATTTTTTTTTTTTTGGCGATCATTTCACAAAATTCATGATTTATTTCCACAATTCTTTGCCAAATTTTGGGACTTTTTTCTTTGACAGATTGACAAAATTCACAATTCACTATTTGTCTCAGAGATCTTTTCACGAAATTCATGATTCTTTTCCAAGATTGTTTATTGAAATTCGTGATTTTATCTTCACGACTGACTTATGAAATTCTTGATTTTTTGTGTGATCATTTGATTAAATTCTCGAGTTTTTGTATGATTGTTTGATTAAATTTGCGTGTTTTGACCGTTTGACACAATTTGCGATTTTTTCAACAATTTGTAAATTTGTTTAACTGTTTACATTTGTTAAACAACGCAAATTATAGAAAATTGCGAATTATGGGTGCGCAGATTATCGATCCTTGACTGTATTTATGTACAGCCCTTTGTATGGTTTTTAAAATTTGAACATATGTTAAAATTTGTGAGTGCGGCTTTTAATTATTCAAAGCATTGGTTTTTTTTTCTTTTGTATCTGAAAGTAAGTCAAATATATATGTAGTTTTTTAATAAAATAAAAACTTACCAATCGTTTCTTTTTTCGATTTTTTGAATATCTTAAATAAAATACGATTTTGCATATACAGTAGGACCCGTATTTAACGAGAAGCTCGGGACACAGAAAAATGCTTGTTAAATCCAGTCGCTTGCTAAATCTGAATCCTAGTTAATAACTAATAGTATATACATAAAAAACAACTTACGTGAATTACTGCTCGGTAATCTTTATTGATAATTGGAAAAATAGTCATATAATGTTGATTGTTTGAGTTTACAAAATTTCGTTTCTTACAATTTTCGTCTTAAAACACTTAATGCATTAAGTGTTGCATCATCAGTATTTTTCATTACTTCAAAAAACTGTTCTAGATTTTGTAATGAATCTTCAGCACAATCCCTTGTCGTCGTTTTAAGTACAGTTTCTTCTTCCGAGTCATTATCACTTGCATCTTCCTGCTCCTGGGCTTTTACCACTTTCACGACGATATACTCAGTGGAGAGTAAGTCCGACATTAAGACACCGCCATCAACATTATTGTACTCATCGATGTTTAAAACATCGTTAAACTTCTCAATATTATTTTGTTGCAACCAGACTGAGAGTGGTAAGTCATCTTCATCTTCGAAGTCACCTTCATTTCTGTCAATCCATCCAGCTTTCCTGTAACAATTTTGGATACAGGATTGAGTCACACTTCCCCAAGCATCTGTCATCAGGTGTATAGCGTCAAGAACAGAAATTTTAAGATCCTGATCTTTTTCATTTCTCTCTAACATCATGAGAATTAATTGCTTTTTATAATAGCATTTGAAGCTGCGAATAACACCTTGATTGAGAGTCTGTAACACTGAGATTCAGTTAGGCGGTAAAAAACACATGTTTTAGGTTTTTTAAATTGCTGACTTGCGGGTGAGCAGAATTATCAATGATGAGTGCCATCTTTCTTTTCTGTTTTTGAAGAGCTTTATCCCACTCGTGCAAATAAGATAAAAATAATTCTGAAGTCATCCATGCCGTTTTGTTCGATTTGTAAGTTACTGAGAGACTTTTTACCCCTTTAAAGCATCTTGGATTTGCAGATTTACAGACGATAAAAAGTTTTTTTTTTGTCTTTGCCTGACTTGTTGCAACATATTAACATAGTTAAGCGATTTTTCAGCAACTTACCACCCACACATTTTCCACCCTTAAACTTCATCGTTTGATTAGGAGTTAGATTGTAAAAGACGCTGGCCTCATAAGCATTGCAGATGTTATCGACAGCATAATTTTCACATACATCTTTCCACGTGCAATCTAACCAGTCTTTCACATCCTTTTTGTTCACACTGATTTTTCCTGCACGGATGTTATGACATTGCTTGAAACGATGTAGCCATCCATTAGAGCAAGAAAAATCTGTGTAATCTAGCTGAGCTGCAAATTTTTCTGCTTGGATTTTAATGATGGGCCCAGTTATCGACAAACAAGAATTCCGTTGCTGAACAAACCATTTCAACAGCGCTTCATCCAAGTCCTCTTTTCAAATTTCTTCAACCGTTTGGAATCGGTTTCATTCGCTTCATATGCTTTCATTAAGAACTCCTTGTTTTTTAAAAGAATTGACACAGTTGAATAAGAAAGTCCATACTGCTTACATATTGTAACATTTTTTTCACCTTTATCCAAGAGTTTTATAATTTCCACTTTTTCTCTTACGGATAAAACTTTTCTTTTCGACATTTTAAACAGCAGAATGAAAAACATGCTCTCAAGAAAAGACACAAGCCGGAAATAATTTTTTCTTACACGTAGTTCTGAAACTGATAATTACACCTAATTTCGATTGCCGTTGAAGGGAGGAGTCGTCATGAACAACGTCTCTACCACCCCCCCATCTCCCCTGCGTCCGCCATTTTTAACCGCTGTAAAGCACCAAGTGATCTGGAATACCATTCTTTGTGAGTTAGGATTCTTTCATTCTTTATCTTGTACCCTTCCTGGAAAAGGACAATAAGACTGGCATCCAGTTAACACTGCCTCCTTTCCAAGAATTTATGCCTGTCTCTGATGATTGCAGCTGTTGTTGGATAACTTTAAAGAATGCTTATTTTTCCTTTACAACAGGAGTGGGGAAATTCTAGGAAAACTGTATGTTTTTTTGTTTTTTTTTTTAATTATTATTTCTGTAATTATTTCTTTCCTTAAATCCGAGCAAACTACAAAAATTTGCTCGCTAAAAGAGTATATTTTAATACATTTATTAACATTATACCAAGCAAAAGACTTCATTTTCCTCGCTAAATGCAGAATCTCATTAAATGCAGGCTCGCTATAAACAGGCTCGAGTGTATATATATATTCCAATTCTCAAATTCGTATCTTACATATTTTTAATAACTTCATAGAGCTCGAAAACTCTGTAGCTCTCCATTTTATTTGTGGTTTGTTTCACTTTGTGTGTGAAAATGACAGCCTTAAAAATAAAAGCAAGATAAAATCATTTTAATTTCAAAAGGAAAGTTATTTTTCTGTTAAGATCTGGAGAAGTTAATGATGGAATATTTTGATTTTGGTTTTTCTGTATTGAATTATTTTTAAATCTAAATCTGCAAATTTTCATGTCGATAGACCTAATAGTTTTTGTATTTATATGTGTTTTGAAAAGGTGTAGTTAAAAGTTATTCTGGTAGCCTGACCTTTTTCGTGTATACCGAAAATTTTGCTTGACTCTCGCAATACAGACTTCATTTATCAGTTTTCTTTTGCACCATTTCAAAAATTAAAAAAAGATGGCATTTTGGCAGTGATGTTCAATGAGTTTTAATATTAATATTTCAGCTAATAATTAAAATATTAAAATTGTGATTATCAGGTGCACCAGGACAGGTTATGGACTACCCTCATTTAAATTTTCAGACTTCAACGTGTGCTAGATTTTACTAGCCATCGCAGACTGACAGACATAGAGCTAAACTTTCTTTTATTAGTACAGACTAGCTGACCTGCCAAACTTCAAGTTTGTATCAAACTTGTTTGAACTCTCTAAAATTTGAATATGTTATAAATATAACCATATCCATGCTCTCTTTAAAATTTCATGAAGAAATATGCATATTTCCATATTTAGTAGTGAAAACATGAGTCGAAGCCATGGTAAAATTTTGCTCTTTTCATCAAAAATTTCTCAGTTTTTTTTAATACTTCTACGTGTTCAAACGTTTCAAAATTTTGTAAGTTTTGTAAATCTGGTCTGCCAAGATACTTTAAAAATATTGTGTGAGAATAAGAATGTTTAGTTATTTTTAGCATAGAAAAAAAATCGTCTCCGGTACGTACGAAGTAACCTGTAGTCGCCAATGATTTTCAAAGGGTTGAAATTCATACTTTTGAAAACAGATTGCAATGTCAAAACAAAGGTCTTAGCATTAAGAACTTATTTTATGTTTGTCGGTGCCTCTAAAACTGCAGTTTGGGGGAGTGTTTCTGTAAGAAGGGAAACATGAACCGTGAAAACATCCCTTTTTAAAAGTTTTTTTTCAAAAGGTTAACAATGATATATTTTTGAAGAATTGATTGTGGTGTTTAACACGTAAAAGTGTGAAGTTTAAAAATATGTGCTCTATTTTTAAAAATCCGAACAGTTTGGCTGATGAAGGTGAAAACAAAAAGCCAAAAACGTAAGTATTTTGTTCTTCCTCCCACTTAAAAATCAGGTTCAAGGCATGTACGTACACTTGTAGCTGCCAATTTTTGAAAAAGAAAACCTTTTTTATGATTGCTTATTTAGTGATATTCTGGCTAATTATCAAGAAATTAAAAATCTGAGCCCCAGGTTCATCACAACCTTTGTTGGACTATTTTCACACAAATTTTCAGTCTTCTACTTATGGTGGGTTTCGCTAGCCGTCGCAGAGACACACAGAGTGAAACTTTCTTTTATTATAGTACCGGTAAAAGATATTGGCAGTTCAAGGACAAACGTCCTGCAGCCCCGCAACTCTTATCTTAAGTCAGTAACTATGGTAACAGCTCACGTAACGGATTGGCCATTCTCATTTTCTCCACCCCACTTGAGACTGAACGAGAACTAGCGAGAGATCAGTTGTTCAGTATAACTGCTTCTGCTTTGTTTGATTCGTACTTTCTTTGATTTTCTGTTCATTTTGCTTTCTTTTAATTATGGCTTCTAGTTCTAGTCCTGATATTAGAAAACAGTCGAAGAACGTTGTTTATCATGTATATCAATATTTGAAAGAGCTTGTTGCTTCCAATCCTGATGCAAAAATCAAAGATATATTTATGAAAACGCAAGAGGCTACCGCAAAAGCATGTGGCGTATCTCCTCGTACTGTTGCAAGGATCTGTGCTGAAGCTAATAGTTTTCCAGACTCCAGCTTAGAAAATCCGTCATTTTCATCGCCTAAAAAAAAAGTTCCTCACTTAAAACGTGTGACAGGATTAGATGATTTTAACAAAGAAGTTGCATGTCGCGCAGTTAAAGAGTATTACGAGAGTGGAAATTATCCAACCTGCGACAATTTAAAAGAAATTTTGCAACAAAAAATAAATTTTCCTGGATGCGCAAAGTCTGTGTGGACTATATTAACAGATATGGGCTACAAATATAAAAAAGGCAATGATGGCCGAAAATATTTGATTGAGAGAAGCGACATCATAGCTGCACGTATAAAATTTCTCAGAAAAATGCATAATATCAGGAAAGAGTCTCCACTGCGTCCAGTTATTTATTTAGATGAAACTTGGGTGAATCAAAATCACTCAAAGAATCATGTATGGCATGATTCTAAAAATTCGGGTGGTCTTAAAGTACCGACAGGGAAAGGGTCGAGGCTGATCATCTGTCATGCCGGATCAGCTAAGCATGGCTTTATCGAAGGAGCAGATTTAGTTTTCCAGTCAAGCTCTACAAAAGACTACCATCACGAAATGAATAGCACTGTATTCAGAGAATGGTTCATCAATTTATTGCGAGGACTTGAAGAACCCAGCGTCATAGTAATGGACAACGCCAGCTACCATTCGAATTATTTAGAAAAAATCCCATCCACAAAGACCCGAAAATCGGATATTATTGCTTGGTTGGAAAGAAAAAGTATTATGCACGATCCAAACACTACTGTTCCCGAATTATTAAGTATTGTTAAAATACATAAAGAAAAATATAAAATTTATGAATTGGATGTTCTTGCATATGAAATGGGGCATGAGGTAGTGCGGCTTCCACCTTATCACTGCCAGTACAATCCAATCGAATTAATATGGGCTCAGGTGAAAGGAGAAGTCGGCAAAAGAAATAATACGTTTAAAATAAAGGATGTAAGACAACTGCTCCAGGAGGCTCTTTCCCATGTTACTGTGGATAACTGGAAAAAATGCGTCAAGCATTCCGAAGAGTTGCAGGAAGCAGATTTTGTCAAAGAGGGCCTAAGAGATGAAAATGAATTCACCCAACAGATTATCATCAATCTGCAAGATGATAGCGAAAGTAGCAGCGATAGTGAGTTTGAATGTTGAATGATTAAACTTTCAATCGACTGTTTTCTAATTCAAAAACTATACAAAAAAGTCCTTTTAAGGACTATAAAAAAGTCCTTTTAAGGACTAAGCCTTACCCAAGGCTAAAAAATAAAAAGAAAGTTTCACTTTAAAACACATACTTTAAATCAAGCATTTACCCCCTTCCCCGAAAGATTTTGAGGCAAAAAATGCAGAATGTAAAATGAATTATACTCCCCTTCCGCCGCCCCCACACACCAAGACACCACCGTTTACAGTGGTGCGATTTGGTTGAGCCGCACTTACCCCCCCCCCCCCCCGCCCCTATTTTAATATTTTTTGTCGTTGTTTTAAGGGTATTGGTCAGTCAGATCTCAAATTCCCGGAATCCAATCTGAATATATTACTCGCAACATTCATGAAAGCACTTCCCTCCATGAAAACAAAATACATGAAGTTTTTCTTACCCAAATTTCAATAAATGGAACAATGATTTGAGTTCTTTCATAGAAACAAGGTATTTTTTAGAAAATGCTGTAAAAAAGGCACAAAACACATAGTTGTAAGTTTGCATTTATCCCTACACTTGACGATTTCGGAACTAATAATGTAATATGAAATTGAATTATACCCCCCCCCCCCCCCACACATCACACCAAGAACAGGAATTATTTTAGATTTATACAGAATGAATTTACGCCGTGCCGTTTACAGTGGTGCGATTTGGTTGAACCACACTTATCTCCCCCCCCCACCTCCTCTTAAAATATTTTTTGTCGTTGTTTTAAGGGTATTTAGTCTGTGAGATCTCAAATTCTGAATATATTATTAAATCTAAATATATTACTCGCAACATTCATACTTTCCTCCATGAAAACAAAATACATGAAGTTTTTCTTACTCAGATTTCAATAAATGGAACAACAATTTGAGTTCTTTCATAGAAACAAGGTATTTTTCAGAAAATGCTGTTAAAAAAGTCACATTAAAACAGATAGTTGTAAGTTTGCATTTATCCCTTCACTTGACGATTTCGGAACTAATAATGTAATATCAAATTGAATTATACCCCTCCCCCACCCCCCCCCCTACACATCACACCAAGAACAGGAATTATTTTAGATTTATACAGAATGAATTTACGCCGTGCCGTTTACAGTGGTGCGATTTCGTTGAACCACATTTATCTCCCCCCCCACCTCCTCTTAAAATATTTTTTGTCGTTGTTTTAAAGGTATTTGGTCAGTGAGATCTCAAATTCTGAATATATTATCAAATCTGAATATATTACTTGCAACATTCATGACAGCACTTTCCTCCATGAAAACAAAATACATGAAGTTTTTCTTACTCAGATTTCAATAAATGGAACAACAATTTGAGTTCTTTCATAGAAACAAGGTATTTTTCAGAAAATGCTGTTAAAAAAGTCACATTAAAACAGATAGTTGTAAGTTTGCATTTATCCCTTCACTTGAAGATTTCGGAACTAATAATGTAAAATGAAATTGAATTATACTATCAATAACATATGAAATAACAGCCAATAAAATTTAAATTTTATAATAATTCCAACATACTTAAAATTATTAAATTACTTTTGAGTTATATTATTTCTTTTTATATTGTTATTTTTAAACTCTTGGTCCCAAACTGTGCACCTGCCAAAAAAAAACCCTGCCAATTTCATGCATTTACGAAGAAAAATGAATTTAAAAATGTGTCAGAAAACAGCTTGTTTGGATTTGAGACCGTTTTGAATGCCGCAGTAACTCACTCTTGCATGGGGAAACTTGTTTCTGCGAAAGTGCAGGGGAGAAAAAAAGAGACGAGAGGCTTGCGTCCTGCAGTGCCATGGCAACGGAGAGATAAGAAAGCAGGACGTTTGTCCTTGAACTGCCAATATCTTTTACCGGTACTATAGTAAAGATACTGTGAAACAGCAATCTTTACATGGCACATATACTTAAATTGACATTTAGAATTAAAAACGAAGAATTTCTCTAAATCATTTTATACTTTTCAGAATCACTAACTTTTAGTAAGCTGCATGCATGGTAATCATACTGGCAGTGTTTTCTAGAAGAAATATTACCCTAAAGAAACCAAGAAAATATACTCCATTTTTGACCAACCACCAACGTCTTAAAAATCATCTACTGCTTACATAGCCATGAATATTTTACTGATTTGGACGAGACTGGATTTGCAAAAGCTTCTTAGAAAATTAAAGATAGAAGCAATTGTCCGAACATCAATCACTTTGCGACATCAAACTAATGATAAGTCAATTACAGTTCAATTATTTATTGACATCCCTGCTATCACATCATATAGCTGTTTTACAAAGATATACTTTGGGCAACATTAGACTAAATAAAGTAACAATTATTTAAAAAACAATTTAATGATTTGTGTATATATATATTTAAAATCTATCAACAATATTTGCTTGTAATAAAATATTTATTTTATGTTTTCAAATTGCATCTTGCAACCTATAAATAACCACAATTGTCTGTTGAACCATAAATTTTTGTTTTTTAAGAGTTAAAATAGCCTTGACTAAATATTTATAAATTAAAATATGTAAGGAACAAATGAAAACTAAGTTATTATTTTTTTTTTATTTATTAACTTTAATTGAAAAAGTGAAAATTTAAAATGGATTAATTTCCTGGTTTTTGAATAAATTATTTTATTTTCAATTTTATATAGTGTCATTAATTCTAGATAAGACAAGATAAAGAAGATATAAGATATTAAATATTATCAAAGTAACTAACTGTTTTTCTTGAAGATAAATACTTTTCTAAAAGAGTAAATTTTCAAAAAGAAAGAATTTTTTTAACTTACTGTATGAATGAGTAAATAAATAAAATATTGGTACTTTTATGTTAGGCAGGAGCAAATTTTGCCAATAGCAGATTTAATCTTTTTCGTTTCACAAAATAGAAACACTTTTGAAATCAAATATTTTGGGATGTTTTATTTATTTATTTTGAATGAAATGAGTTAAATACATGTATACATATATGTATATGTGTGAGAGAGAGAAAGAGAGAGATGTAAATTAAAGCTGTGCATTTTAATTGAAATGAGTGAAAGGTAATGCAATATGAATGATGAAAATGGGAACAAAATTTGGCAACACAATATTATTAAGCTTAATAAAATTTTAAACTAAAAAGAACAGCAATAAATGATACATAATAATATATATCAGAAATAAACTTATAGTTGGAGAGAAAAAAAACATAATGAAAAACAGGTAAATGTCGAATTAGAAACCACTTGAAGACATAACAAACACATGTACATTGCTTTGCTTCTGACGTCAAGTGCATGGGACTGCTTTTTTTGGCGTTAAAACGTATAGTTTGGCGATAGTTGTTTGTTATGAAAAGTGTTCACCGGGATAATGAAGAAGTACTAAATATTCTTAATAAATGTTTAAAAAATTTAAAATATTTTTAATAAAACTAACTAGGGTTTTAAAATATATTATTATATAATTAGTTCACAAATAACACTGAAATCACTTAATAATAAATAATGGGTTGATCTTTCTTACACTCACATATTACACATATTTGTGTAATAAAGAGTTAAGCCTCAACATTAATTTTCCAAAACTGTACACCTATGATGATCTTGTTTCACTGGACACAAAACATATGTTATGTAGAAAAATACAAATTAAGAAATAGAATAGTTAGCAAAAGTTGTTGTTATTCGATCGCGAAAGAAGGGGGGGAGGGGGGCAAGGGGTGGAATTAATACATGACTACATTTCTAAAACAAAAGACTTACCTTTTTAAATCAGAATAATAAATTTTTTGCCTCTGGTTATGAGTTATTTATCAATACCTTCTATAGCTATTTTGAGTAATAATCCAAAGCAATCAAAATATTGCAGATTTATTAATATAGTTGAAAAATTACCGGCATACTGACAGAATAGAATATTCAAAACATAATATACTTCAATATTCTTTTGTTAGATTTCTAGACAAGCACATGGCCATAAAGCAAGAAAATATTTTAAATCATTACTTTGATATTGAGCATGACAAACCATGACAAACAGAACAGAGTAAAAGATCTATGCAACATCCGGGCCAAGGGGTCTCTCAATTGAGACTTAAAACGGCCTATAGAGGCGCTGATTGCAGCCGTTGGTACAGGATAATTGGCCCTTTAACTAATGCTAAAGTGCCATTGAAACCATTATTTATTGTTAACGCGTTTAAAAGTGTTAGATATTCAAATTCGGATAATTTTTACTTTAACATATAATCACAGAACACAAATAGCACATGAAATCTGGAATTGTGCATAAAAATAATCATTCTGAACAAATAATAAATGCTGAAGGGAGGAGTTATATCTTTTTTCCACCAGATGGCGTATTCGAGCGCTTGAATTCCCAATAGAGTGTAATCTCGTACAACCCCTCCTATAATCAGTGTAATCGCATTGTAATCAATTCTTAATCATATCATCACATATAATCAGTGGTAATCAAAGAAATATTAATATAATCACATGTAATCAATATAATCATAGTATAATCAAGTATAATCTCGAATTAAAAATCTAGTTTATGCTGCGTTTACACTATATGGTCTTTCATCTTTCAGGTTCGAGAGGGGGGCAACTCAAACGTGAAAGGTTCCATTCTCCCATTGGACGAATCGATAAATCGCAGCCGTTCAAAACTCCAAAAGTTCAGTTTTCTCAAGCACTGTTCCGCGCATGCGCATGGAGTTGGGATTTATTTGTGGTTTGTTTCAATTGTGTTTTGTTAATGTTAGGTCGTTGTGGACGTACGAAACGTGAAATTAAATTTCACGAAAGTTCCACGAAATAAAAATGTAGAAAAACAATGTTAGTTTTATTCAACGAATCCAGAAAAAATAAAACAAAACAAAATTTGCAAAAATTATGTACAAAGGAAAAATAATTTATCTACAAGAAGAAATTTTAAATGATTCTACTGAATTTGAATCTGTTGATCACTTTTATTCTTTAAAAATACCTGTTTTGATGCAGGAAAAAGAGAATGTACCAAATAAATGAATTTGTGTTTGTACAAAATTTAAGTCATTATTTAAAGGCTTACTTAAGGAGGGTTATTCCAGATATAAAAAATTTTGGCCTTTTTACAAGTCCTTATAAATTAAAATTAGCTAGTTTCTGGCTCTTCCCCCCCCCCCCCCCCTTATGATTATGTAATATTTTTTATCTTAAATTGCATATAAAACCGTAACATTTAAAAATAATTTATTTCTATTTATATGGGTTTATATCTAATGTGCTCACAGTTCAGAAATCACTTGACTTTTTTTAGGTAAAAGATAATGACCCCCCCCCCCCCCCCACCCAACATGATTGTATAGCACTAGAATGATACTCAGGAGAAATTTATAAGTATAAAATTTAACCTTATTATTAAGATTAAATTTTATACTTATAAATTCCTTTTTTACTTATTAATAAGAAAGAACTATAAGGAGCCTTTTACTAAAAATCAGAATTTTGTTAAAAGCAGTAAAAATTTTGCAGTCAATATTTGAGCTAGCACTGCCACAGAAGAAAACTGGATTTACGGTTTTTAAAACTCCTCCCAGACCAATTGAAAGCATATAAGATGAGTACAAGGACCGTTATGGTGAATAAATAATGAGTAAAAAGTAACTGAAACACAAAATAGCTAAAAAATTAGCATTAAATTGTTTCAAAACTTCATAAAAAGAAGCAATTTAAGAGAAAAATGGGAGAGGAAAAGAAAGATAGAGAGAAATAATTAGAAATAGCAGCAGCACATGCATTTTGACGCCACTACTCTTCGTTTCGTTTTAAAAGGGGCTATTTTATGAAGCCTTGAAATAGCTTTCAACTCATATCTAGATGACTATGTGGTTTGCTTTACTTCGGTTATAACACATTTTTTTAAAGGAAATAAAAAAGTCATACACATATAAAACAATGAAATTGTTCATAAGGGTCGATGGAAGATTTTTTTTCTTTTCTTTTTTGCCCGGGGGGGGGGGGGGGGGATTTTGTGAAATTTATTATATTTTTGTGAATATTAACATTAAGTAAAGAAAGATGAAATCCAATTACTCAAATTCGAAACAAGTATTTATTAATAACTTTGTTAAGTACTTCTGCTAAAATTTACCTTTCTGATGAACTCATATTATTTGCAAATTACATATTTATAAAACCTAACAAAATAAAAATAATTAATGAAGAGTATGTTTTTTATGAACTGGAATTTTGTGAAGGGATCTATTTTATGAAGAAAAATTTCACAAAGAAGTCTGCTTTAAATAAAAGGAATTTTATAAATAAGTCGTTTTATTAAGAGAAATTTTGAGAAGAGCTCTATCGTATTAAATGGAATTTTGTAACGTGGCCCTAAATATGCCCCAAGTTTTGCCTGGATCGACACCTGGTTCAATAACAATGATTCAAAACCGCTCCCAAACGGAAATCTTGGCTGCACCACTGAAGACACTACAACATTTGAATATTTTCTTAAAATAAAATCTCAATTTCGATACAATAGCAGTATTTTTACAAGAAAAAAAAATCTACATGTATTTTTGAAAAAAAAAAGGCCCAAAAAGATTGTACTGATTAAAGATAAAATCTACGTAATTACAGTTTAAATGTTTAACAAGATTTTGGTTTTAAAATATCTCATTATAAATATTTTATTAATAATTATAAATATTACCAATAAAAGCTGAAAAATATAATTTATATTTATATATAATGATAAATACAGCTTATATCTAAAGTCAATATACGGAAAAATTGGGGACTCTTTACAAAATTCTATTTACTAAAAAGGGCCTTTCACAAAATTTAATTTAATCAAAAGGGACCCTTGAAAAAAAAATCTATTATTAATAAATTCTTAATTTAAATTGTCTTTAATTACAAAATTTTATTTTTCACAAAACATTTTTTATATCAGCCCTACATATAGAGTATTCCCCCCCCCCCCCCCCTTCCCTTTTTGTTTCAAAGCAGTTTAAATTAAAATTGCTAATAACTGTAGAAAAATATCAGCTTAAACATGACGATTGCTCGCTAGATGGCGCCACCACATTTATTTTACACTATGTTTGAGAAAACTGAACTTTTGGAGTTTTGGACGGCTGCGATTTATCGATTCGTTCCCATTGGTTGACAAAAAAACCGGAAGTCACTTGATTTTTATATTTTCGTACAACTTTGCTTAAAGCACATTCTGTCTGTGAACGATATAGCGCGGTGGTTAAAGCACCGGACTTGTAAACTGAAGGTTTTAAGTTTTGTCCTCTCTGATTTAAAAAAAAAAAAAAAATCCTTTTTTAGAGTTTTGTTTTGATCTTTACGGAATTAATTAATAAAGATTATTTACTTAACTTAAAGATCAGTATAAATTTTTTAAAAATTATTATGTAAATATATAATAAATCTTAATTAATATTATATTTAAATATATATAGTTAATGTTAGTAGTAATTAGTATTATACTTAAATATATATAATTAATAATATTTAATAGTTTATTTAAATATGTGTGTGTGGGTATATACATATATAATTAATATTTATTATTATTACTTAAATATATAATTAATATTAATAAATATTATTATTTAAATGCATATAATTAATATTTTCACTCATTGGTTTGCAATACATTCTCTTCCATTTTCAGTAAATAATTAATAAGACATTTAAGAAAATAGGCCAATATATCTTAAAGAAAAACTTGGGATTTTTTTAAATGTAACTCAAACAATGAATTTTAGTTTTTGATGATACACTTTGTAGAAGCCCAAACATTACATGTACGTATGTTTAGGATTAAACTAAACTTTTTTTTATAAATATTATCTGTTATTAAAAATACATAATAGAAACGTATGTTTCTTGGTTCTTATTAGAATCCAGAAGCATTGACTTTTTTTTTTCATTTATTGTATATGCCTACATCAATAATATAATAAAATATCATTGTGATCTCAATAAATTTTTGAAAACTGGAGTAGCAAATAATATCTAAATCATATAAAATCTTCGACTATGTTAGAAACACAGACATACATATATAAAAATTATGCAGACATGTATGCATGTATATATTCATATAATTATATATTACATATATTTATATACATATATATAAATATATGTAAATATAAATATAAATATACATACGTATATAAATATATATATTCATATAATTATATACATATTCATACATATATCATACATGCATATGTGTATTGTATATGTTTTCACTTTTACGAGAAAAAATTATGTCACATTTATTGGATTGCAGTGTAAGAGTAAGAAAATGTTAAAACTACAGCAATAATACACCAATATTATACTGATTATAGAAAAACATTAATTGATTAATCTTTGTATATTACTATACTGTCATACTGGAAAGAAACAACAAAAGTTTGATCTAGGGGCCCTGTATAAAATCTATATTTTCTTAATAAAAATTTTAATTGATATTTAATAAGTAAAAATGTATTAAACAAAATATAATTTATTTTTAGGTGTCACTTTATAAACTAATCGAATACAATAACATCTCTCTTTAATTTTTCTTCTTTTTTAATTAATTTTATTATTATTATTATAATTTACCATGTCATGATTTCATGACCAAGAATAAAAATATCACTATGGGAAATATTATTTTTATAAATATTTAATTTAAATTATTTACAAAAATTATAATAATAATAAATTATAATATAAGAAATGCAAAGAAATATGTATTAAATTTTACAAATTAACATTATACAATTTGTTAAAACAATTCTCGTACATAATTAATTAGTATTTCTAATAATCAAATATCAATTAATTAAAAAGATCCCATTAAATACATTTTAATTTACATAAAATGTATTTAATGGAAATTAAATATATTTTATGTATACATTAAATGTACTTAGTTATTTGTATAATAAATTTATATTGTCCCAAAAATTATTTTGTAAAAGACAGTTTAATTTACAAGTTAATTTACACAGTTTAATTTTTTAGTACGAAGTATTAAGGCATAATTGTGCTTTATTATCCTGTCCACAGAGGGCAGCAGCACAAAACGATGTTATGTTAGCTACAATGCATGCTGTTTTTTTGTCAACCAATGGGAGAATGGAACCTTTCACGTTTGAGTCGCACCCTTCAAGAGTAGAAAAAATTGCATTTTTACACTATGGCATAAGAATTTAGCGTAAGGAGAAGTAACTTATTTTTTCGCATGCGTAAGTTTTGAAGGTAGGATGGAGGGCGAGGGGTAGTGTTTGTTTGTTTACATTCGCAATGAAATGAACATGCAAATATTTTGAGGGTTAATGCGTGTGCTAATTTCTTTTTTACTTAAAAAA
Source organism: Maratus michaelseni (assembly GCA_963931845.1). Classification (NCBI taxonomy): domain Eukaryota; kingdom Metazoa; phylum Arthropoda; class Arachnida; order Araneae; family Salticidae; genus Maratus; species Maratus michaelseni. Next base: position 321,795,582 of record OZ007595.1, on the reverse strand, counting down.
CGGAAAGCAGATAATATAAAAGTGATTTTTTTTAACGTGCTTCTTTCGTTATTATTATTAAATGTTTGGGGATATAGATACAAGAGATATTGTTGTATTGGGCTGAGAAAGGCACAGTGAACAGCCAATTTCGTATTAAATATAGCCATATACAGTGCATACAGAAGCCCTAATCCGTATCTGTACTGGGTCTCACAATTTCTGTGCACATTTTATTTACCGTGGTAAAAATTAAAATATATGGAGATCATACAATTCAGTTTGTTGCAAAATAATACTGACAAAAGTAATTAAATAAGGTTTAGTTTATTATACAAAATAAGAAAATTCCCATCAAGATATAAATAAAAAATATGAACAAAAAGAAAAAATCATTCTAATCAGTATTAGCACTAACTTAGCATAGACATATTAATTACATGTAAATTTATAGAAATAATGCATTTCACATGCATGTGTGTCCACAATGGGAGCAAGGCAGTTGCTGTTATCTGAATTTTCAAATTTTGTAAACTAAAGTTTATTTTTCTCTGATTATTTTTTAAAAAAAAAGAAATAATAATAATATTGTCAAATAATTAATCACTAAGACAAAAAGAAACAATTTTTTTCTTTGGCTGAAGGGCTCTGATCACCCTTTTTCTCAAAACAAAATTTATTTTTGTTTTTCTTGCTAAATTTAAGTGTTCAAAAAGGATCTTAACTTGGTGGGTTCAGCTACCCCCCCCCCCCCACCCAATAAAATATTAATTGAGCATAAAGACAGTTCTTCATTTATAAAATGTCAATAGCAGCTTATTTTTGGTTTCTTAATTATTATTTGTTTTAACTGCTTTTTATGTTGACATTACATTGCTATAATGGGAAATGAATGCCAACCTGATTACTGATGTTACCCTGTCTTGAAGACATAATCAGTAATCAGGTTACCATTCATTTCACATTGCAGCAGAGTGTGTGGTGCTTCTACATCTAATCTATCATATAGCAGAATCGTTGACACTAAAATTGGTTTCCAAAATGTGACGATGCCTCTTGGGCTATAAATCATTAAAATGACAAAATCAGGAAAAAATTACATTACTTTGATGCAAACATAGTAAAATCCCCAGTTTTATAAGTGAGAATGCAGATTTTCGTTGATGCTAACAGAAATATTATACCATTTCCCTAACGATTTTGAAAAAAAGAAAATAAAACCAAATGACATGCATTTAGTGGAATTCTATTTCTCATGGCTTGAAAATAAAGTTTCTACTTTATAGATAAAGCACGTTAATTTCAGAAGGGGAAGTGGCCTCTTCTGATGATAAAACATTATTTTTAAATGGAAACTTGCATTTTCATTCATGAAAATTAAATCCTCAATGATTACATAAAAATGCCATTTTCTAGATGCTTTTAGTCGTGACATCAATCCAGTGCCTAATTTACAGCAGGGCATTCGGGGCACAGGTCCAGGGCCCCCCAAATGCTACTGAAGATTTTTCAATTATTAGCCAAAATCTGGAAGTTTTCACGATTAAAACACAAAATTAATATGGAAAAACCTGTTTATTTTTTTCATTTAAAAATAACTACTTCACTTGCACAAAAACACTCACTCGGTAATATTAATTCTATGGGAGAATTATTTTATATATATCTCGCTTGTATTTCATTATTTTTAAAATATTTTTTTTTTCACTGGATAGTTGAGGTCAATCAATGCAAAGGCCGTTTTTTACTTTTTCGGTTTTGTTTACAGGTTTTTTTATTAAGATACTTTCACTTTCAGAACCGATTTCGAAAAATCGTTAGCAAGATAGAACACTAAAGGTTGATTATGAAGCTGTTATAAAAACTTTTATTGCTAAAAAATAAAGAAGAAAATTTATAAAAAAAATTATTAAATATCACTAAATTATTAAAGTCAGTACAGTTTTTTTACTCAAAACCACTGTAAGCACCGGTGCAACCCCCCTCCCCATAAGCATCTGTGCTCGGGGCTCCTAAACTTGTAAATCGGTCCCTGCATCAGTCAGAAAGTTTTGTTTGAAAAGGTGCAAGAACAGACTCTCTATTTATTAATACAAATCATACAAAATATTACCATTGCAGTATTAAAACACCTAGCTATAAGATTTATGTGTAGTATACAAATGAAATAAATATAGCAACACCTTTTAGTTGGAGTCATTTTGACGTCACACTAAAAGCGTCTTATTGAAAGATATGTCATATGCAGTAATTTTTTTTCCTTTAAATTGATATGTTTATTTTCATAGATGTTTTAATTCTAAATATGTTTAAATGAAGATACTACATCATTTTAATGCACTTATAGTAAAGGTTTTAAATTTTATATATGAAAATGTGCATCATCTGCTCTGAATGACGCCAATTTCGTATGTTAAAACAGAGCAAGTTTGATATTTTATTGGCTAATAAAAATATTGTCCATACATAAGACTCTTTATATGCAACAGGAAAGAAAATATTGCATTAGAAAATTTAATTTTTTTGAAGTTGACAATTTTGTTTTGGTTGTAAAACATGTGTATATCAAGTTTCATAAAAGTCTGTCAAAAATTGTAGATTTATATAAGCATTGGTGCAGCGAAGAGAGGGGGGGGGGGGATTTCAGTGTTAAAATCAACCTCCAGATTATTTGAAAAACTGACAAAATGCATAGAAAACCCCTTGTGTTAAAAAAAATAATAATGTGATGTGTTAAAACCAAAGTAAAGAAAAGCATAAGCAGCATAAAATGTTTACCATTCAACTGTTTCAAGACTTTATAATAGGATTCTACACAAAATTAATGAAAGAAAAAGTTAAGAGCAATAGCAGCAAAGTAGTACATATTTCAGTGCTATTTCTTTTTTTTCCCCTCTGAAAATGCTGTGTTTTAAAACACTTACATGTTAAATATATTATTGTTGATTGTGATTTTCGTTACGGAAGTTTTTTTGTGTCATGTATTGTTATCAACAAAATTGTTTATTTTATCAGTAACAATGGTTCAGAACCCCTCCCAGATGAGAATCCTGGTTGCGCCATTGGTATAAGGCTCATGCAAATAAACATCTTTCAACACTAACATAATATTATTAATAAATTTAGTTTTTATGAAATATGATATCTAAATGAGCAATTTAAAAGCACATAACTCAGTAAAAATCTATTTTCAACAATTGTTGTCTGTCAATATCCTGCAATGTGTGCAAATTCTTTCATGCAGCACTGTATATTGAATTTATACACACCCAGGGCCAGTCCAACGCTGTGTGGGGCAAAGCAGTTAATGGGGCCCAACGCATACTGCAAAACTGTATTAATGAAATTTATTTTTTAATTGTATATTTCATAGTATAATATAGAAAATGTATGAAAAATAGTATAATTATTTGTTAAATGTTAATTTGATTTAAGAATGAAATTAATTAAGAATGAAATTTAAAAAATACTAATCAAAATTAGTTAATTAAAATCATTGAACACATAAATTAAGATCATTGAACACATAAATTAATTAAGAATGAAATTTAAAAAATACTAATCAAAATTAGTTAATTAAAATCATTGAACACATAAATTAAATAACAATTAATTTAAAAACAATATATTTAATAATTATGTTCTAAAATTTTCCCCTTTCATCTGAATACATATGTAGGGGCACTAGGATACTTTATTCCTGGACCCCAAGTTTATTCTCTGCACCTTAGCATATTTGTTTCAAAATATTGTACCGCCCCCCTTTATTTCTGAGAACGTCCGTGTTTACAAGCTCAAAATATTCATCTAATGAATTAATTGTCATTACATTTTGTTATTGCTGTTAAATGAAATTTTTATTTTTTACGATAAAATAAAACAATGTAAATCTAACAAATTACTAATTTATTAGTTTAATCCCTGAGGCTTTTAAAGAATTTTTATTATTTAAGTAATTCCGCTTCCAGTGAAGAATATCACTGACAAACTTCCTTATTTCTTTTTGTTTCTTTTTGTTAATGGAACAAAAATATTAAATCTGGCTATTAATCTCATGGAGGTGTTTATTTAAGCAAATAATAATCTGCTGAATTTTAAATTAATGTAGTAATTATTCTAGATATAGTTAACATATATCTTATATATTATACATATAATCTTAATAACATATATCACTTCACCATACATTTTCTAGGTGCGCCGTGCTGTTGCAATCTTCTTTTTCACCCAGTTTTCTTGATAAAATAAAAATATGTATCAACGTAACATATCTGACAAATTTAAGCATATGGTGTTAGTTTTAATGCTAATAATGGCAGAAAAGTTTGAGGAAAACATGGCAATTATTTATTGATTTAACAAACTAGCAATTGTACCCAAACATGCTTCAGCATATTATAGTGAAACTCCAATTGTATGTTGAAAATAATATCACTTTCACTACAAATAATAAAATACAGTGCTTGCATTAAAAGAGGTATTTGTTGAATACATCTAATAAATAGACCGAAAAGGCCAATTTAGAATTATTCAAACATAATCTTAAAAAAAATTCAAATTAAACAAATTTTAACATAAGTTGAATAAAAATTCCAATGAAAATATATTTTTATGAAGAAAACTTACGTATCACATTTCAACATTATGCACTCTTTTGTTTCCTGAATGCTCCCAACCCTAATTAAGACACATAAATTTGCAGTCATTCTGCCCATGATCAACTATTTCTTTCTAATTTGTTGCTCGTTGTCAACTATTTGTTTTCAAGCTATCTTTCATTTTAAGTATTTGATTTATAATTATATATATAAATGGGATAATAAACTGACTCTGGAATGAAGAAAACCCTTCATGTTTGAAGAATGAATGAAAATCTTTATTTTTTTTTAAGACTAATTTAAAACTAATGGCTTTATAAAACAATTTCTACTGATAATTCAAGTTTATTTTTGACTTGAATGGATTCATAATGATATTAAATAAGTAACATATCATGAAACATTAAAAAGTGAACATTTTTGATTTAAAAAATTATGATATAGACTTTCTTTTAAAAATTACATTTATTTTAATTTTTTAAAAGAATGTTTTAAATGTTGTTTTAATATTTTCCTTGTTTATTAAAAAGGCATTATTATGAAGCATTATATACATATTAAAATAAAATAAAAACTTTAATATAAAATTTAAATAAACTATCTTTGTAACTCTTTTTTTAATTTAGAAAATGCTTTGAGTATTTTCTTATTATCTAATGTTATTTAAACAACAAAGATCATTTATAATAAAATAGTCAAATGATAATAACAGAAAATTTTTAATAAACTTCCTTTATTTGAAAATACAAGTTACAGAAATAAAACAACAAAATATTGTTCTATATTATAAATATTATCACATAACAAATTTATTACTGAATATAATGATATACTACATATCCGAGATAAAATACATAGATAACAGTCTGGCATGATACTTTACAGAAAACTTTATTCTATTGGTCTGCAGAAACAGGTATGTATTTTAATCTAATGGGAGAAACAAGTTATTAATAATTTTCAGTTATTATAATTAAAAAATGATAAATAATAACATCAAAGCCAAGCACTGGCATACTTTAAAAAAAAGAAAAGAAAAAAAAACTGAAATTTCAGTTTATTATTAAAATAAATACATAAATTAATCAGCGAGATGAAAAGAAATGTCTCATTCAAACTGCTAAGAATATCCTTGGATTTGAAGATATCAGAAAAACAAGTGGTTTTAACTCCAGTTCCAATAAAAAGAAAAATATATTACTATATTTTATTTATAGTGCAGTATAAATATTACAGCTACTCATTAATTAAAGAAACTTATTGATGGAAAGAAAATTGGCATGAGAAGATTGCTTTAAGAAAAATCAAAACATATACTAAATATTAAAATAAGAACAAAAAATCTTGTGTCAAGCATAGATTATGAAGCACTTTCCAACACAGCTAGAAAACTGTAAAGAAGCTCCATCGTTAAATAAGGTGAAAGAAGCTATGTAAGTAAACAGTTCAGAAAACATAATTCGCGACTCAAACGGACTATAGGGGGAATTTTGGCGCTGTCCTGAGTCGGCAATCAAACGACGACATAAGCTATTTGTATGTGTTTTTCTAATTGCAATATAAATCTTTTCTCAGTAATTTTATGATATAAATTCAAAATATTTGGTCAAACAAAAAGAATTTTAAATTCAAACTTAATAATTATGTCATAATAGTCAGTAATTAATAATAATAGTCAGTAAATAAAATTACTGAAAAACAACTCGATGTTTAGCACTTTGCCTCTAAACAAGTGCCATGAAAGAGTGTTACTTGTAAACTGTAAAAACGGCTGTCATGTTGCTTTTTTATCGGTAAGTAACCAATTAATTTTTTTCTGTAATTATATTGTGTGTGTCTTTATTTTGTCTGTGTTCTTCTTCTTGTGTTTACGGCAATTAAATATAGTGTTATAGTATGTAGCAGTAATGTTAATGATCGCGCAACAAAATTTGCAATAATATTTCGTTAGATTAAAATTTTTCAAATATGTCGGACTTTTAAATTAAGGCCCTAAACATGACATGTTTACTTAATGTACTTTTTCTCATAAACTGCCAAAAGGATTTGAAATTTCTTATATGCATCAATGAAACCTATACACGGATAGTTATAATATCAGGTTATCTCTGTTTAATATGAAGCGAACTACTGTAGCTAATATAAATATTCTTAAAAGAAAAAAAAATCTAAAGATGCATGTTTTTGGCTATTTAATGCTAGTTTATTATTTGAGATTTAAAAATAATACTTTAACAAAGTTGTGTAGTGATGTAAGTGTACTAATGAGTAATTTTAGAATCTTCTGAATTTTTGTTATTTATTTTATAAATATTTAAGAAAATTAGATTTTAGTCCGTCCTCCTCTCGCAAAAATAAAATAAATAAACATTGTTTGCATAAACATCTAAATTAGCTTTAGTCTGCATATATCATATTGCTGATTTTTCTGTTTGTGTATATTGCATCTTTAATTCTTAGAAATTTCTTATCTGCCTGATTTAACAATGTATATGATTCAATTTTATTTTAAATTAAGATTGCTTACAAAATCATAAATTGACATAAGATTGAAAAGTCTGCATCCAAATAAAAACTCATTGTCAAAATCTTTTCAACGCATATTGTAGTGTAATATTATATGTTTATTGAGAGAATTTCTATCAAGATTTGTGCATATTCTGATGTTTATCATTTTTATAGCAACATACCAATTACATACTATCTATTTGGTTGATTTTTTTTTCTTTGTAGACACTTTTAGTTTTTATCACTTAAGATATTTCAAAATTATTGATTTTATTTATTTATTTTAAAACATAATATTTTTCCCAACAGACTGTTCATCACTTATTAGTCTTGAATCAGTAAGTTCAGACTTAGATGCAGAATGAAGACAGTCAAAAAGATAAAATTAATAAATTGTTAATTTTATTAAACATTAAATTGATTTGCAGAAAGTTTTTGACCCAATATTTATGTGCGCCGAAAATTTTTGGTTTTATATAAGTACTAGTATATAACCCCGTCAAAAATGACAGATTGTTGATCTGCGTTCCTTTTTATAAGACTTCATACAAACAAACAGCATGAAGATTTTATTATTGAAAGGTTTGTACTGTAAAAAAGTACATTTTAAAAATGACAAATGATTTCTACAAATAAAAATGATGAGTATATATATACATAGTTGCCAACCTCCCGATTTTTTCCATACCGGTATTTTTATGTGAAAATATTTGTTGTATCGTACAATTTCGGCCATTTAATAAAGCGAAAATTTTTGTAATATTTTACTGGTATTCAAAAAATCGGTAGGTTGGCAACTATGTATATATATTTTTTACTCAGTATTAAATTTCGGAAGTAGTTCAATGATTGGACAAAACAAAACATTCAAATTAAATATTAACAAATAATCCATGTGCGAAAGTTTTTGTAAAAAAGTGTTATCAATGAGTTTCTAAGCAGATTGACTCACCACATAACTCATTGTTTGATTACATAAGCAAAATTAAATGCAAATTACGCTGTACTATGTATTCCTTATATTTTAATTACGTTTGATAAGAAAGAATCATTTTACATTATATGACCCCTTATCCGGAATTCCAAAATCCGGAAAAACCCGAAGTCAGCAAAAAAATTTCGAAAATTTTCTAAATTTGTAAATTTTTACTAAAATTTTAGAAATTTTGAAATTTTTCAAAAATTTTACCGATTTCTAATTTTTTTTTAGTCCATTGTGTTTCAGTGTGTAATCACTAAAATATTGTTACTTCGGTAGCGGGTGAACACGCCCCCCAAAATCCGGAAAAACCCGAAGTCAGCAAAAAAATTTCGAAAATTTTCTAAATTTGTAAATTTTTACTAAAATTTTAGAAATTTTGAAATTTTTCAAAAATTTTACCGATTTCTAATTTTTTTTTAGTCCATTGTGTTTCAGTGTGTAATCACTAAAATATTGTTACTTCGGTAGCGGGTGAACACGCCCCCCCCCCTTCTTTCCGAAATTAGAAACAAATCATTTTTCTCTCAAATTTTAGTTTAAAATTAATTTATATTACGATGCGTTCGAAACAAAAAATAGTTATACATTTATTTCATCAAGGGTTCCGAATTTTCCTAAAAATTTAAGGCATTCGGTTTCGAAAATTTTAGTCCAAAGATTCGAACATAACAAAATCTCGAATTTTGAACGATCGTCGCCGAAAAAAACAATTATGTCTATCGTTCGAAGAAAAAGTAGACAATTTCTATAAATGATTGCGGAAACAACTTGAATTTTGTCAAAGGATTGAAAAAAATGCAAATTTCGTCGCAGAATTGCGAAAAAACGCTAATTTTCTTAACAAATCGCAGAAAATACGCGATTTCCGACAAAGGCTTTGAAGAAAACCCAAATTTCTTCCAAGGACTCCGAAAAAATGTAAAAATTCTTCAAGGGATCACAAAAAAGCACAAATTTGGTTTAAGGATCGGAAAAAAAAAACGCGAATTTCGTCAAATAATCGTGGAAAAACATGAATTTCTCCAACGGATCGCGAAAAAAAAACGCAAATTTCTTCAAAGCACTGCAAAAAATTTTCTAATTTCGTTAAGGGATCGCGATAAAAGTGGAATTTCGTCAAAGGAACAAAGGAAAAAAAAACACAAATTTTGTCAAAAGATCACAGAAAAAATGCGAATTCCGTCGAAGGAACGCGAAAAAAAACCCCCCGCTAATTTCGTCAAAGAATCTCAGAAAAAACTCGAATTTTGTCAAAGGGTCGTAAATAAAAGGTAAATTTCGTCAAAAAACGCAAATTTCCCCAAAGAATCGCAGAAAAATGCAAATTTCTTCAAAGGATTGCAAAAAGAAAACTCAAATTTCTTCAAAGGACCACGAAAAAATTATATTTCGTCAAAGGATCGTAAATGAAAAACGCAAATTTTGTCAAAGAATAGCAGAAAAAAATGCAAATTTTGTCAAATAATCTCGAAAGAAAAAAAAACATTAATTTTGTCAAATAATCATGAACTTCGGGAGGACCCAAAATCCGGAAAATTCCAAAACTCGGAAAGCCTTTGGTCCAGAGGATTTCACATAATAGGTCCTGTACTGTATTTAAGATGGAAGCAAATTTCAAAATACGCCAGTAGATGGCGTCAATGTACTGGATTGATCATTCAAATCCTCCATACGAAAGAATTCACCGCTATTTCTGAAAAGAAAAGTGCTCACAGAAAAAAATGTATACAGAAATGTTGATGTACGTGTTTTATATGAAATAGTTTTTGAAGGTTTTAAACAAAATTAAAGTACTATTTAAAAGCTCTAATATGCTTTTACAAATATTTTAACAGCAGAATCGGATGTAGCATAGAGCTTTTTCATTAAGCCTAACATGGCGTTTAACTATGGTCGATTCGCAGATCAGAGTAGTCAAACCCGGAGCCGTTACAGACACTTTCTTGCCTTCGGATTTTATTATAAGTAAGATGCTGATTGATGAATTTTGCTATTGTTTACATGAATGATTGAAGAATTTCGCAGTTTTTTTTTATGATGTTAGGCTGATAAAACTTTGCAATTTTGTGGTGATCGACTGATGAATTTTGTACTTTTTTACTAAGACTGAATGATAAATTTCATTGAAATTGAGAATTTGAAATGTTCTGTAAAGAAGCCCATTGTTCTGCGACATGCATCACACTTTTACCCATATTCTGCTTTTGGTAAAAACTACTTTCTAGGGAACACTTATATTATTTTTGACGTCACTTCTGGCAAGAACTAATATCTCAGTCTATGAAAAGTGAAACAGATGAAGAAATCAATGTCTGGTGGATAACCCCGGGTTTGATTGCTTTCTGAAGATCACGAGTGTGTAGTTTTATTGTGTAACAAACGACTACCATGAGTGATCTTCTGCAAGCACGTAAAATTTGATGTTCCTCTGTGCTAGCTGTTACTTTAAAAAATATTTTGGATTGAAATTTTTCCTTGAAGATCTACAATCTATTGATAGAATAGGAGTATTGCTTCTGTGCCGAAAAAGAAGAAAATGAAGTAAGTTTATTGAAGTAACGTCAAAAATAATATCGATATGGAAACAAGCTTTTTTTTTATTTTTATGTATACTAAATTATTTAGGTAATCATTACAGCTAAATTATGTTTTCCTAAAAATAGCATGTTAGTTTCGATTAATCTGCGGTTTTAAGACAGTGAAAATCAAATTTTGATAATTGCATTCTGAATTATCTTGTGGCTCATCGGTAAACATTTCCTTTTTTAAAAATACTTCTGCAAATTAATTAATTTTAGGTACTTTGTTGTTGTAGTGCCCCTATCCCACACATTTAATAAGTGTCATTTATACTATAAACACACTAAAACTAAACAAAACTATTTTGATTATCATTCATACATTAAAATTAAAAAAATTGTGTTTCTAACTCTGGTTTTCATGGTGAAAACCAAATTTTGATAATTGCATTCTGAACTATCCCGTGTTTAATTGGTAACCATTTCATTTTTATAAAAGTCTTGCTGCAAATTAAATAATTTTAGGTACTTTGTTGTTCTTATTCACTATAATTTCTTTATATCTCTACAGGGGTCGATGCAGGTTTTTTTTCTTGGGGCCCATTTTGTGAAAAGTAAAGGTTATTTTTGTGAAATTTATTATATTTTTGTGAAAAATAACATTTTACAACGAAAGTTGAAATCCAGTTAATCAAATTCGAACCAAGCATTTATAAATAAAAACTTTTTTAAATCCTTTTGCTGAAGTTTTCCGCTCTGGTGAACTTGTTTGTTTACAAATTACACATTTTAAAACATCACAAAATAATAAATAAATTGTTGTGATTTCGACAGTAATCTTAAATTAGTAAATTGATTACTCAATAATTATCTAGATTATACTTTTAATAGCAGAAAATATACTTATAAATTGGACAGCAACAAACGCACGTCATACCAGCATGAGTTACATCAGTGTACTAGCGAGATGGCTCACAAGCCACGCCAAGGAAAGGAAAATCACCAAGCACAACCAGAATTGGCGAGATATCGCTCAAATTCAACACTCCTTCCTGATATCAAGGCCAATTTTGTTTAACACATCAAAAATAAACAATTAGCCAACAAAAAAAATTAAAAAAATCATACACAACAAAAAACACTAAATAACACTAACAGATTTAAACAGTCAGTTTAACTTAACCAGTCCAAGTCCATCGCGTAAGTTCATAAACAGGTTTTGTGAGAGAGGTTTCGTAACAATATCAGCAGTTTGTTCTGATGATGGAACATACTCTAATTTTAAAACTTCTTGCTCAACTTTCTCTCTAATCGAGTGAAAACGCACATCAATGTGCTTAGATCTTCGATGATGCTGTGGATTTTGGGCAACTTTTATAGCACTTTGGTTGTCGACATACAAAATGGGAATGCCATCATATCCTATTATCTCTTTGAAGAGCAACTTTAGCCAAACAAGCTTATTTGCTGCTTCACTAGCAGCAACATACTCGGCTTCTGTCGATGAAATTGCAACCGTATGTTGCAATCTAGACCACCAAGTTATAGATGCACCTGCATTTACTGAAACCATACCAGATGTTGAACGTCTTGTCCTTTCATCACCGGCATGGTCAGCATCACTAAAAACAGAAAACTCTGTTTTTACTTGTGACTTGTATAGAAGGCCAACACTGCTCGTGCCTCGTAAATATCTGTAAATTCTTTTTACACGCTTCCAGTCATCTTTTGTAGGATTGCACAGAGCTCTTGATACCAAAGCTACAGCAAATGCTATGTCTGGCCTAGTAGCAACTGCAAGATATTGTAGACAACCTACTGCTTCTCTATAAGGAACATCAACCATGGCTGTATCTCCTTCCTGAGATTTAGTCACATCACAAGGAGTAGAGAGAGGTTTTGAATTTTCAAGCCTAAATCTTTGTAGTATCTTTTCGGTATACAAACACTGTGAAATAAAAATGTCACCATTATCTCTCTGATTAATTTGCACTCCTAAGAAAGAACCGAGAGGACCATCGGTAATTTTGAACTCTTCTTTTAGACTACTAATCAATATTTTTATTTCTGAAATACTTGATCCAGCTACAAGTCCATCATCTACATACAAGGCCACTATCAGTACAGATGAATCCTTTCTCTTTGTAAATAAACAAGGATCAGCATATGATTGCTGAAATTGCAATTTTTGAATTGCTTGAACAAAACGCCGGTTCCAACAGCGTGGAGCTTGCTTCAAACCATAAAGAGAGCGAACTAATCTGCACACACGACCAGAACCATCATCAAAACCTTCTGGCTGTTTCATGTAGAGCTCTTTATCAAGAAAACCATAAAGGAAAGCTGTTTTCACATCAAATTGATGTAGGTACAGATTTTGCGAAGCAGCAATACTAAGAACTGTGCGCAAGGTGTCAAATCTAGCTACTGGTGCAAACAGATCATCATAGTCATAGCCAGCCTTTTGCGAGAAACCTCTTGCCACCAGACGAGCTTTAGCTTTACAAGGAGAACCATCAGTATTTGTTTTTATTCTATATACCCACTTGTTGTCAAGTATCCTTTTATTTTCTGGGGGTTCTGTAAGTTTCCAGGTTCCATTTTCTTCATGAGACTGCAGTTCTTCTGTCATGGCTTCTTTCCACAGCTTAAATTCGGGTGACTTCATTGCTTCACTGTAACAGGCAGGAGTTTCAATGCCAGTAAGAGTACTTACAAAAAGTACGTAATTTTCTGACAGAAATTCTGGCTTCTTATGTTCTCGTTGAGGGTAGCGTCTTCCAGGATCAGGTTCATCTTGGCATTCATCTTCATCCTTCTTCTGGATACTTCCATTTTCTTCTTCTGAATGCGTATCACTACAACTTGTGACTTCGACAGTCAATGGCTCATATGGGAATTCATCACAAAATATAACATTGCAGCTTCTTTCCACTTTATTTTTAGAAGGTATAAAAACTCTATATCCATCATAAGCTTCATATCCGACAACCAGTCCTTCAACAGCCTTTTTATCCCACTTTTTACGTCTTTGTTTTGGTTCATGTACATAGCATTTTGTACCAAATATTCTCAAACGCTTAATGTTGAAATTCTCCGACTTTCCATACCATAACTGATATGGAGTTTTATCTTCTACTGGAGTGGGACCTGTGTGGTTTAATACATAGACAGCAGTATTACAGGCTTCAGCCCATAACTTCTTTGGCAATTCTTTTTGGTGAACCATAGCTCTTGCAGCTTCCACAATGATGCGTATCTCTCTTTCAGCAGCTCCATTTTGTTCAGGCGTCTCAACCATTGCCTCACGTAGATCAATACCCCGATCATTTAAAATCTTCTTCAGAGAATAGTTGTCAAACTCTTTGCCAGAGTCGCACCGTATCTGTTTAACCATATGTCCAGCAGTCTTTGCTTCATTAAGGAAGGTTTCTATACAATTTGGTACTTCACTCTTGGCTTTCAAGAAGAATACTCTGCGAAATTTTGTATAGTCATCTTTAAGAACTAGCATAAAACGTGAACCACCAACTGAGTCTTCTTCCATCGGACCAGCGAGATCTGCGTTGATTTGTTCAGCAGGCTCTGTTGGTCTAACAGCTCTTGAGTGGAACGACTTTCTGTGGGCTTTGCCATATACACACCCAACACAAAATTCAGAGTTCTCGTTTGGTAAAGAAATGCCCTGTCTTTTAAGAAATTTAATACACTGCCTCTTGTTTTGATGTGCCATTCTTTCATGCATTACTTGGAGAGTATCACTAGTACTTGAAATAAGAACAGTTGCAGGTTTCCTAGGATCTTTAGCAAGCATTTCCATCACAAATAAACCATTTTCTGATTTTTGAGCCACTGCAATGGTTTGATTACCATTTTTCACCAAACAAAATTTATTTTTAAACACAACATTCAGTCCTTTACTTAAAGCATGAGAAATAGAAAATAATTGGTATTTTAACTCAGGTACATACCAGACATCTGTAAGGTAATTTTCTTGCCATTTACCAGCCACTAGAGTTTTCACATTAATTTGTCCAGAACCATAAGCAATAAGTTTCTGACCACCTGCAGCATTGACTACTTCTGGAACAGCAAATTTCTTAAAACTTTCAAATATAGAGCTATCAAATGTCATATGCTGAGATGCTCCAGAGTCAGCAATCCAGCTTTTATCATCCTGTGAAACTGTACATGGCATGGCTACACCAGATGAGGAAGGAACCCAGATAACAATTTTTGATTTTTAAAACATTTTTATAACCCTAACATGTAAATGACTAGATGCTTTTTAAAGGCTTTGTCTGAAAGGTTTGCCAACATAGTAAAAAGCATTATAAAAGGTTGCTAGTTGACACAATCTGAGGTAGTTTGTAAGTGTTTTAGGACAAGCATACCAAAATGTAGAAACGTAAGGCTAGTTACAGGATTTCATATTAAGCATTGTAACAAGAATTACAATCAAAGGTAGATAATAATGCTTTTATCATAAGCATCTATAAAGGAAATGAAAAATGATTTGATTAATCTGTTAGTTTTAAATCTTAATTGACAAAGGCATGAGATTTTCATTAAAATAACTTGACTTATAATTTTTCTTTTGTTTCTGTGGGAAATAAAATTTTAGCCTAATATTTATATACTAAAAAAAAAATGCTTTTTATTAGCTCTTATTATATTTAAGAAGTCACATTTTAATTAATATAGTTTTTTTTTTCCTTTAATGTATTTGCTTTTTTTTTTTAATACATAGCTTTTTTTCTAAGTAATTGCTAAAATTTTAATACATTTTATTTTTTAAGTTCTACTGATTGAATTTTGCCTTTGTTTTTGTGGGAAACTAAATTTTAGCCTAATATTTATATACTAAAAAAAAAAAAAAAAAAAAAAAAAAGGGAAAATAATGCTATTTATTAGCCTACATTATATTTAAGAAGTCATATTACATCTAGCAAGTTACATATTTTAATTAATGTATTGTTTTTTTATTTTAAAGTAATTGCTAAAATTTTAATATATTTTATTTTTTTAAGTTTTAGTGAGCATTTCTTTTGTTTGTGTGGGAAACTTAATTTTAGCTTAATATTTATAAGCTGAAAAAAAATAATGATTTTTATTAGCCCATATTATATTTAAGAAGTCATATTACATTTAGCCAGTTACATATTTTAATAAATATATATATATATATATATATTTCCTGTAAAGTACATTGCTAAAATTTGAATATTTTTTTAATAATTTTACTAAGTGGGCTTTTCTTTTGTTTCTGTGGGAAATTAAATTTTAGTCTAATATTTATATACTTGAAAAAAAAAAATAAATAGAATAATGATTTTATTAGCCTACATTATAATTAAAAATTCTTATTACATTTAATAAGTTACATATTTTAATAATTATATCGTTCTCTTTTAGTAATTGCTAAAATTTGAATGTATTTTATTTTTTATATTTTAATTAATATACTGCTTTTTTCCTTTAAAGTAAGTGCTAAAATTTGAATATATTTCATTTTTTAAGTTTTATTGAGTGTTGAACATTGTACTCAGGGGTGCCATGTCAGAACTTTCTTCGAGAGTGGGGGGGGGGGGGGGTATTTTTTTAATCTTGTTGTGAGCCCAGAAATAATTGATAAGTTTTTCTTCATATTTTTAAAATTAACCAAAGTACTCATTGATGATGTGTCTCACTTTGAGAATATTGCAATAGGACGGATAATTTGTGCGCCTAAACTGTTTATTTAATGCAAATGTTTCTATTTTATTTAAATCAAACAAGTTATTTCAGAGTTTATGTAATTTCTGATTCTAAAAATAGACTTATTATTCTGACCTGTGATGACTGACATATTCTGAAACATCAAATTTCTTGGAGTTGAGGGAGATAGCACCCTTGTTTGTACCGATTCTGTCCAAATATATATCTTACTATATATGTGTGTATAATATATATATATGTATTAAATTTGTAATCAATCAATTTGTATATTACTAGATCATATTTTCATATTAAAATGTTCCTAAATTATGTTAAGAAGTTTTCTTTAGGAAAATTTCTTTTATTTGTATTAAAATCATTCTTATGCACATAGGTGTAGACATTTGAAAATTATTGGTGGTGAACTTGAACATAACTCTTTTTCACACACATGTGTGTGTAAAAGACATTGCTTACAGATTCAATGTTGCTTTTTTAACTACCTTTTAAAGAAATTAAGCAGAATTTTATATTTATAAATAAATCACGTTAAGACAATGTAAAAATTCAAATGTTCAAACCATTTTATAAAAGGATATATTCGCTGTCATATTCACAAATCTTTTATAATAAAATGATGAAAATTGACTTTGAATAACATTTTTTTCAGAATATGAATTCTTTTCCTATTTTTACTTTTTATATAGGTTTTTGGCTACAAAATTTCAAATGAAAAATAAATAATTAGGTATAGTGGAAGATGAATTTTTTTTTCTAATGTCGTTTATCCTTGTAACAAAAGAAAAAGAGGAAATTCGAAAATAAATAAATAAATTATATTAGAGGAGAGGGAGAGTCTATTTTTTAAATTATTGGTTGGATTTGAGCATATACAACTCTACGCATAAGCTTATACATAGTAAATTTTATTATATTTTCAGTTACTTACCTTTTGAATACAGTTCACTGGTACAGGATCAGCTAATTATACATTGTATGAGGGGGAAAAAAAACTTGTGTTTACTAACAATGCTAACACACCAAATATGTAGAATTCCAATATACTGTATATTATATTCTGTTGCAATATGCGTTCTAGTTGAAAGCTAAGAATACTTTAATAAAAATTAAAAAAAATCTATGTAGCTATGCTTTTTTTTTTTTTCATTTCATCTACAACAGAAATACTTTCCTATGTGTGACAGAGCAAACACAATCTAATGTTGTTACTTTTATTTTCTAATTTAACTTATTTAAATTACTGTTTTTCCTTTATAATAATTTTTAATAACTTTCTCTGAAAATGAATTCCTTAATGATGCAAAAAGAAACTTTTTATATATTCAATGATAATCTTTTCAAAACATTTTTATGCTAAATAGCTTAATTAAATAAGTTTTACATATTACAATGTGACAAATATGATATTAAAAATATAATTTTTAATCTACACCCAAAGATTACTTTAACTAATAACATCTTTTAATATTGTAATCTTTGCATTTTCTCATCTAATCTTCCCTAATTCTTTTCTAGTTAAAAGCTAAGAATACTTTAATTTAAAAAAAATAAAATTCTCCATTTCTATGTGGCCTTGTTTTTTTAATTTTGTCTACAAGAGAAATACTTTCCTATATGCGACAGAGCAAACACAATCTAATGTTGTTACTTTTATTTTCTAATTTTACTCATTTAAATTACTGTTTTTCCTTTATAATAATTTTTAATAACTTACTCTGTAGCAAACAAAAGTATTTCTCAATTTCCAGGCAATATTTCTAAAACAAATGAAACATTATTCAGTTTAAATAATTCTATTTATTTACATACAAAAAATAATATAATTATCAACAGCTCGAGTAAAGTCTATTTTCTTCTTGATTCTTTCTTTTCTCTCTAGCAAATAAAAAGATAAATAAATAAATATAGACACACACATCAAATATGTATAATAAAAGGAAATAAAGTATACAATAAGCAGTAGCGCAGCCAGGATACCCATCTGGGATTGTTACTCATTTAAAAAAAAAAAATAAATAAATAAATAAAAAATAAATAAAAAAAATGTGTGACAAAAAGTAATGAAAAGCACAAATAGCTGTAATAAACTTAGCATTTATGTGCTTAAAGGTTTCATAAAAGAGCATCATCTTCTTTAGACTTCAGAGAAAAAAGAAAGAGCAACAGCAGTAACACATGACTATTTTAGTGCTATTGCTCCTAACCTATTCTTTAATTGATTTTGTGTTTAAATAGAGGACCCTATTACAAAGCATTGAAACATTTGAGAATGACATTTTATGCTGTTTATACTTTTCTTTACTTTGGTTTTTACACAACATTACTTTACCTTAAGACAAGTGACAGTTTTTTAAATACTCTAGAAGGGGTTTTAACCCCAAAATTGCTCCCATTGCTATGCTAGTGCAATAGGTGTACAGAATTCAATAGTCAAAATACGGTATGCACTTTATATAGGTCACTCTTAAGAGGCTACTTACTAAGGCAAAAACACCCGCTCGCTAATGTTAATCCTATGCGAGAAATAATTTTACGATATCTCGTTCGCATTTCTTTTTTTTTTTTTTTTTTTTTTTTTTGCATTGGATAGCTGAGGTTAATCTCTATGCAGGCCCTTTTTTACTTTTTTGATTTTTCAGTATTTTTTTTTTTTTAATTTAGGATACTTTCACTTTTGAAACCGTTTGCAAAAGTGAAAGTATCTTAATAAAAATACTTAAAAAAACTTGCAATCAAAATCGAAAAAGTACAAAGGAGCATGCATAGAGATTGACCTCAGCTATCCAATGCAAAAAAAAATATATATTATTTAAAAATATTGAAATGCAAACGAGATATCGTAAATTATTTCCCCCATAGGATTAACATTAGCGAGTGGGTGTTTTCGCCTGAGTGAAGTAGCCTCTTAAAAATCTGCACAGCTTGAGGCAAAGTGCTTTATAGATTTCTGATGTAGATTCTTTGTTTATATTTTTAAATATTATTAAACTAGGCATTTATAGAATCCACTAATCAAATATAGTAACCTTGTTTTCGTCACTCAGTCTTAACGGAAAATTTCGTTATTTTATATTGTGTTTGATGTGGGGATTTTGCAGTTACAGATTTTTTTTTTAAGTTGGATATAACAACAACAAAAATGTGCCAAATGGTTAAGCCTGTATTATTTAATGCAATCTAAAAGCACCTAGACAAAAAAAGCTTATATATAAATGGTCTAAAACAGTGGTTCCCAACGGGGGGCGTACGCCCCACAGGGGGGCAATTTGACTTTTCAGGGGGTCAATTTAACTTTTCAAGGGGACAATTCGGAATTTCTGTGAACCCATACCTTCTGAATTGGTTTTCTAATAGTATTGTTGTAGACTGAAAATAAAAGTTACGCATTCAAATTCAAAAAAAAAAAAAAATAAGTTTTTTATTCAATTTTTGAAAAATATTCATTCAAAAGTTTTAAATACAATTCTACCAGAATAATTATAGAAAAAAACTATTAAAGATATTTAGATACTTTTATATATTTAAAAATTCTGTATAATTTTTCTGAGTTATAGTATTTTAGAATTTTAAACAACTTTTTCGATTATTTATTGAATGAGTCGCGCTGCAATATGTCACATGAAAATCAATTTTACACATGAAACTATTCAAGTGTATATTTAACACTTACTTGACGACCTTCCTTTACATAATCTTTTATCACGTTTTATTCTGATTAGAAATTGTTGCGTAATTTAATCGTAGAAATTCTGTGATTAAATAAGAAAAAAATTTTTTATTCAAAATCATTGATATTTCTAATCAAGGATTCTGAGCACTCTATACATCACGCGTACGTGGCGACCATGTGCCAGTAAACTACGAAGAGTATCAGATAATTATAAAAAATATTTGATTCATCCATTACCTTCGGCACGTTTCAGGATCAATGTTAAATGCTTTTTACTCTATCAAGAGGAAATTCTTTTAAAAATTATAAGAATCATATATTATAGGGGGAGGGGGCATCATCATTTTAAAGATGTTTTGGTGGGGCGCAGCTAAAATAAGGTTGGGAACCACTGGTCTAAAAGGATAATTATAATGATTCTTTTTTAAATGCATGTGTGTACCTGTTAGGCTTAGCTTGCTAATTTTTTTATTTGTTATAAAAAATGGTAATTCTTCATTATCATGTTGACCACTGTTCATAACAGAAAACTATCGCCAAACTGTAACGCCAAATAAACGAATGCTGCCATTAGAATCTTGAAATAAATAAATAAATGCAGAGAAATTCTGAAAAACGCCACTCTTCAATGCGCCAACTTAGTAAGCTTGAGCAATAAAATTTGCAATATATTAATGAAAAAAAAAAAAAAACTTGGGATATTTATTCTTTACATTATTTTTTCTAATTATCCCTATCGGCCGGTGAATAAATGTTTTTGACATCAGTTGCAACTGATCTATTGTATGTAACTATGCATTGCAACATTTTTTCAATGCTTTTTCTCTTTTAATATCATGGCATGGCACTGCCGTTTAAGGACACAATTGTTATTTTGATTAATGAAATAACTAATAAATCAGTAAAACATAATGAAAGATACAGGTAAATGTGAAATTATAGCCACTTGATAACATAGCAAACACATGCAACGCTAAAAATATACCCTGGTGTGTCTGTGACATCTGTACATACCAATCATGTAATGATACCAAAACATTACCCCCCCCCACACACACTCTAAAAATAATAACACTATAATAAATATCTCTATAATGAAAGCAAGTCAATATTTCGGAGAGAGCAACAATATAAATATTTAAAATTTTCTTCCAAAAGCTGATGAAAGTAACAAACTCGGAGGCATACTCCAGACTCACACCCACCAGTGTTGAATTCAGGGGGTGGCACGGGGATGGGGAGTATTGAAATGTCCCCCCCCCCCCCCCTGCCCCCAGAACTTTACAATGTACCCCCAGAGCCACAGAAATCCCTCCCGGAGAAAAAATACACCCAGAAAAATGTATATATTTTAATTTATTATGTCAGGGGTCGATGCAGGTTTTTTTTCTTGGGGCCCATTTTGTGAAAAGTAAAGGTTATTTTTGTGAAATTTATTATATTTTTGTGAAAAACAACATTTTGTAACGAAAGTTGAAATCCAGTTAATCAAATTCAAACCAAGCATTTATAAACAAAAACTTTTTAAAATCCTTTTGCTGAAGTTTTCCTCTCTGGCGAACTTGTTTGTTTACAAATTACACATTTTAAAACATCACAAAATAATAAATAGTAAGTTTTTATGGAATAGAATTTTGTGAAGGGACCCATTTTATCAAATTGATTTTTGTGAAGGGGCCCATTTCATCAAATTGATTTTTGTGAAGGGGCCCATTTCATCAAATTGATTTTTGTGAAAGGGCCCATTTTATTAAATAGATTTTTGTGAAGGGGCCCGAAAAAGGCCCCAAATTTTTCCTGGATCGACCCCTGTATGTAAATATATAATTTATAAAGAAAAATTAAATGAGTTCAGAAACGGTTATAACCATATCAATTAATCACAAATTCGATATCTATGCTTGAAAAAGAATGCACAATACAGTTTATTTTTTCTTTTATGTTTTATATATTAATAAAATAAACTTAATACAAATGCTAATGTTTATAACATATATTATGGTTGGAGTATAACAGTAAGTGGTAGTGTATTTAACATTTGATGTTTCCTTGAAGAATCGCATGCCTGATTTATGCCACACATTGTTTTTAAACTTACATACATTAAGTTATCTGAAATTATCTTTCAATTTGAATAAATTAATAAAAATTCAATTTTAAAATAAAAAATAAATAAATAATCAGCTGAAATTATTAAGAAATAACTTTTAATAACATTAAATTTGTTATTATATAATGTGTTAAAATCATTTTTCTTACCTTAAGAAATTATCAACAAGCTGTATAAGCTTGTAACAAATCTTTTCGAGGAACTCTGGTGTAGTTCCTTCTTTTAGCAGCTTTTCTGTTCGAGAACTATTTTCGTCACATGCTGGCAACCATGGCTTTATTATCGTCACCAGATTTTGTCATTAGAATTTGTAACTACAAAAGGCAAAATAAAATAATGACAACCAAGAAATAAACTTTAAACCCTTCATGACAAGCTTCCCTGCACCATTATTTCCAAATAATATTCACCTTATTTAATGCTGTTTTATTAAATAAGGTGAAAATTACCATTCGGATATAGTAATAATAGTTAAAATCAAGGACTGTGTACACATCTTATATCACACATATCTCCTGTCATAAATGGTTTTAACATTACAATAAAAGTCTATACATTATGCATACTTCATGTTATTTTAATTATAACTTAAGACTAACCACTTGGAGTAGGAATGAAGAAATATTGAATCAATATGTCAACTGATAAGCATCAAAAGATTCACATAATTGAAACAAATTCAAAAATAGATTTCACTCTTGCCTTTCCAGAAAGCAGAACACAGCCAACTTAGATTAACCTTTCCACTCTTTGAAAATTATTGTTTTTGAAATAGTGATAACCATTTTGGTACCACCATTGTTATTGTTTTACTAAAATCGTTGTGGTAGATTAAAATTACAAATGTTGCAGAAACATACTACAAAGATAATCTTTTCTAATTGGTGGTAGCAAGAATTTAATTCTGTAGTAGTGACAAACGTCCAGTCACGGTCAACAAAGAAATGCAAAGGGTTATGAAGCACACGACCTATCACTTAATTTATTTAAATATATTATTATTTTTTTTAAATTCATTTTCTTTTGTTTTATTTTTTTAATGTTTATTTTGATACAATAATTTATACTATTTTAACATTTAGCATAAAAGTAAAAAATATTATTTTCCAAATGTCATGCTTGTCATTATGTGCACCGTTATTTTAAATATTGTACTGTCCTCTAAAAAAAACCATTTTATGAAATTTTCTCTATATAATGTCCAATATAAAAATTAAAAACAAATTAAACATGGATACATTTTTACAGCTTGTTCTGACTAAAATTTTAATGTTGAGCATTTTTCATTTTATCACTTTCTTAAAAAGTGGCAGCCAATTAAGCAAAAATTTAAAAAACAACCACTTTTAAAAAAATAACCCATGTTACCTTAAAAAAAAAAAAAAAAAAAAAAAAAAAACTGACGTAATCAGCTGAAAATGATGCATTTTATTGCATATTAATGATTTAGCATAAAAACAATTAAAAAGTTATGCATATATTCTAAAATTTTATTATAACAAGAAAATCTGTAAAAATGAAGATGTTTTATCAGAATTCTCAAATTGTTAGTTTAAATTATTTTAAAACTGAATAAGCAAACTAAATAAGTATTCCTTAAATATTTTTAACTATTTTTATTATTCTAAATGGTGCAAAAAAAGAGAACAAAACAATAAAATTGACTTTAGTGAAATATTTGATGTAGTACTAGAGTGGGTTTTTTTTTTAGGAAACATTTCACCGTGGATTTTTTTAGAGGACAGCACAATACCTCATTTGAGAAAAAAATTTGGTTCTTTTCGGTTAGCCGGGCGCCAGTGATTATATACATGTATATATATACATGTATATATACACATATATATATACGTACACATATATATACATATAATGTATGTATATACATATGTATTTATATATGTACATATATCACTGGTGCCCGGCTAACCGAAAAGTACCAAATTTTTTATTCAATTAAAATTTAACATTTATTATTAAAATTGTACATCATTGTTCACAATGTTTTATGGTGTTCTTCGTGGTTTTGTAAATTTAAACATAAAATGGCATCTAATGATTGTAAGCAGTGACAAATGGTCATTTACCTATATTCAGAGAACAGTCAAAATCAAAAAACTCATATTGCACACATCTCAAATTTAAAGAACAGTTTGAGATGAAAGAAAGAAAAAACACTAACACTGCTGTACGATAAACTCTAGTTATTTAGACCCCCGGCAACAACAACAACAAAACATTTTAAATCAGACAGGTTTCATTTTGTTGAGTAATGATATAATTCAACAATACTCTGTAAATCATGTAAATTCTTTCATTACAGTAGGACCCCAGACTAATTTAAAACTTTTTTTGCTTGTAGTTGTGGGTCCCATAAACCCCAACTTAATTTAAAATAAAAACAAACATAGTAATTTTTTATGTATTCACAAAAAAATTGCATTATTCCACATAGTATAAAAAATTATTAAAGGGGCAGATTTAATTTATACAGGTAAAGGTCAAAACTTCAGGTTGATGGCCAGATTATTATAAGGCTATTTTGCAATGCTAATACAGAGAATTCTGGAGGGGGGGGGGGGACAAGACCATTTCATATTTACTAGCTCAATTAATAATAATAATAATAATCAAAATTTTTTATTTTGTGTGAATTTTAAGAAACTTTTAATTTAAAATAATTTTTTTTTCCCATTTACCAGTACTAACTAAAAGTATTGGTAGGTAATCATAATTAATAAGTTAATTGATAAACATTTAAGACTCACAATCGTAATATTAAGGATGCTGCCAATTCTCAATCAACTGGCAAGTTGACAGATACAAATTAATTTATGCTATGAATATATTTGTTTCATATTTTTAATAAGTAATTTGTTAATCCATCAATACATATAATATAAAACAAATTTATTCAAGTTTTGAGATGTAATACATGCATATGATTCAGCAATTTTTGACAGAATAACTTTAGGGCAATTATTTGTGTTTGCAGAATTTTTTATTTTATATTACTATAGGAAAAGGGAAGGGAGAGTTCATGTAATATAGACAAATGTTGATATGGATGAGATATTCTCAAATATATTTAACTAATGAAACATTATAATCACAGCATTATCTTGTTTAATATATGTGGCAAAACATATATGTTTTTGAGGAAAGAGAAAGAAGGAGGGGGGGGGGGGGAGTGAATGCATTTTTTAAAAATTAAAGTACATTTTTCTAGGAATATATTACAGAAACAAATTTCGAATATAGCTACCTTTAATAGAGTTTTAATAATGCTAATACATTTTAAAAAGAGAGTTTGTTTGAATGTAATTTGTTGAAGTTAAAAGTATGTTTACATTTATAAATCGATCATAAACGCCGGCCAGGGGTGGTGGCGATTTTGAAACAATATAATATATGTACATATATATATATTTACCGACATAAGTTAATTAATCACTAAAAGCAAAATTATGATTAAGGTTAGAGTGAGTGCTTTTAATTCGATCATAATTTAATTGACAATAAAACATGTTAAACACTATCCCTAAAAATTTTTGCCTCTAGATTTCGTGTTTTACCGTTCGCCCATATACTTTAATATTTATATGTAGTAAAGTATATAATGGGAGTTCCTTCATCATATATGAAGCACTCCTGTTATGCATTTACTGAAATTGAAACCACGTTTTAAAAAAAATGTGATAATTCAAAAACGCTATACTATAAAAGGTCATAAGTAAATCATGTTTACATAAGTTTTTGTAATAATAATTTAAAAGTTACAGTTAAATGAGTTTATGTAATAATAATTTAAAAAAAAAAAACTTCTAATCATATTTTTCCTTATGTGCAATTTACACTAAAGCATAAGATAAATTTTATTATTTTCTGAATAAGGAGTAAATCTTGTCAAGAGAAATACATTATTTAGTTATCATAGATTAAAAGATTTAACTAATAACAATATACTAGTAACAAACTTACCTTATTTCCTGTAAATATTGAACACATACTTTACACTTGACATGACGATCCGAATGACAGCTTCAGCGACATTTTGTTTTGTAAAGCAAGAACAACAGGCAACGCTACGACAGTTGGTTGCGCATGCGCGAAAATCAGATGCGTGACGGTTGATTTGAGAATATTGGGTGCCTGAAGCCAAGGCAGACTAGATCTACAGGCATATTCAATTGAGATTAATGTATGAAGCTTCCCACCAGAGGACTCTGAAACCCTGCCCAAAATTGAAAATTGACTTTGACCGTAACTGAAACAACCTGGGCAGGGTTGAAATGCAAACAAACACCAAAACTGCGTCACGTCGCCATGGTTACGTTTACAACTCTTCTAACATTCCAATCAAGATAAGAAATGACAGCGAATTCCAATAACTGTTCATTTTTCGATTATTAAAATAGTATTGCAAGGGAAAATATGGTAAATTGTTGCGTTTATAATTGTAAATCTCGAAGTGATCGTAACTGCAGTGTTGGAGATAACGGCGAAAAAATATCGTTTCATAAATATCGTTTCCTTTTCTTTTTTTTTTATCGGTTATAAAAAGGAAAAAAGTCGCCAAATTTTAAGGATTTTTTCCTTTAGTGGTAACCTGGCAATTGTATTAAGTTACTGGTTTGGCGCGGACTTCAAAATCGCGCCAATCGAAAAGTCGACAAAGATCGATGCAAGAGTGTAACACATCTGTTCCTTTACGAATAAATGATAACATCTTTATGGGTTAAATTCTTAATATATCGTAGTTTTGCGTAATAATTATTTTCCTGAAGAACAATCTGTTTTAATTATAGGCAAAACCAATATCTATAATTTTTTGGTACTTTTCGGTTAGCCGGGCGCCAGTGATATATGTACATATATAAATATATATGTATATGCATATATATGTATATTCATACATATATGTGTGTACATATATGTATGTATATATATGTGTATGTAGATATTTTTGTATCTATATATATATAAGCGTATATATACATGTATATAAATCACTGGCGCCCGGCTAACCGAAAAGTACCAATTTTTTTAAACATAGTCGGAAAGAAATATTAATACTAAAATACAATCAATTTTATTATTACTTATTTTAAGAACACTGTAGAATGTTCTGCTTAAAACAGCAAACTATTGCTTTAAATGTATTCGTGCAGCTAGTGTTCTTCGTAACAGTTTGAGTCTCAGAATTTACATAATGTTCCTGGTGTTTTAAGATATTTTTCTTACAGAAAAACAAATGTTTGAAGTGTTTTAATTTTTATACTGCACATTAATCTCATACATTACAGAAACAGATGTCAAATGGCACATTTTAAAAGATTTCGATTTATGATTTTTCATTGAAACAATTACAAATAATTTTTAATACATTGAAGACCCCCCCCCCCTGTTTTTTTAAAGCTTATTCAAAAATTACAAGCAAAATAAACATAAATAAAAACTTTAAAAAGGTGACATTTGACAACGGTAGAAATAGTGTTAAAGTATCGCATGCAATTATAAACAAATAAGAATCTAGCAATCCTTAAAATTTCACATTTGTTAATGTAGCTATAAAATGCAACAATCTTTACAAAAATATGTTTATAAATAGTGTGAAATTGAATGGTATAACTATTTAATTCGTTTATTTGAAAATACGATTAATGTATCTCAAACTTCGATAATGATCGAAATAAAAGCCGTTAATAAAATACGAGTCGTTATCTGGGCAGGGTTTAAATGTAAACAAAGACCACGTGGTCCAATGAAATGGTTCAGGGTTTGAAGTTTAATCCGGCTTCACATTTTCGGCGGTTTTTGGCGAAATGAGCAGGCCGTATATATATTATAGTAGGCCATGCTGAAGCTTATCTCCAAAACGTAGTATTGCAAACATTCTTGCACCCATGCGCTAATTTCCAAACCCTCAACTTTTGGGCACCCTTGGCGAAAAGGGAATGTCGCCAAATAATTTGGCCAGAGGAGATTGCAGCGCGCATGCGCGCTACTTGTTTGGAGTTAGCTTTGGGGCTTTGGGAGGGCTCAGCTCGCTCAAATGTTGAGTTTTTGTAAATGTAAATGTATTCATTCGTATTGTGAATTTCAGATGCGCTTGAAGATGTTTGCTTTTCTTGAATAACTACTCCTCGGAATGGTATGTATTAAACTTTTACTATTATTGAATATAAATTTTATTCGGATTTTTTAAAAATAACGTACTTTTTAAGTTGTTTAATTTCCTGAGAGCTGCTGTGATTCGGATTAGGCCTAAAATGTCTTTTAAATACTAATCCTAAAAACTTATTTGGATTGTAAAATGCGCTTCGCGTAATGAAACATTACTCTAAATACATCAAACTGTTAAAATTATTAAACATAAAAATGCTTTTTTTTTTAATTTTACTGTATTTCCAATTTAACATTTAAACACTTTATAATAAATATAAAAAAGATTTTCTGCCATATCACTATTTGTTACATCTCTAGGTTTCATATAATTATAAAGTACTTTTTTTTTTAAAAAGCTATCTTACAGCCTTGTCCGATTCCCAACATTTCCTCAGAAACAAAATCTTGGTTCTACAACTTAATGTAATTAAAACATTAAGATCTATGTAAAATATGCCTAAAGAATGTCTCTTTTTTTTCTTCGTTGTCAATTTTTTCCTAAAATATGTACTGAATTTTATATGAAATGTTAAAATCTTATTCAGTTTCGCTAAAATTTTAACACATAAAAATATAAATTAAGCACATAGTTTAGAAATATTTTGATAACTATGAAAAAAAAAAGAGACATTCTTGAGAACAGTACACAGGAAACAGAACTTTAAAATATTAATTTCCTGGGGAGATATTTTAAAAATACGAATGCACCCTATGCCCATAGGAATAACATTAGCGATTGGAATCTGGAAGTTTACTGACAAGCAGCCTTAATGTGTATATGCATGATTTGTGTTTTTGTAAATTGTTTGTCTCCAGTTTGTATGTTCATGACTTTACATATTTCGTAATTTCTTTTTCAGTTTAAAAACTATGGAATTTAGATTAGGTGCTGCTGACTGTGATATTTAGCCAGCAGAAAGCATTCAAATGGCCTGAAATGCAATTGTTTTTCTTGCCTTTAAATGTCTTTCTGCTAGCGCTTAGAAGACCGTATAGATGTGTTTCAATTAGAAGGCTATTTTGAGGATTTTATGTACTGAATACTTTAACTGAATCAAGCCCAGCTAAATATTCTTTCACACGTATCCTTGCTTTTTAAATTTTGTAGTGTTTTAAGTACTCAGTTGTTATAGTCAGACATGGAAAATGTTTCCATGTATGACATACATCTTATTTAACCTTTGCATCTTAATCTCTTAAAATTTGCCAACTATTTTTTAAATATTTTCTGCATTTAATATTACTATGCATGAACTTCGAAATACATAGTCTAATATACGTGATTCATATATATCAATTACGTTATCAAATTTGACAACATTTCTTTTCTCATGAATATTTGTTTCAGATTATCTCAGGTATTTTTTTTTTTTTTTACAAAATGGTTACCTGTTTGTTGTCTTGATCTTTGAATGACTGTTTTATATTTTTTGAAAGAAATTCAGTTTTGATACTGGTAGGAAGGTGTATTACTTTATAATTAATAAAGTGTTTATGGGTTTCGTTTTCAAATATTTCATTATTAGATTGTTTTAGTTATCAAATTGCATATATTTGTGTCCCAAATCAAAGCACACCTAATCCAACAATATCCAGTCCAAAGCTGTTAACTAGGCCGGTTTTTGTATATAAATTTAAAAGTAATTAGTATATTATACTCTATGAAAATGTAAGTATTCCTTCTAAAATATTTCAATAATAGTTCTAAATTAAATTTTAATATTTGTTTGCACCTGACGAATGTTACTGTAGTTATTTTAAATAAGTTTTGACATTTTCAGTTCACAACAAAGCTAAAGGTAGACTTGTTTGTCCCTTCTTATTTATTGTAAACAAAAAATTAATTTATTTTGAAAAGCTCCTCTATTAAGTATTTATATTATTTCTCATGAATACTATCTCTGTATATTTTATTACTTATTTATTCCATTTTTTAAATGTTTTTTGCTTAAGAATTGTATTTTTTAAGTGAAGCATTATTAGGCCTAGGCCTATATTTTTGTTTATATTTTTAAAATGGCTACCTGTTTGTCTTAATCTTTTGAATGAGTGGTTTATATTATTTCAAAGAAATTCTGTTTTGATACTGGTAGGAGGGTATAAGCATAGGTTTTCAAATATTTCAGTATTAGATTATTTTAGTTATCAAACTGTATACGTTTGTGTCCCTAATCAAAGCATACCTAATTCAACAATATGCTGTCAAAAGCTGTTAACTAGCCTGTTTTTGTGTATAAATTTAAAAGTATAGTACATTATATCCTGTGAAAATTTAAGTATTCCTTTTAAAATATTTCAATAATAGTTCTAAATTAAATTTTAATATTTATCTGTACCTGAAGAATTTTACTATAGTTATTTTAAATAAGTTTTGACATTTGCAGTTCACGTTCACAACAAAGCTAAATGTAGCCATGTTTGTCCCTTATTTATTGTAAATACAAAATTAAAATTTTTTATTGAAAATCTCTTATTAACATAGTACTTATTAACATCTACTTATTAACATAAGTATTTATTTTTCATGAATTCTATCTCTATACATTTTATTACTTAATTATTTACACTATTTAAATGTTTTTTTGCTTAAAAATTAAGTCAAGCATTTTTAGGCCTAACTTTATCATTTATTTTCATAAGGATAACATTTTATAAATTGCAGTTCATTTGAAAGAGATCTTTTATTTTATGGTATGTTTATGCTCATTTTTTGCTTGTATACTATAGAAATGAATAACATGTAGTGTTGCTCATATAATCTCTCAATTTTCGAATAACTTTGTTGATAAAATGTTTTCTGCTTAAATATTTTTTGTTTTCCATTTTTAAAGTTTGCTTGCTTTAGAAAATTAAGTTTTTATGTACAGCAGACAACTTATTACTTGGCATTTTGATCTCTTAAAGTTTTAGTACTTTTGTTGACTCTTTTTTAAATGTTTTTTGCATTTAATATTACTATGCTTAAACTTTGAAATACATAATCTAATAAACTTCATTCAAATAGACCAATTATGTTATCAAATTTGACAACAGTATAATTTTTTTCTGGTAGAAATTTTTCTCATGAATATTGGTCTCGTATTATTTCATGTATTGCTATTTATTTATTTTTTTAATGGCTACCTGAATTTTTGTATGAGTGTTTTATATTTTTTGAAAGAAATTCAGTTTTGATGCTGGTAAGACTATAGGAGGGTATATTACTATATCCACTTCATTACTAAATAAAAAATAATTTTTGAAAGAAATGTTGGAATAGTTTTTTCTATCTATTTTGGCTTTTGAAATAATAAAATTTTTTAAATATTGATGTACCAGAGACTCAGTTGCATAAAAATTTCAGAAATTTGGAATATCATTGTAAACATGTTTTTCTTTTTAAAATTGCAAAAATGTTTTTTTTAACATAACAATTAAATATTATTTATTATTGCTTTAAAAGTATTAAATTAATTAAATTGTAAATATCAAAGTTTTTAAATAAATTTGTCGTGAACTATATTTATGAAATGACTGGAAAATTTAAATTTTATTATTATTTTTTTTTTACTTAGTGTGAAAATTTCAAAACAATTATTAAAATGTTAAAGTTTATACATTTTATACACATAACTCTGATTTCAGATTTACATCCATTGAAATGAAACTTGCTGGTTTAGTCAGTCAGCTTCCTGATTTGTGATTTCCCTCACTAATGTTAAACATATGTGCGTAGAATGCAATTGTATATTTAAAATATCTCCCAAGAAAATTAATATTTATAACTTATTTTTTATTTGTACTTTTCTTAAAGGAGGATGTCTCTTTTCTTAGTTTTGAAAATATTTCTAATATATATACTTAATTTTATTTGAAGTGTTAAAAAGTTACTCATAGCTCGTCAGCAAACACATAAAATATTATATTAAGCATATATTTTGACAACTGAGAAAAAAAGATATATGCACAGTGAAATGAAAAATATACAGAAAAAAAAGTTGAAAATATTGATTTACTAAGGAGATATTTTAAATATACAAAGGCATTCTATGCCCATAGGTTTAACAATTAACGAGGGGAATTGGGAAGTTGATTGGCTAACAGCCTTAACAAGTTTTCTTTGTTTGCTAGCTTGAATTTGTTCAACACTTACCTTTGCGAGGTTATATCATTCCTTCCTTCGTACTCGATCAGTGATGTAGCCATATACATTCTATATATGACATGTATTTTTTATCTTTAGTGCTTTATTATCTCTTATGTAATGTATCAAGCAATTATGTATCACTTCAATGTGATTAACTACATGTATTTACCTTTTTAGGTGCGTTCGTAATGATATAAATACGTAGCACCTATTGTCGTCGCTTGGTCCGTCCGTCTGTCCGTCCATCCATCTGCATATAACACAAAAACTACCCCACCGAATGGTTTGAAATTTAAGATATATTATCTTTGCAGAATTTTGTCGAGACATTTCAAATTTTATTAAAATAAAATCAAAACTGTAGGAGATATTAATAAAAATATTTATTAAGAAAATTGAATTTTTTTTAAAAAATCTGTGCTTTTTTGTTATAGGATCTTCCGAAGTTGAATCGTCAAGTGACCGAGATACTTATTTTATGACAGAAATTAATCTGCAGACGTTATAATTCATTTCACAGAGTTAAAAAATCAGAAAAGATCTGAATATTTATGTAACTAGTTATAGTACGAACACACCTCATGTGTCACGTTTGACGTACAATTTCCAACTTGTTTTTTTTCTTGCTGCACAGCGATAATATTTTAGGTTAGATCAAAAAGATGTGCACCACCTAATAATATGTTGTACATCTTTGCTGGAGCTGACTGTGGTCAGAGTTGGGCAGTATTGAAAATACATGTATTCGAAATATATTTTCAAAATACATTAGTATTTTGTATTTTAAACCGATAAAATCAAAGTATTGTTGTAATGTATTTTCTAATGTTTTTTACGAAGTATTTTGTATTTTCAAAATACATTTTTCCAGATTTCAAACTGCAAAGATCACATCAGCAATTCACTATAAGGTAATACAATACATGCCTGTCAGTTTTGTCTAGTTTTCAAATTATTTTCTGAAAGTTAATATAAATACACCTTTTCGATTATATTGGTAAATAAAAATGTTAATGGATAAGTTGTTTAGATTCAGAAAACATTCTTGCTGATGGTTACAAAAATAATTTTTATTAGCTTTATGTTGCTTTGGGAATTACAAAAATAATGTTGTGTGGTAGACAGGAAGGAGTTTCTAAGTTGCATAGGTGCAATGCCCTGTTGCTGATAGGCACTTGTTCGTTGACCACAGATATAAGCTGCTAAAAAAATTTCTGATGCCCAGTAATAGTATTATTTAAGAATACGTTAACAAAATAAAAAGTTTTCAATGGATTGATTCAATATATGAATTATGTAAAACTTACATTAGGCAGTAACTGTAAGAACAGTACTACATTGAACATTATTTAAAGAAGCGATTTGACTAAAAAAAAAAGGAAATTAATAACTTTACAAATTAGTTATTCTTAATTTTTATGAAATGATATTTTATAAGGTATTTCTTTTTATGAAAGTAAGAACAACACATTGTTTCTGTTCCATATTAAAAGTTTCATAATAAGTTCAAATTCAAAAAATGCTAATAATAATTTAAGTGTGTTAACAGTTATGCAAGTTTCTTTCAGTATTTTTGCATTCAGTAATACTTTAAATATCATATGCATTCTTTGTAAAAGTATCAATCTAAGATTTGGGCCAAAAATATTTTATTTTTCCTGGTCCTAAAACGTTCATGAGTGGCCGTGTATAGGTGGTAGGCCTTATTTAGTAACACATGTGCATTATCTTATATATTAAAATGAAAAGGGATTTTCATGAAATCCACTTTTCACACAAAAATGACCCATTTGCACATACGTAAAATTAAATTTAGAACATAACCAGTTTTAATCCAGCGAGAAAGGAGTGGCCGAGTGGTATAAGGCATAGTGCTTCTCTGTTCTGATCAGTGTGTCGGTTTGAAACCTACTCCGGACAGAATGATTTTTCTTATTTTAGTGGCAATAACTCATTTTAATAATGCCATATTTAATTCAGGAAGAAAAGTTATATAATTTGTAATTTTTTTTTTATTCGAATGCTTTATAATTAAGTGAAATTTATCACCCAAGCATATTTTATTTTAATTATTAATTTGTATTAAAAGTATTTAAATTAAAAGATTGTGCATGTAATTATCGATTAAAAAAATTGAACTGGTCTACAATTTTTATTATATTTGGTATGACCATTACCAGAATGTTATATATTATATAATAACTATGTGACTATTTTTCATAAAAAGGGAAAAATAAAAGGAGATAACAAAAAGATGGAGAAATACTCATACAGAAACACTAAATTATATTGATATCCATGATTTAATATTTAAATAATGAGTGAAAATGGAAAATATAAAAGAAACAGCAAAGTTTAAATTCAGAGTTTTAGAATCAAACTGATAAAAAATAATTTAATGAAAAATTTTAAAGGTCGTGTAGCTAAGAAAAAAAACAGTAAATATTTTTTTCAAAATATTGGGACTGTAGTAAATAAAATTTAACAACAGACATTATTTTTTTAATTACTTATTTTATATTATAAATATCTATATATTTAAAACATAAAGCACATTCTGTCAAATCCACTTTTCACATGAAAATGACCCCATTTGTGCATGCGTAAAACAGGGTGGTCACAGACCTGGAAAACATGGAAATATCAGGGAATTTTGTTAACCTGGAAATATGAAGGAAATTCAAGCTAAACCTGGAAATTCATTGAACCAAATGTTAATTTCCATTACGATTGTGGTAATCGGGAAGAAAAAAAAATAATCTCAGCTCTCAGGCTCAGCCTCATGGTCAAAATTTTATTTATACAAAAATGAAAAAAAAAAAAATCTTGTTATTTAAGAAACAAGAATGTGGCCAGTGATTTACAATCCTTTAAAAACTGAAAGTAAACTGAATTGATAATAATGTGATACAAAGAGAAATATTCTTCCTGATTTTGAAACCTTTGCACTAGAGATGTGTCATTTGTCAAGAAATGATTCCAAAGGAACAACTCCGGCAGTGAAATTGAAGGAATGATTCCAGTCTTTAAAAAGGAATCGTTCCTTTTTGGAACGATTCCTCGGATTCGGTCCAAAATATATCAAATCCAAAAAGGACCGATTCCTCAGAATCGGTCCAGAATGTACCGACTCCGAAAAGAACTGAGTCCTAGGAATCTACTCCGAATAGGACCAATTCCTTGGAATTAGTTTAAAATGTAGCGGTTCCGAAAAAAAACGATTCCTAGGAATCGGTTCAAAATATACCGACTGCGAAAAGGATAGATTCATCAGAATTAGTCCAAAATGTAGCTATTCCGAAAAGGAACGATTCCTACGAATCGGTCCAAAATATAACAAAAGATTCCAAAAAGGATCGATTCCTCGGAATCGGTCCTTGTTCTTGTAGACTGGCCTGTTTTAATAAATTAAAATACACTATTTTATTTTAAAATAGCAGATTTTGATTCTATTAAAGCAGAGTTTCTGGCCAAAAAATCCTATTAATGTGTACGTGATAAAAAAATAAAAGAGAGAGAGAGGTGTGTGTGGGGGGGGGGGGGTGGCGATTGATAAATAAACTACAACTGTGTATTACTTTCTCTTAAATTTATCTTAAGATAAATAGAAGTATATTATTGTACTTCAGTTAAAATATTGTCTATTAATTAGCTATGTACTTATCACCTGCGACTTAATTACATTACTATTGAAACTTTTTGTGCTAAATTGATCAGAAAGAAAAAAAATTAATGTATAGTAAATGCTTGTTTAAATAATAGTGGGAAATATATATATATTTTTTAAAATCTGATTAGGAACAGTTTTCAATAATATAAGAAATACATCGCTATGCCCTAAACAATTGCATTTTAATCAGTTAATAAAAACTGATTTTTTTTATCTGAAAGAACTGATTTTCGATCAATTTTAATAACTTCATGGTTACGCACTTTCGTGTATATTTCACTGCTTCATATGTTTCAAGCATAATTTTAATTTGAGGATCGTCTCTGTCAAAAGAAATATAAAAAAATCCCTGACGGCTCGGCCAGCAGACACAGGTAGATTTTGAAGATGCAGACCGTGGGGCGCCTGTTTGTTGGGAATTGCAGAAGAAATAACCTTTTTGCAATGATGCTGCAGTTGGGACCGCCCACTTCGAAATTTAACTTGTCTGCAGGCGGAGCAGGCACGAATTTTTTTATTTTTATTTTATTTTATTTATTTTTTTTTTTTCTTTTGCTAAAAGGGTTGGGGATATAAAAAACTTGTCAATATAAGTTTTAGATAATATTAAGAGGATTTATAATAAATTTAAGAGGATTTGATATCTTGTGAATTGACGAATCTTTTTCTTCTGAAACTTTTTTTCCCCCTTTGGGGCCATTTTTAATGATATCAAAAATCTGTCATACATAAATTTTCGGCCCTTTTCCTAGAAGTAATAATAACTTTAAATGGATTCTATACGTATCATAATTAAGAAATTATGGGTTTTATTCTGTTTCCACAAAAAGCCCCCCCCCATTTCCACCCCCTTGGTTCGATTTTGCCCATTAACGAACTTGATCTAGATTGTATGACTCTTGATTTTGTGTATCAGTTTGGAAGAGATTTGTGCAGAATTATTGAAGTTATCGTGTCCATAAAAAAGCAACTTAGACAGATAGATAAAGTTTTGAACTAGGGGTGGTTTTGGGTTCTGGGAGTCATAATCAGCATAGATCTACAAAATTTTTTCAAAAATTCCAACTTAGGGGAGAATATAATAGGTAGTATTTCTTACGAAATGTACCTAATAAGAGCATTTACGAGCGCTCAAGTACCACTTTGTTTCCTCAGTTTGGGGTTTTATTTTTCTCTCCTGAAAAAGATGATTCAAAAGATCTCGAACTCCCGTAGATAGTTTTGATCAACTTACAGTGGATACATAAAGGAAAACCTAAAAAAAGTAAATAATAATAATATAGCAGTAGTGGGTAGGATTCAAGTAATTTAACCGCTGTTCGCTACCCTTATGGCCGTTTTGAGTATGAAAAATTACGTGCTACATATAGATTATCAGACATTTCCCAACATTGTGACATATATGTAAAGCTGCGTATTTTATGCTTTTTCTGTTTAATAGATTTATGTTAAGATTAGATTAAACTAGTTTTATAATATATAGTAGAAATATACAGTAAAGACATTTATGTTTTTTTTCTTTTTAACTGATTCTAGTGCTAATATAATTGTATAATAGTGTACGTGTATACAGATTAATAGACATTTTTATATTTTGCCAAAAAAAAAACTGCCCAGTTAAACTGAGGGCATTGAGCTCACAGGCTATTCACACTAATTGTATATTATACACTTATTTCAAAGAATTTGAAATAAGCCCCTCGAAAAATAAAGAAATCGACAATATATTAAGGGGGATCATCCCCCCCGTTCCCCCACCCCCTTATAGTTAACAATTGAACCCCCAAACCCTTTATTACAATGAACAAATATACTAAATTCGAAGCAAATCGGATAATTCTGCATGAAAAACCCATTTATCTAAATTAAGGGGGATTACCCCCCCCCTCCGTATCCCCTTTATACTTAACCAATAAACCCCAAGACTAACCAGGGAAGCTCCTTACCACAATGAGCCTATATACAAAATTTGAAGAAAATCTGATAATTCTCTATGAAAAACACATTCATCTAAATTAAGGGGGGAGGATAAGCCCCCCCTTTACCCTCTTTATACTTAACCAAAGAACCCCCTAAACGAATCAGGAAAGTGCCTTATCACAATGAACCTATATACAAAATTTTAAGAAAATCGCATAATTCTGCATGAAAATCACAGTTATCTAAATTAAGGGGGAGCAGCCCTCCGTTACCCCCTTTATACTTAAACAATGAATCCCCAAAACCAATCAGGAAAATGCTTTATCACCATTAACCTGTATACAAAATTTGAAGAAAATCGGATAATTCTGCATGAAAAACCCATTTATCTAAATTAAGGGGGGATTAGCCCCCCCCCCTTTATACTTAACTAATGAACCCCCAAAACTCTTCAGAGAAGTGCATTATCACTGAACCTATATACAAAATTTGAAGAAAATCGAATAATTCTGCATAAAAACTCATTTATCTAAATTAGGGGGGCGGGGGGGGTTATCCCCCCTTTATACTTAACCAATGAAACCCCAAAACTATTGACAGAAGCGCATTATCAAAATGAACCTACATACAAAATTTGTAGAAAATGGGATAATTCTGCATGAGAAAACTATTTATCTAAATTATGGGGGTTAGCCCCCCATTTCCCCCCTTTATGCTTAACCAATGAACCCCCAAAACTCTTCAGAGAAGCATATTATCACAATGAACCTATATACAAAATCTGAAGAAAATCGAATAATTCTGCATAAAAACTCATTTATCTAAATTGGGGGGGGGGGGTATCCCCCCTTTCCCCCTT
Source organism: Maratus michaelseni (assembly GCA_963931845.1). Taxonomy (NCBI): domain Eukaryota; kingdom Metazoa; phylum Arthropoda; class Arachnida; order Araneae; family Salticidae; genus Maratus; species Maratus michaelseni. Next base: position 321,756,755 of record OZ007595.1, on the reverse strand, counting down.
TATACTTAACCAATGAACCCTCAAAACTATTGACAGAAGCACATTATCAAAATGAACCTATATACAAAATTTGTAGAAAATGGGATAATTCTGCATGAGAAACCTATTTATCTGAATTATGGGGCGTTAGCCCCCCATTTCCCCCCTTTATGCTTAACCAATGAACCTCCAAAACTAATCAGGGAAGCGCCTTATTACAAGGAACCTATAAACAAAATTTAAAGTAAAACGGTTAGTTCTATCAAGAGTTATCGCGTTACGTACATACATACATACGTACATACAGAACTGGCGGGCACATAAGCTCTGAGGCTTTGATAGCCTGTGAGCTAAAAATGGAGCAGCACTATTACATTAATTTCTTTTTTAATTATTGACTGCTAAAGAATGCAAATTGTGATTTTGTAGTTTTTTTTTTTTGTTTTTTTGTCATTTTATTTCTATTTCTTGCTAAATAATGAGAAGTTAAATATCTTTGACTTTGTTTTAATAAAATGTAAAATAAAAGCAAGACAAAAATCATTTTTCATAATAATTTCTTGTGGCAATCGCGATTGCACGATCTGGATTGATACTCGCAACTCCCGAAATCAGTTCCCGGATTAATGGCTGTTACTGTGGTGGTGGATAACAGATATTTGCAGTGCTGAAACAATGGAGGAGCGAAGGGGGCATATGCCCCAGACGCCAGTGTAGAAAGGGGTGCCAAAATAGGATTTGAATCTTCTTTCGGTACAAAAAACAAATAATGAAATTTGAACAAAAAAGACTTGTAATCAAGCAACATAAAATAAAAACATATTCGTTCATTTTATTATCTTTCCTTTCAACAGGGCTGGTTTTTATCATTAGGTGATCACATAGGGGCAACAAAACAGTACTTGATTAACGAATTCTTCCAAGATACATGTAAGAACAATGTACTGTCCTAATTCCGTTTAAATATGCTCAGTATATTTCGGATGTTATCGTGATGACAAGCTTTGAATGTTTTTTGATTTTGTGTGCTCCTGTAAACGAACTATAACAGCTACATACTTGATTAACAAACTCATCGAAGATACTGACAGATCAATTTACTGTCCCAAATAGGTTCAAATTGATTCAGTATTTCAGACTTTATTGTTAGTTTTTTCCATATATTGAAAGTTTAACATAGTTTTGGAATTATATAGCATTCTTATTAAACAAAAACTATTAGAAAATAAAATCGATTAAAAAAAATATATATTTACACCAATGAATGAAAAATTTTAGAAACAAATTACCATTCCTGGTTGTTTTATATTATTGATGTTAATTTTCTTTACTATCATGAAACTGTTGTTGAATTGTTTGTTGTACTAACATTTTAGACTGCTCTTTTGTTGCGGATTATTTTAGGATTTCACCAAATCAACAAATTTTATATATTCCTATTTTTGAAATAAAATCTTTTTTAAGAGTATCGTTTTTTGTATTTTCTTATTTATTTTGTGTATTTGAAATCGTATTTGTATTAAACTATAAAGTTGACGAAAGTTAGTTAAGTTATTGAAACGTATTGAACTATATAGTTATGATTTTGTTTCTTATCTCAATATCTATAGTTCTAATTATGTGCAATTCCTAAATTTTAATATATTGGTATACCTTTTCAAAAACTTTCAATCACCTAACAGTTGAATTTCAGAAAACACCTTTTTAATGGATTTTTATATTAAGACTCTCAAATATACTTCGTTTAATGAATTATGTTTTCCCAAATTAACAGGTATCCGAATTTGATTTTATAAAAGAATCTATTCACGCAGGAACTTAATACTAAAAGAAGATTGTCCTAGGAATTGTTTAGAAATGGGCAGATTGAGAAAATGACCGATTTCCAAATAATCGTACCGAAATGGAGTGACTCTGAAAACGACTGGTTCCGAGGACTGACATGTAAATGAATGATTGGTTATCTTGGGGTGAATTTTGAAGAGGGATCTAATTATAAGGCTTAAAATTGCGTAGACCCTGGTGCCGAACTAGAATGAAGACCGAATGACATCCGAACTAGAATGAAGATTCCTGCATAAAATAACTAATAGTATAAATGGAGGGTCATTCAACGATATATTTTCAGGAGGAAACCCGATTACACTAAAAATGGAATTGGTCGCCACCCTGGTGGGCAAAACAAATAGCTACAATAAAATTTCTTTGATAAACTATAGCAGTAAATAAAAGGCCATCCAGGGGTTAATTTTCAAGAGGAATTGAGTTTAATGCCATAAACCATAAAGTCAGGGAGTATACTTGTATTATGGTAATTAGAAAGAATTGCACACACTCATCAATGAAATGAACACTTGAAAACGAAATCACCTGTCCAAAAAATTTAAAAATAAGGCGAATGGATGCGTAAGAAAATGGACGAATACGTAAGAAAATAAATTAGTATTATTAATATTATGGATTTCATATTCGTTCTAATACTTCCGGATTTGTTCCTTTTTTCTCAAAATTACCCCTTTTATCTTGAGATCGTTATTTTTATCTCGAAAGCATTTCTTTTTCTCAGAATCGTTCCTTTTTCCTGGAACAATTCCAAAAGGAACGACTCCAAAGAACTCATTCCTTTCGGTGAACGATTCCCTAAAAGGAACGATGTTGCCCATCTCTACTTTGCATAGTCACTGTTAGTAGCATAAAGAAGCCCTGAGATATTTCTCTTCTGTTTGAAGTCCTTGGTTTATTGGAAAACAGAACCTTTCTGCCATAACTTTAGTCTTTTGGCCATAGTTTTAAAATGATATTTTAGCAGAATAAAAACAGTGACTTTTACAGATTTTTGCCAGTCGTTAGAAATAAAACAAATTTGCTATTTTAAATGATTTTCAGGAACATGAAAATTGAGGCTTTTAAATGAAAATATTATTCTTGAAACAATTTTAAAATGTTATAATGTTGTTAACAAATTCTGCTGTGTACTTCCAATATCCGTCTCAGCCAAAAAAAAAAAAAAATCTGAACTTATCTCTAGAATGAAAATGAATGATTGTATTTTCCTTGTACAAATCTTTAATTGGTGAAACTTGATATGCAAGTCATTCTCAGATAATGAGAAATTTTATGTTCGTCTCTAAAAAATATGAATTAAACTATGAATGTTTGGTTTTTGTGAGCATTTGTGTTTAAGCACTCACTACACTATGTACTTTCAATATATATATAAAAAAAATTGTAAAGTTGTAAATGTCATTGCCAAGGCTTGTCCCAAACTTCAAATTTATTAATTCAAACCCTTATTTTTAAGATATGGAAAGCTTTAAAAAAAATGAAATGATTATGTGAGTATATTTCATGTCTCAATTTTTTACACATTTGACACTTTAGAGAAAACAGAAAACATTTTATTAATTATCCGAGTCTTGTCTATTACCTTGTCAACCACTTTCCGTTAAAAAAAAAATAATAATGCCAAAATATAAAGTCAAGTAAGCAAATTTAAGAATGTTGCCTTTCAAACTTTTACACATAAGAATATTAAGGAAATTAGAGTTTAAAACATCACTGAAGAATAGGGTGATTTAGAAATTTCAAACAGATTTGATTAATTTAAGACATTGCATAGCAAAAATTAGCATTCACAATGTAACGCCAATTATTCTAACATTCTTTTGCCCAAAATCACCTGAACGAAAGTCAAAATTTGCAGTAATTATTCTGGAGGCCAAAAATCTCTAATGCCATTCAAAATAGTGACAAAATAATCATCCTTTCTAGCCCCCTAGTACAGTCTGTTTACCTTTTTACATTTAAGGCCTGGTCCCATCCTGTGCAAAATTTAATAAAATCTATCCTGATCAGGCACAGCTTAATTTCTACAAAAAATTGCAGATATTCTCATATCTCCATTTTTCTACATCTAAAATTATTTTTAAAGGATTTTGCATACATTTCTCTGCATAGGTGTAGCGTGACCGAAAATTTGGGGCGGGGGGGGGGCACAAATGTTTATTAAACACACACGTGCACACGCACACATTCTCATATTATATGACAGTGGTATCTCGGTTAAAAATGGACTCGCAGAAATTTTTCTCATTGGGTAAAAGAAATTTAGTTTCGATCTTCTAGCCCCCTAGACCAAAAAGTTTATTTTTCTTAAACATTCGTCGTACAGTAATTTTTGAATTTTGTGAAATGTTTATGTGATTTTTAGCGTTTTGCGACAATTTCTTAACATTTGTGTTAGGAATTAAGTTTCAATCTTTTAACACAATATTTTAAAATTTGTCCTCTGCTTTTTTTTTTAATTTTTATGTGATTTTTAGCGTTTTTTATCTTTCCGAGGCAATTTTTAAACATTCGTACGAGAAATCTGGTTTTATTTTTTCAGCCGATATAGTACATTTCCTACTCTGCGGTTTTTTAATTTTTTGAAAATTTACTAAGCGATTTTTTGCGTTTTGCGGCGATTATTTTGACATCTGTAAACTGAATCCAACTTCAATCTAGTCCAATATAGCAAATTTTGTGATCTGCGATTTTTAGATTTTTCACGAATTTTTTAGGCAATTTAAGCGTTCCGCAGCGATTTTCTTAAACATTCGTAAAATACATCTGGTTTAAATTTTTTCAGCCCGATATAGTAAATTTTGTCCTCAGTGATTTCAAAATTTTTCTTAAAATTTTTTATTTGATTTTTAGTGTTTTTCCGCGTTTTGTGGCAATTTTTTAACATTTGTCATGCTAATCTGGTTCGAATCTTTTAATCCGTTATTGTAAAATTTGTCCTCCTGCGATTTTTAAATTTTTCATGAATTTTTGCTGTTTTTTCGCATTCTGCTGCGATTTTTAAACATTTGTAAAAGGAATCCAGTTTCAATCTTTCAGCCCATTATACTAAATTTTGAACTCTGCGATTACATTTTGTATTCACTGATTTTAATTGTGAATTTTTCATACGCCTTTTTGCGTTTTGTGGAAGTTTTTAACATCTGTAACAGGAATCCAATTCCAACCTTTTAGTCCAAATTATTTTAGCACAATATAGTAAATGTTGGCTTCTTTTCAATAATGGTCTATTCGGAACTCGTTATAGCGAATTTCTAATGCAGGGTTTAGAGTTTTTTCACACTTTGCGACGATTATTTTGACAATCGTAAAATGTATCCAGCTACAATCTTTTAAGCCAATATAATAAATTTGGTTCTTAGCGATTTTTAAATTTTTCGTGAATTTTTTTAAAGTTTTTACACATTTTGAAGCGATTTTTCTAACATTCGTATAATAAATCTGGTTTCAGTCTTTAAATACAATACCGTTAATTTTGTCCTCTGCAATTTTTTAATTTTTCGTGAATTTTTTCATGTAATTTTTTTTTTCACGTTTCGTGGAGATATTTTCATAATCGTAAAAAGAATCCGGTTTTAAACTTTTAGCCCAATAGAGTAATTTTTTTTCTCTTTTCAATAAAGTTTATTCGGAATACGTACTATGATTTTAATTTTTCATGCGATTTTAACGTTTTTTCGCGGCGATTTTTTGACATTCGTTAAAGAAATCCAGCTACAATTTTTTTAACCTAATGTAATAAATTTTGTTTTCTGAGATTTTTACATTTTTTGCGATTATTTTTTGCAAAATTTACGTTTTTATGCGTTTTGCGGCGATTTTGCTACATTTGTAAAGGAAATCTAGTTTCAATCTTTGAACACAATATAGTAAATTTTGTCTTCTGTAGTTTTTTAATTTTTCGTGATTTTTTTTTTTTCCTACGTCTTGTGGAGATATTTTCACATTCATAAAAATAACCCACTTTCAATCTTTTAGCCCAATACAGTAATTTTTCTTCTCTTTTCAATAAGGTTTATTCCTAATCCGTACAATTATTTTAATTTAATATGCGATTTAACCTTTTTTTTTTGCGTTTTGCAGCAATTTTTTAACAATTGTTACAGGACTCGGGTTTCAATATTTTAGCCCAATATAGTAAATTTTGTAATCTGCGATTAAAAAAAAAAGAGAGAGAGATTTTTACCATTTCTTCGCATTCTGCGGTGAAAGGAATCCGGTTTAAATATATTGTATTAAAATCGCGTACATAAAAAACTGTATGCGATTTTCTGCGGTTAGCGACAATTTTTTAACACTTGTAAAATGAATTCCTTTTCAAGCTTTTAGACCAATATAGTATATTTTGTCCTCTGCAAGTTTTGAATTTCTCGTGAATTTTTTAGTGTTTTTTCGCTTTTTCGGCAAATTTTTTACCTTTTTTTTTTTTTTTTGAAACTGAAAGAACTAACTCTGTTAAATTTTGCTTTCCTCCGATTAAATTAAAGTTGGAAGAATACAAAATCATCGTAACGTGAAGCTCAAAATATTAAACTTATTTGGGTCGAAATAAAAAATTTTAAAAATTCAGTTAATTTAGGTTAGTTTTATTCGAGACCAGATCAGGCGTAGTCTGCACGGGTGTACTCTGTTGACAGCAGTTTGTCCCCACTACCAGGTTCATTTAATTCGAGGTTCACTTGAAAAAAAAAAAACGACCAAGTAAATGAGGAAAGCTCCGCTAGATCATTTTATTGAAATTAATATTTTTGTAACAAATATAATAAACAGCACCACAACAACTGTATCAGACGCCTGGTGATGTGTGTGTATGGGGGGGGGGGGGGGGGAGCACCGCCCGCACCACCCTTGGTACGGCCTTGATAACAAATAAAAGACATATATAAAATTTTTAAGACATTTGAAATAAGTTTAAACGGCACTTTTAAGAAGTAACTAATCATTTAAGGTATGTGCGCCTGCAAAATTGTATGGAAAATTGCACCTTCGATAGCAACGGTATTTCTGGAACGGTTCACTAAGGTAAAGCTGTATATTAACTTTAAAACAGCTCATTCAAGAAGGCTTACATTTTGAAAAAAAAAATCATAACCATTGCATCTCAAAAATGCGAAGGTATAGTAGAAGATTAAGTGCTGTCAATAAAAAAAATAATAAGTAAGAGAGAGCAACATATTTAATAATAACTAAATGAAGAAAATATTAATTATTTTTTATAATCTTAGTGATGTGTGGTTACATTCCATTGTAAATAACTCCAGCGACACAGCTTGGAAAAGCAGGATATTTGACTTGATTAAATTATAATTAAAATTACAACAAATTAAATGAAATATATATGTATGCGGAGAAACAGAACTCCCGCTCTAATAAACTCAACTACATTTTCTAAAGTCTACAGACGGAATGAGAAAGGGGGAAAAGTACATGTAGATATTAACCGCAAATAGAGGAAAAAACAGCTGACACATTGAAATTGTCCACAACTGTAAGAGAGTGATAGTTCAAACTTTTGTTTAATGAATGTTCGTATCAGGGTTTGTACTGCACAACACAATTTTTGCTACCAAATTCATTACTTCAAAGAAAAAGAGCTGAGCTACCTATACTAATCTCACATCTGATTAAGTAAAAAAAATGAAGAAATATAAAATGAAAATTAAATAGTTATTTCATTTCTATTTTGGGTCAATACAAGACAAGTCTTAATTGACTGTATCATATTTTAGAAATTGATGTTCAGAAAGTTGGGGGGGGGGGCATCTATGCAAAGCAATGCAAAAAATTTTTAAGTGTGCACAAGTAGTAAAATCCCTGATTTGAGAAAAACGCATGCAAAGTTGAAAATAAATTTGAGTCAGTGTTAAAGTATACATTAACAATTTCAATTAGAATATTTTCATGCTGATGTTTTATTCGAAACAAATAGTATATCAGAAGAAAAGAAATGGACTTTTTTTGAAGGTTTAAAATTGATTGTGATCACTACTCTTAAATATTGAATTTTGAAAAGGGCTCACTTATCATAATAAATTTCAATTAATTAGGAAAACCATTTATTATTGTTATATGAACATCTACAATAATTTTTTATCCAAATTGCCACATGCAGTGTTTGTGTGTAATTTCAGTTAACTTTTGAACAGCCGCCATGCTCTACCAATTGCTTATTCTGTTGAGCTGATTAAAATATCAGACCAGATGCTATGATCAATAAGGTTAACTGGATGAATTATGCCCTCCAGATTCGACTGGGATGGCTCATTTGGTAGAGTGTGGCGGCTTCAGCCAAGAGATCCCAGGTTCGAATCCTGGCCCGGACATTTTTCATCCAGTTGGAAAATTATAACTCGTATGATTTCTTTACCAATTCGAAAAATAATTGTGTTAAAATTAATCTAGTGTTTGCTATTATGCATGAAGTATGAATGTCAGTTACATTGAGAAGAAGTTTTCTAGCAAAAATTGTGTTTTAATAACAATAATTATATTAAGAAAAGATTTCTGGTCCACGAAACTATGAAAAGGATCCTCCTTGAATATATGTTATATTGTATATGTCATATTGTATGTCATAGTATAATGTCATATTGGAAATAAAACTTGCATTTTCAAATTTCCATAATAATACAAGGAGCATGAAAATCAGTAAATAATGAAAGCAGATTGATAATGATGTCATATTTAAAACATAAAACTGAAATATTTTTTATCACTACTGATTAATAAGCTTGAATCTTGAATGTCAGTTAGATACAGATGTGAGTTTTCTGCCAAAATCCACATTATGATTCCCAGGAAAAGAAAATTAACAAGAATTATACCATTAAAAAGAGATTTCTGTAGGAGCAAAGAAATATATTTCAAATGAAATGGGAATTTTCAAATATGTTTTTAAAGGAGCGTGAACCAATTTTATGCATTGATAATACAAGGATCAGTAAGTATAGAAAGTATGATGATGAGTTTCATGCCATATTTATAACGAAAAATTGAAATATTTGTTTAACTATACTGATTATTAAGCATGAAAATATCAGTTACATACAGATGAGTTTTCTGCCAAAATTCACATAATAATTATTAGAAAAAAAAAAAAAACATGAATCTATATTAAAATCTGATTGTATTTCGCAACTACTCCTCTTAGATTATCGAACACAAAGCTATTTAGTTAACACCAGTTATTATTGATCGGAGAATGTCATATAAACTTTTAAAATTTTGAATTAATTTCCAATATATTATTTTTTTGTAAATGGTAACGAAATTTCTCTAAAAACAACAACTAAATTACTCCATTTTTGTGTATAAAAAGAAGAAATATGGATTAATATATTTTTCATGCCATTTTCTCATTAAAAGTGAAAAAAGAATTCATTTTCAATTTTAACAGATGGTGAGAAGTCATGGTACTTTTCTGCTATACAGACACCATGTCAAAATAAATGTATGCATAATCAATGTATGTATTAAATTTATGTAAATATGTATTCTTGGCGACAATGGTGTATGTATAACAGAAAAGTGACGAAACATATTTCCTCATATTCAAACTTTATGAATCAAGGTATTCTGCAGAACAAAAATCGCCTGTCAATATATTGTCATTTAGAAATCAAGATTTGTTTCAGATAGAGATTAAACCAAGGAGGCACATTTAAGCTCCATATTCACAAGAATTGAACCTATAACACTTTAAGACATACACTTTCTAATTAAGTAATATATCCTCATACCAGCATCAAAACTGAATCTCTTTTAAAAATTATAAAACACTCATTCAAAGATTAAGACAGGTAGCCATTTTGAAAAAATAAACAAAATTCAGATAAATAACAATACTTGAAATAATCTGAGACCAACATTCATGAAAAAAGAAATTTCTACCAGAAAAAATTATATAGTGTTGTCAAATTTGATAACATAATTGGTCTGTTTGAATGAAGTGTATTAAGACTATTTATTTCAAAGTTTATGCATCGTAATATTAAATGCGAAAAACATTTAAAAAAGAGTCAACAAAAGTACAAAAATTTTAAGAGATCAAAATGCCAAGTTTAAATAAGTTGTCTGCTGTACATAAAAACTTAATTTTCTAAAGCAAGTAAACTTTAAAAATGGAAAACAAAAAATATTTAAGCAGAAAACATTTTATCAACAAAATTATTCGAAGATTGAGAGAATATATGAACATTACATGTTATTCATTTCTATATTATACAAGCAAAAAATGAACATAAACATACCATAAAATAAAAGATCTCTTTCAATTTCAAATGAACTGTGATTTATAAAATGTTATCCTTATGAAGATAAATGATAAAAAGTTAGGCCTAAAAATGCTTGACTTAAAAAATAATTTTTTTTAAGCAAAAGAACATTTAAATAGTATTAATAATAATAATAAAGCAATAAAATGTATAGAGATAGTATTCCTGAAAAATAACAAATACTTATGTTAATAAGAGCTTTTCAATAAAAAATTTTAATATTTTGTTTAAAATAAATAAGGGACAAACATGGCTACCTTTAGCTTTGTTGTGAACAGCAAATGTCAAAACTTATTTAAAATAACTACAGTAAAATTTTTCAGGTACAGAGAAATATTAAAATTTAATTTAGAACTATTATTAAAATATTCTAAAAAGGAATACTTAAATTTTCACATGATATACTGTACTATACTTTTAAATATATATACAAAAACTAGTCTAGTTCATAGCTTTGGACAAGATATTGTTGAATTAGGTATGCTTTGATTAGGGACACAAACGTTATACAGTTTGATAACTAAAATAATCTAATACTGAAATATTTGAAAACCTATACTTTAAGATATCTACTTTCTTTTTCATTAAGTAATATATCCTCCTATCAATATATAAACAGAATTTCTTTCAAATAATATAAAACACTCATTCAAAAGATTAAGACAAACAAGTAGCCATTTTAAAAAAATAAACAAAAATATAGGCCTAGGCCTAATAATGCTTCATTTAAAAAATACAATTCTTAAGCAAAAAACATTTAAAAAATGGAATAAATAAGTAATAAAATATACAGAGATGGTATTCATGAGAAATAATATAAATACTTAGAGGAGCTTTTCAAAATAAATTAATTTTTTGTTTACAATAAATAAGAAGGGACAAACAAGTCTACCTTTAGCTTTGTTGTGAACTGCAAATGTCAAAACTTATTTAAAATAACTACAGTCACATTCATCAGGTGCAAACAAATATTAAAATTTAATTTAGAACTATTATTGAAATATTTTAGAAGGAATACTTACATTTTCATAGGGTATAATATACTAATTTCTTTTAAATTTATATACAAAAACTGGCCTAGTTAACAGCTTTGGACTGGATATTGTTGGATTAGGTGTGCTTTGATTTGGGACACAAATATATGCAATTTGATAACTAAAACAATCTAATAATGAAATATTTGAAAACGAAACCCATAAACACTTTATTAATTATAAAGTAATACACCTTCCTACCAGTATCAAAATTGAATTTCTTTGAAAAATTTAAAACAGTCATTCAAAGATCAAGACAACAAACAGGTAACCATTTTGTAAAAAAAAAAAAAAAAAAACCTGAGATAATCTGAAACAAATATTCATGAGAAAAGAAATGTTGTCAAATTTGATAACGTAATTGATATATATGAATCACGTATATGTATACATACTATGTATTTCGAAGTTCACGCATAGTAATATTAAATGCAGAAAATATTTAAAAAATAGTTGACAAATTTTAAGAGATTAAGGTGCAAAGGTTAAATAAGATGTATGTCATACATGGAAACGTTATTTTCCATGTCTGACTATAACAACTGAGTACTTAAAACACTACAAAATTTAAAAAGTAAGGATACATGTGAAAGAATATTTAGCTGGGCTTGATTCAGTCCATAAAATCCTCAAAATAGCTTTCTAACTGAAACACCACATCTATACGGTCTTCTAAGCGCTAGCAGAAAGACATTTAAAGGCAAGAAAAACAATTGCATTTCAGGCCATTTGAATGCTTTCTGCTGGCTAAATATAACAGTCAGCAGCACCTAGTCTAAATTCCATAGTTTTTAAACTGAAAAAGAAATTACGAAATATGCAAAGTCATGAACATACAAACTGGAGACAAACAATTCACAAAAACACAAATCATGCATATATACACATTAAAGGCAGACAAATTATAAAAACAATTAGGCATATTTTACATAGATCTGAATGTTTTAATTAAATTAAGTTGTAGGTATAACCAAGATTTTGTTTCTGAGGAAGGGGTGGGAATCAGACAAGGCTGTAAGATAGCTTTTTAAAAAGTACTTTATACTTATATAAAACCTAGAGATGTAACAAATAGTGATATGGTCGAACACAATCTTTTTTATATTTATTTTAAAGTGTTTAAATGTTAAATTGGAAATACAGTAAATTTTAAAAAAAAAGTATTTTTATGTTTAATCATTGTAACAGTTTGATGTATTTAGAGTAATGTTTCATTACGGGAAGTGCATTTTACAATCCAAATAAGTTTTTAGGACTTTATTTAAAAAACATTTTAGGCCTAATCCGAATCACAGCAGCTCTCAGGAAATTAAACAACTTTAAAAGTACGTTATTTTTAAAAAATCCGAATAAAATTTATATTCAATAATAATAAAAGTGTAATACATACCACTCCGAGGAGTATTTATTGAGAAAAAGCAAACATCTTCAAGCGCATCTGAAATTCACAATAGGAACGACTACCGAACCGAATCAATTTACATTTACAAAAACTCAACATTTGAGATTTGAGCGAGCACTCCCAACGCCAACTCCAAACAAGCAACGCGCATGCGCGCTGCGCCAAATTATTTGGCTATATTCCCTTTCCGCCAAGGGTGTCCAAAGGTTGAGGGTTTGGAAATTAGCCACCCATGCTATATGGTGAGGATAACTCACCTTTGCAGAAAAATGGAATGAAAATGAAAAATGAACGTTTTCGGAACCTTGCTTGCTATCTGGGAAGTGTCTTATTTTTATTTTGAGGACAATTTATACGTTTGTGACCAAAAAATCCACACTGAAAACAAGTAATGTTAGCGTTCATAGGCTTCTTATTTTGATTTTGCCATTTCTTCTGTTTTGATTTATTTCCTCTTAAGTATTTGGTGTTGACGTCATCTCTTCCATAACTCGGCAACGGCACTTGCCGACTGGATTGAATTTGCAGGGCTGTACTATCACATTGCTGTTGCTCTATTTGTTGCTCAAAAGCACATAATCTTTCAGTTAACAGTTCGATCGATCGATCTTTCAACGGAATTCCATCCCACACAGTCTTAAATGCGATGTATTCTTGCGGTAGCATCGAAATAATTCGGAACAGTAACATTGCTTCGGGAACAGCACATTGTAGAATACGTTGCAATTCATCGTTTGCTTCAATAAATATATTTTGAGTTCGACTTATAAAGGATGCAATATTTTCATTTTGTTTCCATTCCAGATGAAAAAATTCAGTCCACAAACGATCGAGTCGATGCGTTGATGATTTATCATAAATCGCGATTAACTTTTCATATGCATCTTTCGCCGTTGAACACGTTTTAATATAATCGAAATTCTTGTCATCAAGTGCTTGGGAGATAAATAAAAGTGCCTTTGCATCGGCTAATTCAAATTTATTTTTCGCTTCTCCAAAAGCGGCAGCATCGGCGTGATCCGCCATTACAGGGACAGTCTTTTCTCCATTCACATAACTCAACAAATCGTGCGTTTTAAGTAATAATGACATAGACATTTTCCATCTAGTCCAGTCTTTTGCTGATTCCAATTTTTCAATCGTGAACTTAAAATCCATAGGTGCCATTTTCTTATATATTTTCAATTCGGAGTACACAACACGAGAAGAAAAAAATGGCGCGATGCACTTCAATCGCTTAAAGTTCACATAAATACGACATTTTTCGCAGTAGAAGCGTTGCTGAAAGCCATAACCTGTTGTGATTTCGACAGTAATCTTAAATTAGTAAATTGATTACTCAATAATTATCTAGATTATACTTTTAATAGCAGAAAATATACTTATAAATTGGACGGCAACAAACGCACGTCATACCAGCATGAGTTACATCAGTGTACTAGCGAGATGGCTCACAAGCCACGCCAAGGAAAGGAAAATCGCCAAGCACAACCAGAATTGGCGAGATATCGCTCAAATTCAACATAAATAATAAATAGTAAGTTTTTATGGAATAGAATTTTTTGAAGGGGCCCATTTTATCAAATTGGTTTTTGTGAAGGGACCCATTTTATTAAATCGATTTTTGTGAAGGAGCCCTAAACAGGCCCCAAATTTTTCCTGGATCGACCACTGCTCTATAAATAATTATTGTATGTTCAGAAGATTGGCTTCATATTATGCAGAAAAATCTAGAATCAGTAAGTTCATACTCTGATTCAGAGTGAAGACAGTTAAAAAGATAAAATATATTAACACAAGTTTGGTTAAATATTTCGGGTGAAAAAAAATAATTTTCAAGCTATAATTTTTTACTGTTAAATTCAAATCTAGCATTTACATTACATAATTTGTAAATAAAAAGGAGAATAAGTAAGCATAGTATAAGCAGTAATAAGTTATTAATTTTCATGATGAAAATTCACTTGGACAAATTTTGATTTTTGCTCATTTCTACTTTTCTAGTCAGTGTGAAAATGATGTTTGAAAAAGCAAAAACAACTGTTAACTCCAGCCACATTGAAAAAGTCCTGTGAGATCTTCCAATTGGGATAGAAACTGTTTTCAAAGGAAAAGAAAGAGAACATAGGAACGAGAAATAGATGACTTGGAGAAAATTTGCTTGTAACATGATAGTATAAATAGTGATAGTTTGTGAATAAAAAAAAGTTTAATTTGATATGTTGTAATTTCAAATAAATGCCGCAAAGGTCTGTAATTTTTGCCATTTATCTTGTTCACGACAGCAGGTCATTTAGCGAGCAGAAGACATTAAGGTGGGCTGTTCATTGATTCGAAAACACCTGCTAGCTTGTGAAAGCTATGGGCAGGTTCGTTTCTAATTTCCTGTTTAAATTTGAATATTTTTAAGTGATTTTTTTTGCATTGGATAATTAAGATTGACCTCAGCTATCTTATGCAAAAAAAAAAAAAAAAAAAAAAAAAAAAAACTGTTTAAAAATATTTAAATTTAAATGAGAAATTAGAAAAGAACCTGCCCATAGGTTTAACATTAGCAAGCAGGTGTTTTCGTGTCAGTGAAGAATCCCCTTAAGCCTAATGCCAATCATTCTTCAGAAAAGAATTGCAGAGGGAAAGTTGTCATATAGGGTAAGGGCAAAGTGTCTTGCTTTGCCACCTAGCTCTAATGACTCAATTTTTAGGAAGTTTTATTTATTTATAATAATTGAGTTTTGTTTTAGCACTTTTAAAACTGTGTTCCATGTTTGAGATATTTTTAATAGAATACTATTTATAAAATAAATTTACAAATCTTTAAAAATTAATTTTAAAGGCTTTGTGAAACAATTCATAAAATCCAATTAAAATTGGAATTTTAGTAAAACATACATAAATTATTGTGATATTTGAAAGTTAAGCTCTATTATAATTTCTATTTCAAATGCATTAATTGTACATAATGTCGAGAAAAGAATAGCTTTCCTGACTTTGTTTAATGCCTTTGTAAAATATTATTGACTGTTTAAATGGTCATTTCAATTGCACTTTCTATTTAAAATTGCCATTAAAAAGGAATTTTAATTAAAACTTATTAAAATTTAATGAAAAATATAATGATATTCACTGAATAATATAGAATTCCAACCAAGTGTTTGTTTATCCCCTAGTTGTATACATGAGTCTCTGATTCAGAATGAAGAGAGTCCTAAAAAGATAAGATATAATTTTTTTTTCAAAGAAAAAATTATACTGATTTTGAAACTAATAAATTTTTATATTGATTTTTGATAATTTTTAATATAAAGTAATTCAGTTTTAAAAGTTATACAACAGGTGGATTTTGGCATAGGTAATTTAACGAATTGTTTTCAACTAAACTTTGCCAGAAGATTACTTTTTTTTTTCAAAGTTTATATAAATACAATTAAATAAATCTGAAGATCTATATTTATGGTAAGAACAGAAAAGAATAAATCCCTACAGCTACATGTTATTTTTCTTAAATTTTTAATAATGGTTAAATATTTCTATTGATTATGTGAAAAAAAAATATAAAAAATTGGTAATATGGCAAAAAAAAAAAAAAAAAAAAAAAAAAAAAAATGCTGTATGTTACAATTTTCAATCTTATCACTTCCACAAATTCAAATTATTATTATGGATAGAATAGGATTTTTTATTTTTAGTGAGAAAAGTAACATTTAATTATCTTTTTTACATTTTAATGTTTTCACATAGAACACTGAAACTGAAAAAAAGAGAAAAAAACATCAAAATGTAGCTATTATAAAATTTTGAATAAATTATTTTATTAATATTAAATTTAATAAAATGCTTTTTTAGTATTCTTTCATTCATAATCTTTAATATTACAATTATATCTAATGGATATAATAATAAAAACTGAGGCCTTTAACAAAACAGTTAATCCATATGGCATTTCAGATGCTTATATATACATGCATTAGCTAATTCAAAGCTGGACTCACCAATATAAAATGGTAAACCTTTTTTTCCTAATGTAAAGAGTTGATTTCTAATATTTTACTAAGACAATCAATATCTCCCTAGATGAGAAAAAAAAAGATTTGCCATTTTATAGTGCAGAATCCAGTTTTGGCCAATATCGGTCGGTCCGACGTTCACCGATATTGGAAAAAAAGCTAGCCATGCAATATCGGCCAGTCCAGTGTTTACCGATATTGCTGTGCTACCTGGGTATATTCATATTATTTTGTGCAGTCCTGTAAAATAACTATAAATGTTATAGACATGCTCTTCAACAAAAAACATTCTGTAGGTGACTGTAACAACATACTAAAATTTCATTACTGTCTGCTTTCTACAAATCCTGCATTTAACATATATTTGTATTCTTTTGTGTAGGCCTGTAAAAGAGCTATAAATGCTATATACACCTTCTTCGGTGAAACACATATTGTAGTTGACTGTAAACACATACTAAAATTTCATTACCATCAGTATTCTACAAATCCCGCATTTAACATATATATTTATATTCTTTTGTGCAGTTCTATAAAATAACTATAAATGTTATACACACACTATTCAATGAAAAACATTCTGTATGTGACTGTAACAACATAATAAAATTTCATTACCTCAAGCATTTAACATATTTTTTTTATATATATTCAGATTCTTTTGTGCAGCCTCATAAAATTATGTTAATGCTATGTACACCCTCTTCGAGGAAGAACATACTGTAAGTGACTGTAACTAGTGTTTCCCTAAGAATAAAAAAGGGCAGGGTGCTCCTTCAACAAGGGGCACTTCAGCTAAACAAAATGGGCACTTTTTATGAAAAGGGCTTTTTAGTGCTTTTCATAAGTAATAGCTTAATTATTTTAAAGTTTTCTTTCTATTTTAATATTCACACATAAACATATTTTTCTATTGAAAAGTAATCGTAAATTTTATTATTTGACCTTTTTAGAATCTGGCCAAAAAATCGGCTAGTTCAAACTATGAATTAAAACTGTATTCAGATAATGAAATTTTGAATAAAATATCCTACAAACTCTACAAAATTAGTTGAATAAAAAAAAAATATATTGGACTTTGCACACTACAATCTAGTAAAGTATGTGTCTGCTTTTTGTTTGTACAGATTTTGATTTTTAATTTTTCTTTTAATGCTTCTGATGTTAAGTTAATGGGACTGCATATTTGGCATTAAATCCTATAGTTTTGTGATATGAAAAGTGGTCAACAGGATAAGTACCGCCAATTATTTTTATACAGTCAACTCTGTGAATGTGAAACCCGTACCCTTAGGGATAGTTTTGTGGATTATACATTTTTGCGATTTACAGATCATACCTTTGTTTACATTTTATTTTTTAAAGTTAGACTATAAATTAGGAACAATTACACAAAAATTGCAATAGAAAAGTAAAATATAATGCAAAATTGATTTAATATATTTATTAACTAAGTTAATATAATGAAAAATGAGCTTTCATTCAATTCTTAATTACTTCTAAATCTTAATATTCATGAGCATCATTAATAATTATAAAAATAATAGAGCATTGTTTTGTTTAAAGCACAAAAAAATCAATATTGTTATTTTTTTCTTTTTTTTTAATGTATAACAGGAATTTTGATAAACATTGATTTGTGGGCATTATTTAAGACTTAAAGTAGCAAAATTAGTCAAAACCGTTCAATTATTTTCCATACAAAATATTCGTTAATATGACAGAATCAAGCAATTATTTGTTTATTGACAGCTGATCCATAAATCAGAAGAGTAACACTTGCACAGTAAAATGTTGTCTTTGATTGGTTGCTGTGAGGGTTCTTCTGTAACCAGTGAAAATGTTTTATGTTAGGCATTGAATTACTACGATTCGTTGGGATTAGTGACATCTAAGTACATCTGGTTTTATGGCTTCATTTTCTGAGTAGTGATCCGGGAGAGAATTCCCTAGTGCACGGCCACATTTCACTGAAAAAGGCTCTGTTCACTAGAGATTACCTCCAGGCTATTGTCCTGAATTTTCTTAGAAATCTTCAATAGCTCTTTCCCTTTTTTCTATTTAATTTCTTTCTGTTTTCACGCAGTCAATGTGAGTGTTTGCAAAACACTTTTTGTTGTTGTTCTGTCCTGAAGAATGGTCCATCTCCTGAAAATAAAGTAAAAAAGAAAATGTTAAAAAACTGTCATTAAATTTGTTGTACTAAAAAAAAATCACTATAAAACAAGGTTTTTTATTTCTAATAAGATACAAAAAAATATCAAAAACTAAAAAGATGCATTGATTTTTTATTAGATTTTAAAAACTGGAAGATAGATTTTTTTCCCTTATTGAACGTTCATATGTAACATTCAAATAAATGCTCGTTTTCCTATTTACAACATCTCTCAGACTTTTAAAATATAATGTGAGCATAAACAAATGATGATCTTTTGAATTATTTTGTAAACAAGCAAAACTTACTGATTTCTTTTAATAAATGTGTAATTATTTTTTTTTTAAATCATCATTTCATCAAGAGTAAGATATTTACTTAGCAATACTATAGGTTAAGTATTTTCCTAAATCGCTCATTGTTATAAAAATTTCGCAGTCCTGAGGTTATCACAGTAAGCGACATCTACTGTATCTTAAACTCACTATTGTGAATATCTTCAAGGTGCTTTGTTTATGAAACAGCTACAGAACAGCCTTTAAAATATAATTCAAGAATAGCAATCTGTCATTGCTTGAAAATTTTTATATTTCAATAATGTCAAAACATGGAAACAAACTATTTTCATAAAATATAAGCTTTTATATACTATGTATTATTCAGACAATGTAGCAAATTTCTGAAACTAACACTCTCACATAATCTATATTTGTAACTTTAGCATAGTTACACACAATGTAAAATGCATATAAAAATCTAAACTGTAATTCAAATAAAAATGAATATACATTTTAAATATTCAATAAACAATCCTCTCCCCCCCCCAACCCTACCAAAAAAGAAAACTTCACTGCTATTAAAATATACGATGGATATTAATAATCAAAGTATACTTTTAAAATTCTAAAATATCTTCATAAAATAAAGATTATTATTTAGAAAAGAATAAAGATTTCAAATTACTTGCACTTTTAACAGAAAATAAATGTGAAAATTGAAATTTTCTTTAGAATTTAAACTTAATTTACAAGTTTTTTTTTCTTAAATAGGAAAAAACAAGTTGGAAATTGTACGTCAAACGTTACAAACGAGGTGCGTTCGTACGCACGTTTTAGAATTAAATTCATGATATCCCATGCGTAGAACGGGCTAAACAGCTAGTTAAGTATATATTTTATGACACTGTTCATACAAATATCTTAACTAGTTATATAAATATTCAGATATATATGTATCAGCTAGTTATATAAATATTCAGATCTTGATGATTTTTAATTCTGTGAAATGAATTATATCGTCTGCAGATTAATTTCTGTAATAAAATAAGTATCTCGGTCGCTTGACGATTTAACATCCATCGGAAGCTCCTCTAACAAAAAAGCACCGATTTAAAAAAAAAAATCAAATTTCTTAATAAATATTTTTATTAATATCTCCTAAAGTTTTGATTCGATTTTAATAAAATTTGAAATGTCTCGACAAAATTCTGCAAAGATAATATATTTTAAATTGCAAACCATTTGGTTGGGTAGTTTTTGCGTTGTTATATGCGGACGGACAGACAGACGGACGGACAGACAGACAGACGGACGGACAGACGGACGGACCAAACGACGACTATAGGTGCTACGTATTTATATAATTACGAACGCACCTAATAAAAAATTAAAATTGAGAGTAAAAGGAAACAAAATTTGTCAAATTTTAATTATAACAGTAAGCATTGGATCATAAATATCAATAAAAGGTTGTCTAGATTAGTAAAGAATAAAGATATTTTTTAAATGTATATAAACATTCTTCCTCATTTTGAAACATGTATTATGCTTTAAATCATATCTAGGAACAAACTTTTAATCTATAAATCTATTATATAATAAAAGCTCTTTTAATCTATAAATTAAATCCAATTTAGAGATGAAAAATTAATCTTATGTAACACGACTGAATAAAGTTTATGCATTGACAGGCGACTGAACAAAATTAAGGTATTTGCAGGCATATTTTAAAATGTCACAATATGTTATTAGAATAATGAAGTTCCTGATTAATATTTACATAAGAAAATGTTTCATTTTAATTTTTTTTCATTATTATATTTTTTTTAATTTGTGAAGTTTTATTATTTAAGTATAACTAAAGGATTTTAAATGCAAACTATCGTATTAAAAAAAAAAAAAAAAAAAAAAAAAACTTAATTGCAGAGTATAGTTTATGTTTAAAATACAGTTATTTGCTAGTGTTAGCATCACATATATACTACATGAACTTTTAAATTTAAGCATTCCAAGACATCTGTATATTTTTCAATCAATCACTGCTTATACATGTACTATGTACTCTTTTGAAATATTTTTATAAACATACACACTTAAAACTACTAAAACGGGAAGCAAGAAACCGCCATCACCTAACCTAATTTAAAACTTTCACGGAATTAAAAAACATGCTCATAAAAATCAATTTTATCTGCAATGACTTTTTTACAGGTTTAAGACCAGTGTTAAAACTATATAGTGCATCAAAATCCTATCAAGACTGATTTCGACATTTAAAAGTTCAAGCGACATGTTATTAATTTTTAATGTTAAAATAAAACTAACAAAGCAACACATAAAATATATTCAACTTTCTTACCTAGAGGATAAAAATATGAAGGCTGGAAATGTTTGCCACAAACGACGATGCTTTTTGAAACTTTCTTGCCGATTTTGAACACTCGAGACTCGAATCCACTCTTCACGAAGGCGTACAGAGGATAAATCTTTTTTGTTTGAAAACAGTGGCGCAGCCAAGGGGGGGGGGGGGTTTGGGGGTTAAAACACCCCCCAGAGCTAAAATAATTACTATAATTGCCGCTTATATGAATCAAAACTACTAAAGTTAAAATTAATTTTTTTGGCCTTTCCGCCTTGGCAGAATTCACCGCTTTTTTAAATCAAATTCTATTCAACAATGGGATTCAATTAAATGGCGAAAATTCTGCTTAAAACTGTGAAAGCGCATATTACACGCATATGTTATGTCAAAACTTGATTTTTGGACTGCGTCACTTTGTCGAGACATCTTATAGTACAAGATGGGTCATATACTTTCACACAGACGCTTTGAGTTATATAGTATACAGTAGTCTGTTTTTTAATTGCATTTCTGTCTTTGTTCCATGTTTGAAACAATAACAGATCATCGAATTCCAGAGAAAAAAAACCATACACTTTGTAAGTCTCTCTCAGTTTCAAGCGGCTTTTTTTTTGCGTTTTTTGCTCTCAGTTATATCTAAGACCAAGCTATGTGCGTACCCAGGAAAAAAATCTTTGCAAAAGTAAGAATTTAAAAAAGTACTTAAAGTTATAAAAAGCTATTTTTCGATTATGAGCAGATTTTTGCAATCGGTGTTTCTTTCGAATCATTTTTTTTTCGTAGGGGGTCTGTACACAAATTTAAAGACTATATTTCATTTGTTGGTAATGTAGCAACGACGTCTTGCTTATGATGGAGATTCATATATTTATCGTTAAAATTTTATAAATTAGTTGTGTTTCCTCTTTTAGCTATTTTTAATTTTATCGCGCTTCTGTGAAAAGAAAATCTCTTTCCTTTCCTTTCTATTTAAAATTCAACAATTCTTAAACTCTTTTATCCCAGCTTGAAGTGATCCTTTCTCAATTAATGTACATGTCTAAATTCTTTCTTCCGCATGTGCTTGCGGTTTTCATATGATAAATGAAATCATTTTCAGTTTGGCATCTGCGCGCTTTCCTAAAGCATACATTTTGTATCACAGAATAAATAAAGAAAGATAAAATGCAACGTCTATTTCTCGATACATCTGCATGCTAAAATTCCTGCAGATGTTAAGTTCGGAAAGTTAGTTTTCTGTTGTTATAAAGATGCTGATATATGGTAATCTGGTTTGGCGGTTTGCGTTCAAAAAAATTAGAATGTGCTTCTCCCTAACGAATTTTCTTCTGTACCCTATGGGTCGACGCGGATAAATTTGTGGCATCTCAAAAAAAGGCATTCGATTTTGAGTTTTCATGATGTGAAGATATAGACGTTCTGAGTGCTGGGAGACCGCCTCATTTTTTCAATTATCTTTCTTCAAATAAAATATTTTTTTTTCATGGAAGCCTCAAGTCTCCGATATGTTTCTTCACAGGATGAGAGCCTTCGGGTTCTTGCTTATAGCGTATATGTATGAGCTCCGGTACTCTTTTTTCCTAGAATTTAAGACCTGCCTGTGAGTATGGATTTTGAAAAAAAAAAAAGGCGTGAAATGCATTTTTTTAGAAAAATACTATCTGTAATTACGCACAATTTTACGCTAACCATGCATTAATTTAAATTGATCAGCAATATATTAGTTATGCATTGATTTACACTTATTACATTGTAACGAATGCTATCTGCATGTCATTAAAATTATACTAGCTGACCCGTCCGGCGGTGCCTGGGCTCATGATAATTACCTCAAATTCGTATGATTATATATCTTATATCAATTTTTATTTTTTAATGAAATTTTCACTAAAAAATATTGATTATTAGACAGAAAAGCATTTTTAAAAGACACCTTCTTGTTTGTTTTTTTTTTTCCTCGTAAGGGTCTCTCGTTTCATAGTTTTAAAAAAAATAACCCCAGTTGTCTGAATTCTATAAATTTTTCATCAGTTATAAACAGATCTTGACAAATGCAGTCGGCAGGTCGCCACTGGTGACCCAGTTTTTCTATCTAGCCACCAAGTTATTTAACCCGATTTATTATTATTATTATTATTATAATTTTTTGTACAAAAATTGACCTAAGAAATGACCATAAATGGCATTTTTTCTCATTTTCGGCATTTTTAATTAAGTAAAAATAAGTTTAACAAATGCAAATTTTGAATTAATAAAAAATAATTAGATGACTGACTTCGACACGAAAATAGGCAGAAATTGTTTTCCTGCTTCACTGTTTCATCCATGCCCCCCCTCATCAGATATTGATTTTGCAGCACTCACTTATCCAGACATTTGAAACCTTCGGCAATCAGCATTTCCTGAACATACCGGTTAATGCAGTCTTTACATTTTTTTTTCATAGATAAATAATTTTGATAAATTTCATTAGAAAACTTTGTTTATACCATCTTTTTAAATGATGTAACTGTTCTAAACTATGTAACTAATAATCCTACATTAGGCTTATTATTTTTCTAAATTAATTGATAAAAAACTTTTGTGCTTTTGAAAATTAGTGACTTCGGAGAGGAGCAGGTTATATTTTTTTACTGGTAACTAGAATTTTTTTACTGGCTACCAGATTTTATCAAATTTGCAAAGCCATGGTTATAAATATAATGGTTTTACAGACCGTGGAAAAATATTGATATCTAGCTGTAAAAAAAATGCTTTCTTCTCGCGTCTTTTTTTTTTTTTTTTTTTTTTTTTTTTGGCGACGTGTCCTTTAAAATAACAACATAAAAAAGTTACTGTCCGAAAGTTCTGAAATTTTATTCGATTGCAAATATAACTGTATCCAACCCCTCTTTAAAATTCCGTGAAGAAAGTCTAAGTCTTTGACTAAAGTCGAAGAGAACAGAGTCACAGAGTCACGTCAAAAAAGACTAAGTCACATTTAATACTGAAAACATGAGCCGACGCCGAGCAAACCCACGTCAAAATACCCAACTTTCTTTTTGCATTGTCATCGAAAAATTCTCAGATTTTTTTAAATACTTTTATTCATCAGAGTGTTTCCAAATTTTTGTAGGCGCTGTAATTTTAATCTTCCAAGATGCTTTTAATGGATTGTGTCGAAATACAGACGTTTAGTTACTTTTAGCATAGAAAAAAGATCGTCTTCGAAAGGCCCGATATGACGTGAGGTTCTAAATAAATCGTAATTTAGAATGCTTTCAGCTGTTTCACACCTTTAAATTTACCATTTATAATAAATTCTTTATGCCAAGCATTTCCATTTTAAAAGTAATCTCTATACCAAATTTCAAGTTTCTAACACTAACAGTTTCAACTAAATCATAATTTAGAACACTTTTAGAAAGTTTTCAGCTCATTTCGTCCTTTTAAATTTTTAAATGTTTTTAAAAATGTTATAAGGAAGCATTTACTACATAAAAGTAATCATCATGCCAAATTCCAAGTTTTCATACCAATTGTGTCACATAAATCGCAATTTTAGAATGCTTCTTACTCTTGCATTCTTTTAAATTTCGAATTGAAAAAATAAATTCTGGGGAGCATTTACGTCTTTTAAGTAACATCCATATAAAATTTCAAGACTATAGCCCTAAAAGTTCTAAATGACTTGTTACATTTGGCAAAAAGCAAGGTAAATAAGTCTATTGAAAATTTTGTTAAAATTGCTTCATTATTATTAAAGTTAGGAATAAGAATTCGTGATTCTCTTGTAATGAAACCTTGTGTATTTTTGATTGAACAAATGGATTCAAACTCTGTTATTTTCTATGTAAAAATTATTTGCTGTAGTGTGTTCTTCCATCTTTAAGTTTTCCCCTCATCATTTTTAAACACTTAATAAATCTAACATAGTTTTGTGTTATTTCATTGGTGCATTTTATAGTTTGTAACTCTAATATTGTAAACGCTGTTTAAATGAATCATAACCAACTTAATTGCGGAGAAAAGCATTATGATTTAATTCATTTAAAAGACTGATTCCATTAACCGATGATCCATATAACCGGCGACCACCTTTATTATAAACTCAAAATCCCCCCTAGAACCGAATTCTGGCTGCGCCACTGTTTGAAAATCAGTGGAAACTTGTTGTTGGATGTTCAGATCCGCAAGAATTACGATGATACACAATATTGTAACTATTATACATTGAAAATGTAAATTACATACAAAAGAAATTCAAGTTTTTAGCGATAAAACACAGCACATTTTCAATGTTATTTAATAGGCTTTCGAAATGTTTGACGACTCAGAAATAATTCTTCATAATCTCACCAGAGGGCGTATTCAAGTGCTGGAATCGCGAATACATTGAAAAATACAGTTTTCGAAATTATCTTCCAGTGTCAAAAAAGTAGTTGAATTATTTTGTGCAACCCTGTATATGATCAATAGATGTGGATATATGGCCTGATAAAATTTAGTTCTGTTAGAATATCCACATTTAGCAATTTTCGCCAATCGATGGAAATGACATGTTTAAAGGAAATCCAATGTTAAATATTTTTTTTAAAAAAGAAAACTTATTATTATTCTAGTATGCTTTAAATGTTTTGTTGTCTTTCATGTAACCTTTTCAGGAATTGTATGGCTAATATGACACACAATGCAATACATAAATAAAAAATCAGAAAATTTATCCTCAATGTTGAATTTAGACATTTTTCTCCGGGAGGGATTTCTGTGGCTCCGAGGGGACATTATAGAGTTCTGGACGGGAAATTGAACTTTTTGACCATTAAAAGCATAAAATCTCAAATCTTTCCAGGGGGGGGGGGGGAGAAAGATTTGAAGGGCCATCCATTGAATTCAACACTGCTCGCCTCTTCCCTTAATATTCAATATATATATTTTTTTATCTTATATCGGAAAACATACAAAAACACATTTGCATTTATTATCTCAAAGCATTCACTGCTGTAGTTTTGGGATGGTCAATAGCAACGCACACCTGACAATGTTTAAATTTCAAAAATTGCATTTTTGTTAATCACTTGGAGTAAACAAAGTAATTTGAGTAAAATAAATTATGAAGAATAATAATTAAATTTCATTTTTAAAGAATTAATTTTCAGCTGCCTGTATTAAAGCAAAACAAATTAAATGTTTAATTGCTTTACATAATTTGTAAACTTATTTTTTCATGGATTTAGGGAGAAAGTAAATTAACAATTTAATAAAGAAGAGGAATATGAAAACAAACTAGTATACATAACAATATAGTTAGTTGTTCTTTGAATTCTAGAATAAGAAAAAAAAATTATTAATGCAAAGGGCATAAAATTTTCAATTATTAAATTCTTAATCTACAAAACACATGTACTTCGCTAGATTTTCTATCATTGGTAACATAATTTGATTTAAAAACTAAATACTGATGAAAATTTTATAATATTTATTTTTTAAATATAATCTAATGATGTTTCATCAAATATCTCAAAATATATTATTTTCAATATTTAGTTAAACTATTATAAATAATTACTTTCACTTCAAAGAACTGTAAGTAAACAAACCAAATTATAACTTTGATAATATTGTTAAAATACATTTTAGATCATTTCAACATTAATAAATTATTATATATGCAGCTTAATAATTATTAAGCATAGCAAATTATAACCTTCATAATATTGTTAAAATACATTTTAGATCATTTCAACATTAATAAATTATTATATATGCAGCTTAATAATTATTAAGCATAGCAAATTATAACCTTCATAATATTGTTAAAATACATTTTAGATCATTTCAACATTAATAAACATTAAATAAATTATTATATATGCAGCTTAATAATTATTAAGCACAGCAAATTATAACATTGATAGCATCATAGATAATACATTTTAAATTATTTCAATATTAGTAATATTAATTCAAATAAATTATGTATGCAACTTATCTGATAAAATATTTTAGTTTGTGTAATTTTTTTTTTTTTTTTTTTTTTTAGTCTGAATGATACATTTTCTAAAATATCATATTTCTTGAAGGGAGGGGCGAGGGGTAACTGCTTTCTTCTAGCATAACACTTATACATTTAGTGTTTACATAAAACACAAGTGCTTATGCAAGTTTATATAAAACATAACTTACACACTTGCATAAAACTACACAAATTAACTACAAGTTGTGTTTTTAGATTGATCATTTAACACCATTTTATAAATTAAAAAGCTAATAACAAATAAACATCCAGTTAAAAAATTAAAGGAATTAAATGATGAAAATCATAATTTTTGTATTGAGAATGGTAATTTAGCTTTAACTGATTCTCTCTGATACAGATTGATTTTGTGGGAAAAATAACTTATATGAAATAACATTAATAAATACACAACAATGTAATTTTGAGAAAATGTCTTACTTAAAGCATCATACTTACAAATATTACTGAAGATTCATGCCTTCAAAAATAATCATGCAAAACGCCTGTTGAAAAGATCACCATTTATAAATGCGAAAGTGAGATCAACAGGTAGTAATTGACAGATATTCACATAGTTATTGGAAAAAGTCATGTTCGATTAAAAGCAATCTGTAATTTAAAGAAAAGATTATAATAATCATAATAAACTGATAAAAACAACAAGTAATTTTATGTTAGCCAGATACTAGTGATATATATACATATATACATGTATATATATATATATATATATATATATATATATATATATATATATATATATATATATATATATATATATATATATATATATACACATGTTAAAAGGCCACCAGTGATATATATAGATGTATATCTATCACTGGTGCCTAGCTAACAAAAAAGTACCGAACAACATAAACAATGTAAAATGTATTTCAAAATCCCCCTTTATTATGTAACAAACTAAATATACACTGAAAAACTACATACAAGTCAATTACAGCCAATCATACAAGTTAATATACTTTATTGATTGACATTATATTTACCACAGTTCCTGCTTGACAAATTTGGAAGCAAAAATAGCACAAGTCCAAGGCCCGAATTCAAATTTCTTGCAGAAGATCACAAATGATAGCGACTTACTAAACAGTAAAACTACGCATAAGTGATCTCCTGAGAGCAATAAAATATACATTTCCTGGCACCAGTAGCTTCACCAGACAATCTCCCTTCCACCGTTCCTGGATTTTGAAAGTTTTCAAACTTTTTCTGAAAACAAAAATTATGAAGTTTTCCAACTGAAACCATTCCTTGTTGTGAAAGGAGGGGGGGGGGGGGGGGTTACAAATTCCATGTAATGTTTTACAGATTACTTATTAAAGAAAATTTCAAAAAATAAACATCTAACAAAACTTTTAAAATAATAAGGAAAGGTTTAATAATTTGCAATAATAATTAAATGTAAAAACTGTTTACTTAAAAAAATGTTTCTTCATTTTAACAAAAGTTAGATTTTATATTTGTGTAGTTACCATATTAGATTGTTTTTTTTTTTTTTTTTTTTTTGTGGGGGAGGGCTAAGAAACTAAATACAATCTAAAATCTCTGCAATATTTTAGATATATTAGGATGGATTCATTGAAAAAATTAAAACATTTAAAACAAACTGATGAATAACAATGCAAATCATGTACAGAGATTGCTATGATCATTCAATTATATGACAGTAACAGAAAAGTTAATTAAAAATTAATTATATGGCTAAAAATTTATTGGTACCAGTTTTAGGATAAGGTTATAAATTGCCAGTAATAATATTAAATAAATACCTGAAATAAATTGTGAAAGTATTTACTCACAAAAAAGACATTACTGTACATTATGAATTACGATCGTACTATTCTAATTTTTATTCATATACTGTCAAATTTTTTTTAATTCGTGCCTATGAAACAAGGTGAGTTTTGGAAATAAGTAACGTAACTAACAATTAACAAATGAACTGGTAGCATAGTATATAAATACAGGAATATAGTACTAAAAGAATTTATGAATACATAGCTTTATAAAGAGTTTGGTAATATAAAAAGTAATATAGCTAACAAATGAATTTTAGTAGCGTAGAACGTAAATACATGAAGATAGTAATTTACGAATACATAAAAGAAATTTCTACAGTTATGAAGCAATGTAGAGAAACATTAAAACTATCTGAAAAATATTACGTACCTTTGGTTTGTAAATCCCTTTGTTATTTCAAATCTTCTTCAAAATCTTCATCTGTTTCATCGGCTTCATCAAACTTCGTCCATTTTTTAAAATGGCGGAATAAACAATTATGAAGCACGCTGATTGGTTGGGTCTTACATTTTCACGCCTGAAATCATGCCACACCACACAGACCTTCTTAAACCCTCTTATGCTGCGTTTACACTATGGCTTATCAGGCCTATCAGGTCTGCGTGGTCTGTCAGGTCCAGGTATATAAGAGGGTTTAAGAAGGTCTCTGTGGTCTGCGTGGCGTGGTCTAAGCGTTGGCGTTTCAGGCGTGAAAATATAAGACCTAACCAATCAGCGTGCTTCATAATTGTTTATTCCGCCATTTTAAAAAATGGACGAAGTTTGATGAAGCAGACGACAGATGAATATTTTGATGAAGATTTAAAATAAAAAAGGGATTTACAAACCAAAGGTATGTAATATTTTTCAGATATTTTTAATGTTTCTCTACATTGCTTCATAACTGTAGAAGTTTCTTTTATGTATTCGTAAATTACTATCTTCATGTATTTACGTACTACGCTACTAAAATTCATTTGTTCGCTATGTTACTTTTTATATTACCAAACTCTTTATAAAGCTATGTATTCATAAATTCTTTAAGTACTATCTTCCGGTATTTATATACTATGCTACCAGTCCATTTGTTAATTGTTAGTTACGTTACTTATTTCAAAACTCACCTTGTTTCATAGGCATGAATTTAAAAAAAAAAATTGACAGTATATGAATAAAAATTAGAATAGTACGATCGTAATGCATAATGTACAGTAATGTATTTTTTTGTGAGGAAATACTTTGATTTATTTCAGGTATTTATTTAATATTGTTACTGGCAATTTTTAACTTTATCTTAAAACTGGTACCAATAAATTTTTAGCCATATAATTCATTTTTAATTAACTTCTCAGTTTTCTCTGTTACTGTCATATAATTGACTGATCATTGATTTGCATTGTTATTCATCAGTTTTAAATGTGTTAATTTTTTCAATGAATCCATCCTAATATATATGTAAAATATTGCAGAGATTTTAGATTGTATTTAGTTTCTTAGCCCTCTCGCCCACAAAAAAAAAAAAAAAAAAAAAAAAAAAAAAAAAAAAAAGAAAAACACAACTCAATCTAATGTGGTAACTACACAAATACACAAATATAAAATTTAACTTTTGTTAAAAGTAACAAACATATTTTTAAGTAAACAGTTTTTACATTTACTTATTATTGCTAATTATTAAACCATTCCTTATTATTTTAAAAGTTTTATTACATGTTTATTTTTTGAAATTTTCTTTAATAATTAATCTGTAGTACACTACATGAATTTTTGTAACCCCCCCCCCCCTTTCACAACAAAGAATGGTTTGAGTTGGAAAACTTCATAATTTTTTTTCAGAAAAAGTTTTAAAACTTTCAAAATCTATGAACGGTGCAAGGGAGATTGTCTGGTGAATCTACTGGTGCCAGGAAATGTATATTTTATTGCTCTCAGGAGATCACTTATGTGTAGTTTTACAGTTTAGTAAGTCGCTATCATTTGTGATCTTCTGCAAGAAATTTGAATTCGGGCCTTCGACTTGTGCTATTTTTGCTTCCAAATTTGTCAAGCAGGAACTGCGGTAAATATAATGTCCATCAATAAAGTATATTAACTTGTATGATTGACTGTAATTGACTTATATATAGTTTTTCAATGTATATTGAATTTGTTACATAATAAAGAAGGATTTTTAAATATATTTTACATTGTTTATGTTGTTTGGTACTTTTATGTTAGCTGGGCACCAGTGATAGATATGCATGTATATATATCACTGGTGCCCTTTTAATATATATATATATATATATATCACTAGTATCTGGCTAACATAAAAGTAAAAATACTTGTTGTTTTTATCAGTTTATTATGATTATTATAATCTTTTCTTTAAATTACAGATTGCTTTTAATCGAACACTACTTTTCTCAATATCTATGCGAATACCTGTCAATTACTACATGTTGATCTCACTTACGCATTTATAAATGGTGATCTTTTCAACAGGCATTTTGCATGATTATTTTTGAAGGCATGAATCTTCAGTAATATTTGTAAGTATGATGCTTGTAAGTAAGTCATTTTCTCAAAATTACATTGTTGTGTATTTATTAATGTTGTTTCATATAAAGTTATTTTTCCAACAAAATCAATCTGTATCAGAGAGAATCAGTTAAAGCTATGTCCATTCTCAATACAAAAATTGATTTTCATAATTTAATTCCTTTAATTTTTTAACTGAAGGTTTACTTGCTATTAGCTTTTTAATTTATAAAATGCTGTTAAATGATCAATCTAAAAACACAACTTGTAGTTAATTAATTTGTGTAGTTTTATGCAAGTGTGTAAGTTATGTTTTATATAAACTTGCGTAAGCACTTGTGTTTTATGTAAACACTAAATGTATAAGTGTTATGCTAGAGGATAGCAGTTACCCCTCGCCCCTCCCTTCAAGGAATCTGATATTTCAGAAAGTATCATTCAGACTAAAAAAAAAAAAAATCAAATTCAACAAAAACTAAAGTAACTTATCAGATAAGTTGTTTATATAATTTATTTGAATTAATATTATTAATATTGAAATAATCTAAAATGTATTATCTATGATGCTATCAATGTTATAATTTGCTGTGCTTAATAATTATTAAGCTGCATATATAATAATTTATTTAATGTTTATTAATGTTGAAATGATCTAAAATATATTTTAACAATATTATGAAGGTTATAATCTGCTATGCTTAATAATTATTAAGCTGCATATATAATAATTTATTAATGTTGAAATGATCCAAAATGTATTTTAACAATATTATCAAGGTTATAATTTGGTTTGTTTACTTACAGTTCTTTGAAGTGAGAGTAATTATTTATGTTAGTTTAACTAAATATTGAAGATAATATATTTTGACAGATTTGATGGACCATCATTAGGTTATATTTAAAAAAATAAATATTATGAAATATTCATTAGTATCTAGTTTTTAAATCAAATTTTGTTACCAATGATAGAAAATCTAGCGAAGTACATGTGTTTTGTAGATGAAGAATTTAATAATTGAAAATTTTATGCACTTTGCATTAATAATTATTTTTTCTTATTCTAGAATTCAAAAAACAACTAACTATATTGTTATGTACTAGTTTGTTTTCATAATTCTCTTTATTAATTAAATTGTTAATTTACTTTCTCCCTAAATCCATGAAAAAATAAGTTTACAAATTATGTAAAGCAATTAAACATTTAATTTGTTTTGCTTTAATACAGGCAGCTCAAAAGTAATTCTTAAAACTGAAATTTGATTATTCTTCTTCATAATTTATTTTACTCAAATTACTTTATTTACTCCAAGTGATTAACAAAAATGCAATTTTTGAAAACTGAAATTTAAACATTGTCAGGTGTGCGTTGCTATTGACCATCCCAAAACTACAGCAGTGAATGTTTTGAGATAATAAATGCAAATGTGTTTTTGTATGTTTTCCGATATAAGTTTAACATTTTTTTAAATTGAATATTCAGGGAAGGGGAGAGCAAGCAGTGTTGAAATCAAAGGATGGCCCCTCAAATCTTTCTCCCCCCCCCCCCTGAAAGATTTGAGATTTTATGCTTTTAATGGTCAAAAAGTACAATTTCACGTCCAGAACTCTATAATGTCCCCTCGGAGCCACAGAAATCC
This sequence comes from Maratus michaelseni, assembly GCA_963931845.1. Lineage (NCBI taxonomy): Eukaryota > Metazoa > Arthropoda > Arachnida > Araneae > Salticidae > Maratus > Maratus michaelseni. The sequence continues at coordinate 321,723,465 of OZ007595.1, read as the reverse complement.
CTCCCGGAGAAAAATGTCTAAATTCAACACTGAGGATAAATATTCTGATTTTTTATTTATTTATTGCATTGTGTGTCATATTAGCCATACCTATTCCTCAAAAGATTGCTTTAAATGTTTTGTTATCTTTCATGTATACTAGAATAATAATAATAGTTTTCTTTTTTAAAGAAGATATTTAACATTGGATTTCCTTTAAACATGTCATTTTATAGACATATGGAACCTTGAAAGTAGCATTTTCACATTTTTTCTGTAAAAAATAAAGATAATACTGTAGTAGCTTCCTATAAAATTGCTTGTTCAGATACAGCCCTATGTTTTATGCCCCCAGTCTGGGGAAAAAATAAAGATTGTGCAGTAACCCCACTTCTTAATAACTTTATTTGATAACAAGAAATGTGTTTTTTTTTTTTTTTTTTTTTTAAGTTACTATTTCAGACATAATAAAAATTATATTCATTACTGAGGTGCACTATAAGTTGCTCTCTTGAAATTGTGGTGTGCATTACGTTTACTTATAGGGACACACAAAAGATATCGGTTACAGTACATATGTGATATTTACAGTCTGTGTGATAGGTGCATTTTCAACTTTGGTGTGCGTTTTTAAGTTTAACTAAATTTTTTCATAGTACTTGTGTGTTTATAAACTCGGTTGTTCATATACAGAGCTACACAAGGGAATCCGTCAGTATTACAGACTATGGGAGTGAATTGCTTAAGGGTAGTTTTTAATTTTGTTACGCATTTTCCTGTTGAACTATATTTAGTAGACTAATAGAAGTTTGTGGAATATAAATAAGTTCATATACAGGGCTACGCAAAGAAAAATATTCATTGTCGTTTACGGTTGGTAATTGCTGCGAGTGAGTTTTAAGTTGCCTTTTAGCTTAATATGTGTTGTGAACAAAAATCTTCATATAACATACAGGGCTATACTGCACTATAAATAAAATATAGTAATATTTTTTTTCTTTTTATTGGAACTGGAGTTAAAACCACTTGTATTTCTGATATCTTCAAATCCAAGGATATTCTTAGCAGTTTGAATGAAACATTTATTTTCATCTCGCTGATTAATTTATGTATTTATTTTAATAATAAATTGAAATTTCCATTTTTTTTCTTTCTTTTTAGAAAAAAAAAGCATGCCAGTGCTTGGCTTTGATGTTATTATTTATCATTTTTAAATTATAACTGAAAATTATTAATAACTTGTTTCTCCCATTAGATTAAAATACATACCTGTTTCTGTAAAGTATCGTGCCATCATCATTAACGTCCAGACTGTTATCTATGTATTTTACTTCTGATATGTAGTATATCATTATATTCAGTAATAAATTTGTTATGTGATAATATTCATTATATAGAGCAACATTTTGTTTTATTTCTGTAACTTGTATTTTCAAATAAAGGAAATTTAATAAAAAATTTCTGTTATCATTTGACTATAATTTTATTATAAATGATCTTTTCATGTATCTACTTGTGTTGTTTAAATAACAGAATGTATATTAAATAAGAAAATCCTCAAACCATTTTTTAATTAAAAAAAAGAGTTACAAAGAGAGTTTATTTAAATTTTACTATTGAAGTCTTTATTTTATTTTAATATGTATATAATGCTTCATAACAATACCTTTTTAATAAACAAGGAAAATATTAAAACAATATTTTAAAAATTCTCTTAAAAAATTAAATAAACATTTGGAATTAAAATAAATGCAATTTTTAAAAGTATTTCTTTAAAAGAAAGTCTATATCATAATTTTAAAAAATCAAAAATTTTCACTTTTTAATGTTTCATGATATGTTACTTATTTAATATCATTATGAATCCATTCAAGTCAAAAATAAATTTGAATTATCAGTAGAAGTTTGTTTTATAAAGCCATTATTTTTAAATTAGTCTTTAAAAAAAAAATAAAGATTTTTTTTAATTCTTCAAACATGAAGGGTTTGCTTCATTCCAGAGTCGGTTTATTATCTCATTTATATATATATACATATATATATATATATATATATATATATATATATATATATATATATATATATATATATATATAAATCAAATACTTAAAAAGAAAGATAGCTTGAAAACAAATAGTTGACAATGAGCCACAAATTAGAAACAAATAGTTGATCATGGGCAGAATGACTGCAAATGTATGTGTCTTAATTAGGGTTGGGAGTGTTCAGGAAACAAAAGAGTGCATAATGTTGAAATGCGATACGTAAGAGATTATGTTTGAATAATTCTAAATTGGCCTTTTCGGTCTATTTATTAGATTATTCAATAAATACCTCTTTTAATGCAAGCACTGTATTTTATTATTTGTAGTGAAAGTGATATTATTTTCAGCATACAATTGGAGTTTCACCATAATATGCTGAAGCATGTTTGGGTACAATTGCTAGTTTGTTAAATCAATAAAGAATTGCCATGTTTTCCTAAAACTTTTCTGCCATTATTAGCATTAAAACTAATACCAATATGCTTAAAATCGTTATCAAGAAAACTGGATGAAAAAGAAGATTGTAACAGCACAGCACACCTAAAAAATGTATGATGAAGTGATATGTTAACCATATCTAGAATAATGACTACATTAATTTAAAATTCAGCGGATTACTATTTGCTTAAATAAACACCTTCATGAGATTAATAGCCAGATTTAATATTTTTGTTCCATGAATTAAACAAAAAGAAATAAGGATGTTTGTCAGCGGTATTTTTCACTGGAAGCAGAATTACTTAAATAATTAAAATGCTTAAAAGCCTCAGGAATTAAACTAATAAATTAGTGATTTGTTAGATTTACATTGTTTTATTTTATCGTAAAAAATAATAATTTCCTTTAACAGTAATAACAAAATGTAATGACAATTAATTCATAAGATGAATATTTTGAGCTTGTAAACACGGACGTTCTTTGAAGGAAAAAAAAAAAGGGGGGGGGGGGACAATATTTTGAAACACATATGCTAAGGTGCAGAGAATAAACTTGGGGCCCAGGAATAAAGTTTCCTAGTGCCCCTACATATGTATTCGGATGAAAGAGGAAAATTTTAGAACATAATTATTAAATATATTATTTTTAAATTAATTGTTATTTAATTTATGTGTTCAATGATTTAAATTAACTAATTTTGATTAGTATTTTTTAAATTAATTTCATTCTTAAATCAAATTAACATTTAATAAATAATTATACTATTTTTCATACATTTCCTATATTATACTATGAAATATACAATTTAAAAATAAATTTCATTAATACAGTATTGCAGTATACGTTGGGCCCCATTAACTGCTTTTTCAGGGCCCCACACAGGGTTGCACTGGCCCTGGGTGTGTATAAATTCTATATACAGTGCTGCATGAAAGAATTTGCATACATTACAGACTATATGGACAGACAACAATTGTTGAAAATAGATTTTTACTGAGTTATGTGCTTTTAAATTGTTCATTTAGATATCGTATTTCATAAAAACAAAATTTATTAATAATATTCTGTTAGTGTTGGAAAGTGTTTATTTGTATGATCCTTATACCAATGGCGCAACCAGGATTCTCATCTGGGAGGGGTTCTGAACCATTGTTACTGATAAAATAAACAATTTTGTTGATAACAATACATGACACGTAAAAACTGCCGTAACGAAAATCACAATTAATCATAATATATTTAGCATGTATGTGTTTTAAAACACAGCATTTTCAGAGGGAAAAAAAAAAAAGCAATAGCAATGAAATATGTACTACTTTACTGCTATTGCTCTTAACTTTTTATTTAATTAATTTTGTGTAGAATCCTATTATAAAGTCTTGAATGGTAAACATTTTATGCTGCTCATGCTTTCCTTTACTTTGGCTTTTACACATCACATTAATTTTTTTTAACACAAGGGGTTTTCTATGCATTTTGTCAGTTTTTCAAATGCTCTGGAAGTTGATTTTAACACTGAAATCCCCCTCTTTTCACACAAAACTTTCTGACTGATACAGGGACCGATTTACAAGTTTGGGAGTACCTGGGCACAGATGCTTTGGGAAAGGGATGGGGGGGGGAGGGCTTGCACCAGTGCTTACAGTGGTTTTGAGTAAAAAAAATATGTATCACTAATAGCGGTAATTATTAAGATAACCACTACTGACTTAAATGATTTAGTGATATTTAATAATTTTTTGGGGTACTTCTCTATTATACCGTCGACCACTTTTCATAATAAAAAACTATCGCCAAAGAAACGGAAGAACGTTGTCATTGGAATATCAAAATAAATAAAATATAAGAATTTACGGACACAATTGTTATTTTAATTGATGAAATAACTAATAAGTCAGTAAAACATAATGAATAATACATGCAAATGTCAAATTAAAAACCACTTGATGACAACAAACACGTACAATGCTTCTGACATCAAGTAAATGGGACTGCATTTTTGGCGTTTAATCTTAGAGTTGGCGATAGTTTTTTGTTATGAAAAGTGGTCGACAGGATAATAGAGAAGTACCTTTTTTTATACATTTTCTTCTTGATTTTTTAGCAATAAAAGTTTTTATAACAGCTTCATAATCAATCTTTAGTGTTCTATCTCGCTAACGATTTTTCAAAATCGGTTCTGAAAGTGAAAGTATCTTAATAAAAAAACCTGTTAACAAAACCGAAAAAGTAAAAAATGGCCTTTGCATTGATTGACCTCAACTATCCAATGGAATTTTTTTTTTTTAAATAATGAAATGCAAGCAAGATATATATAAAAAAAATTTGCCATAGAATTAATATTAGCGAGCGAGTGTTGTTGCGCAAGTGAAGTAGTTATTTTTAAATGAAAAAAATAAACAGGTTTTTCCATATTAATTTTGTGTTTTTATCGTGAAAACTTCCAGATTTTGACCAATCATTGAAAAATCTTCAGTAGCATTTGGGGGGCCCTGGACCTGTGCCTCGAATGACCTGCTGTACATCAGGCACTGGATTGATGTCATGACTAAAAACATCTAGAAAATGGCATTTTTATGTAATCATTGAGGATTTAATTTTCCTGAATGAAAATGCAAGTTTCCATTTAAAAATAATGTTTTATCATCAGAAGAGGAAACTTCCCCTTCTGAAATTAACGTGCATTATCTATAAAGTAGAAACTTCATTTTCAAGCCATGAGAAATGGAATTCCACTAAATGTCATGTCATTTGGTTTCATTTTCTTTTTTTCAATATTGTTAGGAAAATGGTATATTTTTCTGTTAGCATCAAAGAAAATCTGCATTATCACTTATAAAACTAAAAAGCAGTTCAAACATATTATAATTAAGAAACCAAAAATAAGCTGCTATTGACATTTTATAAATGAAGAACTGTCTTTATGTTCAATTAATTTTTTATCGGGGGAGGGGGGGGGGAGCTGAACCCACCATTTAAGATCCTTTTTGAACACTTAAATTTAGAAAGAAAAACAAAACAAAATTTTGTTTTGAGGAAAAGGGTGATCAGAGCCCTTCAGCCAAAAAAAAAAAAAAAAAAAAAAAAGTTTATTTTTGTCTTAGTGATTAATTATTTGACATTATTATTATTTCTTTTTTTGAAAATTATCAGAGAAAAACAAACTTTAGTTTATAAAATTTGAAAATTCAGATAACAGCAATTGCCTTGCTCCCATTGTGGGCACATGTGCATATAAAATGCCTTATTTCTATAAATTTACATGTAATGTAATAGACATTTTATTTACATGTAGACATACATTTCTGTAAATGTATGTCTATGCTAAGGTAGTGCTAATACTGATTAGAATGATTTTTTCTTTTAGTTCATATTTTTTATTTAAATCTTGATGGGAATTTTCTTATTTTGTATAATAAATTAAACCTTATTTAATTACTTTTGTCAGTATTATTTTGCAACAAACTGATCTCCATATATTTTTATTTTTACCAGGGAAAATAAAATGTGCACAGAAATTGTGGGACCCAGTACAGATACGGAATAGGGCTTCTGCATGCACTGTATATGGCTATATTTAATATGAAATTGGCTGCTCACTGAGCCTTTCTTAGCCCAATACAACAATATCTCTTGTATCTATATCCCCTGTGTATTTCCCAAACCTTTAATAATAATAACGAAAGAAGCACGTTAAAAAAAAAAATCACTTTTATATTATCTGCCTTCCGTTTTTTAAGTAAAAAAGAAATTAGCACAGGCATTAACCCACAAAATATTTGCATGTTCATTTCATTGCGAATGTAAACAAACAAACACTACCCCTCCCCCTCCATCCAAGCTGCAAAACTCACGCATGCGCAAAAATAAGTTTCTTCTCCTTACGCCAAATTCTTATGCCATAGTGTAAACGCAATTTTTTCTACTCTTGGAGCAGAAAGACCCAACAGACCTGAAAGACCATATAGTGTAAACGCAGCATTAAGCTGCGTTTTCACTGGTCGACCCAACGATCTAAAAATCCCAGCGACCCTTAACCTAGTCCTTAACCTAAGAGCGTTTTCACTGGTTACTGAGAAGCCCTAACGCCAAACAATCATAGACAAGGTTTTACTGCGCAAGCGTCGTAATTACGGATCGATATCAGCTGTCAATGATTATAAACATAAACAAATAATTATTTGTTACTCTTGTCATGTTAATAACAAATATTTTGTATAGGCATAATCGAAAGTTTTGACTAGTTTTCGCTGGTAGAAGGTCTTAAATATCCACAGAAATATTAATCTCCTGTTAATAAATCAATGATAACTATTAATTTTTTTGTGGTTTCAAAAAATAAAACACTGTATTTTTTTAAATAATGACGATCATAAGATTTCGAAGTCACTCAGAATTAAGTGGAAGCTCATTTTATCTGAGAGTATTTTTTGTGCCATATGACTTGTATATAAAAAATTATATTTATGCTTTACACAAGTTAAATTAAAAATCTAAATATATGTTTTTTTTATATTTACTTCAGTGCTCTACACATTTTATTTGTACATGTTAATTTTCCCTTCTAAGAAACAGTGATAAGTGAAACCCTTTCACTCACTCCAGGGCCCTTCAAAGATTGTCATTACACATGAGGCTTCTTCAAAGTACATGCTATTTAAGCATGTATCTGTTGATCACACTGGCAGCTTGTTTTATCATATAATCACTACAATGTAGAATTATCGAATGTTTTTTTTAGTTGCATCTACTTTTTGTGATCCCCCCCCCCCCTCAAAAAAAAAAGTCTTCACAGTAAAATGCAAAATAAATGTAGAAAAAATTGTACATTTTTTCTATATGATTGATTCCACATCAAAGTTTGATGCAGGTTTTTTTTTTCTTTCTCTCTCATGGGTACTTTTTTTTTTAAATTATAGTTTTGAGAAAAATAAAATGATGTACCAAAAAATCAAGTTGCTTTTAAATTCAAACTATGCTATATATATATATATGTTTTCCTGCTAAAGTTTTCCTTTTTGGTGAGCTTATTTTGTTTGCAAATTACAAATTTTAAATCCCAAAAATTAAAAAAAAAAATTAAAGTGTTCGCTTTTATAAAAAATATAATTTTGTGAAGGGGTCCCAATTTTTGCCAGGGGCAATCCCTGATTTTGCAAATAGATCACAAAAAGGGTACTTTTATGTTAGCCGGCCACAAATCTTGTCAATAGCTTTTTTTCCCCCTTAAGCCATAGCACCTTTTATTTTTCATTTACGTAAATTAGAAACAATGCCTTGATGTTGAAATAAAATATTTTTTTTTTGTATTATTCCATTTATTATTATTATTATTTTAAATAAATGAGTAAAAGGCATGTACTTTAAATATATATATTTTAAATGAAAAATTCATATTTTAAATAAAATGAATGATAAGTCCATATTTCAAAAGAAATGAATAATGGTGATAACAACAATATTTAGCAATTTATCTCATGTGTTAGGCTGACATAAAGTACCCAAATGTGTTGTGAATTTGAACAACTGGTTCAAACAGTACAAGGCTTACACTATTCAGTGTCTCTTCATCTGTAACATGCAAATAAGTACACTGAGTTGCCCTCAGCTAGTTTAAAAATTAAAATAGGAGAAAAGTGGGAGAGTTGTTACTGAATAAGTATAAAAGTAAAAAGTTTTAAAAACCATTCTTTTAAAAGCATTTAATGCTTATAATTAAAATCACGCTTAATTTCAGGATTCTGTTTATTTTGTTTCAAAAAACTTCTTTTACAATGCATTAATTTGCATGTCTCCAACAATGGAAAATTCACCGCTTCGATTTACACTTGATAAAAAGTGTGAGTTACTGAATTTATTGAAAAAGCATTTTTGCTTTCTTTTTAAGAAAACAGAAAAGGCGATAAAAGCATTTTTTTAAACTGTGCATCCAGGATTTCTAAATTGTTTTCTCAATAAAAAATTATTACTTTCTTTATTTTTTATTTATATTTTATTTTCTATCTTTTAGTGTTTAAAATATTTCTATGCTGCAGTTTCACAGCTAGTTAGCATATTTTAGTGAGTGTGGTTTGGTTCATAATAAACTTTGTTGTTGTTGTAACCATAAAGAATATTTGGTGATTTATCTACTGTGGCTAATAGAAAAATACCTTAAAATTCATTTATTATTTTATAATTAAGGTGAACAATATATATATATCAGGTTTGAAAAGCTTAGTACTATTATATTTTTTTATAAACAAATATTTTCTTGTCAGAGGGGCTCTGCCCACTCTATGCTAATACACGTGTCTTAATTTAAAAGAAAAAAGTACCAGGGCCCTAAAATTCTGCTGCACTAACAACGTAGCATAACACTCCCTCCATCCACATATTTGTATTTCATACATTCTTTGCAAAATTTAAAGCATATTTTTTCTTCAGCAAAAAAAATTTTTTTTTAAATATATCTATGTATATAAATAGCTGTCAACTATTCCACTTTTTTGTTACCGCTACTTCCGAAATCCCCTTTGATTACCTTCGCTTAATCTTGACATGGCTTAATCGCAGAATTTTGCTATTAAATAAGGTCAATATTACTATCCGGATTTAGTGGTAACACAAATAAGGATTGGTTGGTAACTATGCATATATATACAGTAAAATCGAATGAATGAACAAATAGCAAAAACATTTATAAAAAAAAATTCAGAAAATCTTTCTCGCTAAGTATTTTTTTTAACAACCAACAATATACAACATACACGAATATTCTGGTGCACAATATTTATAAGCTCTGGCTAATATTTAAGTGTTCACTGAAAATAAAGAAGTACCAGAGCTGAGCTCCATCATGAATTAAGCACTGCTAATACGTTAATTATAAAAGTAACATATCTTTACATACTCTCAAATAACTTTTAAAAGACAGTTTGGTAGGAAAAGAAAGTTTTTATTGCTAGATATCTGGTATTCACTTATAAAATTGATGTAAAATAAATATCCCAATAATATTGAACATCTGGTGCAATTCAAATCCATCAAAGCAAAATAATCTGATGATTTCAAATTATAAACAAGTGTCTTTGAATGTTCAAGTGTACAATTCTTAAAATAAAAAATAACGCTAAGGGGCCATTCAAGTATTATGTAAGCAGGAAGGAGGGGTTCAACCCACACAGCATACTTGGTCCCAGTGATGTCTCGGGTGCATCGTAAAGTCTCATTATCATCACGTCTCTGTGTGATGTACATGAAACATCTCTGAGATAACAAAACAGGCTGCCACCGAGATGTATCTTCGCGACAGCCTGGAGACGCAAGCTGCCGTTTTCGCCCATGCGCAAATACGCAATGGTCATTCGCGCATGTGCGAGCTAAATGGCGTCTAATGCAAAGCGACTTGTGGTGTGTGAAGGATGTGTGTGCATGCCATGTTGTTTGCTGTGTGTTGGATTTCTGTCCTTTTTTTTTCGATTTGAGTGACGTTTCTTCAGTTTTTAGGAAAAAATCAAATAACTATGGTTATTCTTGAAGAGTAAGCGTACATATAAATGATTATGTTAATATAATCAGGCTTGATAACTGCACTTCCTTTCGTAATTTTAAAGTAGATGCTGTCTGCATTATTTTTCATATCCAGAGGAACTATCAAAAATATTAATCTTCAAATATAATAATAAAAACTTGTCATAATAGAAAAGTTTGTCATAGCAAAACATATTAAAAACGCTTTGCGATGTTATAGTTATTTTATTTACATGTGATATTTTTAGCTTTTAGGTATCTAAATAAAATTTCTTTTTGATGTTTACCTTTTGTACTTTATTTAGATTTTTTTATGTTAAAAAATATAATTGAACAATTGTTCATTGCACTTAATCATAAAATATTTATATTAATATATATAAATCTACAATATCGAGTAATGGTATACAGTGACTTCTCACTTATACGACTTTCAGGGGACCGTAGAAAAAAGTCGTACAACTGAGAGAGTCGTATAATTGAGAGACCGTTTTATTATACAAGTTTCAAACTTTATATTCATTAATTATTTTACCTATATTAAAAACAATAAGCTTTGAGTTCTAAGAACATATTTTAACAAACTTTAAAAAATATATTAAAAAATAAAACATAAAATATATTTTTAAAAGTTAACAAAATCGTTCACTTACCACTATGTTTATTTTAAAGATTTACAAATCAGATCTTCTCAAAAAATGAAGTGATATCAGTTTGTCTCTCTCGTCGACGAAATGAGAGAATGTATTTTTTAAGCTTAATAAAGCTTTTAAGCTATTTTGGGAATAATAATTTTGATCGACATAATTCTTTAATGTATTTAAAGCGGCACTTGTTTCTGTAAAATTTACACCACAATAACATCGCCCTCATCTTCGTCATTACTTCGCTCAAGTCTTCATTATTGATATTCTCAAAGATTTCTTCTTCAGTTCTGAGTACTAACAGAAGAAGTTTTCATCACATTCTAGACAATCTTTGAAAATAATGCCTTCGTCCATAAACATTTCATACCAGTCTTCGTCATTAAAGGATTTCCGCATGCTCTCAAAATCGGGTTCATTCGTTGAACTAGCAGTTTGGTCATGTGAAAAACAACATTTCACAAAACATTTGTTAATTGTTTGCGATGTCACATTATTCCAGGTGGTCATTTGGCTTTTGTTAAATGGCAGGCACAAGGGAATTCTATACAACCACCCTCCCGCCATAGATTTCCTCGTTAATAACACACGAAGGTAGATAAGAAATGTTATTAATTATTGATAAACATTTTAACAATAGTGAAAGGATAAAACAAAGAAAACGTGAATGATTTGTACTTTAAAGATTATAAAAATGTATTCATGAGTGAGAAATGTAAAATCGCTTGAACCGTATATAGCGTCGTATAAGTGACAGAAGCAGTCGTATAACTGAGAGAACTTTAGCATTATTTCCCATAAAGTGTGGACGGGACCAAGGGAATTCGGCGTATAACCGAGAGAGTCGTATAAGTGAGAGGTCACTGTATTCTAATAAAAAATAATAGTTTTATTTGCAAAAGTTGAGAGATCATGAAAGGTAAGTGTTATAATTTATTAAACTTTATTATCGTGTTATGTATTTATACATTTTACATTTTCTTAAATATATTTAATTTAAATGTCTTATAAAGCTTATTCTGCAGTTTTATTTAATGTATATTAAAGAAAAATGTGTTGCGAGTTTTAAGTAAAAAATATAATAAAACGGTAGAAAATTAACATTTTACATTATCCACCATCCATGCAATACTAATCTTTTTTTTTTTTTTTTTTTTTTTTTATGCTAATTGTGTAAACAATGCAATGAGTCAGTATTCAAATTGCATGCACTTTTGAACTTTTTTTCGGTATAAAAAATAATAATTTTAGTCTCTTATTGAATTTAAAAATGAAGTCATTCATTCAAAAATAGTTATATAAAGTTTAGAATTTGTTTTGTTCCTTTTTAAAAGGACTATTTAATTTTATTTTCTTAAAAGAGTATTGCTTTTTACAAATATGCACGGTTCAGATCTGTGAGTATTAAGTCTTAAGGATTAATTAATCCTTATTAATACATCTTAAGATGTATTACATCAGTGAAATTGATATGTATTCTTAAAAACTGAGAGTGCATCATAAGTTGAAAATTTTGTCATGGGGGGGGGGGCTGTTTTTACAGTGAAACTCATGCAGTATTTTCTTAAAATTAAACACAGAATATATTTATTAAATTGTGAAGATTTAAGTAGTAATATCTTTAAGCTTTAAGGTCAGATAAAAAAATAATAGTAATAAAGATAACTTTTGTTTCTCGATGGATTTTACATTATCTGCTCATATGCTGCAAGATTATTTTAGAGGCTGCATTAATTGTGTTTGCATAAATTATTATTCTAAAGTTATGTACTGCCAAAATTTAAGATAATTTTAAATGTGCATTAAAAATAGGACATCAATGAAAAAAAATGAGCATATTTGTATCAATATATATTTGTGCTATACAATAGGGACATCAAAGTTTTCTCGTTTCTGTAAATGCTCGCTAAATATGATTTGATAGAAAAACATAGCAAAATTTTAATTTAAACCTGGTTAGTAGAATAAGGTTGGTTTATTTATATTTTAATATTATGCATGAATTTATTTTTGAGTAATGAAAAAAATAAATTTAAACATTTCATTATGCATTTTAAAACTATTTAAAGTTAAAAAAATATTTAACACTGGCATGAGAAATTATTTTTAGAAACATGTTGTTTTATCGAGATGATAAAGTTCTTTAATTCTAATACAGCACATGTTGATTTTTAGTCAATGAAGAAAACTATTAAAATTTGCAAATTACTGGTATACATCAGAAAATTTTCTTAGCATTTAGCATTAGCACAGATTGCTTTTAAATAATTGAAATTAAAACAAATATAATAATCAAATTCTATCTGTATTAAAGGATGTAAAATTTGTTTGCATGAAAAATGATTGATTCATCAATAGCATTTTATCGATTCAGAGGAGCAATTTTTTGGTCCATTTTTTGGCCGAAAATGGGTTAATAAAATTCTGTAAATGCACTTTTCCTTTTAGTATTGAATAAAAATATTTCTTATTGCAATTGTGTTATTTCGTTTACTCATTTTTTTATAATGAATATATTACACTCTAAAATTGGGAGGAGTGAGAAGTTGACTCTTTGGAAGAGTGAGAGGCATTTTGACTCTTTTTGGAGTGAATTTTATAAAATTACACTCTTTAAAGAGTGGAATTTTCCACTCCCTAGAAAGGAGTGAAATATGTCACTCCGTTGTTGAGAGTGACTGTCTCACTCCTTTGACAAGAGTGGACTATTTCACTCCGTTGAAGAGTGAAAACCTGGCATTATATAATTTTGTCCATATTTATTTATTGAGAGAAACGAAATTATAATTTTTTCTTTTTTTTTTTAGGTAGATTTCGTAAGAAATAGAAATGCTACCTATTACATTCTCCCCTATGTTGGAATTTCTGAAAATTTTTGCAGATCTATGCCGATCATGACCCCTAGAACCCCAACCCAGTTCAAAACTTTACACTGCAAACTGCAAATAGAGGCGTCTTAAATTCAGACACATACTGAGACAAAATACTGAGATTTATAGCTTGAAATACTAAGAGATATGAGTGTCGGCAGAAAGAAACGTTTTGGAACAGCTGTGACTGTGATCCACAGTCTAGTCAACTTTTTTTAAATGCAGAATATAAATATAAAACAAACTAAGAATCTTGAGGCAGAACTCTTAGGACAGAACAATTTTTAAGCATACCGATATAAAAAAGACAATACAAAAATTTAACAACTAAGAAACACATTAAATATTCAAAAATAAGTTTCTATCAGTTTTTTTCTTTAAATCGTAGAATTGAAATAGTTATTCTTTTTTTTTTTCGTTAGAAAGTTTCAGTCCCCCTGAGCTTTCATTTCAGATAAATTTAAAACACATGAACAGGGAAAAAAATAAACTTATAAAAAATAAATGACTTCTACGGTGGAATCAGGAGGACAGAGTCACCCTCCCCTAATGAAAACATCTCAGTCTCTTATTTTCTTGGTGTTTAATTATTATAAATTCAATGGGAAATAATAAGTCTTATCATTTTTTTAAAACGATTTAATATCATATTTTTAAAATAATAATTTTTAGCTGATATTTTAAAAAGAACCGGGATTCCAAATTTCTATAAGCGAACGTATAACAACTCTAATAATTATAATCAGATAATTGATAAATGTAATGCTTCTCAAAAAGTTCAAAAGAAAGGAAATTAAAAAAAAAGGTTTTGAAGCTGATAAAAATTTTAACGAGTTGCTATTTGCGTGATTCATCAGTAAGAATGCTGATACATCTATTCCTTTGCTAGAGACACGTGTGTTTTTCCGGAGATGGCTGTGAATTCGTTGGCGGGTTAACGTTGTTTTCGATTTTAAATGTTTCTTAAACGATTTGTTTGATGTACATGTCGGATTTCAAATGTGCAAGATACGATGATTACATTTTTGTGCATTTTTCCTTCTTTTTTGCATTTATCTTATGGAAAAAGCATTAATCTACTTGATCAGGCTTTGTCTTTGTGAAATAGATCCAGCTTGTGAATATGGTGTGCTTGCTTCTGATATACGTGAAATTAATTTCCTCAATAATAAGGATCATATTAATATGGAATAGTGATTGTGGATTTTTTTTTCTTCTTTACATTTCTCTAACGGTGAATCTACTGGACCATACTTTGTGAAATATGGTGTGCTTTCTCCTGATATACAAGAATTTAATTTCGTGAATAATATGATCATATCAATATGGTATGATATTATAATATTATTAACAAGATTATGATTGATATATTTTTTAAAATTTTGATAATTATAAGAAGATTAAAAAAGAACATTACATCAACGTATTAGCGGATCTTATGAATATTTTTAAAAATGGGCACTAATTTATGCACGCGTTATATGTGTATCATCCAAAATGAATAAAATATTATGGATTTTATGACTGCTTTATCAGGTAAGGATCCTCTTGTAAGGTTATTTACGATAATATAATTTTCAAATGACATTTTTACTTCAATATTATTATTTATGTAATATTATTTATTTATTATTTAAGTTCTTTTTAAAAGAATAATGTGTATTTATAATATTTGTATGTGTAATAAATATTTTTTAGTTTTAAAAGATTTGTGTATTTATTTGTGTTTTTGAACTAAATTCTTATCATTTTAAAAGTGAAGAATTTTGTTTAATACTTCTCTAGGCCCCTGCTTTATATATATAAAAGTTTTTTTTATTGTAAAGAATCTTATTATTGGTTAAATCATAGTATTGATTTTATTGCTTATGTATCCATACACAAATTAGCCAATATTTATCGTATTACATTTTCGTGCCCCCTCCCCCCTCCAAACAAACAAAACAGAAAAAAAAACTGATTTTTTTTTAATGTGATTGTATACTGTTAAACTTACTGTAAAAATGGCAGTAATATTATACAGTCAAACCTCGTTAACACGAAAACGCTTAACGCGAATTATTTTTAGCAGCACGAACTTATTCCGATTGCCCTGCCCAATTGTATGTAATATATTTAAGTTCGGATAACACGAACTACTTTTAACACGAACAAAAAAATGTTTCCTCTCGAGTGTTCGCGTTAACGTGGTTCGACTGTATTAAGAAAAGTGCTTAGTTTAAAATATATATTTTGAGATAAAGAAAAAACGAAAAATTGTGAAATTTTTTGCTGAAGAAGAATTGCTGTGTTTAGAAAACTTTTTAATTGTTAGTTCGCTATTGTTGGTTCGCTATGTAATTCACTCAATATTTAATATTGAAAAAAATTCTAAAATGAACAAAGAATTGTTGTGACCTAATTTTTATATTTTATAACTATAGATGAACAATTTTCTGGGAAAAATATCTTTTTAGATATATTTTTTGTCTTCCGAGGGACAAAACTGATTTTTGCCGAATCTGATATGGCAAACATAAGTAATAATAACAATATATCTTAAAAATATACTAAGTTCCACATAATAGCATTATTTGGAATGAAATTTTAATTGTATTGCATATCATACATACATCCTCTAATCTACATAAATGACAGTTAATATATATATATATATTGTGACTTTGTGATTATTATTAATAAAATAAGTTTTAAAAACTTTCTTTTCTTAAAGTTAATTTTTTTACAATTTTTTTAGTAATTTAGGTTCCTTTAAAATAAGTAAATAAACATATCAATTTTAATATTTGTTTCTTCCTTATTTTTAGTGAAAAACTGACGACAAATTTAAAATGAAAAATAGAGAAAGCTAGAATTGTATATACTTACTTCTTTACTTGTATTTTGCACATAGAGTTTTTTTTTTTTTTTTTTTTTTTTTTTTTTTTTTTTTTTTTTTTTTTTTTAGTTTATATGCATTTACATGAAAAATAAAGAATAAAGAAATAACAAATAGCCTAGTTAAAATGTCTATTTAAGGCGAAAATTTTTTTTAACTGAAAGTCATGCATGTTATTAAATAATATATTTATTTATTTCCAATAGTAGATTAATAATTCTGGTGATTGTTATCTGATGTATAAAATAAATTGGTCACATGGAAATATAAATTAACTGTAGCAATTTCCAGTTACTGATATTATTGATATAATTTCCGTATGAATTTCTCCTTTTGGTGACATATCATTTAATTCTTTTGCAGATTATATTTTCAAAGTTGATGTTTTTGTGCAAACAAAACTAAAGTTATATATGGGAAATGTTATGAACATTTTTGCTTCAAATGGCGATCATATGAAAAAGAAACATAAAAGTATCAGAATGAAGTTTATCATGAAATTCTTAATATTTTATGCATACATTTTCAGTTTTACTTACGAGAAATAAACCTCCATTTAAAAAATTCCAAATTGCCCTATTGTATTCAATTGCACGCCGAAAATATTTTTTTAATAATGCCTTATGAAAACTTGTTGAAAATACAAAAACTATATTTAGATGTTTTTCTCGTGTTGAACCTCAATAACATAATCAAATTTCAAGACACAGAGTCAATTTGAAAACATACAAAGATTAAAAATGGGTTTACTTAATCCAATATGGCTGGAAAGAAAAGAAAAAATATATATATATAACTTTGAATAATATCCTGAGTAAAAAAACAAAATAGTGTGGAAAAAATAGGGCGGGGTGGGGGAGGGGGTATGGGTGGATAAGATTAATTTTTGGTTCATGATGGGGCCAAATATTTTTACTAAGGAGTTTTCATTGTTGTAATAAAATTTACTGGTTCTATGATTTTTTCTTTTACTCTAGACTGTTTAATTATGTTGTACATTATCTAAAATACAGATTGTTCAGTAAATTTTAATATATTACTTTAATATATTTTAATTTTAATTTACATTTAAAAAAATATTTTTCTTTTTATAAAAAACTTTTCGTAAGATAAGCCTGTTTTACTTATATGTTAGTATTTGAATGAAACATTGCCATTATTTTATTATTATTATTGAACTATTATATTCAAATTTTAAAATAATTCAAAACATACTTAAAAGAAAGAAACTTATACTTTCTACTAAGAAAATGAACTCCATGGTGCAAAATAATTATTTTATACCAATTTTAATTTGATGTTCCTTTAGAAAAAAATTAGGCGGAATTATTTTTCTAACACTTTTCAATCTGAAAAATGCTCATTTGAAGCATAAATAGTTAATTATAATGAAAAGTGGCATTGTACCTCAAAAACAAAATTAAAGTTATATAATCTAATTTTGCAGTGTTAAAATTCTCATTCTAAAATGAAAAAACAAAACAAAATTGGCCGCACCAATGTGCGCTGCGAACGAAGTCGTTTTCCACAACAATGTGCATAATAATCGGGCGGTGCAGAAAAGTTATAATCAATATTTTATACTTATAGAAAAGGATGAGGTTTAAGACAGAGGATTTATCTAAACATGTGTTTATATGTTCATATATATTTGAGGTAATCGAATGAATGCATTTAATTTTTTGTGGTAGTATATGAAGAGGTTGGGGGGGGGGGGGGACCCATAACTTCTTAATTATGATACGTATCAAATCCGTTTAAAGTTTTTATTACTTCTAGGAAAAGGGCCGAAAATTTATCAGATTTTTGATATCATTAAAAATGGCCTCAAGGGGGGGGGGATAGGAGTTTAAGAAGAAAAAAATTCATAACTTCGTCAATTCACAAGATATCCATCCACTTCTTGGAAAACATGAAAAAAGAAATCGAATGCACTTAAAATAAAATTTAATATAACACAGCATACCTTTTATTATACACGTGAAATACCACTGCTTCGACCGATCGATGGTGTCTTTTTTTTTTCTTTTAAACATTTCAATATCAATTTTGCTTTTTAACCATAAATATAAAATAAACCTATGTGGAGAATTGATATTTTATCTTTTTTGTACTACTATTTTTTTTTTTTAATCATTGTTCAGCACTATATAATGCGGTTATTATATTTTTGTGGCAGCACTAATTTGAAGAAAAATCTTGCATTTCATTTATAAAAACAATGCCGATTTAATTTTAAATTAATAGCAATATTTAATCAAAAACCCTGTTTTAACGAAATGTGGGGGTAATACTATGTCAGAAGCTGCTTCAAAAACCTTTTGAAGGAGGAAACCTCATTTGTTGTTGTGTGTTTTGTAAATTCATAGAAAAAGGGATGTTGACAACAAAAATAATATGTATGATTTAAGAATAGTAGGACTTTGCGAAATAGCGCTAATTTACTGAAAAGTACGGTCAAAAGATAAGAGTTTATATTTAAAACAAAAATTAAAGTTAAATCGCACATTGTTAGTCATAGAATATCCATCTATTAAATAGTTATTAATAAAACTTAAAAAAAAAAACTAAAATACAGTAAACAATAATGTTTGATTAGATTTGAATTAATTAGCAATTAATACAGAGATCTAAAGATGTAAAATTTGAATTACACATGAAAAAAAAATAACGTACATCACAGGAATTATTAAAATACTAAATACAACTTAATGGGTATTTGAAAAGGAAAGAAATAATATTAACTGATTAAGATTTTGGTTAATTACTTGCCCTTATGGGCATTTTAAAACTATCATATCTTTATAAGGCATGCAGTGAAAGCAAACACAATAGTGATAATCTTGGAATAAAATATTTTAGTTTATTTCTGTCAGTAATCTAATTTAATTCATTATGTAACTCTAATTGAATTTTTCCTTAAGAGTTCAATTACTGTTACAAACTATGAATTAAATAAATATTGCCAATAAAGTATTTTATTCCAGTCTTTACCACGCTTGTGTCTATTTTCATTGCATGCTCTAAAATATATGATTCTTTTAAAATGCCCATAAAAGAAAAAGAAAAAAAATAATTCACTCCTATGAAAGAGTGGCTATTCACTCCTGTCAGGAGTGAGAAATCCACTCCTTTTGTAAGAGTAAATAGTCACTCCTATGAAAGAGTGGATAGCCACTCCTATGAAAGAGTGACTATTCACTCCTATCAGGGTGAAAAATCCCACTCTTTTTGCAAGAGTGGATAGTCACTCCTCTGAAAGAGTGAGTATCCACTCCTGTTTAGAGTGAATATTCACTTCTCGGGAGTGAGTATTCACTCTTTCAGAGAGTGAACAATTTCACTTTTGCCTAGAGTGAATAGTCACTCTAAAGAGGTTGGGCAAATTTTGACTCTGCGATAGAGTGAATATCCACTCCTCCGGAGTGAATAGTCACTCTTTCTTATTTAGAGTGTAGTTTCAATGTAATGAAAATATCAAAATGTTTATAGCATTAGTACATTATTTATTACAAATGTATCCAGATGTTGACTTCAAAGAAGATATCTGGAATGGGTGAGGAAAAAAAGGTATGACAGAGGTCATCAATTCTAAAACAAGATTTGTTGAAACACATATTTTGTAGAAAATCAACCAAGAAATAAATTTATGGGGTTCTTATTTAAGATGGGAATTGGTTTGTGTGTAGTGGGTTTCATTATTTGCTTTCCTTTGTCATTTGGTAATATTGTACAGTCGACATAAGAAAATATACCTCCTGTTATTTTCAGCAATAAAATCATTTTGTAATAAGATTAAAAGAAAAGGCGTTGTTACACTCGGAATAATGTGTTCTTTTAAAATATGAATGCAATTTCTTGAAATAAGGCTCACCTACATATTAAAAATTGTACTAAGTTTATTTTTGTATAATGTAATATCTACTTTTGACATTTTGAGTTCCCTGGATCATATCAGCTAGGAAAAGTATAATTTATGCAATTTAATTCTAACTTTAGTGTTAGAAGGTGTCAATATCTGTGAAAACTAATGTTAAATCCATGTGATAAATTGTTATTTATATCTTTGCCAAAAAACAAATAGATTTTTTTCTTTTAATGAGATAAATTGAATGGTGCCAAACATAAATTGCACATGTTTTATATTTAACTAGCTGTTACCCGTGACTTCGTTCACGCAACATAAAAAGAAGAAGAATTAAGCAAAATATTTCACTCCCGATAGTTAAAATCGTAAATAATTAACTAACTCTTTATCACATTTCATAGGAGACATTACAGTATTACTTACCCATCATATATAGTATAGGGTAAGTCTTGTAATCGTTTTGAAAATCGAAAAAAAATTTTTGACGGATTTACATGTTTCAAACACTGGAGATTCCGAAAAACATTTTTAGAAAAAAAAAAAAATTGCCGTCCGTCTGTGTGTCTGTAAACGCTCTATCTCTCGAACAAATTGAGATAGAGACTTGAAATTTGATATGTACTTAGTATGTAATAATGGGAAGAAGCCTATTGAATTTCAGCAACCTCGATTATCCGGAACTATTTTTTTCGGACTCTCGAAATATTCGTTCTGATAAAAGGTATATAAAAATTTTCGAAATTGTTTATTTTAAGGAGTGAATATAAAAGACAATAAAAAACATAAATTTTGCATAAAGCATGAAGTCGATCGGATAATGAGTTACCGAGATATTTGTAATCCTATTTTTCCGCACTCTTCGATTTTTCATGACCCTGTATTTCATCCAAATTTCAATTCAAAGATATATTTTAATTGGAAATGAGACGCTTAATTAAATGCAATAATCCGCTAGTTAATAGGATTATTGTTTTTGGAGTTATAAGGATGTTTCTTTTAAGCAATTCAGTAATCGAGCTTTCAAAGTTTATGACGTTATCAAGCCACGATTTTATTCGAATTGCAATGCATTTTATAAGTAGTATACACATTTTTTATTTTAATATTTTACATTATGCATATCCATGATGGGTAAGTATTACGGTTGCCCCCAACGACTAGTTTTTGTTATAGGATTATGACACAGCCCAGTCTTAAAAAAGTGAAATTTTGTACCAAATAATCGCGAAAATGAAATTGCAATTAATGCAAAAAAGAGGGCCTAATAAAATCGTGGAAATAGACGAATTGAGTAAAAACAAATGTCAATTTTACCTAATAAACAATTTTACTTTTAACACCATTGTGAAACGTTTTAACAGCCAACCTTCAAAAATAATTAATTGGAAATAGCACATGCTTTTTCTTTAAATTCAATTCTACTTGTTCGATTCGGACAGTTTGTGTGACAACCTCGGATCAATGATTACCGATGTTAATTAAATCGCATTGCATCCGATAGTCTAAGAGGAGTAGTTGCGAAATAAAAACACATGGTCAAATTTTAATATAACAGATTCGTGTTCATTTTCCTTTTCTTAAAACTGTGATGAGATTTTTAGCAGAAAACTCTCATCTGTATATAATGAATACAAATACTCATGCTTAATAATCAGTATAGATAAAAAAATATTTAAATTTTTCATTTTAAATATTGCGTGACACTCGTCTACTTTCTATACTTACTGATCCTTGTATTATTAATGTACGGAATTGATTCACACTCCTTTTAAAACATATTGGAAAATTCCCGTTTTGTTTCAAATATGACGTCACTTTTCCCCCCAAGAAATCCTTTTTTAATGACATAATTCTTATTAATTTTCTTTTCCAGGCAATCAGGACGTAAATTTTAGCAGAAAGCTCACATTTGTATGTAAATGATATTCAAGCTTATTATTAATCAGTATCGATAAAAAAATATTTCAGGTTTTCATCTTAAATATGACGTCCATTATTCATCTACTTTCAGTATATACTGATATTGATGCTCTTGTATTATTGCGAATATTTGAAAATACATGTTTTATTTATGACGTAATATTTGTCCAAGCCAAGGACGATCCTTTTCATAGTTCCATGGTCCAAGCAAAATGTTTTCTTAAAAATATAATTATTGTTCATTTTTCCATCTAATTAAAACACAGTCTTTGACAGAAAATGTCTTCCCAACCTAACAGATATTCATACTTCATGTATAATAACAAATGCTCCATATTTCCGTTTCAAATATCATGGAAATTCATCTTCTTTTGAAATTCTTTTTAATTTTCATTTTATACGTAGAAATCATTCAATTGAAAAATAATTGTTGAGGAAAAATTATTATTCCGTGTTTAGTATTTATTGGCTTACGATAATGCTTAGCAATGTAAAATGTTTAATTAAATTTTACAGAAAAAATATTCATTGATTCTCTATGAAAATTATAAAATTTTTAATTATTAAGAAAATTATTTTGACCTGAAATTATTCTTTTGAGTTGAAAAAAAAAAATTGAAACCTCGTGTTATTATCAAAATCTAAAAAAAGTACATTTTATTTCTAGTAATGTTATTTAATCTTCTTTTTAATTCTTAATTTGTTTTATTTCATTTTCCTTTTTCACGTGAAAAATTTTCAATTGAAACTAAACTGTTGAGTAAATATTATTATCCCAGTTTTTGATTTAGTGTTGGCAACGATAAAATGTTGGCAACGGTCAAGTAAATTTAACCATTTTAAAATTTTATAAGGAAAAAATGTCCATTTATTCTCTATGAAAATAATGAAATTTTGAATTATTAGGAAAAATATTTCGATAAAATAAACAAAAGCCAGCCTATGTTCATTCCCGGATTATAATTAACCTATATGCAAAGATACAGGGTAATTAAATTCTCCATTTTGACGCTGGCTTCAGCCTAACATTTGCACACAATCGGATTTATAATATTATTAGGACTAGTCATAAATTCATATTAAAAAAATCTATGTCCTACATAAATTTTTACATAGAAAGAATCGACACTGTGAAAAAAATGGCTATGTGCTTTTACATGTCTGGTAAGCTATTTACACTATATTCCATTTCTATCATTTTCTTTAGAGGTATAAATAAAATTTACTTTTTTGAAAGTGTAAAGGGGTTTACTTTTTTGAAAGTGTAAAGGGGTTTACTTTTTTGAAAGTGTAAAGGGGACCATCTACTATTACCGTTAAAATGCACATTTTATTTAAAAGAAGAGTTACATGAAAAATTAAACGATATCTTCTTTCATGTATGATTAGTTATTTCATATTTCAATTTTCTATAAAACATTTCCAGTTACTAACTGAATGTTTCTATTAATTTTTCCTGCAGGATCTCAATTTATTTTTTTAAATTAATGAATAAATCCTTAATACATTTTCTTTTATACTGCTATGAAGCTTTAGGAAAATAATGCTTAATATATATACTTCTCAAGGCTGATTTTATCCAAGGGATGCAAATAGTGGGTCAAAAGTGAGTGTTACCATTTAAAAAAAATTATAATGTAGACAACACCTATTTAAAAAATTGCATCAACATTTTGAAAGAAGACATTATTCAGACGCTACTGATATTTTTGTTTTTAATTTATTGTAGATGATATGTGAATAAAAGTAAGTGCATATTTATATGCATAGTATATATTTAGATGGACTTATACAATTTTGTATGGTAATACTGTATAAGAAAATCTCCTGGATATGATATTGGTGAAACTGGCATTTCTTTTATTAATTATATCATAAGAATCTCCATATTTGTTATGAATCCAGTAAAGTAACTTTGTATATAAATATGAAAATATTAAACTAACATTTAAATTTTCTTTTTCACTGCCTTATTAACGATGACTTATAAGCGGGCGCTTGACGCCAAGCACACAGGTCAGATGTATGTTAATAAATATCAATTATCACTGCCTTATACTTAAAATGTCTAATGACACCTTTACCAATGTTTCCCTAGTACATTTTAAAGTTAAGAGTACTTGAAATTTAATAAATACAATAACATCCATATTTGTTAAAATGCAATAACTGTAAAATAACTTTCTGGTTAAACTCAAAAGTTTCATTTTCCTTACTTGACAATACAAATATTTCTGACAGTTATAAAAGCATTTTCATCCAGATGGTAAACAAACAATCATAAAAAAAATTCGTATAATTGTGAAACATCTTCAGTTAATATCGAATGTTAGCAGATTGTAACGTCATCAAAATATGTTTAACCCATAATAGAAAACTGCCAAATCACAACTGGTAATCAGCTGTCTATGAAACTGCTGTGTTAACTACCATTTTCTAAACATATTTCTATATATCTATAAAAACACATGAAATATTTGGTACTCTATTTGCATTAGTATATAAGAATGAACATTTACATTCACTTTTTTGCTGTAAGTTAAGTTT
This sequence comes from Maratus michaelseni, assembly GCA_963931845.1. Taxonomy (NCBI): domain Eukaryota; kingdom Metazoa; phylum Arthropoda; class Arachnida; order Araneae; family Salticidae; genus Maratus; species Maratus michaelseni. The sequence continues at coordinate 321,698,764 of OZ007595.1, read as the reverse complement.
TTTTTATACAGTCTCACAGACAGCACATTATTGTTTGTGTAATATATTGAATGTTTCTGGTTACAAAATTGTTTCCTGAAAAGTTCTTTACCTTTATTTTAAAAATGAGAAGGTTTATTCTTGAAAACTTGAATAATATTTAGTTATTTTTAGCTTCTGTTGATGCGAATAATTTCATGATTGCATCAATAAAACTCCACTGAGCATCTATTTGGGTGGGGAAACTATTGTCAGCAGTTTCATCCGTGTAATTGACAGAAATATCAACATTACATAAATTAGATTAGCAATATGTATTACGAATGAACTGAATATCCTGTATTCAGCCCAACTATGAAATATTCAGTAAGGCTGAATCTCAAAATACGTAGTCTACCGAATATTAAAATATTTGGCCAAGCCAAATACTTTGCATTATTTGTTTCCTGTTGGAAAGTGATACTTAAGAAAATTAAATATTAATGACGACCTTCATAGAAATTAATGATATAGAAATGAAAGTTCCTAAATATTGTCTAGTAACAATCTGTTTTTTATTTTTTCACAAACAGCGTGATTCTGAACAAAATAGGACAAATTTTCAGGGTTGATAATAGGCAACAAGGCAGACAACTTTTGTAAAGGAAATTAAGATCCACTTATTTAGGCAAAAATACAGTGTATTTCAATCCAGGCTGAACTTAGATTTTCATTTGTGCATTTAACATTAATGAACATATTGTAACGATATTTTTCAACACATACACTCAGGGTCTGACTAGCAAGTTTTTGTGCCCAGGGCACTTTTAATTTTTCGTGCCCCCTTAGATTGGTTGATTTACTGATACTAGTTTTTTTTTACATATTGCACGCTTATTCGAAAAGTGTCAACTCAAAAAATTACATTTTCCGAAAGATTAAAAAACGGTTCCAGGAATGAAAATAAAATATTTTTTCTATTATTTATTGAAATGTGCTTTTAAACATAGATTGAGATGTGTTTTAGTCATTTCATCGTATTAATATCTCAAATATCACATTTTTTCGGTTGAATATGATGAAATTGAATGACTTGATAAATACAGTACACCAATTACTAGAAAATAATGATCAGAAGTCTACTTATTAATGATGTTATTGATAATAAATGATAAAACCAAACTGATGCTGAGTGCAAGCAAAGTTCTAAAACAAACTAAAAGCGTTGGCACAATTATGATTTTATTAATGAAAATTTAGATGAAATTATGAAAATTTTCGTGCCCAGCGCATGAGCCCCGGGTGCCCGTGCGATAGTCAAGGCCTTACACTGATGTTTGTGAAACATGATAACATGGCGAGACATGCTGGAAATTGCCACCATTCATATCCAAACAACACTGAGCTAGACATTTCTTTATTCAGAATGCAGCTGACAGTACATATATTGTGTCACTGTCCAAAATTTAATCACTTCCAATGATGACATCACATTTCATACAAACAAATGTATGACATTAATTTCACTAAAATATCTTCATTTACTGTTAAAGGTGTGAATGAAAATTCCATTTCAGCTTTCAAGGACACAACATGTATTTCTGATGGAACAAATGGATTGGGATACTGGTTGCCAATACAAAAAATAAATGTCTTGACCAAATTATCTCCCTTGAAAATTTGTTCCAAGATTTTAAGAACACCCTATATGTTTACAACTTCTGAAAATGATCGTCCACTCCAAACAAAGCTCTCTGGTGCATTTAAAACCTTCCTTGGTAAATCAAAATTAGCAGCAAAAAAGTTAGTCTTGCTGAGTCCCATTATTTGGATTGTTTGTATTATTATTATTACTTTAGTCCCTTTCTCAGAAATAAACACTATATCATTGTAAAAACTTTCTTTTATTTCCATGAAATTTCTTTTTCCGATTTTAAACTATTTGTTTTAGAAAATAAAATATTTTATTCCTTTGTTTTCATTCACAAAAGAAGCCATGAAGTTTAAAGTTTTAAGACTGTCTTCTTAAATAATAACTCAAATCACATGTCTTTTTTTTTTTTTTTTTGTAAAGTGTATTTGTGAAAATATCTTATTTATCAAAATGGCAGTATTTGTGCTAAATATTGCATAAACATTATTTTCAAATTCAACTTTTTTTTTACTTTTAAACCTTGAAATGTGGATTCTTTCGTCTAACAAAATATTTGGTATTTGCTTGCATAATTATTATTAGTCTGGCCGAATATACGGTAATCTATTTACCTGTGCGCGAAATATTTAGTATTCAGTCAAAATCACTTTTCTCTCCGTTCCTAATATATACTTATTTTGTATTACTAATGAGCACTCTGTAACACATCTAGTTCTATATAAACTATACACAGTCGGGTGTAGTTTCAGCATCTATTTGAAATGAATTCGGCTCTTTTATCGGTGCCTGAGTCTGAAATATTTTGTGTCATCGGTGCCAGACACTGAAAGTATGCAGTAGAAGATTGTGAATGATGTTCTAAAATTGTTTCAAGATTAATTTTTTGCATTTGAAAATCTCTTTTTATATAGAAATAAGCATTAATTCTAAATACTCCATTATAAAAGTTTTTGTGATTTTTATGTCCCTGAAAATAGTAAGTTTGTAATTTTTTCCTACCACTGCCCAAAATCTGCAAAAGTCCGTTCTTTTTCTTTTAACTTATCATTGTACAACTCTGACAGAAAGGTTCTGTTTTCCAGTAATTCTGGAAAAGGATTTCAAACAGAAAGATAGGATAGACAAGAGATATCCCATGATTTCTTTATGTTATGACAGCTGACCATGCCAATACTTCAAAATCAAATAGAATACTTCTTATATATCCCATCAAGAATAATTCAGTTCCCTTTCTAATTTATTCTTAAAGGATTGTAAAACTTTTAAGAAATTTGGAATACATTTTTGTTATTCAAAGGACAAGCTTTTTTTTTGCAGTTTCTAAATAAATATTGTTTTTACATTGAGCCTGAAGCCGTCTCATATCTAGTATCTATCATATCCCAGAGTAAAACTTATCAGAATTTCATACACACATAAACCTTGTTCTCCTTCTAAAGCCAGTCATGTACAGGCTGATAATATGCAGACCTGCCAACCTTAGAAAATGAAAAATAGTAGCACACAAAATTCAAATTAATCTGGAAGTTGGTTGGTTGCTGTTTTTTACTCTGAAAATTTTAAGTGAACAAATAGTAATTAATTGAACGTATTTGTTTTTACATAATCACACAAAGTAGGAAACTCTTTTGTTTTTGCTAATTTTATTTGTTGCAGATGGGGTTGATTAAATGTAATTATTTTCATTCAATTAATGCTCTGTCCATTCCTAAGCCAAATTTCTGAACTTCAAAATTTTTTTGAGAGATTCCCTTCCCCTGACGAAACTACAGTTTTTTCTCCCGGAGAAAAATGTCTGAATTAGAGTTTTTTTTTTTTTTTTTTTTTTTTTTAATTGCAGATCGGGTTAACCCGATTTTTCAAAAAATAGTAAAGTATATTGTCTTAGATTAAAAACTGTATCTATAATAATAAACATAGATGTTTGTCTCTGTGTGTGCTGTTTTGTGACACTTCTGCGATGCGCACAGAGCTACAACATTTGGCTGGAAGATAACAATATGTCTGAAGTTATGAACGCTGAAGCCATTTTTGATTTTTTGAGTAGATTTTTTAAATATTTTTTTTTTTTTTTATGCGGTGAATTTGCTAGATTAGTAAAAGGAATCCAATTTCAATCTTTTAACCGGATACGGTAAATTTTAAAGAAATTCGCGTTTTTTCAGCAATTTTTTGACGAAATTCGCGTTTTTTCAGCGATTGTTTGATGAAATTCGCGTTTTCCAGCGATCTTTTGGCGAAATTCACTTTTTTCACACGATCCTTTTTGCGAAATTTCCATTTTTTCCAAAATCTTTTGGCGAAATTCCCGCTTTTCATACGATCCTTTGGCGAAATTTACATTTTTTCCGCGATCTTTGGCAAAATTCTCATTTTTTCTGCGATCTTTTGACGAAATTAGTGTTTTTTTCTGTGATCTTTTGGCGAAATTTGCTTTTTTCACACGATCCTTTTACAAAAATCACGGTTTTGACACGATTCTTTGACAAAATTCTTGTTTTGAAAAATTCACATTTTCAGTGATCTTTTGACGAAATTCGCGTTTTTTCAGCGATCCTTTTGCGAAATTCGTGCTCTTTTGCACGACTCTGACGAAATTAGTATTTTTTCACGATACTTTTGTGTTTTTTCCGCGACCGTTTCGTGAAATTCCCGGGTTTTCTACAATCCTTTGAGGAAAATCGCAGTTTTCATACGATTCGTTAAGAAAATTCCCGTTTTTCCGCGATTCTTTGACGAAATTCACACTTTTCCCACTATCCTTTCACGAAATTTGCGTCTTTTGCAGAAAATCGTAGCTTTAGAGCAATTTTCGTAGCATCGTAGTTTTTATCTCCAAATCGTAGCAACTACGATTTTTTCGTAGCAGTTGGCAGCTCTGAATATGCCTAACCTACCTTTAATGTAGGTTCCAACGGATTTTCCATCCACATCCAACCTTGTCCCCTTTCTAAAGCCATGGTGTAAAGCCAGAAGAGTGTGGCCCTTCTAATGTACAGGCTGATAATATGATGAGAAATCCTGAAAGTGATAATAAATCACAAAACAAAATTTTTTTAATGGAATATGAAAAACAACCCACCTATTCAGCAAAAATACAGGGTGTTCCACACTAAGCAAATTCTAGTTTCTCTTACTAATTTTGAAAATATTCTAATAAAAATTGAAGTGACTCACCTTTCTTTGTTTAGAACAATTTGATCAGTGATAGCACTTGCAACCACATTCCAAAATGTGGAGCAACAATTTTGAGGTATTTGTGTGCAGAGTGAAAATTTTTTATAGTTGTCTTGATGTTATCACATTTTCCACAGAACGATAGAAATCTCTTCAAATTTTCATTACAGTATGCTTACTTTTTTCAAATTATTAAAAGAAACCAGAGTTCAGTTGGAGCGGAACACCCAGCATTTTAGCTGAAAATGTGGATTGTGATCCCTGTTTCTGTTATAAAAATGACTTGTTCTTTTATGCCTAACCTACCTTTAATGTTTGTCTACTGATTTCCATTCGTTTTGTAAATACAAGAATGTATAAAGAGTTCTACACCACACTCTGCCTGTGCTGAACGGTAAAGTTGGGAGGATTTATGATAAAAGTTTTGTTTCGAGGCTCCAACCTGTTTTATGCTGTCATTTTAACTATTTTTATTCTGAGGATTCATTCTAAAAAAAGGATACATAAATAATTCTTTTGCTTTTCCAAGAAGTTTCACAAAAACCTCCAAGAGCATACTATAAGCCTTTTGCAACCATAAGTAATTATACAGTAGCAGAAAAGATGGGTAAATTAGCGATTTTTCACCACGATAAAGTAAAAAAAAAAAAAAAAAAAAACTTATCTTTTAAAGATAGGTTAATTGTTTTCTGCCTGTCTAATTAATTTTTGTTAGTTTGTTTAAATGTGTTGTACAAGATGAAAAAGAAGGTTTGTTTGGCAAACTTTATAGTATTTAAATTACCGCAGATACTGCTTAATTGGAACACATTGGTTCTACACAATGTGTGTTAATAAAGCAGCTGCTGCAAGAATCGAATATATAAAAATGAAAATTTGTCAGTCTGTCTATTTGTATTTCTATACAAATCCACAGTTTAGAAACAAGAATCTTGAAATTATATGCACAGATGCACTAAAACAATGCCAAGGCAACTGAAGTAATCTGAAATTGTAATAAATTAGAGTTAATTTTTAATTAATGAAAAATCGCCAATCAAAAGAAAATTTCCCATCAAATTTAAACATATAGCAGAAGCCAACAATTAAAAATCCACAATAGAATTCTTTCTACAATTTCCCATTGAAAGATGAAAATGAAATAAAAAGTTTCAGGAATAGAAAAGAAGAATATGGCGACATATTGGAAGTGTAACAGACATTTCCAAAGAGTTCTGAATAATAGAAGGAGCAAAAATATGAGTAAGTACAGAAAGCAGGTGGATATGATGTCAGCAGGGGAATATATAATGTCCTATGAGTTTGAGGAACATATTCAATCATGATAAAAAAAAAATTATGGAAATATTGGCATATTCTAAATTTTGAGGTTCTCTGAATTCGCTTTCACATCAAATTATCAAATATCAAGGTTGTAATTTATTAATACTCAAATTAAAGCCATTAAATAGAATCTGATACGGTAAGCAGAGTACCAACCTACAATTCCACACTATATATATAAATGTAAACAAAGATATTTAGCTTTTAAAAAATAATTTATTGCTGGCAGTTTATCATTTTTTTCTTCAACTTTAAGCTTTTTTCTGATATACCGGGTGATTATAATTAAAGTTACGATTTCAAAAATCGATAATTTTAAAACTACTGGTCAGAATGATTTGATATTTTAGCAGAATAATCGTGAGGCTATGGAATTTTGTTTGGCAAAGGAAAAAAATAGTTCCAAAATGTGCCGATAGATGGCGCTGTCAGGGTTCAGATTGTCTGGAAATATGCAAATCACTAATACGTGGCAACTATGGGTATCTGAAGAATGTTGTTTACAGCGGGCAAATTGATAATCTAGCCGACTTGAAGGCAAGAACCACACACCACACCCATTGCATCAGTACAGATACCCTACGATCTGTTGTGGAGCATGCTGTTTTGCGCTTCCAATTAGTAACGGAACAAGCCGGAGGGCATATCGAACAACTTATACTTTAATCATTAGTAAAATGTTTGTTCCATAAAGCTTTTTTTTTTTTTTTTTTTTTTCATTTTTAGTCATTATTACTGTTGTCGCTGTGAACACGTATTCTTGTCTTTTCGCTAATACATTTTTAGTAAATCCCTTAACTCTATTTTTTCCTTTTGGCTAACAACATTCCTGTGTTTAAAGAATAAATTTTTGGTCTTTCCCATGACATTTCCCTGACAGCGCCATCTATCGGCACATTTTAGAACTATTTTTTTTCTTCGCCAAATAAAATTCCATTGCCTCACGATTGTTCTGCTAAAATATCAAGTCATTCTGTCCAGTAGTTTTAAAATTATCGATTTTTGAAATCGTAACTTTAATTATAATCACCCGGTATATTATCATATACTACCTAATATTATATTTTTTTTACATTCATATATTTAATACTTTGGAAATTTTTCATAGAAAATTTCTCATGCCTTCCATTCATAATAATCAAATTTTAATTAAGCAATTAAAATTTGATTATTATTCCTTTTTAGCACTTTCCAACCTAGTTGAAAAGTGCTTATGACTTCGGTTTGTCTGGCCGTATGGCCGTCTGCCGTCTGTCCGTGCTCTAACTCCCGTAAATATGCTCGGATTGTTCTGCAATTTTTATATGTTATTGTCGCCATCTATAGCATGTTCCCTATTTCAACGGAAGTGTGTAGCACTTATAGTTATTTTACAGGGACACGCAAAAGAATTCCGTTATATTGCGTTCTATGGGGAAAAATCATTTGCGGTTTATTTAAATAATGTTTCACTAATTTAAACGCATTGAAATTTATATATATCACTAAGGTGCATTAGAAGAAGCTTAATATGGAATAGGGTGTGCATAGCACTTATAGTTACTTTACAGGGACAGTCAAAAGAATTCCGTTACATTACGTCTATGGAGAAAAATCGTCTGCGGTTTATTTAAGTAATGTTTCACTATTTTAAACGCACTGAAATTTATATATATCACTAATGTGCATTACAAGAGGCTTACTACAGAATATTGTGTACATAGCAGTCATCGTTCATTTACAGGGACACGCAAAAGAATTCTCTACTGCCTGTTAACAATAATTCCTGGAAGTGCATTTTAAGTTACTGAACGCGATTTTAAATTTAACTCACTTTTTGTTTATTACGTGTTGTGTATAAATTCTGTAGATCATATACAGGGAAACACAAAAGTTCGCGAACACATTTCCGTTTATTGACAAACTCCAGATGGAGAATTTTAAACTGTTCTACGCGTTTCCTAACTGAACTAAAATTTAGCATTCTATGTAGTATATATACAAACCTATAGATCCTATACAGGGCTGAATAAAAGTATTCGGATATTTTTCCGAATATTGTATATGTTGGAAATTCCTGAAATTATAATTTTAAATATGTTATGCCTTTTAGCTTATTAAACGGTATGAATTGTAAAATTATTTTGGAAGCGTTGGAAAGTGCTACATAATCTATGCTTGACGCATGATTTTTCGTTCTTGTTACAGTTTAAAATGGTAGTAAGCGTAACAATATTTTATTTATTTAATCATCATATTGTAAAATAAAAGAATTCTTCCCTTTTAAAAATTTACTCTTTTAGAAAAGTTTTTGTCTTAAAGAAAGATGGTTACTTAAACGATAAATTTAAACTCTCATTTAGAAATAATTACAATTTGTAAAATTGAAAATAAAATAATTTATACAAAAAACAGGAAATTAATCCCTTAAATTAAAGTTAATAATATATATATATATATATATATATATATATATATATATACTTGTTCTACATATTTTAATTTACAATGTTTAGCCAATTATATTGAAATCTCAAAAACAAAATTTTAGAGTTCAGCAGACAATTGTGGCTATTTATAGACTGCAATAAAAAACAAACCAAATGTATTTATACAAGCAACTATTGTTGATATATATATATATGAATATATTATTTTTTAAAGAATTAACTTTATATGATTATGGGTAAATAAGCATTGATTTCTAGTCCTGATAATCTAATATATTTCTTTTTCAAAGGCAAGGTAATTCAATTGTTTGTTTCTGTATTTACTGCATTTCTGATTAGTTTTCGTAGGAAGATTGTTTAAATGTGTTATACAAGTTGAAAAAAAAAAGGTTTGTTTAGCCAACTTTATTGTATTGTATGTCTAAATTAATTACTTTTAAGCATTAACAATCTAAATTTTCCTAAAATATGAATTAAAACATTGTAAAAATTAAATGGACATGACCTGTAATCCAAAAAATGTCTCAACTCTGCAAAAATATTGGAACCATACAGTGCAGATTAGTGATCTTCTACTGTACTCAGATTTGTACATATTAGTGCTCAGAACAAATGAAGGAAAAAGAAAGAAATTTTAGAACATGAAATTGAACTAGCATTTAAAAAATATATAGTACAGGTTTTATTTCTCACCTTTTTCTAAAAATATATTAAAAATTATGTTAACATAAAAAATAAATTTAAAAGTTTTTTTTTATCCCCTTGAGATACAAAAGCTCCTTTATATTTTCACCATAAAACGTTCTTCAAAACTTGTATTCAAATCATTTAAGTCATTAATTTCCTCCCAGAATGAATGAAGAAAAAAAGGGATTTTTCCATTAGCTACTTACTGCATGCCTAACTTTCTTCCCTATTCTTCCATCTTTAATAAAATATCTATCTTTCTTAGTAAAATTCAGCGTTTCTCAGTACCGTAAAATCCCGAAAGTAAGCCCCCCTCCCATTTTTAAGGAATTTTGGTTTTCTTTTCCATTCCTGAATATAAGCCTCCCCCCTCCAAATAAAAAAATCCGTAAAATCTCGAAAGTAACCCCCCCCCCCCTCTCACAAAAAATTGATTTTAAAAATCCAAGGGAGGCAATTTTCATTCTTTTGATAGATTTCCACTTATGTTTTTATATGATGTTAATTGTTAATGAAATCCTTCCTCTCACATGAAATGTCTGTTTCCCTTCTATGCCCTCTCTAACATAAAAAGTTTGAAAATTTGATAATCTTAAACCCTTCTGTGCTTCTTTCTGCTCACTAGTAACGTAACAATTAGTAAAAAAATCAATCCTCTACACTACAATCTCCCTTTCCATCCAAAATTTATTCCCCTTCTCCCTCAGCATATAAAGTTTAAAATCTTTAAAACTCTTTATAAAAAAAAATTATGCTCTATTTGTTGCTCTCTACTAACAATAAATAAATAATTCAGCCATTTAAATTTTCTCTTTACCACCAAGATGTCTGCTTGCCTCCCCTCAGCAAAAAAATTTTTAAAACTCTATTTAAAAAATATATTCTGTCTTACATGTTGCTCTCTAGTAAAAATAAATAAATAATCAATCATACAAATTACCCTCCACTCTACTTCTCTCTCCCTCTGAAACTTATACTTCTCTTTCCTTCCCTCCCTCTCCTCTCAGGATACAAAGTTTAAAATCTTTATTAAAAATTTTGCTGTCTAGTAACAATAAATAACTAATCAACCATTTCAATTATCGCTTTACCACCAAAATGTCTGCTTCTTTCACTTAGCTAACCCCTATAAAAAAATAAAAAAAATTAAACTATTCATAAAAAAACTCCTCTGTCCTCCTTGTTGCTCTCTATTAACAAAAAATAAATAACGAATCATCTGAATTACAAACTCCTTCCATCGAAATTCATATTTCCCTCTCATCCAAAGAGTACAAAGTTTAAAATTTATAAAACTCTTATGTGAAGAAATTTTATGTCCTACTTGTTGCCTTCTAATTTGTTACCTACGTTTTCTGTCTACTCCAAAAGTGTCTGCCCCCCCCCCCCCCCCCCACACACAAATTTTAAAACTCTATTTTTTTTAAACTGCTGTGTTTATTTCTCTTTAGTAACAATATTAATGAATAATCAATCATCTAAATTACCCCCATTTCTCCCAAAAGTGCTACCCCCCCCCTGTCTTCTCACCCAGCAAATAGTTTAAAATCTTATTATTATTTTTTTTTTTTATGTTGATCTATTTCTTATTTTGTAGAAAGGTAACTCATCTCATTTACATCATGTCATATAAGTATCACTCATCTAAAATCATCATTGTGTTTGAAATTTTTTCTCTGTCATATTCTCTCAAAGAAGAGCAGTAGATTTCTAAATATGTGAGAGGAAAGCAAAAATTTTCATCTTTTTTGCAGTTTGGCTGTTCTTCCCTGAATCATGTATATGTTTTATGTTTTGAAATAAATATGTTCTCTAAAATAACTCCCCATCCATTAACAAAATATCAGCTGTGAGAACAGCAAAACTACAAAAATACTAAAATCTTCTCATTGCCCTTCCCCCCTCCATGTCTAGAAATTCGTCCCTTTTTCTGGGGATGGAGAATGGAACTTTAAAGGGAGAGTTAGATGATCATTTATTTATTGTTGCTACAAAGTGACAATACCACATAAACCTTTAAAAAATAGTTTCAAAGATTTTTAAGTTTGTGTGCTGAAGGGGGGGGGGGGAGAAAGCCAATTTTTAGAGGTGTGTGTGTGGGGAGAAGCAATTAGATAATTATTTAATTATAGTTGCAAGAAAGTTCTAAATAGATTAAAAAAAACTTTTAAAGGCTTTAAAGTATGTACTGAGGGGGGGGAGGAAATAAAGAGGACTTTTTGGAAGGGAGGAGGGTATAATGTAGATCGTTATTTAAATATTGCTGGGAAAAAATCACAAACAGAGCAGAAAAAATTAAGAAGAAAACTATGCATTTTTGTTACCAGAGGGGGGCAAAGGGGGGAAACAGTAATTATGAGACAGATTTAGATTATTGATTATTTATTGTCATACAATAAAATAAGAAATTAAAAAAATTTATTTAAAAAATGATTCTTTTTTAATTTTTATTTATTTATTTATTTTTTTTTTTTTTGGGGGGGGGGGCAGGATTTATTGTTGGGTTGGGAATTTATTTTATTTTATTTTTTAATCTACCGAAATACGGAAGATTCTCGCCCTTTTTTAAAAAAATTTACGAGATTCATTTGTAGGGGGAGGATCTTCATAAGATAAGGGTGGGGGGGGGGCAGAGGGAGAGAAGCAGGGATTTTGGGAGGATGGTTTAATTTAGGTGGTAGATTGGAGTTATTTATTTTTAATATAGAGTAGGGGTGCACAACCTGTGGCCCGCAATCGGATTATTGGTGGCCCGCGGATCAATTTCGCCGATCAGGTGCGTAGAAATCACGAATTTTGCCAAATTTTGCCCATCGGGTGCGTAAAAATCACAAATTTTGCCGATCGAGTGCATATAAATCTCAAATTTTGCCGATCGGGTGCGTATAAATCGCAAATTTTGCCGATCGGGTGCGTATAAATCGTCAATTTCGCCAATGGCCTGCATAAAAATTGTGAATTTTGCCGATCGCCTGCGTAAAAATCGTGAATTTTGCAAATAGGCTGCGTATATATTGGGAATTTTGCCGATCAGGTGCGCATAAATCGTAAATTTAATCAATAGTATGCGTAAAAATCGCGAATTTTGCCAATCGGGCCCATAAAAATCTTGAATTTTGCCGATCGGATGCATATGAATCGCAAATTTTGCCGATCGGGTGCGTGTAAATTGTAAATTTCGCCGATAGTCTACGTAAAAATTGCAAATTTTGCCGATCGTACGCGTAAAAATCGCAAATTTTGCCGATCGGACGCGTTAAAATCGCAAATTTTGCCGATGAGGCGCGTAAAAATTGCGAATTCCGCCGATCGGGTCGTAAAAATCATGAATTTCGCCGATAGCGTGCGTATAAATCGCGAATTTTGCCGATCAGGTGCGTATAAATCGTAAATTTCGTCGATCATATGCGTAAAAATCGCGAATTTTGCCGATCGGGCCCATGAAAATTGAGAATTTTGCCGATTGGGCCGTAAAAATCGCGAATTTTGCCGATCGGGTGCATTCAAATCGCGAATTTTGCCGATCGGGTGTGTGTAAATTGTAAATTTCGTCGATCGTATGCGTGAAAATTGCAAATTTTGCCGATGGGGCCCGTAAAAATCGTGAATTTTGCCGATCGGTTGCATATAAATCGTGAATTTTGCCGATCGGATGCATGTAAATTGTAAATTTCGACGGTCGTCTACATAAAAACTGCAAATTTTGCCGATCGGACGCTTAAAAATCAAATTTTGCCGATTAGGCGCTTAAAAATCTCGTATTCCGCCGATCGGGTGCGTAAAAATCATGAATTTCGCCGATAGGGTGCGTATAAATCGCGAATTTTGCCAATCAGGTGCGTATAAATCGTCCATCATATGCGTAAAAATCGCGAATTTTGCCAATCGGGCCTGTAAAAATCGCGGATTTTGCCGATTGGACCCGTAAAAATCGCAAATTTTGCCGATCGGATGCGTAAAAATCGCAGATTTTGCCAATCAGGCACATAAAAATCACGAATTCCGCCGATCGGGTGCGTAAAAATCATGAATTTCGCCGATCGGGCACACAAAAATCGTGAAATTTTCCGATTAAGCGCGTAAAAATTACGAATTCCGCCGATCGGGCACGTAAAAATCACAAATTTCGTCGATCGGTACGTATAAATCGCAAATGTTGCCAATCGGAAGCGTAGAAATCGGAAATTTCGCAATCGGGTGCGAAAAGTTGCAAATTTCGCCGATTGTGCGCGTAAAAATCGCAAATCTTGCCGATCGGGTGCGTATAAATCGCAAATCTTGCCGATCGGGTGCGTATAAATCGCAAATTTCACCGAACGTGTGCGTAATAATCGTGAATTTCGTCAATCACTAAGCAAAAACTATGAATAATGTCAGTCGCGCATGGGGTTTTTTTCCATCCTTTCCAACTGAATTGGGTTAAGCTGACTAAGGAGTTGGTTGAGTATAGAGAGCTAGCTGTTAGGAAATATCCCATATTTTCCCTATATTTTGGTCTTATCACTTCAGTTAATTCATCCATTTAATCCCCACCTAAGTTTCTAAATTACTTTTCGTTTTACAGTCATACATTTCTAAGTTCTGTTTTATACATATACATTCTGGGTTATATTTACTTTATTTCAATATCTAAATACCATATTTAATATTTCATAAAGCTTACTTACAATAGTTGTAGAAATTACCCAGGCCTATTCATTTTTACTTTCACACTACACTCTTAAAAACCACGCACCTCTGTTTACCTTTTGCCGGTTTCATATCTCTCTGCACAGCCTAGCACCACGATGCGTCGAAGCACTTACGTCCGACGACGACAGATGGCGCGATCATCTTTCTCTCCTACGATCTTTTCCTCGTGGCGGTTCGTCACTTCACCCGGATCTTTCGAGAAGCCGGTAGTGACGTTTGCTAAGGAGGGCGGTGTGATAGGTTGTTTTACCTGGAGATGATTGCTTATATATGACAGCTTGTAGTTCATTCATTAGCCAAAGAATATAGAATAGATAAGAACTACAGCTTAGAAAAAGCGTAACTGTCGCCATCTATCGCTAGCTTTATCATAACATTACGGGTTGGGATATGTGGAGAAAACAACCATACAGGATGACGCAGCCTGAACGCGGCAAGGCGGGCACTTTGCTAAACCTCTGACGTGTTATATTAAACCCTAAGGTAATTAATTGAAGTAAGCAGAGCATTGGCACAAGTGGTGCGTTGATGCTGTAATAGACCAAGGATCTAAAGTGTTCAAAAGCAAAAATAAAGTTAACTGAAAGTTCTAAGATATTAATGAAATAACAGACAAAAGGAATTAAACTTTATCAAGGTTTATTCAAATTACCAAGTTCAAAATAAAATACATATATCCAATATTCCATAGTCAAAAACGATGTCTCATAAGCAAACAATTTATATTTCCATTTGTCAGCAACAGAATGCTTAAAAACTTACACAATATATATTGAGACTCTTAAATTTATATCTCATAAATAAGATGTGAAAACTGGAGCACCGATGGAAAAGTTATTTAACAAATTTACTTTAAGTTCATTACCGAATTAACTGACAAGGAAAAACAATTACTTTTAATTAAATACTTTAATAGAGATTCAAAAGAAACATCTAATTTACTTTAATAACCTTTTAAATAAACTTAACCATATACAAATTATATTATTATTAAATAAATTCCATTAATGTAAAAACCAAACATACAACAATATATTTCCCTACTTCCCGATTCATTACTCTCTATCCTTCCAAATACAACTTCCATTCACCAACTTGTCAGTAACGACCAACCGCACCTGCTCGACCACGAAACAGTAGTACGTTGAATCGCCGGACAAAACATGCCACTCCAGGGTACTAACTATACATTTAGTAATAGTCCCAATGGCAAACGATCTACCCGTATAAAGAGCTATCCGTTGAAACCCAAACCGATTATTCTTTTTTTCTCATATGCACAAATTGTGTTTTTTTCCTTTTGTAGTCAAATGCGCAATAAAATGCATTTTTTTCTGCCAAACATGTGTAATTTATTCTCATATAACCTACTATGTCTGTCGACCATGTATCAATCAGCTAAAAAGTTTCCCAGATACAAAATCCATCCAGATACAAAATATATATATATATATATATATATATATATATACAGTAAAACCTCCATAACGGACACTCCCGAATAGCGGACACCTCTATTTAACGGACACTTTTCAAATCCCCACTCCCAAAATCTAAAATTTTGTATGTTTAACCTCTGAATAGCGGACATTCCGAATAGCGGACAGTAGTTTTGGCGATCAAGGATGATAAATGATTTTTTAACAAGAAAGAAAATGAAAAAAATAAAAAGTAAAAAGCCTCGAAATTTATCAAAGCAATATGTCACAAATTGTTTGACCACAGATAAATGTAGGGGGTGGTCTCTGGAAAATCCCCAGTGGCCTTGGGAATCCCCCAATATCGTATGTATTTTGTATCGATTACTGTTTGATTCTTCAGATTTACTTGACATACAATATTCAAAGCTTCAAAATATGTTAAAACCATTTTTATCGTTTTCTGAATATATTGAGTTCTGTGTATTCTGAATTTAGTGTCTTGTTGGGATTAATGTTTCAAAAATGACCTCAAAACGAAAGCGATGAACTTTAAAAGAAAAATTTGAAATTGTAAATGTAAGTGAAGCTGAAAAACAGAAATAGAGTTTACGGATACTTGCCGAATGTTTTAAAATAGGTAAAACACAAGTGGGAGAGATTTTACGAAATAAAGAGTTTGTGGATTATTAACTCTAACGAGAACACCAAAAATGTGAAATTAAGGTTTACTGATTCCATTGAAATTAATTCTATATTTCTGAATTGGTTTACTACTTCGTTCGAAAAAATTCCTATCAGTGGGCCTTTGATTCAGGAAAATACTTTAAAAGTCACCAAAGAGCTCGGATTATATGATTTTAAGGGTTTGGGTAGATGGCTGGAAAAGTTCCTGTCTCGGAACAACATCTCTTTTAAAACAATATGTTGAAAAGCAAAATCTGTAGCTCTGAAAAAAGCGGAGGATTGGCATGAATAACTGCAATAAATTTGTGAAGGTTACGAGGAAAGAAACATTTTAATGCCGAGGAAAGCGGATTTTTTTTCAGAATTTTTTCGAATAAGACTTTGTGCTTTAAAAAGGATGGCTGTATCGGCGAAAAAATGACAAAAGAGCGAATCACTATTTTATTATGTTGCAATGCATTAGGGGAATTTTAAATTCTTCTTATAGTTCAAAAATCTCTGAAACCCATGTGTTTCTCAAAGAACATCCAATTTAGAAAAATTGGTGTTATAGAACGAATAAAAAAGCGTGGATAATCAGTTTTTTAGTGAATAAATGGTTAACTTCCTTTGATAATAGGATGAAAAAACAAAGAAAAGTTCTCTTGGTTTTGGACAGTGCAACTTCTCATCCAAAATATTTCAAATTGGACAATGTTAAAACTGTGTCGCCCCCCCCCCACCCAAGACAACTTCCGTATGCCAGCCCCTTGATCGAGGCGTTATAAACAATTGTAAAGCCTGGTAGAGAAAGCTTTTATTAAGCCATATTCTTTCGAAGTTTTATTCTATGGATACAGTTGAGAACAGCTTAAATTAGTTAATGTGCCCGATGCTTTCAAATTCGGATTTCTTCAGCTGTAAAAAACATATAACCGGAATGTGTACGACAATGTTTTAGAAAAGCAGGCTTTATATTAAAAGAAAATTGAACACTTATTTCCGATAGAAATGAAGAATTTTCGCAATAAGTGGATTAATGAAATGGACCAGGAGTGAAGAAATGCCGAAATGTCCATCAACATTGATGATGACCTAATGAAAAAGAATCAGTTGACGTAGGCGATTATATTCCTTCAGAATCTTTGGCATAAGCTGACTCTATTAGTGATATGAATCGGATACTGAAACCAGGGGACGTTTCCTGCAATATCGATAATTTTCAAGAAACGGCAAAACACAGTGGGCAGTTACACATATTTTTGTCTTTTTCCAAAAAAAGATGATTCAGAAGGATTAAAACTACTGATAGCATTAAAACATCGCATAGAAAAACTAACTACATGTAATCGCAAGCAAAAGCAAACTTTTGTAACAGATTTTTAGTTTAATAACCAGTAAAAAAATGTTTGTACAATTTCATTTCAGTTTTATTGCTTAAAAAAGTAATTTTAATTTCTGATTAATCATGCAATAGAAGTTCTCGGACATATAAAAGCCAATTAATAAAACGTTAAGCATTTCTAAGCGATTTTGTGAATTTCTGAAGTTTTCCCAATAGCGGACACCTCCGAATAGCGGACAATTTCTGCGCTCCCGAGGTGTCCGTTATTTAGAGGTTTTACTGTATATACTTGTTCTACATATTTTAATTTACAATGTTTAGCCAATTATATTGAAATCTCAAAATCAAAATTTTAGGGTTCAGCAGACAATTGTGGCTATTTATAGACTGCAATAAAAAACATAAACCAAATGTATTTATACAAGCAACTATTGTTGATATATATATATATATATATATATATATATATATATATATATATATATATATATATATATATATATATATATGAATATATTAATATATTATTTTTTAAAGAATTAACTTTATATGATTATGGGTAAATAAGCATTGATTTCTAGTCCTGATAATCTAATATATATATATATATATATATATATATATATCTTTTTCAAAGGTAAGGTAATTCAATTGTTTGTTTCTGTATTTACTGCATTTCTGATTAGTTTTCGTAGGAAGATTGTTTAAATGTGTTATACAAGTTGAAAAAAAGGTTTGTTTAGCAAACTTTATTGTATTGTATGTCTAAATTAATTACTTTTGGTGTGAAACAATTTGGTGTTTCAATAGCAAATCGGTAACATGTAATTTCGGCTTCCAAAATTACTGATGCTAGAATAATAGACAGAACGGTGTCAACATACTAAAAATGGAATCACGTTCTGAACTATTAAGATACAAGTAGTCTTTTGATGAAAGCGAAAGATAATACTATGAAAGTCTAAAAACCATGAAACAGGATAAAAATAAAAGCATTACAAATTTTAAACAAAAGCATTTTTATCCATTAAGAAACTAAACCAATGTATATCAAATTAGCTGCACGAAAAACATAAGAAAAGCTGCCTTTCTATTATATCCAACTATTTCTGAAGAACAGGTTGTTTTAATGCATGATGAAATCCAAGAGTTCACTTTCGAAAAATGAAATATGTGGCTTTCTTTAAAAGAAAAATGTTTATTCATTTGCCGATCCAACCTCATTGAAAAACAACACCATCTTTCATTTCATTAACCACAATACATCGCTACACGAGTTAAAAAGCACTTCCTTATTAAAGACAAACAGCACTAGACTAAACATTTCCAGACAACACAAACACCAAAACAACAACCGAGACGGCTTCCAGCCAGCTAGAAGATATCAACACACGATCGTCCCGTTCCTTAAATACTTTACCGCCTCGTGTCAAGGTCAATGACGTAATATCCCCATCCCGCAGCAAACAGGTCACTTCCGGCTTCCCGAAGGTACGTGACAATCGATCACGGTCACATACAGATACTACAGGTAATGACAGATTAGAGCCATCTGTCACCAGCTGCCGTAATCACTTGTATCGTGACGTAATCGATCTACCGAAAACCGCGAGAAATGAGGAGATGTGACCAATGTAAACAAGCGATAACGATGTCCATAGGAAGTGAAAAACGTGATGAAATGAAAGTAAATAGAAGCAAATGGAAAAGCCTGAAGCGTTAAAAAATAGATAATATGGCCAAATGGTAAGTAACTAAATAAAGATATTTTTACTTTAAAACTATATGAATTACTTTAAATAAAAATATACTTTCATATTGTAAACCAAGGTTATTAAACTGAAGGATTTAATTACTGAAATATGACTGAGCCAATTACTGATTATAACTGAATAGGAGTTAAATATTGAATAAACAGAATAAATATAATAAAGCATGAATGGATGAATTAGGTTAATTAAAATATGATTTGAATGAGTGATAAGAACTAAAAGAATTAGTAAAGGGAAAGCTATCTAGTTTTTCCAACATGACGACCTTGACATGCGCGCGCATTCTAGACGAAAACAATAAGAAAAGCCCCCGCCTTTCTGTTTCTCCAGCGCTTTTTCCCACCCTATTCTTATCTGTTTTGCGACAGCCAGCTTCAACGTATTTAATAGCCAAGCCAAAGATATTTAATAATTTTTTTCTTTTCTTAATCACAGTTTAAATGGAAAACAATCAAGTGAATATGGATTGTCAACCTTCGTATTGTTTAATTAATCATTTTTGGAAATAAAACAACTGACAATTATGTATCAGTAACCAATTATTTTAACTGAATATGCTTTTTATACAGTATTCCTAAGAATAAACAATTACTTTATAATGCATTGTGCAAAAAATACTTTATTGAAAACGTCTTTAGAATATTTTAATTATTTGATATAAAATAATCTTACGCTCTATTTAAAATGATATATTAAACAGTTTAACAATTTAATAAAACTGAACTGAAATCTTTATTTAACTTCTCAAACATACTTCATATAAATATTATATAATATTAATAGCACTAGAATACAAAACTATAAAGAAAATTAAAAGGGAGATTGAGTTAGTGCAAAAAGGAAAATACTTGTTTTTAAAATAGGAAAATGAAAGTTTATTTTCCTTGTAATATTGTACTCGAGAAAAATTGATGTTTAATGTTATGTTACATTTCATTTTTAAATTTGCTCTATAAGAAAAACCATTTATCATTAACATAAAATATTTAAATTAAAGGTGAAAAGTTTTCTAAAAGCCTTTTGCTACTTCGGTATTGATATGCTGACTTCACATAAGTAAATTTACTATTTCATGAGATTCTAAGATGTTAATGAAAATACTTAATCACTATTTTCTATAATTTTGCTTATGACATTAACTGTATGTGAACAAAGAATAAAAAATTACATTAACAGTGGATATGTGCAGCTGACTGTTATAAAGAGAGCACAAGAAAGGTAAATAGCACTGAAAAATATAGCAATAGTAAACAAATTATATAAATATCCATTACAAAAGCACATTAAAGCTTGATAATTTTAAAAATCATAAATTTGCTCTATAATGAAACAAAAATATACAGTTGATAACATTTGTGTTTTATTCCATTTTAAGCTTTACTAATCAATTTTATAGTAATACTCTCATCTTTTATTTCCAAGGTTTATAAGAAGATAATTTTTCAAACAGCCCATTACATTTTTTACAATTTATAAATAAAAAGACAATATTCTAAAATTATACTTTGTTTTCTTATTCATTTATTGAGAAAATAAAAGGAATTTCTTTTTTAATTAGGATACTTTTATTGACTTTCAAAAATTGCAATGAAAAACAATTTGATTAAACAATAACTGTATATGTCTTAAAAGAAAAAAATATTTTTTTCAGTTTATTGCTTAACATTTACAAGAAGATAATCTTTCAAACAATCCATTCCAGTTTTTACAACTTGTAAATAAAAAAAAATATTCTAAAATTATACTTCATTTTCTCATTCCTTTATTGAAAAAAAAAAAGAGGAATTTCTTTTTCTTTATTATGGTATATTTATTGACTTTCAAAAATTGTATTGATAAGCAGTTTGATGAAACAATAACACTGTCTCTTGTGGTATAAATTTTCTTTAATATTTAAAACAGAAAAAAAAAATCTCTAAAAATATTATTCTGAGTGAATGAGCAACTAATCCATTGAAAGGCAGAGTACTTTATTTGAATAATAAAAAAAAAAAAAAAAAAAAAAAAAAAACGATAAAACATCAATTTTTAACTATTTTTTTTTTCTTAAAAGTAATGATTCACAGAGATACAGCTGTCAATTAATTGAAAATGCAGTTTCGATTGCCCATTAAAAAGAAAACACATGAAGTTGAAATATCTTGTTTTTTGTTTCTGTTTTTAGCAGAATAAAACAAAAAGAATTTATTTCATACGATCTGAAAAAGAGTTAAAACTGTATATGTCTTAAAAGAAAAAAAATTTTTTTTCACTTTATTGCTTAACATTTACAAGAAGATAATCTTTCAAACAATCCATTCCATTTTTTACAACTTGTAAATAAAAAAAAGTATTCTAAAATTATACTTTATTTTCTCATTCATTTATTGAAAAAAAAAAAAATAGAGGAATTTTTTTTTCTTTATTATGGTATATTTATTGACTTTCAAAAATTGCATTGATAAGCAGTTTGATGAAACAATAACACTGGCTCTTGTGGTATAAATTTTCTTTAATATTTAAAACAGAAAAAAAAAAATCTCATAAAATATTATTCTGAGTGAATGAGCAACTAATCCATTGAAAGGCATAGTATTTTATTTGAATCTAAAAAACGATAAAACATCAATTTTTAACTCTTTTTTTTTTCTTAAAAGTAATGATTCACAGAGATACAGCTGTCAATTAATTGAAAATGCAGTTTCGATTGCCCATTAAAAAGAAAACACATGAAGTTGAAATATCTTCTTTTTTGTTTTTGTTTTTAGCAGAATAAAACAAAAAGAATTTATTTCATACGATCTGAAAAAGAGTTAAAACTGTATTATGTCTTAAAAGAAAAAAAAAAAATTTTTTTCAGTTTATTGCTTAACATTTACAAGAAGATAATCTTTCAAACAATCCATTCCATTTTTTACAACTTGTAAATAAAAAAAAATATTCTAAAATTATACTTTATTTTCTCATTTATTTATTGAAAAAAAAAAATAGAGGAATTTCTTTTTCTTTATTATGGTATATTTATTGACTTTCAAAAATTGCATTGATAAGCAGTTTGATGAAACAATAACACTGGCTCTTGTGGTATAAATTTTCTTTAATATTTAAAACAGAAAAAAAAATCTCTAAAAATATTATTCTGAGTGAATGAGCAACTAATCCATTGAAAGGCATAGTATTTTATTTGAATCTAAAAAAAAAAAAAAAAAAATACGATAAAACATCAATTTTTAACTATTTTTTTTTTCTTAAAAGTAATGATTCACAGAGATACAGCTGTCAATTAATTGAAAATGCAGTTTCGATTGCCCATTAAAAAGAAAACACATGAAGTTGAAATATCTTGTTGTTTGTTTCTGTTTTTAGCAGAATAAAACAAAAATAATTTATTTCATACCATCTGCAAAAGAGACAAAAAAAAATTCTTAAAAGAAAAAGTATATATTTGTTCAATTTATTGCTTAACAATTTTGTTTATTGTTTTTTCTTTTAAGCTATAATGCAAGTCAAACTTTTTCATATAGATATTTATTTTTAATGGAAATAGAAATAAAATAATATTGATATTTAAAAAGAAAAAATATATATAAAATCGAAGTGGGGGGCGGGACAAGAGCATTATCTCCTTAAGTCGTGTGTTTGCAACAGAAAACAGCTGAAGCTTATAGCGGATATGTCACAGTATGAATGATGGAAAAAAGTGCAGACATTTTATTCTGGTTTCGAGTCAAGTGCGCGCGCATGCATCGCTGCGCTTCATCCCTGTAAAGTTTGTTTTGCAGCAACACTTTACACGTCATAAGCGTACGGGTTCCAGTTTTACATTAGCCCTATGGAAGCTGTCATTCTTCATGTTCTATTTCTTTACATTAGCTTCGTTGTTTTAATTCCTTTTGTGTGTGGCAAGGCAATGTTGACATAAGTAATGCCGCCGGTAATGGCTAGTGATGGTGGTGCAGTTTTAAAGATGTTCTATAATATTTAAATGTGAAATTGTTTTTCAAGCTGTTTTAAATCTCTGGTGATGGTGCTGTTTAAATCTAAAGAACTTAATGGCGTTTTTGTGAAAGCTGGTTGGTGATGTTAAAGGATACATCTAGAAGTTTTATGCCTTCTCTCATCTTGTTGACAAAGTTGCTTCTCCTGAAAGACATATAGATAAGAATGGCATTTGTTACCTAGTGTATCAAAAACACCGGCTGCAACACGTTCTATTAATATTTTGGTTTATGATTTAAGTAGTCTGTTTTATTATTTTTCTGCTCAACGATGTTTTCCCTTCTCCTTAGTATGTTTTAAACTAACTTCAGATATACTGCTATTAGGCAGGTTTTAGGAAGTTGTGTTAGTATCTTAGTATACTGTTAAAGAGGGGGGGGGGGGGGGGGAGGTGAAATACATAGAGAACTTTCGTAAGTAAATTTGCACATACTTTCATTTAGTTTTTCTTGAAGTGATTTTATTATACTTTTGGCTTTATTTAATTAAGTTTAAAACTGGTTTAAGTTTCCATAAAGTTTTAGTTTATTAGTTGTTTTTCCCTCTCAGCTTTAACATCATATTTAAGTCTCTGGTTTTTGTCTCTTACTCTTAAGGTCTTTCAAATACTGTGACGGACTTCATCATATTTAAGGTTTCAGATGTAGGTCCGATTTAATTTGTTAGATACTTTTGCTTTGATGCTTTCGGTATACTAATGACGGTACGCGTGGTATATCGGAGGTTTTCATGAGGCGGGGTTTTGAGATAGATGTCTGAGACTTGTTTTGCATTTTGGCTTTGATCCTTTCAGTGTGCTAATGACGGTACGCGTGGTACATCGGGAGTTTTTCATGAGACGAGATGTAAAACGAAACACAGTTTGACGATCTTTTAAGATAGTTAATATTTAAATGAGAGGTGAATGATAAAGGTCAATTTATGTTTATATTTTTGTTAAATTAAAGTTAATATAATTTGAAGTTATAATTGTGAATTAAAATCAAATTAAAGTTTACATTTTTCTAAAGATAAGTAGAATTGAATTTAAATAAAAATAACTTTCTTTTGAAACTTTTCCTACGCTTCAGTTCATGTTAAAGATAAAAGTTTAAAGTATATTTTTATTTACATAGTTTATTGAATTTGTATTTTTGTCTTTTTGATTTTATTCTTGTTTTTATTTAATAAACGTTTAGTTGTTTTTAAAACAGTTTGTCTTTATTTCAAGACACAATCCACATGTTACTTTACAGCTTTTTCTCATATTTAATTCGGACAATCAATCTTCAGCATATATGCTCCACTTAGCATTTATACTCTGCATCCTATTTTTATGTATTAGTGATTACTTTCGTAATTACTATAATAACAAGTTAACCTCCTTTTAAAATTAGCATTTTTATGAACTTTTAGGGCGACCCCCCCCCCCCCCCTCTCCTTGCCCGAAACAAAATTTTGTCCACCCTATGGATGTTGGCTCTCGACAATCCAGTCAGTTTTGTGACTGCCCCTCCTCTTATAAAGGTTGTGCACCCCTTTGATATCCACATTTTGTGACTGAATATGTTAAGAAGTACAATTTAGAATAATATATGTTTCTCTTCATCTCCACCTTCATTCATGAAAGCAGAATTTTTTTTCGGCACTGGCAATCTTTAAAGTTCAATTTATTCCTTCAAATAAAGTCAAGGAGTATTTTCACTCTTTGAAATTAATCTTAACTATATCTCTTGTATAAATACAAACGTAAACTGTTGATATATCATTGCGAACAGAACTGAATACGTTGACAGGAAGGAAGGAACCTAGGGGCTAAATCTACCCTTCTAAAATTTGTTTTTTTAATCTGATCCCCCCCCCCCCCCCCCCGGTTACACCTCCTCGAAACAAAAATTTTCTCATGGTGGCCCTCGACAAAACAGTCATTTTTATAAGTGGCCCTTCGCTTAAAAAGGTTGTGCACCCCTAATATACACTATTTAATTAGTCTGAAAAGAAGTTTAAAATAAAAATGTTATGAAGGTTAAACTATGCATTTTTGGTACCAGAGGGGGGGGGGGCAAAAGGGGAAACGGTAATTTTGAGAGCAGATTTATATGACTGATTATTTGTTGTTACAATAAAATAAGAAATAAAGAAAAATATTAAAAAAATGATTTTTTAAATTTTTTCTTTTTTTTAGAGGGGGGGGGGGGGGAGCATGATTTTAGGGTTGAATTTATTTTATTTATTTATATTTAATCTGCCGAAATACAGAAGACTCTCGCTCTTTTTTTTTTTTTAATTTTACAGATTTTAAATTTTATGCAATGCATTTGGAGGGGAAGGATCTTCATGAAATAAGGTTTGGGGGGAGAGAAGCAGAGATTTTAGGAGGTAGAGTTAATTTAGGTGGTAGGTTGGATCTATTTATTTTAATATAGAGTATTTAATAAGTCTGAAAAGAAGTTTAAAATTAAAAAGTATAAAGGTTAAACTATGAATTTTTGGTACCAGAGGGGAGGGGGCAAAGGGGGAAAACAGTAATTTTGAGAGCAGATTTAGAATCATTTTAGATAGATAATATTTATTGTTACAATAAAATAAGAAATAACAAAAAATATATTTAAAAGAATATTTTTAATTTTTTTTTTTTGGGGGGGGGTGGGGGTTGGGAATTTATTTTTATTTTATTTTATTTTTATTATTATTTTTAATCTGCCGAAATACGGAAGATTCTCGCCACTTTTTTACTTCCAAATTAATGATAAAAACAGGTTTTTAAATGGTTTTTAGAAAAAATCCCGATTATAAGCCCCCCCCTCCCAAATTTAACCTTTTTTGATTTTGAAAAAAAGGGGCTTACAATCGGGATTTTACGGTAAAGAAAATTTTTAAAATGGTAATATATATTTATAAATAATATGAGTAAAGAAAAGTGTTATTTGATACTGAATAAATGTTTAATAACATTGCAAAATAATACTAAAACAAAATAACTAAATACAAATATTTTAAATTAGAAATTCAAAACTAAGAAAAAGAAATTTAATTCAACACATGTTATATGAAAACAAATACAGATGAATCATTATTATTGGTACATGAAATGCAATAGATTCCCACCTATTTCTTTGCCCTGTGTGTGACACCTTCGAATTCTGCACTACACATTCTCTTAGATATAGTGCTGTCACCCTCTTCACATTTCCTTTTTGTGAACTCACAAATAACATCATCTAACACACAGAGGAATTTCTGTTGCCAGTTCCTCACTAGTGAAAGATAACCATTCTTCAAGTACTGTTTAAATTTGATCACTTCACCCTTTGTGGGTAAATATTTTTTGATAAAGTATTTGAGTAAACTCAATTGATTGTCATTCATCAACTCCATGCAAATAGTATATGCTTTATCATTGTAAAACAGATACTTTTTACCATTATGGGTTTTAGCTTGCAAGATTAATTTAAAGTTATTTTTGTCTGTAATCTTAAAGAGATCATATACTATATCAAGATCGCAGCCTACACTAAAGACATGCCTCTTGAAATCATTTGGGCTTTGCTCCCAAAATTCCAGAAAAAGCTGTCGATAATCAAAATCTTTACAGCCATTTTTCATTTTATCAGTGATATGGAGCAATAAATCACAGTAAATGTCTTTGTCGAGAAAATTCCACATACGGTTTGCTATTTCCATAAAGAAAGTTTGCAGTGGCCAATCTAAAAAGCACATCAAAACTAGATCAGGGTAGAATTTAAATATTTCTATTTGTTGATTTTCATTTAATTCACGAAGTAGAAAAATAAAAATATTAGAAAAGCTTTCTTTCAGAAATTCAGTACTGTTGCGAATTGGACCCAAATACCCACACATCAGTACTTTTGATGCAGTGATTAGCAAGGATTCTTCTCTTTCAGTAGAGGTTAGATTTTTCAAAAAATATTCACTAGCCACTTTGTTATTCTCAACTGCTGCAAGTTCGAAGGCATATTGATAAGGAGAGCATCTGCGATCCATTCTTTCTGCAATCATACTGTCCATCTTATCCATTTCTTCTTTTACGTGGTATGTCCAATAAACCACCAATCCATTCTGATTGACAAGTTTCGGATCTTCTTGACTGTAGAAACGTTTTCTGGAACCTTCAGGTATTTTGTCCCATAATTTTTCAATGTCATTTTCTAAGCAGTAAATGCATGCTAATGTATACCGTATGATAATACTTATGCTCTTGTCTTCAATCATCATTTTTGCAGTTTTCTTTTCATCTATAGTTCCTTGTGGGGTCCAATAAAATTCATTTGGTATATCTAAACTGAGATTACAACATCTGTAATGGAACTCCCTCCATTTTAAAATTTGAATGACTACTGGTCTAACAAGACATAATATTTCTTCCTTCATTCGTTTAGGTAGGAAAAGTTTTGCTACTTTTTTTCCTACTATAGTTTCTATTTTCACTAATTTTGATTGAAAAGCTGTACATGATGAAATACAGAATCTTCCTAATAAATCTGTAACATCATCTTGATGACACAATGTAGCAACTATTTTAATTAAAGACATACGCTTGAGGGATGGCTTCAGAAGATATATCATTATTAAGTGCAATGAAATATTAAATATATTAAAAATGTTGTTATTTCAATAAAAAATTGGTAGTAGAGAAAGCTTTGTAAGTTTGATGACAAAAATAATCTCCAACAAATTAGAAGAACCAGAAAAAATTAACCTACAAGAAAAAGAAAAATATATGTTAAGAACAATGTAAAATACTCATATCTAAAAAAAAAAAAAGTATATACACTGACGAAAAAAAAATCCCAACTCCAAGAAAGACTTGTGTTAGATAAACGGAATTTGGTTGGCATGTTTATACATCTGAAAGATGACATCGATTCAAATTTCGCGCTTTGCGCATAAGTGTGGCGCTGGTAGTGCCACTCAGAACTGCCAGCCCTTATATATATTTTTTGGAACTTGAAACTTATACATAATGTCACCTTTTGGTACTTGCCTAATTTCCATTCAATCCTGTATTTGTTTTCTTCAGTAATTCATTTCAATCGCTATCGTTTCCATTTCTGGTCTCGTTCAATTCTTTCATCTTTCGTTTTTCAGATCGCCAGTCACGTGTTTATTTTCTACAGCCTGGTCATTCTCTGTCTCATTTCTCAGCCCTTTTCTGGAGTTAGTTGCGATCGCTAATTACGACGTCATTTCATTTATAACGTAGTAGTTGAGCATGCATTCGAGGCGTGCCGTGATATCAGGGCACACTAATTACTTTGCCAATAGGCAGATTAAGAACTTCTCAACTTAGCACATTAGAAGGAGACGTTTTCCAAATGTGGTATTTTGATACTATGTTTTAAAAAGGACGTGAAGGCCGTTTAGCAAGCGAGAGAGAAGCAGCGATAATTAAAACGATATTTGTAGCTGTTAAATGAACGATGCTAGCAGCTGTTAACCCTTTAGCGGGCGGTGTCCACAAAAAAGGACACCTAATTTTAATTCCAAAACCGACAAGCGGCACCAAGAATATTTAATTAAATTTTTCCCGTTATAAACTACGGGAAAATAAGCAAGTTTTTATTTTCTAATAATTTTTTTTATAAATTCTGGTGTCAGTCGATAATTTCATCATTTTAAAAACAGACTTACTCTGCGCCGGAAAGGGTTAATAATTATTGAGTGCGATGGTGGGCTTGGAACGTTTTTAAAGTTTTTGTTTTTCCTTCTGCTGAAGTTCTAGTTTTTTTTTCTTCATGGTGATATGTGTTTTTTCTTCAAAGATAAATAATGTTTGGACTTATCTTCATCTTGTTTTCTTCTCTTCAATTTAATGAGTGATAAACAAGCCTGCTTCAATTTGTGTTTCGTGACATTCAATTAATTGTCATGTGAGTTGAAAGCGAACTTTTTTACAAGTGTTTAATGTCTTGAAATCTTAATTTATCTTATGCTCATATTCATATTTTGCCATCTGTTTTTTTTTTTGCCATGCTGTATGTCATTATATTTTATTTAATTAAATTTTCTGTCATATTTATCCATCTTTAATTTATTTTGTGATATGTTAATAAACGTTAGTTTCATTTAAAACCTAAAACTGCTTTATCTATGTGTTATATCTACATCAAACACTTTTGTCACTACCTTGCCAATATCAGCCATTGGACTTCCACATACTTTGCTTAATTTAATTCTATTTTAGACCGGTCCCTGTATATGGGTTGAACAAGAACTTGCAAACCAGGTTTGCATTAAATGGGTGCTGTAAAGTTCGTGAGCATTATTTATCTTTGAAATTTGACGTATTGAGTCGATGTTAACAAAAAATGCCTTTAAGAAGACGAAGAAGCCATTATCAACAGCTCACCGAGGTTGAACGAGGTCATATAATAGGGCTATGAGAAGCTGAATTTTCTTTCTGCAATATTGCGGAAAGACTTGGCTGGAATGTATCAACTGTACATGATTTTTGGAAGTAGTGATCAAGGGATGGTATTGCCTCAAGAAGACCGGGTTCCAGGTGGCCAAGTGGCACTACTGAGAGGGATGATCGCCGTTTTCGGCATACAGCTGTGACGTATCATACTGCGTCTGCGGCAAAAATTTGAGCTGCAGTTGGTACCACAGCGACACTACGAACTGTTAGAAATCGGTTACTTCAAGAACAACTCTGAGCCAGGTGCCCCGTAGCATGCATTCCACTGACCCCAAGTCATTGCCGTTTGCGACGCTAGTGGTGTCAAGCCAGAGCTCATTGGAGGACGGAGTGGAGATCTGTTGTGTTTTCTGATGAAAGCAGGTTCTGCCTTAGTGCCAGTGATGGCCGTGTGTTAGTCAGAAAGAGGTCAGGGGAACGCCTGCAACCAAACTGTCTGTGGCCTAGACACACTGGACCTACACCTGGAGTCATGGTCTGGGGAACAATTTCCTATGACAGTAGGAGCACTCTCGTGGTTATCCCAAACACATTGACTGCAAATTTGTACATCAGTCTGGTAATTCAACCTGTAGTGCTGCCATTCATGAACAGCATTCAAGGGGGAGTTTTCCAACAAGATAACATTCGTTACCTTCGCCTGCGAGATCACCAGATCTTTCTCCAATTGAGCACGTATGGGATATCATTTGACGACAACTTCAGCATCTCCACAGCCAGCACTGACCGTCCCAGTATTGACACAACAAGTACAACAAGCATGGAACTCCATACCACAAAGTGACATTCGGCAGCTGTATAACACAATGAATTCACGTTTGCAGGCTTGCATTCAAAATTCTGGAGGTTACACCAGCTATTAATGTAACAGCATTTCACATTTGAAATACATTTTTTTTAGCTTAAATTAACCTGTGATCTTGAAAGTCTAATCAATTAAACATGTTAACTAGACAAATGCTTTGTCCAAATTTCATTATTCTACAATAATTTTTTCTTGGTGTTGGGATTTTTTTTTTCCGTCTGTGTATTTTGCATGAATTAACTGTATGGTGAACAAAAGAAACTATCTGCACATACAGATTATTTTGTATATATAAACATGGAAAACAGCTGTGATGACATTGATTTAACTACTACTTTATTCATATAACAACCACACACACCCCTTCCTTTTTTTTAAGTAACAGAATAGACTATATTTGAAATGTCTGTAATCTGCATTTGTCTATATCATATAAATTCTCAGATGTATACTGACAGTGAATGTTGGCAGTTCAGAAATTCCTGCATTCCACTTTATAAAAATAGTGACATGCTCTAGACTAGAAGACTAAGTTTGAAACATGATTTCATCTCTATGTCTTTAAATCAAACGTTTTTAATAATGAAAATATAGAATCACTATTATTATAACAAAATAATTATTTTCAGAAATAAATTAGAATTGACAGAGAGTCCAAGCCCAATGATTAGAAATCCGAGCCTAATACCGAAAGTATATAGTAGAAATTTTTTTTTTAATAACATTTAAAATTTGTTTCTAGATAAATTTTTTTTATTTTCCTTTGAGAATATCTTACACAGAAGACAGAAATAAATAATAATAAATTCTCCCTCATGACAACTTTTTTTGTGATTCTCGTGTCCCTTAATTTTTTTTTTCAAATAGCATATTTTTTATTTATCCCCAACCACAGGAATAAATCTGCTGAAGTCACCATTTCCAATTGTTTTAAAATATCATTGTACAATTATTGGGGAACAGACACAAATACTGTTTTCCAATATTTCTGGAAAATAAGTACAAGGAGAAATTGATGATAGACAAAGAATATTCCATGTATATATTTTTGTTACTGACTGTGCAAAAGCTTCAGAATCAGATAAAATATTTATCCTAACATTGAGTCAATAACAATTTAATTCCTTTTCAAACTTATTTTTAAAGGATTGTAAAATACTTTAATATACTTATAATATATATATTTAATTTATGAATAAATAAAATTTTCATTTTGAGCCTAAACCCTAAGTGAATACTGGATAAAAATAGAGCCCATCTCATCTCTAGTACTTATCACTCAATAAATACAACATCATCATAAATCAAAAAGCATCATTTTGTAAAATATACAAATAAATTTTTTATCTATATTTTCTTAAGAACTAAACATTTAACATTGATGGCATTTCTTGGTAGACTAATCAACAGTAATATCTAAAGATCTTAAATTTAATTTCCCAAGATGTAAAGGTCCTTCTGGACCTAGGTATTAATAACTCATTCATCACAAAGTAGAATGACATACTACAGTGCATTCAGTAGGTACGGTTTAACTTACAGATAAAAATAAAATTTCGTTTTAACTTACAGGTTTAACTTAGCAATAGAGTAAAGTTCATGAGAATTATATTTCAACTATGTAAAGTAAATAAAATTCATGGTTTTCGAGTTATGATGTTGCAGCATTTAATGAGTGTTATGAAGAGCCAACTTAAATCATCCTGATAGCACAAGGTGGTAAAAAATATGACATGCTCCAAACTGACCTTCAATCTCTGTTATTGGAAATGTTAGATTCCATATTTTTCCCCACTACCTTTTATAAATATGTAAATAGAGTAGTTTTTAAATGCATTGTCACACATTTGAACATTTTATGACTTCCTAATTTATTTATAATCACTACAAATACAGAGTATCAAATAAGGCAGAAAAAAATTGCTGTAAAATTAGAGTTTCAAATATTTTTTAAATTGTGTAATAGAGGAGAACAATGGAGGGAAGCTCAAATTTCAGAGGGGTAATTTAGACAATTGATCAATTATTTATTGTTACTTCTGAAATAATAATAATGGCAGAAAAGTAGATTTTAAACTTTTGTGTATTGCGGAAAGAAAAAATATTTAAAAAATATTTCAGGTGTGGGGGTGAGATTTAAATATTTTTTTTAAATTTATGTATAGTTTCTACAAAATAACAAATAGGACAAACAAAATTCAAATTGTTAAAGAATTTTAAATATTTCAACCTGTGTGTTGTGTAGATGTGGATGAGGTGCATGCACATTTTTTTAGAAAAGCGGAGAATTTGGATAATTGATCCTTTAGTTCAAAATAATAAATAGGCTAGAAAAACAGTAAAAAAAAAATTAAAGTTATAAACATTTTGAAACTAGGTGCTAGAAGATCAAAAAGGGAATCAGAATTTTATTTACGACTAGTTCAGACAATGAATTATTTTATTTATTTTTACATAAAATTAGAAAATAAAACAAAGAATTAGGGTACCCATTTTTAAAAAAATATTTTAAACTAATAGAGAGTGGATGAGGATAATAGATTATTTACTTACTTTTTATGCAAAGGAACAAAATGGACAAAAAAAAAAAATCCCAAAAATTAAAGAATTTTAAAAATTTGCATCCTGAAAGGTAGTGGGTGAAAATAGTTGACTTATTGTCCAGTTATTGTTACTTCAAAGCAGTAATTGAGGCAAATTTCCTGCATTAAATAGTTTAAAATGTGTACTGAATGTGCAAAAGGGCAGAACAGAAATGGAAGGATGGGGCGAGAAAGGATATGTAGATGATTGATGGATTAAAACTTAAAAGTAGCAAATAAAATAACTACGCCAAAATCACAAAAAATGTAGCAGATTAAAAAAATTATAATAAGAAGAACTTTAAAGATTTTCAACTTTGTATGCTGGGGGAAGCAAAGAAGAGGTTTCAGACATTTAAGGGAGGATTTAAATATTAGATAATGTACTTATAGTTTCTGCAAAGTTACAAATAAGAAAAAATTTCAAAAAACGAAATAATTTTTCATATTTTGAAACTTTTATTCTGTGATTGAAGCAAAAAAGGAGAGCAACATTTCTTTTTCTTTTTTTCTTTTGACAGGATGGAGGCAGATAAGTTATATGATTGATCTTTATTTATTGTTACTTCAAAGAAGTAAATAAGGCAATCTCTTTCTGTTGTTGGATCATTCCATGTCAAATCAAAAAGTGACGCAACCTGACCATTTTAAATTTTGATGAAATTTACAGGAATCATTCTCCCTGATGATATAAATGAGAATATACTTCTATTATTTTTCATCTCAGTAAATTTTCATACAATTATTATTTTTTTTTTTTTGTTGAAAAATCATCACTTTTTGGCCTGTATAAATGCTTTCAAATTTGAATTTCTCCAGCTCTATCAGGCATAGTTGTTTGAACCCTCATTTTAAAGAGAATTTCATAAGGTTTAATTTGGTATGCAAGTTGACTATGCTTGGTTTAAAAAAAAGTAAATTTAATTTAATTTAAAACTTTTTAAAATAGTGTTTTTTTTTTAATTTAGAAAAAAATATGTTTTTTGTAAGATTATAAAGTTTAAATTCTGGAAGTTTTAGAGTGGGATCTCAATGGGATTAGCAGTTATGTTAAAAAATCTAATGTTAAACACCAGTCGAGGTTGTTATTTAAAGTTGGCACCTTGCCAACTTTATGCTTGTGCTAAAGACAGTATTGTTTTATTCATTTTAAACATTATTTTTTTTTTATAACTGCTGATCCCATTGAGATCCCACTCTATAAACTTTAAATTCTGGAAGTTTTAGTGCTACAAAAAAACATACCTTTTTAAAAATTTTAAAAAGCACTATTTTAATTTTTTTTTATTAAATTAACTTTTTTTAAACCAAGCATAGTCAACTTGCATATCAAATTAAACCTTATGAAATTCTCTTTACAATGAGAAGTCAAACAACTCTCTACGCCTGATAGAACTTGAGAAATTCGATTAAAAAAATTATACAAGCCAAAAAGTGATGATTTTTCGAAATTAAAAAAAATAATTGTATGAAAATTTACTGAGATAAAGAAAATTATGAAAGTATATTCTCATTTGTATTATCAGTGAGAATGATTCCTGAAGGTTCCGTTAAAATCTGACATGGTCAGGTTAAATGTTGAAAATTTTTGGTTGATTTGATGTGGAATGACCCTGTTGTTTAATGAAAGTTTTAAGGATTTTAAACTAAAAATGTTAGGACAAGGCAAAATTACATGATTGATTATTTATAAGTACTTCAAAGTAACAAATAAATACACAAGGAGAAAATAACAAAAAATAGGGCATATATATATATTTTTTAAGGAGACATTTTACTTTTTTTGTCAAATGTTTTTTTTATTACATATTTCCCATCCTTTAACTGTAAAGGTTGTTGTCTTAAAGCAGTTTTGAGATATTCAATTTCCTTACAATCTTTTTTGCTTGTTGAACATAATGGCACTGTAAAACTTTAAACTTGTTTTTCTCGAAACAATTTTTTTCAATAAATATTCAACAGCTTTTTCTTTTTAAAGAAATGTAATTGATTTTTCAAAACTTCTTTAATTGTATACTTTTCATTAATTAAATAATTTTTCAAACTTCCAAAATATAAAAAAGGCAAAAAAATGGCCTTTTTTGTACAAATGACTGCTATTTTGTGAAAATAAAATGTTGGTATGTATAAGCTCCAGAAAGTTTAATGCACTTTCATAATTTTGTAGTCAAATTTGTGTAAATTGGGAAAAATGGTCACTCGATTGAAAGTTCATGGCATGCACCAGCAGGTACTGCCCATCATAAAAGGTATATTATTCATATTTTTTATACACACAACAATTTAAATATACAAGTTAAATGCCATAAAAAATTAATACAAAAAGTCTGAAAGCAATATCGTTTTTGTCCATAGCCAAAACAAATTATAAAAAGTAAACCTAACCTTAAATTAAAATTTTTTTAAGATTTTCAAGTTTGTGTGTTTTGTAGAGGGCAAAGAAAGGGAAGTGAACATTTCTGAAGTAATTTAAATACAAGGTGGCCACAGTATTCAGAGTGTTCTGTAGTGCTATCTAATTGCGAGAATGATGCCAAATTTTGTAGGAAGATTAAACAAGACAGGGGACGAAGGATTCCATGAAAAAAAAAATAGTTCCCAAGTCCCCACCAGAGGAATATGTAGCGCTGTGTATTCGAAAAAGAGTTTCAAAAAATGATGAATCAATACTGAAATAAAATTATCGTTTATTTAACGAATTTAGCAATTTAATCCAAGCTCAAAATGGTAACAGTTTATAAAAAGCTAAAAATTTACATAAACACTGCTAAAGTTTCTTTATCTGCAATTTCACTTACAGAGCTCCCAACAGCAGAAGAAGTAGTTCTTTATTCAAATTTCACGTTACATCTTTTGGCCCAGTGCCACCTTATTCGGCTTTTAAAGGTAATGTGCTACTGTTAGAAGAAATTTCATTGAAAGTTATCTTCCATAATGTCTCCTTCTTTAGTCGAGCGAGTTCTACTAGTCAAATTCTTTTACCTTAACCAGTGCAATGTACCAGCCGCTCTTCGTGCTTTTAGAAACCACAAAAAAAAAATGCGTAAAGGTAACGGTCCTTTGTCAGTTAATGGTTTAAAAGCAATGGTTGTGAAGTTTGAGAAAACAGGTTCTCTAAATGTTCAGTCAGGCAGAGGACGAAAACCCGTATCACAGGATACAATCGAAGAAGTGGCAACGGCAATTGTCGACAGAACACCAGACAATATTGCTACCACTTCCAGCACTCGTGGGATAGCTTGGAATCTGGATATGCCTTATTGTACAGTATGGAAAATCCTACGAAAGATTATCCACTTCTATCCGTACAAGATCAGTCGTGTACAAGAGTTACATCACATCGACCATGATAAGCGATTGACTTTTGCTCTCACTTTTCTTGTCAGAATGGAGTTGGATGATGCTTGGCCCTGGAAAATCTTATGGGGAGACGAGGCCCAC
The DNA here is from genome assembly GCA_963931845.1 of Maratus michaelseni. NCBI lineage: Eukaryota > Metazoa > Arthropoda > Arachnida > Araneae > Salticidae > Maratus > Maratus michaelseni. The sequence goes on along the minus strand of OZ007595.1, from coordinate 321,662,419 downwards.
TTTTACCTGAATGGAACTGTAAATAGTTTCGCAGAATCCTTCGTCTCCCGTCTTGTTTAATCTTCCTACAAAATTTGCCGCCATTCTCGCAATTAGATCACACTACAGAACACTCTGAGTACCGTCAGTTTAATTATGGCCACCTTGTATATAAATTGCATGCTTATTGTTCTTGAAAACTAACACAAAAACTTTCAAAAATGGAAGAACTTTAAATATTTTAAAATTTGAACCCTGGGTCCACAAAAGGCAGAAGCAAAAATTTTGAGGGGAGAGGGAAGAAGTCAGAGAATTGATCATTCACTTATTTTTACTACAGAATAATAAATAGAGCAAAATTATTATTTTTTACTAAATGAAATAATTTTAAACTGTTCGCTTGGGGAGCAAAAATAGAGAAAGAGAAGGGCGAGTAGGAAACTTCAGGGAGGGGCAAATATAAATGATTTATTATTTATAAGTACTTCAAAGTAAGAATAAATTTAACTAGGACATAATAACAAAAAAATATTGCAAAATTGACAAGAGGTGCAAAAATCTGCCAAAATGGAAGAATTTGACATCTATTGCCATTTCTGCAAAATAAAATAACATATATTATTGGATTATACCAATTTTCATTGGTTACCAATCCTCAATGCTTACCAATCTTCAATGCTTGCTGTCAATTTTAAAAATAGGCAGGATATATTTTCCAAAGTAACTGAAAAGTTTTTCCCTGTTTAGGGGAAAATTACAAACTTTTTCCTGAGACTAAGATAAAGGTGAAAATAAGGAATTTCGCTTAGTAGCCACTGGTCGCTAGATTGATTTTTTTTAATAGCCAGTTACTGGCTAGTGACAATAATTTCTTTAGTAGCCAGTAAGTACATTTATGTCACTGAATATTTAATTAAAAAAATTTTTTCATGACTTTACAGTAAACAAGCAATTTATGTACTAAACAGAAATATTTTAATTTATATTGTTTCGAATAAACTTGTGATATTAATTTCCAATCTATTTTAAATTTAAAAATAAGTTAACAGCAAAGTTATACACAACATTGTAGGATTTAATTCTTTATTTCCTATCTCTTTTCACCCTATTATATTTATTATCTTTTGTTAATCTATGTTCCGGCATATTTGTTTTTTCTACTTACTGTTTTTACCGCCGTCGCAATGTTTTGTTTACTTTCTTTCGTTCGACTCGCGGAGTTGAGTGCTGGTGGTTCTTCTCTCTTTGCATTCTGCATCGGGATTTGCGATCGCAATTGTAATCTATCTATTTTTAGTTCATCATTTAAATTTACTGTCAGAATTATTCTAGCCTCATTTCATGTTTTAAGTTAATTTTTATGACATTTTAATAAGTTATTTTTTTTATATAAAAGTAATTTTTCTTGCGCGATGTCAGGAAGGGCCGTGAATATGCAAATGTCTTGCTCGGTTCTGATTGGCCGTTGGCACGCCGCTTGCATTTAAAGAGCTAGAATGTTCTTTTCAGGGTGTCTGCAACATCTAGTGCACACTAGTGGTTCTAAAATGATGTTTCCTAAAATGATGACCCTATTGTAAGTACTTTCTCATTTTTATTTTTAAGAAGATATTTAATGTGTAATGATTACTAACCTTTTAGAAACAACTCTGCTATACATACAAGTTTAAATAAAGGCTCAGTAAATATACTTGTATATTTGTATCAAAGTAAAGCAATGTACAGATGGTTATGGGTGCCCAGACGTCCTTCCACACTGTGCAATACAAGGTTGGAAAGTTGATATAATTATGGAAATTGATAAAGACCATGTTGCATGCTATTGAAAGTCTAGTGTTGATATTTAATAAAAGTGAATTAATTTTTGAATTTGAAAATGTATATTTTTATTTAGTGTTTAAAAGTATTGAATTTGTATTGAAATATAGTGGCTTCTGCAACTAAACCAATAATTTTAGAACGGCATAACTACCGTGAATGGACAAGGTATATAAAATGTATTTTACAGACAGAGGGATTATATACTTGGGTGGAGAAGAAAAATTGGCCTGAATTAAAAGATTTAAGTGCTCTTAACCAGTTTAAATTGAACCAGTCTAAGCAAAGGGCTGCTGGTATTATTAAAACATATGTTTGTCCCGAAATATTGTTAACTATTGGTCATTTAGACGATCTCTCAGAAATATGGGAAACATTAAAATCTACATTAGAGATAGAAGGGCGAGCTTTGAAATCTTTTCAAGTAAATGAGTTTAGGAATTTGAGAATGAATCCGGAAGAGGATATCCCCTCTTATATCACAAGATTTGAGGAAGTTTACCGTCGTGTGGTTGACTCAGGGGAGGAAGTTACTGAGAAACACAGGTGCTATCAGTTGATTGAGAGTTTGCCAGAAACGTATGACTATTTAATAAGGGAGTTAGATAGAATGCCGGAAGCTGATTTTAAGTTCGAAGATGTAAAGGAGGAAATTTTAAAAGAACATTCTAGAAGAAACTTAAGGGAAAGGCAACGGAACGAAACATTTTTCACTTCTAAAGCAAGGTTTGTCAGTGAAAGTAGTTTAAATTATGACCAAATTGATTTTTCAAATGAACCGTATTCCAAAAGCAATTTTAGTGTCAAACCAAATGCTAGAGATAATTTTCAAAGAGGTATAGATAAAGAAATAAATTTGAATTCCTATGTCACTGAACTAGCTGAAACAGAGAAAGGTACTTGTAGTGTACCCCCTCTTAGCTGGGAATGGACTTTGGACTCCGCCTCAACCTCTTATATTTGTCAGAATAAGAAATTCTTTACTTGTTTGGAGAAACCTCCAGAGGGTACGGTAGTCAAATTAGGAATGACACCACATATAGTTAGAGGAGTTTGGAAAGTTAGCTTTAGAATAAAAGAGAATAAAAATGTTTTAAAAATAAATTTGCATGATGTACTACTTATGTACCTGATATTCATAAAAATTTGATATCTATGTCCAAAATGGACCAGGCAGGTATGCATGCAAAATTAGATAATGGTTTTAAGATTTTTAGTCCTAAATGGAAATATTTGTATACTGCTAGGCTCAAAAACCAAAAGGACTTTTCTTCTAATTCCTTACAGGAAACTGAAGTTGATGCTATGGAATCTCATAAGAAAACCCCTAAAATACGACAATCGAAAACCGTTAAACAAAGTGATTCAGATAATTGTGAAGTGAAACCATATAGTCCTAAAATACAAAAGTTGGAAAGGGAAAATAAAGATAAGATTAATTCAGGTGAAAATTTGACCTATCAAAGTATGACAAATGAGTTAGATTCAGAAAGTAAGGTTATAAAAGAAAATAGTCAATATAATGCTACTTATAAAAATGCGCGTAATCACATTATGCTTTGGCATGAAAGACTTTGTCATGCGAATGTCAATATAATTAAAAAAATGGTAAAGGAAAATTTGGTACAAAATTGTGGACCATTAGTGGGAAAAGAAGTAACATGTGAATATTGCAAATTAGTTAAGAGTACTAGAGCAACCCATCCTAAGCTAGAGAGAATTAGGTCAAAAGACATTCTTGAGTTGATTCATAGTGACCTCTGGGGTCCTGCTCCAGTTATGTCCAGAAATGGTTACCGCTATATACTTACTTTTATAGATGATTTTAGCCGAAGGTCATTTTGTTATCCTTTACGCTCAAAGGATGAATTTTTTCCCAAGATGAAACATTTTATCACATTTGTAGAGCGTCAAACAAATAAGAAGGTTAAAGTAATAAGAAGTGATAATGGGCTTGAGTACTGTAATGAGCAAATAAAACAGATGCTCGAAAGTATAGGAATAAAGCATGAAAGAACAACAGTGTACAGTCCACAAATGAACGGGGCAGCCGAGAGATATAATAGAGTACTACTAGAAGGTGTATGAGTGTTGTCATTTACGGCAAATCTACCTGCCTCATTATGCGACAATTCTCGATCCACTAAACTTCTGTTTTAGCGTACTTCTGAGCCAATCATGGCTATCGCTGGATGGAAATAGAACCTCCTACTTGTTTACAAGTCTCGCTCTGAGGGGAATGACAAGTTGGTTTTGTGACGATATGGATATTTAAAAAAGTAGATTTAAGCTCTGTTTTCAATTATTTCGTTGCGCTATTAAAGAGGAATATTTAATATTATAAGCTGAATAAAAGAAGAATCATCATTTACTAATACCAGTTGATTAAAAGAAGAGTTATCATTTGCAGTTATTTTTCAGTTACATAGCTGCCATGTGTTTCGCGAATTGAAGTGATTCTTTTCTAAGACGTATTCAGTATAAAAGGAAATATGGACTTTTCTTTTAATTAAATTTCTGAATTAATTGGCCAGCTGGTGTCTCTTTTGAAAGCAGAAGTGTAATTTCTTCTTCTGCTTTGAAAGTGTACATCTGCTAGCCGAACTAGATTTAATAAATTGATTGTGAAACTTTATGAATTGATTACCACATTTAAAGAAAGGGCAGAGAGCTGACTAAAGCAATTTCAGGTTTAATAAGCATTGAGTTTTATGTCCATTATATTTATTTCTAATGAATAATTCTAAGCACCTGTGTATTACTTGCATATTATTTAATAACATTAAACAGTGATTTAACATGCCTGTTTTCATGTAAAATTTCAAAGAATAAAAGTAATTTCAATCTATTTTAGTAATGGGAGATTTCCAAAATAACTGCCTGTTTAATACTTTAACCTTAAAACACAGAATTACATAAAAAAAAACCTTTTGACATGGGTATAACATAACATATATATGTATTATAAAATGTATTCATTTACGTGTTTATATGTACTTAAGTGATTGAGTGTTAGATTACTGTAGTTACCAAATTACAGAAATTTAACATTCTGATTTAACAAAGTTATAAATATTTTTAACTAGACTAGTTTAAATATATAAGAATACAAAAATTTCTTCTAATATATATTTATATAATTGTTTAAAATTTAATATTAATGTCTGCTCTTTAGTCTTTATACATCTCATGAGTATTATTATAATTATTTTACAAAACTTTTATATCTGTAGTTGAAAATAAAGGTAGAGAAAACTTTATTGTTCCTTATTTAGTATAAACAAAGTGTGGCAAAATAGTAATATTAATGTAAACTAAATTACTACTTTAATTTTTATTTATTGAAAAGCTCTTATTAAAATGGTAAGTATTTTTATTACCTCTCAGGGGTATTAGCTATATTTTTAATTATGAATTCAGTTATAATAACTTTTTGTCAATTAGATATTTTTTACTATAGGATCATTAGGCCTTACACTATCTTCCTTAGAATAACATTTTTCTTGGTCAAAATTATTTTGAAAAAACATTAAACATCATTTTTTAAAAATAATATCAATTAAAATCACCAGTTATTAACCTTTTTTTTAAATGTAACTTTGAAAAACTTATAAAATATCACTTTCCTACTGAGTGTTAACTTATCAGAAATCAATAACACGTAACCATTTTTGGAATTTAAACCAAATTATCTGTGTGATAGTAATCCTAAAATGGTAGTTAATTTGAAAATGACTGATAAATAATTCTATTTAGATAACAAATAAAATTCTTTTGAAATGTATGTTTTGTATGTTGAATGTTACCTCTTTTTAAAAGAAACTTGGGTACTTTTATGTTAGCCAGGCACAGATAATAAATTGCTAAATATTGTTCCCATCACCATCATTTGTATTCTATTCATTTCATTTAAAACAAACTTTTCATTCATTTCATTTAAAATACACACAAAAAAAAAGGATAATATCACAAACAAAACGATTTTATTTCTACATCAAAGCATTATTTCAAATTTAATATTTTCATATGCAAAAAATAAAAGCTGCTGTTGGTGAAATGTGTGCAGGCTAACATAAAAACACCAAAACTTGCTTCTATAATTTTATGCTTATGATTACATAATACTTCCTTATTGCTAATTAAGGATTCTATCATGTATAGTTTCTGCCTTTCCTTTCATACAGGGCTGAAACTATCCTTTTTTTTTCCCATCCAGATAGCAAACATGGATTGCAGTATAATACATCTCCGTAGCATAAAAATTTTACCTTGACCCAAGCAAATTTATAAAAATTAAAGCAAAACAGTGTAATTCAAAGGCAAAATCAGTTTGAGGTCATTTAGCATTACATTGGGATCAGGGCCCGACTAGCAAGTTTTTGTGCCCAGAGCACTTTCAATTTTTCGTGCCCCCTTAGATTAGTTGATTTACTGATAAGTTTTTTTTTTTTTTTACATATTGCATGCTTATTTGAAGAGTGTCAACTCAAAAAATTATGTTTTCCAGAAAACTGAAAAACAGTTCCAGGAATAAAAATAAAATATTGTTATCTATTATTTATTGAAATGTGATTTTAACCACAGATTGAAATATAGTTTTCTCATTTTATCATATTAATACCTCAAATATCACATTTTTTCAATGTGCAATATGATAAAATTATTTGATAAATACAGCGCATCAATTACTAGAAAATAATAAGAAGTATACTTATTAATGATTTATTGATATTAAATGATAAAACCAAACTGATACTGAGTGCAAAAAAAAGTCCTAAAAGAAATAAAAACGTTAAGTTCAAACGCAAAAGAAAAAAACGTGCTGCTTTCTTTTCTACTTCAACAGAACAGGGGTCTTGCTCCGTCCGTCAGCAAATGTGACCACGTGTGTGGGTTGTTACTTATTAGTTTGATTGACAATACGACAAGCCAATCAGATAGTTCTGCTGAACCTCAGAAGTACGCTAGAACAGAAGTCTAGTGGATCGAGAATTGTTGCCCTCATTATGGGTAGAAGCAGTCATGGCTACAAATTATGTTCGAAATCGTCTACTACATACAGGCATAAATGCCATTCCTTTCCAAAGATGGTATGGTACAAAGTCATCAATAAGGCACTTAAAACGCTTTGGCTGTATAGCCTATGTACACCTGCCAAAAGTTAAAAGAAGTAAATTTGTGCCAAGAGCGAAACGTGGAATTTTTATTGACTATGGCCTAGGATCCAGTGGGTATAGAATATTATTTCCTGAAGAAAATAAAATTATTGAATCTAAACATGTCTCCTTCGATGAAGCACAAATAGGAAGACCAACAGACCAAGAGGTTACACATCGCCCATTCATAGACTTTTTAAGTGATGATATTTTTTCAGGTATCCCAGAAAAACCGAAAGAAGAGGTGGAGGAACCTGAAAGCAGCAAGACCATCACCAAAGATACTCCTGAGGATATGCAAAAAGCCAAGCTTGAGGAATCAGCAGAAGAGAAGGACGAAAGCTCAGATGACGACTTGCCAGAGAATTTATTACAGGAGGAAGGCCCTACTAAAGTAACGTTTATACATTCTATGAAGAAAAGAAAGAAGGGAAGACGTGCAGGTAAAACTGATATTTATTTATTAGCTCCATGTGGCACTCAGTTGCGCTCATCCCATGATTTAAAGATCTATTGCAATAGGAATAATTTAATTTATGATGACAGTGTTGCTAATTTTTCAAGTATGAATACTTATCAAGGAAAAATACAGTTAGATAAAATGCAGGAAATTTTACAACCAGAAGAGGCACTTTTGACTGACATAGTAATACCTCAAACACCCCGTCAAGCTAGAACTCTTCCTGAATCCGAGAAATGGAAAGAAGCCATGGACAGAGAGATTTAGACGATGTTAGACCGAAAAGTATGGACTCCTGTTCCAAAAGTAGACCAAAAGGTCATAGGGACAAAATGGGTATACACAGTTAAGGAAAATAATGAAGGGAAGCAAGAAATATACAAGACAAGATTGGTAGCCCTTGGTAATAACCAAAAAGGGGGTTTAGATTATAATGAGACTTTTAGTCCCGTCATAAACTTTACACTAATGCGTCTCTTCATTGCACTTTTCATTCAAATATTAAATTGGGCACATTCTTTACTTGATGTCAAATGTGCTTATCTATATGGGAATATAGACAAAGATATCTACATAAAGCAGCCAGAGGATTATGTTATACAAGGCAAAGAATCTTATGTTTTAAAATTACAGAAGGCAATCTATGGGTTACATAAGGCAGGAAGGTGCTGGTATAATGATTTACATACTAAATTGCTTGCAAATGGGTTTAAAGAAGTACCAGGTTTAACATGTGTATATGCATATAATAGTGAAGCTATAGTAATTGTTTATGTTGATGACTTACCTATATTTGCTAAAAATGAAGAAGTTTTGCAAAGGATAATCAATTTAATAGAATCAATTTATGAAGTGAAAAATTTAGGTCCTGTTTCAACATTCTTGGGAATAAATTTTAAAATAGAAGATAAGAAACTAGTTGATATTAATTGTAAGAGTTACATTGAAAAATGTTTAAAAAAGTTTAATGTTTCTAATTTCTCTATAGTATCTTTGCCAGCCGCACCAGGTTTTAATCCGGTTCCAGCAAATGAAGAAGAGGAAGTTCCAGAACATCTGCCATATCGAAACCTGTTGGGATGTCTGCAGTACATTGCGCAGAAGCGCCGCCCAGACATATCATGGACTGTAGCAACTCTATCCCAGTTCACCGAGACACATAACTTGGCTCACTATAAAGTTCTTGTGAGAACTTTGATGTACCTGGCGACGACTCGATCTCTTGGAATAAAACTACCTTGTTCCAGTCCTCCAACTCAGCTAGTAGTCTATGTTGATGCCTCGTGGGCTAGCGATTCTATAGATAGAAAATCTTGGAGTGGTTATACAGCATTCTTGAATGGCATTCCTGTGACATGGCGTGTAGTCAAGCAGTCTTGCATAGCATTAAGTCCAATGGAAGCTGAATTTATCGCCGCATCCGAAGCTGTAAAAGATCTAAAGTTTTTACACACCTCCTTATCCAAAATAAAGAAAATTCTTGAGCTTGATGATGTATTGATACAACGACCAATCTCACTATGCGACAATACAACAGCTATTGCCTTTACAAAAGACAAAGTAGATAATATCCGTAATCGACATGTGGACTTAAAGTATAAGTTCATCAGAGACTGGTATCAACAAGGTCTATTCGATATACGCCACGTAAAGTCTAAAGAGAACTATGCTGACCTGCTGACCAAAGCTCTCAATCCCAGTGGCAGAAACACAGAGACACGGTGACGTAGTCGTGGACAAAGAAAATCCCTTGCGGACAATTTTTGTCTGCACTAATGAAATTAATTGAAAAATCTGTCCACAACTTGTGAATTTCGGCAAAGATCGCAGTAAAAACACGCGATTTTCGGGAAAGATCATGGTAAAAACACGCAATTTTCGGCAAAAGATCGCAGTAAAAACACGCGCATTTTGGCAAAGAATCGCGTTAAAAACATTCGAATTTCGGCAAAGGATCACATTAAAAACATTCAAATTTCGGCAAAGGTTCGCCATAAAAACATTGGAATTTCGGCAAAAGATCGCGGTAAAAACATGTGAAATACAGCAAACAATTGCGATAAAAACACGGAATTTGTCAAAATATCGCGGTAAAAACACGCGAATTTCGGCAAAGTATCGCGGTAGAAACATGCGAATTTCATCAAAAGATCGCGGTAAAAACATGCGAATTTCGTCAAAAGATTGCGGTAAAAACATGCGAATTTCGTCAGATGATCGAGGTAAAAACACGCGCATTTCGTCAAAACATCGCGGTAAACACATACGATTTTTGTCAAAGGATTGCGGTAAAAACATGTGAATTTCGACAAAAGATTGCGGTAAAAACACGTGAATTTTGGAAAAGGATCGCGGCAAAAACATGTGAATTTCGTCAAAAGATCGTGATAAAAACACGTAAATTTCGTCAAAAGATCATGGTAAAAACACGCGATTTTCGTCACAGGATCACGGTAAAAACAAGCGCATTTCGGCAAAAAGATCGCAGCAAAAAAAAAAAAAAAAAAGTTATTTTCATCAAACGATTTTGGAAAAAAATAATCGTGAGTATCATGTAGATTTACTGCATAAAAAGACTGCTAAAATATTGAAACCCAGTTCCTTTTACTAATGTCTAAAAATCGTCGCAAAACGAGAAGAAATGCTAAAAATTGCATAAAAAATTCAAAAATAGATGGAAGAATTCCGGATTCCTTTTACTAATGTAGAAAATCCACTGCAAAAAGAAAAAAAAATAAGAAAACTAGTTCAAAAGTGGACTTTGAAGTGCATAACTTACGACAAAACAACACTTCAGACTCTTCCTGCCAAATCTTGCAGCTCTGCACTTAATGGTCTCTTCAGAAAACATCACACACAGACAAACATCTATGTTTAATGCAAAAAATTTTTAATCTGAAACAATATACAGAACCAACTTTTAAAAAATTAGGTTAACCGGAATACAACCTGCAGGAATCTAAACTCAGCTCCGAACTGAAAACAGTGAGCCCGATCTGCAGCTGATGCAGGACTTTAATTAAGACATTTTTCTCGAGAAGGAATTTCTGTAGCTGCATCAGGGCATCCTTCCAATTTCAGAAATATCACGAGAAGTGAGATGATTAAACGACATGTAACATCAAAAGTTATAAGCAAAATTAATGAGAATGTATCAAGCTTACCCTATTTTTAATAAATGATGAAAAATTTCTAATTTAGTGGTCCTACTATTCATTCCTAGTCCTAGTATTCATTCATTAAAATTACACGCAAAATTTGCAGACAGATTACGAAATTTCAAAAGCCTGTCGCAGACAGCTACAGAACTTTCTGCCACTGGGCTCTCAATAAGGACAGTTTCATTACTCTACGTGAAACTTTCTTGTGGTAAGAAGAAAGATGATGACAAGATTAAAAAAAAAAAAAAAAAAAAAAAAATCTTCTCATGAACTGATTTAGTTAAAGAGCTTTTTGTGAAAAAAAAGACTTTTTGTGGAAATGGATAGGAAAGGGGGGTGTTTTGTAGGATTTAATTCTCTATTTCCCATCCCTTTCCACCCTATTATATTTATTATCTTTTGTTAATCTATGTTTCAGCACATTTGTTTTTTCTACTTACTGTTTTTACCGCCGCCATGATGTTTTGGTTTACTTTCTTTCGTTTGATTCGCGGAGTTGAGTGCTGGTGGTTCTTCTCTCTTTGCATTCTGCATCGGGATTTGCGATCACAATCGTAATCTCTCTATTTTTAGTTCATCATTTAAATTTACTGTCAGGATTATTCTAGCCTCATTTCATGTTTTAAGTTAATTTTTATGACATTTTAATAAGTTATTTTTTTTATATAAAAGTAATTTTTCTTGCGCGATGTCAGGAAGGGCCGTGAATATGCAAATGTCCTGCTCATTTCTGATTGGCCGTTGGCACACCGCTTGCATTTAAAGAGCTAGAATGTTCTTTTCAGGGTGTCTGCAGCATCTAGTGCACACTAGTGGTTCTAAAATGATGTTTTGAGAGAGAATTACGTTGTTGAGTAGAAATATGAAGTATTTAGGTAATGTTCGAAGAAGATACGATACATTTATGCCGTAAAGTTTCGGTAAATTTTGAAGTATATTTTGTTGTGCTCTCGTGTATGCTATTTTCAATGTTAATGTTCATAAAAGGTCTTCAAAAGGTTTTTTCATCAAGGAAAATAGGGTTTGTGCTGGAATATAGTTAGTGTTTATATGTACCTGTTAAATGAAAGCTGCAGCCAAGAAGGCTCTGTGTGTATACGACCAGTTTCTACATTAAAAGTTTTAATGAACAACCTGTTGGAGTCAACTTATCTCACATTTTACACACCCTATTGTAAGTACTCTCTCATTTTTATTTTTAAGAAGATATTTAATGTGTAACGATTACCAACCTTTTAGAAACAACTCTGCTATACATACAAGTTTAAATAAGGGCTCAGTAAATATACTTGCATATTTATATCAAAGTAAAGCAATGTACAAACATGCTTATGTAGCTAACTACAAAAGTCCCACTATGCTTTGGTACTTCAGTAGCTAATTACATAAGTACTTTTCTTTTTTAAATTATTTGTCTAGAATTAAGATCTGACAATAATAAAATAAGTATGTTTATTCACTAAGTAATAACCTGCAACATGATATTCATTACACATGCACAACCTGAGGCCCGTGGACAAAATCTTCAAAAATTGTATATTTCACCGATTAGTTTCGGAAAAAATTGTAAATTTTGTCAAACGATCACATAAAAACCATGAATTTCATCGATCACGCACGTAAAAATCATTCATTTCATCGATCATACGTGTAAAAATCACGAATTTCATCCATCATGCATGTAAAAATCCCGAATTTCTTCGATTGCACACGTAGAAATTATGAATTTTGTCGATCTCGTCCATAAAAATCATGAAATAATCACGAATATTGTCGATCGGGTGCATAAAAATCATGAATATCGTCGAACAGGAGTGCAAAAATCCTGAATTTTGTGAATCGGGTGCATACAAATCATGAATTACATCGACCGGGTACGTAAAATTCCTGAATTTAGTCATTTGGGAGCATAAAAATCATGAATTTAGTCAATCGGGTGCATAAAAATTACGAATTTCGTTGATCGGGTGCACAAAAATCATGAGTTTTGTCGAACGGGCATGTAAAAATTATGAATGTCATCGATCGGTGGCGAGGAAAATATTGAATTTAGTCTATCGGACGCAGAAAAATCGCGAATTTTATAAATAAAAGAAAATTGAGAAATCCTGCATTTGGCCATTCTTTCCATATTTTTAATCGCCAGTTTTTCAAGTTTAATGGACAAGTGGCGAGTGCTTATTTTCACCTTTAGACTAAGATCAAAATAATTTTCCGACGTCTCAAATTACCCTGAGTATAAAGCCTGAATGGACTTGTGATAATTCAAACTACTGTAAAATCCCATCAATCCGCCCTTCCGATTAAGCGCCCCCTCCCACTTTGTAAACAAATTGGAAAATTTAAAAAATCCCGAGAAAGCGAGCTCCCCAAAAGAAATTTCGCCGTGCACATCAAGATCAGCACCAAAAATTTTATCTCACGAGTGTTTTTTTTTTCCAATGGATCAGAAAGGCGTGACGATTCTTTGATATATCGCAAACATGTACAAACACAAAAGTAATATACACAACTTCAACTATAGTCAATCTGAAAAAGCAATATAACCAAACATTAGTTTTGCAGTAAATTTATTGCATAATTTCCCTGTCCACCGCAGATAGATGATTGCAATTATCATGATTTCTGATTAGTTGTTAAACCGAACGCTTCTTAAGTAATTTCTGGTTGAACTTGGTTTCTTATATAATATCTATTAATTTCTATATAATCTAATTTATAACTGTAATATAATAAATATTATAGTAATATAATCTAATTAATTTCTATATAATCTAATCTCTATATAATCTAATATTTCTATATAATTAATAATATATATTAATTTCTTATATCATATCTTCTTATATCTTCATAATCCTCCAAAATACCGGAAACGACTTAAAAAGCGTTTGATTTTACAAATAATCGGAAAACGTAAAAATCCCAATTGTCAATCGGCGGTGAGACTGAAATTATGCAAATTTATCTCCATGACGATATGAAGTTAATAAAAATATCGATTGTGAAAGTTTCTCATGAAATAAGTTTAAAAATGTGTATTTGATGCTGTGTGTGAAATATTGATTAAAAAAGAATTATTTATTCTATCAAAGAATTTATAATCGTATTTAACATTATTATGAAAACCCATCACAAAAAATTTATCGATTGATGATCAATAGATGGCACCACAGTCGAATTTATAGGGTATTTTAGGCTATCTTTGTGCTAGCAATGTTTTTCATTTTAAAAATCTGGCAACACTACCAATTCGTTCCATATGTTCTCAATAATTTGTGATTTGTATTATTTATTTAGCATTTATAGATAAGAAATCATGATTTAAAAAAATAAAAAACGGGTATTTAATCTCCCTAACTGACAACAGATGACGACACCACATAAAATATTACTAGTTCTAGAAAGTATTTCAGGTCATTTTCTCAGTGTTTCTTAATTATTTTAAATTATTAAGTTCCTTTTATTTTTCTGATACCATATTAATGATAGATATTAGTGTTATTATTTATCTAAATGCATTCCAGTTTCAAAGCTTCTGAAATCCAGAATTTTCTGTAATCTGAAATCGTCATTAATCGTGAAGTTATACTGTTTTTCTGTTAGTATGTCATTTTTTTTTTCAAAATGTTTTTCTTTTGTCACTTTATTAAAATAATGAATACTTTGCGACGATCGGCCATTAGTATCTCACCACCACCACCACCCATAAATATCATATACTACAATTTTAATGCCGTGTAAGCGCCCCCCCCCTGATTATTTTACAATTTTTCGTCGCTTAGGGGGCGGATTAACAGGATTTTATGCTAATCAAGGAATTCCCCAAAATATTGCATTAGAACCAAGTTTTTTTTAAAAAAGGAAAGAATGAAAAAAAAGGCCCATGTCATGGTTTGTACAAATTTGTTTAAATACAAAGTTAAGGACGAAAAAAAAAAAAAATTAATTACCTATAAACTATTGAATTATACTATACATTTTTTAATACATGTTTTTATTTTTGTAAATACAGCTTTTAATCATTGCAATAATGGGGAGTTGGTACATGGCAGTGTAGAAATTTAAGGCTATTACTGACAGTAATTTATAAATAAATAAAGCTTTATAAACTTAGTGTGCAGGGGGGAGAGGAAAGGAAGGCGGCAGATCCAAAGTTTTGGAAATGGGAATTAAGTCGATTATTTAACTATATTGTCAGTGCAAAGTGTAAGGGGTGTTATGGGAGAAAAGCAAAGAATTCTTTTTGGGAGGTGGAGGATGGAGAGTTCTTACTAGGTGATTATTATCTTTACTATTGAGTTACAAATATCAGACAGGGTAGAAAATAACTAAATATTAAATAGCTTCAACATTGTTGAACTTTGTGTTTTGTACAAGTGAGGAAAAGAGAAAATTTCAGGAGGCAGGAAAGAAGAGGAGGAATTCAGATGATATATTATTTATTGTTACAATAAAGAAACAAACTAGTTATTTACCTTTGTAAAATATTTAAAATTGGAGAGAAAAATAAAATAAAAAATGAGAGATTTAAAGACTAAATTTTCTACAGTGTGAAGGGGGGAGGAAGAAGAGAAAAGCAATTTCAGGTGGGGCATTTTAAAAGATTATTTATTGTTATTGTTACAATAAAATAAATCATGAAAATAAAGTTAAAAAAATAAGAAAATATGAAGATTTTTTTAATTTGTGAGCTATAGGGGGAGAGGGGGGGGGGTCAAACAGGAAGAAACAGAAAATTTATGGGGGATTGGTTGTTTGATGACTTAACATGGTCAATTATCTCATGAGGGATATAGGCCTGATGGGTGCAATTGGGTTCGAGCCCAGCCTTTTTTAATCAGAGATAGGAAGTTTGATAGGTAATAAATTATTTATTGTTAATAAAGATATATAAATAGGACAGAAAAAATATAAATTAATGTTTTAAGACTTTAAATTTTTTGTGCTAGGAAAAAATGGAGGGGTATGAAGGGGGAAACAGCAATTTTGAATGGGAAAAAGAGGATTTTGATGGTTAATTATTTATTGTACAAGAAAGCAAAAGATAGAGAAAAAAAAAGACAAATATTTTAAAATTTGTGAGCTGGTGGGAGAGGGGGAGGGGGCAATGGCAGAAGCAGATTTTTAGGGAAATTTTATTAGATGACTGAGTAAAGATTTACAAATACAACAAAAAATAAAAGTAAAGAGTTTTATAAACTTTAAATTGAGTATGCTTCGTAAGAGAGGAAGGTGGTCAAAGGGGAAATGTCCAATTTGAGTGGGGGAGGGATTATATGATTGATTATCTATCTTTACAATAAAATAACAGATAGAGAAGGGATAAAAAAAAGGCTTTTAAAGATTTTAAACTTGTTGAGCTAGGGGAACAAAGAAGGACAAGTATATATACTTTTTTTTGGGGGGGGGGGGAAGGTGCGGAGGTTATGAGATATGTTTTATTTATTTACTTTACTAAGTTTTGCATAGTAGAAAGGAGGGTGGAGGACGCAAAGGCAATTTCAGGAGAAGGGCATTTTAAATGATTATTTATTGTTATTGTTGCAATAAAATAATAAATTCTTAAAATAGTTTTTAAAAAAATAAAGATGTTTGAAGATTTTTAAATTTGCGAACTATGGTCGGGGGAACAAATGGGGAGAAGTAGAAATTTATTAGGTAATTAATTATTTACTGTTTATAAAGATATATAAATAGGACAGAAAAAAAATACAAATGGAAGTTATAAAGACTTTAAATTGTGTATGCTTGGAATAAAAGGGGGAGTCGCAGGGGATGAATGGGAGGAGGATTTTGATGGTTAATTATTTACAGTGAAAGAAAATAACAAATAGTTTTTTTATTTTTTTTTAAACTCACATATTTTAAACTTTGTTGTTGGTGGGAAAAATTTGAGAAGATTTTTTTTTTTTTTTTTTTTTTTTTTTTTTTTTTTTTTTTTTTTGGGGGGGGGGGGGGGGGAGATTATTAGATGACTGATTAAAGATTTATCAGTACGACAAAAAAAAATAAAAGTAGAGTTTTATAAACTTTAAATTTTGTGTGCTTGGTAAGAAAGGGGGTGGTCAGAGGGGAAACGTCGATTTTAAGCCAGGTTGGAATTATATGATTGATTATTTATTGTTGCAATAAAATAACAGATAGAGTAGAAAAGAAAAAAACGATAAAAGGTTTTAAAGAATTTAAACTTGTTAACCTAAGGAAACAAAGAAAGACAAGTAATTTTTTTTTTTTTTTTTTTGGGGGGGGGGGATTATTAGATGACCTTTTATTTATTTACTATATTAAAGATTTACTTATAGGGTAAAAAGATTAGAATTAAAAAGATTTAGAAATTTTAAATTTTGTGTGCTTAGTAGGAAGGGAGGGGGATAAGAGGAATGAATTATATGACAGACTATTTCTTGTTACAACAAAGTAACAGTGGGAGAATGGAATTTATATGATCAATTATATTTATTGCTAGAATAAAGTAACAAATAGAAAAGAAAAAGTTTAAAAATAACTAAAGATTTTAACCTTTGGATAGAGTTTGCGGGTGGAGGCAAAAGGGTGTTAACAAAATTTAGGAAGAGGGCAACTTGAATATTTATTTTTAAATCAGAAAGTCACTGAAACACAGAAAACTTTCACTTCTGATTAAGAAATAATAGGACAGTAAAATTAATTACATTTTTCAGATGTCGCATAAATTTGGCATGTAACAGTGTACAAATTTAAGGCTTTTACTTATAGTTATCTTAAAACTAGCTGTTACCCGTCACTTCGTTCACGTATCATTAAAAGAAGAATAAATGCATTAATTAAGCAAAATATTTCATTCCCGATAATTAGAAACGTAAATAATTAACTAACTCTTTATCACATTCCATAGGAGACAATACAGTATTTCTATGTTATAGAGGCCTTGACATAACTAAGTTTTTAAAAAGTGAAATTTTGTGACAAATAATCACAAAAAGAAAACTGCAACCAATGAAAAAAGGCGGGCCAAATAAAATCGTGGAAATCGGCGAATTATATAAAAACATATGTCAAGTTTACCTGGTAAACCATTTTACTTTTAACGACTTTGTGAAACCTTTTAATAGCAATCCTTCAAAGATAATGGAAATAGTGTATTCTTTTTCATTAAATTAAATTCTTGTGAATAGGGAGCAATTATTGTAGACCTAAATGCAAGGAGCTTAAATTTGCCTCCATGATTTAATCTATAACTGAAAAAAAAAATGTTTATTTCTAAATGAAAATATGTTGACAAACGATTTTTGTTCTCCAGAATAAATTGATTCATGAAGTTTAAATATGTGAAAATACGTTTTTATTTTTCAAAAATTTTACTGTAATCAAAATTCTTTTTCTTTCACCATCTATTCAAATTGAAAATAAATTCTTTTTTTTTTTTTTTTTTCAGCTTTAACGAGAAAAAATATATTAATCTGTTTTATTTTTTATTTTTTATCCACAAAAATGGAATAATTTAGTTGCCATTTTTAGGGAAACTTCGTTAAAATTTACAAAAAATATAAAATAAAATAAATAAATAAATAAAAATAATAATAATATCTTGGATTTTAAATCATTTTTTTAAATTCTGAGAGTTCATGACATCCTCGGATGAATGATAACCGGTGTTAAGTAAATCGCGTTGCGTTCGACAATCTGAAAAGAGTAGTTGCGAAATACAAACAGGCGGTCAGATTTTAATATAATAGATTCGTATTTATTTTTCTTTTTCTAATAACCATGGTGGGGTTTTTGGCAAAAAACTCTCATCTGTATGTAACTGATATTCATGCTTAATAATCGGTATAGATAAAAAACATTTCAATTTTTCGTTTTAAATATGTCATAAAACTAATCTACTTTCTATACTTACTGATCCTTGTATTATTAATGTACGGAAATAATTCCCGCTACTTGTAAAACACATTTGAAAATTCCCGTTTTATTTCAAATATGACGTCACATTTTCCTCAGAGAAATCTCTTTTTAATGCAATAATTCTTGTCAATTTTCTTTTTCTGGCAATCAGGGCGTAATTTTTAGCGGAAAACTCACATTTGTATGTAACTGGTACTCAAGCTAATTATTAATCAGTATCGATAAAAAATATTTCAGTTTTTCACCTTAAATATTACGTCCATTATCTATCTACTTTCATTATACATTGATATTCATGCTCCTTGTATTATTACGACTATTTGAAAATACATGTTTTATTTATGACGTCATATTTGTCCAAGCCGAGGAGGATCCTTTTCATAGTTCCATGGTCCAAGCGAAATCTATTTTTAAGAATATAATTATTGTTCATTTTTCCTTCTAATTATAACGCAGTTTTTTGACAGAAAAATCTTTTTAATGTAACTGATATTCATACTTCATGTATAATAACAAATACTCCATATTTTTGTTTCAAACATCACGAAAATTCATCTTCTTTTGAATTCTTTTTCATTTTTCACGTGAAAATCGTTCAATTGAAAATTAATTGTTGAGGAAAAATTATTTTTCCGTGTTTTTATTTATTGGCAACGATCAAAGCCCTAGCAACGATATAGTAAAATGGTTAAATTTTATGGGAAAATGTCTATTTATTCTCTATGAAAATAACGAAATTTTGAATTAAGAAAAATATTTGAATAAAATGAACAAAAACCAGCCTATGTTCATTTGAGGGTTATAATCAACGTATATGGAAAGATACAGGATCATTAAATGCTCCATTTTGACGCTGGCTTCAGCCTAACATTTGCACACAATCAGATTTATAATATTATTAGGATAACAAATACAGCATTGTCCCCTTAGTGTGCAGAAGGAAAGGAAAAGGAGGGCGGTGGATTCAAAATTTTGGAAATGGGAATTAAGATGATTATTTAACTTTATTGTTACTGGAAAGTGTAAGTGAGGTAATGAGGGAGTAACAAAGATTTTTTTTTTTTTTTGGGGGGGGGGGAGATGGTGGGGAATTCTTACTAGGTGATTACTGCCATTACTATAGAGTTACAAATAGGGTAGAAAAATAAATAATAAATAGCTTCAACTTTTTTTAACTTTGGGTACTTAGTACAAGAGAGGGAAAAATGGAAAGTAGAAAATTTTAAGGGGGCCAGGTAGGAAGAGGCAATAGAATAGCTATTGTTTATGGTTACAATATAAAACAAACTAGTTTTATTAAACTTACCATTACAAAAGATTTACAATTGGGGGGGGGGAGGGGGGCGACCAAATAAAAATGAGAGAATTAAGAACTACGTTTTGCGTAGTAGGAATGAGGGAGGAGAATGGAAAGGCAATTTCGGGTGGGGGCATTTTAAATGGTTTTTTATTGTTATTCTTACAATAAAATAACAAATTCTGAAAATAAAGTTAAAAAAATAAAAGAAGTTTGAAGATTTTTAACTTTGTGTACTATGGGGGGGGGGGGGTCAAATGGGTAGAAGTAGACATTTATTAGATAATTAATTATTTACTGTTAATAAAGATACATAAAATAGGACAGTAAAAAATATAAATGAAAGTTTTAAAGACTTTAAATTTTGTGTGCTAGGAAATAAGGTGGGGAGCTGTGGGAGATGAATGGGAGGATTTTGATGGTTAATTATTTATTGTAAAAGAAAGTAACAAATAGAGAAAATATATATATATATCAAACTTTGTCAGCTGGTGGGATTGATTTTATTAAATTTCTGATTATTTACCTTATTAAAGATTTACAAATAGGACAAAAAATATATAAAAGTAAAGAGTTTCAAAAACTTCAAATTTTATGTGCTTGGTAAGAGAGGGTGGCAAAGGGAAAATGTTAATTTCAAGTGGGGGTTTGGGAAATTATATGATTGATTATATATTGTTACAGTAAAAGATAAGATAGATTGGAAAAAGTTTTTAAAAAATCAAAAGCTTTTTAAGATTTTAAAATTGGTGAACTAGGGGTACGAGTAGATATATATATATATACAGTGCAACATTGTAAATCCGGACTCATTCGGAATTAGCGATTCCGAATTTTAGAAAATTCCGGATAATGGAAGTTGTCTAGTGGCGCCATCTAGTGAACTTCTTAGAAACAAAAAAATCTACTTAATTTCATTTTACACAAATACGAGGGTTGCCTTTTAAGTTTTTACAAAAAGTAGGAAGAAAAATAATTTTTTAGGAACAAACTGTTTTATTGCTTTTCAAAATATTCGCCTTTAAGATTTATACACTTTTCCATCCGTTCAATCCAA
Source organism: Maratus michaelseni (assembly GCA_963931845.1). Classification (NCBI taxonomy): domain Eukaryota; kingdom Metazoa; phylum Arthropoda; class Arachnida; order Araneae; family Salticidae; genus Maratus; species Maratus michaelseni. The sequence continues at coordinate 321,641,604 of OZ007595.1, read as the reverse complement.
TTCTTGAAACAGTTTTTCCACTTTGAAGTTGATATCTCAGAAACAAAGTTTTGGAAGGCATCAACAGCTTCTTGAGGTGATGAAAATCGCTGCACACACATTTTTTGTTTGACATAAGGGAACAAGCAAAAGTCGTTAGGCGACAAATCAAGAGAATATGGGCAATGAGACATTAATTCAATATTTTTATCCTTCAAATAATCAACTGTTTCACGTGCTGTGTGGGAGCTGGCGTTGTCATGATGAAGAATGATGCGGCGTTTTTTGTTGTTTTTCCTGATTTCGTTGATGACTTTTGGCAAACAAATTTCTTTATACCATTTAGCGTTAACAGTTTTTCGATCCTGGTTGCGATATGTCCTGTAAGACCGAAGAAACAAGCAATCATTTTCTTGGAAGTGCTTCGTGAACGAACAACTTTCGTAGGATTCGGTTCATCTGGAAACACCCAAACAGTGGATTGTTTAGTTTCCGGCTCATACGAATATATCCAAGTTTCGTCACCTATAACGATGTTGTACATGGATTTTGCAGTTCCAAATTTGAATTTTTTTAGCATTTCCTTACACCAATTTGGACGAGTCTCTTTTTGAGCTGCTGTCAAATTCTGCGGAATCCATCTGGAACAAATCTTTTTAACAGCTAAATATTCATGTAAAATCGAATGTAGTTGCAGTCTGTGATATGCCAAGGGATGCTTCTATCTCACGGTACGTGACATGCCGATCTTTTTCAATCATCTTGCGCACAGCATCGATGTTGTTTGGAATCACTACCGATTTTGGTCGTCCTTCGCGAGATTCATCACTGACAGACGCACGACCACGACGAAATTCTGCAAACCAATTGTAAACAGTCTTTTCTGATGGTGCTTCATTACCAAAAGTTTCACGAAGCGATACTAAGCATTCTTGTCTAGTGAGGCCTTTCTTAAAATCATAAAAAATCATCCAACGGAAACCTTCACGAGTTATTTCCATTTTTTTCACTCGTTTCTTTAGAACACTCACTGTAAACAAAATACGCAGACGATTTCTAAGATAACACTGATTCTAAGATAAAAAAATGTAAATTTTACGAATATCCTAAAGACAAATTTCAGTAGCGCCTTCTATTGGTCATTTGTAAAAACATAAAAGGCAACCCTCGTACAACTAATATATATAAATTATTTATACGATCGGATTAGCAATTAACTATTAATAAAATTGTTTATTTTCTATTATTAACTATTAATAAAATTTATTCAAAAGGAATTATCAAGGCTTGCTTTTGAACTTTCTATTTTTGGACTTATTTACAAAGTAACTTACATCGGTAAAAGAAAGAAACATGAAATTATTATTCATCTATTAGAAAATCAAATTCTTATTTCTCATTTTCATTATTATTATTTTAGAATGTATATAAAAAGAAAAGCTTTCAGGGAAGAAAAATATCAATGCATTTTTACATCAATATACATGGTTGAAAGTTTCATTAACTTTCGTCAAAAATTGATTGCAGAAATCTATTATAATTATTTTCAATCGGGACCTTTAATAAATATTTTATATTGTAAATATTTTGACAATATATATATATATTTAAATATTTATTTGGACTTTTCATATTACGTCATGAAGCCCAAAAATGTAAACTTAAAAAATAAATAAATAATGAAAATGAAATAAATTACAGCGAAAAAATAAAACAAAAAGAATTCGTTTCGTAATTTAAATAAAAATATTCCACATTTAGAACATAGCTTTCTTTTCTTCTATCATCCCCACTCAGTAGAAGCAGAAAGGGGAAAAAGAAAACTAGATCAAACAGCAGAGTTGTTGATGAGGGAAAAAAAAAAAGCTTTACGAAAACGAATGTTTATTTTTCTGACTCATCGCATGGCTGGAAAAAGAGAAGTAATCATCAGTTGTGTTACGAATTCTATTGCGGATAGATAAAGGAAAATAATGCAAATAATAATAAAAAAGCAAATATGGAAATACGTTAATGAAAATATTTATACAAATAATTTCCCAAATACAGGTTAAGTAAAGAAAAAAAAATAATTAAGCATTATTTAAAATAATCTAATAATGATTTTTGTTTCATTTTGGACTTATTGTCTATTAGCTTTTCACGGATATTAAACACAGTCATGATTCCGTGTTCATTAATGTAATCACGTTGTTCCAGACCCTTAATCACAGTATTTAACATTTCAATCATCTGATTTGTCGGTATTTTTTCTTCAATTTGCTCCTCGTCACTTTCATTTTCGGTGTCGCTAGAGTTTGTGTTTGAATTTAATGCATTGCTCAAAATTTCGTCATCTGTCAATTGATTTACTATTGGAGCATCGTCATCACAATGAAAAATATCTTGCATATCAATTTCTTTCAAATTAATATTCTGCTCTTTTGCATATGCTAATAAATTATAAATTTTTGTTTTTTCTTCTGATAATTTGAACCCGTTGAAATCTTTAGTATTATTATCAAGGATAAATAAAGTCTGAGGAAGAATATTGTGCCAGGCATTTTTCAAAGTATCTTCAGGCAAGTCTTTCCAGGCACTTGCAGCGAACCAAATAGCATCTTTTATCGAAAAATCTTTTACAAATTCGGAAATGTTTTTTCCGTCATTTACGTAATCTAGCATCCGGTTAACAAATTTACTTTTGTACTTGCATTTAAAAGAATGCAATATACCCATATCCATTGGTTGTATTATGGATGTGCAGTTAGGTGGGAGAAATAATACTTCATTATTGCCTTCGCTTAATTTTTCACTGTCAGGATGGGCTGCACATCGATCAATAATCAGCAATATTTTCGCATCTGCAGGCAGATTGGCGGACGAACGATATCTCCGTACTTCTGTCAAAAAGTTATTTTTATACCAGTCTGTAAATAGTTCTTGTGTAATCCACGCTCGCTTGTTCGATTTGTAAATTACAGGAATCGTTTTTGCTCCAGTAAGAGCTCGGGGATGAGCACTTTTCCCGATAACCATTAATTTTAATTTGTGCGTTCCAGAAGCGTTTGCACAAGCCAAAACTGTTAATCGTTGTTTTATATCCTTCACGCCACCGGGATTTTTTTCTTCATTCATAACCAGAGTCTTTCGCGGCACATACCGCCAGAAGAGAGCGGTCTCGTCAGCGTTATATATCTGATCCATTGATAAATTTTCTTTTTCTACTAACTCCATTAAATTAGTTACAAACTGCTCTGCAGCTTCGTAATCTGCACTTACTCTTTCACCACAAATTCTTATTTGTCTAATACCATGACGTTTTTTAAACTTATCTAGCCAACCCGTCGTATAATTGCATGGCGTTGCTAGACATAATTCTGCATGATACTTTTTAGCTTGAGCCATGATCATAGGCCCAGTTAGAGGGACATTTTCTGATCGACATTGTCTAAACCAGTCTATCATGACTTTATCCAAATCCGGATTATTTGCGCCTCTAATAGTTTTTCGTTTGGCCATTTCAAATGGTGAATCACTTTCAGAAAAGAAAGAGAAAATATTTTTCTTTTGCTTTATTAAGTCATATGCTGTTGACTTCCCAATATCATATTCAATGCACAAATTCCGGACTGGAGTTCCTTGGTCGTATTTTTTTAAAAATTCCACCTTCTTTACAATCGATAACGTGCAATGTTTTTTTTTAATGCTATTCGGGGAATCGATGGCTCGCTTACTATTCATTATGTAAGCTTTTTATTTGTCTCACAAATGCTATACTAAACGTCAAATTTGGTAAGAAAGAGCGAAATATACTAATCCAGATACTGAGAAAAATAAAAATGGCGCTAAAACGTTGAATGACAATGAATGGTAGATTCCATTAGCCTATTTTGCCGGGTTGAACATCCTCCAATCGTATATTATTTAACAAAAAAAGTGGAAGAAACAAGTACTATGATTGGTTTCCGTATAAATTGTTTTAACAAAATACTTTTAGCGTGATTTGCATGGTGGCGCCATCTGTTGTTGCTCTGAATAACTAAAATGACAAGATGATTCGAGAGTCCGGATTTTAGATAACTCCGGGTTTTGGAAGTCCGGATTTAAGATGTTGCACTGTATACAGTATAACCTCAATATCTCGAATCTCTGGGGAAGAGAAAAAAATTCGAGATATAGAGGTTTCGAGTTATCAAGGTTTTGACAAAATTAAAATAATCTAAATCTTAGAAATTGTGTTTTGCTGTAAAAAATAAGATTCATTAAAAACTATATGTACAATCTACTAATTAAAAAATTACTATTTTCAACGTTTTAATATAATTTCAAAATTGTGTTATACACATACCTGTTTTGATTAAATACAATATCCAATTCTTCATCAAGAAATACATTTAGATTTTTCTGAAGAAAAAATCTTTAATTGAAGTCTGTCGTCTCACAGAATCTTTTTGCAATTGCACAGTTTTCTGTAACGTAGCAATGGCACCAAACGCTTCTGTTAGAATATTATCGTTTGTTTCGAGAAATCTCCGCAGTAGGTCAACTGCCTTCTCGGCTTCCTGCACAGTAATTTTTCCGTGCTCTTTGGTTGATCGAGTAGTTCTTCAATTTCTTCATCAGAAACTTCTGCATTAATGCTTGAAACAATCTCTTCTTCTGTCATTGTGCCGCACACTTCAAGCTCATTGTCTACATTCAAAAATTCTCCGAATGAAATTTCAGTGTGATATGCCTTTTGTATTGATTCCCAGTGTTCTAGATTCAGTTCTCCCTCTTCAGTTGCTTGCTTAATGGAATCAACTTCCTCTGTTTCACTGGAATTTACATTTTCTAAAAATCCTGCTTTGATGAAACAATTTTTTATCGTTGTTTCTGTAACATTTCTCCATGCATAGTCAGCCATTCGCATTGACTGTAAGATGCTGATTAGGTGTGTTAGAAGGTTTACCTTCACCTATGTTATCCAGGAGTCTTCTCACAATTTGCGCTCGATAACCAACCTTGAAGCTACGGATTATCCCCTGGTTGAGTGGTTGTAATTTTGAAGTCGTGTTTGGTAGCAAAAATTTAACAGTGATATTTTTGGCGGATGCAATGCAGCAAGCGTGTGACTGGATTGCTGTTGCTCCTTTCCAGTGTAGTTTTGTTAGTTGCGGTTTATAAAGCCTTCCATTCTCATCCTTTAAGTCTTTGTATCAACAAAGGGATAAAAGAATGTGAAACGGGCATCTAGATCAAACTGTTTCTGCAGCAGATAAAAGTCAAAAGTAAAAATTAAATTAATTTCTGTGGAAAAAATTTCGATATATCAAGGGTTTCGAAAAATATATTTCGAGATAACTATGGAAAATACGTAAAAATAGTGATAAAAATGCAGGGGAAATTTCTTTTTTCGAGATATCAAGAGTTTCGAGATCTGACTATATATATATATATATATATATATATATTTTTTTTTTTTTTTTTTTTTTTTGGGGGGGGGGGGGCTATTATTGGCTTATTATTAATTTACTTTACTAAAGATTTTGAAATAGGGCTAATAGATTAAAATTAAAAATATTTAGAGACAAAGTTTTCTGTGCTTGGTAGGAAGGAGGGGGCAGGAGAGGAGAAAATTATATTATCAACTATTTACTGTTACAATAAAGTAAGAGAGAGCAGGGAGGTTAATTTAGATAAAGTTTAAACACAATTTACATGATCAATTATATTTATTGTTACAATAAAGTAATAAATAGAAAAGAAAAGTTTTTAAAAAATGGGCTAAGTTTTGGTATTTGCCTGTGGTCAGCCATCTTGTTTTTTTAAATCAAAACATTTTAACTTTTATTATTAAATATAATAAATTAGTCAATAAAATTAAATAACATATTTGTAATAAGTAAATATGGATGAAAATTATTTTGGAAATGAGAAACAAAATAAATATGTTTTGATTTAAAAAACAAGATGGCGGAAGAATGGCAAATACCACAGCTGCTCCAAAAAATTAAAGAACTTCAAAGTTCTTAAACTTTGTGCACAGTTTTGGGGAGGGAGTCGAGGAGGGGGGGAGCAAATGTTGGAAACAAGATTTATGGAGAGGGGAATTTTATTTATTTATTTTTTAATCAGAAATTCACTGAAACAGAAAAATTTCACCCTGATGAAGAAATATCAGGAGAATAAAATTAAGGGCATTTTACAGATTCTGCTTATAAATAAGCAGACTTTTTGTTGTTGAAAATAAATCTAATAAAAAATGTAAAGATTTTCAACGACTGTACAAAAATTGATTTTTTTAAGTTTTGTTGAAAAATTCACCCATGTTTCTGGGGGGTTTCTTTAAGCACAGGGGATGAAGAATGGGTATTTAAAAAAGAAAAAAATATATATAATTTTAAAATACTGATTCAAATGTAGACTTATTTTATCACATTGGTTAATTTAAACTAAAGGAATTTTTCAATGGTAACTGAACAGTTTTTCCAGGTTTTGGCTGAAAATTACAGACTTTGCCTGAGATTTTACAATCAAGATAATTTCTTTGATTTTAAAATTTTCCTGAGTGGACTTGCGATAATTTAAAAGGACCCTAAATTCCTTCAAATATTGCATTACAACCATGGATTAAAGAAACTAATCTATGTCCAGTTTTTCTTGAAACACTTAACAAGCTTGTTTTCTTTCTTTTTTTTGGGGGGGGGGGAGGGGGGGGTTAAAAATGACTATTTTTAAAAACCCAATTGCAACTAATTACCAAACAATAGATAAAAACATTAGTTAATTTGAACTAAAAAATTTAAGAACTTGTTTTTTTAAGTTGTGGTCAGGGTTGTTTGATTTAAATCAGCTTGATTTAAATCGTGATTTAAATCATGATTTAAATCAAATGATTTTTTTTTTTAAAATCTTTGATTTAAATCAGTTTTTTTAACATTCCTATTTACTGGCTGAATAAGGATCAAATTCCTCATTCATGTTAAAATAAAAGTTAAAATCATTCATTTCAGATTAAAAATTACCTTTTAATAACATTAAATAAAACTTTTTTAGATTAAAAACACGATTATATTATGAAAGTAAATGCAACACTGCATTAAAAATATTATCTATCCATAGTACATTCTCCAAAACTACTGATAAATACTTACTAATTTTTAAAGTTTTTTTTCTTAGTCACTTCCATTTTTTGAAAGCAAGATGCTGAAGCTAAAGCTATTTAATATAATAGTATTTTCAGTGGAGAGTCACTGTCTCTAAAGCAAATTATACATAATTCACAAGTTTTTTTTTACATTTACCTGCAAATTACAATATCCCATATGTTGATGTTTATGTATTGATCATATAATGTGATCAATACATGAACTAATTATAACATAAATATTTGGACTGTTTGTCTAACATAGGATTAATTCCAGTTTCATGTTTCTTCTATAATTGAAAATACTTTAATCCCTGTAACTGATCCCTTTCCTCTTTCTTTTCCTAGAATTCATTGCTTATTGCAATGAAAAAAAAATAAGAAATGTTATTGTACTAAGCTAAGCACTAAGCAGTCATTGGTATTGTCAAATAAGCAAGATTGTTTTCTAAAATTGACCATGGCTGAGTAAAGGGAGGGGGCAATAACACTGATAATTGATAGCTTCACACTTCTAACGGAAGACCTAACTTGGCAGTGGACATTATACTAGAGAGAAGTATACGTCCGTGAGAAGAAATAGGTCTTTGCTGAATTTGAAAGAAAATGCACTTTAAATCTGATTTTTTTCATATTTTTCCATTGAAAAGCGATTGACTGATTAAACAAAATTTATTTAGCTTAATGTATAGTCATTTTTATGATAAATACCTGTAATATTAAAGATGCATGTATTTCTTCGCGCAAAAAATTTCTGGCGAGATGTTGGCGCTTGAAACAAATCGACTTATAACCCTACGACCCCTCACTGTTAAGAGTGATTGATGTGTTACAGAAAATCCTCCGGCCATTACAGGAGATCATAGATTTTTTATGTTCAATCAAATGTTTCATTTTTTAAACTATTGAAGATAGGGTAAAAACTTCAATGAATTTGAATTTTTCGGAAAATTTCACCTGAAGTACATACCAAGCATGTTGATAAAATATATAAAATAACAAAAATTTTCTTTTCTGTAAAAAAAAAAAAAAAAAAAAAAGAGGTTTTTTATTACGAGCATATTATTAGATTATAGAGATGGATTAAAATAATTTCTGCAGTGTAATCCAAAATGTGAATATGATTGTATTTATTTTAGAATAGAATAAGTAAAAAAAAGTTTTCCATTCTATTTCTATAGATTTTTTAAAAGTGATATTATAATGTTTGGAATGAATTTGTAACGAGATTTAATTAGATTATTTATAAAATTTACTTTTACTTTAAATATGAGCATATTTGAGTTCTGTTAAGTTGAGATACTTTAATAAGAATTTGGGGTGCATTAAAATCTAAATAAACACTGAACACGATTTTTTTAATTTCGAAAATAAGGACAGAAGAAAGATTTTTATGCATGTTCTGTGTATTTTACAATCAATTTAACGAACCTAATGCATTCCAAAATGATGAGAACCGAAACAACAACCACAACGTTATTTCTAAATATTTTTTTTAATTAAAGCAAGTAGTGTATTTTCAAAAATAAAAAGTTACAGATGCGCGCTCTAAAAATAACAGTACAAGCTCTGAAAAAGGCTCAGTGCCTGGGCTAGCATTTTTTAGCAGATGTTTAGCGCTAAACTCTTCTTAGGAGTAATTAGTTCATAGTTTTCTCGATAAAAACATCACTGATTGTTTACTGTAAAAAATATATATTTTTATATATATTAAAATATATATATTTCCTTCGAAATGAAGAATCGAAAATATTGCTTTTGTAATATCAGTTTTTTTAATGTTGAGAAGAATATTTTAAAGATATTTTTAGAACTTCTCCGGTAATTCAAAACATGAAATGTGATTATGTGAATAATGATATGATGCATAATAATGATTATGTATGCAACAGAAAAGGTATTGCTGCTTAAAATATTTAATTCATTTTTGTTAGCAAATAAATGTATCAAATTAGCAAGTGCTCTAACTTTGCAATCAAAAGACGTTTTCCATTTTTCTAGTAAAGCACAAGACCTTTCAGAAAATACTGTCAAAGTTGGCGTTTTGAACAGAATTCTTAATGTGGCAGCACGATAAAGGATAAAAACTGTTAAAAATACTTTATTAACAGCAAATATTATAGAAAAACCTTACGTAAGTATTACAGAACAGTATTACAGAGAAGTATTACAAAAAATCTCATTAAATACTGCTAATTTATGTCACAATAGATTTGACTTAATTTTTAAAATTGCATTTTTGAACATAAAATAAATGCAGTTTAAAAAGTTATTCTCACTGTTAAGTGGTTTTCAAATGATCTGCTCAACAACGCGAAACTTTCTGACACATTTTCTGGTTCATTTTTAAAGACAAAGGCATGCCTGACGATTCATTTCGATTTGGAATCGAAATGAGTTTCCAGTTTTTGATAAATAAATTTCTTATTGAGTTATGAGCGATTAGTGTCACGTGACGACCGGTTTTTCTCCTTTATCGTGCTGCCACATCAAGAATTCGTTTCAAAACACAAAAGGATCAAGGTCCATAAGCCATGTTTTTGGCCCATGAAATAGACTAAAACTCAGTTTTGTTATACTGACTTAATTATTTCACCCTTTAATGTTAGAAGGTTTATCCTGTACGATTTCAACAATAGTTTTTGCATTTTGTTCGGATTTATATGACTTACACAAGCTCAAAGTTCGTATTATTCTTATTAATCGAATTTTAGTCTTATTTCATAGGCCAAAAACACGGCTTATGGACCCTGATCTTTTGACAGTATTTTATGAAAGATCTTGGTGCCTTACCAGAAAATTGGAAAACGTCTTTTGATTACAGTTTCTTAATAAGAGCACTAGCTAATTTGATACATTTATTTGCGAACAAAAATGAATTAAAAAAATTGTCATAAAGTAACCATTTTGGATTTGATAACAGCCTTATTACAACATTATAAAAATTAAATGCTCCTCAAAATATTTAAATATTCAACTCCCTTCCCCCCCCCACACTTAAAAATGGTGCATAAAATTCTGCTTAAAATAGCATGTATTCATGTTAGGCTGTATATAACCGATTAAGTAGTACATTTAAAGTTTTAAAAGAATTCGAAAAAAAATTCTGCAGAATATATACATGCTAAATCCCAAAAGTGATTTCCTACTCGCCAAATCAATGATAATCCCCCGATATGGTAATCCTACTAAGGTGAAACTGCGTAAAGAGGCTAGCTAGCCTTTCTCTCCACTGCCAAGTAAGATGTGCTCCAACTTTAGTTATAGGATTACCTTGCATTTGGTGCCTTAGAATAGTATAGTGTGAATTTGACTAATGATGAAAAAAAGAAAGCCTTATTTTTTGCTAAAGACAAATGCAGTTCACATTTTATATATGTGATAATGAAATTTCAAGGAAAATCTGATCCTTTTTCTAAATTTTTATTTGATGAAGACATCGTAACAAAGATTTCTCCCTTAGACTGGTGGAAAACACACTTTGATTCAGAAATTTGTGTATCAGATGGTGAGGGGAGTGTAAAGAAAGCCATAGAGCAACTGTTTATAGCAACAGCTACTTCTTCCTCCGTGGAACGGATTTTTTCAACATATGGTTTAGTTCAATCTAAACTTAGAAATAAATTAGGAAATGATAAAGCAGCCAAACTGGTGTTCTTATACAAAACCTTAAATGCATAAATAGTTAATATAATTGCATATATGTAAATAATTACAAAATAAAAACCAGATTTTGTAAAAGATTGAATTGTAATCTAATATTAAACTATTATTTTATATTAATGATTTAAACAATTATCTGTTTATAGATATTCACCAATGTTAAACTGTTTCTATTTAATATTTTGTCATAACTTAAAAATTATAGAATTGTTCTTGCATGATGCATAATAAATATATACCCATATGCATTTAGCATTTTTTGTTGTACTTATTATATGTTGTTATATAAAATCTGTGTTATTTGGAGTAATACACGAAAGAAAATTTTAATAACTTTAAAATTAAATAGAAATTTATATAACACACATATTTATATGTATAACAATTTAATATTAGAATGTTTTAAATTTTAAATGAATCATCTAAATTTGTTTGCAACAATTTTAAATTTAAGTTATTTTTAATTCTTATCTAGAAATTGTAATGAAATTAATAGAAATATGTAAATCTATACAGGAAATATAAATAAATATGTGCAGAGTACACAAATAATATTATACTAAATAAATATTTAAAAAAATCCGATTTAAATCAAAAAAATCTGATTTAAATCAAAAAAATCAGATTTTTTTTATTTTTTTAAAAAAATTGCGATTTTTAACAACCCTGGTTGTGGTATTGCTCGATAATTATGGATTGGTTTTCATTCCCTTACTTACAAATACTACTTCATTTCTTTGGTAATAGATAAGAAAACACCAGAAAATTCTAAAATTCTCACACTATCAGTACATACGAATCTACATGCAATGCTGTGAAATAAGGAATGGTGACTTGTGACTGGCTTTTAGGCGATCTATCGGGAACAGCTTTGGGATTAGCCTGCTGTCTGCCAATCTTGTTTTTATTTTGGTACTTTTTGGTTAAGCTTAAGTATAAAAAAATTTTAAAGTAGACAATAAACAGAAAAAAGGAAAGCAAAGCAATTAAAATCATGAATATTTTATAAAACATTTATTAAATTATTCATGATTTTAACTGCTTTGCTTTCCTTTATTTTTGGATTTTTAATATCTACTTTAAATTTTTTTTTATAATTGAGCTTAAAGTGGCTATAAATGACAACTCGGCGACACGAAGCATAAAAAACTGAAAGTTAGCATCGAGAAAACGGTAAATACTTAATGATTCTGAGATTCAAATATTAAAGTAAAGCAAATAAACATCATTTGAAAAGAAAAAATGGGAAGGGGGGCAACATACAGATTTATCAGACAAATTTAAAACAGCAAAATATTTTTTAAAAACACAGATTTTATGGGAAAAAAAATTCTTACCTAGATTAATTTATTTAAATGATTTTGTTAGTAAATTTTAGGAGGTCTATAAAAAGGTTTTTTTTTTCTTTTATTTAAATAAGATTATTTAATCCTTTTTTGTCAAGGGGACTCCCACTGATCCCCCCAGTAATCATATCGCATAAAGCAAGAACTAAAGCAACAAAAATATAACTTCAAAACATATAAATATTAAAAAAACAAATAATTTTTTTAATATTTTCAGAAGTTAGGTAATGTTATCGCATAGCCAAAACCTAGCTTCAAAAATAAGAAGATTTCACTTACCTAGAAACATAACTGTTGCTGTTGGCAGGAGTTTGGGGGAGGGGGAGGGGATATAAAAAGGTGTTTATTTGTTGTCAAGGGGGGGATCTGCCCTCCTGAACCCACCATTTTTTTCTTCTTTTAACAATAAATCCACTTTTTTGGAATTTGGCAAAGTAAGAATTAAACTCACCTGCTTTGTGCGGATATTCTGAAAACCATGCAAATTTAAACCACAAGGATTAAAAAAAAGGAAAAATGCATCATTTGAAGCATAAAATAGTAAATTAATGACCAAATTACGTTTTAAAAAATTTACATTTTATGAAAAATAAAAGAAAAGCAATGATCTTACTTACCTAGAAAAATTTTTGAATGATTTTTTTAATAAGTTTTAGGGGTCTATAAAAAGGTTTTTTTTTTTTTTTTTTTTTTTTTTAATAAGATCTACTTATATCTTTTTTGTCAGGTGGGCTCAACCCCCCTGAACCTTCTGGTAATCACATTTCTTGAAACAAGAATATTTTCAAAATAACAATAAAAATGGTCAAAAGACAAAAAAAATTAAAACACATCAACTTAATACAAAAGAATCGTGTAAAATGTAACTAAATTGCTAAATTCAACATAACTCAAATACCTAAAACTAGCATTAAACCAATCTCTAACCCTACATTCACAAAACATATACATAAAATTCATGGAAACAAAACAAGAAAAACTTATGAAAAATATATCTAGTTTCAAAAATAACAAATCTATCTCTAAATTCAAAAATTTAACACATTTCTAATAAATAAATCAGAAAAATAGAATCTAGAAAAAACAACAACGTGGAGTCATAAAATCAAGATAGGAAAAAATGATGTTACAGAGCAAGCTGCAAACAGGAAAGTGACCATATATCCAAGCTTGTAAGGATAAGACGAAAATTCTAGTGCTGCCAAAAAGTCAGGGTTGCAATTGCCAAACATCAGAAACAAAACTTGCCAAAAAAATAAAACCAAAATTCGTCAGGTGAAAGCCAAACAAAACAGCTGATCGATTGCAGGCTAATCCTAAAACCTAGCCGATCTATCTGCGGACAAAGAATTGTAATGTTTATTCAAAATAGAAACATTGGCTGACAACACAGAAATGACAAATTACATAAAACATGGTGACATTCTTTTAAATTAATATTTTTAGTTTATTAACTATTACTTCTACCTTATTTCTACTATTATACTTCCATTTAAAATAAGGGTATAATATTTTTTAGCTTTTTATGATAAGTATATTTAAAAGAATTCGAATTATAGAAAATGTATCTTTCTGAATTAAATAAGTATTTTTGCTTAATGATAGCTTGAACTTTTTTCTCGGTTTCAATGAGTTTGAACTAATGTTGACTGTATATCTTTCTGATAAGGCTATGAAACATCAAATATTAATAAAACATTCAAAATTTATACAAGTTGACATTTTTCTAACTGAGGAAAAATTCGTCCAGGCAAGGAGTTGCAATCCCAGGATCTTTGGCTAAATCTGACAATGCTCTACCAACTAAGCTAGCCTGGATTAAAGTGTGAAAAAACCCATAAAAAAATTAAAAAATCAATTGAATTTTTCAAATTTAAATAAATTTTTTAGGCATTAGCACAACAGTTGTGGATTTTCAAAATAATTTGTCTGTGTACTTTACCTGTTCTTGTAAAAATCTTGCTAAATTTCTGTGTAATACTTTAAAAAATATGGAACAGCTGTCGCAGATTCACCGTGGTTGGTGCAACTTTTGTTTTGCACCAGTTTGGTGAGAAAACTCCTTTTTGATGTATCTTTTAAGCTAAAACAGCATATTAGTTTGGTTTTATAATGAAACAGTTTATTTTATTATAAAAAGCACTTTTTTTTTTTATAAACACACACAAATTATTTTATTATAAAACACATACAAATTATTTTATTATAAAACACACATACATTTTATTATAAAAGAAACACAATGATTAATTTTTTATAAAACACACACAATGATTTATTTCTTATAAAACACACACAATGATTTATTAGAAAATACACAATATTTAATTGAATATAAAACTCACAAAATCTGCTTTGCTGGGTTGCCATACAAAGAAATATTTCGGCAAAATCGCCGGGTTGGCCAGGAATAAAATTACCATTTTGGCACCATGCTCATAGTCACATTTCCCAATGTGAATCTAAATTTAATTGTAAATAACAGAAATAAATCAAAACACCCAAAATTCCAGCAATGGACACCCCACAAAAAGTAATAGATAATTGATAATTATGATTGTATTTAAAACTAGAATTTAAAGAAAACATATTAATGAAATAAAAAAAGCTGAATTTTTATTGGTTATTTTTTTATAAACGAAAAATGTTGAAGGTGGCCCATTACTGGAAGGCGGTCAATTACTGGCACATCTACCCTATTTGAAAAAGTACTGGCATACTTACCAAATAGAATAATATTCACAAGATAATACACCTTAGTGTTCTTCTATTACATGGCAAGCACAAGGCCCACAGGAAAAATGAATCAATAAACTATTTGAACCTAACTAGTCCTAAATGTGAACTCTTTGAAAAGTAAAGCCACACCCTTGAATGTAGTAGTATGTAGAAAATGTTCATGGCCACAGGGTTTCAACATTCGATTTCGATTACAAAGTTCGATTAAAAATCCTTTATCGATGCTTTTGCAAAAGTTGAAATTCAAGATAATTTTTACAATTTCACAGGTCAAGAAATGGTACTCGTTCAAAAAACTTTCAACTTCTCTCATTCAAGTCCATTTGTGTTAGTTTGTTAATAGACGCTTTCAGTCGTGACGTCAATCATGACGTTTTGCTTGGTTACTGACTCCAAACAAACGGTTGCTATGTGGTATTTTCTATTTTGTTTGTATATTATAGCTATATCTTATAGCTATATTTCGCAGTTGGGTGTTTTAATACTTTATATGCTGTGGTAACATTTTCTACGATTTATATTTAATAAGAAATAAAACATAGCAACCGTTTGTTTGGAGTCAGTAACCAAGCAAAACGTCATGACTGACGTCACGCTGAAAGCGTCTATTGAGAACATACATCTGACTTGTGTACTTGACATCAAGCAAGGGTACAGCGCCTAGAATACATAGTGTGGAAACCGGCTACAAAATAGTACTAAAAAATTGTATCCAATAGATGTACAACGTTGCTGAAAGTTTTAGGATGCGTTCGCAGCGCCATCTGCTAGCTCTTGACATTGTATTAGAATGTTTCGGCTGGTGGTAAGTATTTTAAATACTTAAATTATATATCCTTTTCTCCTCTGACTTAGTGATTTTTATAAGCTTTTTTAAAATTATGAAAACATAGCTAAAAAACGTGATACGCATTTTTTTGTCTATGGTTGCAACATTATCGTAGGAGCACCGTTGCACATTTATAGGCTACAACTTTTTAGCACTTTTTAAAGCATTACACCATTTGCCGGTTTCCACACTATAGTTTCAGGCCTGACTTTTGAAATGCTTATAAAAAAAGTAAATGATGGGAAGTAAATTATGTGAATGGCTTGTGTTTTCATATAGCTTTTTAATGGACAGTAGTCTTTCTTTTGCTTCGAGGCTATGAAAAACCAGCTTGGGAAAAAACTTTTAAATCAAAACATATTTGTTTTGTTTCTCATTTCCAAAATAATTTTCATCCATATTTACTTATTATAAACACGTTATATATTTTTATTGACTAATTTATTTATATATTATATTTAGTAAAAAAATTTAAAAAATATTGATTTAAAGAAACAAGATGGCTGACCGTGGGCGAATGTCAAAGCTTGGCATTTTTGGGAAGGAAAGATGTCACCACATGAATTCTATGAGATAGGATTGTAAATAATGATGAACACTGCTGTACTGCCTTTTATTACGCCATTTTTCAGAAACCTATAATCTCTTAAAATATTGGGTATATTGCATCGAGTGTTTGGGTCAACAATGATTTAGTGTAAATTATTCATAGCCTTTATCTTGCAAAAAAATGTATAAATCTATAACCCTGAAACAATTTTATTGTTTGGCACTGTTGTTGTTTTATTGATTTGGCATTTTTTTGCAATAAAATATCTTACCAAGGGCAAAGTTGAAATAAAGGGGCTTTAGGATACATTTTGGCATGGTGTTGGTATAACAGAGAAGTACCCTAATATTATTACAATGAATTATTTTTGTCTTATTTGTGTCCTATTTGCATTATGGCAGAAACAATAAATACTTAAACGGAAATATATTAAATTTACTTTACATGTATGAATGCTTTATTAGTCAAAAAAGTGACAAAATTTAGAAGTGAGTGAAAAATGAATATTTTCTTTTTTGCTGTTGTTGAATTGACCCAAAGGGCCCGGTTTTGCAGCTTTCCATTTCTATATAGCTGTCACAATCCACTACGCTTGATCCATAATCCTGACTCCTAATTTTGAACCAATTCCAGATGAGAGAACGCTTATATAGAACTTGGAGCCACGTACAGATTTAACATGCACCAGCTCCCATTAACGTACACGGTCCCACAGCAGAGGCAGACGAGAGAGGATTCTAAAACTGCACTTTTCTTTTTAAAAATCTAACTCGAAAATAATGTTAGATACAGACTTTTTTCGTTAGCCTCACAAGTCGCAATGGTTCCCGTTGATTGGTAGAAAATAAATCAAACAAGCAGAAGTGGATGGTGTCAGTTACTTAGATACATTTGTTAAAGATTTATTCTCTAGTTACTAACACAAATGGGGTCTCCGTGGTGCATAATTTCCGTCTCCACCGCCGATCGACGATTGGGATTTTTACGCTTTCTGATTATTTGTAAAAGCAAACGCTTCTTAAGTCATTTCCTGTACTTTGGAGGATTATGAAGATATAATATAAGAAATTAACATATATTATTAGATTATATAGAAATATTAGATTATATAGAGATTAGATTATATAGAAATTAATTAGATTATATTAATATAATATTTATTATATTACAGTTATAAATTAATTAGATTATATTAGTATAATATTTATTATATTACAGTTATAAATTAATTAGATTATATAGAAATTAACAGATATTATATAAGAAACCAAGTTCAACCGGAAATGACTTAAGAAGCGTTCAGTTTAACAACTAATCAGAAAGAATGATAATCGCAATCGTCTATCGGCGGTGGACAGGGAAATTATGCCTCCGTGGCCGAGTGGTTAAGGCACCATTCCGCTCATGGTAATAGAATACCTCAGGTAGGGGAACGCCGTATTAAGAAGCCTGGTCAGTCAGAAAAAATCCCGTGTTTATCTCAGAAGAAGCTGTAGTGCTTACCCCCTGGAACCTGTCAGATGGGCGTTTACTGATAATTACCGTGACCCTTACCGCTGTCAGTTGACAAAATTTATTGCTTGGAAGGGAAAGAACTCCTGAGTTTTAGGGACACTTTTGACACTGTTGATATTTTTTTTCTTTTTCAGCTTTTAGGAAAAAGGACACCAAATAACTAAACTATCAGCCGGAATTTTTCATCTCGGTTCTCGGAGGTGTTGTAAATCATTATTAAAGAATAATTTCATTCTTTTTCGTTGTAAATCTGCCCTTTTTTTTATACATAGTATTGCTAACTGTGGAATTTGTAATAACTAATGTAAAGCAAAACACTCAGTCGAAATAAATCTAGCTTTCAGCCAAATAATAAGCTTAAAACTGTTTCAAGAATTAAAAAAAAAAAAAAAAAGCCTGAATTTGACAAAAAACAAACAAAAAAAGGATCAGAAATTGATAGGGTCTCTTTTAGGAGGCCTTGACACAATTGTATACTATTTTTTTTACTAGTATGCTTTTCTTTAATTTACATTTTACACATTTATTCACTGTAACAAGAGTTTGTGTTGTGTTTGCCTTACTTGTGTTAAATTTATCTGAGAAAGGTTTTAATCTCCAAATAGAAAAATTTTCAAAAGAATTCATGATTGCTGCTGGATTTTGTTATGAAATTAAATTAAAAGTAAAAAATGCAGTAAAGCTAAGGTGATTTCACTTTATTATCAGTAAAATATTTTAGAGCCCATTTTTAAAGAAGAAATTCCAGCTTTATATGAAAAAGACATTAAAAATTAATGATAATTATTAATTATAATGTTTATGAAGCTCAATTACTGAGCTTCATATGAACAAAGTCTCCCAACCGTCAACTTCCATAAATCAACTGCCGCATATTTAGTAAAGAAAGAATCCAAATGGAAATAAATTGTGTATTAATTGAAGAAATGCATGTAAAATCCCCTGCCCCCCCCCCCCCCCATGAATGGCTTTCTTCTGCATTTGGATTGTTTAAATGAATTCACGAACATTTAAAAGAATTTGGACAAGAGGTATCGGGAAAAATTGACATGACTGTATATTTGAAAAATATAACTATAATTATATAAAAAAAAAAATTGATATTTTGTATTTCATATAGTTGCTATTCATCTAATATATAAGACATGAACGTTTTATTTTTCATCTTTATACGAATCTCAATATAAATTCGATTTTTTAACTGAAACTCAAAGTAGCGTCACTGTGTAAAAAAAAAAAAGGAGAATGAAATCAAAAATACATATCTTCATTACTGACATCAAGATCATCTAAAGCTAATTAAATTTTACGACATGCCTTAACTAAATGTACATGTATGTTATATAAAAAAAAAATCCCTGACGGCTCGGCCTACAAGCACAGGTAGATTTCGAAGACGCAGACTGTGGGGCACCTGTTTATTTGGAATTGCAGAAGAAAGACCTATTTGCCATGATGTGGCAGTTGGGACCACCCACTTCAAAATATACCTCTGCTTGTAGGCGGAGCAAGCAGGGATTTTTTTGTTTTTAATTTTTTTTTTACCGTAAGAGTTGGTTCTATAAAAAACTTGTCAGCTTAAAAATTGTAGATTATATTAAGAAGATTTATAATAAATTTAAGCGGATTTGATATGTTGGGAATTGTCGAAGTTATGAATTTTTTTCTTCTGAAACCGCTATTCCCCCCCCCCCCACCTCCTTGGGGGTATTTTTAATGAAATCAAAAATCTGTCATACATAAATTTTTGGCTCTTTTCCTAGAAGTAATAATACCTTTAAACGGATTCGATATGTATAAAAATTAAGAAGTTGTGGATTTTTTCTGTTTTCACGTCTGCTTGAAGGCGGAGTCAGCAGAGATTTTTTTGTTTTTAATTTTGTTTTGCCGTAAGAGTTGGTCCTATAAAAAAACTTGTCAATATAAAAATTGTAGATAATTTTAAAGAGATTTACAACAAATTCAAGCGGATTTGATATCGTGGGAATTGACGAAGTTATGAATTTTTTTCTTCTAAAACCCCCTTCCCCACCCCGTCAGGGCCATTTTTAATGATATCAAAAATCTGTCATTAAAAAGTTTTGGCCCTTTTTCTAGAAGTAATATTAACTTTAAACGGATTCAATACGTATCATAATTAAGAAATTATGGGGTTTTTTTTGTGTTTTCACAAAAGCCCCTCTATTTGCCCCCCCCCCCCCCTGGTTCGATTTTGCCAATTAACGAACTTGACCGAGATTTTATGCCCCTTGATTTTATGTATGAGTTTGGAAGAGATTTGTGCAGAATTGTTGTAGTTATCGTGTCCATAAAAAGTGACATAGATAGATAGATAGATAGATAAAGTTTTGAACTGGGGTTGTTTTGGATTCTGGGAGTCATGATCGGCGTAGATCTGCAAAAATTTTTCAAAAATTCCAACTTAGGGGAGAATGTAATAGGTAGTATTTCTTACGAAATCGACCTAAAAACTAAGCTCAGGTAAATCTATAGTAATAAATATAGATGTCTGTCTGTCTGTGTGTATATGCTTCTATTCTATGCAATTTTCTTCTTTGCGTTTCGAGGCGAATTTTCCACGTTAGTAAAAGGAATCCGATTACAATCTTCGAACAATATAGTAAATTTTGACCTTCATTCCCTTCAATTTGAATTTTTTGCGAAAATTTTATGCAATTTAATTTTTTTTTCGTAATTCGGAGCGATTTTTTTTACGTTAGATTTTTGTAAAAGGATTTACTTTTGGCCCCTTTTAGCCCTATATACCTAGTAAATTTTGTTCTCTGTTATTTTTGAATTTTTTCGAATTTTTATGCAATTTTTCGCATTTTGTAGCAATTTTTTGACTTTTTTTTCTGAATCGGAAAGAACTTTCCATTAATTTTTGCTTCTGAAGTGATTAAATTCAAGTAGGAAAAATGTCAGTTAGGTTACTAAAGCAACGAGAACGACGGTGAAATTTAAATGTAATAAAAATAATCACAATAATAAAAGGTTTGCTTAATTAGAGGCCAGGACTCGTAGCATGCACGAGTGTAAAATATGCACAGCAGAAAACAAGGGGGGCCTCTAGCTACAGGTTCGTTTGGGAAAAAACGATTACGCTAGTCATGAATAAAATACAATAAAAATATTGCTGTATATACTAAATAATACAGAACAATATTTAAATATATGAATGAAAAATAGAAATGAAAAACAAAACAAAAATATGTTAAAATAAATGAAACAATTAAAATATAAAACAAATCCTGGGAATTTATAAAAAAGCGAAAAAAATAATTAAAAAAAATAATGCATTCACATGTACTTATATGTACGCTATGATTAGCATGCATTTACTGCATCCAACTAATTATTTCCCCTGCATTAGATTTATAAGTACACACATTTTATGCAATTGAAAAATCTATTAAATAATAATAGAGCTTGCACTTCTAAGGTACTTTTCAAATTAAATATTTTGCTGTCTCCATCGGAAAAAAAAAAAAAAAAAAGTGTTGAAGAATTCAAGAGAGCAGCCATTTATAAATAAATAAGACATGGTACAATTTATACATTGCATGCAATTAAAATCAATAAAGAATTTATAATACATATTGTACTTTGCGATTTCATTTCAAATTAAATATTTAAGAGTTTTCTTTGAAAGAGTGAAAGAAGAAAAAAAAAAGGGGGTGTAAATGAGTAAAGTAACCTTCAATTTATGCAATTAACCATTTCTGCAATCAATTTTTAAAAAAATATAAGATATGATACAATTTGATTATAAAGATAATAATAATAAATAAGACATGGGAAACTGAAATGGAGTGATGCAACGTATACATAAACTTTATAAAATTATAAACTTCATTTTTATAAAAGTAAAGAAATAATTATTAACTATTTTTATAAATTTAAAGAAAAAATTATAAACTTTGCAAAATTGTATAAAATAATAAATTTTAGTTTAATTCATTTTATAAGCCAAATCAGTTTAGTTTAATACCAATTTACATACTGATAATTTGCAGATATATCCTTTTATGAAACTGTAAATAACCTAATATTGCCTCACATTAAAAAAGTTAAACAAAATTTTTAAAAGTTAGTGGGAAGAAATATCACTATTTTGAAGCACTATAAAGAAAAAAAAGTAGATTTGAAAAATATTTTTCTGTAATTTATAAAAATAAGATAAATTTCTAAAGATGTCATTAAAAATTATAAATATTACTATTGTTTTCCCAAAAAATTACCGCCCAGACATGGCCCCGCGGGTCGAGTTCGCACAATGCAATATTGTAATTTTAATATTATTATTCCTTTCTTTTCCTCAGTTTATGATTTTCATTTGTTTCCAATATACCTGAAATGACTTCTCCAAGTTTTCTCAAGAAAATGCAATGAGATCAAAATAAAGATCCCCTTCGAAAGAAATCTTATCTGGAGGTTGAACCGTTCACAGTGGGGGGTAGATTGCCGGGGTGAGATTTATTACGGCTGTGGGGGAAAGAAGTGAGACATGTAAAATAAGAATCACAGATTTTTCTTAATAAAATATCTGCTTTAATTACGAACCGAATTAAAATATTTTTATATCTATGAATAGCTAAGAAACAATGTGTAGGCTTTATTATTTTTTAAATTTCGGAAGTAAGAAATAGCACTATGTATAAGCTGATTTACAGATGGCTAAGCGGATTCTTTCAACATATGCTGTCTTTTAAACGCTAAAACAAATATTTAAATTTATCTGAGAGAAAAATGAAATTTGTGACTACGCGATGATTCGTCTGAAGTATCACTCACAAAAAACAAAATTCGAAAAACTTAATTATTTGATGAGATATTTGGGAGAAACCGAGAAACTTTAATGCCATTGGGGAAGGGGAATACAGAATCTGAGTGATCTGCCACCTTAAGTTTTTGACTCCGAAATGAAGTTTGGTAATGCGCGAAATCTCGTGTACTGGCCGGAGCGCCATCTATTGTCAATAATCGAAGTTCATCAAATCGAAAACTTTTTTTTTTCCCTTGAGGTGCATTTAAAAAGAAATTCTGTTATGTTTTCTTACGAGTTTTTTAATTAACAGAGCAGAAAACGAACTATTTTAAGAGTTTGTAAAATATTTTTATATTAAATTTTACAAACTGTAAATAATATATATATTTTTTTCCACTGTATTATTAAAAAGGAACAAAAAATATTCATTCTTATTCAAAACAAGCCTGGAACTCTGATATATCTTTTTTTTTCTTTTAAATTTTATTGTACTTTGATATCCGGGATTTATCACGTAATTCTCGTAAATATTTTATAGAATAACTTTTTTTTTAAATTAAAACAAATGATGCGATGATTTTATATGCTTTTGTTTATTTTTTAAAATAAATAAAATATGAAAACCAGGACTATTCAGTTTAAGAATTCGTTAAATATTCATAATAAATTTTACAAACTGTAAATAACTGAAAATTATTATATATATATATATATATTTCTATTTCCCAGCTGTATTATTTAAAATGAGCAAAATATATCAATTCCTATTCAAAACAAGTATTGGAATAAGGTAAATTTTATTAGCATTAATTTTATTGTACTCAAACTATTTAACGAGAGTCAGACTGTGCTAGATTTAAAAAATATATATGCCTACTGCAAATGTAAAATAAATTTGAAACTTGTAGCAATTGGGTCATTGCACGCTAATTGGGCCCTCGCCCCCTCCCCCAAATTTAGCATGTAATTTTCAGTTAGAGCTGATATTTTATACTATTAGAATAGGATAATAATAAATATATTTATCTAAATATTTATTTACATACTCCCATCTATACTTTGAGACATTGAAAATGCTCAAATTTTTGTGACAATAAAGGAAAGGGGACCCTGGAAAAGAGAAATAGTGTTTCGTATATTACTGGATTATTGTAATTTTATTCTTATATTAAATGTAATATAAATACAAATACAACTAGCTTTTTCTGTAAATTAATACACATGTATAATATGAATCATTTTCTACATTTAAGACTTGTTGTCAATAACTTCCTATTTGAAATATACTTTTTTTTTTTTAAATTAAAACATAACTTGATTGTCTATGTATTTATTGCATATGATCAAGATATTTTGATAAATTAAAAAAACTTTTGTGCCTATGTGTGTATATTTAAATAAAGATTACACAAGAAAAATTATATATCTTTATTTAAGAAACAAACATTTATTTAACAAAGACAAATAGAAAAAAAAAAAAAAGAAAAGAAAAGTGCCCAGTTAAACTGATGCTATTAAGCTCACGGGCTATTCACACTAATTGTATATTATACTCTTATTTCAAAGAATAATACCCCTCGAAAAATAAAGAGATCGACAATAAATCAAGAGGGGGATTGGCCCGCCGTTTCCCCCCTTTATACTTAACCAATGAACCGCCAAAACTAATCAGGGAAGCGTCTTGGTCTTACCACAATGAATCTGTATACAAAATTTGAAGCAAATTGGGTAATTCTGCATGAAAAACCCATTTATCTAAATTAAGGGGGGAATTAGCCCCCCCCCGTTCCCCCTTTATACTTAACCAATGAACCCCCAAAACTAATCAGGGAAGCGCCTTATAACAATGAACCTATAAATGAAATGTTAATCATATCGGATAATTTGGCATGATAAACATATTTATCTAAATTAAGGGGGGATTACCCTCCATCCCCCCCCTTTATACGTAACCAATGAACTCCCAAAACTAATCAGGGAAGCGCCTTATCCCAATTTACTTATAAACGAAATTTTAATCAAATCGGATAATTCTGCATGAAAAACTCATTTATATAAATTAAGGGAGGGATTAATCCCCCCTTTATACTTAACCAATGAACCCCCCAAAACTAATCAGGGAAGCGCCTTATAACAATGAATCTGTAAACAAATTTTTAATCAAATCGGATAATTTGGCATGAAAAACACATTTATCTAAATTAAGGGGGGGGATTAGCCCCCGTTCTCCCCCTTTATACGTATCCAATGAACCCTCAAAATTAATGAGGGAAGCGCCTTATCCCAATTTACTTATAAACAAAATTTTAATCAAATCGGATAATTCTGCATGAAAAATCCATTTATATAAATTAAGGGGGGATTAGTCCCCCGTTCCCCCCCCCCTTTATAATTAACCAATGAACCCCCAAAACTAATCAGAGAATATAAACCTATAACCAAAATGTGAAGCAAAACGGATATTTCTATCAAGAGTTATCGCGTTACGTACATAATACGTGCATACAGAACCGGCGGGCACATTAGTGAGCTAAAAATATAATTTCAAGAATTACTCGGCTATAAACATTTCAAAATCACAACATTCATCTTAGATTTAAAAAAAAAAAAAAAAAAAAAAAAAAAACCTATATATATATATATATATATATATGTATAATTCCAAAAAGACGCACAAAGGCCATTTTATTAAGTTAATTTATTTGTTGCCCCCCCCCTTTTTTTTTCTCCGGAAAGGGTGGATTCATTTTTTGAATTGGTGAAAAAATAATTTTTAACTCTGTGTTTCCTATCTGAACTAAATTTTTGGCATTTTTTACAGTATATAAAAAAAATCTATTTATATCATACAGGGATGCACAGAAGAATTCAGATATTTTTCTGACTGTAGATCGTAATTGATGAAATTAGGGTTCAAATATGCTATGCATTTTACAAATTGTTTACTTAGACATAATTTTTTTACCTTTGTAAAAAGGGAAGTTTTATTACAGTATTCTGAACGTGTTGGGAAAAGTTTCATAATCTTTTTGTTTGACAATTTTTCTTATACCCAGTTCTTTATTCCGTCTTT
The DNA here is from genome assembly GCA_963931845.1 of Maratus michaelseni. Lineage (NCBI taxonomy): Eukaryota > Metazoa > Arthropoda > Arachnida > Araneae > Salticidae > Maratus > Maratus michaelseni. The sequence continues at coordinate 321,616,031 of OZ007595.1, read as the reverse complement.
CGACTTTCCTATAGCCTGTGTGACATCCATATACAAAACAGTTCTGAGCCATATTAAAATATAATGCAAAATTAATATTTTATAAAAGAAATAATAATGCACTCCTATAGCAAACAATGTTAATTTGACACGGGTGAAGATCGCAGCGCCGCATGCGGCCACTTCGGCGTTAGGCTCAAGTTTGCAAGGAAGATGCCATAGGGGAAAATTCTCCTAATCTATTTATATCTCCCTGATTCCGCTAATCGCTTGAGAGCGTAGGAGTCAGGTCGGCGGGTTGTACAACCGCCAGCTCCATTGCACACACTTTGTGGTGCTGTCGGATGTAACCAGGGCTACACTACATACCAGGCTTGCTCATTCATTATGATGACGTCACAAAAGGTGGCTGACTAGGAGAAAAGACATACAGCGATTGGCACAAAACGATGGGCGCGTTGCTTTGGACCAATCGCTGGTCACGGTCAGCCACCATTTGTGACGTTTTGAGAGTGAATGAGCAAGCCCGGTATCTAGTGTTGCCTTGATGTAACTCTCTCTGGTGTTTTAAATTTCCTTGTGGCTATCTCGTCCCTGTATATTGACGATGACTTATAAGCGGGCACTTGATGTCAAGGGGTCTCTCAATAGAGTGTAATCTCGTACAACCCCTTCTGTAATCAGTGTAATCGTACTGTAATCAATTCTTAATCATGTCATCACATATAATCGGTGGTAATCGAAGAAATCTTAATGTAATCACATGTAATCAATTGTAATCTATATAATCTTTGTATAATCAAGTGTAATCTGGAATTTAAAATCTAGTTTGTACCACTACGCGTTTCTCACGAGTCGCCACTATTAAGACGGAATTTGGAAACACAGAATTTTTCAAGGGAGAGTGTTTTGGTTGTATTAGCTCACAGGCTATCAAAGCCTGAGAGCTAATGTGCCCGCCCGTTCTGTATGTATGTATGTATGTATGTACGTAACGCGATAACTCGTAATAGAATTATCAGTTTTGCTTCAAATTTTGTTTACAGGTTCATTCTAATAAGGCGCTTCCCTGATTAGTTTTGGGAGTTCATTGGTTAAGTATAAAGGGGGGACTAACTCCCCCTTAATTTAGATAAATGGGTTTTTCATGCAGAAGTATCCGTTTTTCTTCAAATTTTGTATATAGATTCATTGTGATAAGGTGCTTCCCTGATTATTTTTGGGAGTTCATTAGTTAAGTATAAAGGGGGGAAACAGAGGGCTAACCCCCTTAATTTAGATATTTGGGTTTTTCATGCAGAATTATCCGATTTTCTTCAAATTTCGTATATAGGTTCATTGTGATAAGGTGCTTCCCTGATTATTTTTGGGAGTTCATTCGTTAAGTATAAAGGGGGGAAACAGGGGGCTAACCCCCTTAAAGGGGGTAATGGGGTGCTAATCCTTCCCCTTAATTTAGATAAATGGGTTTTTCAAGTTCATTGTAATAAGACACTTCCGTGATTAGTTTTGGATGTTCATTGGTTAATTATAAGGGGGGGGGTGGATGATTTCCCTTAATATATTGTCGACTTCTTTATTTTTCGATGGGCATTATTCTTTGAAATAAGAGTGTAACATACAATTAGTGTGAATAGTCTGTGAGCTCAATGCCCTCAGTTTAACTGGGCAGGTTTCCTTTTTTATTACTTGTTTTTTTAGTGGTTTCTGCTTCGTTAGAGATTGTAAGTGCAATACACGCTGAATTTTTCTTTTCTGCATCATCCATTCTGATTGTTGAAGAGGAGATTCATCCAGTTACGTTAACTTGCATCCCCCCCCCCCACTATCGAAAATTTAAATTTCAAAGATACCAGGAAAAGGGCGGCGCCAAGATTTGACCGACGGGGGGGGCATGGTCTCATCGATAGGGGAGGCCAAATTGGTTATATATATATATATATATGTGTGTGTGTGTGTGTGTGGATTAGAGTCCTGCTCGGGTCGTATTATATACGAAAATTATAATTGAACCCGACTCAAACCCCACAAAAGCATTTTCATCGACCTCAGCCTGAAATGATAAAAAAATAATGCATATTTTAATATAATTATGGAAAAGTAGTCTACAATTATATCTCTAGTTTAAATTTTAATTTTTAAATATAAAAATAAGCATACATACATTCATTATTATTCAAATAAATAATTATTCCTTTGAAAAGATATTTTAAACTTTTTTTAAGAAATTTGGTCAGCCACAATCCCAACCGTAAGTGTAATTAAAGTCAACCCACTTCACAATGAAAAAAATTAGCCCCGGGTCGGTTTGAGTAGGTAAAATAGGGTCACCCGACTCGGTGTAGGACTTTAATATGGATGGATGGATGTACGTGTATATATATATATATATATATATATATGTCGTAGGCTAATTGGGGAATTTGGAGAATCATCTCTCTTTTCCCAATCAGCCTGTTATTTTTCAGGCCGATTGCAAAGAGCCTAGACAAAGTTAGGCTAATTGGAATATGGTCATTTATTTCACAATCAGCCTGATGATTTTTAGGCTTATTGCAAAGAGCCTAGATAGAGTTAGGTTTATTGAAAAATGTCCATGCCTATTTAGAAAATGACCAGTTCTTTGTCAATATATAGTGTTGTACACAACTCGAACCTGGAAATTCGATTCGAAGTTGGCCGGAACCCGACAGAAAAATTTTATCGAACCCAAACCCGATCCTTGAAGGACAAAATAAATTCTTTCGAGTCGCAACCCGACCCGAACCAGAAAACTGAAGTTAACCAGAAACCCGAGCAGAACCCGACAAAAAAATCCATCGAACCGTAACCCGATCCGAAACCGACAAAATAAATTTCTTCATATCGCAACCCGACCCGAAACCTAAAAATTCGAAGTTAACCAGTAACCCAACCCGAACAAGATATAATAATTCCATCGAAGCGTAACCCGATCTGAACTCGAAAAAATAAATTCCTTCGTGTCGCAACCCGACCCAAACCTAAAAATCGAAGTTAACCCGAAACCTGACCCGAACCTAAAAATCGAAGTTAATCCGAAACCCGACCCGAAACAGGAAAAAATTTACATCGAACCGTAACCCGATCCGAACATGACAAAATAATTTCCGTCGTCATGCAACCCGACCAGAGCCTGAAAATTGAAGTTAACTCGAAATCCGACTATAACCCGAGAAAAAAAATCCATCGATTCGCAACCCCATCCGAACCCGACAGAATAAATCCGTCGCAACGCAACCCGATCTGAAGCTGAAATTTCAAGTTAACCCGAAATCCAACCTGAACCTGAAAATTTAACTTAACCCGAAACCCGACGCAATCCCGACAAAAAATTACCATCGCCCTGAAATTTACCCGAAACAGACAATAAAATCCATTGAACAGTAACCCGATTCGAACCCGACAAAATAAATTCTTCGTCTCGCAACCCGATCCGAACCTGAAAATTGAAGTTAACCTGAAAGCCGATCCGAACCAGAAAAATAAAAATCCATCCATACGTAACCCGATCAGAACTCGACAAAATAATTTTCGTCGTCACGCAACCCGATCTGAATCAAAAAATTGAAGTTAACCCGAAACCCGACCCGAACCTGACAAAAAAAAGTTCATCGAACCGTAACCCGATTCGAATCCGATAAAATACATTCCTTCGTGTCACAATCCGATCCAAACCAGAAAATTTAAGTTAACCCGAAACCCGACCCCAACCAGACAAAGAAATACAACGAACCGTAGCCCAATCCGAACCCAAAAAATAAATTCCTTCGTCTCGTAACCCGACTCGAACCTGAAAATTGAAGTTAACCCGAAACCCGACCGAACCCGAAAATTTATGCTAACCCGAAACACGACCCAAATATGAAAATTTAAGTAAGCCCGAAACCCGACCGAACCCGAAAAAATTAATCCATCGGACCGTAACCCAATCCGAACCCGACAAAATAAATTCCTTCATCTTGCAACCCGACCCAAACCTGAAAATTGAAATTAACCCAAAAGCCGACCCGAACCTGAAAATTGAAATTAACCCAAAAGCCGACCCTAACCAAACAAATACAAATCGATCGATACGTAATCCGATCCGAACCCGACAAAATAATTTTAGTCATCACGGTACCCGATCAGAACCAGAAAATTGAAGTTAATCCGAAGCCCGACCGGAACCAGACAAAAAAATCCATCGATCCTTATCCCGATCCGAACCTGACAAAATAATTTTCGTCGTCATGCAACCCGACCCGAACCCGACAAAAAAATCTATCGAACCGTAACCCAATCCGAACCCGAAAAAATAAATCCCTTCGTCTCGCAACCCGAGATGAACCAGAAAATTTAAGTTAACCCCAAAACCGATTCGAACCTGAAAATTTAATTTAACGCGAAACCTAAAAACAGAAAATTATTTTGTCAGGTTCCGATCAGATTACGTATCGATGGATCTTTATTTATTTGGTTCGGTTCGGCCTTCGGGTTAACTTCAATTTTCTGGTTCGTGTAGGTTTGCGAGATGAAGGAATTTATTTTGTCGGGTTGTGATCGGGTTACAGTCCGATGGATTAATTTTGTTGGGTTCGGGTCGGGTTTCGGCTAACTTATATTTTCAGAACTTATATATTCAGAATATTTGGGTCAGGTTTCGGGTTAGCATAAATTTTCAAGTTTGGTCGGGTTTCGGGTTAGCTTCAATTTTCAGGTTCGAGTCGGGTTGCGAGACGAAGGAATTTATTTTTAGGGTTCGGATTGGGCTACGGTTCGTTGTACTTCTTTGTCTGGCTCGGGTCAGGTTGCGAGACGAAGAATTTATTTTGTCGGGTTTGGATCGGGCTACTGTTCAATGGATTTTTTTATCTCGTTCAGGTCGGTTTAGCGCCAACCTAACCCACAAGTCGTTTGTTTTAAAAACACTAACCTCGAGTCATTTTTTAAAAACTAACCACCACCCGATTGTCGAGTGGTGGGCGTAAAATTGGTTACCCGACTCAACTCTACTCCGAAATCAAAATATTTTCCAATGCAGAAGTTAAATTTTAACGAAAATTTTTTTTATCTACCCGAAATTCGAAATACTTCTACTTTAATCCGACCCGGGAAAAAAAAAGATCTATAGTTTAATACAATTATGAAAAAATAATCTACAATCATTTTTCTAATATCAATTCTACCTTTTATGTAGAGAAATAAACATGTAAAAAGACTTTCTTATTTAAATATTTATTTTTTCATTTGAAACAACAACGTTAGGGTTTTATTGCAGAATCAGACTAACCTGAACACAACGCAAAAGTATCAAAACTCAACCCGAAACAATTACAGTCAACCCGACCCGAATCCAACAGTAACCACAACAAAAAAAAATCCCTGAGAGCTCGGCCTACAGGCACAGGTAGATTTCGAAGACGCAAACCGTGGGGCGCCTGTTTTTTGGAAATTGCAGAAGAAATGACCTTCTTGAAATGATGCGGCAGTTGGAACCGCTCACTTCGAAACCTAACATGTTTGCAGGCGGAGCCGGCAGGGATTTATTTATTTATTTATTTATTTATTTATTTTATTGTTTTTTTATTATTATTTTTTTTTTACCGTAAGAGTTGGTCTTATAAAAACTTGTCTATAAAAGTTGTAGATAATATTAAGAAGATTTATAATAAATTTAAGCGGATTTGATATCTTGGGAATTGACGAAGTTATGAATTTTTTTCTTCTGAAACCCCTATTCCCCCCCCCCCCTCCTTGGGGGCATTTTTAATGAAATCAAAAATCTGTCATACATACATTTTCGGCCCTTCTTCTAGAAGTAATAATAACTTTAAACGGATTCGATACGTATCATAATTAAGAAATTATGGGATTTTTTCTGTTTTCCTGTCTGCTTGTAGGCGGGGCCAGCAGGGATTTTTTTGTTTTCAATTTTTTTTGCCGTAAGAGTTGGTTCTATAAAAAAAACTTGTCAATATAAAAGTTGTAGATAATTTTAAGTAGATTTACAATAAATTTAAGCGGATTTGATATCTTGGGAATTGACAGAGTTATGAATTTTTTTCTTCTAAAACACCCCTTACCCCCCCCCCTTGGGGTCATTTTTAATGATATCAAAAATCTGTCATACATGCATTTTCGGCCCTTCTCCTAGAAGTAATAATAACTTTAAACGGATTCGATACGTATCATAATTAAGAAATTATGGGTTTTTTTCTGTTTTCACAAAAAGCCCCCCATTTCCCCTTCCCCCTTGGTTCGATTTTGCCCATTAACGAACGTGACCGAGATTTTATACCCCTTGATTTTATGTATCATTTTGGAAAATATTTGTGCAGAATTATTGCAGTTATCGTGTCCATAAAAAAGTGACATAGATAGATAGATAGATTGATAGATAGATAAAGTTTTGAACTGGGGGTGGTTTTGGGTTCTGAGAGTCATGATCGGCGTAGATCTGCAAAAATTTTTCAAAAATTCCAACTTAGGGGAGAATGTAATGGGTAGTATTTCTTACGAAATCTACCTAAAATTAGCTCCAACCCGAATCGCGTGTCTGGTCGGGTTCAGGTACAATCGGTTTACCCGACCCGATACGGGATTCTAATCTGAAACAATATTCTGGACAGTTTTTTGAAAAAACAGGTTAACCCAAGCCAGACACGCAAGAATCAAACTCAACCCGAAACTGAAACAATTGTAGTCAACCCGGCTTACAAAGAAATAAGTCAGCACTTACATGACCCACGAGTTGAGTTTTTTATAAGCTAGCCCCAGGTAATTTTTTAAACAACTAACCTGCCCCGACTCGGGTCGGGTCGGGTCATGGGCAGTTCCCTAACCCGATGCAGGATTCTACTAGTAGGTCAAAATATTTTCCCCGACGACAGTTGAATTTGGATCCCGGATCCCCGTATAGCACCGCCCTCGACCTCGAATACGATAAACCTCGAACCGAACAAACCTCTGAATCGGGTCTCCGCTGCCTTCGGCGCCGTATACCATTTTTAGGTAGATTTCGTAAGAAATACTACCTATTACATTTTCACCTAAATTGGAATTTTTGTAAAATTTTTGCAGATCTACACCAATCATGACTTTCAGAACCCAAAACCACCCCCAGTTCAAAACTTTACCTATCTATCTATCTATCTATGTCACTTTTTTATGGACACGATAACTGCAATAATTCTGCACAAATCTCTTCGAAACTGATACATAAAATCAAGGGGCATAAAATCTCGGTCAAGTTCGTTAATGAGCAAGATCGAACCAAGGGGGGGGGAATAGGGGGGGGGGGCTTTTTGTAAAAACAGAAAAAAATCCATAATTTCTTAATTATGATACGTATCGAATCCGTTTAAAGTTATTATTACTTCTAGGAGAAGGGCCGAAAATGTATGACAGATTTTTGATATAATTAAAAATGGCCCAAAGGGGGTGTTTTAGAAGAAAAAAATTCATACCTTCGTCAATTCACAAGATATCAAATCCGCTTAGATTTATTATAAATCCTCTTAATATTATCTAAAACTTTTATATTGACAAGTTTTTTATAAGACCAACACTTATAGAAAAAAAAATTAAAAACAAAAAAAATCCCTGACGGCTCCGCCTGCAAACAAGTTATTTTTCGAAGTAGGTGGTTGCAACTCCCGCATCTCTTCGAAACTGACACATAAAATCAAGGGGCATAAAATCTCGGCCAAGTTCATTAATGAGCAAGATCGAACCAAGGGGGGAAATAGGGGGGGGGGGGCTTTTTGTAAAAACAGAAAAAAATCCATAATTTCTTAATTATGATACGTATCGAATCCGTTTAAAGTTATTATTACTTCTAGGAGAAGGGCCGAAAATGTATGACAGATGTTTGATATAATTAAAAATGGCCCAAAGGGGGTGTTTTAGAAGAAAAAAATTCATACCTTCGTCAATTCACAAGATATCAAATCTGCTTAGATTTATTATAAATCCTCTTAATATTATCTAAAACTTTTATATTGACAAGTTTTTTATAAGACCAACACTTATAGAAAAAAAAATTAAAAACAAAAAAAATCCCTGACGGCTCCGCCTGCAAACAAGTTATTTTTCGAAGTAGGTGGTTGCAACTCCCGCATCTCTTCGAAACTGACACATAAAATCAAGGGGCATAAAATCTCGGCCAAGTTCGTTAATGAGCAAGATCGAACCAAGGGGGGGAATAGGGGGGGGGGGGCTTTTTGTAAAAACAGAAAAAAATCCATAATTTCTTAATTATGATACGTATCGAATCCGTTTAAAGTTATTATTACTTCTAGGAGAAGGGCCGAAAATGTATGACAGATTTTTGATATAATTAAAAATGGCCCAAAGGGGGTGTTTTAGAAGAAAAAAATTCATACCTTCGTCAATTCACAAGATATCAAATCCGCTTAGATTTATTATAAATCCTCTTAATATTATCTAAAACTTTTATATTGACAAGTTTTTTATAAGACCAACACTTATAGAAAAAAAAAATTAAAAACAAAAAAAATCCCTGACGGCTCCGCCTGCAAACAAGTTATTTTTCGAAGTAGGTGGTTGCAACTCCCGCATCTCTTCGAAACTGACACATAAAATCAAGGGGCATAAAATCTCGGCCAAGTTCGTTAAGGGCAAAATCGAACCAGGTTGACCAGGTGGGGGATGGGGGTGGAGGCTATATATGAAACTAGAAAAAACCCATAATTTCTTAATTATGATCGTATCGAATCCGTTTGAAGTTATTATTTCTAGGAGAAGGGCCGATAATTTATGTATGACAGATTTTTGATAGCATTAAAAATGGCCCCAAGGGGGGGGGGGGGGGGGGAAGGAGGTGTTTTAGAAGAAAAAAATTCATACCTTCGTATATTCACAAGATATCAAATCCGCTTAAATTTATTTTAAATCCTCTTAATACTATCTAAAACTTTTATATTGACAAGTTTTTTATAGGACCAACTCTTATAGCAAAAAATAAAAACACAAAAAAAAATCCCTGCCGGCTCCGCCTGCAAACAAGTTAGGTTTCGAAGTAGGCGGTTCCAACTGCCGCATCATGGCAAAAAGGTCATTTCTTCCGCAATTCCCAACAAACAGGCGCCCCATGGTCTGCGTCTTCGAAATCTACCTGTGCCTGTAGGCCGAGCCGTCTGGGATTTTTTTTAAAATTGTATCGCGCTACCACACAAACTAATAGAAAAAATAACGACTGCTGAAGTTTCGCAACTTATAGCACGCTACTTCCGACCCCTGGTTACACCCAACTAGAGCCCTGATCGTGTAACCCGACCCGACCCGACTCGGGTTGAAATCCAAAAGTCAAAATATTTTCCCCGACGAGAATTAAATTTTGACTCCGACGGGGGGGCCATGTATGCCCTGGTGGTGGGGCATATGTCCACCCGGACCCCTCTTGCGCCGCCCTTGACCAGGTATTAGCTCTCAATTAGCTCTAATTTGCTCTCTAATATTAGAATTTGCTCTGGTTATGGTACCGCGATATTCCAATTAGAATGGTGGGGGCATACCCGTAATCAGATGGGGGGCAGGGTGGGCTGAGCCCCCTAGTTTCCCTTATAGCCCCTCCCGTAACCATTTCACAATTTATATTTTATTTTTTTTTAACTATCTTGTATATTTCAACTACATCTGCAAATATATATATATATATTTGAAAGAAAAATATTTAGATCTTTCAACTGTCTTAAATCGAAAAAAATTTCTATTCAAAAGCATATTAGTTTTGTTATATTTTCTTGTGGTATAACTGTCGAAATGCAAGTTAAATAGGAACATTTCCTTCTCCTGAAAATAGGGTCCAGATCACCCCAATTATACCAGTTACTTACCACATGTTTTGGTACATGACTAATTTTTTAAATCTTGTTAGTGACGTTTTAAAAGCGATGATCTCAGCAGGGTGAACGGCAATAGACATGTGTTTGTCATGCTGATCATTAATTCGTGAAGCGCTACCCACTGGTTTGCATCTTGAAAACTGAAAACATGTGTTTAATAGATAGCAAAGCTAACAGTGAAATATCGCTCGTAAACGAGAATGTTTGTAGAAAGAAATTACGAAGAAGTAAGATTGTCAATTTTTATACAAATGGAATTTTAAAAAAATGATTGAACGCTATTTGTTTCAAGTCTTGGGTGTCGGGTTGGCATCGGCAAAGTGATTTTAAGAAATCGGAGAATGCGCGTGTTCCTGTTTGATATTTGAGCTGTTATCTTTTTCTTTTTTTTTTTTTTTTTCTATTCTAAACTTAGAAAAACATTTTTTTTTTTTAAATGTCTTATAACGTTTAAACATTAAGCGAAAAAGTATGATTGGGGTAAAGTTTATTACAAGGCTTCTGACAAAATCTCTTCATTTAAACAATCGATATTGTATTTAAATCTGTTTTCAAATTTAAATCAGTCATTTTCTGACAAATTTGCGTTATTAATAAAGGTATCAAATTTACAGTTATGGTTATTCGCAGGCTCAAAGAATTGAACTGCGTTTTACATTTTGTAAAGCTGTTTTGAAATCTAAACCAGCCACTTTCTGACATATTCGCGAAAAATATTTATTTATAAAAGTATAAAATTTGTCGGTAATCAGGCGGTAAGGAATCGAATAGTCCTTTACGTTTTACTATAACAGTAAACAGTCTATGAGAAATTAGCTGTAACTGAAGATGTACGGAATTTATAGGAAAACGAAGAACGCTATTCGATTCTTAGGCGCATTAATGTGAGAACCTGAATTTGTGGGTAGGAAACCTGAGTTCGGAAAGAAAGTTATTTCTTGAATATGTCAAGAAAATTCGTGCTGTTGAGTAAGAGAAAAATATTTGTTGAGACTCTTACAAACGAAGAGAACGCGAATAATAGTCGCCAACATTTAATTCTGTTCTTAAATCCAAAGGGTCTGCTTTCAGACACATTTTTTAATTCCTTTTTGTTTAGAAACGCATGAAATAGCCAGGTGTTGTCATTCAGAAAGTTTGTAATCGAAACACGTTTTCCATTTTTTAGTAAAAAAGACAGAAGATCTTTCAGAAAATACTGTCAAAGTCGGTATTTTGAACCAAATTGCCAATGCTTCAGCGACAGAAAGGAGAAAAGCGTGTCATAACATGACAAAAATCGCTTATATTCGATAAGTAATTTATTGATAAAAAAAATATGGAAAACTCATTTCAATTCCAAATTGCTTCCATAGTCAGGTCTCTCAATTTTATGCCTTTGCATTTAAAAATGGAGTCAATAAAATTGTGCCAGAAAATTTCGAGTTGTTCAGCAGATCATTTGAGAAACCACCTTAATGGAAAATGAATGAAAGGGTTATTTCGAAAAAGGGTGGTGCTCGCATTATAGACAATTATGAAAGGTGCTCATTTTTCTAAATCAGGTTGGACCATCGAATTTCATGAAACACATGTAAAGCGAACACATATAAAGCATTCTCAAACATATTCTTTTTTTTCTTTAAGTATTTGTTATTTGCTAACTGAAATCTACGTCTTTCTCTGATAAAAGTATTGAGGAATATGGATATTAGATTTATAATAATAATAAAAAAATAATGAAATCCAGGCATATTTTTAAAATATGTAATTAAAGTATATATTTATAAAGACCCACCCGGCATTACCCGGGCCCATCTAAAAATAACACAAAACGCGAAAAAAAATCTTAAAATCATGAAATATTTAAAATCGCTGCACGAATTCTGAATAAATGTTACTGAAAAAAGAACAAAATTTACTATATTGGGCTAAAAGGTAAAACTGGGGGGAAATCGCAGCAAATCGCGAAAAGACTCCAAAAGTCGCATCAAAAATCGCAAAGGACAAAATTTACTACATTGAGAAAAATTTAAAACAAGAGATATTTTTTTTTTAAATGTCACAAAAACGCCGCAAAATGTGTTAAAACTCCAAAAATTGCGAAAAATTAAAACATTGCTGTACGGATTCAGAATAAACTTTATTGGAAAGGGGACATAATTACTATATTACGTCAAAAAATTGATTACAATCGGGTTTCATTTACTAGTGGCGAAAAATTACCATAGATTCAGATAAAAAAAATAAAAACGGAAAAAATTAAAAAATATTAAAAATAGCAGAGGACAAAATTTAGTACAGTGAGCTAAAACACTGTAGCCGAAAATCTCTCACGAATGTTAAAAAATCGGCGCGAAACGCGAAAAAACGCTAAAACTCGCATTGAAAATAGAGGAAACCAAATGTGCAAATTAGGCTAAATGTTTTAGACCGAATTCTTCTTACGAATGTAAAAAAACTGCCACGGAACGCAAAATATTGCTAAAAATGGCATTGAAAATTGTAAAAATTTCAAAAACCGCTGAGCAGAAAATGTACTATATTATAGAGTTAAAAGTTTGAAACCAAAAAAAGTTTGCATTTTCAAATTGATTATTTTACCACTAAATCTCATTATTTCTAAATCAAAATTTTATAGAAACAACAGTTAAAAGGTTAGTTTAAGATATTAAAATTTTAGAGTATTAGTGCAAAAATCAGTTTACGGCAGAAGTTTAAATAAAGATGAGTATACGCAATGGAGCCGTAAGTGAGTTCGAGAAAAAATATTTTTTGAAAGGATTAATATTGGTATTTCTCTTAACTAAATATGTCGTTTATAAGTAAACGTATACTTAAAAAACGGGTGTTTTTTTTTTTTTTTTTTTTCTTTTGTATTTTGTGTTTCGAAACCGATGCAAATTTTTAAAATATGCAGAAAAACTAAAGCCGCAGATGTGACTTTTCGGAAAATATTTTTTTTTTTTTGAAAAGGTTAATATTAATATTTTTCATACGGATTACACCGTTCGAAAGAAAAATAAATATATATATATTCATATATATTCATATATATATATATATATTCATATTTTGATCCGAAGTGCGGAAACAGATGTTTAAACATTGCAGAAAAATGCAAAAGCACCCGAAACGCATCGTCTAAACAATAATTTTTTTGAAAGCGTTGATATTCATAGTTTTTAAAACGGATTATCGTGCCGTAGAGAAGAAGGTACCTGCTTTAAGCGGGTTTTTTTCTCTTATTTCGAACGGTCGACTGGATGCGGAAAGTGAAAGATGAGAGACGCGAAAAACGGCGAATTTGAAAAAAAAGAATTTGATTTAAAGGGTTAATATTAATATGCTTTAAACGTATTGCACCGTTATATAGATAACAGTACGATGATATGGCGTATATTTTTTGCTTTTTCGTATCTCCATTTGACAAGAGCAGCAAAAGACTGAAAAAAAGTACGGTTAATCGTTTACTTCCCTGCTTTGAAAACTGTGCAACGGGATTTCGGCCACCTCACTGTGACTTTTTGAGCCATTTTACGATGTTTATCAAAGTTATTAGTTAATATATATCAATTAATCAACAAAAAATGAGAAATCTTAGCCGCAGGTGCATTAGGACCTGCTTTGGACTATCCTCACCCAAGTTTTCAGACCTCTACGTGTAATAGATTTTACTGTAGCCATCACGGACACACAAACATCTTTTTTTTTATTAATATAAATTATTTCTGAATGGATTTAATTAACTGAGTTCAAAAGGAAGCACTATGATATAATAAATTATAAAGTACAATCTACATCAGCGTTCAATGCATTTTTTTTCTTCATTCTACTTTTGTTAAGTAATCAATTGTTTAAAACTTGTTTTAACACCAATTAATAATTTTTTACTTATTATATCAATCGTAAATGTAATCAGAAATATTCTTACATACTACATTTTCCAAAATAGGCTCAGTAATGTCAAAATAGTAATAGGCTTTGAAAATTGGAAAATTCACGCTAACCAGTGTAAAATGCATAACTTTTTCTTTATTACAATTTCAATTAAATTATTTTTTCTATGAGGTGTCGGATGTAATTTATGTTTTACATTATACACAGTAAAAATCTGCTAAGACAAACTCCAAAGGAATGGGTAACGTTTTTGTTTTAGATAGGTTTTAGTATTAGCAGTTATACCGCTACTAATTTGTTTGGTATTAATTTACTCGGAATCACATTTTTTTTTTCGTTTAAGAATTTTATTATAAAAAATTATGCTATAGACAGCTTACGTTATAAACGATTCCTTTATAGACAGTTCTTTTTCGCAAGTTTTACTGCATTTAGCTTGCGAGAGATATAGATTGTTAAAAGATCTCAGCTCACAAAAAATATTTCCGAGCCCCCCCCCCCCCTGACATTTTTTGCTGGTTACGGCCCTGGGGGGGGGGGCTAAGTTAACGCTAGCCCCCACTCTTCCGAATATCGAAATTTCAAATATGCCAAAATTTAGCTCTCAATTAGCTCTATTTTTTTGCTCTCTACTATTAGAATTTGCTCTGCATTCGGTATCGAGATATTTCAATTACAAGAAGGGGGGGGATCCCCCCCCCCACATTCAAATATCGAAGTTTCAAATATGCCAAAATGTAGCTCACAATTAGCTCTAATTAGCTCTCTAATATTAGAATTTACTCTGGATATGGTACCGCGATATTCCAATTAGAATGGTGGGCGGGGGAGGGGGAGGGGGCTAAGTTAACGCTAGCCCCCTCCCACTTCCGAATATCAAAATTTCAAGTATGCCAAAATTTAGAGCCTGTCTGGACTGCAGGCCATTCACGCACCTAGAACATCTAACCCACTCGTACTAAAAATTAAATTAAAACTCAAAAGTCTCTTGTACAGAACACATCTCGGCCACGTCTCAGCGCACAAAGGCACTTTTGGCAACGAGTACGCGGACGAACTCGCAAAACAAGCCACTAAGTATACATCCATTGATCACCACCTCCCAGTGCCCCAGTCGTTCATCAAGAGTGTCCTGAAATCCAGGATCATCTCGGAATGGCAGGAGTACTGGGAACTCACTGATAAGGGCAGGCACACGTTTGATCTAATCCCCAAAGTCTCACTTAACATATATCACCTCACACCATACACAGGCCCGTAGCTAGGTGGGGGCCAGGTCGGGCAAAGCACGACCTGCAAAACATTTTGCCCGACCTAGCGTGAAACTTTACATCCCGATTTAAACAACATTAAATTTCTATTATTTTTTTTAATAAATTTTTGTTTAATCTAGTGTGAGACTGGACATTCCGATCACTTTATCAGCCACTATTTCACTTTAAATTTCCAATTTTTTCCATCTTCTTGCCAGATCTAAGCAAAGAGCCCCCCCCCCCCCCCCCTCCTCCCAATTTCGTTTTTAAAATGGAAACAAATCCAGAAAAAATTTCATCTATAAACCTTCTTTTTTCTCTCTTTTTTTTAACAGACAACAGACCTGTCCGGTATTGTCACGTAGGACATTCCCCTCTTTGTTGCTTTGTAGAAATTACACCGTACCGCAGGATATTCCTGCCCGTACCGACCCAGCAACAATTCTGTATTGACTGATATCCATAAAGCTTACTTTCTTTGTAGAATTGTCACCATGTGGGTTGAAACCATTGACTAGAGTCAGTGGTTGAAACCAGAGGCTTCTGAATCTGAAAATAAAGCGAAACAGCCTAAAATAATGTTTTTGAATTTGTTGTACATGACAAAAGTTTGCAGCTTCTTTCATGGAACTTGTTCCAATTCCATGAAACGGATTGTTATGTTTACTTGTTTGCTTTGGGAAGAGGGGACTAATGTCTTTCATTCTTCTGATCTTTCGTTACATATTATTGAATGATAAAAATTTGTGAAACTTTTGTAACAATAAAAAAATTATAGGAGGAGTTTTTCAGCGTACAGAAGAAATGGGATTGCAATGAAAATATCATCTTTAACCAATAGAATATAAAATGTGTTTTAATTAAATGATATAAATTTAATTTATAAATAAGAAATTTACAGAATTATCTGTGAATTGTTTTTAATATACATGTCTTAAGTTATATATATATATTTTTTTTTTCCCACGGGTTTTACAAGTAGTGGTTAGTAGATGAAAGTATTACCGCGTTACACGTTTGTATGTATTTCACTTTAAATAACTTTCATGTAAATAACATAAATAACTTTTCATCTTAAAGTACAAAATCTTCAAGATACGAAATAATATCAATCAATAATAAATCAAGGAACAAAAAGAAAAATGTAACGATATGATATTGTTAAGTTGTTAAGTATACTTAGATTTTATAAAATGTTTTATTTCGCGTAAAATATATTCTTTAAAGGAATTTATTTGCAGATATCGAAATAATATGATAAAAGTAGCTTAAAAAAGTTCATACCTTTGCTTACGGCTTGAAAATATTTATAATAATGAACAAGATAACAAATTAAATCCATCATAGACGCCGACTACAAGGCCGTAGAAATTCTCTGGAAATTTTCACAGGGCTATCACCTCCCCCCCCTCCTCTGGAAATAAAAATTAATAGAAGGTCTGTCCCTTTATCTGTTCAATCTACTCTTCCATGACCCCCCCCCACCCCCGAAATTTTTAAAAGTTGGCTCCTCTGAAATAAACCAATCATTATTTCAAATTTAAAGAATAAAATACGATTTTATAAATCCAAATTAGTTATCTTCTGACAAATTCACAAAGTCATTCACTATTCTTAAATTCAAAAATTTTTCAGGTCCTCTTATTCGAAACAGAGAAATTAAATAGTGTTTTCCATTTTTTTGTAAAAGCAAATCAGTTTTCAGAAAATGACCGTCAAAGTTAAAGATATAAACCAATTTTCTGGACATGACAGTCTGATAAAGTTCATAAGAGAGAAATCGATTAGAACTCAAAATTTAACGTATGTATAGAAAAGTGAAAAACGTTATTCGATTCTAAATCACTTTAGTAGTTAAAACTTGTAAATTTCATGCTTTTATGTATAAAAATGACAGTGCGAATATAGCAAAAAAGTTCCGTGTTGTTCAGCCGGAAAAAATTGTATATATATATATATATACACACCACAATTAATATACATATATATATATATATATATATATATATATATATATATTTTTTTTTTTTTTTTTTTTTTTTTTTTTTTTTGGAACCTCATGGAGGATATCTGAAATGGTATTTAATTACGGGTGAATGTGACCTTAATGTCATAACAGTCTTAAGCATAAACAATATGTATAGCTCTTTTCAAAAAATATACGGCGATTGAAGAAATAGCGATGCTTTATAGGAAATGGACAGTGAAATAAATAAATTAAAAAATATTTTATATTTGCACAGACTCTTCGACACTAAACATTCTGCATAAATAGTGTTTATTATTTTTTTTAATGTATCACGGAACAAACAAACAAGTTGGAAATGTACGTTAAACGTGACGAATGAGGTGCGACCGTACTATAACTAGTTTTACAATGTAAAAAAATCATCTTTATTATTTCCGTGAAATGAATTATACCGTCTGTTACGAGCGAAATGAGCATGCCTTTTTTTATTATTATTAGTGATGCCACATTTACAGATGCGAATTTTTTTTCGACACCTGACAGCGCTGTAAAATTCAACATGAGATATTGCTTTACCAATGATTACCTTCATGGTTTAATATTTCTATGACTCATGATGAACGAATCTCTTGTGTTTATTTACTTTAATGGATTGAGATATTAACCTAATTTCTACTGAAGTTATCTCAGAATCTATACATTTTTGAATGTAACTCATCTCTCAAGCAAACCTTTTTTTTGAATGATCTTTCTAAAAATGTAACTTTTATGCAATTTTATTCGAAGAAATAATGTTGAGTAAAAATGACCGCTTGGCATATGAAAAAAGAAGTAGTTAGCAGGTTAGCCCGTATTTGTTTTCCTCAGTCACGTGACTTGCGCTTTTATTATATAGATTACGTATGATAGGATTTAATAGAATAAATAAAACTTTTTTAATATCTTTTTAAGTTGTGATTCAATTTTCACAAAATTTGAAATGACTCGTCAAAATTTTATAACGATTCTATATATTAATATTAAATTTCAAACCATTCGGTTGGGTAGTTTTTGTTTTTTGCGGACGGACCAGACGACGACTATAGTTGCTACGCATTTATATAATTACGAACGCACCTAAACTGGGATTGTTTTGTCTGAAACTGAGTCAGCACTGGGTTGTGCTAATTAGATCTTGAATAATCTATGTTTAATACTTTAAACATAAATGATTCCGTGTTATTGTAGCAAGGGGTGATGCAGTGTAATTTACCATACAGTATTAACAATATTTACATTAATTCTGTATTAATCTTATTATTCTCTCATAAAAATCCATTTAAAAAAATTATGAAAATATATTGTTTTTATGCTATTTTTTTCCATAATTTACGGCTTTTTCAGAACTCAACACAGAATAACAAATAACACAAGCGTGAGAATTTTAAGACTTCATCTGTTTGAAAAACCAGAGCGTCTGTTTGCAATTTTGAATTTTCTGCCTCCTTTTATTATTATTATTTCTTCATTTTGTTTCATTTGTAATGCTTATAGTTAGGATTGCACGAAAAGTTTTTAACTTGGCAAGACTGCTATTAAATCCCCTGTCACAAACGCCGTCAAAGCAGCCGAATTGCTCAGCACCCTTTGGTACTTAAGTGTGCTATTCAGAGACTTTTTGACACATTACTGGACCACCTGTGGTGTGAAATTGTGTTACCCGTCCTCTGAAATATAAATAGGACTTGAGGATGTACATGAACTATTTTCTGAAAGAAAGATTTTGACAATTTTACAATGGGACGATATAGGTGCAATTTGTCGCTCCTGTGATTGTGCCGACAGCGGGCCTGTGTTTGTACAGGGCCACCCGGATGTTTTTGTGTCCCGTTCAACGATTTCGAGGAGTAGATTTAGTGACTCTTGAAAATCCGCTTGTGAAAATAATGCATTCTGCCTTACAGTTTTACTTTAACCGTTCTGGATTTCAGATGCTAATCAGTTTTTGGTGAGAGTGAAAAAAAAAAAGGTTCTCGTTTTAAAAGTGGTATATATTATATTGGGATAAGTATATATCCGTGAACGGAACGGATTACTTTATCTGTGAATATAAATTATATTTTAAAATATGGATATCCGTTCATTTATGTATAAGAAGCGTCGACTAGAAGATAAAATAGAAAGTCCTGCTCCTGAATATTGTGCAAATAATAATGATAAAAATCCATTACCATTAACTGGACCTACTACAAGTAAACCAGATATTATCGATCTCGATTTGCCTAAAAGAGACGAGCCAATTCAACAAATTATTTTGAAGGAATTCCCACGAAAAAATCAACGTTCTTTTCGAGCTGCATGGTATAAACAGTTTGAATGGCTCGAATATTCTGTGGCAAAGGACGCAGCATTCTGTTATGCGTGTAGACATTTCAACCGGTTCGGATCCAAAGAAGCCGCATACACCGAACATGGTTTTAAAACTTGGAAAAATGCTTTAGACAATAATCGCGGTTTTCCAAAACACGAAAAATCAGAAGCTCACATCCAAGCCGTGGCAAAGTGGAAAGAAAAACAGATTCGAGTTAATTCCTCTACATCTGTATCGACTTTAATCAATGAAAATGTATTGGAAAAACATCGATACTACGTTAAATCTGTGATAGAAGTCATTCAATTTTTAGCGGCCAATGAACTTGCTTTACGAGGTGATTATATAATTGAAGAGCATGCTGAAAGAGGCTTATTTGTCAAACTTTTTGAGTACACTCTGAAAAAGGATAAAACTCTTTCTGAATGCGCCGTTATCATTCCAAAAAACGCAACTTACCTCTCTCCAGCAATACAAAACGAGATAATTAGAACCATTACACTAGTTGTTCGGGAAAGTGTTGCTGGAGATATAAAGAATGCAGATATTCCGTGGTTTACGCTTCTTGAGGATGGAACTCGAGATAAAAACAATCGAGAAAATATTGCTATCGCTATCAGATATGTTAAGGATGGCCAAATAAAAGAGTCTTTGCTTGACATAATAACAACGAAAGAGTTTGATGCAGAGACTTTCACGGAGGCTACTTTAAAAAATCTCGATGAGAATGGTATAGATAAATCTAAACTCCTCAGCCAATGTTTTGACGGTGCTAGTGTTATGAGTAGTAAGAAAGGAGGAGTAGCTGCACTAATACAGAAAAAGTTGGAGCGAAATATTCCGTATGTGCATTGTTTTAATCATAGACTGCATCTAGTACTTATAAAAACAATTTCTGAAACAGTTATCGTAAAGCATTTTTTTGAACAGTGTATCATGTTGCACAATTTCTTTCGTAATAGCAAAGTAGCAGCCTTGTATGAAGGGAAAACGATAGTCCGTCTTTTGGAGCAACGCTGGGCAGGACACTTTAAGATTACAAATGTAATCTCTTCAAATTATGCAGAAATTATAAAAGTTTTAAACGCCATACCCGAGGACAAAAGATTTGATGGCGAAGATATAGCAAAAAGCAAAGGTATCAAGGCAGTAATGCTATCATTAGAGTTTCGTTTTTGCCTTGTTACTTGCAAAAAAGTTTTAGGACTTTTACATCCAGCAGATGCGATATTACAAGACCCCAAATCTGGCTTAAAAGAAGGAATTGAAGTGATAAAGAACGTGATGAACGAAATTAGTTTAATGAGAAGTGAAGAAGAATATGAGCTTTTAGTCGATCAAGCTCAACAACTGATGCCTGAGTCAGAAAAAGCCGAGTATAACAAGCAAGTGTCAGGAAGAGGGAAAAGACAAGTAAAAAATAAAAAACTAACAGATTTTATTATTACTGAGAAAATTCCCAGAAACTCAAACTCACTTAGTGAAAATATAAAATCTTCAAATTTATTCAAGTGTGATTTTTTCGAAATTATAGATATGATCATCTCTGAACTAAACAAACGTTTCGATGAAAACGAAGAGTTGCTTGCTACCATATCCACCGTGGAGGAATTTGATGCATCAAAAATGCAGTGCTTGAGTAAATTAGGTAAGTAAAGGCTATTATTATTATAAACAGGAATGCAATTATATATTTTTAATAATGTTATTCCTCAAATCTATAAAAATGCATGTCATAATGATATTAAATTGCGAATTATAATCTGCAGATCGGCAAAAATAAGTTTTACATCCATGGAAACTGGAATTTTTCTTAGAAATGGCGAAATTGCTTTTCTCTCACCGTATCTTTTCATCTAGTAGATGTACCTAAGATTCCTAGCTCCCGTGATAAAAGAAAATAAAAGTATTTTGGTGCATTTTTCACCTATATGAATTATGTTGTCCTAATAGTTAAGACACAATAATTGAGTGAAAATAATTGTTTATCAACAGGGGTCGATCCAGGAAAAATTTGGGGCCTATTTAGGGCCCCTTCACAAAAATCTATTTAATAAAATGGGCCCCTTCACAAAAATCAATTTGATAAAATGGGCCCCTTCACAAAAATCAATTTGATAAAATGGGCCCTTCACAAAATTCTATTCCAAAAAAACTTACTATTTACTATTTTGTGATGTTTTAAAATGTGTAATTTGTAAACAAACAAGTTTACTAGAGAGGAAAACTTCAGCAAAAGGATTTTACAAAGGTTTTGTTTATAAATGCTTGGTTCGAATTTGATTAACTGGATTTCAACATTCGTTACAAAATGTTATTTTTCACAAAAATATAATAAATTTCACAAAAATAATCTTTACTTTTCATAAAATGGGCCCCAAGAAAAAAAACCTGCATCGACCCCTGATCAATTATTAAGTATCTAAAATTTATTTCTAAACTAAAATGGTTGTTGGCTGTTGTTGTAAATGTTTTAATTTTCGTAATTACATGCTCAGTGATTTTATGATGTAAATATTAAAATGCACAAAAGATTAAAGAAGTGATCTAAAATACATCCTGATCCTTCAAACTATCATATTAAAAAATATATAGTTTGAAAACCAAATTTAAATTTAAATTCTTTCAACGAAAATTGTTGCATGCTGCATGAAATGTAAGTAAACGAATGATTGAATGTATTATCATAGGTTTTTGGCAAAATTGAGGGTTTTATAAATTTTAATAGTGTGGGGTGAATTTTCCTTTCCCTCTGAATTTGCACTAATGGCAAGCCCAGAATCCCCTCCCCCCTCCTCGTCGCACACACGGAAAAAGTGTTAATTTAGGTAGACAAAAATCAATTTTAAAACTTTTTCAATATCCAAGATAACTTGCATGAATCATCTTTAATAACGTCTGCAATTGCTCTGTGTAGAGGCTATATGTTTGTTAGCACATGTTTCAATTTATTTTTCTGTTGTAGAGTGATTTCTTAGAAGTACATTATTAATTTTACAATTTACATTTCTTTGTTTTGAAATTTTATTACTTTTGTAATTATTTAAAGAAAATAACTATATAATAATAGTTCCGCAGAGTATCGCTTTCTGCTTTTTGTTACAGGTTTCTTTTACAAGGTTCTCACAAAAAAATTACATATAACTTTTGAGTAAAATATTTTTTCTTAACCAGTTATAAATAGTTTATTTGAGGCATTAAATCAGATAACAATACCGTTGACGTCCAAATACGAACCATTATTTTATTTTATAAGAAGGAAGCATTTTTAATTTCTGTCAGTTAAAGTGTGAAGAAAGATTTACAAGTACATTTAACAAAATGAATATTCGAGATTGGTCGAAAGATGTTATTTTTGTGCATCTAAATTAGCATTTTGTACGTGTGTGCTGGACTAATCCCCTCAAATTACATTCCAGCAGAGAAAATGCAAAAGTGACTTTTAATAAAATTCCATCATGTAGAGGTTCTTCTTGAATTGTTTAATACAGTATTAATCAAGGATTTGCTTATACATATATAAAAAATTATATAGATTCAATCTATATATAATATATGGATTTCTCTTGCCTCCTGAAAAAAAAAAAAAAAAAAAAAAAAAAAAAAAAAGAGAGAGAGAGCATCTTTTTATCTTAAAATACGAAATAGGGACACATCTAGTTATACATTATTTTAATAGAAGACATCACAGAATTGTACTTCATCTCGATTCTCAAATGTTTTGCTTCTGATGAAGCATAATGAATACAAGTGTAATTGCAATTGTATTTTCGGTGGCATTCAGTACGAAATATAAATAAGTGGTCTTAAAATATTTATTGCCTAATATTGCTAATATGATTTAAATATGTTTAGATATAATTAAATAATTCAAGTAATAATATATCATTTCCCAAATTTAATAATAACTTTGCTATATGATTTGCCAAAAACATTTTGTCTCTGAAATGAAAAATGTCAACACTTTTCCAGTATAATTTGATAATAATAATAACATAATATACACCCCCCCCTTTTTTTTTGTTAAAAAAATAAATAATTATAATAATAACAAATAGACATATATACGGAAATACTGAATTTGGTGGCATTTCCTTTCTAAATTTCACAATATTGAATCTGTATCCATGATATATGTATATCTGCGCTAAAAAATATAAGAAAATGAAAGAAGTGTCGCTCATTGTTAACTGATTATGATACACTTTCCAGATTTGTAACTGATGATGTAACAGGAAATCTTAAACTTTGTGATACATTTACGAACTCATTTTTGGCTGTAAATGCAGGAAATTGGGAGAAAATACTATTTAAGTGCAGAAGTATTGAATAGGGTTTTACATTTTCTATAAATACAAGGGTCGATGCAGGGTTTTTTTTTTGGGGGGGGAGGGGGGGGGGCATTTTGTGAAAAATAAAAAATAAAAGTTATTTTTGTGAAACTTAGCATACTTTTGTGAAATTTATTATATTTTTGTGAAAAATAATATTTGAAAGATGAAATCCAGCTACTCAAATTCAAACCAAGCGTTTAATAATAATAACTTCAGCTAAATTTTTCTTTTCTGGTGAACTTGTTTTCTTTGCAAATTACACATTTTAAAACCTAACAAAATAAAAATAATTAATGAAGAGTATGTTTTTATGGAATGGAATTTTGTGAAGGGGCCTATTTTATCAAGAGGAATTTGTGAAGAAGCCTGTTTTATTAAAAGAATTTTTGTGAAGGGTAACTAAATAGGCCCCAAAATTTTCCTAGATTTCCCTTTTCCTCCCTGGAATAGGTTACATCTTCATTCATAATCGATTGCTCCCTAATGACATAATGACAACCATTTCTGGATTGTTGAATCTTAAAAATCCACTTTTGTCAGTATTTTCTGAAAGAATATTTGTTTTTATAGGGAACTGGGAAATGCTTTTCAATTTCCTAGAACTTGAATAAGATTATAAGCGAATTTTAAGCATTTACGAATGAAAATACCTTTGTAAATATGTTTGAAAGTAGTCAATTTGTATTTGAGAATATGTATTTATTTATTTATTAAAACAGAGAAATATTGAATGTTTTAAACAATAATAGTAAAATATTGAGCATTACTAAAGTAATATGCAGAACCGATTGTATATATGCAAATAATTGTGTTCCTTTCTCACAATTTTGAACAAAATTAAAATTTATAAAATACATAAATATATCCACTATACTAATGTAAAATAACTATAAAAATTTATTCGTCAGAATTAACATATTTTTGACACGTAGGAACATTTTTTAAAGCAAATTTTCATTAACTTCTAAAAAAATTTAATTTTCAATAACAATTCAATCATTTCAAAGCAATCATTTCAAATTATGATATTAAGAAAACGAAACTATTCTTAATTTTTTAAAGTATTAATATATTTAATATAGTTAAAATATTGATGTATTTATAAATTTTCGTTCTTGAAAATATAAGGTATACTATATATATTGACAAACTGTTATTGGATAGTATTGTTTTGTTATACTGTGCGAAAAATTAGTTTTGTAATGAAACTAGTCCCTGAGTCTCGATTTGACTTAATCTATCCCCGAAAATATCAAAATTCAATATTATTTTTTTACCTAATTATTATTATCAGGGGTCTGTCCAGACTTTTTTCCCAGGGTCCTGTTTTTGTGAAATTATGAACAGCTTTTTATATTTGTGAAAATTATAATCATAATTTTGTGAATTTGAAATGATCGTTATATTCAGGTTCTTGTTTATACATTTTTAAGAAGATAAATGGATGTAAAATACATATATTTTCTTCATACATGTAAAAGTGACAGGTCAGATTTTACTTTTAAATGATTAATTTGTGAAATGTTCGGTTTAAAGATGGAAAAATTTTGTGAAAAACATATTTTTAAGACAAATAATTTTGTGAAGGGTCCTGTTTTAGAGAAAATAATTTTGTGAAGGGTTTTACATATATATCACCTTTTTATGGACACGGTAACTCCCATAATTCTGCAGAAATCTCTTCCAAACTGATACATAAAATCAAGGGGCATAAAATCTTGCTCAAGTTCGTTAATGAGCAAAATCGAACCAAGGAAGGGAGGGGGGGGGGTTGTGAAAACAGAAAAAACCTCATAATTTCTTAATTATAATACGTATCAAATCCGTTTAAAGTTATTATTACTTCTAGAAAAAGGGCCGAAAATTTATGTATGACAGATTTTTGATATAATTAAAAATGGCCCCAAGGGGGAGGGAAGGGGGTTTTAGAAGAAAAAAATTCATAACTTCGTCCATTCAGAAGATATCAAATCCGCTTAAATTTATTATAATTCCTCTTAATATTATCTAAAACTTTTATATTGACAAGTTTTTTATAGGACAACCCTTATAGCAAAAAAATAAAATAAAATAAAAAAATCCCTGCCGGCTCGCCTGCAAACAAGTTAGGTTTCGAAGTGGGCGTTTCCAAATGCCGTATCATGGCAAAAAGGTCATTTCTTCCGCAATTCCCAACAAACAGGAGCCCCACGGTCTGCGTCTTCGAAATCTACCTGTGCCTGTAGGCCGAACCGTCAGGGATTTTTTTTTTCTGTTTCCCCAAACCGTTTTAAAATTTGCAAACTGTATATCGTTAAAAATGCAATTACATCTATTTTCCTTTTGTTTGTAGGAATAAACATACCTTCAATTGAAGAGTTGACTGTTGTAAAAAAATTTTTTGTCAATCATGAAGATGCAGAAGACGTGCCACCTGAGTCAAATGCCTCTGTACTTAAAGATCAATTGAAATCGCAAAACAAAAAAAGCAAGCTACAAATTTTATTCAAGTACAAAGAAGAAGGACACTTATGAACTTTTGGCTGCTGTAGCTACATTTGGTTGCAGCACTGCCACTTGTGAATCTTCTTTTTCAACATTGACGGCCATTAATCGGCCTCAAAGACTGTCCATGTCACATCAAAGAATGGCAGATCTAGTCTTCTTGGCATTCGAGAGAAAACGGACGGAAAACATAAATTTAGAAGAAGTACTAAAAAAATTAAATACAAGTAGAGACAGGAGGTTGCAATTATATTAGAGGGTTTTTATTCATGATTCCCATCAAAATTCGTTCAAATAAATTATTTTTACAACAAATAGAGGTAGTCAAATATGTAAAAGACTAAAACTAAATTTAAAAAACTAAAACAAAATAAAAGGCCTTATAATTAATTTGGTATTCTGTTTTTTTTTTTTTTTTTTTTTTTTTTTTTTTTTTTATCATGAAAATTAAAAAAATATTTTT
The DNA here is from genome assembly GCA_963931845.1 of Maratus michaelseni. Classification (NCBI taxonomy): domain Eukaryota; kingdom Metazoa; phylum Arthropoda; class Arachnida; order Araneae; family Salticidae; genus Maratus; species Maratus michaelseni. Next base: position 321,589,454 of record OZ007595.1, on the reverse strand, counting down.
TCATTATCGGTAAAGACATCCTCGTTACTTGTTCTATTCATTTTATTCATTCTGTTTTTTCTTTTTCATATCTTTATTGCATGATGTAAACATAACGAAACATCATTTAATAAATTGTACTTGAATGCATTTATTAATATAAACGAACATAAAACCTACATAAATTTAAATTACTTAATTAAAAGGAAACAACTTATTTACGTTATGTAAATGTAAATATTTTATTTATGTGTCTTTGATATATACTTTTATTGTGTCTTGGAACAGACATTAAAAATTTCATTCTGCCTTTGGAGAGATCTTACGTTTTAAATGAGAAAAAAATTACACTAAAAGTACAGTACATATTTTTCAAGGTATAAGAGACGTGAAAAAAATTAAGAAATAATCTGCCCCCCCCTGGAAAAATATTTGCCCCACCTGGAAGTAACGTCTAGCTACGGGCCTGACCATACACCGCAAGCTTCCTAACGGGCCACGGGCCCTTTAAATCATACCTCCACAAATTTGGTTGTGCAGGATCTAATAGGTGTGAGTGTGGCGAGGTGGGATCTCCTACCCACGCCTACCACGAATGCACACTTACTGCACGCTGGCACATTAAACGTCCAGCCACTCCCCCTAAGGGATGGCTTCAAAATATTCTTTCTAGACCCACACTTCTGAACAAACTCAAACGCATCCACCAATACTTAGTACACATCTCCAACCTCACAAGCTAGTCTGTACCCAGAGCAACTCCCATTCCCTCGTATGGCATCGCCCCTTGTCGCGAGTGGAGTTATAGTGTTACTCTGGCGATGCCACAGCGCCCCTTGTCGTGAGAGAGCATGTTTCTGGCGCACAACCCGATAGCTTATCTGCTGTCTGATAACCAGGTGCTTTGCGGCACATCATTCTCAAACCATTTCAAGAACCTCGGCACCTCGCTGCCCAGTGTCACGAGGGAGATCTGTTCTCCGGCAGCGAGGGATTTGTTCTGTGAATTTCGGGCAATAATGGCCCATTGCGATTCACCCGCCCCCTGTCGCGTTTTCCGGCGGGCTCAGCTCTAGCTGAAATTGTATTTTTTTTTTAAACCTTAATAAAGGTACCGGGAGGGACACCTATGCTCTACAGACTTGGCCTCCTCGTCTGAGCAGTCCCTCTTAGGCTGTGAATTAACTCTAATTTGCTCTCTAATATTAGAATTTGCTCTGGTTATGGTGCCGCGATATTCCAATTAGAATGGTGGTAGGGGGGGGGGGCTAAGTTAACGCTACCCCCCCCCTCCGAAAATCAAAATTTCAAATATGCCAAAATTTAGCTTTTAATTAGCTCTAATTTGCTTTGAATTCAGTATCGAGATATTTCAATTACAAGAAGGGGGGCAGCCCACCACCCACATTCGGATATCGAAGTTTAAAATATGCTAAAATTTAGCTCTCAATTAGCTCTCTAATATTAGAATTTGCTCTTGTTATGATATCGAGATGTTTCAGTTAGAAGAACCCCCCCCCCCCCTCCACCCCACTTTCGACTGTCGAAATTTCAAATACGCCAAATTATAGCTCTCAATTAGCTCTAATTTGCTTTCTAATATTAGAATTTGCTCTGATGGTACCGCGATATTCCAATTAGAATGGTGGAGGGACTAAGTTAACGCTATCCCCCCCGACTTCCGAATATCGAAATTTCAAATATGCCAAAATTTAGCTCTCAATTAGCTGTGGGGGTCCAGCCCTCCCTCACATTCGATTATCGAAGTTTCAAATATACTAAAATTTAGCTCTCAATTAGCTCTCTAATATTAGAATTTGCTCTTGTTAGGATATCGAGATGTTTCAGTTACAAGAAGCCCCCCCCCCCCACCCCACTTTCGACTGTCGAAATTTCAAATACGCCAAATTATAGCTCTCAATTAGCTCTAATTTGCTTTCTAATATTAGAATTTGCTCTGATGGTACCGCGATATTCCAATTAGAATGGTGGAGGGACTAAGTTAACGCTATCCCCCCCGACTTCCGAATATCGAAATTTCAAATATGCCAAAATTTAGCTCTCAATTAGCTGTGGGGGTCCAGCCCTCCCTCACATTCGATTATCGAAGTTTCAAATATACTAAAATTTAGCTCTCAATTAGCTCTCTAATATTAGAATTTGCTCTTGTTATGATATCGAGATGTTTCAGTTAGAAGAACCCCCCCCCCCCCCCTCCACCCCACTTTCGACTGTCGAAATTTCAAATACGCCAAATTATAGCTCTTAATTAGCTCTAATTTGCTTTCTAATATTAGAATTTGCTCTGATGGTACCGCGATATTCCAATTAGAATGGTGGAGGGACTAAGTTAACGCTATCCCCCCCCGACTTCCGAATATCGAAATTTCAAATATGCCAAAATTTAGCTCTCAATTAGCTGTGGGGGTCCAGCCCTCCCTCACATTCGATTATCGAAGTTTCAAATATGCCAAAATTTAGCTCTCAATTAGCTCTAATTTGCTCTCTAAAAGCCGTAGCGTAGCGTGACGGATTTTTTTTTTTTTTTTTTTTTTTTGGGGGGGGGGGGGCACAAATGTTTATTAAACACATACATGCGCGCACACACACATTCCCATATACATATACAATGGTATCTTGGTTAAAAACGGCGTTGCAGGAATTTTTCACATTGGGTAAAAGGAATTCAGTTGCGATCTTCTAGCCCCCTAGACCTAAAAGTTTATTTTTCTTAAACATTTTCGTCGTACAGCAATTTTTGAATTTTTGGCGAAATGTTTATGTGATTTTTAGCGTTTTTTCTCGTTTTGCGACAATTTCTTAACATTTGTGTTAGGTCACAAGTTTCAATCTTTTAACACAATATAGTAAAATTTGTCCTCTGCCTTTTTTTAATTTTTCGCGAAATTTTTGTGTGATTTTTAGCGTTTTTATCTTTCCGAAGCAATTAAATATTATTAAATATTAACTTTAAAACAGTTCATTCAAGAAGGCTTTTATTTTGAAAAAAAAAATCACAACCATTGCATCTTAAAAATGCTGAGGTATAGTAGAAGATTAAGTGCTGTCAATAAAAAAAATAATAAGCAAGAGAGAGGAACATATTTAATAACTAAATGAAGGAAATATTAATTATTTTTTATAATCTTAGTGATGTGTGATTGCATTCCATTGATAAATAACTCCAACCACACAGCTTGGAAAAGCAGGATATTTATGACTTGATTAAATTATAATTAAAGTTACAACAAATGAAATGAAATATACATTGCGGGGAAACAGAACTCCCGCTTGATAAACACAACTACTTTTTCTAAAATCTACAGACGGAATGAGAAGAAAAGAAAAAGTACATGTAGATATTAACCGCAGACCATCGGAAAAAAACAGCTGACACATTGAAATTGTCCGCAGCTATAATAAAGTGATAGTTCAAACTTTTGTTTAATGAATGTTCATATCAGGGTTTGTACTGCACAACACAATTTTTGCTACCAAATTCATTACTTCAAAGAAAAGGAGTTTATCTATACTGATCTGACATCTGATTAAGTAAAAAAAAAAAAAAAAATGAAGAAATATAAAATAAAAAGTAAAGTAGTTATTTCATTTCCATTTTGGGTCAATACAAGACAGGTCTTAATAGACTGTATCAACATATTTTTGAAATTGATGTTCAGAAAGATGGAAGGGCACGTCCCCCCCCCCCCCCCCCTCCCGAGGCTACGCCTATGCTATATTAGAATTTGCTCTCTGCTTCTGGTATCGAGATATTTCAGTTACAAGGAGAAGCCTAGTGTTAACTTAGTTCCCCCCCCCCCCCTCTTCACTTTCAAATATCGCAATGGCCAAAATCCACTTTTTTAAAAAATTAACTTTAAAAATCAAATTTCCACTTGATCATTTAAAAAGAGTTCAAATTCATTTGCATACTATTTCTCTACGAAAGCGAATTTTTGCATGGGGGTTCTTAAGTTTTGTAAATACTTTTAGCACACCTAACAATTACATTCATGCTAGAGATTTATGCATTCATACATTCGATGCCTTTTTTTGGAACCCAAACCCAACAACTCTAAAAACCCGAGCCCGAGAATAAGCAGCAGAAAATCATTACTAACATTTTAAAATTGTTTAAAGATTTATTTTTTTTATTTAAATATATCTCGTTACATAGAAATAAATATTAATCCTAAATACTTTTTTACGTTTCGTAATTTTTCATGTCCCTGAAAATTTGTTTAAAATAAGAAATTTATTATTTACTCCCAACCACTGGTAGAAATCAACATTCTTATATTATTATTTTTAATATAATTGTACAATTATGGCAAAAAGACGTGAATTCTGTTTCCCAGTAGTTTTAGAAAATGACTTCAAACAGAAAGGACGATAAACAAAGGATATCCCACTGTTTTAGGTAGATTTCGTAAGAAATACTACCTATTACATTCTCAGTTGGAAATTTTGAAAATTTTTTGCAGATCTACGACAACCATGACTACCAGAACCCAAAACCACCTCCAGTTCAAAAGTTTATATCTATCTATCTATCTATGTCACTTTTTTATGGACACGATAACTGGAAATATTCTGCATAAATCTTTTCCAAACTGATACATAAAATCAAGGGGCATAAAATCTCGGTCAAGCTCGTTAATGTGCAAAATCGAACCAAGGGGGGGGGGAGGGGAATGGGGGGCGTTTTGTGAAAACAGAAAAAAAACCATAATTTTTTAATTATTATACGTATCGAATCCGTTTAAAGTTATTATTATAATAATAACTTTAAACGGATTCACTTCTAGGAAAAGGGCCGAAAATTTATGTATGATAGATTTTTGATATAATTAAAAATGGCCCCAAGGGGGGGAAAGGGGGTTTAGAAGAAAAAAATCATAGTTTCGTCAATTCATAAGATATTAAACCCGCGTAAATTTATTATTAATCCTCTTAATATTATCTAAAACTTTTATATTAGCAAGTTTTTTATAGGACCAACCGTTACAGCAAAAAAAAAAAAAAAAAAAAAAAAAAAAATCCTTGCCGGCTCCTTCTACAAACAAGTTATTTTTCGAAGTAGGTGGTTCCAACTCCCGCATTTTTTCGAAACTGATACATAAAATTAAGGGGCGTAAAATCTCGGTCAAGTTTGTTAATGGGCAAAATCGAACCAGCGGGGGGGATGGGGGGCTTTTTGTGAAAACAGAAAAAGCTCCATAATTTTTTAACTATGATACGTATCGAATCCGTTTGAAGTTATTATTATTTTTAGGGGAAGGGCCGAAAATTTATGTATGACAGATTTTTGAAATAATAAAAAATTGCCTTAAGGGCATGTGGAGGAGGGGGGTAGAAGAAAAAAATTCATAACTTCGTCAAATCCCAAGATTTAAAATCTGCTTAAATTTATTATAAATCCTCTTAATATTATCTAAAACTTTTATATTGACAAGTTTGTTATAGGACCAACTCTTATAGCAAAAATAAATAAATAAATAAATAAATAAATAAAAATAAAAAAAATCCCTGCTGGTTCCGCCTGCAAACAAGTTAGGTTTCGAAGCAGGCGGTTCCAACTGCCGCATCACCGCAAAAAGGTCATTTCTTTCGCAATTCCCGACAAACAGGCGCCCCACGGTCTGCGTCTTCGAAATCTACCTGTGCCTGTAGGCCGAGCCGTCAGGGGTTTTTTTTATGTTATTAACACTGACCATGCACAGGCTTCAAAATCAGGTAGAATATTTGTACTTTTGTTCTATCAATAACAACTCAATTCTATTTCAAACATTTTTTTAAATGAATTTAAAACACTTTAAGAAACTTAGAGTATGTTCTTGTTTCTCAAATAGCAAGTTTTTTTCTTTCCGCTCTTTTCAATTTGTGAAAAAATAAATTAAAATATTTTATCTTGAACCTTACCGAGCCCGAAAACTGGCATAACATTTATAGACCTAATCCGTTTCGCGCCCAAACTCGGATTCGAACTGATCCAGTTTCATATTTAATGCATGCTTTAATAAAAGAAGAAAAAGTACAAGTTTTCAACGTTTTGTAAAATGGTAAATGAATCACTTATTCATACATGTATGTGTATGTTTGAAAATTTTTCTATTGTTTTTTGAGTATTTTGTACGGTTGTTTTATTTTTTTCCTTGTTTGTTATTAAATCAGTTTGACAACCTCCTACAGTTGTCTCTAGAAGTTTAACAGCTTTTGGAATGCAGTAAAATCGAGTAAAACTGTTAAATCACAACTTGTAGCAGTGTAATCACCTGTAATCGAAGTGTAATAAACTGTAATTAGGTATTTCTGAGTGTAATCAACCTGTAATCTATGTGTAATCAGGTATAATTACATGTCATCACAGTAATCAGCTGTAATCATTGCGATTCCGTAATCTCGTACACAATTTTTCTATTGAGAGGCCCCTTGCTACAGCGCCTCAGTACAAGACCAGAGTTGCCAAGTCTCCGGCTTTTTGCACACCAGTATTTTATTAGAGAAAATGTTTTTCTTTTAAATCGCAGAGTGCTTCGATTAAACAAGTCAACTTTTTCTGTACTAAAATACTGGTATCCAAAGAGCCGGAGACTTGGCAGCTCTGCAAGACCCATTCCCCGGCATCATGAGGATCCAATTTCCAATTTTCGGAATTTTCCAGATTTTGGATCCAATTCCAAAAACATAAATATCGCATCTGCAGAAATCCCTCCCCTCCTCCTGTACTCAAAAAAATTATTTTCCTATAATCTAGTTCTTTAGGTAGACACATATTAGAGAAAATAAGTTTAAAAAAATACATACTATTCTTGAAAGAAAATTCTAAAACAACAGTAATAATAACTTTAAATTTTCAAAAATCTTTTGCTTCAAATAATTTGGGTGTTCTAATAATAATATCTCTTTATCTTACAGACAGATAAAATGTCATGTTCTCTAAAAAAGGATTATTGTTCCATTCCAGGGATTTCTGTAATTAATTCACTACAACGTTCTATAGAAATAGTCTTAGAGCTGTTCTTTTCCCTTTTTTTTTCCCTCACAATGAATCGCTTTTCTCACTGAGTCTCTTAGACATGTTAATGAAAAATGAAATCTCACAAACACAGATGCAAAAATAAGCAAACAACCACAGAACTGCATAAATGCTCGACCAGGGGTCGAAAAAACTACTTTTTGTTTGTAGCGAACTACAACTACAACTACTTTATGAAAAATGCAGTTAACTACAACTACAACTACCTGTTTTAAAAAGTAGCGACTACAAACTACTTTTCAAAAGTAGTCACTACTTCGCTACTTTAGTTATCATCGCTAATTAAAAGCACTGCAAATGATTTTTCCCCATAGACCATAATGTAACATAATTCTTTTGAATGTCCCTGTAAGCGAGATATAAATGCTACGCATTTCATTTTGAATACTGAACATTATATGGTAAACTTCAATAACATATAAAACTTTCATGGCAATCCGAGTATATTTACGAGAGTTAGAGCACGGACAGACAGACAGACAAAGCGAATTCATAGACACTTTTTAATTATGTTTAAAAGTGTTAAAAATAGGAAATTTGAAAAAAAAAATTGTATTAATCTTACAAATTTATGAGAGTGATATAGCCCAGTAGCGCTTAAGGTGGTTCTCAAATTCTTTGCTCAACAATGCGAAACTTTCTAATGCATGATCTGACTCATTTTTAAACACAAAGGCATAAAATTGGCAGGTCTGACTATTAAAGCGATTTCGAATCAAAATGTTTTTTTCATTTTTTGATAAATAAATTACTTATCGGGTTATAAGCGATTCGTGTCACGTTTTTTGCCTTTCCCCTGCTGCGGCGTCAGAAATTCGGTTGAAAACGCCGACTTTGACAGTATTTTTTGAAAAATCTTCTGTCTTTACCAAAAAATAAAATAAATTAAAATAAAATAAAGAATAGTTGAAAACGTCTTTCTGTTACAAAGTTTCTGAATAAGAACACCTGCATTTTCATGCGTTTCCGAACAAAAATGAATTAAAGAATATGTCATAAAGTAGCCAGTTTGGATTTAAGAACAACCTTAAGAGCGGATAGTCCTTGGTAAATTTGAATATACATTATTTTTTAAAAATAGAGCTAAATAGTCCTATTTCTTTACAATTTAAGTGTAATTCCTGAAAGCAATTTAAAAATTGAACAAGATCATATAGACTTGCATAAGTTAAATCCTAACTTTTCTTTTCCTTTCTATCTCTTTTTGTTTGTTTCCCTTTAAAAACCCGAATTTCAACATTCTGGGCTTTAGATTCATTCTGGAGACAAAGATAGAGATATTTTATTAAAACACCAAGCTAACCAATATCAAATCAAATATAAAACATTATAAATCAATTATTTTAGCAATAAAAAACCTGTGCAGCTAAAATAAAAATAAATAGCCATAAAAATAAAATTAAGCATCTTAGGCATTTTTAAAAATAATACATTTTTATTTACAACCACCTTTGTTTTATCTATTGGAATCTTCAAAAGGAAATATGCAGTAAATTAATTTGTATGCATACATTGGACAAATATTTCACAATGATCAAAAGGCGTATTAATAAAATAATTTTTTGCGATAATAAACAGTTCGAAAAGAATATTTCCTGAATCAGGGATCTTAATTCGAAAATACTCTTTTTAATGATTTATGAATTTTAGTGAATAACGATTTAGATATTCGGTGCGAGATGCGATCCAGTAATTATTATTAATAAAGAAAATGCTAACTCACCTCTATGATCAACTTCAAGCTGTAAGCAGATGATTTTGATACTGATAACTTCTTATTAATTAGACAAAGTTTACATGTTACAGAATAATTACCACTTTCTTGTTCTATAACGTCAAAATATGCATTATATGCCGACCAGGGCAGTTCCATACTATTTTTGTATGTCATTCTATTACATTAATCTCAAAAGAAGCATCCCCACATTAAAGCACAAGATCTAATTATGAGTAAGAAGATAAAGAGTTCCCAGCAAGAATTTTTTTTTTTTTTTATGAGTGAGTACTTTGTGGTTTTATCTGCAAATCCAGCAAATAATAGATCACACGCGCATGCTGCCACTTTACGTTTCAGCTGCTAGTTTGTTTGAAGGCAGAAATCATTTCTTCCTAGTGCACTTTTAATAATAAAATGATGGTGTACTTGTTCGTTTTCTGTGCTTTTTCAAATATATATATTTATTTATTTAATTAGAGTTCTAACGATATTAAACTTTTTAAACTGTCAGGAAGCGAGCAGAAATTTTGTTCGAAAGGGAATATTTTAGATGATCGATTATTCATTTAATGTTACCAGACAGCAAAGAATACGGAACTTAAAAAAAAAGAAGAATTTTAAATTTTGTATATGGAGAGGTGGGGGGGATTTAGGGAAGGGGGGGTAATTTATAATACTGATTATTTATCGTCACTACAGAGCACTATATTTAGGGCAGAAGATTTTTTTTTTATATAAAAATAAAAATAACTTAAAGATTTTAGATTTATTTGTATGCTGGGGTTGGGGGGGGGAGGGAGAAGAGTAAATTATGGGAGGTTAGGGGACAATTTAGATGGTTACCTATATATTATTAAGTAGAAACGAATGTGGCCATTTTTAAAAAAAATTAATAAAGAGTTTTAAATGTTCGAGACTGTACGCTGGAGGAGGGGCAAAAAGGGAAGGGAGAAGAGTAAATTATGTGAGGTAAGGGGACAATTTAGATGGTTTTATATATTATTATTAAGTAGAAACGAATGTGGCCATTTTTTCAAATTAATAAAGAGTTTTAAATGTTCGAGACTGTGTGCTGGAGAAGGGGCAAAAAGGGAAGCGTAAATTTTGGAAACAAGGAAATAATTTTTATTTATTGTCATTAGAGAGCTACCGAGGCTAACGAAACAGACAGGCTACTGCGGTGCATTCCACTTATCTTTTTTTACAGACCGCTAGAGTGACGTGATGCTCTTTTCGTACACCTGCATTGGTGGATTCGATCAACACGTGACTCCCGCGGTTTGTAAAAAAAGATACGCGTAAAGCACCGCGGTAGCCTTTCTTTTTCGTTAGCCTCGAGAGCAACAAAGGGAATGAAAGTTTTTATTTTTGTATAAAAATAAAGATTTTAAAATATTTTAAACTCCTTTGTATGCTACTAGGGGTAAGCGTGAATTTGAGAGGTTAGGGATGATTTAGATCATTTATGTTTAGATAAATCCGTTCTTTTTCTTTTTTTTTCTTTTTTTAATAAAGATTTTACATTTCTTTGCTTGGAGGGGTGGGATTCAAAAGGGAGAAGAAATTAGTCAGATAAAGACTTAACATAGCCAGACGACTTTATTTTGGTAAAAACAATCGTAGTCGTATAAAAATACATTATATTGAGAAGATTTCTATGGATTTAAATAACAGTACACGAAGTTTCTGACACCCAAACTGTGAAAATGACAGTTAATTTGTGACCGTGCCCGTCGTCTATGGAGAAATATATGACACTGCAACTGAGATTTGCCGCTGACGTTCGCAAATTGTTGCAGATAACATATTTCGTACAAAAGAAACGAGTTATGATCATGTGTTTGGAAGATTGGCACTTTTTTTCCTCCCTCCTAAAGTAGCATCAAAAGTAGCGTCGATTCTCGCTACAAACTACTGATAATTTGTATCGTGCTACTTGCTACACTACATTTTTTTTAATGTAGCGCGCTACACTACAAACTACTGAAAAAAGTAGCGGCTACTGTAGTTTCGCTACTTGTAGCGCGCTACTTCCGAGCCCTGTGCTCGACTGTAAAAGGATAAACATGTTTGTGTTTGATTGCACAGATTGCATTTTCTAAAGTTAAAAGTTTCTTTTCCCCCTCCTGGAACAAATGAATGACCTTGAAGCATTAGAGTATAATCAGGCTTTTTTTTCTTGTTAATTCATTCAACGAATTTTGAATGCCATAGAAAAAAAAAAGAAACAAATTTCTTTCAGGTTACGTTTCGATGTTTATGGATTTTTTTTTTCTTTAATAGTAAGATGTGACTGAAAGATTATTATTTTTTCCTGATAATCAAATGGGACTAAAAAATAGAAGAAAAGACCAAATTCTAAGCCAAAAAATATTTTTGTAATTACCGTAAAATCCCGATTGTAAGTCCCCCTCCTTTTTCAAAACCAAAAAGGGTTGAATGTGGGAGGGGGGCTTACAATCGGGATTATTTTTAAAAACCGTTTTATCATTAATTTAGAACTAAAAAGGGGCGAGAATCTTCTGTATTTCGGCAGATTTTCAGTAAAAAATAAATAAATATATAAAATCTAACACCCCACCCCCACCCCTTGAAAAAAAATCTGCCCCCCCTTCCCCCCCAAAAAATGAAAATCTTAAAAAAAATTATAATCTTTTTTTTATTTGTTATTTTATTGCGACAATAAATAATCAATCATCTACATCCCCCTCAAAATTACTGCTTCCCCCTTTGCCGCCCCTCTCTAGTACCAAAACCCCACATTTTCCCACAACCCCACAAAATCCTCCCTGAATCATGTGTAATGTTTTGAAATAAATATGTTCCTTAAAATAACTCCCCTCCCATTAACAAAATATCAGCTGTGTGAACAGTCAAACTACAAAAAATACTAAAATAATAAATATGTCTTCAACTTTTATAACTCTTTATTTTTAAATTTCTTTTCAGACTTATTTAATTCTCTATATTAACAATAAATAAACCTAAATCTACCACCTAAATCAACCCCTCCTCCTAAAATCTCTGTTTTTCTCCCCCTGCCCCCCCCCAGCCTCATCTCATGAAGACCTTTCCCCTGCAAATGCCTCACATTAAATTTTAAATCTTTAAAATTCTTAATTTTTTTCTGCTCTGTTGTTATTTTTCGTAACAGTATTTAAATAACAATCTAAATTATTCCCCTCCTCTCCCCCAAAAAGTCCTCTTTATTTTCTCTTTAAAATCTTTATTTTTTCCCCTGCTATAATTAAATAATAGTTTTCAACAATAATTAAATAATTATCCAATTTTCTCCTCCCCTTCCCCCACCCCCGCGAAAAAAAATTCTGCTTCTCCCTTCCCAGCACACAAACTTTAAAATCTTTAAAATTATTTTTTTAAAGATTTTTATGCTTTATTGTTACTTTGTAGCAACAAAGGAATCCCTAAAGGTCCCCATCCCCAGAAAAAGGGGTGCATTTCTACACATGGAGAAGGGAGAGGCAGAGAGGAAATTTTAGTATTTTTTGTAGTTTGACTGTTCACACAGCTGATATTTTGTTAATGGGAGGGGAGTTATTTTAAGGAACATATTTATTTCAAAACATTACACATGATTCAGGGAGGAAAGAACAAGCCAAACTGCAAAAAAGCTGAAAATTTTTGCTTTCCTCTCACATATTTAGAAATCCAACCCATTCCTTGGGAGAAAAGGACAGGGCAAAAATTTCAAAGGGGATCATAGAAACTCGACAGAGTTTCTCGCCAAGCATAAGAAACAGCAATGCATTGAACCGTAATACCCTGTTCACATCGGACATTTAAGATATCTTAGACCGCCATTTTTGAGGTGGTACCTCCCCGGAATTGAATACCTGTCCACACCGCCAAACGCATTTAAGATAACTCACTCAACATCACCGTGTCCAGTGCGCATGCGATATGTTAAAAGCAAACTCAACAGCCAATCGGCCTCCAGAGCCAATCAGAGTGAGCGGTACTGACTGTATCTAGCAATGGAAAGTTCGAAGAACTCACTAAGTGAGTTTCTGGAACTCACTCAGTGAGTTCAGCGGTCTAAGATATCTTAACTATCCGATCTGAACGTAGTATAAATGAAAGGAATTTCCTCCAATGGATGCCAAACGATTTTACAATTTTTTTTTTTAACTCTGTCCAGTTTATATTTTGCGGACGGGACAAAACGGGTTTTTGACACATTTATATCTCGCGTTCTATTTATGATAGAAAAAAAAATCTTGATTCTATGGAATGGGGCGTGCCACGGGACTAAGTATTATTCAAAAGTAAAGCAAAATCCGACAAATAGTTTTTCAGTAAATGCGATTTTAAAAGTGCTGTTTTTTGCACTTTTTAAATCTTGTTCAGACCAAAAACTGTTGACAGGGCTACAGCAATGTGTAATTATCGGATTTTTACGCGGTTTATGTTATTTGAATCGTTTTTATGAGTAGTTCGGACCTTTGTAAGTTTAATGTAAAAATATTAATTAGTTTTTGATTTATATCAGTTTAAAGTTGTTGATTCCTATACTTAACATAGAGCAAAAAACTGTTGACAGGGCTACAGCAATGTGTAACTATCGGATTTTTACGCGGTTTACGTTATTTGAATCGTTTTTATGAGTAGTTCAAACCTTTGTAAGTTTCATGTAAAAATATTAATTAGTTTTTGATTTATATCAGTTTAAAGTTATTGATTCCTATACTTAACATAGAGCAAAAAAATAATAAATGACCCAACTCTTTTAGGAATGGTCGTATACACATGATATTAAGATATGTTATTACACTCGACCCAAGTAAGCTTCCTATTATAAAAAATCTTAACATTTAAGGTTCGTTTACAGGGTCTCACAAAAGATCTTTTGATATAGGGCTAAAGAGTTGTATAATTATCCGATTTTTACACGGTTTGCAGCATTTGAATTGTTTTTATAAGTAGTTCAAATGTTTAATATTTCGTGTAAAAATATTAATTAGTTTTTTTATGTATACCACTTTAAAGTGATTTATTCCTATACTTAAGATGAAGCAAACAAAATATTAAATGGTCTAACTCTTTTCAAAAAGAACGTATGCGCATGATGTTAAAATATGTTACTACGAACTACCTAAGTTAGTTTCCTATTGTAAAACAGAAGTGTAGAATTTACTGTTCATTTACAGGGTAACTCAAAAGATTTTTTAATAAGACTAAAAAGTTGTGTAATTAGCAAATTTTTACGTTGAAGTACATGATTCCTGTACTTAACACAGAGGAAAAACAATAGTAAATTGCATAACTTTTGTCAAATTCGCTATATATACAAGATATTCAGATATGTTACTACATCCTCTCTATTGTAAAGCGGCATTGAAGCATATACGTTTCGTTTATAGAGTCTCTTAGAAGATCTTGATTACACTACAACCGATGTATATTTACTGAGTGAGATGTATTTTAATGATTTTACACTGTTGCAATCTCTGTAAGGTTTCATTATCTTGCTTTAAAATTTAATATAAGATCATTTTGTCCGTCTGAAATCTCGTCGATGTTAATCTCTAAATCTATTAATATATAGTATTTTCATCGATTAAAAAAACTGTGTTTATTTATAAATATATAATTCTAGCGTATTAGGAATTGATTGAAATAGCGATTACAAAATTCCAACTTTACGTTCATGCGCTGAGTAATAGAATGTAAAAATGATGATACCCCAAGATTACAAGTTTTGCGTTTAAATATTTGCCGTTCATCGTATCTCCGTCTATGACGAACTTAAAATGCTAAACAAATAACGAACTAACTTAAAATAACGAACTGTTCGGTTTACGAACAAATCGGTTAACGAACACTTTCGCGTGAGATTTTTATGTTCGGAGAACGAACTCCTCTCGAAACAAAGCCATGCTGAAGCAATGCCGTGTTTCATATTTGCCAAGCTATACTTATTGCCTCTATTGTCAACTTTGAGAACATTTTAACAGTTGCATACATATGTCCTAATTAATTCATGGACTGCCGGAGATTGGGGACCTATATTTTAGGATCACCGAATTGGAATGAACAGACTATATAAACAGAAATCACTTTAATAGTTTTATACTTTTGCAAACGTTGCGAATTTTATATTTTTTAAATTATCGAAACGTTGAGTTAAAAAATTTAAACAAATAAAAAACTTCTAAGGTGCTCAGTAATTTTCAAAAATAATATATTTAATATGTTAGTATAAATATCCCTGTAAATTTTTATACTAATAGAAATAGGTTCGTAGGAAAAAAAAAATGTTGATTATTCTCGGTAAAGTATGCTCCATAAACTTATCGTTGTAGTTGACCGAAAAAAAGTGCTTCTGATTTTTCCACATTTTTCTGAAACTGTAGTATTTTAATTAGTTTGTAAACTACTGTAAAATTGTGTAATTTTTTGTTTTTGAATGTATATAAACGGAAGAGTGATCAGTGGCGCAGCCAGAATTCGGTTCTAGGGGGGGGGGGGGGGGTTGAGTTTCTGATAAAGGTGGTCGCCGGTTATCTGAATCACCGGTTAATGGAATCAGTCTTTAAAATGAATGAAATCATAATGCTTTTCTCCGCAGTTACGTTGGTCATGATTCGTTTAAACAGTGTTTACAATATTAGCGTTATAAACTATAAAATGCATCAATGAAATAACACAAAACTAGGTTAGATTTATAAAGTGTAAAAACTATCAGGGGCAAACTTTAAGATGGAAGAGCACAGTACAGCAAATATCTTTTACATAGAAAATAAAAGTTGCAATCCATTTGTTCAATCAAAAATACACAAGGTTTCATTACAAGAGAATCACGAATTCTTATTTCTAACTTTAATAATAATGAAACAATTTTAACAAAATTTTCAATAGACTTACTTACCTTGCTTTTTTCCAAATGTATCAACTCTATTAGGTAATCGATGTTTTGGAATGTAGTTGATATTAAACACGGTATTGTAGACTAAATTATTGTGCCCTTTCAGTACTTTACATGACATCGAATTTCGCATTACGTAATATAAATCTGATGAAAATTTCGTTAAAATATATTTATTATTGTTAAAGTTCTCTAAAAATATCCGAGTTTGAATTGAAGTCGTATCTGTACTAATATTATAAAACAGCAACGTTTATTCTTTTTGCAGGGGTTGATTCTGGAACTATACAGAACGGATTTTAAATATTAATTGGTCATATGCGAGTTTTATTCGCGTTACAAAGGGTTCCACACAAAATATCAGAACTGTTCAAAGACAATATACTCACATACCTAAAACAGTACCACATGCTATAATTTTTAATTTTATTGGTATTGGACTGAAAAGCAATGAATACATTTCCCTCTGAAACAAAGACCTTGTACAAAGTTTAAACTTGGCAGAGAACCAATCACGCTTTGGAAGAAGTCGTTGAGTTTCACACGAAGAGTTACTTGTCAATCATATTTGACGTAATAGTAGACAATTTTAAAGCATTTAAAAAAGTATACTGAACAAAGCGAAACTTTCCGATTCATTTTCAAAAATGAAAGCATATGCAGGCATGATATAATTCAAGTGATTTGTTATCGAAAAGTTTTTTCATTATAAATCAATTATATATTCAATTATAAGCGATTGTTGTCTCAAAATTACTGACTTTTAATGTCTTGGAATTATTCTATGAATTATTTTTCAATATTTGCCTTCAATAATCGAATTCAGTTGGAATAAAACATGTTGACTATCACTATGATTCGTCTTACCTAAAGCAAAATTCTTGTACAAAGTTTAATCTTAGCATTGTGCAAGCACGCTTCAAAAGGAGGTCGCAAAGTAGCAACATTGTTTTGATCAATGCCGTTGTTTTCTAGATGGGTTTTTAATTATTATCTCAGCTAATTACAGACACATTTTTTTCGAAAATCATTACCAACAATCCTTAGATGATTCTGCGTCGATAACCCTCAACTCCACCGCTGAGCGCCAGAAAAATAAGACACATGAGTGCTCTTATAACAGTTCCATTTTTGCTTTTTAAGTATGGAACCTTAATAATGGTATCAAATTCTGATAACCATCTCCTCTGTAACATAGGCTATATTTTAGATAACAATTTCCAAACAATTTTTTCTGTACAACAATTTCCAAAAGGGTGCAAGAACAAAAAACATTCTAAAATTGCGGTTTCTACAATGTTGTTGGTTCTAGAAATTTGAAATTTGGTATAGCAGTTACTTTTAAAAATGTAAATGCTCACTAAAAATGGTTTCTAAAAAGTTCGAAATTTAAAAAGGGGAAAGGAGCAGGAAACGTTCTAAATTACAATTTATTTGTAGAGTAAGGGCTAGAAATATGAAATTTGGCATGGTTGTTACTTTTTAGAGACTTAAATGCTAGCCTAGAACAGTTTGCAGGGGTCAGCTAGTTTAATTTTAATGAGATGCAGGTAGCATTTGTTAAAATTTAATAAGTGTAAATCAATGTATAAATAATTTATTGCTGCTCACTTTAAATTAATGCATGATTAGCGTAAAATTGTGTGTAACTATAGATAGTATTTTTCTAAGGACACAAAAATGGGAGAAAAAGGAAAACATAATTTAAGCTTCGATTTTTCAGAAATGCCCTTCCTCTGAGCACCGGAGCGCAATGTTTATGAGCTCCGGTAAAGTCTGACCAATATTTAAACATTGACTAAAAACAAAGAAATATCGGAGCCGAGCTCTGGTAAGCTCCGGCGCAAATTAAGCACTGCTCACAGGCATGTATCTATAAGTCGATGAAATTACAATCAGTGCTTCTTTCGTCCAAGGGACAGGATGCAGTGCCTCCCCGAGAGCAAGACGTCGTTGCTACATTACCAACAAATTAAATATAGTCTTTAAATTTGTGTACAGACCCCCTACGAAACAAATGATTCGAAAGAAACACTGATTTCGAAAATCTGTTCAATCACAATAAAAAAATAGCTTTTTATAACTTTCAAGTACTTTTGTTTTAATTCTTACTTTTGCAAAGATTTTTTCCTGGGTGCGCACATAGCTTCGTCTTAGATATAACTAAGAGCAAAAAACGCAAAAAAAGTTTTGAAACTGAGAGAGACTTACAAAGTTTGTTTTATTTTTTACCTGGAATTCGATGGTCTGTTATTGTTTCAAACATGAACAATTAAGAAACGGCCCACTGTATACTACACTGTAAAAAATTTTCGGAACGTTTCAGGAAATTATCCTGAAACATTTCGCATATTTTACCGGAATTTCGAATTTCTTTATGTCCCACGTCACTTACGGCAATAATTCGTGTAATATTTTTGAGAGGTTTCAACTTTTCCGTAAACTACATTCTGCGCATGCGTGCTTCATGTTTTATGTTCCATTAGCCATTTTGATAACTAAAGAAGAATAAAAAACAGCTGCCTAGGTAAGTAGAGACAAATGCAATCTTAAAAAACGCCATTCTTTGTTTGGATATCAACCGATAAAGTAAGTAGCTAATTTAAATCTTTTTATGCTTTATTATTTGAATTTTCATTTTATCAATAATACGAAACTTTAAAATTTAATTGCTTAAATAAGACACTGAATAAAAAAAGTATATTGATTATTTTTTATAATGTCTAATTACGAAATAATTATTCTTTGTAATAAAAACTGAATGTATCTGACAATTGAGAAAATGCTTTTTATTAAAATGTATTGATAAGTAATATTTTCACTTTTCTTTTGAAATAAGCTTCCTCTATTTAATATGAGTAATGCATTAACAAGTTTAAAACATTATGAAATTCATTTTTTTAAGATAAACATAATATTTAATTTTAAAAATTTCATAGAATTGCAGTACAATAAAATTCAATTATGCTGTTAAAAATTAATATTTTTATTAATTTATGAAATAAAGCATATTTAAATATTCCACAAACGGTGTTTATAATTTTTGGATTGCTTCATGAAATTTAGCCTTTTAACACTTTCCAACCTAGTTGAAAAGTATTTATGACTTCGGTTTTTCTGCCGTCTGGCAGTCTGTCTGTGCTCTAACTCTCGTAAATATACTCGGATTGGCCTGAAATTTTTGTATGTGATTGGCATTTACTATAGCATAAGTGTGTAGCATTTATAGTTTATGTACAGGGGGCAATCAAAAGTATTCAGTTACATTACGATCAATAGAAAAAAATCACTTAAAGTGCATTTTGATAATATTAAGCCATTCGAAACATGATGAAATTGATATACAATTATGTAGCGCACTAAAACATGCTTTTCTAAAATAGGATGTACAAAGCATTTGTTATTCATTTACAGGGTCACACAAAATAATTCTGTCATACAAGGCTCTACGGGAAAAAATCGTTTGCAATGTAATTTAGTTTCAATATTTAAAACATAATGAAATTTATATGTATTACTCAGATGCATTATAAATTGTTCACTGAATAGCATGGTGTGCATTGCGTTTATCGTTCATTTACACGGACACACAAAAACATTCGGTTACAGTCTTTGTTCGATAATTACAGTCTATGAGTGATAAATACGTTTTCAATTTTGGTTTGGATTTTTAGGTTTGAGTAAATGTTTGCATAAGTACGTAGTGTGTATATATTCTGTTAATCATATACAGGGCTACACAAAGGAATTCGGTAAGTATTACTAACTATGAGAGCAAATTGCTTATGGGTATTTTTAATTGTGTTACGCATTTTCCTGCTCAACTATATTTAGTATACTAATAGAAGTTTGTGGAATATAAATAAATTCATATACAGGGCTACGCAAAGAACAAGATACGTTGTCGTTTATGGTTGGTAACTGCTGGAAGTGAGTTTTAAGTTGCCTTATGCGTTTTTTACCTGAATTAAATTTTAGCTTAATATGGGGTGCGTACAGAAGTCTTTAGATAATATACAGGTTTGTACAAAAGATTTCGAGTGCATTTCCATCGATTGCCGAAAATTGATATATGTGATTTTTCTAAATTAACTAAATTTTATCATGTTATATGTAGTATATATCCAAGTCTATAGGTCATATACTGGGTTGGACTATATAATTTGACTACTCTTTTGACTATGGAAGGTAAATACTACAATTGGATTTTTAAATGTGTTAGATGTTTCCTAAACTATTTAATATATTCTTTCACCTCATTTAACGGTGACGTTTCGTTACAGTTTTCTAGATGTGATGGAAAGTGTTTCATAATCTATGCTTGACGCATGATTTTCCGTTCTTGTTTAACCCTTTAACGGAAGCCCTTTGCATGGCGCAAATACCAAAAATTCACAAATTTGCCAACAAGTATTTTCGAATAGAAATTTTTGATTTTATATTTTGGAGATTTTACAAGTAAAAATTATTACAGAAAAATACTGGTTGTAAAACATCGTACTTTTGACATAGATCGGTGCCTTTCAAAGGATTAATGCATTTGGAATCATAGAAGAAATGTTAGTGCTACAAGCGTTTTCCTTTATTTATTTATTTATGTATTTTTTAAATGAGTAATAAAATGAAGTCCATGTTCACCTTTTGTAATCTTTCCAAAATTTATATATTTTATTATCAGTTTTGGTACTTTCAAAAATTTATATATTTTATTATCAGTTTTGGTACTTTCAAAAATTTATATATTTTATTATCAGTTTTGGTACTTTCAAAAATTTATAAATCAATTAAAATGTCCTTTAAATACACCATTAAGCCTATGTTATATGTAAATTGTTTTCAAAAATCTTATCCGTTGATAGAGCCATATATTGTCTTTTTTTTTTAAAATTAATTATAAACAACGATTTTAATAAATTTTTATCTTAAGGGCAGTTGAAATAATTTTAGAATTTACGGAAAAAAATGGTGGCATTAAGATGCCACGGCATTTTGCTGTTGTACATGTAAAATAATTGTAATGTACTATTTCTCTCATTTTATTATGTAAAATTTGGAAAAAAAATTAACACATAAAAGAAGTTTTTGCACGTTTTATACTTATCTTTTGCATTGCTTATCGAATGTTCTAGCAAGTTTGTAAATTATTAAATCAGAAAAAATTATTAAAAGGAAATTTTATATTTTGTAAAAACTTATGATTTTAATAAAGGAATAAAAATAATGTTTGCATTTTTAAAAATATAATTAATAGTTTTACACTTTATTTACTCGCGCAAATCCGAGCTTGGAATTCAGTTTTAGCAAATATTTTTTATATATGTTTAGTCATGAGTTTCGATTAATATATTTTTGTTGTACAGCTTCGATTTTGTTACCTGATAAATAAAAAATAATATTTTCAGAATTAAAAAAAAAAGTTCCGAAAAAAGACTCTCTGTGAAGCTGGAACATTTCAGTATTTTGATATGAAAGGTTCCGAAAAAAGAAAAGGTCCCGTAAAGTTGGAATGTTTCAGCATTTTGACATGAAAGGTTTCGGAAAAAAGCGTATCGTGCAGCTGAAATATTTTAGTATTTTAATCTGAAAGGTTTCGGAGTATATGTTACGGAATGTTTCTGAAAAATTGGAATGTTTCACTACTTTGTTGTGAAACGTAACAGCAAAATGCCGTGGCATCTTAATGCCACCATTTTTTTCCGGAACCTTCCGGAAAATTTTTTACAGTGTATATAACTCAAAGTGTCAGTGTGGCAGTATATGACCCTTCTTTTACTATAAGACGTCTCGATAAAGTGACGCAGTCCAAATAACCAGTTTTGACTTAACCGATGCATGTAACATGCGCTTTCACAGTTTTAAGTAGAATTTTCGCCGTTTAATTGAATCACATTGTTGGATAGAATTTGATTTAACAAACCGTCAGATTCCGCAAAGGGCGGAAAGCCCAAAAAATTTAAATTAACTTTAGATTTGATTCATATAAGCAGCAATTATAGTAATTTTTTTAGCTTTGGGGGGTGTTTTGACCCCCAAACACCCCCCTTGGCTGCGCCACTGAGAGTGATATAAACAAAAGAAAAAGGAAAATAAATATGTCATAAATAATCTGATGAATACAATGTAAGGAAATTAATATAAAAGTTTCCCAGTTGTTATGGTAGCGACATGTACATTGGAATAAGTCACTCAATAAATTGTATAATTCTGTTTATAGCATCACTATTATTTTTTTTGCCCCTTTTGCTTTTCTTTTCTGAATAAAAATGGAATCTGTATAATTGAAATTAAATACCTTACAAAAAGGAGTGATATCTCATCAAAAACAACTCGTTGTAAATGATCCCGCCAAGCTACAAACCTAAAACGTCAGTCACAAAAAGAAGTGATATCACATAAAAGAAAGCGATATAGAACTGCATACTCCAAGTCCTGTGTAAAAATCTATCACCACTCATAATGTTTCCAAAGGACTCGGAGTGAGGTACAGTATGTGAAAACTGCTTGGCGACCTGCAGGCTTTTATAATGTTTGCGTTTCCTGCAATTACATATGACTATATTAATTTAATTTAATTTATTTATTTATTTTGCTCCCATAAAATTGTAAAAAGTTGAAGCTTCTGTGTTTGCATGTCCTTTCTTATTTATGAGCTTGAAAAATCAATTTGTTGATTTTATTTACCATTATTTAAACTAGAAACACCACTCTTATGAAGAGGATTTTTTAAGTAAACATGTAAAGATTTTGAGTTTGTAATATATATATATATATATATATATATATATATATATATGATGATCATATGCATATTAATAACATTGTACCTTATAATAAACGTTAACTAAATTGAGATATATTGCAGTAATTCTAGCGTAAGCGGAATCGCATAGATCTGGGGAAAAAATCCGTTCTGTCAGTTCTTTCGCATACAAAAATATTTAAAAAATGATGTAACAAAAATTAAAAATTTATTTTTTTCGATTTTCAAAATAAATATACTGCATATAAGCCTGCAGGTCGCCAAGCAGTTTTCACATACTGTACCTCACTCCGAGTCCTTTGGAAACATTATGAGTGGTGATAGATTTTTACACGGGACTCGGAGTATGCACTTCTATATCGCTTCTTTTTATGTGATATCACTTCTTCTTGTGACTGACGTTTTAGGTTTGTGGCTTGGCGGGATCATTTACAACGAGTTGTTTTTGATGAGATGATTATTTTAGATGAGTGATACTTATATAAGATTATGTAGATGAGCTGAGTTACCTTACTATAAAAATAAGAAATAGAACAGCGTTTAAACAAATATATATTAAAGATTTTAAAGTATTTGCTGAGTGAGGGGACAGTGGGGGGGGGGAGGGGGAATAGAACTTTTGGGAAAAAGAAGGGTATTTTAGATGATTGATTATTCATTAATTGTTACAAAAAATAAACAGATACAGCAGATTAAAAAAAAATAGTTTCAAAGATTTTAAATAGTGTATGTGTGGGAGGGGGGGCGAGCATTTTTGGAGTAGAGAGAAAACTTAGGTGAAAAATCATTTTTACTAGAGAGCAACAAATAGGACAAAAGATTTCTTCAAATAAGAGTTTTACAAATTTTAAACTTGGTATTCTCGGGGATGAGGAGGTAATATGAATTTCAAAGGAAGGGGTTTCTAATTTAGTTGATTTGTTATTTATTTATTGTTACTAGAGAGCAACCAATCGAGCATATATTTTTAATAAAGAGTTTTAAAGATTTTAAACTTTGTATGCTGAGGGGAGAGTGGGAAAATTGGAGGACTGCTTTTTTACTTATTGTTGTTATATTACTAGCGAGCAGTAAGAAGGCCAGAAGGGGCTTACTTTCGGGATTTTATGGTAGTTTTTTTTTTCTAGGATGTGATTGTAAAAAGCCAGTTTTCAGAACATTCCGATTTTTGGAATGACAGATAAGAGGTCTGATACTGTATACTCAAGCTAGTTACTGGCTAATGTGCTCAAAATACAAAAACAAAAAAGGGATTCAATAGAAATGAAATTTTAATTTCCACACTAGATCTTTTTAGGTTAAGATCAAAGACTATCCTTAAAAAGACTTTTAAAAAATATTTTTTCCATTTACAAAATTTTCTGAAACATATATGGACTTATTTTTTAAGGTGAAAGCATAACGCTTGTGGGCATGATTCTTGAAGTGATTTGTTAATCAAATAATCTTTTTTTTTACTTTTTTTTATAAATGAATTGCATCTTGAGTTAGAAACAATTGTTGTCTCATGAAGGCAGTTTTTCTTTTCTAGTACTGTTGTACCTAGTTCAGTTCAAATCGGTAACTTTCACAGCATTTTCTGTGAGACTTTCTGTCTTTATCAAAAAATAGAGAAATTGTTCAAATACATAGTTTCTCAATAAAATCACCTGCCAATTTCACGTGTTTGCAAACAAAAAATAATTCAAAACGTTGTCAGTTTGGATTTGAGAACAGTCTTAAAATTAAAAATGAAGTTAAATTGAAAAAGAATGTTTAACCTTTTTTTCATTAAAGCAAGCCTTTTCTTTAATTGTGAAATACTTGAAGCAAAAAGAGAAGAGGAGCCATGTAATTTTGCATGATGATTTTGTAATTGCTTAAATCTGCAACTTTTGAAGATTGATAGAAAATCTCTTTATTTCTTTGTAATTTTAATGTTAAGGGAAGATTTTTATGGAGAGCGCTTTGAAACGTTACAAAGAGCAGCTTCACAGGAAGGCTTTGAACAAATCTAAGTATCCTTGTTTGTGAAAAGTTAATACAGTATAAAGCCTCAAATCTGGACATTCAGAAATCACAGAAAACAGATGTTTTTGTAACAAGTGTTTATTATTATTTTTATTTATTTATTTATTACGGCAAAATGCAAAAGAAAAAAAAATTCAAAAATTGTAGAGGACAAAAGTTACTAGTATTTTAGGCTAAAAGTTTGAAAGCGAATTCCTTTTACTAATGTCAAAATATTGCTGCAGAATGCAAACAAATTCTAAAAGTCTCTGTACAAATTCCAGATAAACCTTGTTAAAAAGAGGACAGCATTTACTATATTGGACTAAAACATTAAAACCAGATTCCTTTTACTAATGGGGAAAAATCATCACAAACTTCAAAATTTGTTATAGTGGGCTAAAAACATTGTAACTTCCTTTTGTATTTCCTTTACGAATAACAAAAAATCGCCGCAAAATGTAAAAACACATTATAAATTCAAAATTTACAGTACTTTTGTGTTATGGCTGTCCCGACATTTACAATTATGCCAAGATTGCAGTTATGATTTCACAAAGATCATAGCAAAGTTTATATATGCATATATATATATATATATATATACACACTTCTAATGGATATATATGTTCCTATATACATCATATACATATTATTTATATCTTATATGTCATATATGCATCATATAAGACCATATCTATTTAATTTATGTCATGAAATGTTACATACATCATATAATATTGTAATGTTATATGCTTTATAATTTGCAATAAGTCTTGGTTGCTTGGCGATTCATCCTTGCGTGGCCGCTATAACATGAAAGTACCAAATTTGCTATGTTAGGCTAAAAGTTTGAAACCAAATTCCTTTTATAAATATCAAAAAATTCATGAAAAATTCATCAAAAATTGCTGTAGAAATTCTGAATAGACTTTATTAAAAAGAGGAGAACATTTACTATATTGGGCTAAAAGATTAAAACCAGATTCCTTTTTACTGCTGTGAAAAAAATTACCACAAAGTGCAAAAAAAAAAACTTTCTAAAACACGCAGATAACAAAATTTATTATAGTGGGCTGAAACATTATAACCAATACTTGCGTAACTAGCTCAGTAGGAAGAACCCTGGTACAGAAAACCAAGGTACCCAGGTTCGAGTCCTGTCCTGGGACAATTTTTCGTTTGGCTGGAATAAACCTCAACTATGATACCCCAACCATGAAATATGATTTGCCTAGTTGAAAAAAACTTTCTTTTTTCATTATGACCTAATTACATGATATACAGGAGTTTTCATGGTATATCACACTTTCATCATGTAAATGCTATAGTTATAGCTCAGACGAATGAAATTAGCGCTGCAGTTCATGGACATACACGACAAATAAGAGTGAATTATGTCACACGGGATATTGTCTGGGTAGCAGAGCTAGCACTGGCACAGCAAGCCAAGGTACCCAGGTTCGATTCCGGGCCTGGACATTATTCATTCTGTTGGAATAAACCTCAATCATGATACTCCAACCATTGAATATAAATATGTAAGTATATGTTGGAGAAAAAAAAACATGGAGATATGATATAAGCAACTGCCAAAATATAAAATGGTATTTTTCCATAATGAACTGGTAACATCTCTGAAATATATTTCCTTATGGGATTTTGATTTATGCATTATTATGTTGTAATTTACCGGTCAAAATTATGTATAAATAAATATATATATACATATAAACATATTACCCTAAGCTCACTTCATGTGCACATCAGCTGTTCCTTCTTATACACAACTACTTGGTATCAGTACTCACTCGGTACCCAGTCAAAATACTACAGTTAATGTTCTTGTTGTGCAAACTCATTTTTACTAGAAAGATTATATTCTACTTTTATCCAATTCAGAATAAACTATGAAATCATATTATTGTAATACAGCAAAACTTGTTACATATAATAATTTTATTTTAGTTCCAAGTAAAAATTTTAAAATATACAACTTGTTTAATGGGAATTTTTTTTTTTTTTTACTTGAAATGTAATCAAATTATTAAAACTGTTTGAATAGTTACAACAACCGACTGTCTTTATAAATTTTTTTGCTGCTATATTATAATTAAAATTAAAGTACTATAATACTGTGTAAAATATTTGCAACCCCTTCCAAATGTTGTACTAAATTTATCATTTAACAAAATTAATTTTAATCATTTCTCCAGTCAAAATGAATTTTGACCACTTATGGTCCAAATGTTTGTTGACCATGATGGTTAAAACCAGTTTTTTTCCCAAAACAATACAATCCTGCATGTTTACATTAAATAAATTTCTTCTTAGTGTCTGCATTAAAATATGCAAATATTGAGCAAATGATGTGTGCATTTCATGCATTACTATTAGTATTTCTTAAAGATATAACATTGCGGTGAGGTTTTAAAATATAAATAAAAATTGCCAGAAGGTGATTTTAAAATTTTGCTCTTCTCTCTAAATTCAGTTCTAACGTTTTCTCTATCACTAAGGCCTCTATAAAAAAGAAGTAACTAATATTTATAACAATAAATTGTAATTTGCAACAAAATATTAACTTATATTTTGTATAAATAACAAAAGTTTTGTAAGGAAGTATGTCGCCAAAAGTCATAATATTTTTAGGATAAATTTAAATTTGTTATAATTTTTTTTTCATATGTATGTGACAAACATTTTATGGTAGGTATCCTAGGTGATCATTTTGATTAACAATATTGCTTACACATTCTTATGGTTATTTATTACATATATGTGTTATTTTTTATGGCAACATTTATCAGACTATTATTAATAAAATTACAAAAGAAATTTATATGTTCTTTACAATACATTTTAGTGGTTATTTCTGCAATATATTACATTAAGTTATGTTATTTAATAATTTACTGTAAAACATCAAAAAGGTTGTGAGATGTTGTTAAATAGAATTTCTGTTGTTTAATGAATATTTTTTGCATAATTTATTTTGGTAAATTTATTATTATTATTTTGGTAAATTTAATTGAATTTAAACATTTTCCTATACATTTTGTAAATATGCAAACATGTAATGTAAAAAATGAAATTTTCAGCTAAATCTGACAAAAAAAAATTGAGATAGAATTTGATTGGCTAATTCTAAACTGGGTAACTTGTGCTGAATAAGCACACTTAACTCAGCATCTCACAGCAGAAATTATTTAAAGGTTATAATGCAGTTTTTAGAATACTCATCAGTCATCAGATACCAAATCAGGGGGAAAAGAAGAAAATCTTACTTTTTATGAGGGACTTGTTCATGAAAATAAATATTTGAATTTTCTAATGACACAGCTTTTTGTGACTGAACAAGAACCGCTGACTGTTGTGAATTGCAAGAAAAGATTTTTTAAATATAAAAGGAATGTTCTTAATCAAATTTCTGTTCGTACAATTTTTGAAGAGCTATAATATATAAAATTATTCAATAAATAGAAATTTTTTTAACGAAATATTTCTATTTTCATTAGTTATATTGATTTGCATTAGCATTTGTTATCTGTGTAGCTATTTCATAAAGATAAAACTATTCTGATGAAGCTTTGAAGTGTAAACGAAACAATGATCAAAAACTGCAAAGTCTTTGGCCCATGTAAAATTTTGAGAGTGCTGTTCAATTCTAAATCGCTTAAAAATCAACACCTGAAAATTGCATGCACATGTAAAATAGGCTTTGTTAATGTGTCAGGAAGATTTTCACTGTTCAGCAGTATTATTATTTTCTTAAAAAGAAGAGTTTTAAATGTATTTTATACAAAATGTAACAGAATTATACTTCAATATACGAAGGCATATCAATAAGTAACACACATAATATATAAAAAGGAAAAGCAATTAATGACAGTATGAAACAGAAATGAAAGTATTACCCATTTAATACTTTTCCACATAATTTCCATTCCATACATGTTCAGGCATTTGTCCCAACGATGGATCAGTTTGAAAATACCGGTCTTATAGAACTCCATCGGTATTGACAAGAGCCACCTTTACATGGCTCATTTGAGTTCGTTGTCAGAGTCAAATTTCTTCATGGGTCCAAACAGATGGGAAGTGGAGGGTGTCAGGTCCTTGATTTATAGTAGATGCTCCAAAACTTCCCAGCCGTATCCCTACAATTTTTCACTAACTTGGACAGGCACATGAGGACAAGCATTGTTGTCCAATTTCATCTGTTTGGAACCATGAAGAAGTTCCTCGGCGGTAAAATGTTTGACTCTGGTGATGAACTCAAACGGGCCATGCGAAGTTGGCTCTTCTCGGTGCTGATGGAAGTTCTATGAGATCGGGATTTTCAAACACATCCATCGTTTGGACAAATACCTCAACATGCTGGGAAGTTATGTGGAAAAGTAATAAATGGGTATTTTCATTTCTGTTTCATATTGTCATTAATTGCTTTTTTCTCTTTTTACATAATGTGTGTTACTTATTGATATGCCCTCATATTATTAAAAAATCTCCTAGCTTTAATTCAGTTTTATATTGTATATAACTTTTAAAATGTATTGTTGGGTTGATTAAGTTCTAAGTAAGTTCAAAAAATGATATTATATAAATGAAAGTTTTTTTTTTTTTAATTAAAACATTTTACCCAAATTTCACATATTTTTTTTAATCAAACGACAAACAAAATCTCTATTTGGCGTCACTTCTGCCTTCCATTCAGGTGCCCAGGCACATGACCCCTCTGCCCCCCCCCCCTTAGTTCCGGCCCTGTACACTCATACTCATCCAATGTACAAGCAAACACTAAAATTTCACCACATTTCTCACCGTTAAAAAACTGTTTGTTGCACTGGAATGCATGTATAATTTTTTTAATATAAACATAGGAGATCACATTAATAAAATTCTGTAAATACTTCTTCTTTTAATATTGAATAAAAATATTTCTTATTGGAATTGCGTTATTTTGTTTGTTCTTTTTATAATGCATAAATTAGTTTCAATGTAATAACAATATTAAAATGCTTATAGTATTAATATATTATTTATTACAAATATATCCAGGGGATGACTTCAAACAAGATATCTGGTAGGGATGAGGAAATTAAAGCATGGCAGGGGTCCTTAATTCTAAAACTATATTTGTTTAAACATATATTTTGTAGAAAATCAATGCAGAAATACATTTATAGGGTTCTTATTGAAAATGGGAATTACTTCATGTGTACTGGGTTTTATTATTTGCTTTCCTTTGTCATTTGGTAATATTGTACAGTTGGCATAAGAAAATATACCTGCTGTTATTCACAGCAATAAAATTATTTTGCAATAAGATTACAACAAAAGGCATTGTTACACTGTGTTATTTTACTGTTAATGTGTTCTTTCACAATAT
The DNA here is from genome assembly GCA_963931845.1 of Maratus michaelseni. Taxonomy (NCBI): domain Eukaryota; kingdom Metazoa; phylum Arthropoda; class Arachnida; order Araneae; family Salticidae; genus Maratus; species Maratus michaelseni. The sequence continues at coordinate 321,559,692 of OZ007595.1, read as the reverse complement.
GAATGCAATTTCTTCAAATAGGGCTCACCCACATATTAAAAATTGTACTAAGTTTATTTTTGTATAATGTAATATCTACTTTTGACATTTTGAGTTTCATGGATCAAATTAGCCAGGAAAAGTATAATTTATACACTTTCCTTGTAACTTTAGTGTTAGAAGGGGTCAATATTTGGGGAAACTAATGTTAAATCCATGTGAGAAATTGTAATTTATATTGAATGCAAAAAAATCGAATAACTTTTTTTCTTTTAATGAGATAAATTGAATGGTGCCAAACATATATTGGGCTTTTTTTTTATATAAAAACATATATTTAATTATTCATAGATTTATATTAAAAAAATCTATGTCCTACATTAATTTTTATATAGAAATAATCCGCATTGTCAAAAATATGGCTATGTTTTTACATGTCTGCTAAGCTATTTACACTATGTTTCCATTTCTATCATTTTCTTTATTAGATATAGATAAAATTTATTTTTTTGAAAATGTAAGGGGGATCATCTGCTATTATTGTTAAAATGCACAAACATTTTTTTTAAAGAAGAGTCATAGGAAAAATTAAATGACATTTTCTTTCATGTATGATTAGTTATTTCACATTTCTATTTTCTATAAAAATTTTCCAGTTGCTAACTGAATGTTTCTATTAACTTTTCCTGTAAGATTTCAATTTTATTTATTTTTTTAATGAATAAATCATTAATACATTTTCTTTTATATGAATAAAAGCTTTGAGATTATGAAGCTTTAGGAAAAGAATGCTTAAAATATAAACTTCTCTAGTCTGATTTTATCCAAGGCATGCAAATAGTGGACCAAAAGTGAGTGTTATCATTTAAAAAAATTAAAGTTTATCATTTTAATTATGTAGACAACACATATTTATAAATTACATCAATATTTTGAAAGAAGTCATTATTCAGATTCTGCTGATATCTTTGTTTTTAATTTATTGCAGATGATCTGTGAATAAAAAAAAGTGTGTGCATATATATATATATATAGAGAGAGATGGACTTATAGAATTTTGTAAGGAAATACTGCATAAGGATATCCCCTGGATGTGATATTGGTGAAACCAGCATTTAATTAGATCATGAGAATCTCCATATTTGTTATGAATCCAGTAAAATAACTTAGTTTAATATTTTCATATTTATATACAAACAATATTGTTTTTTTTTTTTTAATATTTTCACTCCCTTATGTTTAAAAATGTCTAATGACACTTTTACCAATATTTAAAGTTTTAAAGTTAAAATTACTCTAAATTTAATAAACACGATAACATCCACATTTGTTAAAATGTAATAACTGAAAAATAACTTTCTGGTTAAACTCAAGTTTCATTTTCCTTACTCGACAATACAAATATTTCTGACAGTTAGAAAAGCATTTTCATCCAGATGCTAAAGAAACAATCATAAAAAAAATTCTTATATAATTGTGAAACATTTTCAGTTAATATCGAATGTTATCAGATTACAACATTTTTCAGGTTGTAATGTCATCAAAATATGTTTAACCCATAACCGAAAACGGCAGTCTGTGAGACTGCTAAACCACAACTGGTAATCAGCTGTCTATGAAACTGCTGTGTTAACTAACATTTTCTAAGCATATTTCTATATATCTTTAAAAACACATAAAATATTTGGTTCTCTATTTGCATTAGTATTGAAGAATGAAGATTTACATTTACTTAGCTGTAAGTTAATAAAAGTTTTGTTTATTTTTTGTTTTAGAGCACTCAGTGGAAATTAGCAGTCACACAGATGGCACATTACTGTTTCTGTACTATATTTAATGTTTCCGGTTACAAAATTGTTTTCTGAAAAGTTCTTTACCTTTATTTTAAAAATGAAAACTTTTATTCTTGAAAACTTGAATAATTTCTGGTGATGCAAATCATTTCATGATTCTATCAGTAAAGCTCCACCGAGTATCTGTGGAACATCTGGAAATCTCTGAAGTATCTGGAAAACTATTGTCAGCAGTTTCATCCATGTAATTGACAGAAATATCAACCTTCCATAAATTATATTAGCAAAATGTATTACGGATGAACAGTATATCCTGTTTCCGACATAGGTATCAAATATTCAGTAAGGCTGAATCTCATCAAAAATTTTTTAAGTATTTAGTTAGGCCGAATATTTTAATATTCGCCAGACTACGTATTTTGATGAATATTAAAATATTCTGCCTAACTAAATACTTAAAAAATTTTGATGAGATTCAGCCTTACTGATTTTTAAAATCTTACACAGCTTTTTACTTGACAGTTAATTAAAATATTCAAAATAGTTGAGAAATAGAATTATTTAAATAGAAGAGATTGCTTTTGCATTATTTGTTTGCTGTTTGAAAAGTGATACTTAAGAAAATTAAATATTAATGACGACCTTTATAAAAATTAATGATGTAGAAATGAAAGTTCCTAAATATTGTCTGGTAACAATCTGTTTCTTGTTTTTTCACAAACAGAGTGATTCTGAACTAAACAGGGCAAACTTTCGAGGTTGATAATATGCAGCAAGACAGACAATTTTTGTAAAGGAAATTAGGATTGAAATCCACTTATTCAGGCAAAAATACAGTGTATTTTAATCCAGGTTGAAGTTAGATTTCCATTTGTCTCTTTAGCAATAATGAAGACATTGTAACGATATTTTCAACACATACTTTGATGTCTATGAAATATGATAACAAGAAGAGACATGCTGGAAATTGCCACCATTCATATCCAAACGACACTGAGCTAGACAATTCTTTATTCAGAACGCAGCTGATAGTATATATACTGTGTCACTGACCAAAATTTAATCACTTCCAATGATGACATCACATTTCATACAAACAAGTGTATGATGTTATTCACACTAAAACATCTTCATTACTGTTAAAGGTGTGTATAAAAATTCCATTTCAGCTTTCAATGACACAAATTGTATTTCTGATGGAATAAGTGGATTCAGATGCTGGTTGCCAGTACAAAAAATAAATTTATTGATCAAATTATCTCCCCTGAAAGTTTGTTTCAAGATTTTAAGAACACCCTGTATGTTTACAATCTTTGAAAATGATTGCCCACTCCAAATGCAGCTCCCAGGCATATTTAAAACTTCCTTGGTAAATAAAAATTAGCAGCAAACAAATTATTCTTGTCGAGTTCCATTAACTGAATAGTTTGTATTATTATTACTTTAGTCTTTTTCTCACAAATAAATACTATATAATTGTAAAAAATGTCTTCTATTTCCATAAAATTTTTTTTCTTTATTTTCATTCACAGAAGAAGCCATGATGTTTAAAGTTTTAACACTGTCCTCTTCCTAAATTAAGGGGTTAGAATGACAGTAGAGTAGGTCAAAATGTAGTGATTTGAGAAATGAAGGGTGCCGTGAAACTTGTTGTATTGTCGTTACATTGAGTGGTCCAACTAGTAGAGTAGGTCAAAATGTAGTGATTTGAGAAATGAAGGGTGCCGTGAAACTTGTTGTATTGTCGTTACATTGAGTGGTCCAACTAGTAGAGTAGGTCAAAATGTAGTGATTTGAGAAATGAAGGGTGCCGTGAAACTTGTTGTATTGTCGTTACATTGAGTGGTCCAACTAGTAGAGTAGGTCAAAATGTAGTGATTTGAGAAATGAAGGGTGCCGTGAAACTTGTTGTATTGTCGTTACATTGAGTGGTCCAACTAGTAGAGGAGGTCAAAATGTAGTGATTTGAGAAATGAAGGGTGCCGTGAAACTTGTTGTATTGTCGTTACATTGAGTGGTCCAACTAGTAGAGGAGGTCAAAATGTAGTGATTTGAGAAATGAAGGGTGCCGTGAAACTTGTTGTATTGTCGTTACATTGAGTGGTCCAACTAGTAGAGGAGGTCAAAATGTAGTGATTTGAGAAATGAAGGGTGCCGTGAAACTTGTTGTATTGTCGTTACATTGAGTGGTCCAACTAGTAGAGTAGGTCAAAATGTAGTGATTTGAGAAATGAAGGGTGCCGTGAAACTTGTTGTATTGTCGTTACATTGAGTGGTCCAACTAGTAGAGTAGGTCAAAATGTAGTGATTTGAGAAATGAAGGGTGCCGTGAAACTTGTTGTATTGTCGTTACATTGAGTGGTCCAACTAGTAGAGTAGGTCAAAATGTAGTGATTTGAGAAATGAAGGGTGCCGTGAAACTTGTTGTATTGTCGTTACATTGAGTGGTCCAACTAGTAGAGGAGGTCAAAATGTAGTGATTTGAGAAATGAAGGGTGCTGTAAAACTTGTTGTATTGAGTGGTTCAACTTGTTTTGCCCTCTAGCAACTCCCTAAGTGAACTATGACTTATTTGACTCGCACATTGAACAGAAATTAATATACGTTCATTGAAAATAGGGTTATCTCGATTTTTCAAATTTTTGACCTACTCCACTGACATTCTAACCCCCTCAACTAATAACTCAAAGCAGATTTTTTTTATGTGTGTGTATACAGTGTATTTGTGAAAATACTTTGTTTATAAAAATGACAGTATTTGTGCTAAATATTGCAGAACATTATTTTCAAATTCAACTTTTTAAACCCTTAAATATGGAAGTTTTTGTCAAGCAGAATATTTGGTATATACTGCCCAAATAGTTACTATTCGTCAGACCGAATATTCGATATTTGATTTACCTGTGTGCAGAATATTTAGTATTCAGTCAAAATTGCAATTTGATCCATCCCTAATATACACTTACCAGTGGCCCATGGGAGGATTTTGTACTGCAGTCTAATATTTTTTAGATGCAGGTTTAAACTTCTAAAGGAAAATTCAGCATAAAAATATCTGCAAACAACATTAGTCAAGCCAGAATATCATAAAAAATTAACGTTCGCTACCCAATCAAGCCCAAATATAATACATAATTTGCATTATTGTATATATTATTTCTCCTGTCAACATCCCTTTTTCTAAGAAAATACGAAACACAGAACGACGAATGAGATACCATATGAAAGGATTTTCAACAGACTTCTGACATAGCACAAATACATTTTCCTAAAACATGTTTTTTGATTAAAATTTGCTGATAATTAAAAATTAAATTGGCGTTGTTTTCATAAATGAAATGAAACGTTTTCCTGAAATTAATGTTGCCATGAAAATAAAATACCACAAAAATAAAATATTGTGCTCAGCACTAATTATAAAAAAAATTGTAAAATAAAGATTGCTGCAGGGGTTTATTTTATATTTATGATTAAAGAGCAAAATTTAAATTCAAATGCTCAATTTATCTTTCTTTATCCCATGTTTTTTTCCCGAAACAGATGATGTTATCTTCTAATGCAGTTAAAATACGATTGATAATTTTTTGTTGTCTTAGCTATCAGCGATCAGTTTTTACTGTAACTTTGATGGGATAAATGAGGTGATACTCTGGCGACTAATGTTGTTTGCAGATATTTTTAGTCCTTATTTTTTATATATATAAATTTAAACTAGCATTTAAAAAATATTAAAATGCAGTGCAAAATCTTTGCACGGGTCCACTGGTTAATGTATATTGTAACACTTCTAGTTCTATATAAACTAAACATGATCCAGTGTAGCTTTAGTATCTATTAGAAATTAATTCGGCTCTTTTTTCTGAATCCGAGTCCAAAAAATTTTGTGTCATTGGAGCCTGATACCGAAAGTATGCAGTAGAAAATTTTTAATAACATTTTGAAAATTGTTTCAAGATTAATTTCGACATTTGAAAACCTCTTCTTATATAGAAATAAGCATTAATTCTAAATACTCCCTTATAAAAGCATTTTGTGATTTTCATGACCCTGAAAATCTGTTGAAGATAGTTGCTATTTATATCCAACCACTGGCCCAAATCTGCAAAAGTCAATTCTTCTATTTTTAACTTATGTTTGTACTCCTATGCCAGAAGTATTCTTTTTTCTCCAGTAATTCTGGAATAGGATTTCAAAGATAATGTTAGGATAGACAAGAGATATGCTGCAGTTTCTTTATGTTACTAACACTGACCATGCCAAGCTTTCAAAATCTTCTACATCCCATCAATAACAATTCAGTTCCCTTTTAAATTTATTTTTAAAGAATTGTAAAACTTTTTAAGAAAGAATACATTATTTTTATTCAAATAGCATGCCTCCTTTTGTTTAGTTTTTCAATAAATATTTTTTTCTACATTGAGTCTGAACCTATCTCATTTCTAGTATCTATCAGGTACCAGAGTGAGACTTTTGTCAGCGTTCCTGCTACACACAACCTTGCCCCCTTCCAAAGTTAGCCTCGTACAGGGTGTTAATATGATGATAAATTCAGCAAAGTGATAATAAACAAGACAGAAATTTGCAGTATAAGAAGAACCCACCTATTCAGTCAAAAATACAGGGTATTCCAAGGTAACGAGTCTGGTTTTTGTTGATAGGTTTGGAAAAAAGTGGAAATATTCTAATAAAAATTCAAGCGACTCACCTTATTTTGTTTAACACAGTAATTCAATCAGTGATAGCATATGCACTTCCAACTATCAATTTTGAGGTATTTGGGTGCAGAGCGGACATTTCTAACAGTTGTGTTGATGTTATCACATTTTCCACAAAACAATACAAGTCTCTTCAAATTTTCATTAGAATATCTTAACGCTTTTCAAAGTTAATAAATAGAAAGTGGAGTTCAGTTGGAGTGAAATACACTGCATTTTTGGTTGAAAAAGGAAATTGCAACCTCTTGTTTGGATGTAAAATGACTTGTGTGGCTAATCTACCTTTAATGTTTGTTAAATTACTTTTGAATCATTACATAAATACAAGCATGTATAAAGATTGTAAAGTTTGGGGGATTTAAGATAAAGGTTTTGTTTCAAAGCAGAATTCAATCAATTTCATGATGTCATTTTAACTATTTTTATTCATAGAATTCTCACTCAAAAAAAAAAGGATGCATAAGAATTCTCTCACTTTTCCAAGTTACACAAAAACCTCCAAGAGCATACTGTAAGTCTTTTGCAGCAATTAGTAATTATAAAGTAGCAGAAATGATGAGTAAATAAGGAGTGATTTTTCACCACAATAAGGTGAAAAAAAACTTTTTTCTTTCAAAGATATGTTAATTGTTTTCTACCTGTCTAATTAATTTTTGTTGGAAGATTGTTTAAATGTGTTGTACAAGATGAAAAAGAAGGTTTTCTTACAAAACTTTACTGTATTTAAATTACCGCAGGTTCTGCTTAATTGGAATGTATTGGTTCCGCACATTGTGTCTCAATAAAGCTGCTGCTGCAATAATCTAATATGCAAAAATGGAAATTTGTCTGTCTATTTGTATTTCTATAAAAATCCACAGTTTAGAAGCAAGAATCTTGAAATTATATGCACAGGTATACTAAAACACTGCCAAGGCAACTGAAGTAATTTGTAATCTAAATAAATGATTGTTAATTTTTAATTAATGAAAAACCGCCAATCAAACATAAATTTCCTATCAAATTTAAACATTTTTTGTTATAGCAGCTGCCAATAATTAAAAATCCACAACAGAATTCTTCCCACAATTCTCCATTGAAAGATGAAAATGAAATAAACAATTTCAAGAGTGGAAAAGAAGAATATGACATCATATTGTAAATCTAACAGACATTTTCAAAGAGTTCTGAATAATAGAAGGAGCAAAAATATGAGTTAGTACAGAAAGCAGGTGAATATGATGTCAGCAGGGGAATATATAATGTCCTATGAGTTTGAGGAAGCTTTTTATTGAATCATGATAAAAAGCTGATTATGGAAATATTTCCATATTTTAAAATTTTGATTTTCTCTGAATTAACTTTCGCTATTTTTAAATCTATTCCACATGTATACGTGTGTGCATGCATGTATATTAGAATTTCCACAAATGTTTAGGTCTGCAGAGCTCATTCTTAGTGAAAAACTGAAATAAAGATTCTAGATTTTATTTTTTACTTCAAAGAATTTTTTTATTTGCGATTTTTTCTGTAAAACTTATTTAAACAACAAAAAAGTCAGAAACAACTTTTCAGAAAAAGGCCTTAATCTCAGTCTCAATCCGGACCACAGATTATTTACTAAGTAGGGTAAATGTACCAATAGTCGGCCACTTAACTGTTTTTTTGTATATAAATCTTAACGCAGAATTTTTAAAAAACGACACAACATTTTTTACAGTGATATATGTTAAAACATACATTTCTTATTATGTTTCAGCAATTATTTTTAAAAAACACGGTAATAGTTTTTTTTTTAGACAAAGTTAAGTTCAAAAAGGCAAGTTCTCCAATAATCGGCCACTTTAAGTCTGATGTTCGGCCATCACTGCACCAATAGTCGGCCACTTCAGAATTTTGTTTTACCTGAAAAAGACTCTAACAAATTTGACTAAATTTTGCATTCTACCATTTTCGGTTATAAGAAGATGATTGAGCTATCTCACATGTTCTAGAAACATAAAGAAATGGGCGGTCCCAACTGTCGCATCACGGCATTCCGATCTAGTTGTTTTAACACTTTTATGCATTTTGAACATGAAATATATTTAGTATGTAGTTATTAGTATACGAGTTCATTTTGAATCCGAAGTGGAAAAGCGTAGGGAGGGGCGGTCCCAACTGCCGCATTCCAATCTAGTTGTTTTAACACTTTTCATTGAAAAGCAAATAATGGGGGTTCCAACTGTCGCATCTAATCGAGTTGCTTTTAACACTTTTCAACATAGTTGAAAAGCAAATATGCATACATTCGTGCATCAGCGAAGGGGCGGTATCAAACTGCCGCATCACGGCATTCCGATCTAGTTGTTTTAACACTTTTATGCATTTTGAACATGAAATATATTTAGTATGTAGTTTATTAGTATACGAGTTCATTTTGAATCCGCAGTGGAAAAGCGTAGGGAGGGGTGGTCCCAACTGCCGCATTCCAATCTAGTTGTTTTAACACTTTTTAACAGAATTGAAAAGCAAATAATGGGGGTACCAACTGTCGCATCTAATCGAGTTGCTTTTAACACAATTTTCAATATAGTTGAAAAGCAAATATGCATACATTCGTGCATCAGCGAAGGGGCGGTCCCAACTGCCGCATCACGGCATTCCGATCTAGTTGTTTTAACACTTTTATGCATTTTGAACATGAAATATATTCAGTATGTAGTTTATTAGTATACGAGTTCATTTGGAATCCGCAGTGGAAAAGCGTAGGGAGTGGCGGTCCCAACTGCCGCATTCCAATCTAGTTGTTTTAACACTTTTCATTGAAAAGAAAATAATGGGGGTTCCAACTGTCGCATCTAATCGAGTTGCTTTTAACACTTTTCAACATAGTTGAAAAGCAAATATGCATACATTCGGGCATCAGCGAAGGGGCGGTCCCAACTGCCGCATCACGGCATTCCGATCTAGTTGTTTTAACACTTTTATGCATTTTGAACATGAAATATATTTAGTATGTAGTTTATGAGTATACGAGTTAATTTTGAATCCGCAGTGGAAAAGCGTAGGGAGGGGCGGTCCCAACTTCCGCATTCCAATCTAGTTGTTTTAACACTTTTTAACAGAATTGAAAAGCAAATAATGGGGGTACCAGCTGTCGCATCTAATCGAGTTGCTTTTAACACTTTTCAACATAGTTGAAAAGCAAATATGCATACATTCGGGCATCAGCGAAGGGGCGGTCCCAACTGCTGCACACGGCATTCCGATCTAGTTGTTTTAACACTTTTATGCATTTTGAACATGAAATATATTTAGTATGTAGTTTATTAGTATACGAGTTCATTTTGAATCCGCAGTGGAAAAGCGTAGGGAGGAGCGGTCCCAACTGCCGCATTCCAATCTCTAGTTGTTTTAACACTTTTCAACAGAATTGAGAAGCAAATAATGGGGGTACCAACTGCCGCATCTAATCTAGTTTAAGAAAAAGCTACTGTGTACGAGCATTTGCGACTTAAAAGTAACCCCGATATCGAATATCAGTTTTCTATCCCTATTAATTCTAAATAAATCATAATTTAGAATGATAAATAACAATTACTATAATTTCAATTTTTTAAATTTCGAATTTTATAGAAACCATTCTTTGCGAGAGTTTACATCTTAAAAGAAACCCCCATGCAAAATTTGAAGTTTCAAAGCCAAACTAATTTCAATTTTAGAAAAATTTTAGTTCCTTTTAAATTTCAAACTTTTTAGAAACTGTTCGGCTACGGTCAGACCACTTACGTACGGAAAAGGTTATCCATGTCTAATTTCAAGTTTCTATTCTAAAATTTATAAAAAAAAACATAATTCAGAACATTTTCCTCTCATTTCGGCATTCTAAATTTCCAAATTTTTAGAAGCCTTTCTTAGCCGGTCGTTTATGTCTTAAAATTAACCACAATGCCAAATTTTAAGTTTCCAGCAACAAAACTATCACAGATTTTGAAACTTTAGAACGTAACAGACATGTTAAATTTCAAGTTTATATTCCTAACAATTCTACATGAATTGTAATTTAGAACTTTTTCCACTCATTTCACACTTTAAATTTCGAATTTTTTAGAAAACAACAACCATGCCAAATTTCAAGTTACTACCTCCTTCAATATCACAAAAAGGGCAAGTTTGGAATGTTTTTTGCTCATCCATCTACTTGCGAAAAGTGGCCCTGGCGTAAAATATAAGTCTATGTCGGAGCAGAGACTGCCACCTTTACTTTTGAAATTCTTTCGGTAGTTCTAGTAGTTTCCCGTACAAACAAACAAACAAGCACGTAAAAAAAGAATTTTTTTTTACATAATATTATTATAGATGTAGAGATAAAGTTATATCTACCAAACAATTTTTTAAAAAATGTGGCACTTCGGGAGTGCCGGCAGAAGTGAAAACTTGAACAATTACCTGTGTATTTTTTGAATTGTCAGGAAATGTTTTATTGTGCAGGAAATACTTTTAAATCAAGTGTTTTTTTATTCATTATTATAAACTACTACTACAAAAATTATATAACAATTTTCATTTAATGCGCTATTGTACATGGAAAATCATGCATATTATTTTACATATAAAAATTTCGGGAACCAGACTTCAGTCGCACTATACCGCTTACATTCTTCTGCGTTATTATACCGCTCACTATACCGCTTACATTTTTCTGCGCTTCCCATACCTAACTATACCGCTTACATTTTTCTGTGTTATTATACCGCTTACTATGCCGCGTACTATACCGCTTACATTTTTCTGCGTTACTATACCGCTAAATATACCGCGTACTATACCACGTACTATACAGCTTACATTTTTCTGCACTTAAGATAGCGCTTACATTTTTCTGTGTTACTATACCGCTAATTATACCGCGTACTATACCATGTACTATACCACTTACATTTTTCTGCGCCTACTATACCGCTTACTATACTGCTTACATTTTTCTGCGCTTCCCATACCTTACTATACCGCTTACATTTTTCTGCGTTATTATACCACTTACTATGCCGCATACTATACCGCTTACATTTTTCTGCGTTACTATACCGCTAATTATACCGCGTACTATACCGCTTACATTTTTCTGCGCTTACTATACCGCTTACTATACGGCTTACATTTTTCTGTGCTTACTATACCGCTTCTATACAGCTTACTATACTGCTTACATTTTTCTGCGTTACTATACCGCTTACTATGCCTCTTACATTTTTCTGCATTACTATACCGCTTACTATACCGCGTACTATACCACTTACATTTTCTGCGCTTACTATACCACTTACATTTTTCTGCGTTTACTATACCGCTTACTATACCACTTACATTTTTCTGCTTTTACCATACCGCTTACTATACCACTTACATTTTTCTGCGTTTACTATACCGCTTACATTTTTTCTGTGTTACTATACCGCTTACATTTTTCTGCGCTTACTATACCGCTTCTATACCACTTACTATACAGCTTACTATACCACTTACTATACCGCTTACATTTTTCTGCGCCTACTATACCGCATACTATACTGCTTACATTTTTCTGTGCTTCCTATACCTTACTATACCGCTTACATTTTTCTGTGTTATTATACCGCTTACTATGCCGCGTACTATACCGCTTACATTTTCCTGCGTTACTATACCACGTACTATAATACGTACTATACCGCTTACATTTTTCTGCGCTTACTATACCGCTTCTATACCGCTTACTATACAGCTTACTATACCGCTTACATTTTTCTGCATTACTATACCGCTTACTATGCCTCATACATTTTTCTGCGCTACTATACCGCGTACTATACCGCTTACATTTTCTGCGCTTACTATACCACTTACATTTTTCTGCATTTACTATACCGCTTACATTTTTCTGCTTTTACCATACCGCTTACTATACCACTTACATTTTTCTGCGTTTACTATACCGCTTACATTTTTTCTGTGTTACTATACCGCTTACATTTTTCCGCGCTTACTATACCGCTTCTATACCACTTACTATACAGCTTACTATACCACTTATTATACCGCTTACATTTTGTTGCGCCTACTATACCGCTTACTATACTGCTTACATTTTTCTGCGCTTCCTATACCTTACTATACCGCTTACATTTTTGTGTTATTATACCGCTTACTATAACGCGTACTATACCGCTTACATTTTTCTGCATTACTATACCGGTAAATATACTGCGTACTATACCACGTACTATACAGCTTACATTTTTCTGCGCTTACTATAGCGCTTATATTTTTCTGCGTTACTATACCACTAATTATACCGCGTACTATACCATGTACTATACCGCTTACATTTTTCTGCGCTTACTATACCGCTTACTATGCCGCTTACATTTTTTTGCACTTACTATACCGCTTACATTTTTCTGCATTTACTATACCACTTACATTTTTCTGCGTTGACTATACCGCTTACATTTTTTCTGTGTTACTATACCGCTTACATTTTTCTGCGCTTACTATACCGCTTACATTTTTCTGCGCTTACTATACCGCGGTGCAATAGCGCACAAGCAAGCTTGCGGCGCGCCTGTCCCGCCCTACCTCATACCTAACTATACACAATACTTGTACATACTTATATACAGAGGTATCGGTTACAGTAACAGTGTCGCGAGTTCAATGGTTTTTTCCCATCTTAAAAAATGTCCAACGCGTCTAAAGAAGTTTTCACTTCAATAAACTCAAAAAAGTACAATAAGTTATGTATTCATTATTCAGCTCCTGGTGGCCGACTTTTGGACATGTAAGCAAAATTAATACCCAATGGTCGGCCACATTAAAATTAATTAAAAGCAATAAATTAATTTACTTTTTATACTCAAAAACATTAGTTTATTTACCCTGCTAATATTGTAGCCTTATAATTTTAGAAAAAAATAAATAATTAATTAATACTTGCTTTTTATAAGAATTGCCATCTGTTAACAAAAAAATAGGGAAAATGGTGATTTGACCTCTATCTTGAAAAAAAATAGCTGATTACAAATTCAATAAAAATACCCATAATTCTTTGGTGATGGTTTATGACTTATGAAAGATGGCTGCATATAACCAAATTGTAATATTTCATTTAGAACCAAAAATAAGCTATGCGTAAGGCATTTTATCTCAATGTGGCCGACTATTGGGGGGTGGCCGACTATTGGTACATTTACCCTAAGTAGATAATCTGTCGTCTAGATTAAATAAAAAAGGAGTGAAATTAATGCAAATTAAAACTCAAAATAAAAACAAATTAAAATGTTACTTTTTCAGAATGGCAACACATGTACTTCGTTTGCATGCAATGTTACATTTGAAGGATTCTCAGCAGTTGTGAATTTTCAGCTTTTATTGCTCCAATGAGGTATGGAAGCTAGCTCATTTATAGCTGATTTCTGATAAGTTTATTACATAAATTTATATTTTATTGATGAATTTTTATTTGATTAATGTTTTCACATGTTTCTTTTATCATGCTTTTATATGCAAGTTTAATTTTCAACTTGATTTTATTAAACAAACATTCTTAAAACCTCGGGTAAGACTGGGTACTTCAGCTAGTTAGAAATGAATTTAATATTGTCTTAATTTTGTGCTTGAAAATTTTCCCAATTAAAAACCAGCCCAAATAACAGGAATCAGCTGTATATGAATTGGATTTGTTTTCAATATGGTGCACTCATAACATGATACATATATTATTTTACTTTTAAAATAAAATCACATGTAAAAACTAGAATAGATATAAGAAATCAAATTGAGAAAATTGAAATGCATTCAAACTGTCAACAGAAACCTATGTTCCTTATCTTATATAACACATATCATTCAGAGAGACAGTTAATATAAATATTAAATAATATTAAAACAATCAAAATAGGAAAAAACATTTTTTTAATCTTATTGGGGAAAGTGGTGGTAGAGAAGCAAAAATCAAAGCTTATCCCTCTATCTAATATTTAAGAATATAACATGAATCAAGAATATAAAATGAAATTATTATTATGCATGTAAAAAACTGTATGTATTCTTGTAAAGTGCATCTCTTTGCATCCACAGATTTATGGCTGTTATTGCTTAGAATATTATTTCAAAAATCTATTTTAAGACTAGGATTAGTATTAACATACTCTCAAAATAAAGTATTGTATTATGTGAATATGTAACCAACAGTGTTTAGTACCATACCCCAAAATACTTCTGATAAATTATGAATATGTCATAAAGAGTGTGTACTATTTACTAATTTATATATATATATATATATATATATATATATGTAGGATTTCAGTTTTAATACTTCAATTGCTTTATGACGTCATGATCGTCAAGTTAATTGACGCCTTAGTACTATTACTATCATCCATGATTCAAATGCATGAGGCATAAATATTTTGGATCACGAGATTTGGCAAAGAGCCAGTCATATAATTTTTATCATCAAAGAAGCGTTGAAGTATGGAAGAGTCAATTAGGGAACTTCTAGGCCTAATTGGGCTATGTAACAATAAGAATATTGTATGTTTTATGTGAGAAGTGTAAGATATTTTGAAGAAATAACCAACAAAGCGTTGTGAAATTTATTTCCTAAAATAGTATTAAAGTTCTTGCTTTTGTTATTATGAAGTCTAGTTGTTCAATTAATTCAGTAAATTAACTTTTTACGTATCACCTTTCAACATTTTTGGGGGCTCGGATGCCGGAATAATTAAAAATAAAACACCAGTATCAAAAGTTGTGTTACGATTTCGCAAGGGAAACCGTAATCGTATTACTTCAAGTACAAATTTTGAAAGATAAACATGAGAACTCTAAATAAAGCTAAGAGAATTGATCTAATAAACCTCTCCGAAGAATGCGGAATTGAAGCACAGAAAAACCGACAATACCCGTCCTAATAAAGCTGATCAAAAGTTGGGAGAGTTACGAAGAAGAATTTATAAGAGATCCATTGGAAGTAGTGATAGCAGCTAGAAAAGAGAAAACAGAAGAAGAAAGAGAAGAGATTACAAGCAGAACTGGAAGAGAAGAAATTACAAGCAGAGATTGAAGAAAAAAAATTTAAAATGGAAATGGAAGAGAGAAAATGGAAAGTAGAATTGGAGCAGAAAGACTGCGAAAGCGAAAGAGATTTTGAAATTTAAAAAATGCAGATACAAGAAAATGCAAGAGAACACATTGAGGAAAACCCAAGGACAAATCCAGGTAAGCAATTTGAATTGCTTAGATTATTAACTAAATATGAAAGTTCAAATGATATTAGCTTATATTTAGCTATGTACGAAAGGTTGTAGGATTTCAGTATTAATACTTCAATTGCTTTATGACGTCATGATCGTCAAGTTAACTGACGCCTTAGTACTATTACTATCATCCATGATTCAAATGCACGAGGTATAAATATTTTGGATCACGAGATTTGGCAAAGAACCAGTCATATAGTTTTTATCATCGAAGAAGCGTTGAAGTATGGAAGAGTCAATTACAGAACTGCTAGGCCTAATTGGACTATGTAACAATAAGAATATTATATGTTTTATGTGAGAAGTGTAAGATATTTTGAAGAAATAACCAATGAAGCGTTGTGGAATTGATTTCCTAAAATGGTATTAAAGTTCTTGCTTTTGTTATTGTGAAGTCTAGTTGTTCCATTAATTCAGTAAATTAACTTTTTATGTATCACTTTTCTATGTATATATATATTTTTTTTAATGGGAATACCATAATTTCTGTCCTATAATCTGTAGATAAAACAGTCACGTTTCAACCCAGAAATTTTATTTGTAAAATGTAACTTACTAGATCGCTGTAAATATTTAACTTGAATTATTAAAATATCTGCATCGAAACACGATTGTTTGATCCACGGATTATAGACTGGAAATTACATATATCAGATTATCAAATATCAAGGTTGTAATTTATTAATACTCAAAATAAAGCCATTAAATAGAATCTGATATACAGTAAGTAGAGTGCCAATAACCTACAATCCACACTATATATACAAATGCAATAAAAATATTTAATTAAAAAATAATTTACCACTGTCAATTTTTTTTTCAGCTGTAAGTTTCTTTGTGATATATATTATCATATAGTATTTAGCATTCCTTTTTATAGTTAAAAATGGTAGTAAGCATAAAAATATTTTATTTATTTAATCATTCATACGGTAAAATAAAAGGGTTCTTTCCTTTTAAATAGTTACTCTTTTAGAAAAGTGTTTGTCTTAAAGAAAGATGGTTACTTAAACAATATATTTAATCTCTTATCTAGAAGTAATTACAATTTATAAAATTGAAAATAAAATCATTTATTCAAAAAAAACAGCAATTAATCCCTTAAATCAAAGGTGTTATATATAAATATCAATTAATTCTTACAAGACCCTGCAACTTACAATATTTAGCCAATTATATTGAAATCTCAAAAACAAAATTGTATGGTTCAGCAGACAATTGTGGCTATTAATAGACTGCAAGAAACAATACAAAAACATAAAGCACATGTATTTAATCTCTTATTTAGAAATACTTACAATTTATAAAATTGAAAACAAAATCATTTATTCAAAAAGACAGCAATTAATCCCTTAAATCAAAGGTATTATATATCAATATTCAATATTAATAAATTCTTACTTGAACCTTATGTATGCAACTTAAAATATTTAGCCAATTATATTGAAATCTCAAAAACAAAATTTTATGATTCAGCAGATAATCGTGGCTATTAATAGACAGCAAGAAACAATACAAAAACATAAAGCACAAGTATTACTACAAGCAACTACTGTTGAAAAATTAAAAAAATATACATAAATCAATAATTATTTTAAAAATAATTCTTACTTTATATGATTATGGGTTAATAAGCATTAATTTTTGATCCTGATAATAAAATATCTATCTTTCTTAGTAAAAATCAGTGTTTCTTAGTAAAAAAAATTAAAAATGTTAATATTTCTTTATAAATAATATGAATAAAGAAAAGTGTTATTTGATAATGAATAAATGTGTAATAACACTGCAAGATAATACTAAAACAAAATAAATAAATAAAAATATTTTAAATTAGAAATTCAAAATTAAGGAAAAGAAATGTAATTGAATACATGCTATATGAAAACAATTACAGTTGAATTATTATTAGTGGTGCAAAAAATAAAATAGTGTCCCACCTATTTCTTTGCCCTGTGTGCTACACCTTCGAATTCTACACATTCTCTTAGCTTTACTGCTGTCACCCTCCACACATTTCCTTTCCTTGAATTCACAAATAACATCATCTAACACACAGACGAATTTCTGTTGGCAACTGCTCGGAAGATATCTATTTACATGCCATACATAACCATTCTTCAAGTCCTCTTTAAATTTGATCACTTCATCTTTTGCGGGTAAACATTCTTTGATAAAGTATTTGAGTAAGCTCAACTGATTACCATTCATCAACTCCCTGCAAATAGTATGTGCTTTATCATCATAAAAAAAATACTTTTTATCAATAGGGGTTTTAGCTTGGAGGATTAAGTTAAGGTTATTTTTGTCTCTAATATTAAAGAGATCATATACTATATCAAGATCGCAGCCTACACTAAAAACATGCCTCTTGAAATCATTAGGGCTTTGCTCCCAAAATTCTCCAAAAAGCTGTCGATAACCAAAATCTTTACAGCCAGCTTTTACCTTACCAGTGATATGGAGCAATAAATCACAATAAGTGCCTTTGCCGAGAACATTCCACATACGGTTTGCTGTTTCCATAAAGAAAGTTTGTAGTGGCCAATCTAAAAAACACATCAAAATTTTATCAGGGTAGGATCTAAATATTTCTAATTGTTGATTTTCATTTAATTGACGAAGTAGAAAAAATAAAATATCAGAATATCTTTCTTTCAAAAATTCATTACTCTTTCGAATTTGACCCAAATGCCTTTCTTTCAGTACTTTTTTTGCTGCGTTTCTCAAGGATTCTTCTCTTTCTGTAGAGGTTAGGTTTTTCAAAAAATATTCAGTAGCCACTTTATTATTCTCAATTGCTGCAAGTTTGAAGGCATATTGAGAAGGAGAGCATCTGCGATCCATTCTTTCTCCAATCATACTGTCCAACTTATCAGTTTCTTCTTTTAAGTGGTATGTCCAAAATACCACCAATCCATTCTGATTGACAAGTTTCGGATCTTCTTGACTGTAGAAACGTTTTCTGGAACCTTCAGGTATTTTGTCCCATAATTTTTCAATGTCATTTTCTAAGCAGTAAATGCATGCTAATGTATAACGTATGATAATACTTATGCTCTTGTCTTCAATCATCATTTTTGCTGTTTTATTTTCATCTATAGTTCCTTGTGGGGTCCAATAAAATTCATTTGGTAGATCTAGACTGAGCTTACAACATCTATAATGGAACTCCCTCCAATTTAAAATTTGAAACACTACTGGTGTAATAAGACATAGTATTTCTTCCTTCATTCGTTTAGGTAGGGGAAGCTTTGCTACTTTTTTTCCTACTATAGTTTCTATTTTCCCCAATTCTGATTGAAAGTCTGCATCACATTCTGAAATATAGATTCTTCCCAATAAATCCTTAACGTCATCTTGATGACACAATATAGCAATTATTTTAATAAAAGACATATGCTTGAGGGATGGCTTCAGAACATATGTCATTATTAAGAGCAATGAAATATTAAATATATAAAAAAAAATTCGTTATTTCAATAAAAAATGGGTAGTAGATGAAGCTTTGTAAGTTTGATGACAAAAATAATCTTGGTGATAGTATCTCCAACAGATTAGAAATACCAGAAATATTTAACCTACAAGAAAAAGAAAAATATATGTCAAGAACAATGTAAAATACTCATATCTAAAAAAATATGTCTATATTTTGCATGAATTAACTGTATGGTGAACAAAAGAATGTATCTGCACATTCAGATTATTTTATATATACTATAAACATGGAAAACAGTTGTGATGGCATTTTTTAACTACTTCTTTATTTATATAACAACCACACGTCGTCCCTCCCTTTTTATAAGTAACAGAATAGACTATATTTGAAATATCTGTAATCTGCATTTGTCTATATCATATAAATTCTCAGATGTAAACAGTGAATATTGGCAGTTCAGAAACTTCTGCATTCCACATTGTAGAAATAGTGGCAAGCTCTAGACTAGAAGACTAAGTATGAACATGATTTCATCTCTATGTCTTTAAATCAAACGTTTTTAATAATAAAAAAATACAATCACTATTATTATAACAAAATGATTATTTACAGAAATAAATTAGCATTGACAGAGAGTCCAAGCCTGATGATTAGAAATCCGAGCCTAATACTAAAAGTATGCAGTAGAAAAAATGTTGATAACATTTAAAATTTGTTACAAGATTAATTTTCTTTATTCTTTTTTGAGAATATCTTACACAGAAATAAATATTAATCATAAATTCTTACTCATGACGACTTTTTTGTGATTCTCGTGCCCCTGAAAATTTGTTTCAAATAGCACATTTTTTATTTATCCCCAACCACAAGCATAAATCTGCTAAAGTCACCATTTTTAATCGTTTTAAAATATCATTGTACAATTATTGGGAAAAGACATAAATCCTGTTTTCCACTATTTCTGAGAAATAACTACAAGCAGAAATCGATGACAGACAAAGAATTTTCCGTGTTTATATTTTTGTTATTGACTGTGTGAAGGCTTTATATTGAATCAATAACAATTTAATTCATTTTCAAACTTATATTTAAAGGACTGTAAAATACTTTAACATACTTATAATCTACATATTTTTTAATTTGTGATTAAATAAATTTTCAGTCTGCGCCTAAACCCTAAGTGAATACTAGATAAAAATTGAACCCATCTCATCTATAGTACTTATCACTCAATAAATACAACATCATCATAACTCAAAAAGCATAATTTTATAAAATGTACAACTGAAATGTTTTATCTATATTTTCTTAAAAACTAAACATTTAACCTTAAGATTTGACACTTGAAGAATTGATTCTTTGAGGCCTATAGCTACAAAGGCTGTTGTCTCGAATGATCCATATATATTTTATTCACAGACACATACATGACTTCGACAATTACATAAAATCTTGACGAAATAGAACAAGGAAATTTACAACACCAGAGAGCAGTGTTGCGACATTGGTGAGGAACGAATCTGCCAAAACGTACAAAAAATCGTGCCAGATTCAGCCAATTTTATTTGCAAATCAGCCAGATTTTCCACCAGATCAAAATTTTATGTTATATCATCATTATCATTTTATTTTGAACAAATAATGCATTAAAACGGAACTATGATTTAAAAGAAAGAAAAAAATGGAATTTACCCCCGTCCGTTGTGATTTCATCTTATCAGGTTTCATGAACATCGCGAAATATATTTAAATAAAATATATTTAGTATTTATTCATTATGCATTCTGATTTACATGTCTCTTACACGAACATATTCAGGATCCTTGCTGAGGGGGGGGGGAGATAGGGGAAGGAATTCTCCTCCCCTACAAAATCTTTAAAAACGGAATTGGTAGAAATTGAGGAAAAAAATCAGTTTTACAGGTTTCTGTCTTAGTAGGTGTGATTGTATTACCTAGTTCAGACCAGGGTTGTAAAAAACCTGGGTTTATTTTTAAAAACCCAGCCTGGGTGGGTACCTAGACAGTTAAACTCTAACAGTTATGGTTACAGTGACAAAATTTTGAAAATTTCAAATGGCAACACCGATTTTTTTTATTGGAATGTGATCATCATAGTGAAAAACCATAAAAAGCGTTGGAACGGTACCTGTAACATGAAAATTGCCGGCGCTAGACAGACTAAGAAGAAAAGTGAAAACAACCAATAAAGGACAGAGAAGCAACAGAAAGTAAAACATTTTATTATTCAGTGCTATCCACCATCTGCCGCATGCAACATGTCTTTGTGTGTGACATGGAAAATTTGTGAAATACAATAAAATGTTTTGTTTTTGGTTGGTTCTCTGTCCTCATTCGTTGTTTTCACTTTTCTTCTTAGTCTGTCTAGCGCCCGCAATTTTCGTGTTACAGGTACCGTTCCAACGCTTTTTATGATTTTTCACTATGATGATCACATTCCAATAAAAAAAATAGATGTTGCCATTTGAAATTTTCAAAATTTTGTCACTGTAACCATAACTGTTAGAGTTTAACTGTTGTTTTTCATACGATTCTTGAGCGCATACCTCAAAATACTTAAAACCAAAATTTCAGTCAGTTTCTGTGAACGGTGTGACAGTTAAGGACTCATATATCGTGATAGTTTTTTTTATAAACACCCTGTATATATATATATATATATATAAATATATTGAACCCGATAAAATAATTTTCAAACCGACTTGAAAATGCACATTCAATTTTCATCGAAATACAACCCAACCCAATTCCAAAGAATTTAAACAGGCACCAATCAAAAATAAAAGGAAAAGTGCACTTCTGCTGATAAAAAAAATCCTCACTAAGAGCTTGAACTTTTAAGCTTTTTTTGTTGTTTAATATAGTTTAGTAATTTAGAAAACTGATGGACAGTAGAAAATTGAAAAGGATCAGGTTAAAATAAAATTACGATTTATACTTGTAATAAAATATAATACAAAATAAAACTGTTATACGATGAAATAGCAATCATGCAATAATCAGTTCAATCACAAACAGCTGTTTATATTTACATATTTTCAATATTTTTTAAAATTCTTACTCTTTAGGTGAGAAGAGGGCGGGGAGGTTCGCTTGCGGCAACCTCACATACACATTTTAAAATATTCTTTCGGCAATTACTACAATGACTAAGGATGGTTGTGTGTCCAAATTCTTTTGTGTAGCCTGTATAAGAATTTATTCATAATACATACAAGGAGGAAAAGGTTTGAAAGAAAAACTGATTATGTACAGGGTTAACAAAAGAATACATCACCGCCTATAGCGGAAATTGCTCAAAATGCGTTTTGAATTGTATTATAAATTTTCTATGCTGAATACTATGTTGTGTGTATTATCAATAAATTCTTATGCAGGCTACACAAAAGAATTTGGACACACAACCATCCATAGCCATTGTAGTAATTGCTGAAACAATATTTTTAATTGTGTATGTAAGGTCGACCGCAAGGCAGCTTCCTTCCACCTAAAGAGTAAGAATTTTTAAAATATTGAAAAAAATGTAAATATAAAAAGCTGTTTGTGATTGAACTAATTATTGCACGATTGCTATTTCATTGTGTAACAGTTTTATTTTTTATTTGAACCGGCCCGGACCCGGGCCTAACTTTTTTCTACAGTCTTGGCCTGGCCGGGGTGGAACTCTTTTTTCTGGGTCAAGTTGGGCCTGGATTTCATTCTTCCTAAATGTCTCCACGGGCTGAAATTTTCAGGCCAATTAAAAAGGCAGTAGAATGAGGCCCGGCACAAGAATTTTTGAAAACAATGCACAGATTTCTAAATGGTCTTTATTCTACAATTAAAATTCGTTTTAAAGAAAAGTACATACATTTCTAAACAAAAAAATTTAAATTTACAGTAAAACATGTAAAATAGAACCTGTCCATGACGAAAACCTGCCTTAAATGGAGAAATGTCTTGATCCGTGCAAAAAAATAATACATATCATAAGAGACGGTAGTTTCTTGAGTGACGCAGCGAAAAACCGAAAACCGAAAGCCCTAAACCGAAGATTTCCGTCACTCTATATATACACGTAGTTTGAGTTCAAAGGAAAAGCGAAAAGCCGACATTTAATATCTCAGCAAATATGAGGCACATCGTTTTGATTTTTTGACAGTTGTCTTATATCTCCGGTCTAACTCTATCCTGAAATTTATAGATTTCTACATGCAGTAGATTTTAAGATCTGGAAATCAATTTTTAAGTAAAATGGGAAGTTTTTCGCTCTGCATGTAATGGTGTCATGGTGTAAGAATCGTATCTCGAAATCCGCCTGAAGGAATTTTTTTAAATTAATATATGATACTAATCGGTTTTATATGAAGTGATTCCCCCTATCCACTTAAATAGGAAAACTCTAGTTTTTTATATAATCCATTTTTAAAATCGGACTATTTTCCTACGAGATTTCTCATAGGAATACATGGGACCGAATCACCTCTTTTGACTGCTCAAAGATAAGGTTAAAAATTGGTCTCGGTATACAGTTAAGCTCGGAATAAATTTTAGCATGTAGCTGATGAATTATTTCGACTCATTTTTTCATACGAAAATATATTTTTAATTTATAATATATATTGTATTAAATTAAATTGTCGCTTATATATTTTTCTTTTTTGTTCAGAATATATTTCGCATTTTATATATCTGTATTTCGTTGTGAAACTATTTAGATTCATTTTTTAAATAGGGGAAATATTTTTTTAATTATATGCATTCAATTTTACTGTTATTTATAACAAGGTTTTAATTTTTTAAGGATAATATATTTCCCGTTCCTAAACGGAAGTCTGTCTGACAACCAACCAACTGTTCTTTGGGCTTGTTTTCATATATTCATACGCATGCCGTGCATTCCCAGTACGTTGAATTGAAACAGACAAAGTTTTAAAAGATTTCATTCATGAAATCAACAGTAAAAAGAACTCCAGTTCAACATGAATTGCATAAGATCATCAGTAATAAGTAGTATAGATTTAAAAGAAATAGTCTAATCTATGTTTAATCTGCATAAACATTTGTAAACAAAAGAGGAAAACCATTACTTTTTTTTCACAGGTAAATTTTATTTTTTTCGGTGTTTCGTTAAAAATCTGAATTTTTGATATGTCTGTGTAGTTTTAACCATTGTAATACGCAAAAGAAGCATTAATTATAGTGATTTTAAAACTTTTTTGTCTGTTTATTTATTTATTTTTAAAAGAATTTTATTTGTATTATACGTTAAGTGAAATTAGTAGTCAGATGAGTCTTTAAATAAAAATACTAAAGTGATCATTTTCGCTTTCGAAGTTTTTATTTTATTATTGATAAATGAAAAAAAAAAAGAATGTAATATCGCAGAATGTCTTAAATGTATTTTAAAATTAATTTAATGTGAAAGCATGAAGTTAAAATAAATAGCCATAGATATTATTTTATATTTTTTAAAATTATAATAAATAATAATAATTGTTACTTATATTTAACTTCATTTAGGTTAATATTTATATTTAAATGAAGAAAATCTGACTCACTGGATCATTCTGCTGTCATATATTAAATTATAATCTATAAATCTAACCTCATATGAATTTTTCATACCTTAAAAAAAAAAAAGACTATTATTAACCATACTTCTGTGGATAGAACTTTAATGGCATTTATTTCCCCCCTCAAATTTGTTTGAATAACTTAAAACCGAACGACTAAATTTAATCTAAATATTTTTTAATGTAACATCTTTTTCGCAAAAAAAAAAAAAAAAAAAAAAATTTGGTCTAAAATTAAAAATGTGATTCTTTTTTGTATTACAATAATTAAAAACTAAACAAATCTAAAGAATTCAGATTACAGAGCACTGAAAAACATATTTATAAAATTTGCCCTTGAATAAAAATAAAAATAGTTTTCCTATTTTTGTTTACAAGTTTTATTGACAGATTTAAAACAGACTCGGGTTATTCATTTCTTTAAAAAAATTATCCTACTCAGTGATGATCTTGTCATATAAATAAAGGGGGTGGGTGTAAACAATAAAACATACAATTCTAAAGTGTTAATCTAGTGTATGCAAAATACAATTTTTAACAGCTTACATTTTCCACTAATACCAAAAAACAATTTTCTTACTTAACCTTAGAACTTCAAAAGTGATGTTTGTTAAAAAGGGGGAAGGTTGCCAAAGCTGTGGATAGAAGTGAATAATGAGGGGGGGGGGGCTCATACTTTTTCTCTCTCGTGACACATGCACGTACAAACACACAGATATACAGGGGCCGCGCTTGTCATTCGCCTATGCGCCAAATACAAATATATCATGAAATTGCCGAATAAAAAATTACTATGGTGAAAAGACTAGCGAATAATTTATCGGAAGCTTTTCATTCTTGTAATCATGCTTTGAAACATGGATGATTTTTTAAAAAAGTTTGTAGTGAATAATATGCATGCTATGACCAAAAAGAAACAATAATAAAACGGTACTGAGTTAAAATTTAATCAGCAGTTTTTTGGGTTTTTTTTAGTTGGCAACAGCTTAATTTTAATCTTTACTTTAAGGCAGAACTACCTACTCTTCCGATTTTTGGATACTACTAAAATTTAACAGAAATTTTTGCCTTATTTAACCATAGCATTTCGAGGATTAAATACGGCAAAAACTTCTATTAAATTTCAGTGGTATGCAAAAATTGGAACAGTTGGCAGCCATGCTTTAAGGTAATACTTTTATTTTTGGATGCACTATAACTCAAAAAAATTAAAAAAGAAAAAAAATGGGCACAATATTTGGACATGCAGCAAATGTAAAGCAGTGAGAAAATGCTTTTTTACCCATTCAATAAAGTCAGGGCTGAAAGAGTTAATGATAAAAAATGTATTATATACTTTCGGCTAATTATAGATAAATTTGGCTAAAAATATTTTAATTTGGCTAATTTACTGGCTAGCATTTTGTAAATCTTAGCACAGCCCCTGGATACATATGATCAAAGTATTATATAGAAAGATAAAATAGTGCATTTTCATATTGTTGGCACTATGTTTCTTATTAAACTGTTTATAATAACTTTATTTATACTAAGAAAAGAAAAAGCCACAGAAAAAAAATTTTCTGTGTATAACTTCTGAATAATTATACCTGTGAAATAAGTGATATCAACAAGTAATTGAAAAGCTTACAGGGTTAAATCCTAGAACAAGCCAGACAGTTGATGGCATTCTTCCATTTGTTTATTAGGCAATGCTATCTGATGATAGTTTTTTTAATGGAAAATAGTCGACAGAATAATAAAGAAATACCTATATTAGTAGTTTTAGAAGCATCACTGTGTGCATAAAGTTGTAAAAAATGAGCATCAGGAACTGTACTCTGCCAAATTGACACTTTAAAATAAATCAACAATTTCTTCATCAACACTATTTTAAAAGAAATATGCCCATAACAAGAGTTCCATATCCTGTACCATAGATTTGACAATTTTTTGTTAAGTGATCAGTTGCAGTCTTCAGCCTTATGGGTTGCTTTTTTGAAATAATATTTTTTCTGTAGATGAACAAACATTATTGAAACCACAGCATATGTTTACATTAGCAAATTCACGCAAAATTTTTCAAAATATATTAACATTTCTTTTAAACGGCTTGTTCTGGAATGAACTAATATTATGTAAATATATTTTTGTGCGTTTTTAACACTTTCCAACCTAGTTTAAAAGTGTTTATGACTTCGGTTTGTCTGCACATGCTCTAACTAGCATAAATATACTTGGATTGCCCTGAAATTTTTGCGTGTTATTGTCGTTTACTATTGCATGTTCCCTTTTTCAACCAGGACCGTAGCTAGGGGAGGGGGGAGGGGTCAGAACCCCCTGAAAAATTTTGAGCACCCCTCCCCCCTAGGAAAGTTGGCAAGGCCGCCAAATGAAATTCTGTTTCAAAAATCCAAATGAAACTTTAAAAAATTGAACTTAGTTTTGGGGCTCTTTACAGTTTCGCATAAATACTAAATTGTAGTATTTGTTTAAAAACTGCAAATAAGTGCTTCAAAAGGCGCACGTCCTATCTGCACATGCTCAGAATTTGCAACCTTTTGCTGATGCAAACATTGACTTTTGCATTTGTTATATACTGAAATTTTTCATTTTGCAGCATTTTCCATTATTAGCACAAAACAAAGTTATTCTAATGAGTTATAGCCAGTTTAAATACAAGTGATTTTAACTTTTGACTCGACCCAAAATAATTTTAAAATGCAAAATACACCCTTGATTATACCGCCCTTGATATTCACCCATGAAACGTAACAGGCAGTCTGTTTTTGCCGCTAACTGAGTGTGGCTAGCTATCTTGTCGTGCCAGTCGAATCTCATCACTTACTTGTTTTCTTAAATAATTATATGTTTTTGTTAAAGTTTAACCTGTGTGTTCCTACTTGATTCTTCGCCATACACACGCACAGTCTGTTCTTTTCATAAGATGACAGCATGATTCTTCAAATATGAGTGGCTAGCAAACCAAGCCGCCATAATGTCAACAAGTAAAAGAAAAGCTTACAGGGTTAAATCATAGAATAAGCAAGATAGTTGGTGGTGACAAATTTCGGGAAGCGATAAATGAATTTTTCTTGCTACCAGTTTGTTTACAAAATTACTCGTTTTTTTTTGCATGCAAATTCGTATTGGTGGCACAATGTTCCTTATTAAACTCGTTATAATAACTTTATTTATACTAAGAAAAGAAAAGGCCACAGAATGCAAAAATTGGAACAGTTGGCAGCCATGCTTTAAGGTAATACTTTTATTTTTGGATGCAGTATAACTCAAAAAAATTAAAAAAGAAAAAATGGGCACAATGTTTGGACATGCAGCAAATGTAAAGCAGTGAGAAAATGCTTTTTTACCCATTCAATAAAGTCAGGGCTGAAAGAGTTAATGATAAAAAATGTATTATATACTTTCGGCTAATTATAGATAAATTTGGCTAAAAATATTTTAATTTGGCTAATTTACTGGCTAGCATTTTGTAAATCTTAGCACAGCCCCTGGATACATATGATCAAAGTATTATATAGAAAGATAAATTACTGCATTTTCATATTGTTGGCACTATGTTTCTTATTAAACTGTTTATAATAACTTTATTTATACTAAGAAAAGAAAAAGCCGCAGAAAAAAAATTTCCTGTGTATAACTTGTGAATAATTATACTTGTGAAATAAGTGATATCAACAAGTAAATGAAAAGCTTACAGGGTTAAATCCTAGAACAAGCCAGACAGTTGATGGCATTCTTCCATTTGTTTATTAGGCATTGCCATCTGATGATAGTTTTTTTTAATGGAAAATAGTCGACAGAATAATAGAGAAATACCTATATTAGTAGTTTTAGAAGCACCACTGGGTGCATAAAGTTGTAAAAAATAAGCATCAGGAACTGTACTCTGCCAAATTGACACTTTAAAATAAATCAACAATTTCTTAATCAACACTATTTTAAAAGAAATATGCCCATAACAAGAGTTCCATATCCTGTACCATAGATTTGGCAATTTTTTATTAAGTGATCAGTTGCAGTTTTCAGCCTTATGGGTTGCTTTTTTGAAATAATATTTTTTCTGTAGATGAACAAACATTATTGAAATCACAGCATATGTTTACATTAGCAAATTCATGCAAAATTTTTCTAAATATATTAACATTTCTTTTAAATGGCTTGTTCTGGAATGAACTAATATTATGTAAATATATTTTTGTGAGTTTTTAACACTTTCCAACCTAGTTTAAAAGTGTTTATGACTTCGGTTTGTCTGCACGTACTCTAACTAGCATAAATATACTTGGATTGCCCTGAAATTTTTGCGTGTTATTGTCGTTTACTATTGCATGTTCCCTATTTCAACCAGGGCCGTAGCTAGGGGGGGGGGGGGGGGAGGGATCAAAACCCCCTGAAAAATTTTGAGCATCCCTCCCCCCTGGGAAAGTTGGCAAGGCCGCCAAATGAAATTCTGTTTCAAAAATCCAAATGAAACTTTAAAAAATTGAACTTAGTTTTGGGGGCTCTTTACAGTTTTGCATAAATACTAAATTGTAGTATTTGTTTAAAAACTGGAAATAAGTGCTTCAACAGGCGCACATCCTATCTGCACATACTCAGAATTTGCAACCTTTTGCTGATGCAAACATTGACTTTTGCATTTGTTATATACTGAAATTTTTCATTTTGCAGCATTTTCCATTATTAGCACAAAACAAAGTTATTCTAATGAGTTATAGCCAGTTTAAATGCAAGTGATTTTAACTTTTGACTCGATCCAAAATAATTTTAAAATGCAAAATACAACCTTGATTATACCGCTCTTGATATTCACCCATGAAACGTAACAGGCAGTCTGTTTTTATCGCTAACTGAGTGTGGCTGGCTATCTTGTCGTGCCAGTCGAATCTCATCACTTACTTGTTTTTCTTAAATAATTATATGTTTTTGTTAAAGTTTAACCTGTGTGTTCCTACTTGATTCTTCGCCATACACACGCACAGTCTGTTCTTTTCATAAGATGACAGCATGAATCTTCAAATATGAGTGGCTAGCAAACCAAGCCGCCATAATGTCAACAAGTAAATGAAAAGCTTACAGGGTTAAATCATAGAACAAGCGAGATAGTTGGTGGCGTCAAATTTGGCGAAGCGATAAATGAATTTTTTTTGCTACCAGTTTGTTTACAAAATTACTTGTTTTTTGCATGTAAATTCGTATTGGTGGCACAATGTTCCTTATTAAACTGTTTATAATAACTTTATTTATACTAAGAAAAGAAAACCACAGAATAAAAATTTCCAGTGTGTAACTAGAGCATAATTATGCTCGTGAAATAAGTGATGATGTTGTGGTGGGTTAGCTGTATCCTGAACTGTTTATCCATAAACTCTAACTCCATGTTAAACAGGAACTATATTAACTGTAATTTTAACTTTAATTTTATTGTATGACGTTTTTCATACAACTCAACGTGTAATGAGTTACTTTTAGCTGTAACCGCATTGTAACTGGCAGTCTGTTTTTGCCGCTAACTGAGTGTGGCTGGCTAACTTGTTATGCCAGTCGAATCTCATCACTTACTTGTTTTCTTAAATATTTATATGTTTTTGTTAAAGTGTAACCTGTGCGTTCCTACTTGATTCTTCGCCATACACACACACTGTCTGTTCCTTTTCATAAGATGACAGCATGATTCTTCAAATATGAGTGGCTAGCAAACCAAGCTGCCATAATGTCAACAAGTAAATGAAAAGCTTACAGGGTTAAATCATAGAACAAGCAAGATAGTTGGTAGCGTCAAATTTGGCGAAGCGATAAATGAATTTTTCTTGCTACCAGTTTGTTTACAAAATTCCTTGTTTTTTCGCATGCAAATTCATATTGTTGGCACAATGTTCCTTATTAAACTGTTAATAATAACTTTATTTATACTAAGAAAAAAAAGAAGGCCACTGACTAAAAATTTCCAGTGTGTAACTAGAGCATAATTATGCTCGTGAAATAAGTGATGATGTTGTAGCGGGTTAACTGTATCCTGAACTGTTTATCCATAAACTGTAACTCCATGTTAAACAGGAACTATATTAACTGTAATTTTAACTTTAATTTTATTGTATGACGTTTTTCATACAACTCAACGTGTAATGAGTTACTTTTAGCTGTAACCGCATTGTAACAGGCAGTCTGTTTTTGCCGCTAACTGAGTGTGGCTGGCTATCTTGTCGTGCCAGTCAAATCTCATCACTTACTTGTTTTTCTTAAATAATTATATGTTTTTGTTAAAGTTTAATCTGTGTGTTCCTACTTGATTCTTCGCCATACACACGCACAGTCTGTTCTTTTCATAAGATGACAGCATGATTCTTCAAATATGAGTGGCTAGCAAACCAAGCCGCCATAATGTCAACAAGTAAATGAAAAGCTTACAGGGTTAAATCATAGAACAAGCGAGATAGTTGGTGTCGTCAAATTTGGCGAAGCGATAAATGAATTTTTCTTGCTACCAGTTTGTTTACAAAATTTCTTGTGTTTTTTCGCATGCAAATTCATATTGTTGGCACAATGTTCCTTATTAAACTGTTAATAATAACTTTATTTATACTAAGAAAAAAAAGAAGGCCACTGACTAAAAATTTCCAGTGTGTAACTAGAGCATAATTATGCTCGTGAAATAAGTGATGATGTTGTAGCGGGTTAACTGTATCCTGAACTGTTTATCCATAAACTGTAACTCCATGTTAAACAGGAACTATATTAACTGTAATTTTAACTTTAATTTTATTGTATGACGTTTTTCATACAACTCAACGTGTAATGAGTTACTTTTAGCTGTAACCGCATTGAAACAGGCAGTCTGTTTTTGCCGCTAACTGAGTGTGGCTGGCTATCTTGTCGTGCCAGTCAAATCTCATCACTTACTTGTTTTTCTTAAATAATTATATGTTTTTGTTAAAGTTTAACCTGTGTGTTCCTACTTGATTCTTCGCCATACACACGCACAGTCTGTTCTTTTCATAAGATGACAGCATGAATCTTCAAATATGAGTGGCTAGCAAACCAAGCCGCCATAATGTCAACAAGTAAATGAAAAGCTTACAGGGTTAAATCATAGAACAAGCGAGATAGTTGGTGTAGTCAAATTTGGTGAAGCGATAAATGAATTTTTCTTGCTACCAGTTTGTTTACAAAATTTCTTGTGTTTTTTGCATTTATATTTGTATTGTTGGCACAATGTTCCTTATTAAACTGTTTATAATAACTTTATTTATACTAAGAAAAGAAAAGTCTGCAGAATAAAAATGACCAGTGTATAGCTAGAGCATAATTATACTTGTGAAATAAGTGATAATGTCAACAAGTAAATGAAAAGCTTACAGGGTTAAATCATAGAACAAGCGAAACAGTTGGTGCTGTCGAATTTGGCGAAGCGATAAATGAATTTTTCTTGCTTTTTCCATGCCCAATTCACGAAATTCATGATTTTCTATGCTTGTCGACAAAATTCATAATTTTACAGACTTAATAGACATAATTCATGATGTTTTCCTACGATCTATGGACCAATTGCAAATTTTTTCTTTGTCTGTTCGTTGTAATTTGTGATTTTTCCACGCCCATTTGATGAAATTCGTTGTTTGTCCATGCTTGATCAATGAAATTCATAATTTTACGTGCCTTATCGACAAAATTTGCGGGTTTTTTCCAGTCGTTTACAAAATTCCAAGATTTTTTTACTTTTTTGAGTGATTGACGAAATTCACAACTCCAGAATTTCTGATTTTGGCATCTCTGGTTTCTGTCAATCGATTATTGAAATTTGCGTTTTTTTTTCTTGCGACAAACTGGTGAAATTTGTGATTTTTTCCATGCCCATTCAACAAAATTCGCATCCAGTCAACGCAATTCATAATTTTATAGACCCGATAGACATAATTCATGATGTTTTTCTATGATCTATGGACAAATTGCAAACTCTTTCCGTGACTGTTTGTTGTAATTTGCGATTTTTCCACGCCCATTCGATGAAATTCGCAGTTAGTCTGTGCTCGATCCATGAAATTCATGATTTTACGTGCTTTATCGACGAAATTTGCGCGGTTTTTTCTGTGGTTTACAAAATTCCAAGATATTTTTACATTTTTTTGAATGATTGAGAAAATTCACAACTCCAGAATTTCCGATTTTGGCATATCTGGTTTCTGTCGATCGATTATTGAAATTTGCGGGGGTTTTTTCCCTTGCGACAAAATAGAGAAATTTTTGATTTTGTCATGCCCATTCAACAAAATTTGCATCCAGTCGACGCAATTCATGATTTCATGCACCCGATTGACAAAATTCATGATGTTTTCCTACAATGGACAAAATTTGCAATTTTTCACGAATTATTAAGGAAATCGAAATTTCTGGATATGTTGGCATGTATGGTCTCCGTGAGCAACGAGTTACCCATCACAGGCCACGTTTAGCCCGCGGGCCACAGGTTGTGCATTCCAAATCGCGACACAGTCTGGCTCATTCGATTCGATATCAATAAAACTTACCGAGTTTAGTTCAGAGTTTCACCACCAGGAGTGCTTTCTTATCTATGGTTATATGGGCCCAATCACGACAAAGTATGGCTCATTCGACTCAAAATCAACAGCCTCAAAAATTTCAGTTATGTTCATATAGAAAAGATTGCGCCTCCTGGCAGTGGAAGATGGAACTAACGGATTTTGCTGCTAACTTGAGTTCTATGGGTACCTTCACGATGTGGTTTGATTCATTTGACTCGACAGGACTTATCGATTGTAGGTACAAGTTTCCCCACCAGAGGGTGCTTTTCTATCTTGAGTTCTATGGGCCCGATTACGACAAGGTTTGGCTCATTCAACTGGATTTCGATAGATTTCGGTTATGTTCGTATAGAACAGGGTGCGCCCCCTGGCGGTGGAACGTGGAACTAAAGGATTTTTCAGCTAACTTGAGTTCTTTGGGTCCCATCACAATGCAGTTTAATTCATTCAACTCGACATTGACAGGATACATCGATTTTAGTTTCAAATCTCACCACCAGGGGCGCTTTCCTATCTCAGGTTCTATGGGCCCAATCACTATGAGGTATGGCTCATTCGACTCGAAATTGACATCCTCAGTGATTTCAGCTATGTTTGTATAGACTAGAGTGCACCCCCTGGTGGTGGAAGATGGAACTAACAGATTTTGCAGCTAACTCAAGTTCTATGGATCCCATCACAATGCAGTTTGATTCATTCGACTCGACATCGACAGGATATATCGATTTTAGTTCCAAGTTTTGTCACCAGGGGTGCTTTCGTATCTCGTGTTCTATGGGCCCGATTACGACAAAAATTGTCTAATTCAACTGGATTTCGATAGCTTTACAGATTTCGGTTATGTTCGTATAGAACAGAGTGCGCCCCCTGGCGGTGGAATGTGGAACTAAAGGATTTTTCAGCTAACTTGAGTTCTATAGGTCCCATCACAATGCACTTTAATTCATTCAACTCGACATCGACAGGATATATCGATTTTAGTCTCAAGTCTCACCGCCAGGGGGCGCTTTCCTATCTCGGGTTCTATGGGCTCCATTATTACGAGGTATGGCTCATTCGACTCGAAATCGACATCCTCAAAGATTTCAGCTATGTCTGTATAGACCAGAGTGCGCCCTCTGGTGGTGGAAGATGGAACTAACAGATTTTGCAGCTAACTCGAGTTTTATTGGTCCCATCACAACGAGGTATGGTTCATTCGATTTGAAATCGACAGCCTCGAAGATTTCAGCTATGTTTGTATAGAACGGAGTGCGTCCCCTGGAACTAACGGATTTTGCAGCTAACTCGAGTTCTATGGGTCCCATTGCAACGCGGTTTGATTCATTCGACTCGACATCGACAGGATACATCGATTTTAGTTCCAATTTCTGTTTCCAATTAGTCCCCATTTCTGCATTCCAGTTCAGACCCTTTATCCTAAGGTCCTGCTCAAAACTGTCAGCTGGCCCCTTTCGGGGTCCTCACTATAGCTCCCTTAAAAATCGTCTAATTCACTAGCTTTTTTTTCTAGCAACTTCCAAGGACTTCCAGCTACTACATGAACAACACAAAATTTTCTCGGACAAAACCCGGTCCCCCTGTAACCTTTTAAGTTTTTGTGCCCTAAATTTTTAATAACTTACCTCCTTTTTCACCGATGATCTTCGCTTTTTGGGGCCCCTTTCTCCATTTAGTTATTCCCTCATTTCTGAATTCCAGTTCAGATACTTCATCTTAAGTTCTTGTTTAAAACTATCACCTAGCCCTTTTTGGGCCCCCTACTATACTCCCTTAAAAATCGTCCAATTCACTCGCCGTTTTTTTCTAACACCTTCTTAGGACTTCCAGCTGCTACATGAACAACATTTTATTCTCAGACAAGACCCGGGTCCCCTGGACCCTTTTAAGTTTTTGTGCCCTAAATTTTTAATCACTTTACTCTTTTTTGTCTGATTTTCTTCGTTGTTGGGGCCCCTTTCTCCAGTCAGTTATTTTTCCATTTCTACATTCTAGTTAAGACCCTAGGGTCCGGTACGTGGCCCCTTGACGTTTTTGTTCCATAAATTGTAAATAACTTGACTCCTTTTAATCTGATCTTCTTCGTTTTTGTGACCTTTTTTCCATTTAATTATTCCACCATTTCTACAGTCCATTTAGGACACTGGCCTGAACCCGGTCCGGGACCCTTGAACATTTTTGTGCCATGCATTTTCATCCCTCTAATTATGTTACTCTCTCGATGCATAATTTTAAAGTTGAGTCTTGCACTCCTCTCCCCGGGCCACCACCCTCATATTTTTATTGGGGCCCTAAGGGTCTTTTTTAGCATTTCTTTAAAATTTTATTCTAATGATTAATTTATACCCTATGCTTAGTTTCGATTAATTGACATTTTCATCAATAACCTCAAAAAAGTAATGATATCAGTACAAAAACCATTAACGGGTTAAAAGTTGTGACGCAGCATTTTCTTTTGGCTCTAAGAATTTTAAATATGGGTCTTAAAAGCAATGATATCGAATTTGAGTGACGCTATGTTAATAATATTTTTAAAAATCATCATTTTCTTTTTAGTTTTATTTGTATTCACAGGTGCAATTATTATTTTAACATGAAAAAATATATAAAATTTATTCGCTGATGCTTTTTCATTCAGATCTCTCAAGAATTCAAAATATGGGTTTTAAAAGAAATGATATCAAAATTTGAGTGACACCTTGACGTGAATTTAGTAGGATTGTTTTAAAATTCAATTTAAATTATTTTTTGTTTGTCTTCTAAAGTATATTTACACATACAAACAATACTTTTAATTTTTCAATACACTGTTAAATATATTACTTTCACTGAGCCTATATTATGTATTGAAATGTATTTATTTCAATAAAATGATTTATGTTTTGTGCCACGCTATCCAAAATCATAAGTAAAATTTATGTAAATGATTATTTTGCGTCATATTATCCACTTGCATACATTTCCCTTTGTTTGGATAATATGACGCAAAATAATCATTTACATAAATTTTACTTATGATTTTGGATAGTGTGGCACAAAACATAAATCATTTTATTGAAATAAATACATTTCAATACATAATATAGGCTCAGTGAAAGTAATATATTTAACAGTGTATTGAAAAATTAAAAGTATTGTTTGTATGTGTAAATATACTTTAGAAGACAAACGAAAAATAATTTAAATTGAATTTTAAAACAATCCTACTAAATTCACGTCAAGGTGTCACTCAAATTTTGATATCATTTCTTTTAAAACCCATATTTTGAATTCCTGAGAGATCTGAATGAAAAAGCATCAGCGAATAAATTTTATATATTTTTTCATGTTAAAATAATAATTGCACCTGTGAATACAAATAAAACTAAAAAGAAAATGATGATTTTTAAAAATATTATTAACATAGCGTCACTCAAATTCGATATCATTGCTTTTAAGACCCATATTTAAAATTCTTAGAGCCAAAAGAAAATGCTGCGTCACAACTTTTAACCCGTTAAGGGTTTTTGTACTGTACAACAGACGATGTATCTGCTAAGATTGGAACCTGTCCATAACAGATTTTTCTTCTTTCCTCCTTTTTCTTCTCTTATTGAATCTTCATTTAAATGTAATTGTCTAAGACAACTTTTTTAATCAGTGATTATGTGCATAATTGTCTAAGTGATCTTTAACATTATTGACTTTTTGCATTCCATGCCTTATGAGCATAATCTAAAAATAAAATCTATGCATAAGTAAGTATGCTTTTTGAATGATTTTTATTTTAGAATAATGTTGCTTCAGAAATATCAGCATGTTTTGTAGAAATTCAGTTGAATCGGGCTCGGACCAAACTTTTATACCGGGCATGGCTCAGGCCAAACTTCTATCTTTTATACCGGGCTGGGCCAAGGTTTTAGCTTTTAAACCGAGTTGATCCATTCCTGGTTCAGGCCAAAATTTTTGCTTTTATACTGTGGTGGACAAATAAAATGTTTATACTGGCCAGGCTGGGTCAAAATTTTAAATTTTATACTGGGCTAGGCCGTGCCAGAATAATTTTGTATGGTTTAGGCCAGGCTTGAGCCTGGAAATTTTGACCGTGCAGATCTCCAGTGAGTACATAAATTTAAAGAATGTAGTTCAATAACTGTAATGTAAGTCGAAATATTCCCTGGGAAGGACTAAACCTGCTCCGGGATTTCACTGCTCGCCCAGCTACTTATTGCTATGATTTGCTTAAAAACTGTGAGATATGAGGTAAAATTCTTTATCATTTACATGTTTTTTTAATTCAGTAAAAAAATGTCTAAAAAGGAAACAATTTTTAATATTTTAAAACTTGTATTCAGTAATAGAAGCAACTATTTTTTTTTTTTGACAGGATGGAGGCAGATAAGTTATATGATTGATCTTTATTTATTGTTACTTCAAAGAAGTAAATATAAGGCAGATCTTTTTTGTTGTTGTTTAATGAAAGTTTTAAAGATTTTAAACTAAAAATTTTTCGACAGGGCAAAATTACATGATTGATTAATTTATATATAAGTACTTCAAAGTAACAAATAAGACAAAAAAATTTCGAAAAAGGAAACAATTTTTAATATTTTAAAACTTGTATTCAGTAATAGGAGCAAC
Organism: Maratus michaelseni; assembly: GCA_963931845.1. Taxonomy (NCBI): domain Eukaryota; kingdom Metazoa; phylum Arthropoda; class Arachnida; order Araneae; family Salticidae; genus Maratus; species Maratus michaelseni. Next base: position 321,521,765 of record OZ007595.1, on the reverse strand, counting down.
TTTTCTTTTTTTTTTTTTTTGACAGGATGGAGGCAGATAAGTTATATGATTGATCTTTATTTATTGTTACTTCAAAGAATATATTTGGCAGATCTTTTTTGTTGTTGTTTAATGAAATTTTTAAACATTTAAACTAAAAATTTTTTGACAGGGCAAAATTACGTGATTGATTAATTTATATATAAGTACTTCAAAGTAACAAATAAACACACAAGAACAAAAAATAGGGCAGATTTTTTTTTAAGGAGACATTTTACTTCTTTGGGTTAATTTTTTTTTAATTATTATTTCTTTTTCCATCCATCAACTGTGAAGATTGTTCTCTTAAAGCAGTTTTTGATATTCCAATTCCTTACAATCTTTTTTGCTTGTTGAACTTAATGGTACTGGTACTGTAAAACTTTAAACTTGTTTTTCTCGAAACAATGTTTTTCAAAGTGGGCAAATTTTTTTTCACAAGCTAAAACTTTTTGCTAAAACTTACACAACTAAATTGTATACTTTTCATTAATTAAATATTTTTTTTAACTTGCAAAATATAAAAAAAAGCAAAATAATGCCCTTTTTTTGTTTAAATAACTGCTATTTTGTGAAAATTAAATGTTGGTATAAGCTCCAGAAAGTTTAATGTCCTTTCATAATTTTGTAGTCAAATTTGTGTCAGATGCGTGTGGCCGGAGAAAACGATTCACTTGATTAGAAATTCATGGCAAGCACCTGCAGGTACTGCCCATCACAAAAGGCATATTATTCATTTTTTTTACACACACAAAAATTTAAATATATAAGTGAAATGCCACTAAAACTTAATGGAAAAAGTCTGAAGGCGATATGTCTTTTGTCCGTAGCCGAAACAAATCATAAAAAGCAAATCTAACCTTAAACTAAAATTTTTTTAAGATTTTCAAGTTTGTATGTTTTAAAGAGAGAAAAGAAGGGGAAGTGAACTTTTCAAAGGGGATTTAAATATATAAATTGCACATTTATTGTTCTTGAAAATAAACAAAAAATTTTCCAAAAATGGAAGAATTTTAAATATTATAAATTTGAGCCCTGGGTCCACAAAAGGCAGAAGCAACAATTTTGAGGGGAGAGGGTAGAAGTCACAAAATTGATCATTCACTTATTTTTACTTCAGAGTAATAAATAGAGTAAAATATTAGTTTTCACTAAATGAAATAATTTTAAATATTTTAAACTGTTGACTTGGGGCACAAAAAGAGGGAAAGAGAAGGGCGAATATAAATGATTTATTATTTATAAGTACTTCAAAGTAGGAAATAAAATAACTAGGACATAATAACTAAAAAATATTGCAAAATTTTAAAGATTTTAAAATGTATCTGCTTTGGTAGTTTTCGGATGACAAAAACAGAGAAATGGAAATTTCACTGACAAGACAAGAGCTGCAAAAATCTGCCAAAATGGGGGAATTTGACATCCGTTGCCATTTCTGTAAAATATAATACCAGCAGATATTCTTGGATCATACCAGTCTTCATGAAAAAATTCTATAAGTAAATTTTCAAAATTAATAAGTTTTCATTATCAACAAACAATGATAATATGTGGCAAATAACAATGATTGCTTGCTGTCAATTTTAGACAGGATATATTTTCAAAAGTAACTGAAAAGTTCTTCCATGTTTAGGAAAAAATTACAAACTTTTTCCTGAGACTAAGATCAAAATAATTTTCCTGATTTTCAAATTACCCTGAATATAAAGCCTAAGTGGACTTGTGATAATTCAAACTAATCAAGAAATCCCCCAAAATATTGCATTAGAACCAGGTTTTAAAATAAAAAGGAAAGAAAGAAAAAAAAGGCCCATGTCAGGGTTTGTACAGATTTCTTTAAATAAAAGTGAGGGATGAAAAAAATAAAAATAAAAATAAGGACCTATAAACTATTGAATTATAATATGCATTTTTAATACAGCTTTTAACCATTCAATAGGGGAGGAATGGGAAGTTGGCACAAGGCAGTGTAGAAATTTAAGATTGTTACTTAATAGTCATTTCAAAATAAATACAGCATTAAAAACTTAGTGTGCAGGAGGAAAAGGAAAGGAGGGTGGCGGATCCAAAGATTTGGAAATGGAAATTAAGATGATTATTTAACTATTTTGTCAGTGCAAAGTATAAGGGGGGTTATGGGGGACAAGTAAAGAATTTTTTTTTTTTTTTGGGGGGGGGGGAGGGTGATGGAAAATTCTTACTAGATGGTTATTATCTTTACTATAGAGTTACAAATATCAAATAGGGCAAAAAATAACTAAATATTAAAGAGTTTCAACATTTTTTAACTTTGTGTTTTGTACAGGGGAGGAAAAAGGTAAAATTGAAATAGCTATTTCAGATTCATCATGTAAAATGCTATAGTTATAGCTCAGATGAATGAAATTTCTGCTGCAGTTCGCAGCCTTGTCCAACACATAAGAGTGAAATATGCCAGCCAGGATATCGTCGGAATAGCTCAGTAGGGAGAGTGTTGGTACGGCAAACCAAAGTACCCAGGTTCGAGTCCTGGTGCCGGCATATTTTTCTCTCTGTTGGTAAAAATCTCAACTATGATACTCCAACCATTGGATATAATTTACCTAGTTGAATATACTTTCCTTTGTTCATTAGGAAAAATAAGGCTGTTTGAAGATTTTTAAATTTGCGCACTACAGGGGGGGGGGGGAGATAATTAATTATTTACGGTTAATAAAGATACATAACTAGGACAGAACAAAATATAAATGAAAGTTATTAAGACTTTAAATTTTGTGTGCTAGGGAAAAAATTGGTGAGCAGCGGGGAGATGAATGGGAGGGAGATTTTGATGGTTAATTATTTATTGTACAAGAAAGTAACAAATAGGTTAAAAAAAATGATAAATATTTTCAACTTTGTGAGCTGGTAGGCGCAGGGGGAGGGTGTGATTTTATTAAATAGCTGATTATTTACTTTATTAAAAATTTACAAATAGGACAAAAAAATATAAAAGTAAAGAGTTTTAAAGACTTCAAATTTTATGTGCTTGGTAAGAGAGGAGGGAGCAAAGGGAAAACGTTAATTTCAAGAGGGGGTGGGGGAAATTATATGATTGATTGTTTATTGTTACAATAAAGTGTAAGATGGAACAGAAAAAGTTTAAAAAAACCCCAAAAGCTTTTAAAATTGGTGAGCTAGGCGTACAAAGGGAGACAAGTAGATATATAATTTTTCTCTTAATTGGGGAGCAGGGGGTATTAGATGGCTTATTATTCATTTACATTACTAAAGATTTACAAATAGGGCTAAAAGATTAAAAGTAAAAAGATTTAGAGACAAAGTTTTCTGTGCTTGGTAGGAAGGAGGGGGCAGGAGAGTAAAAATGATATGATCAACTATTTATTGTTACAATAAAGTAAGAGACAGAGCAGGGAGGGTAATTTAGATAAAGTTTAAATGCAATTTATATGATCGATTGTATTTATTGTTACAATAAAATAATAAATAGAAAAGAAAAAGTTTTGAAAAAAATTAAAGAATTTAAAAGTTTTTAAACTTTGGGTACAGTTTTGGGGAAGAGAGGGAAGCAAATGTCTGGAAAAAAGATTTAGGAAGAGGGGAACTTGGATAATTTTATATATTAGAATGAAAAGGGATTTTCATCAAATTACATTTCACATGAAAATGACCCATTTGCGCATGCTTACAATTAAATCTAGAACATAACCAGTTTTAGAGTACACTCGAACGAAAGAAGGGTGGCCAAGTGGTACGAGGAGGGTTGCTTTTCTGTTCCGATCATTGTGTTGGCTCGAAACCCACTCCGGGCAAAATTATTTATTTTATTTTATTCCGATTAAATCATTTTAATAATGCCATATTTAATTCAGGAGGAAAAGTTATATAATTTGTATTATTTTTATTTGAATGCTTTATAATTAAGTAAAAATTTAACACCCAATATTTTGTTTTAATTACTAAATTTATATTAAAAGGATTTAAATTAAAAGGATTTAAATTAAAAGATCATGGATGTAATTATCGATTAAATAAACTGAACTGGTCTACAATTTTTATTATATCTGGTATGACCATTATCAAGATGTATATATATAAGATAAGTATGTGATTATTTTTTGTAAAAAAGAGAAAATAAAAAGAGAGAAAACAAAAAGAAGGAAAAATATTCATACAGGAACTCTAAATTATCTTAATATCCATGATTCAACAATTAAACAAAGTGGGAAAATTTCTTTTATCACATTGGTTCATTTGAACTATTTTTTTTTTTTTTTTTTATAGTAACTCAACAGTTTTTCCAGGTTTTGGCAGAAAATTAGACTTTGCTTGAGATTTTATAATCAAGATAATTTCCTTGATTTTCAAATTTTCATGAGTGGACTTGTGATAATTTAAAACCATAAATTCCTCCAAATATTGCATTAGAACCATGGTTTAAAGTAGGGATGTAACGATTATTCGATATTCAGCCATTTTGCTGACTATTTGGCATGGCCGAATATTGATAAGATATTTGGCCAAATACCTGTAGCCGAATATAATTAGATATTTTGCTGAATAGTTGCATATTTGGTGAAATATTCGAAGATATTTGGTTAAATAAGTTCCAGAGAATCAAAACTAAATGTGATTTTAAATATTTTCAACAAATAATATTAAAAATTTATATCTAAATACATTAATTATTATAAGAAAAATAAATTCTAATACTTACTCAATTTTAAAGCTTCATGACAACTTATAAATAACTGTATATAATGATGTACTGTGCATATATATATATATATATATATATATATATATATATATATATATATATATATATATATATATATATTGTATATTAATGATTGAGTTGCATGAGAAAGGATATAAAAAAACAGACAACACATGCAAGTTCTTATTTTTGGAGAGTGAAATGATTTTACTAAAATTAAAAAAAAGTTTAATTTTTACAGAGGTAATGAGTTTCTATTTTAGATAAAATATATATAAATTACTAGAACTATCTATGGATTAAATATAAAATTATGAATTAAATTGTTATTTACATTTTTGAAAGTCATATGTTATCTTATTCGAAACAAAGTACTTAAAATATTACAAAAAATACATTCAGCTGTTATGATTTTTGAACACTCAAACAAAATATTAATTTCCATTAGGCCTTAATTTAATTTTTGATTTTAAAATTGAAAAAAATAAAATAAATAAACAATTAAAATAATTTTTTTAGAAGTCAGTATTCATCCTAAAACTTGACCGAATATTCAATATTTGGCCAAATTACTATTTGTTACATCCCTAGTTTAAAGAAACTCCAATCCATGTAGATTTTTCTTGAAACACTTAAACAGCTTGTCTTTTTTTTTTTTTTTTCATTGGGGAGGAAGGGGGGGGGGATTTAAAAAATGACTATTTTTAAAAATCCAATTGCAACTAATGATAAAACAATACAGATAAAAACATCAGTTAATTTGAATTAAAAGATTTAAGAACTTGTTACTTTCTTCTATCTTTACAAGAAGAAAGTATTGGATTCATGAAAATTTCCTACTTCCGGTTTTCAACGGATTTATATGTTTTAGAAAGTCCTGAACACAATTTGACTATTTTTAGAAATTGTCTGTCTGTATGTGACAAAAAAAATTTCCCAACAGGTGGCGCTGCTATACCACTTATTCCATTATTTTTATGATAGCTATATCTCAAGAATTAATGCTCGAAATTCAATAAAACTTTATATTCAATTAGTCCCTGATATAAATTGGTGCTGATTAGTTTTTGGTAAAAATCGTCCAGCAGGTGACGCTGCTATGCAGCATTTTTCATGATTTCTGCAATAGCTCTATCTCAAGAACTAATGCTCAGAATTTAATAAAACTTTATATTTAGTTAGTCTCTGATATAAATGGGTGCTGATTAGTTTTTGGTAAAAATTGCCCAGAAGATGGTGCTGTTATGCAGCATTTTGCAGGATTTACATGATTTTAGCAATAGTCATATCTCAAGAAATAATGCACGGAATTTAATAAAACTTGAGTTTCAGTTAGACCTTCATATAAATGGTAATTCTTTTTAGTGTATGCGAAACCTGTGTGAGATAGAAGAAAGTTTTGGGATTGACACATCTGACTAGTTTTTTTAAGTTGTGTTATTGCTCCATAATTATGGGTTGTTTTTCATTCCCTTACTTACAAATACTACTTCATTTCTTTGGTAATAGATAAGGAAACAGCAGAAAATTCTAAAATTCTCACACTATCAGTAGATATGAATCTACATGGAATGCTATGGAATACGGAGTGATGGTTCATTGCTGGCTTTTTAGGCACTATATTCATGACTGACAACTTTTACATTTTTTGTTATGACTATTTTTAATAAAAATCTCCACCTTATTTAAACACAGAATTTCTATGATTAAGTATGGCAAAGATTTATCTTTAAAAAATAATAATAACAAAAACGCATAAAAGTTGACAGCCATGCATGGTATAAAAGCCAGTCAAGAGCCACCAGAGAAAAAAATAATAAATTGCTTTCATATGCAAGAATTACAGATGTGCAAAAAATTCATCTCATAGAACATTATAATAAAAACATGATGCTATAATTTCCCAATTCTAAGGAAAAATTTAACTGCAAAAATATAACATTTTATAAATATATAACAGTAGGAGAGAGTGGGGGCTAATGGGACAATTTTAAAGTTTTAATTATTTTTAAATAAAATCAACAAATTTCTGAAATTTTTTTTGTATGCATAGAAAGAGAAGTATTTTTATAAAAAAAAAATAATAATTCGTAATAGTATTTGTTGTTTTTTAAATATAATGACTTTTATACACTTGTCCCATTATTACTTTTATGTACTTGTCCCATTATTCCCTTAGTTTGGGATCTATTGGGACACCCCGTGGGTCTAATGGGTCACATCAAAATCAACACAAAAACTAGAGTTGCAGTACCTATTTTAAAGATAGCACATTTTTCTTCAAAATACAATGTACATAAACAGTATAGTATTAACTATTGCATATTAAAATTTGAAAAATTAAAATCACAAGACATTAAAGTTGATGAACGAATAGTTTTCTAATCGATTGTAGACTGAGGTGATTTCATTACAATATCTTTAATTTCAGTTCAGTATTTTACTTCTTTTTCAGGATAGACAAACTTTTGTGAATCGGACCTTTTTGTAAGGTAACTTAGAAAAAGTTCTTGAATTCCACGGTTATTTTCAATAACAACTGCCACATAATGAGATATAGAACGTTTCCCTTCAAATTTTACTAAGACAAAATCATTTTCAGATATTTGCTTGAAAAGAACATTTTCTTCGACATTAATTCTTTCTGGTAAGTTTACATTACTTGAAGAATCATGTAATATAAAACTATTCTCAGAACTTTCTGAAAAAGAAATACGCTTCTTATTTTTTTATATTAATTTAGGCATTTTTGATACATGTTTCTAAGTTATTTTAGTACAGTAAAATCCCGTTACAACGAACTTCACGGGACCGCAAATTTTATTCGTTGTAACGGGAATTTCGTTGTAACGGAATTCAATAGAAAATTAAACATTTCAATTCAGATCCTCATATCATAGTTAATTATAAAAATATAGTAGTATAATACAAATTAGTAGATAATTAATTATTAAAAATAGTAATAAAAATTAGTAGTACCTTCTAATAACGTAAAGTTAGTGTATAATACAATGTATAATATTTTTTATAGAACTGAAAAATTGACTTACCACCATTTCAATGATCTTCAAATTGTACAAGAAAAAATTTAATGCAGAAAATCAGTGATTTTTTTTGTACAAGGGAGTTTGAAGCTGCGGACAATACAAAATTATGTACATGATTAATATTAGAAAAAATGTTATCTGGTACACTGCTCTGTAAAGAAATAAAATTGTGCACTCTTTCTAAGCTTTCTAAGGCTTCAGCAGATGTAATTTTTGAAACCTCATTTTCTTCATCTTCAGAACTTTCTTCATCATTTTCTAAAATGCGATCATCAACAATAGACTGCACAATATCTGTCTCTGTTAATGAATAACAAGTTGCAGCATTGTCATCTGCAGTTAAAAAATCTTTAAAGCTTATGCTTTGAGACACACCAGATTTTTCTTTTACTAAGTTCCAAGTGGATTCGATCTCATATTCGACTGTCTGCTCCTCATCATGTACTACATCGCTAGATCCTTGAGCCGTCGATTCTTTATTTAAATCCTGGTCAATCTGCGCGTGTTTCCAACAGTGGGCTATTGTTTTCTGGCTTATATCATCCCACGATCCACAGATCATATCAATTGCCTCTTTCATGTTGCACTTTCTGTTTACGTTATTTTGCAGATCACAGAGAATGCGTTTTAATAACATAGTTTTGTATCGTGATTTTACGGCTCTGATAATGCCTTGGTCAAGAGGCTGAAGTATTGCAGTACAGTTAGGCGGGAAATACTCTACACGAATGTGATTCAATATAGGAGGATCATTGTGTGCTGTGCAGTTGTCTATGAGTAGAAGAATTTTACGTTTTTGTTTTTGCATATCTTTATCAAAATTTATCAGCCATTCATTAAAGAATCCTTGCGTCATCCATGATTTTTTGTTGGCTTTGTAGATGCATGGTAAGGACTTAAAATGTTTGAAACAACGGGGTTTTTCAGATTTGCCGATTATGAGTACTTTTCGTTTTTCTGTTCCTGATTTGTTGCAGCAAAATAGGGCTGTAATCCTTTGTTTGGAAAGCTTTCCTCCAATACACTTGTCTCCTTTTAACGCTAAAGTCTTCCTTGGTTCTAACTGAAAAAATATTCCGGCTTCATCGGCATTAAAAACATCGTTAGGACTATACGTCTTGATTATTTTTTGTATTTCACCTTTACGCCATTCATTTACAAATTCAACTGGGACGTCTTTTGCTTCTCCTGAAATGCATTTTGCCACTATACCGTATCTTTCTCGGAATCGATTCAACCATCCGACACTGGCTTGAAAATTTTCAATGTTTAGCATTCTTGCAAATTCCAAACCTTTTTCTCTAATTAAAGGGCCACTTAGAGGGATGTTTCTAGAACGAACATCCATAAACCATTTGTAAACAGTACTATCCACATCTTGAAACTGGGCATTTCGAATTCGTTTTCTGCTTGGATCAAAGACTTTAACTTGAATTTTTTTCAAAATGCTTTCTTTATCTTTTAGAAAAGTGGATAAAGTAGACGGCGAAATTCCATATTTGCTAGCAACATCAGATTTTTTCATTCCTTTCTCAACTTCAGAAATTATGGCTTTTTTTTCTTCCAAACTAAACTGTTTTCGCTTAACAGCCACCATTTTATGACCTACTGGTAAGATGAAAATTTTCAAACTGATTTCGAGCTTTGGAAATTCCTTTGCGAAAGTTATTCAGGTAGGGAGGAGAGGGAAGGGGGAATGTGCAATACTCATTTCACGTTTTGTTAAGTTTGCCTACATTGGTTACAGCTTACTTGGACTTCCAAGAAAAAGGGGTGGAGAAAAGGGGAGAGCGAACAAAGGAAACATTCCTTCTGCAGTGAAATGCCTATGCACACCGATTTTACAACAAAGCTCGGAGAAAAGCGATTGCTTTAGAGATAAGCTTGATTGTCCCTAAGACTAGGCATCGAAAACAAAAATTGTCAAGCGATAAAAATGTACAACTGAAAGTATTTGCCGTGTCATATTATTTCGTTCTAACGAGATTATAAAAAATTGAATATTTCGTTATACTGAGATTATGTTAACATTATTTGAATACATTTCAAAACGGGACTCGCTTGCATTTCGTTATAACGGGATTTTTCGTTGTAATGGAATTCGTTGTAACGGGATTTTACTGTATTATCTACTACTTTTTAGGTGTTTTTTAAAACCTTATAATAAGGCAGTCTTTTAAACAAATCATGCATACCTATCACTAACAATAAGTACCTACCGTAAAATACCGTTAATCCACCCCCCCCCCTGAAGGTGACGAAAAATCGTAAAATAATCAGGGGGGGGGGGCACTTACACAGTATTAAAATTGTAGTATATGATATATATCGGTGGTGGTGGCGGGGAGGAGATGCTAATGTCCGATCGTCGCACAGTATACATTATTTTAATAAAGTGACAAAAGAAAAACATTTTGAAAAAAAAAATGATATACAAAATAGAGAAACAGTATAACTTCGCGATTAATGGCAATTTCAGATTATAGAAAACTCTGGATTTCAGAAGCTTTGAAACTGGAATGCATTTAGATAAATAATAACACTAATATCTGTCATTAATATGGTAACAGAAAAATAAAAGGAACTTAATAATTTAAAATAATTAAAAAACACTGGGAAATTGCAGTTGAAAATATCCTGAAGTAATTTCAAGAACTAGTAACATTTTATGTGGTGTCGCCATATGTTGTAAGTTAAGAAGATTAAATAACCGTTTTTTTTTTTTTAAATCATGATTTCGTATCTATAAATGCTAAATAAATAATACAAATCACAAAAATTGAGAAGATATAGAACGAATTGGTAGTGTTGCCAGATTATTAAAACAAAAAACATTACTACCACAAAGATAGCACAAATTACGCTACAAATTCGACTGTGTATCGACAAATCGATTGATCTGATCAATCAATCGATATATTTTTTTGTGATTGGTTTTCATAATAATGTTAAATACAACTACAAATTCTTTAATAAAATAAATAGATTCTCTTTTAATCAAAATATTTTCCACACAGTATCAAATACACATTTCTTTAACTTATTTCATGAGAAACTTTCACTATCGATATTTTTATTACCTTCATATCACCATGGAAATAAATTTACAGCAAAACTAATGTTTGGTTATATTGCTTTTTCAGATCGACAATGTGTTTTCACATGTTTGCGATATATCAAAGAATCGTCACGCCTTTCTGATAGGTCGAAAAAAAAAAAAACACTCGGGAGATAAAATTTTTTGGTGTTGATCTTGACGTGCACGGCAAAATTTATTTTGGGGGAGGGCGCTTTCTCGGGATTTTTTGAATTTTCCAATTTGTTTACAAAGTGGGAGGGGGGCGCTTAATCGGGAAGGGCGGATTAACGGTATGCAAATGCATCATCAATCCAGTTGTCCCATTAGTACCCATATGTTGATATTTTATATTTTTCTAATCTACATAGCACATGTTTATTCAAAGATAATTTAATTAAGTTTAATATAAAATGGAATATTTCTGTTATATTAATTAGTAGCCTCGTAAACAATTTCAGACAATAATGAATTGCAAATGTCATTAAAGTAAACAAAATCAAACTTTCTTCATGCACTCTTTCAAACAATTGCAAATACCTGACTTGTTGTTGTTGAAGTTAGCAACTTTGGTGTTGCCATTTAGGTGTAGCATAATGTTTTGTTAAAAATAGTATTTTCAATGAAATTTTGCCATTGTCCCATTAGCCCCTACACTCCCCTATATAATGATTAATAATTTGTACAATATTAAATGAAGAAGAAATTTTTAAAACTCACTTCTACTTCGGAACTAGTACAGAACCAGAGACAAAAACTGATTTGAAAGGTGACTCTGGATGAAGTTGCCATCCACTGCTTTTAAAATTTCTAATAAAATAACTGTAAAGAGAATGAAATAAATATTTTGAAAATTTTTATTCAGATGGATCTTTCTGCAGACAAAAAATTGTAATGTTTATTCAAAATAGAAAGATTGGCTGAAAAAACCAGAAATGATAAATTACATAAAACATTGTGACATTAAATAATTTGTCTATATGCTTCATCTATTCTTGTAAAAATCTTGCTAAATTTCTGTGTAGTATTTTAATATATGAAGGGTGTAGATGCAAAATTCACACTCTCCACATTAACTAGTTTTTAGAAAAATGCAAAAAACTGATTATTTTTAATAAGCAGGATATACTGGTACAAATTTTTTTGTGACATATTTGTTGCCATAACAACTAGTTGCACATAGTCCTAAACCTGTAATAATTGTGGTAAAGCTGGAATTTAAATTTAAATATGGTAAATGTGAGTTTTGTAGTAAACTTTTATGGGTAATGTTAGTTATAAACCAAAATAGTTATGAATTTAAAACAACAAGAACAACAACAACAAAAAAAATCTGAACATTAGTTTTTATTATGTTATTTTGGAGGGTAATAAACAACAAAAATCGAAAAACATTTATTAAAAATGATTTGTGCAAAAATTTTACTATTAGACAAGGCTCAACTTCTTCAATGTCATTAAACTAGTGCAACATTTTACACTTCTGTACCTCCCTGATTGGTTTAATTGGAGAGAGTGAGTTTTGTTGCCAAACAGTCGTTGGATAATGTGAGTTATACATCAACACGAGATTTTCAGCATTTTTTTTCAACCTTAATACATTTTTTATTGTCCAAATCACTATTACAGTCTGATTCACCTTAAAAAGACGAATACGGTGATATGAATAACTCAATACCTTAATTAAAAAGTGGACAATGTGACTTTTGCATCTGCACCATTCATTTCATATATACATATATATATATTTCTTCTTTTTTTTTTTTTTTGAAGAAAGGTGTCATAATGAAGACATATTTTGGAACATGATTATGTTTTGGGTTGGAGGAATTAGCTTGGTTATGCATACATCACTTTAAAATAAATTAAGACAATATTTTAATAAAAAATATTTCCTACAAAAATTAGTTTATCAAAACAGACAAAAGTTTTCACTTCCAAAAACAATTTTTCCAGCTTCAGAAACATAAACACAAAGAAAAAAAAAATCAGATTTTACAGCATTTTTTCTTTTAATACAACTTAATTATTACAAATAAAAGTTACGTTTCATGACAGCTCGTATCTAGTAGTTATATAAAGCATTTTATCCATTAAAGAAATTTTCTGGTGAGAGTCTAGAAATTATTCCCTTGTAGGGCTATTTGGAGCAGGGCCGAAACTAAGGGGAGCAGAGGGGGCACGTGCCCCGGGCGCTAGCAAAACAGAAGGCGAAGGGGGTGCCAAATACAGGTTTTGTTTGATATAGAAATGTATATATATATATATGAAAATTGTATAAAAAGTCTCGCAGCCGGAAAATTCAAAAGAAAAACTGAACCAAATGCATTAAAATAGACAAATAGATAAAAAGATTAGTCTACAATACAAGATAGAAAATGAATAAAAAACGAACTGTTCTCTTAGGCTATATTCTTTCTCCCATTCCAAATGTATCATGTCTATGCTGTCTATCATTTAAATCTCTTCCTGTGGTTTAGGAGAATCACTAACATTTTTCTAGGTCAATCCCTACAAAGGGCGCCCATATGGGGGGCAAGGGGGGGCTTGAGCCCCCCCCTAGATTTTGGTTTTGTCAAAAATTTTGAATATAAATCAGTTGCAAAACATGAAAATTTTAACTTTACCTTGTAAAAACATATCATGAAATATACCTCGACAACATCAGAAGTCACCGGAAGAAATTTCCGATTTAGACGGGTTTCCGTCTTAGCAGGTATAATTGTTAGGAATTCATTTTGTCATAACCATATTTTTTTTCTTTTAAAGCTGGATTCTGTTTTAGACAGGTTCTATTTTCATAAGTTTTTAATTAGTCCCTTCGAATAGTCTTCTTACAAAGAGGAAAAGCACAAGATAGGAAACAAATTCCGTTTCAGACGATTTTTATCTTAGCCGGTGTTACAGTGTGGTTTTTTTCCTACAAGACGACAAAACACTTTTTTTGCATAAGGAAGGATTTTGGTATAGACAGGATCCATTTTCACAGGTAAAACTGATTTTGCATGAACAAAACGCTGAGAAATTAGAGAGAGACTTAATAAGTTGTGAACGGTACAGTGCAATTTTTAATTGAAAGTCTTTTTCCTGAATCTAATAAAGATGAATTGTCATATTGTACGCAGCCCGAACTTGAAAATTCTATCTTAAGTCTACAAAACAAGACAAAATAATTTTCGTCGACCTGAAACCTTATAATTCTTGTAAATCACACTTTCCTGGTCTATGTGAAACAATATGGTCAGAAAAGTATAAGTCCACACCATATTTTTCTAATCATTTTGCCACTGTTAAAGAAAATCTCTGTAATCTTTCACTAGACAATAGTACGAACCAAGAAACACGCTCACAAGTCATTCATTTAGATGCTGCATCGTCATCTATAAAGTTTATTGCATATCTCAAAATAATTTCCCGATATTTTTTCTATCTGAAGCCAGTTGTAAACAAATTATAATCTGTAGATTAAGATTTGCATTCGGTTTATCAGAACATAAAGATGGAACTTCTTCAGATTTTTCTTATGCACAGAATGGAATCAGAAGAAGAATTTTCAGAAATTTTCATTTAGCTAATGGAGAATTGTAATTGTAAGAAATCGATATCAAAATGTACAGAACGTCTACGAGATAATCTTACCTTCCTATGGCCACTCCTCTTGAATATTACAGAGCAGCATTTCTAAATCCATATTTAGACTCTTTAATTATATCCCTTGAGTCAAGGTTTTTGAATCGAAATGAAACGTCATTCAAAGCAATTTTACTTCATCCTAATATGATGAAAAATATGAAAAAAAAAATGTTTTTGCCAAAGAAATCAAGGAGCTATCTCATTTTTATAATATTGAGAATTTGGAGTCAGAAGCAAGAACATGGTTTGATTTTTGGAAAAGCAAAGACTGTGGTGAGAATGTCACGATAAATGATCTCCTCGCAGAAACTACATTTCCCCACTTATTTAAGACAGCCATATTAAATTATAGATAATTCTGCCAAAAATTTGCACTGTAGGATGGTCATTTGAGGGGTTCACAACCATAGTATACCAAGTCCACTTTGAAAAAAAAATGAGATAGCCCATTTAGAAGGTGCATAAAATCTGTTATATCCATTCCCACACTGAACCAAATCTGTTTTCACTTTGATATATGCAGGGCTGACACAGGCGACAATTTTTTAATTCTACCTCGCACCACTTTATCCAAAAAGAAAAAAAAAAAAAAAAAAAAATATTGAAATAAAATTTGAGAAAATTTTCAAGATAAGTATACTACAAAATCTGTTTTTTCTTTTTTTAATAATGGTGCGAATAGAATAGAAAAATATTCACCCGTGGTAGCCCTGTATATATCATCTGTTTACAGACTATGTTTACTGTGAGAGTGGATAAAACAGATTTTATGCACCTTCTCAATGGCAATCTCATCTCATTTTTTTTTTTTCAAAATGGATTTTGTCTACTATGGTTGTGAGCCCCTTATTCAGTACCCTCAGGCCAGTGATGAAGGTGATTATGTTCCGAATTGCCTGAAAATTTAAGGCATTCGGTTCCGAAAATTCGAACATAAAATATATCACAGAAGAATATCACAAATTTTGACAAATGGCCACAAAAAACACCAATTTCGTGAATCGGTCGCAGAAAAAAATCGCCAATTTCATCAAAGTATCACGGGGAAAAAGACGAATTTCGTCAAAAGATCGCGATAAAAGCATAAATTTCGTCAAGGAATCGTCGGGGAAACACAAATTTCGCCTACAAATCGGGGAAAAAATGAATATTTTGTCAAAAGATCGCGAAAAAACACAAATTTCCTCAAAGGATCGCGGAAAAAAAAAACGCAATTTTCGTCAAAGGATCGCGGGAAAAACTCAAATTTCGCCAAAGAATCGCGAAAAAAAAAAACGAAATTTCGGCAAAGAATCGTTGGGGAAAACGCTAAATTTGTAAAAGAATCGCAGAAAAACGCAAATTTTGTTCAAGGATCACGAGAAAAATGCGAATTTCGTCAAATAGTGGAAAAAACACAAATTCGTCAAAGAACCGCAGAAAAAACGCAAATTTCATCAAAAGATCGCGGGAAAAGAGTCTAATTTCGTTTAAGAATCGCGAAAAAAACGAAATTTCTTCAAAGAATCGTGGGGAAAACTCAAATTTCGTCAAAGAATCGCGAAGAAAACGCAAATTTAGTTAAAGATTCGTGAAAAAACGCAAATTTCGCCTAAGGATCGCAAAAAAATGCAAATTTCATCAAAAGATCGCGGGGGAAAAAACTCATTTGTCAAAAGATAGTAAAAAAGACACAAAGTACCTTAAATATTTACTAAAATGTATGATAGCTTTGGTGGAAGTTCAGATTTTTCTCAGCCCCCCCTTAAAATTAATCATATGGGCGCCCTTGATCCCTACTCATGTCTGTATATGACACTGTTCAACCTCGTATGGATACGGTGCTGCACTGTCTAGCATGGATAATTGGCAAACGATTCCCTCACTTTGACTTTTCTATTAGATAAAAATATTCCATGAAGGCTGTTCTATTTTTTCTCTTTTCTCACAGCGTGGAGCTTTCTTCTTTTTCCATTTTGTCATGGGCGAGGGGTGACTGGCTTGGATAATAAACACAAATTGGGGGATGAATGCCCAAAGTAAAATTCTCAGTAAAATCTTTTTCTTTTAAGTATAGCATTTGTAGAGGTACAGTAAAAAATCTCGTACAGGGCGCCACGGTTAGTAAAGCCGGAGCCGCCTCTGGCTTTATCTTCCAAAAAGTTTTTTACTCGTCTTTTTGCGAAAGTTTTCTAAGCGTTTTGCCGCCCTGTTACTTTTGCTGAAATTACTTTTTTATCCAGATCCAATCTAGTATTATTAGAGGGGGCGAGGTTGGGTGACTGCCTGGGATACTAAAAACAAATAATATTTTAAAGTTATAATTTGAAAAATAAGCAAAATAAAACTCTTTGTTAAAACTTTTTTTGAAAAAAAATGTCATTTGTAGGGGTGCAGAGAGAAAACCATACCCAACTTTCTATGACTAATGAAACCGCAGCCTTTATCCTCCCAAATTATTTTCTTGTTTTTTGGCCATTTCCAGATAAATGAAAAATGCCACCATACCATTTGTTACAATTACTTTTTTATATACAGATTCAGCTTTAAAGGGCGCGAGGTTGGCTATTGCTAATGACAGTAAAAACTAAGGGGATGTAACATATGCAAGATAAAATAGTAACCTCTCCTTCCCTTTTTTTCTTTTTTAAGAATATAGCATTTGTAGAGACGCAGAAAAGAACCTCACACAGGGTGCCACGGTTAATAAAGTCGTCTCTGCCTTTATCTTTGCAAAAAAAAGATCTTCTTTTTCCCATTCTTACATGTTTTGCCGCCCCATTCGTTTGCTGTAATTATTTTTTTAGATCCAGATGTAAATCTCCGGGGCAAATACATCGTGTGCCCTTGTAACAGTCAAGCTCAATTTATTTTTGTTTTTAATCTTATCCAACTCTAAAAATGCAAAATAGCGATTATAATCAGTAACAAAGTCAAATCCATTCTAAATATCAGCTTTATGTAAACAGCATACCAAGTGTGAGGGACCCTTAAATCAGGGGCCCCAGTGTCGCGATCCAGATTTAGATTTATCAGATCTGATTTAGTTAGACTCTGAATCTCTGTAATTAAATCATCATAAAAGTCTAACAGTAACAGTGTTCCTTTCACCTCAGATCCAAGTTTGAGTTTGAGTCTCACCCCAACACTCCACAATCGTTCACAGTTCTGATAATTGCTAATAGAAAAGAAGACAAGGAAAAACATTTAAACATAACTAAAACATTTCTGGGAATAGCAAATGGTATAAAAAATATTCTATCTGGAGGCACGGCAGTGCCTCTGCCAAATCGAGAGAGCACAGCCGTAAGCATACTTTTCTGGAAGCAACTCAGGGCATTTTTGACCCCCCCATATCCCTGCGCTGGAGTTTCCCAAAAGTCTGGAACTTTGTTTTTCTAGAGAATGTGGCAAATAAGACCAAAATTTAAAATTACAACTTTCTGTCTTTTCTAGTTCAGACGATATATGAACTCAAACATTCGATTTTTTGTCACTCACTCACTCACTCATTCACGCGTCATCAAAAAGATTAGGTAGATCTTGTAGCCCTAGAAACTTGACATTTGGAAAAAAGGTAGTGTTTAGGATACAAAGAAAGGAAAAATTTTAAAATCCAGAAAATTCGAAAGAAAAACATTCGAAAATTCAACGAATTCCATCAAAATTGAAAATTGAAAATATTACGATCTTGTAGTCTTAGAAACTTTAAATTTGGTGTGAAGGTAGTGTTTAGCATCCAGAAAAAGAAAACATCAAAAACACCAAAAAAATCGAAAGCAAAATTGAAAAAAATCAAAAAAATTGAAAATAACCGAAATTTTGAAGACAATCTGATTTTGTTGCGCTAGAAACTTCAAATTTGGAATAAAGGTAGTATTTAGATACAGAAAAAGAAAAAATTAAAAAATCTAGAAAATTCAAAAAAAAAATTCAAAAATTCGAAAAAAATTGAAAAAATGAAAATAATTTGATCTTTTAGCCGTAGAAACTTAAAATTCGGCGTAAAGTTAGTGTTTGGAATTCAGAATAAGAAAAAAATAAAAACACAATGAAAATCGAAAATTAAATTAAAAAATCGAAAAACGTCGAAAATTTGAAAATATTTCGATTTTATAGCGCTAGAAACTTGAAATAAAGGTAGTATTTAGGATACAAAAAAAGAAGAAATTAAAAAAATCCAGAAAATTAAAAAAAAAAAAAATTCGAAAAATTCGAAAAAAATTGAAAAATATTGATCTTTTAACCTTAGAAACTTAAAATTCGGCGTAAAGGTAGTGTTTCGAATTCAGAATAAGGAAAAATTAAAAACACAATAAAAATCGAAAATAAAATTTAAAAATCAGAAAAATCGAAAAACATTGAAATTTGAAATAATTCGATTTTGAAATAGAAACTTGACTAGAAACTTGAAATTTGGAATAAAGGTAGTATTTAGGATACAAAAAAGAAAAAATTAAACAAATCCAGAAAATTTGAAAAAAAATTGAAAGAAGATTGATTTGTTGGAATTTTCCTGAATTTTTAATTTTGTATCTGGAGGCACGGCAGTGCTCCGCCAAGTCGAGAGAGCACAGTCCTGAGCATCCTTTTCTGGATGCAACTCAGGACACTTTTGACCGCCCCATATCTTTGAGCTGGTGTATCCCAAAAACCTGAAATTTTGTTTATATAGAGTATGTGGCAAATAAGACCAAAATTTAAAATTTCACATTTCTGTCTTTTCTAGTGCAAACAATATATGAACTGAAAGTTTCGATTTTTTGTCACTTACTCACTCACTCACGCATCATCAAAAAGATTAGGTGGATCCTGTAGGCCTAGAAACTTGAAATTTGGAATAAAAGTAGTGTTTAGGATACAAAGAAATAAAAAATTATAAAATCCTGTAAATTCGAAAAAAAAGCATTCGAAAATTTAACAAATTCCAACAAAATTGAAAATAATACGATCTTGTAGTCTTAAAAAGTTAAAATTTGGTGTAAAGGTAGTGTTTAGAATTCAGAAAATAATTTTAAAAAAACATAAAAAACACAATAAAAGTCGAAAATAAAATCAAAAAATCGAAAAAAATCAAAAATTTGAAAATATACCGATTTTTTTGCGCTAGAAACTTGGAATTCGGAATGAAGGTAGTATTTAGGATACAAAATAAGGGAAAATTTAAAAATCCGGAAAATTCGAAAACAAAATTCAAAAATTCGAAAAAATTGAAAAATTGAAAATAATTTGATCTTGCCTTAGAAACTTAAAATTCGGCGTAAAGATAGTGTTTAGGATTCGGAATAAGGTAAAATGAAAAATACAATAAATTCGAAAATAAAATCGAAAAACTTTAAAAATAAGGAAAATTTGAAAATAATTCGATTTCATAGCGCTAGAAACTTGAAATTTGGAATAAAGGTAATATTTAGGATGCTATTTAAGGAAAAATTTAAAAACACAGAAAAATCAAAAAAAAAAAAAAAAAAAAAAAAAAACGCAAAATTCGAAAAAAAAATGAGAAATTGAAAATAATTCGGTCTTGTATTCTTCGAAACAAAAAATTTGTGTAAAGGGATTCAGAAAAAAAAAAAAAAAATTAAAAACACAACAAAAAGCGCAAATAAAATAAAAAAATAAAAAAGGAAAATTTGAAAAAAAATTAGATTTTTTAGAGCTAAAAACTGGGAATTTGGTATAAAGGTAGTATTTAGGATAGAAAAAAAAGGGAAAAATTAAAAAAATCTGGAAAATTCGAAAAATTGAAAAAAAAATTGATCTTGTAGCTTTAAAAAGTAAAAATTCAGCGTAAAGGTAGTGTTATACAGAAAAATTAAAAATTAAAACACAATAAATTCGAAAATAAAATAAAAAAATCGAAAAAGATCGAAAATTTGAAAGTAATTCGATTTTGTAGTAGCGCTAGAAACTTGAAATATGGAATAAAGAATACAAAAAAGAAAAAATTAAAAAATCTGGAAAATTTGAAAAAAAATTTGACAAATTGAAAAAGTTCGATCTTGTAGCTTTAGAAACTGAAAATTCAGCGTAAAGGTAATACAGTCATTTATGATACAGAAAAAGGAAAAATTAAAACACAATAAATTCGAAAATAAAATAAAAAAAATCAAAAAGATCGAAAATTTGAAAATAATTCGATTTTTTTGCGCTAGAAACTTGAAAATTGTAATAAAAATAGTATTTAGGATACAAAATAAGGGGAAATGAAAAAATCAGGAAAATTCGAAAAACAAAATCGAAAAAAAAAAATAAAAAATTGAAAATAATTCGATCTTGCAGTCGTAGAGACTTAAAATGAGTGTAAAGGTAGTATTTACGATTCAAAAAAGAAACTTAAAAAATTGTAAAATTCGAAAATAAAATCGAAATATATGTAAAAAATCGAAATATATGTAAAAAATCGAAAATTCGAAACCAATTTGATTTTGTAGTTCTAGAAAATGAGTTTTAAGATAATTGTCCTATTAGCTAGTACACCGCCCCTAATTGTTTTATGCTTTTTTCCTCGGCTTATGCTTTTTTTTTATTCTTTTTGTTTACGAATTTTGGTATAGAAAAGTTCCGCTATAGACCGGCTGCGTTATGGGCAGTTTCCTTATAGACATGTTTGTTTTCTTTCACAGGTTATACTCTATTTAATTTGCATATGAAATATGAATTGTTAAATGATGTTAGCACCAAAAAAATTTTCACAGCTCCCTCTCTCCTCCCGACATTACTGGCTGGTTATGGCTTGATAGTCCTTTCTAAATAAAATCATGGTGACTTTAAAATTACCTTGATTTATCTTTAAATTGAACCTAAATGATCCTAAGAAGACGGATCAAAGAATTACTATATTGGCATTACAATCAGGAAACTTAGAAGTAAAATCGAAAAATCAATAAATTTATAAAAAGTCGAAGGTTTGAAAATAATTCGATTTTGTAGTCCTACCAGCTAGACATTTGGCAGAAAGGTAGGGTTTAGGATACAAAGTAAGGAAAAATTTAAAAATCCAGAAAAAATGACAAAAAAAAAACGAAAAAAAAAAAACTTCGAAAAATCGAATACAGTTTGATTTATTGAAAAATTCCGGAAATTTTAATTTTAGCTTTATTTTTATCCTAAACAGTACTTTTGTGCTAAATATCAAGTATCTAGGCTACGAGTCCTCAGATGGATAGCACATTTCCTGGAAGCAATTGAGAGTACTTTTGACTTCCCCCTCCCATAACTTAGTGCTTGCCTAGTTACCTGAAATTTCTTTAAGGTAACATCTTCGAAAATCAGTGGATGATCTCCAAAAAGAGCCCAAAATCAAGAAAAGGAGGATTACTTACAAAAAGAAGTGAAATCTCATCAAAAAGTCACCTGTAAAAAATGCAGCCAAGTCTCGTAACTCATTTACCGTAAAAAGTACTGAGATTGTATAAAGCCAAGTTTAACTATCTTATTAACTCTGAAATTTTCATTCACAAATCACTCCTAGTCTCTACATCTTTAGTTAATTATTATTTTGTGACTTGGCAATTACGTAGCACGAGAATGTGATGTATATAGTTAGTCTTAATCAAATAATACTATAACATATTAAAGTGTAATAACTTCCCTGTGCGTATATAATTTGCCTTAATTAAATTATCCCATCCCATCCCATGACATAGTAAGGTGTAATAACTTTCCTGTGCTGCGTAATTGCCAAGTCACAAAATAAAAATTAACTAAAGATGTAGAGACTAGGAGTGATTTGTGAATGAAAATTTCAGAGTTAATAAGATAGTTAAACTTGGCTTTATACGATCTCAGTCAGGCTCGGACTGGCCCGCCGGCCCATCGGCCCGAGGGCCGGTGCGCTCTTCAGGCAGGGAAATTTTTGCGCCCCTAAGCTGCTCCAATATTTTCCCACACACATATATTCTGAGATTAGTGTAGTAAATTTCGAGAAATTGCTTAGGAATAATCATCAACTAATAGACAGATAGCAAAAGAGAGGGATTTTTATTATCATAAAGGAATTGAAGATACATATCGAAGGAATTTCCAGAATCGGAAACCAAAGCGGACGTGTTTGCATACGATTGAAGATAAAAAAAAAAATGGGCACCTAGGGAGAGTTTTAATAGCCCTGGCTACTACAGCTCACGCCCATGTGCTACTTCCGCGCCTTGAGAGAGATTTTTTTTCATCTATTCTTAGGATGATATTTTTTAGGTATTGATCTCAGATCAAATATTTTGCGTACCCTCCATTTTAGTACCCAGGGGACCTTGCGCCCTTTTAAAGCCGTCCCTGAATGGACCTATAATTGAAACCATGCTTTTCAAAAAACAACTTTATAAAAGAAAGAGATAAATATTAGAAGGCAAAAACGTTTTGTGTGGATTTTGTTGTTCACTGGAAAACATAACTTTTCGAGGAATAAATACAACATCGATGACACTTCTGAATTGCAATTCTGCAAGCTGGGATCGCGCGGCCAGTGTTTTTCCATTCAAAATACTTACCAAAATTTTCGGTTAGCTGTATTTAATGACAGCCTTTACGTAATTAAATAACTATTCGAAAATTATGGTATTTATTTAATAATGAAAAAATCTATCATAAAATAAAGCGATGATTACTATTCAGAAACTTTTGTAGGTTTTTTAAATTATAAAACGCTGGCAGCAAAATCCTGTCACTTGCAGGATAACAATCCCCGGAGGATTTCTTTCAATTATGGAAATTTAATTTCCCTTTATCTCTAACTATGATAAGAAATTTGCAAATCCATGGGAAGAATGTGGTGAGAAAAGTAAATTTACTCAATTATTTTAGCGATTATTTATTCGCTATTTTTCAGTAGAAACCTTTTAATAGTGTGATAACAATTCAGCATTTTAAAGATGCTGCTTAAAGTCAATTTTAAGCACACAAAGTGCCTCTTCCTCCTCCTGCCTCTCCTTATCCCAAATGCTGCAAGTGTAATATTTTCACAAGCAAGTGTTATTTCCCCGTTCAAATACTCCAACATTCAAATACTGCTAGAATATGTGGTACTTTTTCAAAAGAAAAAATCAAGCATGAGTTTTAGTTTCAAAATTTCTATTTCTCTACTGAAAGTACATTTTTAATCTCGATGTAAATATTTTTGAACGATATTTACATAATGAATCTTTATTTTGTATGTGTGATGAGGCAGACACCAAGGGCGCCCATATGGGGGGGCAAGGGGGGGCTTGAGCCCCCCCCCTAGATTTTGGTTTTGTCAAAAATTTTGAATATAAATCAGTTGCAAAACATGAAAATTTTAACTTTACCTTGTAAAAACATATCATGAAATATACCTCGACAACATCAGAAGTCACCGGAAGAAATTTCCGATTTAGACGGGTTTCCGTCTTAGCAGGTATAATTGTTAGGAATTCATTTTGTCATAACCATATTTTTTTTCTTTTAAAGCTGGATTCTGTTTTAGACAGGTTCTATTTTCATAAGTTTTTAATTAGTCCCTTCGAATAGTCTTCTTACAAAGAGGAAAAGCACAAGATAGGAAACAAATTCCGTTTCAGACGATTTTTATCTTAGCCGGTGTTACAGTGTGGTTTTTTTCCTACAAGACGACAAAACACTTTTTTTGCATAAGGAAGGATTTTGGTATAGACAGGATCCATTTTCACAGGTAAAACTGATTTTGCATGAACAAAACGCTGAGAAATTAGAGAGAGACTTAATAAGTTGTGAACGGTACAGTGCAATTTTTAATTGAAAGTCTTTTTCCTGAATCTAATAAAGATGAATTGTCATATTGTACGCAGCCCGAACTTGAAAATTCTATCTTAAGTCTACAAAACAAGACAAAATAATTTTCGTCGACCTGAAACCTTATAATTCTTGTAAATCACACTTTCCTGGTCTATGTGAAACAATATGGTCAGAAAAGTATAAGTCCACACCATATTTTTCTAATCATTTTGCCACTGTTAAAGAAAATCTCTGTAATCTTTCACTAGACAATAGTACGAACCAAGAAACACGCTCACAAGTCATTCATTTAGATGCTGCATCGTCATCTATAAAGTTTATTGCATATCTCAAAATAATTTCCCGATATTTTTTCTATCTGAAGCCAGTTGTAAACAAATTATAATCTGTAGATTAAGATTTGCATTCGGTTTATCAGAACATAAAGATGGAACTTCTTCAGATTTTTCTTATGCACAGAATGGAATCAGAAGAAGAATTTTCAGAAATTTTCATTTAGCTAATGGAGAATTGTAATTGTAAGAAATCGATATCAAAATGTACAGAACGTCTACGAGATAATCTTACCTTCCTATGGCCACTCCTCTTGAATATTACAGAGCAGCATTTCTAAATCCATATTTAGACTCTTTAATTATATCCCTTGAGTCAAGGTTTTTGAATCGAAATGAAACGTCATTCAAAGCAATTTTACTTCATCCTAATATGATGAAAAATATGAAAAAAAAAATGTTTTTGCCAAAGAAATCAAGGAGCTATCTCATTTTTATAATATTGAGAATTTGGAGTCAGAAGCAAGAACATGGTTTGATTTTTGGAAAAGCAAAGACTGTGGTGAGAATGTCACGATAAATGATCTCCTCGCAGAAACTACATTTCCCCACTTATTTAAGACAGCCATATTAAATTATAGATAATTCTGCCAAAAATTTGCACTGTAGGATGGTCATTTGAGGGGTTCACAACCATAGTATACCAAGTCCACTTTGAAAAAAAAATGAGATAGCCCATTTAGAAGGTGCATAAAATCTGTTATATCCATTCCCACACTGAACCAAATCTGTTTTCACTTTGATATATGCAGGGCTGACACAGGCAACAATTTTTTAATTCTACCTCGCACCACTTTATCCAAAAAGAAAAAAAAAAAAAAAAAAATATTGAAATAAAATTTGAGAAAATTTTCAAGATAAGTATACTACAAAATCTGTTTTTTCTTTTTTTAATAATGGTGCGAATAGAATAGAAAAATATTCACCCGTGGTAGCCCTGTATATATCATCTGTTTACAGACTATGTTTACTGTGAGAGTGGATAAAACAGATTTTATGCACCTTCTCAATGGCAATCTCATCTCATTTTTTTTTTTTCAAAATGGATTTTGTCTACTATGGTTGTGAGCCCCTTATTCAGTACCCTCAGGCCAGTGATGAAGGTGATTATGTTCCGAATTGCCTGAAAATTTAAGGCATTCGGTTCCGAAAATTCGAACATAAAATATATCACGGAAGAATATCACAAATTTTGACAAATGGCCACAAAAAACACCAATTTCGTGAATCGGTCGCAGAAAAAAATCGCCAATTTCATCAAAGTATCACGGGGAAAAAGACGAATTTCGTCAAAAGATCGCGATAAAAGCATAAATTTCGTCAAGGAATCGTCGGGGAAACACAAATTTCGCCTACAAATCGGGGAAAAAATGAATATTTTGTCAAAAGATCGCGAAAAAACACAAATTTCCTCAAAGGATCGCGAAAAAAAAACGCAATTTTCGTCAAAGGATCGCGGGAAAAACTCAAATTTCGCCAAAGAATCGCGAAAAAAAAAAACGAAATTTCGCCAAAGAATCGCGAAAAAAAAAAAACGAAATTTCGGCAAAGAATCGTTGGGGAAAACGCTAAATTTGTAAAAGAATCGCAGAAAAACGCAAATTTTGTTCAAGGATCACGAGAAAAATGCGAATTTCGTCAAATAGTGGAAAAAACACAAATTCGTCAAAGAACCGCAGAAAAAACGCAAATTTCATCAAAAGATCGCGGGAAAAGAGTCTAATTTCGTTTAAGAATCGCGAAAAAAACGAAATTTCGTCAAAGAATCGTGGGGAAAACTCAAATTTCATCAAAGAATCGCGAAGAAAACGCAAATTTAGTTAAAGATTCGTGAAAAAACGCAAATTTCGCCTAAGGATCGCAAAAAAATGCAAATTTCGTCAAAAGATAGTAAAAAAGACACAAAGTACCTTAAATATTTACTAAAATGTATGATAGCTTTGGTGGAAGTTCAGATTTTTCTCAGCCCCCCCTTAAAATTAATCATATGGGCGCCCTTGGCAGACACCGTCATAGACCACATTTAAAGATGCTACTTTACTAAAGAAAAAAAAAAGCTGTAGTAAATAAACAGCATTTGCTGTCAGATTATATAAGAAATTGCATCTATACAATGTTTATAACTGTCTTGATAACAAATTCATATTATGTCAAATAAATATATATTTTTTAAATAGAGGTTGGAGCTCTTACCACTGATATTCTAGCATTTTAGTACTCATAAAAGTAAAATTTATTTGCACAATAGTTTTAGATATATTTGCTTAAATACAAATGAAAAATGAGGAAACATTTCTGAAACCAAGGAAACCAAATTAGAAGCAATTTTAATAGGTAATTCTAAAAGCATAATAAATTTTTGCCTAAAAAATGAACAAATTAGTTGAAGTTTCTAATTAAAATAGGATCAATTATTTGCCTATTTTAATATTATTATTATTAGCGCAATTTTGACAGCAAACATAGCTGTTTGTCGAATGGGAACTCATATCTTTAGACCGACGATCAGCTAACCGGTGGCTCAGTTATTGGAAGCAGCCAAACTCAATCGTTGGTCAATGAAACTGGAAAACAATGGACTAATGATATCCAACAATTCTGTGTTGCTTGAGTGAAAAAAGAATTGTATAAAAGGGAAGAGTTAATCAAGTCATAACTCACAGCACAATGACGGTTTAAATAAATCATAAATAATCGTCAAAATTGTAATAATGTCTGAAATTGCTAAAAAAGTAAAGTAAGATTTTTTTTCTAATAATCGTCAAAATTGTAATAATGTCTGAAATTGCTAAAAAAGTAAAGTAAGATTTTTTTTCAACTATGGATACATCAAGTGTGTTAATTTACAGTCCTGGAAAAAGAAACGTTATCACCCCCTACCAATTCTTCTAAAACTAATTGTAAAAAATATCTATAGGTACAGGTATAGTTTAAATACTTTATGTTAAATTTTCATAGAGCTAGAAGAGTTTAAAGTTTGAGGATGCTAATGTTAAATCTATTTGACAAACTTGTAAAAATCATCCGATTGAATTTTTTTTTTTTTTTTTTTTTTAATGAAATGCAATTAATATACCCAAACATATTCCAGGTTTTTTTTGTATCCAAAAACATATTTCTAATTATGAAAATTATTAATAAATTCATATTAAAAATTATGAATTATCATCTACATTAATATTTGTATAAAAAACTATGTGTAAGTGTACAGCTCATTTGAATAATTAGTTTTCGAGATGCAGAGAACCGTCCTACAGTCGAAGAGTATCGCCTTCTATTTAAAAAAAATCTACAGAAAATAACACGTAGACATTTACCAGAAACATATTGTAGTATTTACTTTTATATAAGGAAAGTTCATTATAGTTCCGGTATAATTTTACTGCTGACTAAATGAATGTTCAGTACTTTTTCTTGTAAGATTTAAATTTTATTTTCCGAAAATTTTAGATAAATCCCTAACACATTTTCTTTTATAACTATATGAAGACTTGAAATAAGTATATTCCCAGGCTGTCTTGATCCAGGCTAACTCAAACATATGTGTTACAATTTGAAAAAACAACGTTCATGCTTTTTTTTTTTTAATTTGTAGACCCCGAAACAAAATTTTCGAATAGAATTTAATAGTAGAAATTATACCCAATAAATTGGTACCTATGTATCTTTTTATACCTTATTTGCAGGATAATTAATAAGGACTAAGGAGTGATCACTTTTATACCATGACTGTTCTAAGGTATCGATTGACAAAATAATAAAGTTGGATACAAGGTAATCTGTATTCAACTTTTTAGAGTTTTTGAATATTAGATGACATAGTTTGAAAAACTGTGTAGCATTGTGTAGAATTAATCGAACTTCAAATATGCACGGGGATTATAGCGAAGTCGTCTATCTAAACTCGGGAATATAATATTAAGCCATTTTCTTGCTTGGTGCTATGCAAATGTGTTAAACTATGTCAAATCAGACACAACACAAGTAAGTAAAATTGATTTATGTTCGTTAAAATTTTTGCGCCCTCTGAAAATCCAAGGTCTGTGCCCTTTCTCCTGGCCCAGTCCGACCCTGATCTCAGTACTTTTTACGGTAAATGAGTTACGAGACTTGGCTGCATTTTTTACAGGTGACTTTTTGATGAGATTTAAATTACATGAAACTTATGTAGTAATACTAATTAAAAAAAAGTGCTAAGAAAATCCTTTGATCAAAAAATAATTTTTCTCATTGAACTCAAAAGAGGATTTTGGGGGCCCTTTGGATGCGGGGCCCCTCGCGATTGAGACCATCGCGACCCCTTAAATTCTGCCCCTGACAATATCAATAATTATACTTCCTAAGATGAAAACCTGTATAAAGCGGAATATTTTTCGGTTCCTTTCGATTCCATTTTCACGGTTTTAATGAATCAGTATTTAACAAAGGTGATTACTTAGTTCAGTATTACAGATTATCTGATTATATGCTTTAAATTTTAGAAACTTCGAAAAAATTTGCTTTGGAAATTTTCTTTTCGGAGAAGAGGTGGGTGCGCCAAAATCCATGTTTGCCCCAGGCGCCAAAAAGGCTAGTTTCGGTACTGATTTGGAGCATTAGTAATATACAAACCAATTAATTTACTGCAGATTCATCAATATATTCGAAAAAGTACTGTCATACTTACCAAATAGAATAATATTCACAAGATAATACACCTCAGTATTTTCCCCACAGGTAAAAGGATTCAATAAACAATACCAGGGCGTCGTACGATCAAGGCGTCGACCCGTTTTCAGTTCTAGTTTTTAGCATTCAATATCGATTACAAAATTCGATTAAATTTTTTATCGATGTTTAAGATGATTTGGTAAGAAAGTCACATAACAATTCAAGATATTCTGTGATTTTGTAGAACTGCTATTCATCATCACATTCACACCAAAGAACATCATAATTATTATTTCTTTTATATAAATCCATTTGCTTTAAGAATGCGAAGACGAAGTCTTGGCATTCTGGTTTCATCTGCCAACGTCGCTGCTTCTGCTGCCGCTTGTTTTTCTTGTACAGATGTCACAGGCGGCTAGCCCCAGCAGTTAGCATTACTCTGATTGGCTCTTCAGATTGACATATTCTGTCCATACTGATTTTTAATGTCTAAAAATGATGAACAATTGCATCACGCAACGCGCATGCGCTAGCGGTTTAAACATGGTTATTTTCGTTTGTGTTTTCAAAAAATTATACACTTTTCGCAGGTATTGCAGAAATTTGCGGAAAATAATGGAAAATAAATAAAATTTGATAGCCGCCAGGTTAGAAATAAAGCTGTTTATTATTATTTTTTAATTATACAGTATTATATGTACAAATATGATTGTATTAATTTGCTAAAAGCCGTTGTAACAAAAGTTATTTTTAAAGAAGCATTGTATTAGCATGCTATTACCGAAAAAAAATAGTAATGTAATTTCTATGATTAGAAGAATTTGAAAATAAAATGCTAAAACTTGGAACATCTGTTATAAAAAATGAAACCAGGAAAAAAATCCATATTCTGAAAAAAAAAAAGACATTCAAAATTAACTTTTGATATGATTTTATTATTAAACGATTCACGAATATCAGCTAGTATATCATTTTAAAAACAGGTCTGTTCATTTAAATTTTTACATTGTCTTATGTTTTATTTAACTTATTATTTATTTACCAGTATACAATTCTGTTTAGTTTTTTTTAAAAGGGGTTAAAAAAGCAACATTAAATTTGTAATTGATCTCTTTTACACTCGCATACATGTATTTGTGTGGAAAGATTTATATATTGAGTTAATCCCGACAATTAATTTTCAAAACTATGCCTATGTTATTAACATAATATTAATTTTAATGGCAGTATATATATTGAACAAAGCATTATGCTATGTACTTGTAGGAACATGAGTATAGTTTAAATCGATAACTTTGAATACCTAATTGTTATAGCAGTGTTAAAATCTGATTTTGAAAGTAGGCAGGATTTAAAATGTATTTCAATTTATTTATTTATTTTGCACAAATAGTATTTTATTATTATTGATTTTGAGAATATTACTAATTGTGTGGGAAATTAGTATGTGAATGAATAAGATATTGATAAGTGATTTTTTTACATAATTCTATAAATTATGTATTATAAAACTTGTTTCAAAGTTTTATATATTTAAATTTGGATTTGTTTTATTTTGTCATATTACACAGAATATTAATAAACATGAAATCTGAAATTGTGTAAAAAGCATAATCATGCACAAGTAAAATTTTTTATTACTTTTAAGCTTTGATAGCAGACAATATTACTGATAAATGATAACATTTTAATGGATTGAATTTTTAATTGAATGTAATTTTGCATAATAGTTATTTTTCTGAAGAACAATCTGGTTTAACTATAACAAAGCCAATATCTATACTTTTTTTAAATGTACTCATGAAAAAAGAAATGCATAACAAACTTTATTGTTATTTAATAACATTTCAGAATGATCTGTTTACCACAGCAAACTATTGCTTCAAATATAATCTGATAATTTTACATTGTCTGTGATAAGATTTTTTTTTTTTAAACATAGTTTTACATAGTCTGTGGTAAGATTTTTTTTTTTTTTTTCAAAGATAATTTTTCTTGTAGAAAAACAAATGTTTGAAGTGTGTTTTAATTTTTATGGTGCAAAATAATCTCACACATTCACAATTTTTTATATACTTTTGTATGAAAAAATAAAATATTTTCCTAATATTCCCCACTACCATGCTGTTTTAGCTTAAACATATTTTTTTTTATTGCATTTTGCCCAACTTTATCTTCTGAATGTATACATAGTTTAATATTTATATTATACTTAATATTCGAATTTAAAGAAATGATTAAATTAAATATACACATATGATGTAATTACTAATTAGTCTGTATTTTCTTGTTTATGTGTATATATATTAAATAAATTATTTTTCACTTTTAATTCCTTTTTTTGTTTAGTGTTTTTTTTTTTCACTTTTCTTCTTAGTCTCTCTAGTGCCGGCAATTTTCGTGTTACAGGTACCATTTCAACGCTTTTTATGGTTTTTCACTATGAAGATCACATTCCAAAAAAAGGTGTTGCCATTTGAAATTTTCAAATTTTTGTAACTGTTAGAGTTTAACTGTTGTTTTTCATACGATTCTTGAGCGCATACCTCAAACTACTTAAAACCAAAATTTCAGTCAGTTTCTGTAAACGGTGTGATAGTTAAGGACTCATATATTGGGATAGTTTTTTTATAATCACCCTGTATATTATTTTCAAAATTCATTTAAATCAGCATACCAGTAATTATGTTGTGATTAATGTTAACGTTATGCCCTGCAACCTTGAAGTAATTTTTAATTCAAACAATCATACTTCATGCAATATTTCCGGAATATAACAAGTATAAAGGAACTTCATAATGACCTTCGGGAAATAGAATTAAAAAAAATTCCAAAAAAAAGAAAAAATCCAGATCCCATCGAACAAATTTTCCCTGCAGGAATTATAACTATATATATATACAACATTTCCTAGAATCATCAGAAAGATAAATCAAAATTATTAAAAAAATTCTAATCGAGAATTTGTCCAGCTGCACAAGGAGATTTTTAGTTAAAATAAGATTTGATAAAACACTGTCAATTTACTAAGAGCTACCTGTCCTGTGAGGCTGGTAAACAATACTATCTGTCCAGACATACTTGAATAGTAATTATTTTTTAATATTGTTTATTTTCTAAATTTGCTTATGCTTTTCATTTTCTTATACATATTTTTTAATTTATTTTAGTAATTATATTATTGACACCCCTGTGAAGCCAAGGAAATCAAGGGCTAAACCTCATGTGAATCGAGTAATGCTTCTAACAAATTTCATTATTAATGTGGAATCATGCCTGTGAAGAAAATTCAAAATGAAGAAACGTTTATTTCATACATGCATATTTGAATGCAGCCATTGCAGAAATAATAAAGATAGAGGAAGAAACTGAATGTCGATTTGTACTGTATATCAGTTGTAATTTATTTAAATAAAGGCAAGTGCCTGGTGGTAGGATCTATTGCACAGTGCCTTTCGGCTGTGCTTTAGATTTTGCTTCCCGGAAACTTGCCACAGAATCACATACACAATACTAAGTAAGTAAAATACACGTAAGTAGGGTAGGTGAGTATAACTTTTTTTTAAAATCTAAATTTTAATTGAAATTGCTATTTAGAATATTAATTTAAACTTGTGAATTAAGGAATGTGTTAAACTTAAGATAATTAAATAACACCAAAATAAGTGTAAAAGTGCTAATGCATATATTTATTTATCTATGGAAAATATTAAAGCCAGTGGCGAGGTATGAATTTTTGAAATGGTCATTGTTAGTTCACAACCTTCTAATGCCACAAACCTCCTTTTTTCCCTATAATAGGGTGATTAATTTTTATAATGAACTGTTTAAAGTTGCCATCACTTTTAATTTTATAACTTTTTAATCTGTAATTTTTTTTGTCCACTAACTTTATTGTCGTCTTTACAGTATAATAAGTGTTTTAAACAGGGCTGTGGAGTCGGTTTAAAAAAAAAAGGTAAATTATCCACCGCTCTATACAGATTGAATCAAGCTAAAGAAATTGATGTATTAGGTAGCTTTCAATACAAAAAAGTATAAAGCTACCTATTGCAGCTGTTCGGAGGAAAGCAATTCCGGAAAATTTTGGTATATTTTCACCGATCATGACCCCCAAAACCACCCTCCGTTCAAATGTTCATTTATATATATATATATATATATATATATCTGATCTATGTCATACTATAACACTCGTATTTATAAATCAATTTGGATAAAACTAATTGTGTGTATTAAGCTCACCAATGTCTCGACCGAGTTCGTTGACCAGCTTGTTTCAAAATGGCAGACACTGAAATATTTAAAATTAAAATAAATATACAAGAAATGTAAATTTATTTTTTGCTTTCGTATTGGGCTTTGATAAAAGGATTCTGGAGCATTTTTTGTTTTACCTCTATCTTAAAAAATGGCTGAGATAGAGCAGTTTGAAATTCTTGGGTGGTTGACATTTTGAAACAAGACAGCACATTACAAAAAAAGCGATTAATTTATGATTGTTAGTGAATGCGATTTCTCTCAAATTATTATCTTTCATTATTGTAATCATTTTCCAAATCATACGCAAAAACTATACATTCATATCCGTTAGTGCCAAATTCTCGCCTAACTTGGAAAATATCGCCAAATTTGGTGACCAAAAATAAGTCTTCATAAATGAAGCCAACTTGGCTAAAGTTGACTAATTTGCTAATTTTCTTATTCAAATTCAGTATTAACGAATCTTCTGTAATCGGTTTCTTTGCTATTAGCTTGCTGTTTCAAGTAACATTAGCTAAAATTTTAAATCAAAGATATAAGAAAGCTACCTTTTCCTCCTGGTACACGCCGGAAGGACTCTTTTTCAATAAGGCTGAAATAATTGCACAGGGTTCACAATATAACAGTAGTTGCATTATCAGAGAGTCCCTGGAAATTTTGAAAAGAGGTGATAATACATGTAATGATGTTACATGTGGGATACATGTAGGATGTCTTATCAGATCCCACGTATTTGGTATAATGTGCTTGGTGTTTTTGGTTTTTGCTGACCCCCCTTCTTCTAGATTTTAGTGGTATCGTCCCATCTGCCTCCATTTCATAGTTTGTTGGTTTCGCCCGTTTTCTACCTGTCCAGTGCACTTCTTCAGAACTGTGTTTTTTCGACTAGTTTTTATCCTCTGGTGATGGCTAACGTTTAGCCAAAAGCACTTAGGTTTTTTGACATCTGATTTTAAATCATAAACAGTTTTAATGCTTTAAAACTGTGTTTTTAGTATTTGCACCTATTATTATAATAACAATTAAATTTTTATGAATGTGTTTGCATTGTATTTCTTCCAAGTTTCTATGGATATTTTACCTTATGAATAAACAGAAAAAGCTTTGAATAATTGTTTCTAAGCTTAATTCCTTAGGCTTGTAAAAAATTAAGAGCAGTAAGTTTGTAAAAAGCAAGTTTTTATTGGACATTACTCTCCTCAGGCCTATATACCTTATGTAGATAAATGGCCATCATAAATCACGAACCAACCTAGAAAATTTGTTTAAAATAGCAGTTTTGTTATTATACCAAACCACTGGCAGAAATCTCCAAAAATCACAATTCTTATTGTTTTAAAATATTGTACAACTATGTAAGAAAGACATGAGTTCTGTTAGTTTTCCATAAATTAATCTGGAAAAAGACTTCAAATAGCAAGAAAGATCAGTGCCGGAACCAGCCTTTTTTGCGCCCGGGGCAAACATGGATTTTGGCACCCCCGCCAAATAAATTTGCAAAAAGAATTTTACCAAGTTTCTAATAGCCAACTCAACTTGTTTTAAATTTTAAATATCTAATCACAAAATATATAATACTGAACTACATAATCAGCTTTGTCAAATATTGATTCAATAAAAGCTTCAAAACGGAATAGAAAGGAACAGGAAAAAATTCCTCTTTATACATGTTTTCGTCTTAGCATGTATAATTGTTAGTATTCTTTCTGTCTTTCCTATTCTTAAAACTGGATTCCGTTATAGAGAGATTTCATTTTTACAGATTTTACAGTATATGTATCATTACAAAGGAGGCGTTTAAAGTCCAGTGATTTGAATCATCACATTGTCTTAAGAGTTTACACTAATCAAGCGAATACATTCAGAAGCTAATGTTGAATCTGTGGGAGCGTTCTTAAAACTTTTTTTTTTTTCCATGGGATACTTGCGGTTGATATCTAATGTTTGTACTTTTTCGGGTTTTTTTTTTTTTTCATTCGGACACTTTTATTTTTGTGAAACTGTTTGGAAACGGCTCTGAAATTGAAAGTGTCCTCATATAAAAACAACTGCAACCAAAGTCAAAAAAGTAAAAATGCACAACGTTGGATATCGAGATCAGGTATGATATGAAAAAATATATTATTTAAAAATATTTAAATGCAAGCGAGAATTCCGAAAAGAACGCTCCCATAGGTTTAACATTAGCATGCGAGTGTTTTCACGTGACTAGTGTAGGCTCTTAAGAACATTTTAATATTTTTAAATATTTTTTTTCTTAGGCTAGCTGAGGCTGATGTTCGAAAGTGAAAGTAACTTATATATGTATTTATTTATTTATATAAACCTACAACAAAAATCGAAAGAGTAAACAGTAACCAGATTAGAGATCAACCTCAGCTATCCTAAGAAAAAAAAATTTAAACATATTAAAATGCAAGCGAGAAATTTGAAAAGAATGCTCCCATAGGTTTAACATTAGCTTGCGAGTTTCTTCACATGACTATAGTGTAGGTTCTTAAGAACTCAAAGAACAGGATTTTCTGTCTTACTAGCCATGGTGCACTGGGTGAGATTTTTTTCTGAACGCCTAAAAATAATACATCCCGACCTGGCACCCATTAAGGACAGATCTCTATGTAAAAAAGTAACAGTAAAAAGTAGGACTGGTATTTTTCAGTTGTCACCTACATAGAAATGGCAAAAGGATAAAAATAATAAGAATTTGGGAGGATAAAGGCAGGGCCAGTTTACTAGCCGTGGCACCCTAGGCGGAATTTTTTCTGCGCCCCTATAAATAATATATTAGAAAAAAAAAGTTTTACTAAGTATTTTATTTTGTGTATATTTTCCACACCTTTCCTTTTAGTATCCCGAGCAGTCACTTGATCTCACCCCCTATAAGCTCCAAAGCTGGATATAGATGCAAAAAAAAAACTAATAATTGCAGCAAAAGTAATGGGGATAAATTTTCCAGTTGTCGCCTAGGGTGGCAAAATGCATAGAAATGGTAAAAAGAGGAGAAAAATAATTTTGGAGGGTAAAGGCTTTATTAGCCATGGCGCCCTGTGCAAGATTGTTTACTGTACCTCTAACAAATGCTATAACTACTTTTAGAAAACGATTTTACTAAGTATTTTACTTTATGCATTCCCCTTTGTTTTTATTGTCTTGGCAGTCGCCCATAGCAGGACAGGGGGGGAAAAAGTTCCACGCTCATCAGCAAGAAAGAAATAGAACACCCTTCTTGTAATTTTTTCGTAGAGAATTGCTTGGCAGCTATCCTTGTTGGACACTGGACAGTGACACAAAGGCATAATTTCCCTGTCCACCGCGGATAGACGATTGCGATTATCATGCTTTCTAATTAGTTGTTAAACCGGACGCTTCTTAGGTCATTTCTGGTTAAACTTGGTTTCTTATATAATATTTATTAATTTCTATATAATCTAATTAATTTATAACTGTAATATAATAAATATTATAGTAATATAATCTAATTAATTTCTGTATAATCTAATTTCTGTATAATCTAATCTCTGTATAATCTAATATATCTATATAATCTAATAATATATATTAATTTCTTATATCATATCTTTTTATATCTTCATAATCCTCCAAAATAACGGAAATGGCTTAAAAAGCGTTTGATTTTACAAATAATCAGAAAGCGTAAAAATACCAATCGTCGATCGGCGGTGGAGACGGAAATTATGCGACACAAAGACATGAGACTGACCTTGGAAAATGTTAGGGATTCTTACTACAAGTGAAGTGATTTTCCCGTCAGATAGAAGACATAGACATCTTCTTTGGACATAGTGTATTTGGAATAGGATAAAAATAACCTAAGAGAACAATTGTTTCTTCTTATTCATTTGCCATCTAGTATTTTAGGCGAATCTTATTATCTATTTGTCAATTTTAATGCATTTGGTTCAGTTTTTTTTTAAATTTTCGGGCTACGAGACATTTTTATCCAAATTTCACACATATATATACATTATTGTTTTAAACGACAAACGAAATCTTCATTTGGTGCCCGGGGCACATTTTTAAAAAGTGATGCATTTGCATCCTTGAATATTATTTCCCTTGGAGTAATACCTAAACAGGAATAAGCATTCCAAGAAGACAGGCTCCTTTTTGAATGGATTTCATCAAATTAGCAATGAAAAGACCCAGTATCTCTTGGAAATTTGTGCATCACTCGATTGGTTGTATATTGCAGAGAATCTGTGTGTGCATGCAGCAGCATAGTCAGGGAGGGGGTCCAAATGCTCTGAATACCAGTAATAATATAAAGTTTTCTTCAGAAAATTCTCGTTAGGTACATCAAAGAAAACTTTACAAAATGAGTGGTATCCAGAGCATCTTCACCCTGGTTATGCCACTGTGTGCATGCTACAAGATATTCACAAATCTGGTCAAATCCTTTTTAACCGTAGACAAAATATACTATTTCTCTTCCTATGTTTTCAGCTGTCTCATTTTAAAACTCATAGATGGCAGCACTATATATTTCAATTATAAGGAAATTGGTGAAAAAATACACTATTATCTCTTTCTTTATGTTATGGACAAACATTTTTTTTAAATATGCTGACTTAAATTTAAAAAGTTTTATGTTGTCTTAGTACATATCTTATGGTGTCATCGCCAAATCTACAGATGACCAGATGTTATGCTACTGATTAAAGCAAACACACAATATATTATTCATTAATTTTGCCGAGTTCATTAGAAAGTTCAGTTTTTAGTTCATCAGTCTCTAAATCAATTACAATTTCTGGTTCTGAACCCATATCAGTTTCAAATATTTTTTTTTCATAAGTATCCCATAGCAAATAAAAACAAGAATGAAAAATCATGCATCAAGCATACATTCTGAAACACTTTCGAACACATCCAGAATACTGTAATGAAACTTCACCGTTAAATAAGGTGAAAGAAGGTATAAAAGTATACTGTATAGATTACATATAACACATTTAAAAGTCCAGTTTTAGAAATTAACTTCGATAGTCAAAAATGTAGTTGAATTATTTTGTACCGCCCGGTATATGATCTATAGATTTGGATATATACTACATATACATAGCATGATAAAATGTAGTTCATTTAGAAAATTCACAGTTAGCAATTTTCACCAATCAATGGTGAAAATTATGTACTCGAAATCTTTTGTACAAACCTGTATATTATCTAAAGTCTTTTGTTCACACCCCCTATTAAGCTAAAATTTAATTCAGATAAAAAAATGCATAAGGTAACTTAAAACAAATGTCCTCCAATTAATAATAATAACCATAAACGATAATGTATCTTGTTCTTTGCATATCGCTGTATATGAATTTATTTATTTTCCACAAACTTCTGTAAGTCTACTAACTATAGATCAGCAGGAAAATGCGTAACAAAATTTAAAACACAAAATGACATTTAAGTAACATTATTATAGGTTTAGAAACATTTTAGTTCAGGTGGAACAATTTACCAACATTCTGAAGGTACATCCAAATAGATGAT
This sequence comes from Maratus michaelseni, assembly GCA_963931845.1. Taxonomy (NCBI): domain Eukaryota; kingdom Metazoa; phylum Arthropoda; class Arachnida; order Araneae; family Salticidae; genus Maratus; species Maratus michaelseni. Next base: position 321,482,828 of record OZ007595.1, on the reverse strand, counting down.
ATCTCTAAAAGTAAGTTCCCCATTGTTGCGGCACAATCTCAATTTTTCTACTACTAGCATAGATATCACAGAGTAGCATAAGCTTTGAATAGGAACTGTAATTGTATATGAAAAAAGTTTCATTTTTGTCCACTGTGGGGGACAGTATGCAACAAAGGGTTAAAAACGCAAACCAATGTTCAAAACGCGCTTATTCATGGAGTTTAATTATTGCATGAATACCATTGTACACTGATATCTTTTGTGTGTCCCTGTAAATGAATGATAAACGTAATGCACACCATACTTTTAAATGAGCAATTTATAATGTTCCTTAGTAATGCCTCTAAATTTCATTATGTTTGAAATAGTGAAACATCATTAAATTACACTGAAAATGATTTTTCCTCCATAGTACAATGTGCAACAGAATTGTTTTGTTTGACCCTGTAAATGAATAGTATATGCTTTGCACTCTATATTCTACAAAAAACATGTTTTAGTGTGTTTCATAATTGTATATTAATTTCATCAATTTTCAAATGGCATAGCATCATCAAATTGCACTTGACATGATTTTTTTTTCATTGACTGAAATGTAACGGAATACTTTTGACTGTCCCTGTAAAAAAACTATAGGTTTTAAACACTTCATTTGCAATAGGGATCATGCTATAGAAAACGACAATAACATAAAAAAATTTCAGGGTAATCGGAGCATATTTACGCGAGTTAGAGCACAGACAGACAAACCGAAGTCATAAACACTTTTCAACTATAGGTTGGAAAGAGTTAAAAATCAGTTATATAAAAATGCAAATTCTTATTTTCTTTTGCCCTTTTTTATGGCCTGATGACCTATAACATTATCGTTTAGGCAAACAAGTCTTTCAGGGAATAGAATCCAAGTAGGATTTTCTTTTTCGCTCATTTTGCACTGTACATCTGGCAATCTGCTAATAGAAATTTCGATGATTTAAATTATTGCTAATAAAAGGCTTTTTTCTTCAAGTAACTTTAACCATTGTCCCTTTTTCAAATAGAGAGTTCACCGAATTCTTGCTTGATTTTGAATGTATGAAATTTTTGTAAAATAAAATTTTAGAAGTAATTTTTTTAAGGGAATTTACTAAAACATGTATATTCCTGTTAGTTAAGGTGCAGTGAAATGTGCCTGGGGTGAGTTTAAATTTTTAGATTACAGTAAACTCTGCATAAGGTGGAATGGCTCAGGAAAATTAAAATTTTCTATCGTAGACAATATTCTACCTAAAGCAAAGTTTACTGTATTATAAATCTGTCTGCAGGACTTTAAAATCTTTTTGTATTAAACAAATTCCTCGTTTGGCAGAGTTTACTGTATTAACTTATTAATTCTGTAAAATACCAAACAGGATGTAAACAAATTCTAAAAATTAAAGAAATTTTAAATTCTTCATTAGTGTGTTGGGAATTTCTATGAAAGTTTTTTTTTTCCACTTTATGGGTTTGCCACTATATCAAGAACTAGAGATGGTAAATGTTTGAAACATGGTTTTTACCATCACTTTTAAATGAAAGTGTTTTTAAAATAGCTTATAACAATCTTTATTGGAGGTCTACATTGTGTGATATCTGACATTGGATTTACTTTCTCTAACTGCAATTTTGTTATTTTGGTCAGTGTATTACGTACTTGCAATAACAAGGTAGTTTTTACAGTACATTCAGTTGTTTCAAGGTTTCATAAAAAGAGCCCCTTCACTCGATTCAGAGCTAAAATAAAAGAGAGAAACAGTAATAGTTGTAAATCACGTACTTTACTGTTATTGTTCCTCAGTTTTTTTAATTCATTTTACACTGAAATTATTGTATCTCTCTTCTGAAAAATAGTAACTACTACTGCTGCTGCCATAATTAAATTTAATGTGACCATTTGAATTTCTTGCCTCATAATAATAAAAAAAAACTTGCATATAAAAACTGATAGTTTTATAAAGAAATTGGTACCTCTCCATTATCCTGTTGATCACTTTTCATAAAAAAAGACTATCGCCAAACTATAGGGTTTAATACCAAAAATGCATGATTATGGCATCATACTCACTTGACGTCAGATGTGTGATATGTTTATGTAATCAAGTGATTTTAAATTTTTAGTTTATCTTTACATTTAATGATGTTTTACTGATTTATTAGTTATTTCGTTAATTGAAATAACAATTACATCTTTATACTACGACATCGTGATATTAAAAGAGAAAAAGAATTGAAAAAATGCTGTGATGCACAGTTATGTATAATAGATCAATTTCAACTGACGTTACAAACATTTATCCACCAGGATAATTAAGAAAAATGATGTAAATAAATAAATATCCAAGATTATTTTTTTCTGTTTTCACTAATATATTATAAATTTTATTGTTTGGAGTTACAGTTATTAGATACTTCAGTGAGTGAAGCTTTTCTGAATTATTTGTATTTTTTTTTAGATTTTAGTGAAAATATTCTTTCATTTGTTTATTGAGCCTTACAATTTGGGGATGTTTTTTTTTTTTTTTTTTTTAATAATGGAGAAGTACCAAGAAATCTATTGATAAACATGCTGAAGTAGACAGTTTTGAAACCGTGGAATTATTTTAAGAGCTATTTAATGTTAAAGTCAAATAAAATAGTTCAGTTAAAAAACTTTTACAGATTCAAAAACAATGCATAGTAATTTATATGGTGATATATAGATAATAAAAATTATGTCACATTTAAAAGCACTTTTTTATAGTATTTCTAACACTATTTTTAATTTAAAAATATATTTACATATGAATATTGAAAAAGGAAGAAATTTTTTAAATAAATTGTTGTGTAAAAGTTATGTTTATATTTTAAAATGATACATTTAAAAAGATTTTCTTATGGACAATGACGCCAGCAGGAATCATGTGGAGGTATGTGTCAAAATAGCAGCTAGCGTGTTTGTTTGTTTACATACTTCACCACTTGAAGTAGCGTAAATATAGAAAATGCATGCCTGGAATACTTTAGATTTTGTAGGAATTATTATTCGATAAATTACTTCTTTAATTTTTCAAATAGCATGAAAGATATGTATGAAGTTACATAAAAATAAAGAAATGAATACATGATATAACCTATTCCTGAAAATATTTGTTGATCGATAAAATATATGCATACATTTTCTAAACATGGGTATTTTCAATGGAGCAGTTTTGAATGTTATTCCCATACAGACAAATTTTTGTAGCCTGAAATACAAAGTAAAAATATTGTCTATACTATCATTATAAAAATCTGGGAGGCAACAACACTTTTTACGGAACAGATACTTTATACTCATGCAAACATATAAACATAAGTTTGGCTACTTTTTGGTTGGCGCGATTTTCAAGACCGCGCCAAAGGAATAACTTAATACAATGGCTAAGTTGCCATTAAAGGAAAAAATCCTCTAAATTTGGCGACTTTTTTCCTTTTTTTTTTCTGCATGAGTGTAAAGCATCTTAGCCCTTTTTATTTTACAATTTTATACAAGTTGATTGCCAAATGTTAAATTGATATTTCTTAAACAATCATGAAAACAGCCGTTGGCTGTCTCAACAATGATGGATGTGGCCTTGGGCATCGACAAATCCCCCAGTAAAATGGAAGCAAATGGCAACTTCATTGTGATTATAAAGATCGTCACTGGTCTTGATAATGTAATTTAATCTTTCATAATGAGGTAATATTTTTAAATAAAGTCAATTAGCATGTTTTTAGAGACTGAGGTATCTCAATAAGGGTCGACGAGTGTAGCTAGTAGAGGGTAGAGTCCCCTACAATTTGTTAGTGTGCATTCTTGGCACTCTTTAGAATGTTTCTTGTTAATAGCTTCTTTAAAAAATAAAAAGGCATTATTAGTATCCATCTATCTATATATTATGATTGTGATTTCTGACTCTTCCCATACACACACCCCTCATAAAAATGTAATTATAGATTTTCTGCAAATAATTTTTACATGAAGTTACTGTTTCATAGGAACCTTATGGCAATCAGTATAAGATGTAATGTGCATTATATAAAACACTACCAGTATTACAGTGAGATAACATGTGTGTTTTGAGTCATGTGAATAATGACACCATTCATTATCACTGTTTGCCACTAACTGAGATACACACCTGCAGGGTTGGACAGGCCTGTTATGCTGTATTAGTTTTCGCTGAAAGTTTACAGAAAAAAAAAAAATGATTATGCTGGCTATTTTCTTGATGACTTTTTTTTCGGCAACAAAAGAGTTGCATACTAGTATAAATTAGCAGACAGTGCATATTTTAGGTACTTTAGGCATTAAAATATCCCAAAATAATATTATTATTAACTTTTTGGTGTAAAACTAATTTTATTATTTTAATGGATTTAATCATTTAATTAAAAAATTCCTTGTTAAAGTTTTAATCTGAAGTGAAACTTATTTATATATAAATTTTTTATCACTCACTTTTTCTAAAGAATATTTTATCTGATATTGATTTGTCTTCCATGGACTTTTTTCTTTGCAGTACCACATTTAAAAAAATTGTTAACTCACAAAAACATTTGTATTTATTAAGATAATTTCATTAAAACTGTTTCTGGAGCTCTTTTGTTCAAAAGAAAATTCTATGGAAGAAAATTCAATACAGATTCTCAAGTAACTTCAGCTATGCAAGATCCAGTAAGTAGATTCCCAAAATATTTTGCATCTTGCTTTGAAAAGTGGACTGAACAATGGGAACATATTACCTGGGGTAAGATACTTAAAAAAAACAATACTGACCTATGTTTCATTATTTTACTTTCAATTTTTATGGAACGCCTCAAATATATATGTACGCATACACTTTAGCTTGCATTAAATACTTCACTACTTGCTTTATAAATTGACTTAACAATACTGACAATTTGCATATTATCCGATGCCAGATAATCTGAATAATAATAATAAAACAAAGATATATGTATATATATACCTATCTTTTTTTATAATTTTACTTTCAGGTAGTCACATTATGAAAATAATCACAACTTTGAGATGCTGGAAAGCAATATTGAATTCAGGGGGGGGGGGGGAAGCCCCCACCACTGAAGCATCAAAGTTTGTTCCCCTGAAAGTTTTCTAATTTTCCATTTATTAATTGTCTGAAAGAGCACCCCCTCCTTCTTCGTGGAAAAAAAAATTAACATTGTTGGAAAGAGCTTTCTGTTTTACAATTTAAAATTAATTTCGCCCATACACCTATACTATTGCTTTTCAAAATAAATAAATAAAAATATAGTTAGCAAGACTGTAATCATTACAGATAAAGACTTAAAACACTTAGATTAATTATTACAGAAAAACAACAAACAAATAAGTAAAGCAAAAATACATTTTATTATTTTCATTCACAAACTTATATTAGCTTCAGATTTTTTTTTATTATTTATTTACATTACTACATGAGTGAAAGTAAAAAAATAACCTTTAGGCTGCAAACAGCTATCCAAAAACTGAATTTCAAAGAGTTACATTATCATTACAAACAACAACAACCTTGCATAATTTAAATTATTGTAAAAAAAAATTATAAAAAGAACTAGGTCTAGCCAAGAATGAATATTTTTTTCTATAAACCTATAAACATAACCGTTACATATATAAACATCGTCACGTGACGTGATTTTTGTAGCTGATAGCTTGATTTTCATGTCGGGAAAACTAAATCTGAAGAGCCAATTAGAGCAATGCTAACGGCATCTGAAGAGCCAATCAGAGTAATGCTAACTGCTTGGGCTAGCCGCCTGTACAGATGTCGCAGACCGCCTGGTAACCTGGTGTTATATGAAAAAAAAAATGTTTGTTTAATAATATAATTAAATGTAGGTGTTAAATAAAAATAATGTGTGAAAATAAACATATTGTGCGCGTTAAGTGCCAAAAAAATGCGCCCTTTCTGGCTGCGACCATGGAATTATAAGAATAAATAGTTCCATGGCTGCGAGTTCTGTTCCGTTTTTCTTGCACTACGAACCAACCAACCGACCAACCATGTGGAAATAGCCTCTTGTGTTTTGAATATATTGTAGGCACTGTAGTTTTGAAGGTGATCATCGAATTGAAGTAAAATCTGTATAATATGTACAATATTATTTAAAAGTTTTCGAACTGGAAAGTACGATTTCAAGATAATGATTATCTAATTGCTTTCAGTGACATATTCATTTTGTTATTTTTCAGATTCTGGATTTTATGGCACTGTTGACTGAAAAAGCATTGATGTACATATAAGGTAAATTTAATGTACTACCATTTAAATGCTTATTGTTTTGGCTATGATGTAGAAATGGATTTTATTTTAATCGGTTAAAAAATGGAAAAAGTCGTCAAATTTTGGGTCCTACAAGTCTGTGGTAACTGGTAACCCAACTATTATGCTTGTCTTGACGTCATTGATGATGGAATTTGAGATTGCAACCCACCACCTACCTCAGCTAGAATTTCTTCTAGAATCGTGTATTTTGTAAAAGTTTAGAACATGTGAGACATTATTTTCAGAGTTAAGCAATGAAAATTAGTGTGTATTAGCTAGTTTCTAATAGTGAAATTTTAAAATGCGTTAAAGTTTAAAATTGTTAGTACTTGTTCTTTTTTTTATTATTGCTAGAAGGTTCAATTATAGAACTATGATGTCAAACCATCACACACTGGTTTATTTTATATCGGTTAGGAAAAGGGTAAAAAAATCACCGAACTTTGAGGACTTTTTCCTTTAATAGTAACCTGGCTATTATGCTTATATTAAGTTACTGGTTTTGAAATTTGGGATTACAACCCCCATCTGCGTGGTTTTGGAGAGGTTGGGAAGAGAGGGTAAAGTAAATGATTGCACATGCATAGGGAAGACCGGTACACAGTTGACCATGGGCACAGTGGACCACCCCCTAATATTTTATTTATTTAAAAATAATTTAAGCTTCTCTTCTATCCTAATAGACAATAGCACTGGATTGATTATATATAACCTTAAGAGAAGATGTTTAGCTCAAGAAAAAAAAAAAACATTTTATCCTCATTGATTGTTTTGAGCTTCTAAAAATAAAATTTTTCATCATCATATTTTTTTTTTTTTTTTTTTTTTTTTAGTAATTAAAGGTTGTAGATAAATAAAATAAAACAGCTTTTTTGCAAAACTAAGATACTTGTTTTTATTTAACTTTAAAGTTAATATGTTTAAAAGAAAGTTATAAACAATATTAATGTGATTATTTATTGAACTTCAACCTTGGGCACAGTGGTCCACAAATCCACTCTGTTCTTGTAATGCAGAATGTTCAAAATAAGTAGTAATTGCTTATTTAGTATAAAGAAATATTGTTTAAAAGTAGTTATTTAACTGTAAAATAAAGTAAACAAGGAAAAATAACAATTTATTTAACATATAGTAAGAAATATTTTGTTTTGTATTTACTGTACTTGAAAAATATAACCGTAGTCTAATTGGTGATGATTCTATTCAAGCAGGGGTCGATGCATGTTCTTTTTCTTGGGGCCCATTTTGAGAAAAATAAAGGTTATTTTTGTGAAATTTATTATATTTTTGTGAAAAATAACATTTTGTAACGAAAATTGAAATCCAGTTAATAAAATTTGAACCAAGCATTTATAAACAAAAAAGTTTTTGAATACTTTTGCTGAAGTTTTCTTCTCTGGTGAACTTGCTTATTTATAAGTTACACATTTTAAAAACGTCACAAAATAATAAATAAATAATAAATAGTAAGTTTTTATGGAATAGAATTTTGTGAAAAGTCCTATTTTAGTAAAAGGAATTTTGTGAAGGGCCCCATTTTATCAAATTGATTTCTGTGAAGGGACCCATTTTATTAAATTGATTTCTGTGAAGGGACCCATTTTATTAAATTGATTTTTGTGAAGGGGTCCCAGTTTATTAAATTGATTTTTGTGAAGGGACGCCCTTTTACTGAATTGATTTTTGTGAAGGGGTCCTAAATAGGCCCCAAATTTTGCCTGGATCAACCCCTGTCAAGTAAGATTCATGAGACGCAAACTGAATCGAAATCAGTTTATTTTTCCAGAAACTATAGGTGAATCTGTTGTTGATGTCAGTTATTTCGTAATGTTGCTGCCAGACCCAAAAGTAATTCAGGAAAATTCCAGGCTTCATAAGTATTTTGGAATTTCATTTGCAAATTTTAATGTGTGCTGATTTTTTTGTACTTACGTAATAACTTCATCTAAATTGCAATTGTTCCTGTATTAATCTATTATTATTTTCAAAATTTGATTTATTTTATTTTAAAAATGTTACTTTCAAATTTAGATCACTATGTTATTTGAAGGTAAAGTGGAAGTAAAAAAGAATTAGATTAATGAAAAACAGATTTATATTGTATTTCTGATTGTGATAATACCTAATATCGCGATCCACTGTGCCCCGCTCCGGGAGCACTCTGATCCACTTTATAAGTGTACAAATGTTTTTTTTTTTTTTTTTTTTTTTTTTTTAATGTATTGAAAACTGTTCTGAGAAAGTTATGATGAATGTAAAAATGACCAAAGAATTTTCAAAGACATTTTCTGATAGGTGAAAACTGGGAAATTTAGTTAGTAGCCAGTGGCCGGTAGACTCAGTTTCATTAGTGGCCACTTTTTAAAGTTAGTGGCCACTATTATGTTTCAAACTTTCTTGACATCTAGATAAATTATAATCGTTTATATAAACATATTTTTCTATAAAAGTTTTATACCTATTGTATGAGTATGATTTTCGCATGTAGTATGAGTCGTATTTCGCATGATTAAACAGGATCTCTTGAAGAAACAATCCAACTGGTGAGCATGTGGCAGGAGTCGAAATATTGAAGATACTGAAATGTTCTTAAAGTCCACTTGTATCCGGTGGAAAAAAAAAGGAATAAATTACTTAAAATGCATGTGGAATGAATCAAAGCTGATGAATATATTTTGCAGAATAAAACTGTATTTCTTGAAAAAATAATCCAACTAAAGAGTAAGCACATGAGAAAAAGCCGAAATATTGAAAATACAGCTAAGTCATTGAAATCTGTTTGCATCTGGTAGGAAAAAGAATTAACCAGTTCTCTAATTGGATGTAATCAGTGTAGAGATGCATATTTCCATGAAAAAGGGTATATTTCACTTGGCGATCGATAAGACTTTTTAATCGCCACTTGGCGAGTGGCGACTAGGGTGGCGATCAATGGGAAATTTTTTAATCGCCACTTTTTAAACTTTAATCGCCACATGGCGAGTGGCAACCGCTAAGTTTCACCTATAATTTTCTGGCAGATCGACATGTCCATTAACCATTTCACCATTTGCCCCGAGATAAGTTGGGGGTAAAAGCACTGTTTCCCCGTACCTCTCTCCAGTAAAGTGGTTAAAGAGAAAAAAAAAAAATCTGTAAAAGTGGTCCACTGTGTACCAGTATCCCCTTTATTATATCATTGATGATGAAAATTTGAGAATGTCGTTTGACTGCACATGATGGGTTATAGCAGTAGCATATTATGTAACCGTATAAGGAGAGAATAAAAATTTGCACAATCGCTGAATGAATGCTTTGTCATTCATTGGTTTTTAATTGGCATGTGATTTATTACTTGAGATATGTGCAGTAGTGGTTGGCAGAAAGTTTGAATTTGTCATTCTTCATTTTGTTGATAAGCGTGATGGTTTGAAGGTTGTGTTAATTTGTGAAGACCAATTTTTGAGCTGTTTTTTGAAGTCTTCCTATATATTAAAATGAAAAGGGATTTTTGTCAAATTCCAGTTTTTACACAAAAATTACCCATTTGCACATGCATGAAATTAAATCTAGAACCTAACCAGTTTTAAAGTACACTCGAACAAGAAAAGTGCGGGCGAGTGGTATAAGGCGTGGTGTTTCTTTGTTCCAATCGTTATGTCGGTTCAATACCTGCTCTGGACAGACTGACTTTTCTTGAGACTGTAGTAAGTAAAAATAAATCATTAAATTAATATTTTCGGTTAAATTCTTGCTAAATTAATTCTAGTATAATAGGATGTAAATTACTCGACTGACAGCACAATCTATCGTCTCATATCTATAGCAATCGCTTACACAGTATAACAATTAATTATAAAATTTTCAATGTTTAATTCATTTAAAAGCGGCTAATTAAAAATAAAAGCATATTTCTAAAGGAACTTTCAAGTTATTTACCATCAACTTTTTACGGGTACTATCTAGGTTACTTGGTACTTCTCCATTATCCCGTCGACCACTTTCCACTTAAAAAATAACTATTGCCAAGCTATAAGTTGTAACGGCATGATCGTGGCAGCACATTCACTTGACGTCAAATGCACTACATCGGCTTCTTATCGTCTCAGTGATTTTTAATTCAATACTTAATGTACACTGTGTCCAAGAAAGGTCTTTATCATTTTAAACATTAGTAACAAAAATATTAACAGGTCAAAGGGAATGCAGTTTTCTGCAAAAGAATGAAGAAATCTAAGAGTTTTTTCTGGTATCAATTGCCTGAAGTATGAAATGACAAATCACGAAATCATCACTCATCAATCCTCACTGTTACACCGCAAATGTTAAAATGTACTTGGAAGGAAATTGAGTACAGGCTCGACATTCTTTGTTCTGCTAACAGACCTCACGTACAGCTACATTGAAGGTACTGTAAAAAAACCTCTTAGATTTCTTCATTATTTTGCAGCAAACTGCATTTCGTTTCACCTGTTAATATTTTTGTTATTAATGTTTAGGATGATAAAGACCTTTCTCGGACACGCTGTATTTTTAAGGATGTTTTACTGATTTCTTAGATATTTTATTAAATAAAATAAAAATTACGTCTTCAACTAAGAGTGAAAAAAACCGGACAACCCTGGCCATACATAATAAGAAAATAAAGCATGCACATTTCGCTTATAGCAGACGATATAATTAATTTTATTGAAATAATAAGGATGATTTTTTTTTTTACATTGTGAAACATGTTATAAAACAAACGCACCTTATATGTCACGTTTAATATTCCATTTCCGACTTGTTTGATTAAAAATTGCAGTTCATTAAAAATTAAATCAGCATTGTTTTCATTAATGAATCGAAAGGCTTTTCTCAAATAAATGTTGCCACACAAATAAAATGCTGCAATATAACATGCTCAGCAATGATTATAAAAAATATAAATCAATAGTTCACAAAAAATAAAGTAGGACGTCTCCTCACTGGCTTATTTGATATTTATGATTATAAAGCAAAAAAAAACCTCACAAATGTTAAGAAGAAAAAGACGCCATTGATTGATCCAAGCAGTGGTATTTCATGTATAGCCTAAAATGTATGCTTTGTTATATTAAATTGTATTTTATATGTATTCAATTTATTTTTCTTTATTCCATGTTTTTCCCGAAGCAGATGACGTCATCCACTTAAAATGCGATTGTTATTATTATTTTATTTTTTTTTATTTTTTGCACATGCCTTTTGCTCAAAAACTTTTGCAATTTTTACTATAACTTTAATGGAATAAATGAAGATGATATTCTGGCTTAACAAGTTCCTTTGCATATCCTTTGGAAAAATAATTTCAAACTCTTTTTGTAAAGGGTGTGTAGAACTGCTACTGCTTTCAATTATTAAAATATAATTTTAATTTAAATAAATATTTATATATATCAGAGATTGATGCCGGGTTTTTTTTTTCTTGGGGCTCATTATGTAAAAAGTAAAAGTTAATTTTGTGTAATTTATTATATTTTTGCTTATGTGTAGATGTAATAGTTTTCTATTTATTTAGCATTATACTGTATATTATTCATGATTTAAACTAAGTTTGAAAACAGTATAGTTTTTATAAGTAGTTTAACATAAAAGAAGGTGGTAGGACATGCCAGCAAAGGGAGGATTGGGACTTGTCTTATTCTTCCTATTTAATAAGATGAATGTAAATTTCTGCTAATATGCAATTTCACATAAAAATAGAGTAAACTATAATATCTATTTTTTAATGGAAATTTCCCCCCTTTAATAGTTAACCATTCACTGACAATGTTTTTTTTATGTCATCTGTGATTGGCCATCCTGAATCTTCCCATGAGTGTTTTTCTGTGAAGTTTCAAATGAATTTATCAATCTACAAACTTTATTAGATTATATATGTAGTCTACACTAGATTATCTGTGTCTTATAATACTTACTTTACAACTGCCCCATACCTCCTCTTTAGTACGGAGGTGTGTGACATATTTTGAAAGTTACAATTTCTTTAATTTTAAAACTGTTGCACATTATGATTTTTTAGTTGTTTGTGGACATTAAAAAGTCATTTATCTTGTATTCCTGCAAGTTGAATTTTTTTGGTTTTTGTGTCAAACCAAGTTGATTTTCTGATTTTTGTAAAAAGTGTCCCATTTCTGCCCACTGTCCCCTACACAGTTGTTTTTCAGAGATGAATAATCAAATATTTAAGACAGAAAATTATTGATTTTTAACAACTTATGTGACTTAAAAAATTTTCTTATTTAAATGGGGAGAGCTTGAGCTCCATGACCCCCTCATTTGACCTATGTGCTTAAACATTATTCTTTGCTTCTTGATTGAGTGTTGATTGCCACATTATAAAATATGCAAAATATGCTTTAAAAATAATAATAATTTGATTACAATCTTCAAAATTTTTATTACTTGCGTGAAATTAATAAAAACTGCCATTTATATAAAAAACATTGTTGTTATTACATTCTGGAAAGTGCCATTTAAAAATTAAATTTGATAACTTAGCATTTCATGTAAATGAAATTATTTGAAATTACATACTCTGCTGAATGTTCTTGAATGGAATTACTTTTTTTTCTATGTTTAATATTTGTTTATTGAAATAACATTGTAAATCTGTGTATTTACTAGATGGGTAGATTTTTCTATTTACATGAATTTTCCCTTTTAAGTAGTAAATCTATACTAACATTATAAAGGAGTAAAGATTGTTTGTTTGTAGGGGGTAATCTCTGGAACTACCAAACCGATTTCAAAAGTGATGGTGGCAAATTGATGGTGTCAACCCCTGCTCCAACATAGGCTATATTTTTTGTCGGTGCCACTAACCCCAGGGAGGTGCAAGAGTGAAAAACGTTCTAAAATTGCAATTTTTTGTATACTGAAGGAGCTAGAAATTTGAAATTTGGCATTGTAGCTACTTATAAGATGTAAATGCTCTCTAAAAACAAATATATATATATATTGAAATTTAAAAGGGTGAAATGAGCGAAAATCGTTCTAAAAACATTCTAAATTACAATTTCTATGGAATCTTTGGAGCTACAGAACTGATTTCAAAAGTGATGGAGGCAAATTGATGGTGGCAATCCCTGCTCCAACATAGGCTATATTTTATGTCGGTGCCACTAACCCCAATGGGGTGCAGAAGCAAAAAATGTTCGAAAATTGCGATTTTTTTAAACTGAAGGAGCTAGAAATTTGTAATTTGGCATTGTAGTTACTTATAAGATGTAAATGCTCTCTAATAATAATAATAATAATAATAAATCGAAATTTAAAAGGGTGATATGTGCGAAAAGCGTTCTAAAATCATTCTAAATTACAATTTTTATGGAATCTCTGGAACTACAGAACCGATTTCAAAAGTGATGGTGGCAAATTGATGGTGACAATCCCTGCTCCAACAGCCTCTTTTAATAAAAAGAATTGCGTTGCTGACGACTGGGTTTTTCGCTAATTGTTGCCACAGATTAATCTCGGAAAATGAAACATTTGAAGTTGCTGAAAAAAATAATAGCTCGAAAAGTATTTGTCAGAAAATTGTTAGACAAACTGCGTTTGAAAGGTAAAAAAATGTATTTTTCTTGATATAAATTTCAAATCTAATGATTATGCTGTTTTTTAAATATTGAATTTCAAAAATTACCAAATTTCACAATGGAGTACCATAGCGAAACCTTCATGCGTAAAAAGATAATGATAAGGGCAACGTGTCCTGACCCTGACATGTATATTGGCTGGCACAAGTCACAAATTATTGTAGCCTTATTATTCTGTTAAAATATAAGAGTAAATTATTAAATGTCAATATTTTGTTTGATTAAAAGTTCGTTAAGAGAAATTGACCAGCGTAGCTTGCTAGTGCATTTATATAACTGAAACATTTACGTTTCAAGTATGAAACAGTTACTATTTTAATCTTTATTTAACATTTACTTAACAGTTACAGGAATTGGAAATTTGCTGTATTTATCAATCAAAGTGTTTCTTTTTTTGTGAAGTTTATATCTAAAAGACAGTTTTGGCAGTTTTTATTCGAAGAACAAAAAATTAATGCTGAAATGTATGGGGCTTCCGGTTTCATTCACAGCTATCACATATTTTATAAATTCTGATAACTTAGATTTTTTTATAGTATACAATAAATGTAAGTGCAGATTTGTAAAGGTACAAATTGGGTTTTAATAAAATGTAATACAAAGAAACGAAAATTTTAGACATAAATCTTATTTTAAACGTTATCAGATATCCTGATTTGTATACTATTTTTCATTTTTCATTGATACTTTAGGTCTCCTTGTCAAACCAGCATAATAAGCCTATTCGAATAAAAAAAGGGTTATCAAAATCAAAGTATCCATTTCAAAACAAATAATTGTCTTTCATTAAACAGTATACGGCCAATCGCCATTGGACACCCCTTCAAAAGCACTTTGGAACATCCATACATGTCATACACTGGTCAGATATGATGAAAAAGGCGTTGAAAGGTTAAAATATTATCAGAGCAGCAGTGAATATGGGCAAAGGCGTGAACTTAGTGCAGAGGAAAGAGGAATGATCATTGGAACTCACAGATTTGAGCATTGAATCTCTGATATTTCCAAAAAATTTCTGATACACCACTCCACAGTTAGCGATATGGTTTTTATGTGGAAACAAGGACATGTTATAATATGTCAATCCCGACCCGGTAAACCGAATAAATTGATAGATCGGGACCGTGGATGCCTAAAACGTGCAGTGAAATCAAACCGAAAGGCTTCCTTAGAGGCGATTGAGGGGAATTTCGATCGTCTCCGACTAATGATGCTAGTAAATTTATATTCAAAGTGAAATGTGTGCAGAATTTAGAAATGGTAGTATTTTCTCTTATCTTTTTTTAAGTAACATACATAGAAATATAAAATGCACATTTTTATTACTAATTACAAAACTATATTTTGCCATATAAGAGTGCTTGAAAGGTAGTGTTTTCTTAGTTGTAATACCTAGTAAGAGAATGTGTATTTTAAATTACTCATACATTATAAAATTTTAACAGAATTTTTGTTTTAATTGTTTAGTAAAAGTTAGAATTTTTATTTATAAGCCTGTTTATGTAATATCAATTGTTTTATTAACAACTATAAAATTATACATTGCTGAACCTTTGTTCATTTATTGTATGTATAATTCAAACAGATCTAAAATAAGCCAGAAATTACCCAAGAAAATGTAAAATGGAGTTTTGTAGCACTGTTTTTGATGCACACATACGCATATTCAATTTTGTACGTTTGCTACTCAGATCTCTGGTGCAATGGCATCTGCATCTTGAAGCAGGCCCGTAAGAGAACAAAGTTGTTTTCTCTATGGCACCGGTAGCGATCAGACACATAGAACCCAAGATACTTTGAAATGAAATAAGAAATTCTTCAACGTTTTATTTCTTTTTCTATACAAAAATCAGGATTTTGCTAAAACCATTACTTACTAGCCAAATTTGAAAATTTTTAGACAATCTGAATTCCTAGCCTATTTAAAGCAAGGTTGTGTAACTTTCAAATCAAATATTAAGAAGTAACTTATATAGCCATACATTTATATATATATTTATATGTATATATTTATATATAATGTATATATTTATATATACTGACATACCGTCAGGAGAAAAACTCTTAGCAGGGTTGCTTCCTCAGAACATACCAACTGGGAGAGGTGTGAGAGAATAAAAGCAGGTTGCAAACTTGGCACGATTAGCATTCGTTTGACGCTCTCAATTTTTACTATGCCTTCTATTCGACAACGCGAATACAGTAGAATTTAATTATATAATAAATAGAGAAATGTATTGGCAAAAACAATCACATTTTAAATCAAATCTTTATAATATGTTTTTTATAGGCATTAAGACTGTTCTCAAATCTAAAAGAGCTACTTTCTGACACATTTTTTAATTCATTTTTGTTCGGAAACGCATGAAATTGGCGGTAATCGAAAGGTGCTTTTTCATTTTTTGATAAAGGCAGAAGATCTTCCAGAAAATGCTGCAAAAGTCGACATTTTGAATCTAATTTAAGACACGGCAGCACGAGAAAAGGTAAAAACGTATCGTCACGTGACAAGAATCACTTTTAACTCGATAAGTAATTTATTTATTTTAAAAAAATGAAACACTCATTTTGATTCCAAATTGTTTCAACTCGACAGCTTGAAAAAGGTGGTCATGAGGCATCAATCGATTATAATTTAAGATTGAATATACATTATGCTTTATGGCTATATGATAATACTATGATGCTTTAAGACTGTGCTCAAGCTCTACGTAGTTACTTTCTGATCAATGCCTAAATTAATTTTTTTTCGCAAATGCATAACACTTTCAAGTTTCCTTATTAAGAAGCCTATAGAATCAAATAGCATTTTTCATTTTCTGACAAAGGCATACTATCTTTCAGAAAATGCTATCAAAATTGACGTTTTGAATCGAATTTCTGTACGCAAAAATCCCTGACGGCTCGACCTACAGGCACAGGTATATTTCAAAGACACAGACCGTGAGGCTCCTGTTTGTTGGGAATTGCGGAAGAAATGACCTTTTTGCCATGATCCAGCATTTTGAAAACGCCCACTTCGAAACCTAACTTGTTTCCGGGCGGAGCCAGCTGGGATTGTTTTTGTTTTTACTTTTTTTTTGCTATAAGGGTTGGTCCTATAAAAAACTTGTCAATATAAAAGTTTTAGATAATATTAAGAGGATTTATAATAAATTTAAGCGGATTTGATATCTTCTGAATTGACAAAGTTATGAATTTTTTTCTTCTAAAACCCCCCTTCTTCCCCCCTTAGGGCCATTTTTAATAATATCAAAAATCTGTCATGCATAAATTTTTGGCCCTTTTCCTAGAAGTAATAATAACTTTAAACGGATTTGATACGTATCATAATTAAAAAAATACTGGGTTTTTTCTTGTTTTCACAAAAAGCCCCCTCATTTCCGCCCCCTTGGTTCGATTTTGCCCATTAACAAACTTGACTGAGATTTTATGCCCCTTGATTTTATGTATCTGTTTGGAAGAGATTTGTGCAGAATTATGGGAGCTATCGTGTCCATAAAAAAGTGACATATATATATATATTTATGTTATATGTATATATATTATACATACTATCATAACATCATATCAACTATCATATTATACTATCATACTATACATGCTATCGTGTCCATAAAAAAGTGACATATATATATATATATATATGTCACTATATATATTTATGTTATATGTATGTATATGTATTAATGTATATTATAAATATACATTAGATATATATATAAAGTTTTGAACTGGGGATGGATTTGAGTTCTGGGAGTCATAATCGGCGTAGATCTGCAAAAGTTTTTCAAAAATTCCAACTTAGGGAAGAATGTAATAAGTAGTATTTCTTACGAAATCTACCTAAAAGTTGTCATGAGAGAACAATTATTTATAACTCAATATTTAATACATTTATCGAAAATTGAAAAACGCTATTTGATTCAAAATCATATTTTATTTTGAGAAGAAAAAACTCGGGGAATGTTTATTGTGCTTGTGCGGAAAACTAACGCTCGTATTCACGAATAACTTCGACCGAGAGTTAAACCGACGGTCCAGTAACCCCAGGTTGATATTTTCAACCGAGAGTTGAAAACTCGTATTCACCGTCTACTTCGGACGAGAAGTTACCCAACTCAGAGTTTCTCGACCCCGGTTGAATAAAGCGTGCTAATTGGTTAAAAAAATCAGATGACGTTTTCGGTTTCGCGTTGAAACATTGTTTGTTTATATTATGGAAGAAAAGTGCCGGAAAAAAAAAGGAAATTAAATGTAGTACTTATTTTATTTTTTACAAAATATATGCACAAAATAAAAACTTGTAATTACTAAATATGGAGATCAACTTATTTTGATTTCTTACAAAGTTTAATATGTTTTTTTAAACAATTTATTCAAATTTTATGTATCATTATTATTACTTTATGTATTATTATTATTACTAATTTTATGTATTATTATTACAGAATCGAGTAAAGTCTTTTCTAAATAATGGTAAGTGAATTCTGTATACTACCTGGACATAAAACTGTGAAATATTACAAAAAGTTGACTTTTTTTTCAGTAACATTTAGAAGCCTACCCCCCCCCCCCCCTCAGCCCTTTTGTATAAGAATTTTTCCATTATCAGATTTACAAGTTCAAAGGTATTCACTTAACTGCCTTTGATAATTGCAGATAATTTTACAGTACCGAATTTTAAGGAATATAATTTTTTTGAATGTGACTTAGTGGAGAAGAATACGTGCCCCATTTGCCCCACCCTACCCATGCATCTCTCCGTCTATCTATCTATATATTTTTTTTTTTTTTTTTTTTTGGTCAGTGTCATAAATTAATTAAAGTGTAAATTAAAACATGACTCAAGATTCTGTGTAAGATATAGAAATAAAAAGAAAGTTTAAAGTATTAAAAATAGAATGTATGTAATCTCATATATATATATTATCTGCAAACATTTTAGCTGGTTTGTTTATATTTATACACACAACTCATATATTATATGTTTAATTATTTACTTACATAAACATTCAAGATCATGAAGAGTAGAGTTTATTTGCCTTAAAAAATTGTCAACATTACCTAAAGAGCTGATAAAACATTACTAAAATAACATATTTTGCATTTAAGGTTATTTATTTTTTTCAAATTTTCATTTAAAAAAATTTAGGAACAACGAATGTATTTTAACAGTAGTGAAATGACTCCTGTTTACATAAATGAAATTTCAGATATCAAACTAATTAGTATTTTTGATTTACCCGCTAAAGTAAAAAATCCAAGTTCTTTTTTCTTTTCCTTTTTTTTTGGTGGGGGGGGGGGGGCATTTTTGTGAAAAGTAAAAGAGGTTATTTTTGTTAAATGTATTATATTTTTGAAAAAAAAAAAAAAACCTTTTGTAACAAAAGAGAAAATTCAGTTATTCAAATTCAACCAAGCATTTATTAAAAATAACTTCTTTAAATCCTTCTGCTAAAGTTTTACTTTTTGGTGAATTTGTTTTGTTAGTAGATTACACATTTTAAAAGCTAACACAATAAAAATATTTAATGAAGAGTATGTTTTTGTGGAATTGAATTTTGTGAAGGGGAATGTTTTATTAAAAGGAGTTTTGTGAAGGGCCTGTTCTATTAAAAGGAATTTTATGAAAGGCCCTGCTTTATTACATGGATTTTTGTGAAGAGAGAGACCCTAAATAGGCTCCAAATTTTGTCTGGATTAACCCCTAGTATGTGTATAAATGAAAACATGATGGGAAAAGGGGGAATGGGTAAGTTTGATTCTGAAAGTTTATATGTACAGCTGTTATAACATTTTATATACTGTACAATCAATGGTTTAGGTCATATCAATTCTGTCATGATAGACAAAATTGGAAGTGACAAAACGTTTATTTGAAGAGAAGCATTATTTTAAAACAAAGGTGTTTCTGGATTTTTTGCCTAGTGTTATTTTAAAAATGAACAATTTTTTATCAATGTATTTTAGCCCTTTACTTCTATTGTAATATTTTTAATTATATATAATTTTGAAATTAAAACACAGTTGAAACTTAAATGTAATTAAATAAATATTTCAAATTTCTCAAAAATTGGGAAATATAACGTAAAGCTCAAAAACAGAAATAACAATAGTATAGTGTTAATCAATGATAGAGTTGTTTAATTAATATAAAGATATTCGTGATTTGAAAAAAGAATAAACCTACTAAAAATCTTCAATAAATAAATACAACTCAGATGATATATTGTTTAATTTTAAACTGCAATATCTAATTTATAGAGCTAATCTTATATTTATATAACAGATCGTACATAAATAATAATAGTGTATCTTTCACACAAGACCCAAAATTTAGCTTTTACCCATATTCTACGAGTACCAAAATTAAAAACCTACATTGAGTCGATGGATACTTGAACATAATCTAAGTATTTTTTACTTAAAGAAAAATGCAAATTAGTCTGATGTCTCAAATTTTAATTAGAACTTACGTAAGTACGACATTTATTTCGCTACTATTAAGATATATTCATAAATTCTTTTTAAGATCAAAATTGCAAAAAACAAATAACCTTAAATGCAACAGTTTTTATTTTAATAGCAATTTATCTGCCATTAATGTAATGTTGACTATTTTTATGGCAAATAAAATTCTTCATGACCATGCTTATTTATGTAAACAAACAATTGAACATAAAATATAGATGATTTATAAATAAATAAAAACAAACCAGATAAAAAAAATTGAAGCTAATACATATATATGAGATCACATACCTTTGCATTTTGTTCTTCTGTTTTATAATAGTATTAAACTTCTATTATAATTTATACACAGAAACACAGACACTTGATTCAGTATGTAAGCCGCCATTATTGTAAAATGTGACCCGACTTGCTCTCTCGTCTTGTTTTTCGTTAACTGCGCATGCTCGGTTGAAAAACTTGAACTTCAACCCTCTGTAAAGCCAGGTTCAAGTAACTGAACCCAGTGTTAGATTTCGGCTTCAAACCGGTCCAGTCAGGTAGACGATGAATACCATTTTAGCTTTCGACCCGGGTTTTCGGCATAACTCGGGGTCAAAGTTATTCGTGAATACGAGCGTTAGAACAATCAAATGAACATACTCAAAATCGTAACCGGGGTATTTCTGTCGTTTTATACGTTTTTGTTTTCTGCAGTATATGAGGAAAAAAATGTTTTATATTTTATTAGTTTTTATTGTAGGAATTAATTTTCTTTTTAATAAAGCACAGTTTTCCCTAGGTTCCAAATGACAGTAAGGGTGTCGTTTTTTGATTGAGGGGTAAGAAGGGTGGTATTTTTCAAATCAAAATTGCAAGCAGGCTGCAGCACCCTCTGAAAATCGCATAAGGAAAACTCTAAATAAAAGTGTAGTGATAGCCAGGGCTTAAATTGTACCGGAGCCCGGCTCCGGTACTTTTCGACTTTGAGTAAATATTTAAATATTGGTCAGAATTCATCGGAGCTCATAAATACTGGGCTCCAGAGCCCAATGCAAGCGCTTCCGAAAAACCGAAGCCTAAATTACCCTTTCCTTTTCCTCCCATATCGAAGCTTTTGCATTCTTTTCTATCAAAACACTATATGTGACATAATGCATTGCACATGTAGGAAATGGAGATGAAATGGGATCAATTTTTATACCACTTCTTCTTTTTTTTGTGTTAACAGTATTTCCGAATCACAATCCTTACTTTATTTAATCGCAGAATTCTGCGATTAATTAACATTAAAATTAGGCAAAGATTTCTATTCGGCCGGAGTGATAACCGAAAAGAGGAATAATTGACAGCTAATTAAATGCAGATAAATATGTTTAAAATTTTTAATTTTTTTTAAAAAAATTGCTTTAAATTTTGCAAATGCACATAATGTATGGAATATAAATATGCAGATTGGAGTGACGGTGGGGGGGCATGCTACGGTTATTAGTACGGCAGAATATTAGGGCTCCGGTACTTTTTTGTTTTAAATTAAGCCTTGGTAAAAGCTTAACAATGCAAAAAATTTTAAAAAATGCGTATTTATTTTATAGAATAAATATGCTATGTATGTATAAAAGATACCGAGTGAATTATGTGTGTTAATGTAATTCTTATTTTTCATATTTTAGCCCTGGGAAGAGCTTAGTCCTTAAAGAGACCATTTTTTAGTCCTCAAAAGGACTGTATTTTTTTTTTGTTTGTTTGTTTATGAAACAGGGCCGTAACCAGTCGGTAAAGTCAGAGGGGGCTTTGAAATTTTTTTGATGGGTCTAATTCACAGCTTGTCTTCCCCCCTCTATTTTAAATATATATAAATATAGACAGAAGTGGAAAGCAAGTCATAAACTTTTGATTATAAAGTTTTAAAATTCTTAAATGTAATAAATAATGTTATTTGTGTTAAAAGATTATGAAGTCTAGAGGGGGCTCAAGAAGTTTCTAGGAGGGGCTCAGCCCTCCCTGCTCCCGTCTGGTTACGGCCCTGTTATGAAAATGAATTCGACTAGTCTAAAGGCCAGATGTCATCAAAATCACTTCCACTATCATAGACCGGGAGGTGGCAGCTCAAACAATCACCTCATCGAGTTCACGGCTGAAATTCCATAATTAGTTAAAACTCGATTCGCATATTAAAACGCAATTGGTCTGCCAAGTCATATCTTGGTGGAAAACATCTTAAAACCCGATTTTAGCGGTTGACTCGTAGGTTTACCATTGTGTTTTCCTGCACACAAAAGTATGAAAACATGGAGTACTGGAAGCAAGAAAACAGAATGGTAAACCTACGAGCCAACTGCTAAAATCGGGTTTTCAGGTGTTTTCCACCAAGATATGACTTGGCAGACCGATTGTGTTTTAATATGTGAATCTATTTTTAACTAATTCTGGAATTTCAGCTGTGAATTCGATGAGGTGATTGTCTGAGCTGCCGCCTCCTGGTCTATCATCATTTGGTGTTTCATCAGTGTCAGTATCAGATTCATTATCGTCTACCTCAATAATTATCTTATCCACAGGATCGTCTATAAGTCCTTCATTTTCCCAATACTCATTTTTGATCTTCTCAATATGTTTGCAATGATTTGCCCACTCACTTGCAGAAATTTTTGAGAATGCCTCGTTAAGTAATGACTGCAAGTTGCCTAAACTTAAATCGCCGGTTACGTTGTTATGTCTTATGTAATTTTTAACAGATGACCAAACATATTCAATTGCATTAAGGTGGCAATGATATGGTGGTAATCTGAGAACTTCATCTCTTAATAAAGTGTCTATTTTGTATTCGATAGACATTAGCAGCGTTTACAATATCACTTGGTATCAAACCGGATTTACAGGACGTGTTAATATGCCACTATCGTTCCTGCTTTCATTTTGCACCCATTTACAAACGCAAGCATAAAACCCCTCCCCTGCAAAAAACCGGAAGCTGCGTAATTTTTCCTTCTGAATTATGATTGGCTGATTAGGGAACTGCGGTACAAACTTCCGGTGTAAACATAAACAGAAACCGCCTACAGTCCTTTTCGCGTGTGATAATCTTCGTTCTTTTGCTTTATTGAGAATTAAAATGTCTGACCGCTTTTTGTTAATGCAAACTTTGATTGACATCTTTGTAACACCAGAGCCAAGACCACCGCTAGACAATTTTCTGCTTGAGGCGAGCATTATTTTGCCGCCCTTATGACGCAATCGTTTTTTCACCATTACTCAAACTTTTTTTAAAAATAAGTAAATAATACGATAACTATAATTTTTTTTTTTAAAGAAAACAGATGTATAAAATTTGTTTACATTTAAGAAATTTAAAATAATCAAACTACGTAAGATATTCTGCTTTTTTTAAAAAAAATACTACTAATACTGCTAACTTGGCATTAAATGAATAAATCATATTCTACTAGTATTTACAAGAAAACCTCATACAAAGAGTAAAACTTACACTTCAAAATCCATTTTATAGGGGGTCCCAAAAAAGACTAAAATTCCATTTTATTTCTTAAACCAAAACTAGAATTTTAATTATTACAAATAAAACATTTTCATCTTAATTATAAAACATTATCGACATGCTTAACATTATTTATCTAAATGAGGACACATAATGTTAAGCGAAGACAATTAATGGCAAGCTAATGTTAAAACTGTGGGAGCATTTTTGACTAATTTCATTATCTGTAAAATGAAATTCTGGCGCCTGGGGCACAAGCCCCAACTGACCCTCTCTAGTTTCGGACCTGACTCTGCCCGACTCTCCCCCATAGGGTCGCTACGGCTCTTTCAGGGCCATCGCTACGAAATTTTAATGGAGGGGAGGGGACCTTAAATTAGCAAGTGAAATTTCAGTATCTGCCAACCCATTGGCAAACAAAAATAGATAGTTCTTGACGTTTGTCAATTAGTTTTATAATTTTGCCACGTTACTACAATTAGAAAATATAAACAGTTTTTATTTGTAAAAAGCTTAATAATGTTCACAATTCTATTTCTAATTTTTGCCAAGTCCATGAAAAATAGAAAGTGTATTATAGTTTTTATTAAAGTTTTAAACAAATTTGCCTACCAAGTTTGCCGGGGCAAAACCGGGACTAAAAAATTTCGGCCCGTGAAGAGTAGGAAGAATGAAACCAGTGCCGGCTCGGTACGGAAAAAATAAGTTAGACCGGCCCGACCCAATCCTTCAGGAAAACAGTAAGGCCCGATCGAGGCCCGGCCCGAGCTTTCAGAAAATTTATGACCGGGCCTGGCCCGAGTTCGGACCGTGCAGATCTCTGCCATGCTACTGGGCTTTATTATTATTGTGGAGAGCAACATCAGTACAAACCCTTCGTTATATATTATATTTTTTGGTAATTACAAAATCACACCATTTCTCTCAAAAGATTTTTCTATATAGTCATAATAATTTACATTTTTGACTATCATTAAAAAAATATTTAGTTACTTAAAAAAAAGACGAAGTGCCTGTACTGATGTTGCTCTCCATAATAACAATAATGCCTGATAGCATGGTATATCAATTAACATATAATTATAATACGTGCATTACAAAAAGCAGATTTTTCTGTTAATAAACTATCAAAAATCGCCTATTGGTAATATTTAAAAGAAAATTGCTATTAAAAATAAGGCAAATCTTTAAGACCTAATTTTCCTTTATTTTGCCTTGGGGAAGTCTCATTTATTACGATATCGAAATCAATATTATAAAGCAATCAGAGATTATCAAGCTAAAAATAAATAAATAGATATCCCTACTGGAGCAAACTTCACAATATATTATTGAAATTAAATAGAAAAATTATGATATGCGGAGAAAATTACCTTATTATTTCAAATTATCTATATGAAGATTTAATTTTACAATAGTAATACTATTTTCAAAAACACAAATGTCAACAATGAAGTATTTAACTCGATAATAAATTCACCTTGAATTTTCTTTGTCAAAGGTGTTTTTTATATCGCACTAATCAATATAGGAAATAATCTTGAAACCAAATTACTTTTACGAACATAAAATAAATAAATAAATAAATAAATAAATAAAAATATAATCGCCGCAAAACGCGGGATAAAATTCCAAAAATCCCTGTACGTAATTGCGAATAAACTTTATTGGAAAGAGAACTTCTTCTTCTTTTTTTTTTAATTTTTATTAAACTTAAAGATTAAAACCGGATTCCTTATTATTAATGTTGAAAAATCGCCGAGAAAACGAAAAAAAAAAAAAAAACACCTTTAATTTTACTTTAGTGAAATTTACTACAGTTACTTTGAAATTTACTACAGTGAGAGCTAAAACATTCTAACAGGAATTCGTTTTTCAATATAAAAAAAAATTGGCGCAACAACGCAAAAAATCGTATTAAAAATCGCGGGAGACAAAATTTAATTTATTATGCTAAATGTTTAAAACAGAATTCTTTTTGTGGTTATCAAAAAATGATCGCGGAAAGAAAAAAAAAGGGGGGGCTAAAAATTGCATTGAAAATTGCAAAAACTTCCAAAATCGTGGCGGACAAAATTTACTATATTAGGCTAAAAGTTAAAATCACATTTTTTTTTCTTAACGATTGCAAAAAATCGCAGCAGAACGGAAAAAAACCCGCCAAGAATCGTATTGAAAATCTTATTAAAAATCGGTAAAAAATCAAAAAACTTGGGGAGCAAACTTTACTATATTAGTCTAAAAGTTTAAAAACAAATTATTTTCATGAAGATCAGAAAAATCGCTGCGGTACGCGAAAAAAGCTAAAAATTGAAAAATCGCAGAAAGCAAAATTTTCGACCGTCCATCGCGAAGAATTGCCGTAATTTTGCATTTTTTAAAACAAAAAAGAACTTAAAATAAAGTTGTAAAAAAACAATAAATAGCGCAAAAATAAAAGCACTGACAAAACTTTCAAAAGATGGAGACACCAACACCCTAACCGGTGAACTGGCGCTGTTTGTTTACCCGACAGGAATCATGGGTAAATGCTGGACTAATGCCCTAGGAGCTAGCAGGGGTGAAAAATGACCTAGGCTAGTTTCATCTTCATACCGGCTTTTTCATTGTATACGGGGTCGGAAATACAATGATGGTATCGGCGTGGATTGAATCAGGATTAGAGTGTAGTATGTAAACGACCCTATTGGGGCATTTTTAGTTGTTATTTCAAATAATTCGGCTTTTCGCATGTTTGGGTCATGTGCTATCCCTTTCAGCATTACAGTTTTCATGGAATATTTTGTGGGAACGGGATGAACTTTTTTCGTATGATATGGAGCATTATCCATACAAATTATGCTTTTCGGCGGCAAATTCGGTATCACTTTTTCTAAAATCCATTTTTGAAAATTATTGAAGTTCATCTGTCCATGATAATCTCCAACATTTGTAGAGGCTTTATAAACAAGTTCAGCTCGAAAAATAAACCCACTAGAGGAACCGGCATGCACCACTATAAGGCGATTTTTAGAGTTTGTGTCCACTTGGATACCCGTAATTTTTTCATCTTGCCAACATTTTCCAAAAGTTAAATTACTATCTATCCAAGTTTCATCGATGTAAACAATGCATCTGTTATCATTTCTATGTTTTTTCATTTCCCGCAGATACTGATTTTGCCAAAATAGAATGTCAGGCCTTTTCATCTGAATTTTTCAGCGACTGCTGCTTTTTTTCCAACGGAAATTCATCGAATGCAAAATTTTTCTCAGAGATTCTCTCTGCAATTTGAAATCAGTTCTTTCTCTCAATATTGGTAATAATTTTGAAATAGAGGGAACTTTCTTTTTTTTAACATAAAAGTCTGGAATAATTTGTTGGATAACACATTTATTGAAATCATCAATATAGCAATTGCGGATTTCTGGTCTTTTGCAATGTTTTCCTGGAGTAGACAAAATTTTCTCATTACTCTGCTCCAATTTGATCACTTCATGTTTAATTTTTTTTTACTGTAGATTCTAACACTTTTGTTGCTTCAGCTGTTCTTTTAGTGGCTTGGGAAATTGGTATTTTCAAAGATTTTGCAGCAGCCTCTGCCTTAAAGAAATTAGACACGTTATTTATTATTTCACGCGCTTGAGAATGCAATGTTTTTACTTTTTTAAATGTGGATGTCATTTTAGAATAGGAATACTTGCCGTACTTAGGTATTTAATCACAGACCAAAATCAATCATTAAAGGTTTAATAAGCGATAAAATATATAAAATCAAACTCGCAATAATCAAAAGAGAACAGAAAAAAAACGTCTGTCAAAGGCAAAAGCTCAAAGCAGACTGCTATCTTCTCCTCTCCCCTTTTTCGCACCTAAAGCTACAAAACAAAGCCAACAATACTCCTGACCACCCGAAAATTAAGTGGACGAGTTCGTTTCTCATAGTGACCACAGGGAGAGACAATTTTCTCAGAGTTTTTCTCCTGAGAGTATGTCAATATATGATGTATATATATATACAGCTCATAAAAATTCCAATTCATTTCAAATGCATCATTTTATCTCCACAGATAAGCGATGCAATGTCTCCTTCTGACTGGCCTCAAAAGATTTATTAAACATGTGCCAGATAAAATAGCTAAAAAATTAAAATTTTTAATTGATATCTTGGTTTCTAATTGATCAAGTTTTATGAATGTTGCTTCTCTGAAATTGCGATTTTTTTTACGTCCATTTGCAAATTTTCTTGTAAATAGAGTGATTATTGTATTTTTTTGTCCAAAAAAGCCCAAAAAATGGACAGTCTACGATTTTTATATGGTGAGAATGAAAATTTTCGAAGTCCTGGTGAAAGAAGACATTCCATTGGTCGGTTGGGAGCCTCGAATCAGGGTACAATTCTAAGCAGAAATTAACTTTGCCATTTTTCAGATAAAAAGATTCCGTTTTTGACACAATGTTTAATGAGAGTCTAATTAATGCTTTGGGTAATTATTAAAATTTGAAGTCCCAGGTGCATCAGATCAGGCCTTGGTCTACTTAAATCTAAATTTTTAGACTTCTAGGTTTGCTAGCCATCACAGACACACATACAGAGTGAAACTTTCTTTTATTAGTATAGATGTATAACAGATATTTTAACATACAGTTTTGTTAGAATAGTGGCTTTTTACATATAATAGTGGTAGTATAATATTTTTATATATAATAATGGCTTTTTATATAGACAAGAAAACTAAGCATTTCTTAGTTTTCTTGTCTTCTAATTATCATATTTTCATACAACTTTCACTTTTGTACGTGTAATCACTTCTTCCTCCACTTTGTTTCAGTTCCCAATTTCTCCAATAGAGAATGCCCTCCCTTCCCTATTTTTTTTCTATCTTACTAGCATCTAGTCTTCTTTTCAAGTTCTATTTCATCTTACATCGGTGACCATGCTTTGTTTTTGTTCTCATTTTCAAAACAAGGCCAGATACTAATAAGATACTAAAATGAGGAAGGAAGAGTGCTCTCTACCAGAGAAGATGGGAACTAAAATTGAGTGGAAGAGGAAATGATTACAGGTACAAAGGTTAAAGTTACATGAAAATCACATAGTTAGAAGATAAGAAAACTAAGAAATACTATGTGCATAATAAAAAAAGTACCACATGATGGTGAGAGCAAAAATTTTCTAAATCCTATAAAAGTTATCCAAATGAAAGAGAATTTTTGGGAATGATAATGCATAGGCCCAGGAGACTAAAAAAGTAAAATTTAGAATAGAAAACAATATAAATGGAGGAAATTTTAAAATCATGGGTAAAAATTCTTAATATCTTAGAAACTAAAGCGTATGTTGAAAAAATAAAGGCTGATTTATGGACAACAACCTAATGGTACTAGTTTGGAATACCTCACAAGCAGAGTGAGTGAAGGGTAAAGATAGTGTTAGAAATACATATATAAAGGGTAGGGAGGGGTTAAGAGAAAGAATAAAATAGAGGTACACTGTCAGAACTATTATAATAGAGCAATGAGGGGAAGAGGGAGTAAGAGATGAAAAGGTAAAAATTTAAAAGGTGAGGGAGGCAGCTGAAAAACAGCTATAAGAAACAGGGCAAATGTCAAAAAAGAAAGGGGCCGCTATAGAAAATGCAGATGCATGCAACTGAAGGATAAATTTACTGTGGCTAGTGACCACAAGCTGATAAACTCAGAAGCTTCTAGAGCAGTGGTTCCCAACGGGGGGCGTACGCCCCACAGGGGGGCAATTTGTCTTTTCAGGGGGGCAATTTAACTTTTCAAGGGGACAATTTGGAATTTCTGTGAACTCATACCTTCTGAATTGTTTTTCTAATATTAATGCTAATGTTGTAGACTGAAAATAAAAGTTACACATTCAAATAAAAAAATAAAAAATAAAAGTTTTTTATTCAATTTTTAAAAAGTATCCATTCAAAAGTTTCAAATACAATTCTACCAGAATAATTATAGAGAAAACTTTTAAAGATATTTAGATACTTTTATATATTTAAAAATTCTTTATAATTTTTCTGATTTAGAAGTATTTTAGAATTTTAAACAACTTTTTCGATTATTTATCGAATGAGTCGCACTGCAATATGTCACATGAAAATCAATTTTACACATGAAATTATTCAAGTGTACATTTAACAATTACTTGACGAATCTTTTATCATGTTTTATTCTGATTAAAAATTGTTGCATAATTTAATCGTAGAAATTTTGCGATTAAGTAAGGCAAAAATGTTTTATTCAAAATTATTGATTTTTCTAATCAAGGATTCTCTGCACTATGGGTTGCACTGATACTGCAGGAGTATCAGATGATTATAAAAAATATTTGATTCATCCATTACCTTTGGCACGTTTCAGGATCAATGTTAAATGCTTTTGACTCTATCAGGAGTAAATTCTTTTAAAATTTTATAAGAATTATATGTTATAGGGGGACGGGGGGCATCATCATTTTAGAGATGTTTTGGTGGGGCGCAGCTAAAAAAAGGTTGGGAACCACTGTTCTAGAGAGAAAAGAAAGAAAATAAGACCGCAAAGCCAGAACTGTATCCTGTATAAGAAAGCATAACAAAACATTTTCTCTTTTTTTCGCTAAGTGATATTAGCTATGTTAAAGAAACTTGAATTGAATGTGTCTAATTGTTTTTAATTTTGTTCCAACTGTCATTCGAGAAACCATAAAAACTAAATATTTATTAAATTTAGTTACTCTGTTTCACAGTAAAAGGCATTAGAAATTCCAAGAGAGTTGAGTTGATTCTATCCTAACTGATTCTTCAATATTGTTGCCTTATGAGAAGAAAACAAAAAAGCAGAAGGGCTAAAATATAAATAGAAAGTGAACAAAAAGTTAGATATTTAATTTTCCTATCAGTTGTAGATCAATAACGCATGATGTTTTAATCGTTAATTAGATTTGAAACTAATTTGATTATTGATCAAAGAGAATGATTGAAATTAAATTAATCGTTAATATATATGAGAAGGATTATAATGAATTTTTATTGGTAAATCTTTAGTCCTGATTAAAAATCTAAATATTAATTTATAATCATTTTCTTATTAGATTTTCCACCCCCCTAACACCATTAGTAGTACTTCTAATTCTGGCTACATTCAAAATATTTTTATTCATTGTAACTACAACTATTTAAAATATTGTTGTTCTGTACCTATTTAACAATATTCTGAAAGTCTTCATTGATTGTTTTGTTTTTGAATAAATTTTTACTGTTTGTGTGTTTTTTCTCCTCTATTTTTTTAAAAATGAGTATGGTTGTGAAGTATAGGTGCAGATTCACAGTCGCCATGTGGCGACTAAATTTTTTGCTGTGGCCACTAACTTTCGGTGTTTAAGTCGCCATGGGATTTAAAAGTACTCAATTTCTGGTATTCCCAGTCCACATCATGAAATGTTGACATTTCTTTAAAGATTAAGACCACAACACATAACAAACATTATTATTATCTTTTAATAACATTTCAGAATGATCTGTTTACCACAGAAAACTATTAATATATTCAAGTAGCAATATTATTCGTAACAGTTTAAATCTGATAATTTTACATAGACTGTGATTTAAATAAATATATATATATATAAACAAATGTTTGAAGTGTGTTTTGATTTTTATAGTGCAAAATAATTTCACAAATTCAGATTTTCTTTCATATGTACTTTTGTCTGGCAAAATCAAAATAAGAAATATTGTTTTTCTGATATTCCCTGCTATCATAATTGCTTAGCTTATACCTACATATTTTTTTTAAACCGTATCTTGCCCAACTTTATCTTCTGACTGTACATGATTTAAGATTTAATTAATATTCAAATTTTGTTGTACATGCGTTTATATTAAATAAATTACTTTACACTTTGAATTCCTGAGGGTTTTTTTTTTCTTTTAGTTTTTTACCCTATATAAATACTATTGTTTTTATGCGTTTTTTTACAATTGTGGCTACTAGATTTTTTGGGTTTAGGAGCCAGTGACTCCTTCCAAATTTTGGGAATCTGCACCTATATTGTGAAGACAATAACAGAAATTTTATTTGAACACAGCTTCCTACAGTAATTTTGATTTCTCATGTGAAATTAAATCTTCAATGTTTTGAATCCTCTTATGAATACTGTTGTGTTTTTGATTACTCTTACATGTTTTTGAATATTTTTATGAAAACTCTTAAATGTTTTAAATTAATTTTAAAATGTGATATATTAACATAATTTAATCTTTTACAGAGTTAGTTAAAGTTAGTTAAAAAAGATCATTTAGATATTTATCATATCAAAGCAGACAATAATCTTTAAAGTATGAACAATGCAGGAAAACTTACAAGAGATTTTTAGAAAAGAAATTTCTGACTCGCACCGAGAAAAATTGTTTATTTGTGAAGTATGCGGAAAAGGATTTTCTAGAAATTGTCATTTGTATAATCACTTTCGCACTCATAATGCTGAAGCTGAGGAAACCTGCATTTGTGAAATATGCAACAAGACACTTTGTAACAAGAACAGTTTAAAAAGGCATCTGTTAACTCATAGTCGTAAGAAAACTTTTGTGTGTGAATTATGTAACAAAGTATTTTTTAAAAAGTCTCAATTAACTGATCATTTGCGCACTCATAGTGATGAAACCCTTGTTTGTGAAATATGCAAGAAGACACTTTGTAACAAGCAAAGTTTAGCAAGGCATCTGCTAACTCATACTGGTGAGAAACCATTTATGTGTGATGTATGTAACAAAGGATTTGCTACAAAGGGAACCTTAAATTATCACCTTCACACTCACACTGGTGAGAAACGTTTTCTTTGTATATTCTGCAACAAAAGATTTTGTCGGAAATCGTACTTAAATATTCACCTTCGCTATCATACTGGTGAGAATCCTTTTGTTTGTGAGACATGCAACAAAGTTTTTTATGACAAGGGTACCTTAATGAGGCATCTGGAAATTCATACTGGTGAGAAATCTTTTGTGTGTGATGTATGTAACAAAAGATATGCTGCACTGGGAGTCTTAAAAAATCACCTTCGCATTCATACAGGTGAGAAACCTTTTATTTGTACATTCTGCAACAAAAGATTTCATCAAAAGTGTCACTTAAATAGTCACCTTAGCCATCATACCGGTGAAAAGCCTTTCGTCTGTGAGACATGCAAAAAAAGATTTCCTGACAAGAATGGTTTAAAAAGGCATTCTGTCATTCATTCGCATAAAAAAAAATTTGTTTGTGAATACTGCAAGAAAATATATTTCGATAAGGCCCGTTTAAAAATTCATCTCTTTTCCCATAAGCGTGAGAAACAAGCTAAAAACTTTTGTGAAATTTGCAACAAGGGATATTCTACCAAGACCTCCTTGAAAACCCACTTGTTAATTCATACTGGTAGCAAGCTTTTTGTGTGTGAGACATGCAACAAGGAATTTTCTGACAAGAGTACTTTAGAAAAACATATGTTAATTCATATTGATGAAAAACCTGTTATTTGTGAATACTGCTACAAATTATTTCCTAAAGAGGATAGTTTAAATACTCATATTTGCACTCATAAAGAGAGAAAGATTGTCTAAGTGAATTGTAGTCATCAGAGTTTTTCAGGATAGCCGAGTAGATCATTGGCATATTAAGCCTGAGATCTTAGGTTTAACTCCAGACCTGGACATGCTTTCACTCAGTTATAAAATTTCAATCTGTATGATGTTTCTTTCAATCATAATTGAGATAACAAAATAAAACTGCATAATATTAGTACATATTTAGCATCTAATAGAGATCCTTTACATGAGGTTTAATCTGTTAAGGTGTGTAATATTGTAAACTGGCTGTTAATCTCAAATGGTTATCTGAGTTTAAATTGTGTCAGCCATAGTTCTCTAGGACAGCTCAGATCATAAGCATTGGCATATTAAGTCACAGGTTAGATTCCTGGTCTGGACACTTTTCTGCTCAGTTGGAAAATTTTAACTCATTTGAGAAAAACTTGTTTGTGAGATAATGTAATGGAAATCCAAATATCTTACCTTAAAATTCATTCTGTCTTTCAATCTTAGAACAAATCTTTTGTTTATGAAATATGAAACAAAAGATTTTTTGATAGGGGTAATATAAAAAAGAATATGCTATGGCCACCACATAGCTTGTAGTAGCTCTGCGGAAAAATTAATTAGTATACATAGCTTTCTTCTATATAATCAGTGTTGAATCCAGGGGGTGATCTGAGGAGACATAACCCCAGAGCATTAACCCCCCCCCCACCCCTGGAAGATTTCAGATATTATGCTTTTAATGGTCAAAAAGTGCAATCCCCCACCCACCCATAACTCTATGATATCCCCCTCAGAGCCACAAAAAACCCTCCTGGAGAAAATAAGTGTGTTCAACACTGTATATAATTCTTCATTACAACCACATTGTTTCCAGAATCATTCATTTTTTTATGCCTATCTTGGCTGCGCACTCAAATATAGGATATTGGTCCTATGTTTTTTGTAATGAACATTATAGTTATACCTTCTTTTTAATGATTGGTCAGGCTATTAATATTAAATTACGTTGATATAGTCAATTTTTGTTTTGCATATATTCAACAATGTGTGCTGTTGTGCAGTGGGGAGGGGGTTTATTTTCTGATCAATGTAACTGTTAAATCTGAAGTCTCTAAATTTCCATTCTTAATACACTATACTTTATATTCCTAATTATTTGTGCTTAACTGTGATATTTAAATTAATTTAGTAGAATGATACAGAAGAAAGAGTCGATCATACTAAATTAATAATTGGATATGTTTTAAATATATATATAAAAATGTTGGCAATTCCTAAGGATGGGTGAAACTATGAATGATGCCACAAAATCAAAAGCAGTAGAGTGTAGAAATAAAGCATAAGTGCAGGATACAGTAAGATGTTTTGTGCATATGCAATTATTTTATGTCTGCATGGGTTATTTACTTGATAATGCTAATTGGGAATTTAAAGGATTTGACACCCGTCACATCGACAGTTTTTGTTGAAAGTGAAATATAAATGCAAAAGAATTCATTAACAATCTTGCAATTTTGGATATACAGTGAAACCTCTCTGTAAGGGCCACCTGCCGTTCTATTCAAAATTGGCCCTTATGAGGGGTGGCCCTTGAATAGGAGTGACAAAAAAACTAAAATAAGAAAATCAAAACCTATATAGGAGAAAAAAATGTTCATTAACATTTTCACACTCTATACATGATGACAAAATTTTCTGTTGAAGTTTGTTTACTTTTCATAATTTTTTTGCAGACAATTTTGGTTTCTAATGATTTTTTAAAAACTTTTTGGAACAAATTACTTAAATTTGCATAATTTATTAATGCCTTAGAATGAGATATTAGTTTATTTATTTCTGTTAGCGTTTCCTGACAGGATATATTCACAGCTGCAGACTCATTATCGTTATCTGAATCAAATTGAACTCCTGAAATAAAAATTTAAAACTAATTCAGTACATCTGTTTAGGAGTTAAGGCACATGTGAAAAAAAATGGCCTTTATGAGGGGTAGGTGCAGCCCCTAATAGGAGTAAAATTAACATTATGTCTATGGGAAATTTTTTCGTTCCTAAAAATATTGGCCCTTAATAGAGGTGGCCCTTGAATAGGGGTGACCTTTAAAAGAAGTTTTACTGTATATGTAGTGACATCTCTTAGATGGTTACCATTAGTCATATTACTGGAAAACTCAAAAGGTGACAAATAACAATATTTGCTAATGAATTCTTCATCAATAATATATAAATAAAATAAAATAAATATTTTGTTAAGATTCTAAAACTGCCATTTGGCACCATTTAAATTTTTTTTTTTTGCCAACCATGCCAAGAGGCAAAGGATATAAAACTCTTCAATTTCAAAGAAACATTTATAAAATTTACAATTAAAATAATTATCTTTTTTAAATGATTTTATGAATTTGTAGCCAGCTGTTCATGATCGATATTTTGGGCATCCCTGTTGTAATCCAAACCTTATTGAGAAGAAACCTTGTACTGAATATTAACTAGAATGTATTAGATTTCTTAGAAAAGAGTTGGTATTTAATTTTTTTTATATATAATTTTACAAACTTTTTCATATACAGTCCCTGGCCAAATTATTAGACGCAGTTGTTTTTATTATAATTTGTTAAATATCTGGAAAGATACATCAGGAATTATCCTGAAACTTCAGGAGTGTAAACAACATGATAGACGTCATATATTTCCGTGAAGATTTTTTTCCCGAAACCCCATAAGGGGCCGTCAACAAATTGAAGAATAACGAATATATTTTGTATAACCTTGTAAAAACTAATATTGCAAAAGCATTCAAACTGTAGATTATGATTAAGTGGATTATTGTTATAATTTGGGTTCATTTTTATGAAGATAGCATGTATACTCGAAGAGAAATTCAGGTTTTTATAAAAACACTCCCAAATTTTATCAAGTTTTTTGCTTATAATTTGCAGAGTTTTTAATATAAAAACAAGTTATTTTCTGAAAATATGACAAACAAAATTGTACACGACATCCTGCAATCAGAATTAAAAATTAATAAAAATTGTATGACAAATGAGCAGGTTCACTAAATATTGTTTCACTGCGCATGTGCGAATTCAATCAAAATATACTGTGCATAATATATTAGCTAAATATATAGACCAACTTTTATGAAAGTCTCAAAAACATAGCTTGAAAATTCTGATAGTAATCGTTGATAGAATGAGCTCGAAATTCGCTGTTCCCAAAAGGAAGCAAAAAGATGAGGGGTTGTATCAAATATAGAATGAGAGACACTTCATTTTTATTATGTCAACTTTCATAAGCTAGTATATTTGGATACAACCCCTCATCTTTTTGCTTCCTTTTGGGAACAGCGAAATTTGAGCTTATTCTATCGACGATTACTATCAGAATTTTCAAGCTATGTTTTTGAGACTTTCATAAAAGTTGGTCTATTTATTTAGCTAATATATTATGCACAGTATATTTTGATTGAATTCGCGCAAGCGCAGTGAAACAATATTTAGTGAACCTGCTCATTTTTGATACAATTTTTATTATTTTTTAATTCTGATTGCAGGATGTTGTGTACAATTTTGTTTGTCATATTTTCTGAAAATAACTTGTTTTTATATTAAAAACTCTGCAAATTATAAGCAAAAAACTTGATAAAATTTGGGACTGTTTTTATAAAAACCTGAATTTTCCTTCGAGTATACATGCTATCTTCATAATAATGAACCCAAATTATTACAATAATCCACTTAATCATAATCTACAGTTTGAATGCTTTTGCAATATTAGTTTTTACAGGGTTATCCAAAATATATTCGTTATTCTTCAATTTGTTGATGGCCCCTTATGGGGTTTCGGGAAAAAAATTTCACGGAAATATATGACGTCTATCATGTTAGTTGTTTACACTCCTGAAGTTTCAGGATAATTCCTGATGTATCTTTCCAGATATTTAACAAATTATAATAAAAACAACTGCGTCTAATAATTTGGCCAGTGACTGTAGTCTATAAATATCATTTTTGTACTCATATATTTCAAACGGATGATTTCTATACATGTGTTCATTGTTTAGACAATTGCCTTTAATTTTTAAAATTTGTATGTTAGCAGTTTGGGTAGGTACTTTATATTTTTGGTTTTAAACTTATAAGTCAACTTTATGAATACTTTTATTTCTTAGTTTTTAAATACATTTAAAAATGTCTGTTGCTGTACTTATAAAATATGTTTATATATTTTTTAAATGCTGGTAGTTGTCTCTCTCTCTCTATATATATATATGCATATTTTTTTTTTTTTTTTTTGCATTGCATTCCATTGCATTTTATATATTTGTGTGTTTAATATTGTAATTTCTATAATTGATTCTGGCTGTATTGCAAATTGGTTAAACTTCTCTGGAAGGATCAATAATACAGTAACCCCTCGATATATCACAGTAAGAAAAAAGTGATATACTGACGGGGGGGGGGGTGAAGAGTATAAATAAATAAAAAATAAAGAGCCCTGAATTAAGCTATGAGGTTCGATTTAATGCTTGTTCAAAAAAGCTTGTTGTGTTCACTGGTAAGAAAATAGCATTGATTTTTTTATCCCTGGAAATGAGCTCTGTTTTGTCAGGGCGGACTTTGCAAAGAAGCAAAGATTTTTCTTCTAATCCTTTGTTTCTAAGGTGTAACCAAACTGAAGGAACAAACACATCATCCAACAACCGCTTAAAAGTTTTTTGCGTCATCCAACAGTTTTGTGAGAAATCATACAAAACTAGTAACGTCTTCAGATTCACGTTTTTCAAAATTCTCGGTGTCTTACTTTTTACAATTAAAAGCAACTTAAGTTTCTGATTTCCGGTCTTTTTTGCAGTAAATAAGAGAGTACATCTGTCCTTTACTTCTTTGTAACCCGAAATTCCTGGTGCACTTGTCATATGAGTTTTTCATGTCATTTCTGCCATCTCCAAAACCACCCATCACTTGCTATGAATTTCTAGTTTGGGTCATCATATCACATTAGCCAAAAGTTTAGCTTTTTAATGGACAGAGGGATTTTTTTCCTTTCGCTTTAGTTTTGATGATAATTTCAGATAAAAGAGTTCCAATGGCTCTTTTTTTTTCATAAATCACAAAAACAAAGCTTCGTTAATTTCTTCTTTATCACTAACTCTCATTCTTTTTCTCTTTACTTGGGCGTTTCATTCACGGCATGCAGAACATTTCGTAGTTTTACTTCATCTTTTAACCATTTACAAACAGTTGCTGAAAATCTGAAATTTATCGGGAACAACTGAAAAGAGCAAAATAGCCGAATGTGCAATATAACGAGGGGTTACTGTACTTTCTTCTGACTTAGTCAGAAGCTTCAGATAATAGGAATCTGTTATACACTTTTTGTAAATATAATTTTATAAACACTTGATGGTATTAATTCATTTTAATAATAATGATGAAAAATTTAGTATCCAAGGAGATAAAATAATAAATTATGATAACTAAAACTCCAAATGGCTACTTTTTATCATTTTTGCAGCATGTATATCTATTCTTATTAGAGCACCCTATTTCTTTCACACATGTCATATATTTTCTGATATTTTTGTTGTCTATGTACTTTCTTCATTGACATCTCACGGCCTTGCCTTAATCAGGGTTGTTGTAATGTAGTTGTTAGATGATAATGGGGAAAAATGTTTTGCATCCAAAGGGATCAAATAAGTTGTAACAACTGAAATTCCCAGTGACTGTTTTTTATAATTTTTTTACAACATGTAGTACAGTAGACTCCCTCAAATCCGCAATTACATAAAATCTGCACATAGTTTCTGATGTAAACAATGAAACTTACAGTTAAGATGTAGGTGTAAAATTCAAGTTTTTTCAAATTCAAGTTGACGGCATTGTATTTTCTTGTCACATGTCAACTATACCATGTCTTATATTTTCTGATATTTTTGTTCTATATGTGAGCAATAAAGTTTAAATTTTATAAATATAATTGTATAAAGACTTGTTGGTATTATTTTCCACAGTTGAATGCTTTAAAAAAAACAAGTAAATATAGTATAATTTGTAAGGCAGGGTTAAAAAAAAACATGCTGGTAACTCTTATTAGTTTTAAATGGTTTTTATTGGCCAAAATTAGCTTTTGGGGGCCAAAATTGTCTTTTATACAGTGAAGTATTTTAATTTTGAACTGCAAATTTTTAAATGAGTTTAACTAATTTTAATGATATTTTATTAAGTTAGAATAGTAACATTATTAATAATGAAAACGTTAATATTCTAATAACACACCAGATTGTCATTTGTAATCAAAGTTTCCAAAAAGCGAGCTAAATTTAGAAAACACATTCCAATTGGTTTACTTGGACCACTGAACCATTTTAACACTTTTTTAAGGTAATTGCTGTTATTAAATATTTTATTTTATGATAGTAATTGTTCAATGATATAAACTAGTTTTAAGGATTTTAATGATTAATAATACTCCTATTTTTTCTCAGAAATATTTAAAATCATACATAGTCATTTAATAAAAATCTATTTCTCACTAGTGAAAACAGCTTTAATTAGGGCTGTACAATGTCTTTGCCTGTAAGTCGTTTGACACCACAAATTCGAAAAGATAATGTTCACCTTATTTAATCACAAAGTCTCTGTCCTTAAATAAAGTAAAATTTTCTGTTCTAAAATAGCGATAGCTTGCTGGCTCACATACCACAGGCTGTGCATCCTCACATCCTATTGTTAAGGATAACATAGTTTGAATAACCAGGGTTCATATGGTCCTTGAAAGTCCTTAAAATTTTCAAAAGTAATTTTTGTTCCTTTAAAGTCTTTATTTTTATGCAAAATCTCCAAAAGTCCTTAATTGTATTCTCCTATTATTTCTTTATCAGGAATGAAGCTTCTGCATTTCAGTGAATTTCTGATTTTTAAAAAAATCATCTAAATTCCTTCTCTTCAAAAATTTCATTTCCTTCCCTTTTGCCCCCCCCCCCCCCCCACTGCACCCAAATTTTAAAATCTTTAACTAGTCTTATATTTTTAAAAACTTTCTGCAATATTTGTTACATATTGGAACAATAAGTAATCAGTCATATAAATTTTGTTAAAATCTCCTCTACATTCCCCTCTTTTAAAATTTTGCTTCCCTCTTTCTCCCCCCCCCCCCTTAAACAATATCCAAAGTTTAAAAGCTTTAAAACTCAATTTTTTTCAAAAAACTTTTTCTGCTCTATTTGTTACTTGATTGTAACATTAAACAGTGGGTCATAAAATTTTCTTCTCCCTCCACTCGAAATCGGCGTTTCTCCTTTGCTCCCCAATCTTTTTACAAGCACATAAAATGTAAAGTCTTTAAAACCCCTTAGTTAAAATTTTATTTGACTTAATTATTTGTAAATTTGTAAATATTTATTAAAGTAAACAAAAAGTCATCCGATAAACTTATGCCCTCCCCCCCCCCCCCAAAAAAAAAGAAAAAATAGTATTTTCCCTCTTTGTCCCATCAGCTCATAAAATTTAAAACCTTAAAATCATGTTTTTGTAACACTTTTCTGCTCTATTTGTTACTTTATTACAACAAGAAATAATCCATCATATAATTTTCTCCTCTTCCCACCCTGGCCTCTTACCAAACACTCAAAATTTAAAGTCTTTAAATCTTTTAAATTTAGTATTTGTTATCCTATTTGCAAATCTTTTGTAAGGTAAATAAATTATAAGTCATCTAATAACTCCCCACCCTAAAAACAATTCTTATTCTCCGCCTTTGCACCCCAATGTCACCAAATTTAAATTATTTAAAAGTTTTTTTTTACTTTTTCTACTCTGTTACTTTATGTAGCAGTAAGTAATCGATCATATAATTTACCCCCAACCGAAATTTACTTTTCGCTTTTACTCCTCCCCTCCTTATTACCAAGCACACAAAATGTAAGTTTTTAAGACTCATTTTAATTTTTTGTCTTATCTGTAAATCTTTAGTAAGGTAAATAATCAGTCATGTGATAACCCCCTTTTGCCCTACCCCCAAGCTTACAAAGCTTAAAATCTTTAAAAGACTTGACTTTTTTTTAATTTTTCTGCTGTTCTTTTTGTTGTTATTTTATTATAATAATATAAGATCCCCTCTCCATCCGAAAATGCCGCTTCAACCTTAGCCCCACCCCCCTTTTTTCCTACCACACAAAATAACAATCTTTAAAATTGTTAAATTTTTCTAAAAAAATCTGTGCTATTTATAAATTTTTAGTAATGATAAATAATTAACCATCTAATAAGTTTCCAACTCCCCCCCCCATAAAATTTCTTCTACTCATTTGTCTCACCCCCCCCCCCCTCCCCAAGCTTCACAAAGTTAAAAGTCTTCAAAGCTCTATTTTTTTAACTCTTTGCTCTATTTGTTACTTTATTGTAACAATAACAATAAATAATCATCTGCCTGAAATTTCCTCTTTCCCTTCCGTCTTTACTACCTCATGAAAAATGAAATGCCGCATATTTAATTTTTTTGCCCCAATTGTAAATCTTTAGTAATGATAGATAACTAAGCAATGATTTAATCAACCTCTTTCTCCTAACTTTAAAAAAAAAATTATGCTTCTCTCATTTTGCTGCCTTCCCCCTTTCCAGGTTACAAAGTTTATAATTGTTAAAACTTTTTAATTTTTGTTAAAGCTTTTTCTGGTCTGTTTGTTTTTTTACTGTAACAATAAATAATCGTTCATCCAAATTCTTCCATTCTCCCCCCTCCCCCCCCCCAAAAAAAAAAAAAACATGTGGCTCAATATGACCAGGGATTGCACAAAGGCTTTCTGTTTCTTTTCATATTCCTTTCAAAACACTTTATCCTTTAATTAATAATCCAAATCATTAATTTATAATTATTAAATTCTTATCATTTATGAATAAAAACATAGATGGCAGCACCATTAAATTTAATAATAAAATGATAACAAGTGGAAGCTATTTTTTTCATTCAAATTAAAATATTCCAGAACTGCTTTTCAGACAACTGTAACTGCTTATGTTTGTATGTCTGAAAAGCATATTTAATTACATGATTTAATTTTATCTTAAAAAACAAAACCCTTAAAATGACAAAAAAAAAAAATACCAAAGTTCTTTTAATCAAATCCATCGGGCAATAAAACGTAGTCTGCAGGGGAAAATTGAAAATTTCAACTTCTGTCATTGAAAATAGACTCTGGAACCTTTGGATTTGAAAGGAAATGCCCTACCACTGAACCATCTATCCTATGTGAAAAAGACTGATATTAAGGTTCTATTTTGAAATCTATATCGCAGATATGATTGAAGATTTTTTCAAAATTTTATGATTTGTCATGAAACAGGAGGTATTCAGCTAAAAGTATGCAAAATTTCAAGTCTCTAACTTATAAAATTTCCAAGCATGAACTCTGTGACAGACAAAGCAGTGAGAGGAATAAGGTTTTGTCCGATGAATGAAACCCTAAAAATTCAGCAAAGTGCACAAAATTAAAAAAAAAAAACTTTGAACCTGTTTAATTTTTTTTGCACTATTTATAACTGAAGTAATGATAAATAAATAGTAATTTAATTGTACACTTCCCTTATTTTTTTTTTTTGCTTCTTCCCCTTTCTCTCTTTGCAGTGGCAAATAGTTAAATCATCTTAAACCCCCCTTCAAAAATTTTAGATTCCTCACTCTTTCCTTTCCTTTTTCTCCTGTGCACTAAGTTTACAATCTTTAAATAATTTCCTTTTTTTCTCGCTATTTTTGTTATTTTGAAATAAATGTAAGTGATAGTCTTCTATTACCACACTCTGAAATCCCTCCTCCCCGTCTATTTTAATGTTTAAAAGTTGTATTTACAAAAATGAAATCCTGTATTAAAAAATGCGTATTATTATAATTCATTAGTTTATTCAATTTGTAGGTCCTTAAATTTTTTCGGTTTTGGTGCTTGAAAGCCCTTGATTTTTATTTGAAGAACTGTGTACGAACCGGGAATAACTTTTTTGAATAGCAACAAGCTATTCAAATTTTTATTTAACAAATTTATTTTGAAAACAACTTTCAATTAATTGTTTTTTTATTTGTTCTAGATGTATCAGTATCTCCACAAATATTATCTTTTTCTCAATTCCCTTTTCAACATTGAACATTCTCAACATATGAAGAGAATTTTCTCTTTATATAGACTTATCACATACATTATAAAGCAAAAGGCCCTGAAAGTGTAAGTCCAGGGTAATTTAAAAAACTATCTGATGGATTTTTTTGCAGTTTGCATTGTCGGATAGAGAAACTACCCATGGTCATTTTTTATGTTTAATATACTGATATAACCATGATTTTTGATAATAAAATTTGGCATTTTATCCTTATATTAGAGAAAAAGGTTGCCATTGGGATAGGTTTTTCATCTTCGCGACGTTATATTATGTTGTCATTTGTTTAACAAACTGGGAAATGGCTACACCAGTTAGAGTTTAAAAAAAAAATACAAACACCTCAAAAAATAAAATAAACTATTGCTGATTTTATTTAAAATACAAAGTAAAAAATTTTAATAAGAAATAATATTATAAAACTAAGATATTTAATTTAAATATGAAAGGAATATTTGTACAGCATAAAGGCATGTCGAAGGCGCCATTAAAACAATATTTGGCAAAATACGCAAATCATGTGTCTGAGGGAAGGAAATAGGGGCTGACCATTTTTTTTTCAAGAGGCCATTTTTATTAAATTTGTTTTTTCGAATAAAATTGCACAAAAGTACATTTTTAGAAAGATCGTTCAAAAAGTTGTTAGTTTGAGAAATGAGTTACATTCAAATATGCATGGATTCTGGGATAACTTCAATTAAAATTAGATTGGAAGCCGAATATCTCAATCCATTAAAGAAAATGAACACAAGAGATTCGTTCATTATGAGTCATACAAATATTAAACCATGGAGGTAATCATTCACAAAGCGAGTTCTCCATGGGGAATTTTACAGTGTTGTCTGGTGACGAAAAAAAAAAAGCATCTGTAAACGTAATAAAAAAAAGGCATAACTCATTTTGTTCATAGCAGCCGATCATTTCACTGAAATAATAAGGATTTTTTTTACAGTGTAAAACTAGTTATATACGAATGTACGTCATTTGTTACATTTAACGTACAATTTCCAAATTGTTTTGTTAAATGTGATCCATTTCGAGTTATAAATTATTCAAGATCAGGGCTTAACAAATGTGGTCGACACTGGTGACCAACTTTTTTTTATCTGACGACCAAATTATTTAATCCAGTGGGGGTTCTTTTCTCTATTTTTTCTTACGTACAAAAATTGATTTAAGAAATAAGCATAAATGTAATTTTTTCTCGCACCTCTACTCGTGAGCGTGCAGCAATTTTCCTCTTCTTGCATACTTTTAATAAATAGAAGAACC
The DNA here is from genome assembly GCA_963931845.1 of Maratus michaelseni. Taxonomy (NCBI): domain Eukaryota; kingdom Metazoa; phylum Arthropoda; class Arachnida; order Araneae; family Salticidae; genus Maratus; species Maratus michaelseni. Next base: position 321,438,015 of record OZ007595.1, on the reverse strand, counting down.
AAGTTTAAAAGGCATTTCCATCTCATGTTCAGAAATCGCCATTTTATTTCACTCTAGCTAGCTAGCATGTAACATCATCAGAATGTTGAAGAGGAGGGTACTAAAACAGTAAGCAATAGTGTCAATTCAGCCTTTGTGGCTTCTAAAATTTTATAGAATGCTAAAACTTGCTCATGCTTATTTGTAAGTTTCGAGTCAGATATTTATGCTCAGAATTGAAACGGATTAATGTATCACATTTATTTAAAACTAATAATAACATATAAGTGATCATACGTAAATAATATAATAGAATCACTTGTTAACTTTAAATTAAAGTCCAATACTGCTTAAAGTGATAAAAACATAACACAGAATATTTAAAATACCTTTTTAATGTAGATAACATGTTTCGTTCACAACTATTGGTGACATCTTCAGATCTTAATGATAAATACAATATTCTCGCATATTTTTTAAAATAGTAAACATATACCACGAGATCGCATGTCCAAGGCCAGCAGGTGCTTAAATTGGCCAAAACTGGGGAACGTGAAAAATTATTATATGTTTTTATTTTTATTGCTTCTTCAATCTATCGATCATCGCGTGCCAAATTTTAGCTAATTCAAAGGAAGCGGTTTCGTTGCAAATGCAATCTTTTTGCAAATATATTTCTATGAATTCACGAATAATGGATGGGAAATAAGCTCTTGATTGAAAAATTATTTTACTATTCTTGAAATGAATCTGCAACTGCTCCTTACTATATTCTCTGGCTAAAGCGGTGGTTCTTCTGTCATGTATTCTTTTATTCTTGTTTTAAATTTTCTGTTTGTCATTCCTATATAGTATTGTATTGTTCAATCTGCTTTGGTGAATAGGATTTCATAAACACTGGAAAGTTGGTTGGGTTATAGTGGGTCTGTTTTTCTACATACTATGTTTTTTAATTTTCTGGAAGGTTTTGCAATAAGGCAGATATTAAATTTTCTAAGTTTATATTTTAATCTTTCAAAGAATCCTGGAAAATATTGTAAAGTTGATATTTTTGAGTTTCGTTCATTAAAAGTTTTCTTCTTTTTATTATTATCCATGCTCGTAATTAATTTCATTTGAAGTAAAACTATAAAACTTAATTCAAAATTTAAGAATATAACAATACTAATTTAGTATTCTAAACTAAGCTTGTTATTATATTTTGTCAATTAATTGATAAAAAAGTTTGTGGGTTTTTTTAATCCCTTTTTTTTTTGGAGAGGGGGGGGGACATTTTTTACTGGCGACAAGAATTTTTTGCTGGGTACCCTATTTTATCAGATTTGTAAGGCCCTGTTCATGATGATGATCACACATTTTGAGACTGTTATGTTTCGAAAATCGGCTTAATGGTAGAATATTATCTTTTGAAGCATTTCAGTGATTTTTTTTTAATGGATGCGTCATCTAGCAGATGTAGAGTTGAAACATTACCTTTGATGTTATTTTTGTGATATACTTTTCCTTAAAGCTGATAGTTAGTGAACTCTGCAATTCCCCTTGCTAATCTTAAATCTATGGGCGTAGGATGCATTCATATATTTGAAATATCTCTTCAGGAAATTAATATATTTACGAGGGCAGTTGGATTAGTTCTCGGCCTAACATAGAAATGGAACAAGTACCAAATGACAATGTTATTTGTAAAGTATGATTCTTTAGATGACGTGCCGCTGAGTTTCAGACGCGTGGGGCCCCACCAGTGGCTGAGAGGTCCTACTCTCGAAGCTGGTAGACGGGAGGTGCTGGGTTCGATCCCAATCGCGTCCGTCGGTCTAATCGTTCGGAGTTTTCGTGGTTTTCTTCGAGCCGTGGATTTATCCATGCGTAAATACGGATTAGGTTCCCTTAGAAAGACCCCCACGAAGGGCACTCCCCCCGGGCCTATATCCCAAGTGTAGATAATTGGCCGTCAATAATCAACCCAACCCAGACGCGTGGGTTTATGGGTTATTGCTGGGCGATAAAGTAAAGTAAACAAGTTTTGACATTTTCGAAAAATGGAAAAAATTGAACTTCGAGCTGTCATAAAATACTTTGTTAAAAAAAGGTTTAACCCCCACGAACATGCAAAAAGAGTTACAGTCTATCTTAAAGGATTCTTGTCCTTAATATTCGACGCTAAAAAAGTGGACTGTTGAATTTAAACATGGTAGGAAATCACTTCACGATGATGAACGCTCAGAACCTCCAAAACCGCAACAACCGACGAAATCGTCTCAAAAATTCACAATGCCGTATTAATTGATCGCCAATTGAAGATTCGCGAACTTGCTGACATTGCAAACATCTCGATAGACCGTGGCCACCACATTTTACACGATGTTTTGGGTATTGAAAAATAAAATGAAATATTGTCAAAAATCTTGTATTTTCATTTTCAGACCGGGAACTTTTCGAAGCACCCTCGTACAGGACTGCACTAAAGAATTCGCACAGAAGAGTGTATCTTAAATGTATTGAGTTGCAAGGGGACTACATTGAAAAATAATATGAAATTATGTCAAAAATCTTGTGTTTTCACTGTCAGGCCGAGAACTTATCAAACCACCCTCGTAGCTTCTTTTTTTGTGTGTACTTTTCCCTAAGGTTGTCTCTTTTTTCTTAGTTGTCAAAATATTTCTGAAATATGTGCATAATTTATAATTATGTGTTAAAATCTTAGCGAAACTGGATAAAATTTTAGAAATATTTTGACAACTAAGAAAAAGGGAGACATCCCTTAAGAAGTGTGTACAGAAAAAAAGTTACAAATAGTAATTTCCTAAGAGATATTTTAAATATACGAATGCATCTATTAGTCCAGGTGCTAGGAGTGAAAAAACTGCAAATCGTGATACAGTTATACCGTTTGGTCAGTATCTACTCTATATTAATACAAAGCATTTAAGAAGGGGAGGCATCGCGTAAAGTCGGGAGAATTCAAGATGGTGGCTGTTATTCAAAATGGCGTCTTTTTTGGGAATTAGAGCAATTTCGTTTCTATTCATCGTATAGAAGCAAATTTCATTGAAATTTCGATGTTTTTAGATGAAAAATATTATTTGTAACACTTTACAGCACAGTCGAAAAGTATTTATGAATTCAGTTTGTCTGTCTGTCTGGTCGTCTGTCTAGTCGCGCACTAACTCGAAGAAAAATTACTGGATATGCAGATAATTAAAATATGGTATTGTAGTATACCGTAACAAGTTCGGTATTCATTTTCAAGTGTGCATCATTCATATTTCATTTGCAGGGCAGTCAAAAGTATTCCGTTACATTATGGTCTGTAGACGAAAATCGCTTGCAATGTGTTTTAAGGATGTTATAATCTTTGTAACATATTCAAATTAATATGTTAGTATACATCAGTGCGGTGCAGTACAAGATACTTACTATAGAATATGCAGTGCATAGCAGTTTTCGTTCTGGGGCTCACAAAATAATACGGTCACAGGACTTTCAATAAGCACAATGCTGTCTATGCGCTTTTTTAGTTATATAATGTGTTTTTGAACTTTTCTAGATATGAAAGAATTACAAATTGTCATAAGAACATTTTCTTTTATATGAATGTACAATGTACGTGTATTTATGTATTTATTACAACGTAATTCTGATAACGAGGCACCACCCAAAATGAGATCTTAACCTAACCTAATACAGACTAAAACTTAAATTCCTAAGACATTTCATTATGCTTCTCTTATATGCATTGTTTTAATATAAAGAAGATACTGACCAATATGGATATTATTATTAAAAATTGCAGTTACTTCATACCTAGCACCTCCCTTAATAGCAATCGATTTAGCTGATGATCTATAAAATGTATACACAAGTTATAAAGGCACTGTGCTCGGAGACATTAATGTAACGGTAATACCCTGTTCACATCGGACATTTAAGATATCTTAGACCGCCATTTTTGAGGTGGTACCTCCCCGGAATTGAATACCTGTCCACACCGCCAAACGCATTTAAGATAACTCACTCAACATCACCGTGTCCAGTGCGCATGCGCATATGTTAAAAGCAAACTCAACAGCCAATCGGCCTCCAGAGCCAATCAGAGTGAGCGGTACTGACTGTATCTAGCAATGGAAAGTTCGAACTCACTAAGTGAGTTTCTGGAACTCACTCAGTGAGTTCAGCGGTCTAAGTTATCTTAACTATCCGATCTGAACGTAGTATAACCGTATTATTTTGTGAGCTCCTGTAAATGAACAAAAACTGCTATGCACTGCTTATTCTATAGTGAGTATCTTGTACTGCACCGCACTGATGTATATTAATTTGAATATGTTACAAAGAGTATAACATCATTAAAACACATTGCAAGCGATTTTCGTCTACAGACTATAATATAACCGAATACTTTTGATTGCCCCTGTAAATGAACTATGAATGATGCACACTTGAAAATGAATACCGAACTTGTTACGGTATACTGCAATACCATATTTTAATTATCTGGATATCCGGTGTTTGTTTTTTTTGAGTTAGTGCGTGACTAGACAGACGACCAGACAGACAGACAAACAGGCAAACTGAATTCATAAATACTTTTCGACTGTGCTGTAAAGTGTTACAAATAATATATTTTATCTAAAGACATCGAAAATTCCATCAAACATGCTTTTATACGATGAATAGGAGCGAAATTGCACTAATTCCCGAAAATAACGCCATTTTGAATAACAGCCGTCATCTTGAATTCCCCTGACTTTTTTACGCTATGCCTGCCCTTCTTACATGCTTTGTATTAATATAGAGCAGATACTGACCAATCGGTATAATTGTATCACGATGTGCAGTTTTCACCTTATTTTTGTCGTGTAGCACTTGGACTATATGCTCATGGGTTTAAAGAAAAGGCCAAACTTTTAATATAATTTTTCTAAATGGATGATTTGTTTTCTGTGTCTATATATCCTTCATTTAAGGAAGGTCTCTAATTTTTATTTTAACCCCTTCAGAATGAGCATCCTGTATGCTTCTTTTAGTGGGCACCACTATTTCTGAATAGTAATTTTTGCCTTATTTAATTATTTTAAATCTGTGGTTGGATAAGGTGAAAATTACAGTTTGGAAATAAGTGCTATTCAATCTCAAGGATTTTGTGCACTCTATATGGCATGTATACATATATGTCACTCGTTGCAAAGTGATTAATTAATAAAGTGTTCTGAAGTCCTGGCAAAATAATCAAACGTTTTTTTTTTTTTTTTTTTTTTTTTTTGGGGGAAATCTGCACGGAACTTGATGAGAAATATTTGCAATATCGATGGTTGATGTTGAACGATTTATCATTTGTATCCGGTGAAATTAGAAAGCAACGACTTTCGCTAGAGCAAGAGTAACTAAGTGCCCATGTAGTGACAAAACTAAGGGAAGAGGGGGGCGGGGGCAGGTGTAGCGATTTGGGGAGGCGCAAAATTGAAGAAAGGTTTTAAAATAAAATTGTACAAGTGAACATTTTAACTTTACTTTCATAACTGGAAAAAAATTTACGGATCAGATCACGGACACAAATAAAAAAGGAAACATGTTTAACTAAGAGCAAGTCATCTGTAGCTGCCCCTCCCATCATATATTCCTCTTCCATTGTATTTGCTCATCACACAGACAATACCTGCCCGTCTCCATACCAGATTTGAAGGATATGTGAGGAATTTAACATAAGAGCAACAATTAATGGATCAATGGTGATGACAGTCGGCCCCAATGTTGCACAGCGGTCTCATCCCTGTAGTTGGGACTCGGCTATATCGAAATAAACAACTTTAGACAGTGGATGTAAGCATAATGTATTCATAACCCATTTAATATTAAAATACAATAAAAATTTGAAAAAAAGTTTCAGAACACTTTTCAGTTTTTGAGTTGTGTCACCAGATTTATTTTAAATTAAATACTGTATCTACAAAGGAGATTCAATTTGTTCATACTAATTACTATTATAATATCTGGTTCAGACTAGAAGATTTAAGTGACTTAATTTAAGTCTCTTACGTCAACGTTCTCAAACACCGCAGTAATGCATGGAGAAGTTAAGCCAAGTTCCAGGTCACCCACTTCCAAAATGTACGTTAAGTCACTTAACTAGGACAGTGTGAAACCAATATAAGATCATTAGATCTGCCCTCCACCAACTTCTCAGCTGCAAATCACAATTTCCCTATTAATTGAAACCACTTGCTTATTACCTCTAGGGTTGATTTGATGACATCATTTGCAATTACCGTAATTTCCGGCTATAAGCCGCAGCTCAAAGAGCCGTTTTTCGACCCAGAAATTTAATTCAATAATTGTAGTTAAATATTTACAGCGATCTTTTAAGTTACATTTTATAAAATAATATTTCTGGGTCGAAAAACGACTCTTTGAGCTGCGGCTTATACGCCGGAAATTACGGTACCCTATTCACGATTTAACTACTTGAATACTCCATCTGGTGAGTAAAACTTTATGCTCCTCGCAGTCGAAACAGAACCCGATCGGCAGTAGCATCTATTTCTAGTTTGTTCATAATAATTTTTTAATTGCATATTTTCATTTTTGATATGGCATTAGTGAGTCATACGTTAGATGATAAGATAAATCCAGATTTGTATTTTCTGAATTTTTAAAAGGAGTTTATGGGTAAAACATATTCCAACTATACATTTTTGGTATGAAAGGGGGAAAAAATGAAATTTGTTGAAAATTGTGGAGGGGTTGGGGGTATTTTTGATATTTTACGGTAATTTAGATTAAAAACATTATAAAAAAAAGAGAATATTCAGAAGAGTGTAGCTTCGTTTAACTCATCTGGAAACTGTGATAAGAGTGCACGAAGCGCCATCTATATGCGTTTTCGGAAATTATTTTTTTCCGATTCATCGCGATCCAGATTTTGGGTCTTCTGGATTTTAGGATTCTAGATTTGAGGTCCTGTACTGTACTTGTATATAAATAATCAACCATGTAATTTTGCCCCGTCCTAAAATTTTTAGTTTAAAACTTTCATTAAATGACAACAAAAGAAGATCAGCCTTATTCACTTCTTTGAAGTAACAATAAATGAAGATCAATCATATAACTTATCGACCTCCATCCTGTAAAAAATAAAAAAAGTTTCTCTCCTCTTGCTCCAATCACAGAAATCAAGTTTTAAAATATTAAAAATTGTTTTCTTTTTGGAAATTTTTTTGTCTTATTTGTTGTTTTGCAGAAACAATAAGTACATATCTAATATTTAAATACTCTAATGAAATCTAAATTATATCCAATGGTTAGAGTATCATAGTTGAGATTTTTTTCCAACAGAACAAAAATATGCCGGGACCAGTACTCAAACCTGGGTTTTTTGGCCTGCCATGCTAATGTTCTTCCTACTGAGCTATCCCAATAATATCCTGACTGGCATATTTTTTTCTTATTTGTTGGACAAAGATGTGAACTACAGTGTTCATTTTATTCATCAGAGCTATAACTATAGCATTTTACATGATGAATCTGAAATAGCATGGGAACTCTTGTATACCATGTAATTAGGTCATAATGAACAGAAGAAAGTATATTCAACAAGGTTAATTATATCCAATGGTTTGAGTATCATAGTTGAGATTTTTTTCAACAGAGCGAAAATATGCTGGGACCAGGACTCGGACCTGAGTACTTTGGCTTGCCGTGCCAACACTCTTCTACTGAGCTATCCCAATGATATACTGGCTGGCATATTTCACTCTTATTTGTTGGACAAGGCTGTGAACACCAGTGGTAATTGTTGTATTTATTGAGTGATAAGTACTAGAGATGAGATGGGCTCGATTTTTATCCAGTTTTCACTTAGGGTTTAGGCGCAAAGTGAAACTTTTATTTATTCATAAATTAAAAAATATATATATTATAAGTATATTAAAGTATTTTACAGTTTTTTAAATATAAGTTTGAAAAGGAATTACATTGTTATTGATTCAATGTAAGGGTAAATATTTTATCTGATTCTGAAGCCTTCGCACAGTCAGTAACAAAAAAATATAAAAGGAATATTCTTTGTCTATCATCAATTTCTCCTTGTACTTATTTTCCAGAAATAGTGGAAAACAGGACTTGTGTCTTTTTCCCAATAATTGTACAATGATATTTTAAAACAAATGAAATTGGTGACTTTAGCGGATTTAGTCCTGTGGTTGGGAATAAATAAAAAATGTGCTATTTGAAACAAATTTTCAGAGACACGAGAATCGCAAAAAATTCGTCATGAGGAAGAATTTGTGATTAATATTTATTTCTGTGTAATATATTTTGAAAGAAGAATAAAGAAAATTAATCTTGAAAACAATTTTAAATGTTATCAACATTTTTTCTACGGCATACTTTTAGTATTAGGCTCGGATTTCTAATCATCAGGCTTGGACTCTTTGTCGATGCTAATTTATTTCTGCAAATAATCATTTTGTTATAATAATAGTGATTGTATTTTTTTATTTTTAAAAACCTTTGATTTAAAGACATAGAGATGAAATCATGTTTCAAACTTAGTCTTCTACTCTAGAGCTTGCCACTATTTCTACAATGTGGAATGTGGGAGATTCTGAACGGCCAATATTCACTGTTTACATCTGAGAATTTATATGATGTATACAAATGCAGATTACAGATATTTCAAATATAGTCTATTCTGTTACTTAATAAAAGGGTGGAGGGATGTATGGTTGTTATATGAATATAGTAGAGCTAAATCAATGCCATTACAGCTGTTTTCCATGTTTATATATACAAAATAATCCGTAAGTGCACATACTTCCTTTTGTTCACCATACAGTTAATTCATGCAAAATATAGATATATTTTTTTTAGATATGAGTATTTTAGATTGTTCTTGACATATATTTTTCTTTTTATTGTAGGTTAAATTTTTCTGGCACTTCTAATCTGTTGGAGATACTATCACCAAGATTATTTTTGTCATCAAACTTACAAAGCCTCCTCTACTACCAATTTTTTATTGAAATAACGAAATTTTTTGATATATTTAATATTTCATTGCAATTAATAATGACATATGTTCTGAAGCCATCCCTCAAGCATATGTCTTTAATAAAAATAGTTACTACATTGTGTCATGAAAATGATGTTAAGGATTTGTTGGGAAGGTTCTATATTTCATCATGCTATTCAGATTTTCAATCAGAATTGGTCAAAATAGAAACTATAGTAGGAAAGAAAGTAGCAAAGCTTCCCCTACCTAAACAAGTGAAGGAAGAAATATTATGTCTTATTAGACCAGTAGTCATTCAAATTTTGAATTAGAGGGAGTTCCATTACAGATGTTGTAAGCTCAGTCTAGATCTACCAAATGAATTTTATTGGACCCCACAAGGAACTATAGATGAAAAGAAAACCGCAAAAATGATGATTGAAGACAAGAGCATATGTATTATCATACGGTATACATTAGCATGCATTTACTGCTTAGAAAATGACATTGAAAAATTATGGGACAAAATACCTGAAGGTTCCAGAAAATGTTTCTACACTCAAGAAGATCCGAAGCTTGTCAATCAGAATGGATTGGTGGTATTTTGGACATACCACATGAAAGAAGAAATGGATAAGATGGACAGTATGATTGGAGAATGAACGGGTCGCAGATGCTCTCCTTATCGATATGCCTTCGAACTTGCAGCAATTGAGAATATTAAAGTGGCTAGTGAATATTTTTTGAAAAACCTAACCTCTACAGAAAGAGAAGAATCCTTGATAAACGCAGCAAAAAAAGTACTGAAAGAAAGGCATTTGGGTCAAATTCGAGAGAGTAATGAATTTTTGAAAGAAAGCTTTTGTGAAATTTTATGTTTTTTACTTCGTCAATCAAATGAAAATCAACAAATAGAAATACTTAGATCCTATCCTGCTCTAGTTTTGATGTGCTTTTTAGATTGGCCACTACAAACTCTCTTTATGGAAACAGCAAACCGTATGTGGAATTTTCTCAACAAAGACACTTACCGTACTTTATTGCTCCATATCATTGGTAAGATAAAAGATGGCTGTAAAGACTTTGGTTATCGACAGCTTTTTGGGGAATTTTGGGAGCAAAGCCCTAATGATTTCAAGAAGTATGTTTCTTGTGTAGGCTGGGATTTTGATAATATAATATATGATCTCTTTAAGATTAGAGACACAAATAACCTTAAGTTAATCTTCCAAGCTAATGCCTCTAATGATAAAAAGTTTCTTTTTTTCAGTGATAGAGCACATATTATTTGCTCAGAGTTGATGAATGGCAATCAGCTGAGTTTACTCAAATACTTTATCAAAGAATGTTTACCCACAAATAATGAAGTTTTACAGTTTAAAGAGAACTTTGAGAAGGGTGACGTATGGCATGTAAATAGATATCTTCCAAGCAATTTTTACCAGAAATTCGTCTGTGTGTTAGATGATGTTATTTGTGAATTTGTTAGGATTTGGTGTTAGGGTTTGATAAGTAATGTCCTAACTTAAAGTAAAAATAACTTTCATTATAACTAAAGATTATTTAATCTTTTCAAAAGAAATACACAAATAATTAAGGTACAAATAAATAAGGAAAAATGCAAGCTACATCCTTGCGTCAGATTAGAAAAGTGAGTCGCTGCAAGCGAAATCGGGAAAACAGTCCAGAGTGTCAACAACTTATCTTGTTGCCACAAACGTGAAGGTAAAAAGTTCTTGAAAACACCTGTTGCCACTAACACAAATTTTATCTTTTCCTTGCCATCTGGTGGAGGATAATGGAAAGTTCACCACAGTACTCCCCCCCCAAGTGCCTGAGGCACTGAGTTCAGAGGTACCGTGTGTTGAATCGGACACGACGACCAGAACGAGTTGTCACAAGAGTCTTTTGAAGTGGATCTGTCTTCACTGGGTCAGGTCGTGAAGTTGAGGCATTAGCTTGTGAAGATTGTTCGGTACAGTGTTGTGGTATAGGCAACTGCTGGGTAGTTGGGGTTGTGGAGAAATCAGAAGTTTCTAAGAAGGCGGGTTTCAGTCTATCAATACTGATAACAGTTTGTCTGCCATTCATGTTGATAGTGAAAGTCTTGTCGCCTCTTTGCATTACACTGAATGGACCATCATAAGGACTTTGAAGTGACTTCTTTACAGCATCATGCCTCACAAACACATGAGTGCATGTTTTGAGGGACGGGTGAACAAAAACAGCGGGCTTGGCATGTGCAGAAGTTGGAGTAGGTTTTAACGAGTTCATGGTATCTCGCAATGTTTGTAAAAAGTCATGAGGTTGGATATCAATTTGTGGGTGGTCGATCATTTCACATGGGAGTCTTAGTGGTGCACCATAAACGAGCTCAGCACTGGTGCAGTCGAGGTCTGCTTTGAATGAAGATCTAAGTCCAAGCAAGACAATAGGGAGTGATTCAGTCCATTTAGATTCATGGCATCGAAGTGCTTGTTTTAGGGAACGATGGAATCGCTCAACTAAACCGTTGCTTTTTGGGTGGTATGGTGTTGTGCGGGTCTTCTGGATACCCAACATCTTATTAAGGATGGAGAATAGGTTGCTTTCAAATTGTCTGCCCTGGTCTGAAGTTATGAGGGTAGGGATTCCAAATCGTGAAATCCAATTTGCAACAAAGGCTTTTGCAACAGTTTCTGCATATATGTCAGCAATAGGAATTGCTTCAGGCCAGCGTGTAAAGCGATCTATGCAGGTGAGTAAGTACTGGAAACCATCTGATGGTGTTAGAGGTCCCACAATGTCGATGTGCACATGGTCGAATCTGCGGTGAGGTAGCTGAAAACTTTGGAGAGGGCTGGATGTGTGTCTAGACACTTTTGCCCTTTGACACTTTATACAACACCGAGTCCAAGTGTTGATATCTTTTGACATAGACGGCCAAACAAATCTAGATTGGATGAGTTTTTTGGATGCTCTAGTGCCTGGGTGTGATAAGTTATGCAGGGATGCAAAAATACTTTTGTGAAAATCTTTGGGTACATAAGGTCGAATTGTATCACAGCTACTGTCACAGTATATACTTAAGGTTGGAGTCACTGCAACAGGTTTCAAACACAGGGAGATCTTGTCACTCTTTAACAGCTCTTGCAGCTCGACATCATGTTGTTGAGCTTCTGCAATTGTAGCCAAATCAGTTGACTGAACATTGACAGAATTTATTCTTGACAACGTATCTGCTACTACGTTGTCTGAGCCAGGGATATGTCGAATATCCGTGCAAAACTGGGAAATAAAATCCAGCTGCCGGAGTTGACGTGGAGAAATTGCATCAGAGTTTTTAGTAAATGCATGTGTTAAAGGTTTATGGTCAGTAAATATTATGAAATTTCTGCCTTCCAGGTAATGCCGAAAGTGTTTGACAGATAAATAGATAGCGAGAAGTTCTCTATCATATGTGCTATATTTAATTTCTGTTGCACTCAGTTTACGGGAGAAAAATGATAGTGGTTTTGTGCCACTTTGAGTTAAGCAATTTAATGCTGCCCCAACAGCAATGTCAGAAGCGTCAACCATTAAGTGGAGTTCATGGTCTGGTGCAGGATAAGCGAGGGTTGTGGCATTGGCTAAGTCCGATTTACACTGAGTGAAAGCAAGAAGTGCCTCGTCAGTCCAAGGGACAGGACGTTTGTCATTTTTCTTACAGTCACGAAGTAAATTGTTAAGAGGTGCTTGTTTCTTAGCTGCCTTTGGCAGAAATCGTCGATAAAAATTTAACATTGCAACAAAACGCTTTAATTGTGAAAGTGTTTCCGGTTTTGGGAAATCATTTATTGTAGACACTTTTTCAGGGAGGGGTTGAACTCCCTCTGGCGTCACAAGACAGCCAAGGAACTTTACCGAGGATTGTCCTAGAACGCATTTGGTGGGATTAATTTTTAAACCATGTAATTCAAACGGCTACAAACTTGGTCGAGATGTCTAATATGCTCAGCTTCATTAGCAGAAGCAATCAAAATATCGTCATAATAAGGTATACAAAACTCTAGGTCAGATAGTACCTCATTTATAAATCTCTGGAATGTTTGTCCAGCGTTGCGTAGGCCAAAAGGCATGTAAACAAACTCAAATAAACCGAATGGTGTTGTGATAGCGGTTTTTTGTATGTCCGATGGGTTTACAGGTATTTGGTGATATGCTTTGGTCAAGTCTATGGTAGAAAAAATAGTTTTGCCGAATAACAGTTGTGTGCAATCATGAATATGTGGCACTGGGTACCTGTCAGGTACAGTGACAGAATTGAGACGCCGATAATCACCGCATGGGCGCCATTCCCCGTTTTGTTTTTTTACCATATGTAGCGGACTAGCCCATGGGCTTTTTGAGGGTCTAATTATTCCCTGAAACATTAAATACTCAAATTCTTGCCGTGCAGCGCGTAACATATCAGGGGCTAAACGTCTTGGCTTAGAAAACACAGGCGGATCTGTTGTTTCAATATGATGAAATGTTGTCAAATTTGAAGACAATTTGGATGGTGTAGTGTTTATAATTTTTGGATATTTTTTAAGAATTTTTTGAAATGGTGAATCGCCAAAAGCAAAAGATATATTAGAAATTTCAGAGCTTAGAGTAGCAGAAGCGGCAGCAGAAGAAATTTGAGTAGTAGCATCAATTAATTTATTGTTTCTAGCATCAACTAATAGATTAAAATGCTTTAAAAAATCAATTCCGATAATCGGTTGACGTACATCTGCAATAATAAATGGCCATGTGAAACTACGGCGTAAATTTAGGTCGAGAGTAAGACGTTTAGTGCCATAAGTTTTTATTGTTGAACCGTTTGCGGCATAAAGTACCAAGTCGCTTGATATTCTAGGCTGAGAGGCAGAATTCCTTGGAAGAACGGAAATATCTGCTCCAGTATCAATCAAATATTTCAAATTTGTTTTAGTATCGGCCAGGAGAATACGCTGGAGGTGGCGATCACGATCCTGGTTTTCCGGCGATCGCCAATTTAGTTTTCCGCTTGTCGGAAAGAACAGGGTTGTGTACATTTTCGAGCATTCTTGCCAAAATTGGTATGATAAAAACATTTGCCATCACTGGGTTCCTTGTATTGGTGAAAACGATCACGGGATTTACTTCGTCTTCGGAAATGATTGTTTCGTACTCTTTCATGTGTGGTGTCGCGTTTGTTTACAAGATGTGTCAGGTCACTCACTTGTTTTGATAACTGCGCGATTTGCAACTCTAAACTGTTTGAGGATTCCGGTTTGACTGAACTTGTAGCATTTATCGCTGGAGTAAAAGTGAACTCATGAATTTTATCAGCAATTGTTGCTATCTGGGTGAGGTCCTGATTAAGAGCAGCAAGGATGGACTGAGTATTATTCGGAAGTCTCCCTAGCCATAAAGATTTAAGTAGCGGCTCGCCAACAGATGTGCCTGCTAAGGCGCGCATGCGTGTAAGCAATTGAGAAGGGCGTTGATCGCCAAGTTCGAGACCTTGAAGTAGAGTGCGGATTCTCGATGCTTCGCTTTCGGAATGAGAATCGATTAATCGCTTTTTTAGCTCTGTATATGGATTTACTTGCGGTGGATTAACAATTAAGTCGCTGACAGAAATTAAAACATCAGCATCAATCGATGCCACGACATGGTTAAATTTAGTAATTTCAGACTTTATGTTTGCCAAACTAAAATTAGCTTCCAACCTAACAAACCATAAAGTGGGGTTGGATTTCCAAAATGGTGGGGGTTTGACTGATACGTGGGTTATTTGATTATTTGCAGTGACTGGGTCTGGTGGATCAGACATGATTATGCAGTTTGAAAAGTTATGTATGCACAAGGAAAATAAGAATGAAAACACAGAAATAAAAATTTACAAATTATATATACAAGTTAAAGTTACAAATGTTTGAGTCATTAACTAGTTGACATACGAAATTTTAGGGATTGTTGATAGTATTTTAATATATGTTCCAAAAATATTCTAGGGTTATATAAACATGAGTGCAACAAAAATGAATATTAGCAGATTATGGCAATAAAATCGTGCAAAAAAATAATATTTACTAAAAAATACGAATAAATTGAAAAAAGCTTACCGCTACCATGCCAACAAAATCGATTACTGACCACAACCTGGTAAATTATAAGATCACATACGCCGTTTACTTGATCGTGTGAGATTTGGCGTTATCAGGACAAAATCAAACACATTTTGGCGAAAATATAAATCTCCTTGCATCACCCAGATAATAAGACGATGTATTGTTGCAAAATTGCATGCTTCAGTACGAAATCATATTGCGATGTAAAGCGATTTCTCGATCAGCTATGCATCTTCTCGATCCGATGCGTGTTCAAAACACGAGGGTCACCAGTGTTAGGATTTGGTGTTAGGGTTTGATAAGTGATGTCCTAACTTAAAGTAAAAATAACTTTCATTATAACTAAAGATTATTTAATCTTTTCAAAAGAAATACACAAATAATTAAGGTACAAATAAATAAGGAAAAATGCAAGCTACATCCTTGCGTCAGATTAGAAAAGTGAGTCGCTGCAAGAGAAATCGGGAAAACAGTCCAGAGTGTCAACAACTTATCTTGTTGCCACAAACGTGAAGGTAAAAAGTTCTTGAAAACACCTATTGCCACTAACACAAATTTTATCTTTTCCTTGCCATCTGGTGGAGGATAATGGAAAGTTCACCACAAATTCAAGAAAAGGAAATGTGAGGAGGGTGACAGCAGTAAAGCTAAGAGAATGTGTAGTGCAGAATTCAAAGGTGTGGCACACAGGGCAAAAAAATAGGTGGGAAACTATTGCATTTCATGTACCACTAATAATAATTCAGCTGTATTTGTTTTCATATAACATGTGTTCAATTAAATTTCTTTTCCTTAATTTTGAATTTCTAATTTAAAATACTTTTATTTAGTTATTTTTTTTTAGTATTATTTTGCAATGTTATTAAACATTTATTCAGTATCAAATAACACTTTTCTTTATTCATATTTATAAACAAATATTACCATTTTTTTTTTACTAAGAAACACTGAATTTTACTAAGAAAGATAGATATTTTATTAAAGATAAAAGAATAAGTAGCTAATGGGAATTCCTTTTTTTCCCCTCATACTTGGAGGAAATTAATGACGTAGTTGATTTGAATACAAGTTTTGCAGAATGTTTTATGGTGAAAATAAAGGAACTTTGTATCTCAAGGGGATAAAAAAAACTTTTAAATTTATTTTTTATGTTAACTTAATTTTTAATATATTTTCAGAAAAAGATGAGAAGTAAAATTTTGCTATATTTTTTTAAATACTAGTTCATGTTCTAAAATTTCTTTTTTTTTCCCTTTATTTGTTGTGACTACTAATATGTACAAATTTAAGTACTGTAGAAGATCATTAATCTGCACTGCATGGTTCCAATATTTTTGCAGAGTTGAGATATTTTTTTTTATTACAGGTCATGTCCATTTAATTTTTACATTTTTTTTAATTCATATTTTGGGAAATTTTAGATTATTAATGCTTAAAAATAATTAATTTAGACATACTATACAATAAAGTTTGCTAAACAAACCTTTTTTTTTTCATCTTGTGTAACATATTTAACCCTTTTTATCCTGACGGTACTTATAAGTACCACTTTAACCCCTTCGCTACGAGCGTCTTTAACAGAATTTTTAATTTGTTACCACCGCTTTTTCAAATGAGAATTTTTCACCTAATTGAATCGCAAAAATGCTATGATTAGATAAGAAAAACTTTACAAAAAAAAAAAAATAACTGGTAGGAATAATCGAGGATTCTGAGCATCTAAAAAGTAGCTGGAAAATTAATTCAGGATATAAAGGGTTAAACAATCATCCAACGAAAATTATACAAATCTATTACCTTATCTTTGAAAAAAAAATATATTTTTTTTTTAGATTATCATATAAAGTAAGAATTCTTTTAAAAATAATTATTCATTTATGTATATTTTTTTATTTATCAACAATAGTTGCTTGTATTAATACATTTGGTTTATGTTTTTGTATTGTTTCTTGCGGTCTATAAATAACCACAATTGTCAGCTGAACCATAAAATTTTATTCTTGAGATTTCAACATCCCTGGCTAAATATTGTAAATTGCACATGTAAGGATCAAGTAAGAATTAATTTATATTCATATATATTACCTTTGACTTAAGGGATTAATTGCTGTGTTTTATTAATTTTTAACGGACTTAAAAAAAAAAGGAGGTTATCAATTCAACCCATATGTTTTGGTGTTGTTTACGCCTAACTCACCTAAATATGCATCAATTTTGATAATTTTTCTTTTATTTGAAAGAGTAAGGCCCTCAGGTGGTTCCATTTCAATTTTGTCAAAATCTGATCATTAGAACAAATTATTTAGTTTTTTTATTCTAATTTCCATTATTTTGATGAAGATTTATTTTATATTTCAAAAAGTCCATTATTTGAATTGTTTTGCCAATCTCTATAATAAAACTGTAAGTCATGTGACTGTCCTCAACAGTTCCGGGATGCCGCATCGCTTTTTCATATGCCAAGCGGCCATTTTTATTAAAAATTATTTTTTCGAATAAACTGCATAAAAGTTACATTTTAAGAAAGATCGTTCAAAATAAATTAATATTTGAGAGATGACTTGCGTTCAATTATGTATATATTCTGCAATAACTTCAGTCGAAAGATTCGCAGTTCAAATTCTCTATTCATAAAAGTAAACAAAAAAAAGATTGATTCGTCGTGAACATTTAAAATATTAAATCATGGAGGTAATCATTCGCAAAGCAAGTTCTCCGCGAATGAATTTTTGGACCGCTGCCTCGCGTCAAAAAAATAATTCGCACCAGTGAGACAAAGTTTACCATAATTATGTGCTATACAACTCAACTTTCGGACCTTTTCTTGACGTAGGGGAGAGGGGGGCACGTTTGAACATTTTTTTAGAAAATCAACATATTTCTTACTTGAATTGTATTTATTGAATTTTAAATATTACAGGAGAAAAACAATGTATTTCTTCATCATATGAGCCACAAATTAAAAATTTTCCAAATAAATTAAATATCTTGTGGGGCTTTAAAAAAGTGAAAGATTTCTGTTCAAACCTGCCCCATGTAGGGGTACCTTTGAACAAGCTAGGGGCACCTTTGAACAAGTAAACAAAATATGAAAATATTAAAAGTTTTTATGAAAAACTGGATATCTTTAAGAAATATAAAATTTTCAGAATTAAATTAGACAACTACATTTTACTGAAATTACTAATTTTTTATTATTTAACCAAATTTATATTCATCAAAGTTGATGTCAAAGCTCATTGTTGAAACAGCACGCAAGGTCCCTCCAGTTATGTTTGGTTGTGGCAACTTTTTTACAATATCCTTGAAATCTACTAAACTGATATCTGATGCCTCTGGAAAATAAAACTTATCATTCTCTTTTTTACGAAGAAATCTGACATTAAACTCTGTTTTATCCTGCAATTGCAATTCAATCTGACCAACGTAATGAAGAGTAGTTCTTTTTGTATGAAACTGAACTAAAATGAAATCGTTCACATGCAAATCTTCTAGAACAAGAATATTTTCTTCTTGATCCTCTATATCAGTAATTAAATCTTCAAAATCAGATTCATCATGCACAGAGAATGTGCCTTCTTCATCACTACTTGAATCAACAAAAATATTCTGTCTCTTGTGGGCTGATTTTAGAAAAGCAGAATTACACTTATTTTTCTTGTTTAGACGTGTGTTGGTTTCAGCTTCAATTATATTTTTCTCAGGGGTCAAAGTCAGTATTCTGAATCATCCTTTCTTACGTCCACCCCGATTACTTTTCCGTGGTTGGGCTTTTGGGTAGGGCCTGACTTGTTCTGGAGTAAAAGAAGTTGAAGCTTGTGGACTCTCTTCATTTTCTGCAATAGCATTGTGTGCTGATTGTTCTGGAAAGCATGAAATTTCAGACACTGGTCTATCGGTCACATAAGCAGGCTCAAAGTCGTCTTCTGTAAAAACTGTTGTAGAAAAGGGATAAATCCCTGTTTTGCGAAAACCAGAAATAATGTTTGCCATTGTAAATGAAAGAGTATTAGGCCTTTTTAGATAAACCTGCTAAATCATGAATCGTTATAGTGCGTCCTGGATTTGCAATCATTGAATGCCACCATCAATTTAGATTTGAAACTTCCCATCACTGAAACATCTAGAGGTTGTAATCTATGTGTACAATGAGGTGGGATTGTTAGTAATGTAAGTCCATGTTCTTTAGCATAAATTATGGCATCAAGAGAACAATGTGCTTCATGGTTATCCATCACCACAAGAATAGGGTCATCTTTTGAGCATCTTGTATGCTTTTGGATATGCTCGAGAGTTTTCATAAATAAAGCAGCAGTCATCCATCCACTGTTGGGGCTATTTGGCAAACCCAAACTCCCAATTGGTGCTCCATGCATTAAAGACTCATGCATTCGAGCCCTGGGAAATATAAACACTGGAGGAATTGTATTTCCTGAAGCAGTAATGATTCCATACATTGTTATCAAAGTTCCACGTTCAGCAGACACAGCTTGGCCAACCCGTTTAGTACCAACTTTAGCTACAACATTTGGAGCTTGGAGGACAGTTGTCACACCAGTTTCATCAAGATTGATGATTCTGTCTGCAGAAAATGGATGCAACTTCAATGCTGAAGCTAAATTTTCTTGAAATAAGGCAACATTATGCTTATTAAAGCTTGTAGCTCGAAACAAGCTAGTATTCTCAGACTTTCGCAAGGATAATCCAATACGCCGTTTCATAAATCCTTTCATCCAATCAATGCGAGCTTTGCTGCTTTCATTCCAACTTGAGGGGAAAGAACAACCAATTTTTGCTGCATATTCAAATGCCAGTTGTCTAATCTGAAGATATGTCATCCCATAATTAATCTTAGAACACCTCAAAATATATTCTTCAAGTAAATCTTCTTGTGCAGTCGTGAATACTTGACGAAATGTGTATTTTGTGGAATACTTATTAGGTGTAGTAAGAATTTCTCCATCTGCATTTTTGGCTTTTTTAACTCTATAAAATAGTGCTGTGTTCTTAACTCCATATATATCAGCTGCATGTCTCAATGGCATTTTCTGTTCTATCACAGCTTTCACAGCTTTTTCCATATCCTCTTCTACTATTTCTGGCCCTGTACGTTTTTTTACATAATTTCTAACCATCTTGTTGATTTTCTGTAAAAAAAAATAAAAATAATAAATTAACTGTGATGATAAATGCCTATATCATCACACTATGATGATAAATGTCAAAATAAATTTTTACGTTATAAATATTGTCAATATTTTGAAAGAAAACAAACTTTTATATGGGAAAAATGACAATATGCAATATAGAAAACAATAGTTGTAATTAAAAGTAACAGAATATCAGCAAAGCTGCCAACTTTTGTGAATACTAATGTGTAGTTCAAATTCAGAAAATGTGTAATTCTTAAGGTCAAGTGTAGTCACTGTAGTTATGAATATATTCAAGGTAAAAAAAAAAATCTAAAAGATTATATTAAAAAATTGGCTAAAACCAAAATTAAACTGAATATTTTTATTTAAAATATTTCATGCAGTATACAAAGCTCTGATCATAATAAAATTAATATATCTTTTAAAAAGAAAAAGAATCCAAATACAAGACAAGAATCTCTCTTGTTAAAATACAACTTGACAAAATAAAGTGTTTTGTCTACACATAAAGTGTAGTAGTTGGTAGTCCTGCATCAGAACAACTTGACAAAATAAAGTGTTGTTTCTACACATAAAGTGTAGTAGTTGGTAGCCCTGTATCAGAACAACTTGACAAAATAAAGTGTAGTTTCTACACATAAAGTGTAGTAGTTGGTAGCCCTGTATAAGAACAACTTTCATATTAAGTATAATAACTCTTCATTAATCTCTTAATTTCTACATTTTCTAAAAAAAATCTAAAAATAATAATACTTAGATACATCCATAACTCTTTATTTCATAGTTTTAATTGTTCAATGGTGCCCCAACTTTTTTGTTCAATGGTGCCCCATTACATGGTATTTAGCATTATAACTATTTACACAATTAGGCTTAAGAATTTGAATAAAACAAAGCTTATGAGCTAAAGCTAACATCTTTATTTATATATTGAACAATCAATTAAAATTTTAGGGATATAAGATTGTCAACAAAAAGCTTACAACTTTATTTTGTTAAGTTTAGAATCAAGAAAGAAAAAAATACATACCTTGCCTAGACAGTAGTGTGCATGCGAAATGGTAAAGCTTTGTATCCTTGTTGCATTGAAGCAGTAGTATTGTGCTGCCATCTATATTTTAAATATATAACTTTTTTCAAGGAAAATATTTACAGTGTTCAATGGTGCCCCCAGCTCAAAGGTGCCCCCCTCTCCCCTAAATTGAACTCATGTAATAATATTTAATGAATCAGATTTTTAGCATTTTTAAAATCGCTAATACAGCTTTTATTTATCGCGTGTACAAATTAGAAATGATACTTTGATTTTGAAATCAAATGTTTTGATTTATGATATTATTTCTTATTTATTTATTTATTTTCTCTTTTAAACGAAAAGTGTGAAGTATTTTAAATTTATGTAATATAAGCATTTTAGATTAAAGTTAAGTATTTTAAATGAAATGAGTGACAGGTTTATAATTTAAAATTAAATTAATTGTAGTATGAATGACGGTGATGGGAACGATATTTGGCGAATTATCATCTGCTCCCGGCTAACAAAAATACTCATAATTAAAAAAAAGAATAAAAATAAATAAATGATAGTTTGTTGTAAATAAATATTGATATACATATCAAAAATAATTTATAGAATTAAAATAAAAAATAAAAGTAAATAAACAACAATTTCCATAACAAAGTTTTCGCCAAATTGGCGGGGGAGGGGGGGGGGAATCGCGCCAACGTGCGTATGTGACATTTGTGCCCAAAAAATATGCGAAATGCTACCATGATCGCAAAAGTTCATGATTTGTCTATTAGAATCTTCCGATTTGGCGAAGGATTAAGGGAAAATTAAATTATGAATAAATGTAACGTGTTGCAATGTTTAACATACATTTAAGGGAGACCAAACTGGTCGCCAGTGGCGGCTAGTTTGTAAAATAGCACACATAATAATATTCCCTTTCAACTAAAAAATGTATTTACACGTGACTATTTAAAACAGAAATAAAACTTTAAAATAATAATTAAATGATCACGTGTTAAAAGCAGTAAAAGTAGAAAAATACGTAATAAAACTATACTTGTGTGTGAATTTTATAAAAGAGAAGTTATTAAATTATTACACGTTTGAAACATTAAATGGAGAAATTTACGTCCTATTTAAAATGCTCAAATAACAATATTTCCAAACATTTTTAATTTAAAAACATATTTACTTGAGAGATTAATTTATTTGTAGCTGATGTATACTAAACTACAAAAAGTCCTTCTGGTCTGTACCGGCATGAAAATATACCCTCCTTATTCCTTGGTTTTAAGATTTTAGCTAATTTTACTGAAAAACACTAAGCTATAAAAATGAATAAAACCCGATTACAGAAGATTCATTCGCAGTTCTTGCCGATATAGAATTTTAATCAGAATTCTACCAAATATGTCAGCTATTGCCAAGTTGGCTTCATTCATGGCAACTTATTTCAAATTTGGCGATATTTCACCAAATAGTTCTTAGCTTGGTGAGAATTTAACACTGGTGAATATAAATATATAGAGTTAAGAATATAAGAGCTGGAATGATGATTACAACAATGAAATAAAATTTGCGAGAAAGCATGTTCTCTGAAACTCTGAAATTAAAACCGTTTATGTATGAATCCTGCTGTCTTCTTTCAAAATGTCAGCCACCGTAAAATTTAAAACTGCTATATCTCAGGCATTAAGACAGAGACAAAACAAAAAATTTTCCGGAATGCTTGGAAAAAGGCAGAACATTTAATTGAAAAAACTTTTGGGATTTCTAATATTTTTAACGATTTAACTGTACATTTTTTTGAATTTGAAATCTTTAAGTGGCTATCATAGTGGCGCCTTCTTGCCGAATATTTTCAAATTCAACTGGGACCTGCAGGCCATAGTAAAAAAAATGTATTCAAAAAATTTGGTTCAATTCTGTGGATAACTTCATACACTTTTTGATGATACAATAATTAAAAAGGAACAAAAATCTCTATCACAGCATCCGCTTCCGGCAGAATATCTGCAAATTCAAGTGAGACCTGTTGGCCATAGCGAAAAACTTATAAATGAAATTTGGTTCAATTCTAGGTTGTTTCATAACTTGACATACTTTTCAATGATACAATGAGGGCACATGCACTGACAGACAGATTTTTTATAAAAACATGTTTTTCGGAATCTTTGACCCCTAAAACATATAAATCCGTCGAAAATATTTTTGATTACAATACTTTCTTCTATTTAGGTAGAAGAAGGTGAAAAAAGGAAGATGTTAATATTTTGACCCTACGTATGTATGTTTTAGTCCTGTTCATGCATAACTTTCATAAATGGGCACCGATTTTGATATATATATATATATATATATATATATATATATATATATATATATATATATATATATATATATTTGTTTAAAAGTGTAAGATGCCCTGGAGGTCCCATTTGCATTTCATCAAACTCTGATGATTAGAACAAATTTGTTTTTAGAAAAATTTCAAAATTAAAAACTTTAACTCAAAATGAGATTGTAATAACTCTTTTAAAAATCAATGAAATATTAAATTAAAAAGTGTATGAAATATATTTCGCAGAAAAGTTGGCGGTTGGACCAGCCAAAAAGAAATATTTCACACAATTTCAGCGTTTAATACTAAACATTGAAATTATATTACAAGTTCCTGATAAAGTACAATGGCTTTTAACTCTGAGCTGTAAATATTTTTATCACTGCTATAAACTTAGAATTTAAATAATTCGACATTTACTGCAGAAAACATTCAGTCTTTTTCTGGTTATATATTCAACGCATTAAGTGGAGCGCTCTCTTAGTCTTTTCATCTCTAACGACTTGTGATCGTGTGGTTTATTTAGAAGTTTGTTAGGATCCAAATCACATAAAGCTAATCCTTATAAGCTCTTTGCTCGACTTAAAGCACATAAGCTTGTTCTTTTGGAAAAACATCTTTTTACTGGAAAACAGAAGCTAAAATGCATTGACCACGATTACAGAAGATTCATTCCCAGTTCTCGTCAATCTGAATGGGAATTTTGTCAAATTAGTCAACTATAGCCATGTTGGCTTCATTTATGGCAACCTACTTTTATCACCAAATTTGGCAAAAATGTTCACCATTTGGCGTCCAGATTGACGAGAATTTGGTTCTATCAAAGATTTTATTAAAAAATATTTATTTAATGAATAATTTTGGTAAATTATACTCTCTATTATAAATTATTTATTTGTTCAGCGAATGTTGAAATCAAGATAATTGTGTATTACTGTATTAATAACTTAAAAGTTGGAAATAAAATAAACTTTTACAAAAAAAATATTAACTGACTTAAAAAAAGCACTAAAAGTATTAAATAATTCGTTAAAATCCTCTAATGAAAAAAAGTTATCCATTAACTACAAATCCGATATCATGTGTCGGAATAAAAACGATAAATTTAATATGTACAGTTTAATACCCACCAAACATGGATTTTTGAGAGAATATATTGTACAAGAGATGAATTTACAGACTTATGATTTAGTTTACGAATATATACATAGGAAAAGCAAACAATTATTGGAACAGATGTGTTACACTCACGCTAAAATGTAAACAAAAGATTGGCGACTGTTTGGTTGGCGCGATTTCCAAGACTGCGCCAAACGAATAACTTAATACAATGGCTAGGTTGCCATTAAAGGAAAAAATCCCCTAAATTTGGCGACTTTTTTTTTTTTTTAACCGATTAATTTTTTTTTTTTTTAGCGTGAGTGTAAAGCATCTAAGCCCAATTATTTTTTTAAGTCTGTGCCAAGAAACCCCAATCGACAAATTAGTAGATACTAGGTACAATATATTCACAATTATTTTTGTACTTAAGCTAGTTTGGCATGGACTTTAACAGTTTATTGATTGAATTTCATATGTATATATTCATAAACTAAATCACAAGTCTCTAAATTCATCTCTTGTAAAATATATTCTCTCGAAAATCCATGATTGGTGGGTATTAAACTGTACATATTAAATTTATCGTTTTTATTTAGACACATGATGTCAGATTTGTGGTTAATGGATAACATTTTGTCACTAGAGAATTTTAAAGAATTAATACTTTTTAGTGCTTTTTTTACATTGGTTAATATTTTTTTTTGTAAAAGTTTATTTTTATTTAAAAAAAAAAATCGGATATCTTTTTTTTTAGTTCTTTACTAAGCATGAGCTCTGTGGACTTAAACATTTGTGGAAATTATAATATACAGGCATACACACACGTATGTATGTGGAATAGATTTAAAAATAGCAAAAGCAAATTCAGAGAACCTCAAAATGTTAAAATATGCCAATATTTCCATAATCATTTTTTTTTTATCATGATTCAATATGTTCCTCGAACTTATATGACGTTACATATTCTCCTGCTGACGTCATATTCACCTACTTTCTGTACTTACTCATATTTTTGCTCCTTGTATTATTCAGAACTCTTTGAAAATGTCTGTTAGACTTCCAATATGACGTCATATTCTTTTCCACTCCTGAAACTTTTTATTTCATTTTTATCTTTCAATGGAGAATTGTAGAAAGAATTCTATTGTGGATTTTTAATTATTGGTAGCTGCTATAATAAAAAATGTTTAAATTTGATAGGAAATTTATGTTTGATTGACATTTTTTCATTAATTAAAAATTAACCATAATTTATTTCGATTTCAGATTACTTCAGTTGCCTTGACATTGTTTTAGTACACCTGTGCATATAATTTCCATATTTTTGCTTCTGAACAGTGGATTTGTATAGAAATACAAGCAGACAGACAGGCATATTTTAATTTTTATATGTTACGTTAGATTACTGCACCAGCAGCTTTATTGAGACACATTGTGCAGAACCAATACATTCCAATTAAGCAGAATCTGCGGTAATTTAAATACAAGAAAGTTTGTTAAACAAACCTTCTTCTTCATTTTGTACAACACATTTAAACATTCTCCCAACAAAAATTAATTAGACAGATATAAAACAATTATCTCTGAATGAAAAAAGTTTATTTTTTTTTTTACTTTATCGTGGCCAAAAATCACTCCTTATTTACCCATTTTATCTACTACTATATAACTATATAATTACTTATGGTTGCAAAATGCTTATAAGTATGCTCTTGGAGGTTTTTGTGAAACTTCTTAGAAAAGTGAGAAAATTATTATGCATACATTTTTTTTGAGTGAATCCTGTGAATAAAAATAGTTAAAATGACATCATAAAATAGATTGCATTATGCTTTACCTTTACAAAACCTTTATCTTAAATCCTCCGAACTTTAACTACAGCACAAACTGTGTGTGGTGTAGCACTCTTTATACATGTTTGTATTTACGTAATGATTTAAAAGTAATTAGACAAACATTAAAGGTAGGTTAGCCAAACAACAAGTCATTTTTACATCAGAACCGTTGGTTGCAATTCATTTTTTTCAACCAAAAATGCAGGGTATTCCACTCCAACTGAAGTCCGGTTTTTATCAATAACTTTGAGAAAAGTTAAGATATGCTAATGAAAATTTGAAGAAACTTGTATCGTTTTGTGGTAAAAGTGATAACATCAAGACAGTTGTTAAAATTTTCACTCTGCACTCAAATACCTCAAAATTGATGCTCTACATTTTAGAATGTAGTTTCAAGTGCATATGTTATCACTGATTGAATTACTGTGTTAAACAAAGTAAGGTGAGTCACTTGAATTCTTATTAGATTATTTTAACTTTTTTCCAAAGTTATTACAGAAACCAGAGTTTGGTTTAGTGTGTAACACCCTATATTTTTGACTGAATAGGTGAGTTGTTTTTCATATTCCACTTCAAATCTATGTCTTGTGGTTGGTGTACTATCACTTGTTGAATTTATCATCACCTTGTATGAGGCCAACTTTGAAAGGGAGCATAGTTGAGTGTCGCAGGTATGTTGACAAAAGGCTCACTCTGGGACCTGGTAGATGCTAGAAATGAGATGGGTTCAGGCTCAGAAAAAAAATATTTATTTAAAACTTAAAAATGGGAAAAAACATGCTATTTGAATAATAATAACGTATTCTTTCTAAAAAGTTTTACAGTTCTTTAAAAATAAATTTAAAAGGGAATTGAATTGTTATTGATGGGATATAAAAGATTTTGAAAGCCTGGCATGGTCAGTGTTAGTAACATAAAGAAACCGCGGGATATCCCTTGAAACAATTTTCAGAATGTTATTAAAATTTTTCTATTACATACTTTCGGTATCAGGCTCCGATGATACAAAATTTCTTGGACTCTGATTCAGAAAAAAAAAGCCAAACTCATTTCTAATAGATGCTAAAGCTAAACTGGACTGTGTATAGTTTATACAGAACTAGAAATGTTACAGTACACATTACTAATGCAAATTATATATAAATTAGGGTTTGATTGGGTAGCGAACGTTAATATTTTATGATATTCTGGCTGGACTAATGTTTGCAGATATTTTTATCCTGAATTTTCGTTTAGAAGTTTAAACCTGCATTTAAAAAATATTAGACTGCAGTACTACAAAATCCTCACATGGGTAACTGTACATTAGGGATGGATCAAATTGCAATTATGACTGAATACTAAATATTCTGCACACAGGTAAATCAAATATCGAATATTCGGTCTGACAAATAGTAACTATTTGGGCAGAATGTCAAATATTCTGCTTGACAAAGGCTTTCACATTTCAGGGTTTAAAAATTTGAATTTGAAAATAATGTTCTGCCATATTTAGCACAAATATTGTCATTTTTATAAACAAGATATTTTGCACTTTATAAACACACACACATAAAAAAAAATCTGGAACACACCTAGGAAGTTTGAAATGCACCACAGGAAGCAATATTGGGAATTTCCTATCACACGATAAATCAGCGTTATTGTCGGAGCAAGGCTCCGGCTTCCCGTGAAAAATTACACTTTTGTGAACACGATAGAGGCCAAAATATTTGCCACATTAACACCAAAATTGGACTGGAAGTCGAAAATGCCAAAATCTCGCCGGGGATTGAAAATCAGAAATATTCGTCAACTCTAACGCCCGAAAACGTCTGCTCTAGAATTTTCCTTTTTTCCATAGAAATAACATTGCGATTGTTTGAATTATTAATAAAATATTAGCTCCATTGTTGTAATTTATGCATTGTAACCTCATCGTTCTGACGTCAACGTTATTGACGCACGCATATGTGATTTATAATATAGATTGATTTTTAAAAGTTTTACTTCGTACGTACGTAACGACCAAGAGTTTTTTTTTTTTTTTAATGCGAACTGTTGGTAGACCAAATTCAATCTTACACTTTTTGTAACTTCCAAACCAACGTAATTTGGTTTGAATTTTACGTTTAAAAAAAAAAAGAAAATAAATCAAATATGAATTTGGATATTTCTGATTCTCTGCATGCCAACAGATAATAGCAAAATAAACGAGAAAAATATAATGTCATGTATGTATGTACTAGAATCCATCAGGATGAATTGTCGGTATGTTTGTATTTACATGTACGTATATGTATATTGGAAAATTTCTGTAATTGGGTTCGCAAATAATTGATGTATCTTAGTGAATGTTGCGAAAATTTAATTTCATTGTGTTAACCTGTTTTTGTTTTACTTTCTGTACACATGCAGTGTAAGAAACATATTGTAATCATGATAAAAACCCGATTATGCAAATATTGGCATATTTTAACATTTTGAGGCTCTATTACATATATACATAGCTCATTCTTACTGAAAAACTGAAATAAACTCTTCAGATTTTTAAAAAATAAAATTGGAAGAATTTATATTGTTGCCATTTTTTATCATGAAAAACTTTCAGTAAATAGCTAATGTGTCGTCCTGATTAAATGAAAGAGGAATGAAAATTGCGTAAATTAAAATAGTTGAGATTTATAAATTAAAATACAAGTTAATGACGTAATTTTAAGCAGTGGATGTATTTTTCTTTTCTGAAAAAAAAAAGACTCCATAAATTGTAATCTGAAAACACTTACAATGAAGTTTACATCGTATTAAGGGGCACCGTCACTCAGAGAAAATATCCTGTTTCGCTCAGAGAGTCTATCAGTGCTTTCCCCCTCCCTGCTGTCAAAGATGCGTTTACCGTTAAATACCGTCCTGTATCGGCAGTCTGTTGACAGAATTTTTGTCTCTGTGGTCAGGGAAAAGTGACCCACAGCTCTCTCCCCCTTTAGAGGGAGCTGATCTATTTTCGTTAGAGAATGCTTTTGCAGAGAATACGAGGTTCTCTTTGAGTATTTTTATGTGTGCAACCAGGGAGTTTGAAACATTCAGAATAATTTCGACTTTTATACCGGCATAAATTTATTAAATACCAGCTCTTTAGCAAATGCTAGATGGAAATAAAATTTGGCAATAAAAAATGATTCAATGTAATTTTTCTGGCCAAAATGATTTAGATGTACTTCTTGCTAAAAAGCGTAAAATAAAAATATTATAAACAGTAAAATAAGTTTTATTAGACTGTTGACATATTTCATAATTTAGATGTTTTAGCTTACTTTATATTATCTTTATTGTATGTTCACCTTTATCTTCAAATTTTAAGATACATTAAATAAAATTGTTTCTGAACATTTTCCAAATTTAATTAGATAATTTGCAATATTAAAAAAAATTTCTTTAGATTGCGTAAAGCAACATTAATTTAGTACTGAAAAACCAATACACATTCGATTGTAATTAATTACTTCAATGTGTATTTAAAACAAACAAGCACAAAGTATTTTTATAGATAAAAATTTATTAGACATCATCATGTAAATGAAATGGACGGAGAGTGAAGATTTTACTAAGTCTATAAGTTGCATAATCCTTTTTCAATATAAGATATTTAAACATGTTCCATAAATTTATTAAACACATTGAAATTCGATATTTTCTTGGGATTTTGTGCCTATTTTATAAACGATAATATATAGCCATCAGTATTTCGCTTTGGATAAAATAATGACAATCTTTTGTGAAATTGTGAATGTAGTAACTTCCGCTCTTAAAAAAAGCATCAAAAAAGTAAAAAGACGTCAGAGAATTTTAACAAAATATCTTTGATTATTGAAATTATTTCATGTATTGGAATTTATTTTAGCATTTTCATAATGAAATTAAGGTAGAGTGCAAAATGAATATAAATTATACCAAAAATATTCCAAGTGGTGTTTTCTAATAGAGCTTTATTTAGCAAAAACATAGTATTAGATTTACAATACTGCAAAAATGAGGCCATTACTACAATATTTGAAAAATATTATTCTTTTTTTTTAGTTTTGATCATCTGTTAATAAAATTGACACTAATAAAAAATATTAAAATTTCCGAAGCTCAATACATAATACTAATTTTCAGTTAATTCTGCCATTGTCATCTATGCAATTAAATGATACAATATTCAATATATATACACTATATATGCAGCAATATATATATGATTCACCAAAAATAAAATACTAGAGTATAATACTGTTAATATATGTACATATGAGAAAATGAAAATCATTAAATAAAAATTAGTTTTGCGCATGCTAAGAACCCCCCCCCCTCCCCCCATTTTTCCCACCAAAAATATCCATAATAATATTAACTGAAAGAAAAAAAATAATATATTTGGCGGTGCATATTTAAATTTTCATTTTCAGAATTATACATTTGTAAATATAGTTACAAAAACAACATATATCAATTGACTGCTTGCCCTAAAAACTTTAATTTTTTTTTATCGAAGCTTTCTTACACTTTTCCTTGAGTTTATGAAAATTTCGTTATTTTAAACAATACAACACAACTGTTATTTTAAACAATACAACACAACAATAAAAACGCCAATAAGTATTTCCGGTAATAATATTTTCTAGTTTTAGTGCCAGAAAGCTCCGAAATTTCATATTAAAAAAAAGGTTCTAAATTTACGAGTTTCGAAGAGGTATTAAAAATGGAAATAAGCATACCATAAGATAAAACGATAGACCCTGGATAAATCATGATAAGAGGGCGCAAACACTAAAGGGTAAAGTCAAATGCCTTTAAAAAAAATACGTGATTTTGACGCAATTGTATAATTTTTTTTTCAAATTTGTGAATGAAAGAGTACGTTTATGTTATATCTTATTGATGGAAGCATTTCGATATTTTGTATTTTAGGGTTCAAGAACAAGCAAAGACGTCTATATATGAAAAATTGTAGATGAGTAAATATTTATTTAATTAAATTTCCTGAAACTGTCAAGCCATGCAGTTCCTAGTTGCCGCGCGTGGCGGGGGATTTTGCCCCTAAATCAAAGGTCGTTTCGATAGATTTTCTTTTAAAAATATATAAAATCCTACAAATTAGAGAGTGTACGCTGTCGAAAATAGCGGTACATTCGCATATAATATAATTTCCATAATATTAATATATATTTATAATTATATAATTATACTAATTAATATAATATATATTTTCCATAATATTATTTCCATAATATATAAATTCCATAATATTTCGCATTATGCTCAAGTAATAGTCATTTGCCAAATACAAATATACGTACAATTTCCAAATAGTATATATCATAGTAATAACGCTTGACGGCAGTGTTTCAAAAAACTAAAAAATGTTATTTCATGATTGCATTATTAGTAACGAAGAGACTATATATAATTACTTTGACACAGGTGAAAAATTTTAATTCATCTTTTAATAAAAAAAAAATTTGCGAAAGAACATACAGAGGCTAGAATTAAAATTTGTGCTTAAAAAATGTAATAAGAATTAACATAATAATAAAAATAATTATTTTTTATGTTGATGTTAAAGATCATTTGATGTATTATTTCAAGTATAATAACTCGTCTACCTTATATAAATTCTAAAAGTGAATGTAATTACGTAAAACAGTAACAAATTATGTAACAAATGTTACAAATTATGTAAAACTAACTATAATGTAAACAAAGTGTTAAAAATATATTTGAAAATTATTGAAATAAAATACATAAAGATTTAAAATAATCAAATTAAAAACATGGAAATAAACTGTGCTTATGAAAAACAGAATTCTGGATAAGAAATACACTATACTAGCTTGAAAATTTCTTTCTTTACCCCCTAATACTAACCCCTGAAACATCTCCCCTACCTAACTCATTACTCAAATCGAACAAAGAGAGCGGGGAATCCTTTCATATCGAGTGATAGATTGCCTAGATGGGGGAAAGCATCGAACTTATCAAAATAGAAATATATATTTTATTTTAATTATAGCTACTTCCCTATTAAATTAAAATAAAATATTTTTATATCAATGTATAAATCAGAAACACTAGTTTTTTCCGCGTTTTTTAAAATTTTCAAACAACCTATTAGACAACATTTACAACATTTTGCAAACCTATTAGAACTGCCAGAAATTCCAATTTACTGAGGCATAGTAATTATTTTGATCATACTCAGATTATTTCACATGAAATCAAGTATTTAAAATTATTTTTAATAAAAAATGAAAACTGGGGTAAAGAACGACAAGTTTTAAGAATTGTATGCAAAAAACAAAATTTAAAAAACTCCATCTTTTCATTAGATATCCTTAGAAAAGTGAGGAAACTTATCCCCATTGGATTAACATGGAGAACGGAAAAGGGAAATTTAACTGACGAGCACCCTTAAGTACATGAATTTAGTTTCTTTAATCGAACTCAGCTATCGGTGTAATTCAACTCTGTGTTTCCATACCAATTTTTTTTTCTTTTCAAGCTTATTGTATAAACAAAGTATGAGATGTAAATCTGTTTATTTTGATATAGTCCAGCCAATCCAGGATTAAAAAAAATATTAAGAAACATTTTATATATGAACGGATGTTTGGAACAGATGTCATATATGCACCACGTTGGCGCAATCCCCCCCCCCCCCCCCGCCAATTTGGCGAAAACTTTGTTTTTGAATATTAGTTAGAAATAGGATGCAATAATAGCATGTGATTTTTTACTTCAATATAAAAATAAAATAACGTAACAAATGAAATAGCTTCTATTATTTAAAAAAGGAAATAAAAATAAATAAATTATAGTTTGATATAAATAAATATTGATATACATAATAAAAATAAGGTACTTCTCTATTATCTCGTCGACCACTTTTCATAACAAAAAACTATCGCCAAACTGTAACGTCAAATAAACGGGAGAAAGTTGCCATTGTAATATCAAAATAAATAAAACATAAGAATTTAAGGACACAATTGTTATTTTAATTAATGAAATAACTAATAAATTAGTAAAACATAACGAAAAATACACGCAAATGTCGAATTAAAAACCACTTGATGACATAACAAACACGTATAATGCTTCTGTCATCAAGTAAAAGGGACTGCATTTTTGGCGTTTAATTTTACAATTTGGCGATATTTTTTTGTTATGAAAAGTGGTCGACGAGCTAATAGAGAAGTACCAAAAATAATTTATAGAATTAAAATAAAAAATAAAAATAAATAAACAACAATTAATTTTTTTCGCCGACTTGGCGGGGGAAAAATCGCACCAACGTGGTGCGTGTTTCTGTGCCATATGTTTTTATTATATAGAATTTGCAAGAATCCCAGTTAAGAGAAAGCAATCAGCTGAAATAAGAAGAATTGCACATCGTAATTCAACGCGAAGAAGTCGCACAACAAGAAATCAGTTATTTTCAGATTTTTTGCCCCGTGCCGATATAATGACAACTCAAATGAATGAAGAAAGCAGGTTTGATAGAGAGGTATCGCAAACCACCTATGTGTCCTGTTAAATACGTGTCACAGAGCTTTCCCTAATATCATATTAAATATTGCTGGGATCTGCCAGACATGCAAGTCTAGAGACGATGCTTTGAAGTTTTCTGCCGCTAATTCTATGGACCATACATAAGGAATTCAACAGCTGTTATTGTAAATTTTCTTTTATGATAATTAAACAGTAACTATAAAAATAAAACATTATTATATATTACATATTTTTAATGTTAACTTTTATGTTTATTCCACTCAAAGCTCCGACATTTCGGCCTGACGAATTCTAGTTTAATCTACCGCCTACTCTTAACAAGTTATTTTTATCAAGAAAGGGATGTAAACAACTCACCTGTCCTCTTTTGGGAGTTTCTATCCCTTTGTAAGGTTTTTATCTCAGAATTAAATACAGTTACCTGCACAAGTCTAACTAGGCATGTTTTTGCTTCTTGAAGTTCTTCGGATGTGAGAGGGCCGCGACGTTGAACAAGATTTCTTAAATTATAAAGAAATCTGAAAATAAAACTTAAGATTCGTATTAATTTTAAGTAATTATTACTAATTATAAGAAAATCATTAATAAATGAATTTTCAGAAACTCAGAAACCCTTGGCATATGGAAAAAGATGTGGTTAGCCGTATTTGTTTTCCTCAGTCACATGACTTACGCTTTTATTATATAGATCACATATGATAGGATTTAATAGAATAAAGAAAACTTTTATTAATATCTTTTTCAGTTTTGAATCGATTTTCATACAATTTGAAATGACTCGACAAAATTCTGCAACGATTCTATATATTCAAACCATCTTGCTTCCAAGATGGTTTTTTAGTGGACTAAACAGATGAAAATCGCTTGGGGCTATGTCGAAGCTGTATGGTGGATGTTGAAGAAGTTGCAAGATGATGTTCACAGATAATGAAAAAGTTCAACTTGAGGTCCTAATGTGGCTGAGAAAGCAACCCAAAGAATGTTATGCAGCTGGTGTTGGGGACGGTGATATAAGTGCATAAATATTGGTGGAGAATATGTTGAGAACAAAAAATAGTTTTGAAGTGAATATCATTGTAAGTTATTATTTAATTATCTTTTGTGACTTACTTAATGATTTTCCCTCATATAAGCCTTTGGATCTTTACGCACTTTTGGAATATTGGCTAAAATGATTTTTAAGATGTCCTCTTATTTAAAAACAAGAGAGATCCTTTTATGCAGGATTTAAAGTTACAAATACAAACAGCGTTTTTAATGCTGAGCTCTTTTGAACATCCGTGCTTTTCAACTTTCTTTCTTTTCCGTGTGTCATGATATTTTGGTTTAGATAAGTTTTTGTCTCAGATAAGTTATTTTTATTATGTTATTGTTACTAGATAAGGTAAATGAAAATAACTTTTATTTTAAACAGTTTTTATTTTATTGTTTGTTTTAATAGTTAATAGATGTGTTTTTGTCTTTTTAATTATTTGTCATCTACATCTTTTCCGTAATACCTATTCAAAGTTTATTTTTCAACCAAATTACTTTTTTATGCAAGTTAAGATCTCTTCTGGCTTTTAGTTAAAGTTACATATTTTTATCGAGGGTTTAAAACCAATCATTACTTTTCTGCTATATATATATATCACTCTGCATTAAATATATGCCACAAACCCCAACCATTACTTATGTAATGGTTATCAGAATCCAAAATTTTTGAAGGGGGATTAAGATGATTATTTAACTATTCGCCACTATAAAGTGTAAAGGGGAAAATAAAGGGAAAGAAGCAAAAATAGTTCAATTAAATTATTATTTATTTATAATTACTTCAGAGTTACAAATAGAGCAGAAAAATAAATATTAAAAAACTGAAACTTTTTTTTAAACTTTGTGTACATTACAGAATTTTTAGGGTTTTGCTCATCTAACGAAACCCTATTTATTTCACCCACTGTGTCTGTCTGTCACAGAATTTGTTCTCGGAAACTGCATGAGTTAGAGACTTGAAATTTTGCATATTTATAGCTGAGTACCTGTTACATGACAAATCATAAAATTTTGAAAAAATCTTATATTATTTTAATTAAGTGAATTCATTTAATGAAATCCGATCATTTCTGCGATTTAGATTTTAAAACAGAACCTCAATTTTGGTCTTTTTCATATATAGTCTGTCTCAAAAGTTTAAGCACTCTGCAAATCTGGTTTAAAATAATTAAAGAAGAAAACATTTTATGCTAATTTACAATAAATACTCGACATTTAATCAAAATAAAATAAAATAAGCCATTTTGGTGGTTAAAATAAAAAATATATTTATTTTTATTAAATTTTTCTTTTTTCTTGAAGAAACGCTGTCTCAAAAGTTTAAACACTTTATGCAAATTTTTTTAGAAACACGGGATTGGCCGTGCGTAATGACGTTGTATGACATCATATTGCACTTTTATAAAAGTATAAAAGGTGGAGAAATTATTTCCTCTTGTTTTAAAAATGCCGAAGGGTAAAGAATTCACAAAATGTGAGATTTTGAAAGTTTTTAAATTGAAATCGCAAAATAAAACTGTTTCTGAAATTGCAAAAGTTTTAAATCGATCAAAGCGAAGTATATATGTCAAGTACTCTCTAGAAATGATAATTTTAAGCGGAGACAAAGATGTGAACGACTACGTATAACGACTGTTCAGACTGATTCGGAGAATATAGAGATTGGTATCTAGACAAAATATGTCCATACAGCAAATTAAAAATAATCTCAGTGTACAGGTGTCCAAAGACACTGTACATAGACATATTAAAGAGTGTGATTACATCATACTAAAGAAAATGGCTCGCAAACCGTCTCTCAAATTACATCACAAACAGGCAAGAATGAACTGGGCTAAAAAAACACATGTCCTACAGGGACAAATGGCTTACTGTTTTATTCAGCAATGAGAAAAAGTGGAACTTAGATGGCCCTGATGGTTGGAACGCGTATTGGCATGATTTACGAAAGGAACCAAGGGCATTTTTCAGCAGGCAGCAAGGCGGTAAATCTGTTATGGTTTGGTGGGGCATTTGGATTCAATGGCCAGACCTCTCTGCATTTCTAAAAGGAAGATAAGATTAAAAAAGTATCAAGAGAAGGTAAACCAATATTTGCTTCCATTCGGCGAAATTTTAGGGGTCCTGCAGGGCCGTGCGAAGGGGGGGGGGTGCCTTCTCTCTGGGTGCGGAAATTGAGGGGGCGACAAATTTATACTACCAACCACAATTTTATTTATTTATTTATTCATTTTTTGGCCGTCGATCATTTTCAGGGAAATTTCATTTTCTCTCTTCGTCATTCACTTATTTTCTGTCGCAAAACATCATGATTTTTTAAGAAATAAGTGTAATTTTCTCATGTTATTTAGTTGTTTGGAATTTCTGAATAAAAATTAAATCTTTTAAAATAAACGCGAAATATTTATTCAATAGAATTTGTTTCTGTTTCTGCACTTTATCAATGTTTTTACACCTGTCACAAAGAGAAGAAGTGAACGGGGTGGGGCCGTTAAATTGAAACTTTGCCCCGGGCACAGTTTTCTCTTCGCACGGTCCTGAATGGACTTTTCAACAAGACAATGTCTCAATCCATGTATCACATTCTACAAAACTTTGGCTTTCTCAGATTCTCAGAAAAATGTTAAAGTTCTTGACTGGCCAGCTTTAAGTCCAGACTTAAACCTGATTGAGAATGTCTGGTCTGGGGTATTTTAACCTGCCAGATTTACGGCAAAGGAAAGCAGTATGACTCTATTTAAAAACCCCTAGAGGCTATTGAGAAAGCATGGTACTCTTTGCCACCACAAACCCTACAAAAACTAATAATTTTGATGAACACACATTTATTTGAACTAATCCGAAATCACGGAAAAATAATTTGTAAGTAAACGTTCTGTAAAAATTATAAATCTGGTTGTTTTTGACATTGTGCATAAACTTTTGAGACAGTTTTTTTTTTAAATTTTTTATTATATTTTTTTACAATAATTATGTAATTTATTTTTTTCTACTTTTGATATCATTTATTTAAATAATGTTGCGAAATCTGCAAATAAAAAAATGTTATTCATTCTAACTTTTTATAATTTTTTGAAAATCGACATTTTATGCTTGTGTTTAAATTTTTGAGACAGACCTTAGCATAGGCGGTTGAGTGGTAGCACATTTCCCTTCTAACCCAAAGGTTCCAGGTTTTATTCTCGACAATGGAAATTGAAATTTTTGATTTTTTCTCTCAGACTACATTTCATTGTCCAATGAATTTAATTAAAATAACTTTTTTTTTTTTGACATTTTAAGGGTGTTTGTTTTTCAAGCTAAAATTAAATATGCTTTTAAGACATAGAAACATATGCAGTTAAAAAAATAGAATCCTCTTGTTGTCATTTTATTATTAAATTTAATGGTGCTGCCATCTATGTTCTTATTGATGAAGTGTATTCATAAATTATAAGGATTTAAAAATTATAAATTAATGGTTGGACTTATTAATCAAAGGATAAAGTGTTTTGAAAGGAACATTAAAAGAAACAGAAATGCTTTGTGCAATCTTCAATTACATTTAGCCATTTTTTTTTTTGTTTTTTTGGGGTGGGGGGGGGAGGGCGAGGAATTTATATGAATGATTATTTATTGTTAAAATAAAGAAACAAACAGACCAGAAAAGTTTTAACAAAAATTAAAAAGTTTTAACTTTGTAACCTGAAAAGGGAAGAGGGGCAGAAAAATGAGAGAAGGAGTATTTTTTTGGAGGGTGGAGAAAGAGGTTGATTAAATCATTGCTTATTTATCTAAAATTACTAAAGATTTACAACTGGAGTACAAAAAATGAAATAGTTTTAAGTGGTAGAAAAGAAGTAAGGAGGAGAGGTAATTTCAGGTGGGGG
The DNA here is from genome assembly GCA_963931845.1 of Maratus michaelseni. Lineage (NCBI taxonomy): Eukaryota > Metazoa > Arthropoda > Arachnida > Araneae > Salticidae > Maratus > Maratus michaelseni. The sequence goes on along the minus strand of OZ007595.1, from coordinate 321,399,070 downwards.
AAGGATGTTAAATGATTATCATATATATTATTTCTCCTGTCAACATCCCTTTTTCTAAGAAAAGATGAAATGCAGAACAATGAATGAGATACTATATGAAAGGTTTTTGAACCGGCTTCTGACATAGCCCACTTAACAATTCGTTGAAACATGTTTTTGATTAAAATTTGCTAAAAATTAAATCGGCATTGTTTTCATAAAAGAAATGAAAGGTTTTCCTGAAATTATTGTTGCAAAAAAAATAAAATATCACATTATGTGATGCTCATAGCAATTATTATAAAAAACACCGCATGGATTTATTTTATACTTATGATTAAAAACCGAAATTGAAATGTTTAGATTTATATTTCTAAGTCCCATGGTTTTCCCGAAGCAGATGACGTCATCCTCTGATGCAGTCAAAATACGATTGTTAAATTTTTTTCTTGCACGTGCCTTTAGCAATCTTGGATCAGTTTTTAGTCTAAGTTTGATGGAATAAATTAGATGATAATCTGGCTTGACTAACAACTAAATGTTGTTTGCAGATATTTTTATCCTTGCTTTTTCTTTAGAAGTTTAAACCTGCATCTAATAAATATTACATATTAATAAAAAATGATACTTCTCTATTATCCCATCGACCACTTTTCATAACAAAAATCTATCACCAAATAAACAGGAGAACGTTGCCATTGGAATATCAAAAAATAAATAAATAAATAAAATATAAGAATTTAAGGACACAATTGTTATTTTAATTAATAAAATAACTACTAAATCAGTAAAACATAATGAAAAATACACGCAAATGTCGAATGTAAAACCACTAGATGACGTAACAAACACGCATAATGATTCTGACATCAAGTAAATGGGACTGCATTTTTGGCATTTAATCTTAGTTTGGCGGTAGTTTTTTGTTATGAAAAGTGGTCGACGGGATAATAGTTACCTAAAAAATATTAGATTTCAGTGTGAAATCTTCGCATGGGCCCTCTGGTTTATTATTATTGTTACAATAAACTAACAAATAGAGCAAAGAAAGTTTAAAAAAATTAAAGAGTTTTGAAGATTTTTAACTTTGTGAGCTGGGAGGGGGGAGAACAAATGGAAAGTAGAAATTTTATAGGAGTGGGGAATTTTTTTAGATGACTAATTATTTGTCATTACTAAAGATTTATAAATAGCACAGAATTTTTTCTAAAAACGTAACAATTTTATACTTTTATTTTGTGTACTATGAAAAAAAAATCAGGGGGGCGGGTGCTAAGGTCAAAGTGACATTTTCGGATGGAGAGAGGATTTTATATTGTTATAATAAAATAACAAAAAAAGCAGCAATTTTTTTTTAAAGTGAACACTTTTAAAGATTTTAAATTTTGTAAGATTGGAGGTAGGAGAAAAGGGAGAAGCGGTTTTTTGGGGTAGGGGAGGGATGATATTAGATGACTGATTATTTACCTTATTAAAGATTTACAAATAAGACAAAAATTAAAAATGAAAGAGTCTTAAAAACTTAAATTTTGTGTGCTTGGTGAAAAGGGGAAACGTAAATGTCGGTTGAGGGGAAATTACTAACTGCTAAGAGTAGAAAAAGTTAAAAAAAAAATTTTAATATTAATTTGGTGACCTTGGGGTGCAAAGGGGGAGAACCAGAATTTTTTTTTTAGGGTGGGGGAGTTTATTAGATGACTTACACTTTATTTACCAAACTAAAGATTTAAAAAGGACAAAAAATAATAATTAAAAAAAATTTAAAGATTTAAAATTTTGTGTGTTTGGTAAGAGACCGGGATGGGGGGAGAAGTAATTTTTTTTTTCTTTTTCTTTCTGGGGGGGGGAGTTTATTAGATGACTTTTTATTTACTTTGTTAAAGATTTATATTTTTACAAAATTACAAATTAATAAAGCAAACAAAATTTTAACAACGGGTTTTAAATACTTTACATTTTATGTGTTTGTAAAAAGAGGAGAAGAGCAAAGGAGAAACGCCAATTGCGAGTGGAAGAAGAAATTTTTATGACCCATTGTTTAATGTTACAATCAAGTAACAAACAGAGCAGTAAAAGTTTTCTTTTTTGTTAAATTGAGTTTTAAAGATTTTAAACTTTGGGTATTGTTGAACGGGGAGGGAGAAAGAGGTAAGCAAAATTTTGGAAAGGGGGAATTTAGAGGAGATTTTAACAAAATTTAAATCACCCATTATTTATTGTTGTTACAATAATGTAACATATATTGCAGAAATTTTTTTTAAAAATATAAGAATATTTAAAGATTTTAAACTTTGGATACTGTGGGGGTGGAGGGGGGGGGGGAAAGAGAAGGAAGTGAAATTTTAGAAGAGGGGGAATTTAGATGATTTTTTTTTAAATCAGAGATTCATTGAAATACAGAAGTTTCATTCCTGATATAGAAATAATAGGAGAGTAAAACTGAGGACTTTTGTAGATTTTGCATAAAAATAAAGATTTTAAAGGTACAAAAATTACTGTTGGAAAATTTAAGGATTTTCAAGGACCATATGAACACTGGATATTCAAGCTATGTTATTCTTAACAATAGGATGCGGGGATGCACAACCTGTGGTATGTGAGCCAGCAAGCTATCACTATTTTAGAACAGAAAATCTTACTTTATTTAAGGACAGAGACTTTGTGATTAAATAAGGTAAACATTATCTTTTCGAATTTGTGGTTCAAACGACTTACAGGCAAAGACATTGTACAGCCCTAATTAAAGCTGTTTTCCCTAGTGAGAAATAGATTTTTATTAAATGACTTTATGTATGATTTTAAATATTTCTGAGAAAAAAAAGGAGTATTATTAATCAGTAAAGTCCTTAAAACTAGTTTATATCATTAAACAATTACTATCCTAAAATAAAATATTTAATAACAGCAATTACCTTAAAAGAGTGTTAAAATGGTTCAGTGGTCCAAGTAAACCAATTGGAATGTGTTTTTTTAATTTAGCTGGCTTTTTTGAAACTTTGATTACAAATGACTATCTGGTGTGTTATTAGAATATTAACGTTTTCATTATTAATAATGTTAATATTCTAACTTAATAAAATATCATTAAAATTAGTTAAAACTCATTTAAAAATTTGCAGTTCAAAATTAAAACACTTCACTTTTGTATAAAACCGAATTTTGGTCAATAAAAACCATTTAAAACCAACATGAGCCACCAGCATGTTTCTGTTATAACCCTGCCTTACAAATTATACTATATTTACTTGTTTTCTTGAAAGCATTCAATTGTGGAAAATAATACCAACAAGTCTTTGTACAATTATATTTACAAAATTTAAAATTTATTGCTCACATATAGAACAGAAATATCAGAAAATATAAGACATGGTATACTTGACATGTGAGAAGAAAATACAATGCTGTCATGAAAATAGATATACAGTAGACTCTCTTAAATCCGCATAGCTTAAAACCAGAGGTTGTACAGGTTTTAGAATTTTGCAGATTTCTAATCACTGTTTTGTTTACATTTTTTAAACAATAATTTGAATTTAATAATGTACTCGAAATTAAAATGAATGCTTACAATAAAGTAAAACAATAAAAATTAAGAAAATTTTAAAAAGATTTAAAATATTAAAAGTAAGGATCAAGTAAATAATTAATTATGAATAACTAAACATGCATAATGATGATGAGATAATATTTTCTTGAATTATTCAGTTAAACTCACCTTATAAATGTACACTCATAATTCACATCAAAATCTTCAAATAACAAAGTTTTATTTCATGTTTAACCATACTTAATAACCAAAAATGCTTGATTGATACATAAATTATTTGGTAAAAGTATCGCAATCATCAATGATATCAGCACTATCATGACATTTTAAAAAAAGGTAAATTTATACTTCTTTCATGAGAAAACATGAGTTGAATCATATTAACCAGAATTACATGTTAAAATGTGTACAGAATGATATAAAAATAAATAAAAAACTTGAATTTTAGACCTACATCTGAACTGTAAGTTTCATTGTTCACATCAGAAACAATGTGCAGATTTTAGGTAATTGCGGTTTTGAGGGAGTCTACTGTACTATATGTTGTAAAAAAAATTATAAAAAACAGTTCCTGGGAATTTCAGTTGTCACAACTTATTTGATTCCCTTTGATGCAAAACATTTTTCCCCATTATCATTTAACAACTACATTACAACAACCCTAATTAAGCCAAGGCCGTGAGATGTCAATGAAGAACGTACACAGACAACAAAAATATCAGAAAATATATGACATGAGGGAAAGAAATAAGGTTCTCTAATAAGAATAGATATACATGCTGCAAACATGATAAAAAACAGCAATTTGGAAATTTAGTTATCATAATTTATTATTTTATCTCCTTGGATACTAATCATTTTTCATCATCATTATTAAAATAAATTAATATCATCAAGTATTTATAAAGTTATATTTACAAAAAGTGTATAACAGATTCTGCTTATCTGAAGGTTATGACTAAGTCAGGGCCTGGGATGTTAATGAAGAAAGTAGAGTAACCCCTCATTATATCACGCATTCGGCTATTTCGCTCTTTTTTATTTGTCCCCAATAAATTTCAGATTTTCAGCAACTGTTCATGGATGGTTAAAAGATGAAGTAAAACTATGAAATGTTTTGCATGCCATGAATGAAAAGCCCAAGTAAAGAGAAACAGAATGAGAGTTAGTGATGAAGAAGAAATTGATGAAGCTTTGTTTTTGTGGTTTATGGAACTATCACAGGGTTCATTCTCATTTTCAAAAATAAAATCCCCTGAGAATCACCTGATGTATTTTCCGAAATGAAATAATTTTTGCAAGTCAACAATTAACGACATTTTTTATCATTACAACATGATCCCCCCCCTCCCTTAAAAAAATTATTAAAAAAATGAACTAAAATAAAACAAGGTAATCTAAAAAACACACATTACATTGTATAAACAGTATAAGGAAAAACATTAATTTGTGTAACAGACGGTCTGCACAGGCTGGATTTTCAAGGCCCAGGCCATTGTAAAAACTAAAATATAATAAAATATGTAGATTTTTGAAAATGTTTCGCTATGATTTATTAAATACAACAAATGTTATATTTAATCTGAGAGAAAGAGTGGCTACTTTCCGATTCTATATCTCACAATGTTAAAAGGCGTGTCTTAATTTGATTTCATTATGACACCACAAATCATGCAAAATAGTAGCAAATTCCCTCATTTCCCAGAGCAGCTGATCATTTTGTCAGTTTTTCCCAGGTTTGGGGGAACTTTTTGCATTATCCCCTAAGATTCCCCTGATTCCCATAATCCCCTGATGATTATGAACCCTGTATCATCAAAACTAAAGCTAAAGGGGAAAAATCCCTCTGTCCATTATAAAGCTAAACTTTTGGCTAATGTGATATGATGATCAAACTAGAAATTCGCAGCAAGAGATGGGTGGTTTTGGAGATGGCAGAAATGACATGAAATAGGACAACTTTCAATACTCATGTGCACCTGGAATTTCGGGTTACAAAGAAGTAAAGGACAGATTTACTCTCTTATTTACTGCAAATAAGACTGCAACTCAGAAACTTAAGTTGCTTTTAATTGTCAAAAGTAAGACACCGAGAATTTTGAAAAACATGAATCTGAAGACATTACCAGTTTTGTATGATTTCTCACAAAACTGTTGGATGACGCAAAAAACTTTTAAGCGGTTGTTGGATGATGTGTTTGTTCCTTCAGTTTGGTTACACCTTAGAAACAAAGGATTAGAAGAAAAATCTTTGCTTCTTTGCAAAGTCCGCCCTGACAAAACAGAGCTCATTTCCAGGGATAAAAAAATCAATGCTATTTATGCACAAAACATCATATGCACAAAACATCTTACTGTATTCTGCACTTATGCTTTATTTCTACACTCAGCTGCTTTTGATTTTCTTGCATCACTGATAGTTTCATCCATTCTTAAGAATTGCCACCATTTTTATATATATTTTTAAAAAATATATCCAATTATTAATTTAGCATGATCAACTCTTTCTTCTGTATCATTCTACTAAATTAATTTAAATATCACAGTTAAGCACAAATAATTAGGAATATAAAGTATAGTGTATTAACAATGGAAATATAGAAAATTCAGATTTAACAGAGTTACATTGATCAGCAAACAAACCCCTCCCCCCTGCACAGCAGCACACATCGTTGAATATATGCAAAACCAAAATTGGTTACATCAACATATTTTAATATTAACAAGCCAATATATGCACAGCCAATATAGGCAAAAAAAGAATATTCTAGACACAATGTGGTTGTAATGAAGAATTATATACAGTGTTGAATACAGACATTTTTCTGTGGTAGGGTCTTTTGTGGCTCTGAGGAGGTTGGTTGGTTGGTTGTATTGAGTTTAATGGCACAAGGTCCCCATAGGGACAAGCTGCGCCAAGGCTCTGAGGAGGACATTATAGAGTTACGAGGGGGGGGATTGCACTTTTTGACCATTAAAAGCATAATATATGAAATTTTCTGAGGGGGATTTTAATGCTCTGGCGGGATGTTCCCCAGACCACTCCCTGAATTCAACACTGATTATATAGGAGAGAGCTATGTATACTAATTAATTTTTCAGCAGAGCTACTACAAGCTATGTGGTGGCCATAGTATATTATTCTTTTTTATATCACCCCTATCAAAATTTTTTTGTTTCATATTTCAAAAACAAAAGATTTGTTCAAATATTTGAACTACAAAAGATTTGTTGATTTGTTTTAACAAAAGATTTGTTGAAAGACAGAATGAATTTTAAGGTAAGATATTTGGATTTCCGTTACATTATCTCACAAACAAGTTTTTCTCAAATGAGTTAAAATTTTCCAACTGAGCAGAAAAGTGTCCAGACCAGGAATCTAACCTCTGACTTAATATGCCAATGCTTATGATCTGAGCTGTCCTAGAGAACTATGGCTGACACAATTTAAATTCAGATAACCGTTTGAGATTAACAGCCAGTTTACAATATTACACACCTTAACAGATTAAACCTCATGTAAAGGATCTCTATTAGATGCTAAATATGTACTAATATTATGCAGTTTTATTTTGTTATCTCAATTATGATTGAAAGAAACAACATACAGATTGAAATTTTATAACTGAGTGAAAGCATGTCCAGGTCTGGAGTTAAACCTAGGATCTCAGGCTTAATATGCCAATGATGTACTCGGCTATCCTGAAAAACTCTGATGACTACAATTCACTTAGACAACCTTTCTCTCTTTATGAGTGCAAATATGAGTATTTAAACTATCATCTTTAGGAAATAATTTGTAGCAGTATTCACAAATAACAGGTTTTTCATCAATATGAATTAACAGATGTTTTTCTAAAGTACTCTTGTCAGAAAATTCCTTGTTGCATGTCTCACACACAAAAAGCTTGCTACCAGTATGAATTAACAAGTGGGTTTTCAAGGAGGTCTTGGTAGAATATCCCTTGTTGCAAATTTCACAAAAGTTTTTAGCCTGTTTCTCACGCTTATGGGAAAAGAGATGAATCTTTAAACGGGCCTTATCAAAATATATTTTCTTGCAGTATTCACAAAAGAATTTTTTTTTACGCGAATGAATGAAAGAATGCCTTTTTAAGACATTCTTGTCAGGAAATCTTTTTTTGCATGTCTCACAGACAAAAGGCTTTTCACCAGTATGATGGCTAAAGTGACGATTTAAGTGACTCTTTTGATGAAATCTTTTGTTGCAGAATGTACAAACAAAAGGTTTCTCTTCTGTATGAATGCGAAGGTGATTTTTTAAGATTCCCAGTGCAGCAAATCCTTTGTTACATACATCACACACAAAAGGTTTCTCACCAGTATGATAGCGAAGGTGAATATTTAAGTAAGACTTTCGATGAAATCCTTTGTTGCAGAATATACAAACAAAACGTTTCTCACCAGTGTGAGTGTGCAGGTGATTATTTAAGGTTTCCTTTGTAGCAAATCCTTTGTTACATACATCACACACAAATGGTTTCTCACCAGTATGAGTTAGCAGATGCCTTGCTAAACTGTGCTTGTTACAAAGTGTCTTCTTGCATATTTCACAAACAAAGGTTTCATCACTATGAGTTCGAAAATGATCAGTTAATTGAGACTTTTTAGAAAATACTTTGTTACATAATTCACACACAAAAGTTTTCTTATGACTATGTGTTAACAGATGCCTTTTTAAACTGTTCTTGTTACAAAGTGTCTTGTTGCATATTTCACAAATGCAGGTTTCCTCAGCATCAGCATCAGCATTATGAGTACGAAAGTGATTATATAAATGACACTTTCTAGAAAATCCTTTTCTGCATACTTCACAAATAAACAATTTTTCTCGGTGTGAGTCAGAAGTTTCTTTTCTAAAAATCTCTTGTAAGTTTTCCTGCATTGTTCATACTTTAAAGATTATAGTCTGCTTTGATATGATGAATATGTAAATGATATTTTTTTTAACCAACTTTAACTAACTCTGTAAAAGATTAAATTATGTTAATATATCACTTTTTAAAATTACTTAAAAACATTTAAGAGTATTCATAAAAATATTCAAAATCATTTAAGAGTATTCAAAAACATTTAAGAGTATTCATAAAAATATTCAAAAACATTTAAGAGTATTCATAAAAATATTCAAAAACATTTAAGAGTATTCATAAAAATATTCAAAAACATTTAAGAGTATTCAAAAATACAAGAGTATTAAAAACATTTAAGAGTATTAAAAAACACAAGGGTATTCATAAAAGGATTAAAAACATTTAAGAGTTAATTTCACATGAGAAATCAAAATTACTGTAGGAAGCTGTGTTCAAATAAAATTTCTGTTATTGTATTCACAACCATACTCCTTTTTAAAAAAAAGTAGTAGAGAAACTACACAAACAGTAAAAATTCATTCAAAAACAAAACAATCAATGAAGACTTTCAGAATATTGTGAAATAGGTGCAAAACAACAATATTTTAAATAGTTGCAGTTACAATGAATAAAAATATTTGGAATGTAGCCAGAATTAGTAATGTGTAATGGTGTCAGGAGGGTGGAAAATTTAATAAGATAATGAATATAAATTAACAAATACATTTTTAATCATGACTAAAGATTTACCAATTAAAATTCATTTCAATCCTTCTCATAGATTAATGATTAATTTAATTTCCATCACTCTCTTTGATCAATACAATTAATTTCCAATCTAATTAATGATTAAAGCATCATGTGTTATTGATCAACAACTGATAGGAAAATTAAATATCTAACTTTCTGTTTGCTTGCTATTCATACTTTAGTTCTTCTGCTTTTCTGTTTTTTTTAACATGGCAACAATGTTGAAGAATATATCAGATAGGATAGAGTCAACTCAACTCTCTTGGAATTTCTAGTGCCTATTACTGTGAAACAGAGTAACTAAATTTAATAAATATTAAGTTTTTATGGTTTCTTGAATGACAGTTGGAACAAAATTAAAAACAAATAGGACACATTCAATTCAAGTTTCTTTAACCTAGCTAATGTCACTTAGCGAGAAAAAGTTTTGTAATGCTTTCTTATACAGGATACAGTTCTGGCTTTGCAGTCTTATTTTCTTTCTTTTCTCTCTAGAAGCTTCTGAGTTTATCAGCTTGTGGTCACTGGCCATAGAAAATTTATCCTTCAGTTGCATGCATCTGCATTTTCTATAGGAGCCCTTTCTTTTTTGACATTTACTCTGTTTCTTCTAGCTGTTTTTCAGCTGCCTCCCTCCCCTTATAAATTTTTACCTTTTCATCTCTTACTCCTTCTTCCCCACATTACTCTATTATAGTGGTCCTGATAGTGTACCTATATTTTATTCTTTCTCTTAGCCCCTCCCTACCCTTTATATATGTATTTTTAACACTATCTTCACCCTTCACTCACTCTGCTAGTGAGGTATTCCAAACTAGTACCATTAGGTTGTTGTCCATAAATCAGTCTTTATTTTTTTTAACAGAGGCTTTAGTTTTTAAGATATTAAGAATTTTTGCCCACGATTTTAAAATCCCTCCCCTCTTTATATTGTTTTCTATTCTAAATTTTACTTTTCTAGGATCCTGGGCCTATGCACTATCATTCCCAAAAATTCTCTTTCATTTGGACAACTTTTATACGATTTAGAAAATTTTTGCTCCCACCACCATGTGGCGCTTTTGTTATTATGCACATAGTATTTCTTAGTTTTCTTAATCTTCTAACTATCCGATTTTCATGTAACTTTAACCTTTGTACATGGAATCATTTCCTCTTCCACTCAATTTTAGTTCCCATCTTCTCCGGTAGAGAGCACTCTTCCTTCCTCTTTTTATTATCTTACTAGTATCGGGCCTCGTTTTGAAAATGAGAACAAAAACAAAGCTGTAGGGAAAATAAGTATGGTCAATGATGTAAGATGAAAGTAGAACTTGCAAAAGAAGGCTAGATGCTAGTAAGATAGAAAAAAATAGGGAAGGAAGGGCGTTCTCTATTGGAGAAGTTGGTAACTGAAACAAAGTGGAGGAAGAAATGATTACAGGTACAAAAGTGAAAGTTGCATGAAAATCTGATAATTAGAAGACAAGAAAACTAAAAAATGTTATGTGTATATATAAAAAGCCACTATTTTAACAAAACTGTATGTTAAAATATCTGTTATACATCTATACTAATAAAATAAAGTTTCACTCTGCATGTGTGTCTTTGAAGGCTAGCAAAATCTAGTGCACATAGAAGTCTGAAAATTTTGATTTAAGTAGTCCAAGGCCTGATCTGATGCACCTGGGTCTTGAAATTTTAATAATTACCCAAAGTATTGATTAGAATCTCATTAAACATCATGTCGAAAATGGAATCTTTTTATCAGAAAAATGGCGAAGTTCATTTCTGCTTAGAATTGTACCCTGATGCGAGGCTCCTAACCTACCAATGGAGTGTCTTCTTTCATCGGGACATCGAAAATTTTCATTCTCACCATAGTAAAATCGTTAACTGTCTATGTTTTGGGCTCTTTTGATAAAAAATGCAATAATCACTCTATTTACATGAAAATTTGCAAACGGACGTAAAAAAAAATCGCAATTTCAGAGAAGCAACATTCATAAAACTTGATCAATTAGAAACCAAGATATCAATTAAAAACTTAAATTAAAAACAATTAAAACGATTTTATCTGGCACGTGTTTAATAAATCTTTTGAGGCCAGTCAGAAGGAGACATTGCATCGCTTATCTGTGGAGATAAAATGAAGCATTTGAAATGAATTGGAATTTTTATGAGCTGTATATATATATATATATGTATATCCCCATTATATATATATATATATATATATATATATATATATATATATATATGGTTATATAAGTTACTTCTTAATATTTAATTTGAAAATTATACAACCTTGCTTTAAATAGGCTAGGAATTCAGATTGTCTAAACATTTTCAAATTTGGTTGGTAAGTAATGATTTTAGCAAAATCCTGATTTTTGTATAGAAAAAGAAATAAAACGTTGAAGAATTTCTTATTTCATTTCAAAGTATCTCGGGTTCTATGTGTCTGATCACTACCGGTGCCATAGAGAAAACAACTTTGTTCTCTTACGGGCCTGCTTCAAGATGCAAATGCCATCGCACAAGAGATCTGAGTAGCAAACAAACAAAATTGAATATGCGTATGTTTCTTGGGCAATTTCTGGCTTATTTTAGATCTGTTTGAGTTATACATTCAATAAATGAACAACAAAGGTTCAGCAAGGTATAATTTTATAGTTGTTAATAAAATAATTGATATTACATAAACAGACTCATAAATAAAAATTGCAACTTTTACTAAACAATTAAAACAAAAATTCTATTAAAATTTTATAATGTATGAGTAATTTAAAATACACATTCTCTTACTAGGTATTACAACTAAGAAAACACTACCTTTCAAGCACTCTTATCTGGCAAAATATAATTTTGTAATTAGTAATTAAAATGTGCATTTTATATTTCTATGTATGTTATTTAAAAAAGGATAAGAGAAAATGTTACCATTTCTAAATTCCACATGCATTTCACTTCGAATATAAATTTATTTACTACTTAAAAGGGAAAATTTATGTAAATGGAAAAATCTACCCATCTAGTAAATACACAGATTTACAAGTTGTTATTTCAATACATTAATATTAAACATAGAAAAAAAAAAAGTAACTCCATTCAAGAACATTCAGCAGAGTATGTAATTTCAAATAATTTCATTTACCTGAAATTCTAAGTTATCAAATTTAATTTTTAAATGGCACTTTCCAGAATGTAATAACAACAATGTTTTTTATATGAATAGCAGTTTTTATTAATTTCACATAAATAATAAAATTTTTAAGATTGTAATCAAATTATTTTTTTAAAGCATACTTTGCATATTTTATAATGTGGCAATCAACACTCAATCAAGAAGCAAAGAATAATGTTTAAGGACATAGGGAAATGAGGGGCTTATGGAGCTCAAGCTCTCCCCATTTAAATAAAAGACAATTTTTTAAGTCACATAAGTTGTTAAAAATCAATAATTTTCTGTCTTAAATATTTGATTATTCATCTCTGAAAAACAACTGTGTAGGGGACAGTGGGCAGAAATGGGACACTTTTTACAAAAATCAGAAAATCAACTTGGTTTGACACAAAAACCAAAAAAATTCAACTTACAGGAATACAAGATAAATGACTTTTTAATGTCCACAAACAACTAAAAAATCATAATGTGCAACAGTTTTAAAATTAAAGAAATTGTAACTTTCAAAATATGTCACACACCTCCATACTAAAGAGGAGGTATGGGGCAGTAGTAAAGTAAGTATTATAAGACACAGATAATCTAGTGTAGACTACATATATAATCTAATAAAGTTTGTAGATTGATAAATTCATTTGAAACTTCACAGATAAACACTCATGGGAAGATTCAGGATGGGCAATCACAGATGACATAAAAAAACATTGTCAGTGAATGGTTAACTATTAAAGGGGGGAAATTCCATTAAAAAATAGATATTATAGTTTACTCTATTTTTATGTGAAATTGCATATTAGCAGAAATTTACATTCATCTTATTAAATAGGAAGAATAAGACAAGTCCCAATCCTCCCTTTGCTGGCATGTCCTACTACCTTCTTTTATGTTAAACTATTTATAAAAAACTATATTGTTTTCAAGCTTAGTTTAATGCATGAATAATATACAGTAGAATGCTAAATAAATAGAAAACTATTACATCTACACATAAGCAAAAATATAATAAATTACACAAAATTAACTTTTACTTTTTACATAATGAGCCCAAAGAAAAAAAAAAACCCGGCATCAATCTCTGATATATATAAATATTTATTTAAATTAAAATTATATTTTAATAATTGAAAGCAGTAGCAGTTCTACAAACCCTTTACAAAAAGAGTTTGAAATTATTTTTTCAAAGGATATGCAAAAGAACTCGTTAAGCCAGAATAACATCTTCATTTATTCCATTAAAGTTATAGTAAAAACTGCAAAAGTTTTTGAGCAAAAGGCATGTGCAAAAAAAAAATAAAAATAAAAAAATAATAATAATAATCGCATTTTAAGTGGATGACATCATCTGCTTCGGGAAAAACACGGAACAAAGAAAAATAAATTGAATACATATAAAATACAATTTAATATAACAAAGCATACATTTTAGGATATACATGAAATACCACTGCTTGGATCAATCAATGGTGTCTTTTTCTTCTAAACATTTGAGGTTTTTTTTACTTTATAGTCATAAATATAAAATAAGCCAGTGAGGAGACGCCCCATTTTATCTTTTGTGTACTATTGATTTATATTTTTTATAATCACTGCTGAGCATGATATATTGCAGCATTTTATTTGTGTGGCAACATTTATTTGAGAAAAACCTTTCAATTCATTAATGAAAACAATGCTGATTTAATTTTTAATGAACTGCAATTTTTAGTCAAACAAGTTGGAAATGGTATGTTAAACCTGACATATGAGGTGTGTTAGATTATAACTAGTTTCACAATGTAAAAAAAAAATCATCCTTATTATTTCAATGAAATTAATTATATCATCTGCTATAAGAGAAATGAGCATGCTTTATTTTCTTATTACGTATGGGCAAGATTGTCCAGTTTTTTCCACTCTGGGAGATTCGGTTTTTTTTTACTCTGTGTTGAAGACGTAATTTTTATTTTAATTAAGGAAATCAGTAAAACATCCTTAAAAATACAGCGTGTCCAAGAAAGGTCTTTATCATCCTAAACATTAATAACAAAAATACTAACAGGTGAAACGAAATGCAGTTTGCTGCAAAACAATGAAGAAATCTAAGAGGTTTTTTTTACAGTACCTTCAATGTAGCTGTATGTGAGGTCTGTTAGTAGAACAAAGAATGTCGAGCCTGTACTCAATTTCCTTCCAAGTATTTTTTAACATTTGCAGTGTAACAGTGGGGATTGATGAGTGATGATTTCGTGATTTGTCATTTCATACTTCAGGCAATTGATACCAGAAAAAACTCTTAGATTTCTTCATTCTTTTGCAGAAAACTGCATTCCATTTGACCTGTTAATATTTTTGTTATTAATGTTTAGATTGATAAAGACCTTTCTTGGACACAGTGTACATTAAGTATTGAATTAAAAATCACTGAGACAATAAGAAGCCCATGTAGTGCATTTGACGTCAAGTGAATGTGCCGCCACGATCATGCCGTTAATTTTATAGCTTGGCAATAGTTATTTTTTAAGTGGAAAGTGGTTGACGGGATAATGGAGAAGTACCAAATAACCTAGATAGTACCCGTCAAAATTTGACGGTAAATAACTTGAAAGTTCCTTTAGAAATATGCTTTTATTTTAATTAGCCGCTTTTAAATGAATTAAACATTGAAAAATTTATGAATTGTTATACTGTGTAAGCGATGGCTATAGATATGAGACGATAGATTGTGCTGTCAGTCCAGTAATTTACATCCTATTATACCAGAATTAATTTAGCAAGAATTTAACTGAAAATATTAATTTAATGATTTATTTTTACTTACTACAGTCTCAAGAAAAGTCATTCTGTCCAGAGCAGGTATTGAACTGACATGATGATTGGAACAAAGAAACACCATGCCTCATACCATTCGGCTGCACTTTCTTGTTCGAGTGTACTTTAAAACTGGTTAGGTTCTAGATTTAATTTTATGCATGCGCAAATGGGTAATTTTCGTGTGAAAACTGGAATTTGATGAAAATCCTTTTTCATTTTAAAATATAGGATGACTTCAAAAAACAGCTCAAAAATACAAATTCAAACTTTCTGCCAACCGCTACTGCGCATATCTCAAGTAATAAATCACATGACAATTAAAAACCAATGAATGACAAAGCATTCATTCTGCGATTGTGCAAATTTTTATTCTCTCCTTATACGGTTACATAATATGCTACTGCTATAACGAATCATGTGCAGTCAAACGACATTCTCAAATTTTCATCATCAATGATATAATATAGGGGAGACTGGTACACAGTGGACCACTTAAAAAAAAAAAAAAATTCTCTTTAATGGACATGTTGATCTGCCAGAAATCTTTGAAAATTCTTTGGTCCTTTTTACATTCATCATAACTTTCTCAGAATAGTTTTCAATACATTAATAAAAAATAAAAAAAAACCTTTTTTGTACACCCATAAAGTGGATCAGAGTGCTCCCGAAGCAGGGCACAGTGAATTGCTATATTATGTAATATCACAATCAGAAATACAATATAAATCTGTTTTTCATTAATCTAATTCTTCTTTACCACCACTTTACCTTCAAGTAACATAGTAATCTAAATTTGAAAGTAACATTTTTAAAATAAAATAAAATAAATCAAATTTTGAATATAATAACAGATTAATACAGGAACAATTGCAATTTAGATGAAGTTATTACTTAAGTACAAAAAAATCAGCACACATTAAAATTTGCAAATGAAGTTCCAAAATACTTATGAGTAAGATTGAGCCTGGAATTTTCCTGAATTACTTTTGGATCTGGCAGCAACATTACGAAATAACTGACATCAACAACAGATTCACCTATAGTTTCTGGAAAAATAAACTGATTTCCATTCAGTCTGCGTCTCATGAATCTTACTTGACAGGGGTCGATCCAGGCAAAATTTGGGGCCCCTACACAAAATTCAATTTGATAAAATGGGACCCTTCACAAAATTCCTTTTACTAAAATAGGCCCTTTCACAAAATTCTATTCCATAAAAACTTACTATTTATTTATTATTTTGTGACGTTTTTAAAATGTGTAATTTGTAAATAAACAAGTTCACCAGAGAAGAAAACTTTAGCAAAAGCAAAAGGATTAAAAAAATTTTTTGTTTATAAATGCTTGGTTCGAATTTTATTAACTGGATTTCAACTTTCGTTACAAAATGTTATTTTTCACAAAAATATAATAAATTTCACAAAAATAACCTTTATTTTTCTCAAGGGCCCCAAGAAAAAAACCCTGCATCGACCCCTGCTTGAATAGAATCATCATCAATTAGGCTACGGTTATATTTTTCAAATATAGTAAATACAAAACAAAATATGTCTTACTATATGTTAAATAAATTGTTATTTTTCCTTGTTTACTTTATTTTACAGTTAAATAACTACTTTTAAACAATAATTCTTTATAGTAAATAAGCAATTACTACTTATTTTGAACATTCTGCATTACAAGAGCAGAGTGGATTGTGGACCACTGTGCCCAAGGTATAATCTCATTAATATAATAATAAATAATCTCATTAATATAATAATAAATAATCTCATTAATATAATAATAAATAATCTCATTAATATTGTTTATAGCTTTCTTTTAAACTCATTAACTTTAAAGTTAAATAAAAACAAGTATTTTAGCTTTGCAAAAAAGCTGTTTTATCTTATTTATCTACAACCTTTAATTACTAAAAAAAAAAAAAAAAAAAAATATGATGATGGAAAATGTTATTTTTAGAAGCTCAAAACAATCAATGAGGATAAAATGTATTTTTCTGAGCTAAACATCTTCTCTGAAGGTTATATATAATCAATCCAGTGCTATTGTCTATTAGGATAGAAGAGAAGCTTAAATTATTTTTAAATAAATAAAATGTTAGGGGGTGGTCCACTGTGTCCATAGGTCAAGTGTGTACCGGTCTTCCCTATGCATGTGCAATCATTTACTTTACCCTCTCCAAAACCACGCAGATGGGTGTTGTAATCTCAAATTTCAAAACCAGTAACTTAATATAAGCATAATAGCCAGGTTACTATTAAAGGAAAAAGTCCTCAAAGTTTGGTGACTTTTTTACCCTTTTCCTAACCGATATAAAATAAACCAGTGTGTGATGGTTTGACATCATAGCTCTATAATTGAACCTTCTAGCAATAATAAAAAAAAGAACAAGTACTAACAATTTTAAACTTTACACGTACTGGCATTTTAAAATTTCACTATTAGAAACTAGCTAATACACACTAATTTTCATTGCTTAACTATGAAAATAATGTCTCACATGTTCTAAACTTTTCCAAAATACACGATTCTAGAAGAAATTCTAGCCGAGGTAGGTGGTGGGTTGCAATCTCAAATTCCATCATCAATGACGTCAATACAAGCATAATAGTTGGGTTACCACAGACTTGTAGGACCCAAAATTTGACGACTTTTTACATTTTTTAACCGATTAAAAAAAAATCCATTCCTACATCATAGCCAAAACAATAAGCATTTAAATGATAGTACATTAAATTTACATTATATATGTACATCAATGCTTTTTCAGTCAACAGTGCCATAAAATCCAGAATCTGAAAAATAAGAAAATGAATCAATTGTCACTGAAAGCAATTAGATAATCATTATCTTGAAATCGTACCTTCCAGTTCGAAAACTTTTCTTTAATCAAACTTTTAAATAATATTGCATATATTAGACAGATTTTACTTCAATTCGATGAACACCTTCAAAACTACAGTGCCTACAATATATTCAAAACACAAGACGCTATTTCCACATGGTTGGTCGGTTGGTTGGTTCGTAGTGCAAGAACAACGAAACAAATGTTGCAGCCATGGAACTATTTAATAGATTTTTATTCTTATAATTCCATGGTCGCAGCCAGAAAGGGCGCATTTTTTTGGCGCTTAACGCTCACAATATGTTTATTTTCACACATTATTTTTATTTAACACATACATCTAATTATATTATTAAACAAACATTTTTTTTTTCATATAGTACCAGGTTACCACGCGAAAAAAATCTCTGAGTGTACACGCCAGGCAGAATTTTTTTATTTTGACGCCAAAAATAAACCATGGTGCGTCCGCGACATCTGTACAAGAAAAACAAGCGGCAGCAGAAGCAGCGATGTTGGCAGATGAAACCAGAAATGCCAAGA
Source organism: Maratus michaelseni (assembly GCA_963931845.1). Taxonomy (NCBI): domain Eukaryota; kingdom Metazoa; phylum Arthropoda; class Arachnida; order Araneae; family Salticidae; genus Maratus; species Maratus michaelseni. The sequence goes on along the minus strand of OZ007595.1, from coordinate 321,380,573 downwards.
CTTCGTCCTCGTATTCTTAAAGCAAATGGATTTGTATAACAGAAATAATAATTATGATGTTCTTTGGCGTGAATGTGATGATGAATAGCAGTTCTACAAAATCACAGAATATCTTGAATTGTGATGTGACTTTCTTACCAACATCGATACAAAAATTTAATCGAATTTTGTAATCGATATTGAATGCTGAAAACAAGAACTGAAAACGGGTCGACGCATGGAACTATAAATAGACAGGAACTGACATTTCCCCCGATGTCTGCCCGGTCGATTGAAGTAACTGAGCTGGATGTCACAAGATGGCGGCCGTTGTTTTTTTACATCCGAATCCAGCTCGTTTGAAATATTCTAATGTCATATTAAAGCGTTTTTAAGGTTTTAATTTCTTTTAACTGATGTTTCTATAAGTTTCATCTGAGTTGCAATTTTTTTTTTATTATTATTTCTTCATTTGGTGTATTTTTACATAAATTGCTGTGCTCAATCGGAGAGAAAGGATGATCTTTTAATTTATTTTGGTTGATATTCCTGCAGTGTAAATGTATCTTCATGTTTGGTATTCAGATCTCTCTCCCCCCCCCCCCTCCCGACACACAGTAACTCTTTTCAGTTTTTAATTTTATTTCTTAAAACTACTAAGTAAATATTGTGCTTTTACAAAATAAGTGTTTACTAACAGGGCTTAATTTCTAAAAAAAAAAAGTACTGGAGCCCTAATATTCTGCAGTACTAACAGCCGTAGCGCACCCCGCACCCCCTCCGTCGTCACTCCAATCTGCATATTTATATTTACTACATTATTTTTTTTAATTTAAAGCATTGATTTTTTATTTAGCAAAATAAAAAATTTGAATACATCTATCTGCGCATATTTAGTTATAAACTATTCCACTTTTTAGTTATTACTACAATAGAAATCTTTGCCTAATTGTAAGGTTAATTAATCGCAGAATTTTGTAAAAAATAGCGTTAAAGTGATTTGAAAGGGAAATAAACAAAATTTTGAATTTAAGACAGATTGAGCTCGAACCTGCCCAAACCCGAAGACTGATATAAAAATAAAGACAGTTTCATCTCCATCTCTTTCGTGAGCGAAACATTACGTCACTTATAAGTGTTTTGATACAAAAGAAGACAACATATTAGATATGAGAGGGAAAGAAAAAGGTAATTTAGGATTCGTTTTCAGGAAGCGGTATTGCACTGGGCTCCGGAGCGCAGTGTTTATGAGCTCTGGTGATTTCTGGCCAATATTTAAATTTTTACTAAAAACAGAGAAGTACCGGAGCTAGGCTCCGTCGGAAATTAAGCCCTGTTTATCAATAAAAGCTAAAGAAGGATTATCCTATATAAAAAATACCAGTTCAATGCTTGATCACAAAGGAAAAATTGTCTACAATCTCTAGGCAATGAAATTTCAGAAATGTTACTGTTATATTATGCACGGTTTCATATCATAAAAGGCTTAAAAGATCAATATATGATCCCTGCCTTTTTTTTTTTTTTAAGGAGGTACATAAAAAAATTACTACTGCGTACTTTTGATATATTCCAACAAAGTTTGACAAAAAGATCTAAAAACAAATTTATAAGCATAAATTGATAATGGATATCATTTTGGAAATATTAACTACTCAGAAACGCATTTAGCAACATGAGCAAGCACAGAGCTTAATCGCTAATTTCTTATCATTTTGTAATTATATTGTTAAAAGTGTCTTTAATTAACATTAAAAATCATTTTTGAAAATTGTATATATTACAGGATAATTTATAATATAGAGTATAAAATGTATGAAAAATGACATGCAAATTTTTTCACATGTAATTTGTATAAGTTCTTTCAAAAATCTTTTATCCTTTAGAATATTTTAAATAGCGGTTACTTTCAGGATCCTCACATCTGTATATTCTCCGACAATTATATCAACTTTGGCTGTAAGAAATGAAAGTTTATACTAACTTAAGTGAAAAAAACATTTAAAGACAACTTCAGAGTAATAATATCATCATTTTACACTGGGTAACGACGTTATCTTTAAATGTATAGACAGGTTTGGGGCCCTTAACAAGACTTCAACTGGCGCGGGGCCTAGGCAGCCTCCCGGCTTATCCGATGGTTGCGCCGGCCCTGCATATAATTATAGAAAATGCTCCCTGCATATAATTCTAGAAAAATAGCTCAGTTCACATATGTACTTAAAAAAAAAAAAAAAAAAAATCAGTTGCAGAAATACCAAGTAGACGAAATTAAAACATCAGATTACAGCAGAAATATAATGCAATTCACGTGAAAATTAACATATACATTACAAAACACACGAAACTGTCAAAACACTGAAGATTCTGATTCATATTCATACACATTACACTCATAGTTTTTAGCAATCTATTTGGATAGCTTTATATACGTCAAGCAATCACGTCTTTAAAAATAAAATAAATTACTTATCGATGAAATGTTATCGTAGGAATTTTCTTGCTAAACCTATTTGTGCAGCCATATGCTTCCCACGAGCCGATTGTTTTATAATAATTAAATTAAAACTATGGCTTAAATCTGACTCGCTACCGTTGTCAGGGAGAATGTTTTGGTTGTCACAACTTGGCGGAACGGGCGAAACCGGTTATAGTTGAAACTTCATCATTTGGGGGATATGTCAGTTCCTGTTTGTTCTTAGTTCCATGGGTCGACGCCCTGGGTTTGTTTTTTGAATCCTTTTACCTGTGGGGAAAATACTGAGGTGTATTATCTTGTGAATATTATTCTATTTGGTAAGTATGACAGTACTTTATCGAATATATTGATAAATCTGCAATAAATTAATTGGTTTGTATATTACTAATGCTCTAAATCAGTACCGAAACTAGCCTTTTGGCCATTTTGGCCACCCCACCCTCCTCCGAAAAGAAAATTTCCAAAGCAAATTTTTTCTACGTTTCTAAAATTTAAAGAATATAATCAGATAATCTGTATACTGAACTAAGTAATCAGCTTTGTCAAATACTCATTCATTAAAACCCTGAAAATGGAATCGAAAGGAACCGAAAAATATTCCGCTTTATACAGGTTTTCATCTTGGGAAGTATAATTATTGATATTCTCAGGGGCGGATTTAAGGGGTCACATCCGAAGGGCCCCCAAAATCTTCTTTTGAGTTCAACGAGAAAAATTATTTTTTTATCAAAGGATTTTCTTAGCACTTTTTTTTTAAAATTAGTATTACTACATAATTTTCATGTAATTTAAATAAAATATTTTTTATACCATTTGCTATTACCAGAAATGTTTTAGTTATGTTTAAATGTTTTTCCTTGTCTTCTTTTCTATTACTAATTATCAGAACTGTGAACGATTGTGGAGTGTTGGGGTGAGACTCAAACTTGGATCTGAGCTGAAAGGAACCCTGTTACTGTTAGAGACTTTTATGATGATTTAATTACACTGATTCAGAGTCTAACTAAATCAGATCTGATAAATCTAAATCTGGATCGTGACACTGGGGCCCCTGATTTAAGGGTCCCTCACACTTGATATGCTGTTTACATAAAGCTGATATTTGGAATGGGTTTGACTTTGTTACTGATTATAATCGATATTTTACATTTTTAGAGTTGGATAAGATTAAAAACAAAAATAAATTGAGCTTGACTATTACAGGGGCACACGATGTATTTGCCCCAGAGATTTACATCTGGATCTACAAAAATAATTACAGCAAAAGAATGGGGGCGGCAAAACATGTAAGAATGGGAAAAATACGATTTTTTTTTTTTTTTTTGCAAAGATAAAGGCAGAGACGACTTTATTAGCCATGGCACCCTGTGTGAGGTTCTTTTCTGCGTCTCTACAAATGCTATATTCTTAAAAAAGAAAAAAGGGAAGGAGAGGTTACTATTTTATCTTGCATATGTTTCATCCCCTTAGTTTTTACTGTCGTTAGCAATAGCCAACCTCACGTCCTTTAAAGCCGAATCTGTATATAAAAAAGTAATTGTAACAAATGGTATGGCGGCATTTTTCATTTATCTGGAAATGGCCAAAAAAACGAGAAAATAATTTGGGAGGATAAAGGCTGCGGTTTTATTATTCATTCTCCCTGCACCCCTACAAATGACATTTTTTTTCAAAAAAAGTTTTAACAAAAAGTTTTATTTTGCGTATTTTTCAAATTATAACTTTCAAATATTATTTGTTTTTAGTATCCCAGGCAGTCACCCAACCTCGCCCCCTCTAATAATACTAGATTGGATCTGGATAAAAAAGTAATTTCAGCAAAAATAACAGGGCGGCAAAACGCTTAGAAAACTTCCGCAAAAAGACGAGTAAAAAACTTTTTGGAAGACAAAGCCAGGGGCGGCTCCGGCTTTACTAACCATGGTGCCCTGTACGAAATTTTTTACTATACCTCTACAAATGCTATACTTAAAAGAAAAAGATTTTACTGAGAATTTTACTTTGGGCATTCATCCCTCAATTTGTGTTTATTATCCAGGGCAGTCACCCCTCGCCCATGACAAAATGGAAAAATAAGAAAGCTCCACGCTGTGAGAAAAGAGAAAAAATAGAACAGCCTGCATGGAATATTTTTATCTAATAGAAAAGTCAAAGTGAGGGAATCGTTTGCCAATTATCCATACAGTGCAGTACCGTATCCAGACGACGTTGAATAGTGTCATATACAGACATGAGTAGGGATTGACCTTAAAAAATGTTAGTGATTCTCCTAAACCACAGGAAGAGATTTAAATGAAAGACAGCATAGACATGATACATTTGGAATGGGAGAAAGAAAATAGCCTAAGAGAACAGTTCTTTTTTTATTCATTTTCTATCTTGTATTGTTGACTAATCTTTTTATCTATTCGTCTATTTTAATGCATTTGGTTCAGTTTTTCTTTTGGATTTTCCGGCTGCGAGACTTTTTATACAGTTTTCATATATATATATACATTTCTATATCAAACAAAACCAGTATGTGGCACCCCCTTCGCCTTCTGTTTTGCGGGCGCCCGGGGCACGTGCCCCCTCTGCCCCCCCCCTTAGTTTCGGCCCTGCTCAAATAGCCATACAAGGGAATAATTTCTAGACTCACCAGAAAATTTCTTTACTGGATAAAATGCTCTATATAACTACTAGATACGAGCTGTCACGAAATGTAAATTTTATTTGTGATAGTAATTAAGTTGTATTAAAAGAAAATATGCTGTAAAATCTGAATTTTTTTTTTCTTTATGTTTATGTTTCTGAAGCTGGAAAAATTGTTTTTGGAAGTGAAAACTTTTGTCTGTTTTGATAAACTAATTTTTATAGGAAATATTTTTTATTAAAATACTGTCTTAATTTCTTTTAAAGTGATGTATGCATAACCAAGCTAATTCCTCCAACCCAAAACATAATCATGTTCCAAAATTTGTCTTCATTATGCCAGCTTTCTTAAAAAGAAATATATGAATGGTAAAGATGCAAAAGTCACATTATCCTTTTTTTTAAGGTATTAAGTTATTCATATCACCGTGTTCGTCTTTTTAAGGTGTATCAGACTGTAATAGTGATTTGGACAATAAAAAATATATTAAGGTTGAAAAAAAAATAATGAAAATCTCGTTTTTATGCATAACTCACATTATCCAACGACTGTTTTGCAACAAAACTCACACTCTCCCATTAAACCAATCAGGGAGGTACAGAAGTAAGAAGTAGTGTAAAATGTTGCACTAGTTTAATGACATTGAAGAAGTTGAGCCTTGTCTAATAGTAAAATTTTTGCACAAATCATTTTTAATAAATGTTTTTCGATTTTTGTTGTTTATTACCCTCTAAAATAACATAATAAAAACTAATGTTCGGATTTTTTTTTTTTTTTGTTCTTGTTGTTTTAAATTCATAACTATTTTGGTTTATAAGTAACATTACCCATAAAAGTTTGCTACAAAACTCACATTTACCATATTTAAATTCCAGCTTTACCACAATTATTACAGGTTTAGGACTATGTGCAACTAGTTGTTATGGCAAAAAATTTGTACCAGTATATCCTGCTTATTAAAAATAATCAGTTTTTTGCATTTTTCTAAAAACTAGTTAATGTGGAGAGTGTGAATTTTGCATCTACACCCTTCATATATTAAAATACTACACAGAAATTTAGCAAGATTTTTACAAGAATAGATGAAGCATATAGACAAATTATTTAATGTCACAATGTTTTATGTAATTTATCATTTCTGTGTTTTTCAGCCAATCTTTCTATTTTGAATAACCATTACAATTTTTTGTCTGCAGAAAGATCCATCTGAATAAAATTTTTCAAAATATTCATTTCATTCTCTTTACAGTTATTTTATTAGAAATGTTAAAAGCAGTGGAAGGCAACTTCATCCAGTCACCTTTCAAATCAGTTTTCCTTCTCTGGTTCTGTAATTGTTCCGAAGTAGAAGTGAGTTTTAATAATTTCTTCTTCATTTAATATTGCACAAATTATTAATCATTATATAGGGGAGAGTGGGGGCTAATGGGACAGTGGGAAAATTTCATTGAAAATACTATTTTTAACAAAACATTATGCTACACCTAAATGGCAACACTAAAGTTGCTAACTTCAACAAGAAGTCAGGTATTTGCAATTGTTTGAAAGAGTGCATCAAGAAAGTTTGTTTTCAACTATAAAAAGTAAGTTTGATTTTGTTTACTTAAATGACTTTTACAATTCATTATTGTCTGAAATTGTTTACAAGGCTACTAATTAATATAACAGAAATATTCCATTTTATATTAAACTTAGTTAAATTAACTTTGGATAAACATGTGCTATATAGATTAGAAAAATATAAAATATAAGCATATGGGGACTAACGGGACTCAGCATATGGGGACTAATGGGACAACTAGATTGATGATGCATAGGTACTTATTGTTTAGTGATAGGTATGCATGATTTATTTAAAAGATTGTCTTATTAAAAGGCTTTTAAGTAGTGGATAATAGTAAAATAACTCCAAAAAGATCTCAAAAATGACTAAATTAATATGAAAAATAAGAAACATATTTCTTTTTCAGAAAGTTCTGAAAGTAGTTTTGTACTACATGATTCTTCAAGTAATGAAGACTTTCCAGAAAGAATTAATGTTGAAGAAAATGTTCTTTTAGAGCAAATATCTGAAAAGGATTTTGTCTTAGTAAAATTTGAAGGGAAACATTCTATATCTCATTATGTGGTAGTTGTTATTGAAATAAACCGTGGAATTCAAGAACTTTTTCTGAGTTACCTTACAAAGAGGTGTGATTCACAAAAGTTTGTCTATCCTCAAAAAGAAGAAAAATAATGAACTGAAATTAAAGATATTGTAATGAAATCACCTCAGCCTACAATCGATTAAAAAACTATTTGTTCATCAACTTTAATGTCTTTTGATTTTAATTTTTCAAATTTTAATAGGCAATAGTTAATACTATACTGTTTATGTACATTGTATTTTGAAGTAAAATGTGCTGTCTTTAAAATAGGTACTGCAACTCTAGTTTTTGTGTTGATTTTGATACGTCCCATTTTACCCACAGAGTGTCCCAATAGATCCCAAACTAAGGGACTAATGGGACAAGTACAATAGTGTGTAAAAGTCATTATATATAAAAAACAACAAACACTATCTCTTCAAATTATTCATTTTTTTATAAAGTCAATACTTCTCTTTCTATGCATAAAAAAAAAAAAAAAAAAAATCAGAAATTTGTTGATTTCATTTTAAAATAGTTAAAACTTTAAAATTGTCCCATTAGCCCCCCCACTCTCTCCTCCTGTTATATGTTTATAAAATGTTATATTTTTGCAGTTGAATTTTTCCTCAGAATTGGGAAATTCTAGCATCGTGTTTTTATTATAATGTTCTATGAGATGATTTTTTTGCACATTTGTAAATCTTGCATGTGAAAGCAATTTATTATATTTTTCCCCTGGTGGCTCTTGACTGGCTTTTATACCATGCATGGCTATCAACTTTTATCCGTTTTTGTTACTATTATTTTTTAAAGATAAATTGGTACTTACATATTATCCGTGCCTAGAGTTGTGGGTTTTCCGGAAAATTTTCTGGGAAATTTTCTAAGCCACGACATTAATAAAGTATTGTAAAATGAAACTTTCGTTCCCTAGAGGCTACAAGTAAACAAAACTGGAGTATTTTCATCAACTCTGGATGTGATACCCTTTTGAGTTTTCCCCTTCCAACAAAAACTAAAAGCAAAATTAAATAATTAACAAAATACATAAATTGTGATTTATAGGTTTTTATTCATGCATAAAGCTGAAAAGTTAAAATATAGTAATTCTTTAATAACTATTATGCATATGTAATGTTTCAGTAATTAATTTAAAAATGCCATATTGAACAAAATGTTTTATTTACTAAATTGATCTATGAATATCTGAAGTGAAAACAAAATATGTTCTAAAATAATTGCATATTTCTCTAAAACAAATAAAATGATTTTTTTTATTAATGATGTTTACACATTATGAAAAAGCTGAATTACTATAAAAATGTGTTAAAATCAAAACAAATTACCAAAGTTTATACATTCAAGAATTTGTTGAAAAAAATCAAATATAATATGATTTTTATCACAATTTTTTTCTACAAACACTTTACTAACTGTGGAAACACCAAGACTCCATGACGTTGATGTCCTAACTTTCTGGGTCACTTTATGAACTGGACAGCATATGCTAACCTAAATGAGAATTACTGCTACTAACGCAAGTGAAGATTTTGTGTCTGTGTGTTCCTTTAATAGATCAAGTTCAGAATCAGAATTTGAAAGCATAACATTGATATCGCTTATCAAATGAAGATTTTGTGAAACCAATACCAGCTTCGCAGTCCGTTCATCTGTCAATCTATTTCTCTATTTTGTTTTTATGTTGCTAAATGCCTTCCAATTGCATTAACATGAAGCAGCTATTGGGGGAATATTCAAAATTCTGACTGCAACCCTAGATAGTTCTCTTGTACTTCAATAACCGTTCCATCAAGTTGTTGGAGATATTTTACTGGCAGCTTTCCAAATAATGTCTCTACTCCAGAGCTTTTGTTTTGTCCAGTATTTTGCTCTATCTGACATTACTGCAACTTAATTTATAACAGGAATGTTTTTAGCAACTTTGATTACGGTTTCATAGCTGTCATTTAATCATTTTCTGACAAATGCTGTCCACAGTATCGTGGATTCAAAAGATTCACAGCTAAGTGCACTGAGTGAAAACAAAAATCGTATATGATACTTAAAAACGAGTTAACAGACTTTTCTTCTTTGGTCAGGGGTGAAAAAAGCAAGTGCTCGATTATTTTCTCATCACGTTTTTTAAATATAACTGTAACTTCTGAAATAGCTGGTGCATCACCTTCTAACTTCTGTATTGCTGCAGAAATGGGTAAAGGCATGTCGTGTGCAGTCTGAACTTGCACCCAAAATATATCATTATCCAGTATCTGCTTTCGTTCATTTGGAGGCAGTGATATTGTGTTATCTATAGCTGCACATTGTGAGCATTTCCTTTGTACACAGCAAGCTGTCAAAACATCTCATTGCTGAACCCCGTATAGTTTCTTTTGACAAAATAAGAGAACTTTCTTCAACCCCGGTTTTCTTTCTGTATTGCCTTCAATGTTTGATTGGCAACGTGGTGATTTTTAAACAATTTGACAATTACCTTGCATTTTGACAATATTGTTCGAATTGAATTCAAACTTATATCCTTTGCCAAAAGGTTTAACCCATGAGGAAGGCAGCCAAATATTAAGTAAGAAAGGATATTTTTCCTGTAACATTTGCCAAGCTAATTTCATGTTCCTTGCATTGTCATTTATAAGGGCTATTACTTTGGAAGGACCTACTCTTTCAATCTCTGTTCTCAAAATTTCTGCTATATATTCTCCAGTATGACAAGAAGAATTTGTAATTCACTGTTTTTAAGAATATTGGCTCAGGTGTTGCACACATTATGTTCATCAAAGGATCTGTGGTGCCATCTTCAGACCCCTGCCACTACCACATTACTTTGTTCATCAAATAACGAGAGAAATGGGTGATTCATTTTCTGTGAATGCTCTTTTTTATGAAATAGGGTGAATTGACTTGTTATGAGTTGTAAATTAAAATCTTAAGTAAATCAGAATGAAACTAATTTTATTCATGTGGATTACAAAGTTGGAGTTACAACCTGTAGTTTTTGTTTAAATGGTACAGAAATTGACTAATAAAAAAAATATTGAAAGTTCAAATATGTCCTATAAAAAATTTACTAAAAAATTGCATGTTTGACATTTAAAATTTTCCGGAAAAACATAGTGGAAAATTTTCTGGAAATTTTTCCATTTTAGAAAATTTTCTTTGGAAAATTTTCCTCCCCACATCACTATCCGTGCCAGTTTTAAGCCAACTGCTCCAGGCATGGAACCAATATTACTAATTATAGTAACCCTTATATTTTCTTTTCTTGCTACATGGTACATGCCTGGGAATAATCTACTTTTTTTAGAAGGGGCCATTTCTATACATAGTAAAATTAAAAAATAGTTCATTTATTTTAGATATTGCATTTATGAGTAAAATATAAATATTTTATTTGACAAATTGAATAAGATAGATATAAAAAAGATAATATTAGCAGTAAGAAACAACATTTTTATACACATTTCATCAAAATTACGTAAAAAGGTAACGATCAATGGAAACAAATGGTTGACATGGTTACTGTTGACTCGTGATTATGTTTTAATGTTATTTTCTATATTGTTTCATAATCTGTTTATTTACTTGATGTGCTTTTGAACTTATTTTTATTCATAGATTATTTTACATCTTGTATTTGGAATTATGCGTATAAAGGACGGAAACAGAAGCAATTGCTTATTTACAAAAAAGTGGGATTATATTGAAATCACGCCAATTTTCCAATTTTCATGATATTAACAAAATTAACTTTCTAGAATATGCTATATTTTTTACCAATTTTTTATATTATTTATTATTCTTTCTTATTTACTGTGTTATTTACCATTTATTAATGTTACTAAAATAATGTTATTTACTATTTTTAACATATATTACATCTATTCATTTTATTTATTTTGTATTAATTACCATTTTTAACAATGTTATTTGATAATGTTAAATTATTGTGTTTGAAAACATTGTTGGCAACGATAAACCAGATTGGTACTTGGCAACCATTTTTGGCGATCAATCGCCTGGCACGGATAATACGTAAGTACCGATAAATCTTTGCCATACTTAATCATAGAAATTCTGCATTTAAATAAGGTGAATATTTTTATTAAAAGTAGTAGTAACAAAATATGTAAAAGTTGTCAGTCATGAATATACTGCATAAAAAGCCAGCCATGAGCCACCACTCCATATTCCATAGCATTCCATGTCGATTCATATCTACTGATAGTGTGAGAATTTTAGAATTTTCTGGTGTTTTCTTATCTATTACCAAAGAAATGAAGTAGTATTTGTAAGTAAAGGAATGAAAAACAGCTCATAATTATCAAGCAATAACACAACTTATAAAAACAAGTTCTTAAATCTTTTAGTTCAAATAAACTGATGTTTTTATCTGTATTGTTTTATCATTAGTTGCAATTGGATTTTTAAAAATAGTCATTTTTTAAATCCCCCCCCCCCTTCCTCCCCAACGAAAAAAAAACAAGCTTGTTAAGTGTTTCAAGAAAAATCGTACATGAGTTTCTTTAAACTAGGGATGTAACGAATAGTGATTTGGCTGAATACCGAATATTCTGCCAAGTTTAAGGCCGAATACTGGCTTTAAAAAAAAAAATTATTCTAATTGTTTATTTATTTATTTTTTTCAATTTTAAAATAAAAAATTAAATTAAGGACTAATGGAAATTAATTTTTTGTTTGATTGTTCAAAAATCATAACAGCTGAATGTATTTTTTGTAATATTTTAAGTACTTTGTTTCGAATAAGATAACATATGACTTTCGAAAATGTAAATAATAATTTAATTCATAACTTTTTATTTAATCCCTAGATAGTTCTAGTAATTTACATATATTTTATCTAACATAGAAACTCATTACGTCTGTAAGAATGAAACTTTTTTTTATTTTAGTAAAATCATTTCCCCCTTGAAAAATAAGAACTTGCATGTGTCCTCCGTCTTTTTATATCCTATTTCTCATGCAGCTCAATCATTAATATACAGTTATTATATATACAGTATATATATATATGCACAGTATATCATTATATACAGTTATTTATAAGTTGTCATGAAATTTTAATATTGAGTCAGTATTAGGATTTATTTTTCTTATAATAATTAATGTATTTAGATATAATTTTTTAATATTGTTTGTTGAAAATATTTAAAATCGCATTTAGTTTTGATTTTCTAGAACTTATTTAACCAAATATCGTTGAATATTTCACCAAATATGCAACTATTTGGCAAAATATCTAATTATATTTGGCTACATGTATTCGGCAATGCCAAATATTCGGCAAAAGGGCCGAATACCAAATATTCGTTACATCCCTACTTTAAACCATGGTTCTAATGCAATATTTGGAGGAATTTATGGTTTTAAATTATCACAAGTCTACTCAGGAAAATTTTAAAATCAAGTAAATTATCTTGATTATAAAATCTCAAGCAAAGTCTAATTTTCTGCCAAAACCTGGAAAAACTGTTGAGTTACTATGAAAAAAAAATGTTAGTTCAAATGAACCAATGTGATAAAATAAGTCTATCGTTTGAATCAAGATTTTAAAATTCTCTCTTTTTAAAAAAAATATCTATCCCTCATCCCGTATGCTTAAAGAAAACAGCCAGAAACATTGTTAAATTTTTAACAAAACTTAAAAAAAAATAATAAAAACTCAAGTTTTGTACTATCCTTGAAAATTTTAAATTTTTGAAAGGATGGATTTTCAAAGACAAAAAGTCCTTGTTTATATGCAGAATCTGCAAAACATCCTTAATTTTACTCTCCTGATATTTCTTCATCAGGAGTGAAAATTCTGTGTTTCATTGAATTTCTGATTAAAAAAAAAAAAAAAAAAAAAAGATACCAAGATACTACCCATCAAGATTTGATGGTAAATAACTTGAAAGTTCCTTTTCAAATATGCTTTTATTTTTAATTAGATGCTTTTAAATTAATTAAGTATTGAAAATTTTATGAAGTGTTACATTATGTAATCGATTCCTATACAGGGTGATTAAAAAAATGTGGACAAAATGACATGGTAGATCAGTCATACAATAAGGATAAAAATTCGCATAGGAACAGAGGGTCGCACTACTGCAATCTGGAGCCGCTACAGAGCGTAAGTTTTTGCCAGATACATCGGGACAGGCCTGGCATCTACATTGCATGGAACGGCACACCTTCTTAAAGATACCAGGTATATCTCAAACACATCCTGCTGCCGCAATGATTCTTCCTACCAAGTCTTCCGGCCTTGCAACAGGTGTTTCATACAAAAGTCCTTTTAAAAATCCTCACAAGAAAAAATCCAAGGGAGACAGGTCTGGTGATCGTGGTGGACATGCGATTGGTCCATCATGACCAATCCAGCCACCAGGAAAAGTAGCCTGCAGATGTGCAGGAGCTCTGTCATGTTGAAATCGAATGAGTCAACGAATAGGCATCAGAACATTATTAAGCATTTCTGGCAGAACCTCTTGCAAGAATGTTAGATAAATGGAACCGTTAAGTCTTTCTGGGAGAATGTACGGACCAAGTAAACAGTCTCCCACAATGCCAGCCCACACGCTAATGGAACATTTTTGTTGTGCGCCGTGTGGACGTGTAGCATGCTGGTTTTCATCCCTCGGCTCTAGCGTCCTCTACAGGCATTTGCGACCCTCTGTACCTATGTGATTTTTTATCCTTATTGTATGACTGGTCTACCATGTCATTTTGTGCACGTTTTTTTTAATCACCCTGTAGATATAAGACAATAGATGTTGTCAGTCCAGCCTACTCAACTAATGAAGTGCAAGAATTTTAAGTTTGCAATTTACATCCTTTTATACTTGAATTAGTTTAGCAAGAATTTAACTAAAAATATTAATTGAATGATTTATTTTTACTTACTACACTCTCAAAATTAAAAAAATATATATTAATATTTGTTTTTTTTCTAATTTTTTTGAAATTACGTGACCTTTAAAATTTTTCATTAATTTTATTTTTATCAGCCTGACTCTAAAACCCAGATAAACCATGGATATCAAGATGATTTCTTTTATAATTCTTATATGGATATTTTCACTTCTTTTCTTTTCTTTTTTATTTTTGAGGGGAATAATCATATAGTTTTCTTAGTTATACAGATATATTTTATTGATAATGGTCATACAATATATAGATAAAAGTTTAGATCACTTTATTTAATCGATAACTACATGCAAAATTTGATTTAAATATTTATAATATAAAATAAGTAATTAAGTTTTTTTTTTAACTACACGACTTTTAAACATTTTTATTAAATTAATTTTTATCAGACGAGTAGTAATTTTCCAACTGGACGAAAAATGTCCAGGCCAGGATTCGAACCTGGGATCGCTTGGCTGAAGCCGCCACGCTCTACCACTGAGCTATCCCGGTCGAATCTGGAGGGCATAATTCATCCAGTTAACCTTATTGATCAGAGACAGTGGTAGAGCGTGGCGGCTTCAGCCAAGCGATCCCAGGTTCGAATCCTGGCCCGGACATTTTTCGTCCAGTTGGAAAATTACTACTCGTATGATTTATTTACCAATTTGAAATAATTGTGTTAAAATTAATCTAGTGTAATTTTTATCAGTTCTAGATTTAATTGTAAGCATGCGCAAATGAGTCATTTTCATGTTGAATGTAATTTGATGAAAATCCCTTTTCATTCTAATATATAAAATTATCCAAGTTCCCAATCCCTAAATCTTTTTTCCACACATTTGCTTCCCTCCCCCTCCCCAAAGTTTAAGAACTTTTAAATTCTTTAATTTTTTCAAAACTTTTTTCTTTTCTATTTATTATTTTATTGTAACAATAAATATAATCGATCATATAAATTGCATTTAAACTTTATCTAAATTACCCTCCCTGCTCTGTCTCTTACTTTATTGTAATAATAAATAGTTGATCATATCATTTTTACTCTTCTTCCCCCTCCTTCCTACCAAGCACAGAAAACTTAGTCTGTAAATCTTTTTATTTTTAATCTTTTAGCCCTATTAGTAAATCTTCAGTAATGTAAATGAATAATAAGCCATCTAATACCCCCTCCCCCCTGCCTCCCAAAAAAGGGAAAAAATATATATCTACTTGTCTCCCTTTGTACGCCTAGCTCACCAACTTTAAAAGATTTTGGTGTTTTTAAATTATTTTCTGCTCTATCTTATACTTTATTGTAGGGGTGCACAACCTTTATAAGAAAAGGGCCACTCACAAAAATGACTGGCTTGTTGAGGGCCACCATCCGACCCGTTCGATGAAATTCGTGATTTTTACGTGCTCGATAGGCAAAATTCACGATTTTTTATACACCCGATTGGCAAAATTCATGATTTTTCCGTGCCCGATCGGCTTAATTCAAGGTTTTTCCGCAGCCGTTTGGCTAAATTTGCGATTTTTATGCGTCTGATCGGCGAAATTCCCGATTTTTGCACACCCAATTAGCATAATTCACGATTTTTATGCGCTCAATCGACTAAATTTGTGGTTTTTCCGTGCCCGATCGGCAAATTTCCTGATTTTCGTGCGACCAATATTAAAAATTAGATTTTTGCAGGCACGATCGGCTAAATTCGCGATTTTTACTAGCTCGATCGGCAAAATTTACCATTTTTGTGCGCCCGATTGGCTAAATTCGCGATTTTTACGCGCCCGAACGGCTAAATTCGAGATTTATAAGTCCCAGATTGGCTAAATTCAAGATTTTTATGCGCCCAATCGGCTAAATTCGAGATTTTTACGCACCCAATCGGCTAAATTCGAGACTTTTATGAGCCCGATCGTCGAAAATCACGAATTTTATTAGCTCGATATGAGAAATTCCCGATTTTGAGGGCCACCATCTGACCCGTTCGATGAAATTCGTGATTTTTACGTGCTCGATAGGCAAAATTCACGATTTTTTATACACCCGATTGGCGAAATTCATGATTTTTCTGTGCCCGATCGGCTTAATTCAAGGTTTTTCTGCAGCCGTTTGGCTAAATTTGCGATTTTTACGCGTCTGATCGGCGAAATTCCCGATTTTTGCACACCCAATTAGCATAATTCACGATTTTTATACACTCAATCGACTAAATTTGTGGTTTTTCCGTGCCCGATCGGCAAATTTCCCGATTTTCGTGCGACAATATTAAAAATTAAAGATTTTTGCAGGCCCGATCGGCTAAATTCGCGATTTTTACTCGCTCGATTTGCAAAATTTACCATTTTTGTGCGCCCGATTGGCTAAATTCTCGATTTTTACGCGCCCGAACGGCTAAATTCGAGATTTATAAGTCCCAGATTGGCTAAATTCGAGATTTTTACGCGCCCAATCGGCTAAATTCGAGACTTTTATGAGCCCGATCGTCGAAAATCACGAATTTTATTAGCTCGATATGAGAAATTCCCGATTTTTACCCCCCCCGTCGGCAAAATTCTCGATTTTTACGTGCCTGATTGGCAAGGATTTTTGCACGCTCGATCGAGAAAATTCGCGATTTTTACACGCATGATCGATTAAATTCGTGATTTTTATGTGGCTGATCGACAAATTTCGCAGTATTTCCCCGGCCAATCGAAAATCTCCCAATTTTTCCATACCCGATCAGCGAAATTCCGGATTTTTATTTGCCGATTGGCGAAATTCCCAATTTTTGTGCGCTCGATCGACAAAGTTCACGATTTTCGTGTGACCTATTGGAAAAAGTCAAGATTTTTGCAAGCGCAATCGGCTAAATTCACGATTTTTACGCGTCCGATCGGCAAAATTCACGATTTTTGTGTGCCCGATTGGCTAAATTCTCAATTTTTATGCGCCTGATCGGTTAAATTCAAGATTTTTACGTGCCCAATCGGCTAAATTCATGATCTTTATGCGCCCGATTGGCTAAATTCAAGATTTTTACGTGCCCGATCGTCGAAATTCATGATTTTTATGCGCCCGATCTTCAAAATTCATGATATAGTCCTGCAACCTATGGACAAAATTTGCAATTTTTTTCGCCATTAATTGCCGAACTTTACAATTTCTGGAGTTGATGACAATTAAGGTCTCCGCGGGCCGCCAGTTAACCCATCGCGGGATGCTTTAGGCCCGCGGGCCACAGGTTGTGCATCCCCACTTTATTGTAACAATAAATAATCAATTGTATAATTTCCCCCACCCCCACTTGAAATTAACGTTTTCCCTTTGCTCCCTCCTCTCTTAAGCACATAAAATTTGAAGTCTTTAAAACTCTCTACTTATATATTTTTTTGTCCTATTTGTAAATCTTTAATAAAGTAAATAATCAGCTGTTTAATAAAATCACCCCCTCTCCCTGTGCTCCTACCAGCTCACAAAGTTTAAAATATTTATCTTTTTTTTTTTTTTTGTACTCTATTTGTTACTTTCTTGTACAATAAATAATTAACCATCAAAAGCCTTCTCCCATTCATCCCCCCGCGGATCTCTCCTTTTTTCCCTAGCACACAAAATTTAAAGTCTTTATAACTTTCATTTATACTTTGTTCTGTCCTATTTATATATCTTTATTAACAGTAAATAATTACCGTATATACTCGTGTATAAGTCGACCCCCACTTTTAAATGCAACTTCAGCAAAAAAATCAAAAACCCTCGTATAAGTCAACATCCTGAATTTTTACTTCAATTTTGCAGAAAATCATGAAAAGATGGGAGAAAAATGCTTACTCCATATGGTAGGAGAGATTCGCCGATGCGAAAAAGTGGTAAGTAAACAAAAACAAATCAATGAAATATTTTTAATGATAAATTATTATTATTTGTATATTTTAAATATTATTTTATTATTCTTACACATAAAAAGCCAGAATTTTGGCAGTATTTGAAGTTTTGTTTTTTGTTGTTTTAATTGACTCGTGTATAAGTCAACCCCCCAATTTGCTTGTCGAAAATTGTCAGAAATTCCTCGACTTATATGCGAGTATATACAGTAATTACCTAATAAATTTCTACTTCTCTGCATGTAGTGCCCAAATTTAAGAATCTTCAAACATCCTTATTTTTTTTAAAACTTTATTTTCAGAATTTGTTATTTTTATTCTATTAATAACAATAAATAATCATTTAAAATGCCCCCACCTAAAATTTCCTTTACATCCTCACCCCTCCTTCCTACTACACCAAACTTACAAGGAGAAGACCTTGCTTGGTAATCACAGATTTTGATTATTTTTATGTATGTTGTGGTTGTAGAAGCCCCTTAGTCTCAGGTTCAATGGATTTTATACAACATTCCTTAGTTCTCGAGAAATAGGGGTCTAATATTTTAACACAGCTTAAATACTTACTTTGTAACGAAACTACTGTGTTGGTCGTAGCTCAGTTGTTATGGCGTCTGCTCATTGATCAGCCAGCCTGGGTACAAGACTGGGATGAGCTAAGTTTGTTTTTCTCATTTTTTGTTTTATAAATATACTTGTAATTATAATTTAACAATCTCAATTAAAAATTTTATTATTGTACATTAATGATAATGTTAACATATTTAAATCTAAATTTAATTTATTGGATTTTTAAGCCATTATTAAACATTTCTCATCATTTAAAGAGATTTCTTTTTAAATAGAACCATTATTGAATAGTAAAAATTACAAAATCATACCTTATTTTTTTAATTATAAATTAACTCAAAGATCAAGCATACGTATTATAAATTAAAAAATCTTTCATATGCAAAAAAAAAAAAAAAAAATATGTTGTAATTTAATTCTTATGCTAAATTTTAATATAATTATGCTTCTTACTTTAGAAACAGAGTAATATTCTTCAGAGATGACTTCCCTTGTTAAGGAAATATATAAATGATGTTTCTTTAAAATCACGAATTGACACAATTGTTCAATATCATTGCATCGATAAAGCATAATATGAAATACATTTTAAAACAGGTAAAAAAAAAATTAACTGTTTATTGATGTTTTATACAACAACTTAGTTACAAATAAAAAATAAATAGGTTAAAATAATAATTAACGCACAATATTATAATTTTTAATTAAGATTATTAAATAATAATTACAACTATTTATAAAACAAAAAATAAGAAAAACAAATGTAGCTAGTCCCGGTCTCGAACCCAGGCCCACGCATCAACGAGCAGATGCCATAACAACTGAGCTATGACCAACGGAGTAATTTTGTTACAAAGTAAGTATTTAAGTTGTGTTAAAATATTAGACCCCCTATTTCATGAAAACTAAGGAGCATTGTATAAAATCTGTTGCACCTGAGACTAATGGGCTTCTACCCTACAACATATATAAAAATAATCAAAATCTGTAATTACCAAGCTTGGTCCTCTCCTTGTTAGTCCTTAACTTTCTCGTTTTTTATTTTATTTTTCTCCCAATTGTAAATCTTTTGCAGTGGTAAATAACTAGTTTGTTTCTTTATTATAATAATAAATAATAGCTCAACTAAAATTCTAATCTTCCCTACTCCCCCGTGAAATTTTCGACTGACCCTTTTCCCCTCCTCTGTATAAAGTACACAAAGTTAAAAAATGTTGAAGGTCTTCAATATTTAATTATTTTTCTGCTCTATTTGTAACTCTATAATAATGATAATAATTACCTAGTAAGAACTTCCCCACCAAAAAAAAAAAAAAAAAAAAAAAAAAAATCTTTGCTTCTCTCCCATTATCTCCCTTACACTTTGCAGTTACAATATAGTTAAATAATCATCTTAATTCCCATTTCCAAAATTTTGGATCCACCCTCTCTCCTTTCCTTTTCCTTCTACACACAAAGTTGGCTATGCTGTATTTGTTATTTTGAAATAAGTATAAGTAATAGCCTTAAATTTCTACACTGCTATATTCCAAATTTATGCGACATGTGAAAAAAAAAGTTCTTAATTTTACTCTCCTATTATTTCTTAATCAAGGGCAAAACTTTTCTCTGTTTTAGTGAATTTTTGATTTAAAAAAAAAAAAAAAAAAATATATATATCCAATGTCCCTTTCCTTAAATTTTGTTAACATCCTTCCCCCCCCCCCCCCTCACCCAAACTCTATCCAAAGGTTAAAATCTTTAAAATTCTTTTGTGTTTTTTTAAGAAAACGTTTTCTTTTCTATTTGTTACTTTAGTATAGTAATAAATATAATCAATCATATAAATTCTATTTAAATTTTATCTAATTCTCCCCCTTGCTCTATGTGTTACTTTGTTGTAACAATAAATAGTCGATCATATAGTTTTTTCCTCTCCTACCCCCCCCCCCTTCCTACTAAGCACACAAAATTTAAAATCGCTAAATCTTTTTAATTCTAATCATTGTTCCCTATTTGTAAATCTTTAAGTAAATAAATAAAAAGCCATCTAATATTCTCCCCCCCCCCAAAAAAAAAATGTATACCTACTTGTCCCTCTTTGTTCTTCTCCTAGCTCAATAAGTTTAAAATCTTTAAAAGCCTTTTATTTTTACTTTTTCTACTCTATCAGTTAGTTTATTGTAACCAGTGACTGATTTACGGCAGGGCATTCGGGACACAGGCCCAGGGCCCCCGAATTTCAGGAGCCCCCAAATGCTACTGAAGATTTTTCAATTATTGGCCAAAATCTGATGAAATTTTGACTATTAAACAGATTTTTCCATATTATTATTTTTATCGTTTATTTAATTTAAAAATAACTTTTAGAGGGGCTACTTCACTCAAGTGAAAACACCCGCTTGCTAATGTTAATCCTATGAGATAATATTTTTTAATATCTCATTTGCACTTCAATATTTTTAAATGATTTTTTTTTCATTGGATAGTTGAGGTCAATCTTTACAAAAACTGTTTTTTATTTCGATTTTGTTTACAGGTTTTTTTATCAAATTATTTTTTTACTCAAGGCAGCTGTAAGCATTGGTGCTAGGGGGGCTGCCATAAGCATCTGTGCCCAGGGCCCCCAAATTTGTAAATCGTCCCTGATTGTAACAATAAATAGTTGATCATATAATCCCCCTCCCACTCAAAATCAACTTTTCCCCTTTGACCACCCCCTTTTCTTACCAAGCACACTAAATTTAAAGTTTATAAAACTCTGTATTTTTATTTTTTTGTCATATTTGTAAATTTTTAATCAGTCATCTTATAAAATCCCTCCCAAAAATCTGCTTCTCCCAGTACATCTTTCCCTTCCCACCAACTCATTAATATATTTGTCTTTTTTTTAATTCGATGTGTTACTTTCTTGTACAATAAATAATTAAACATCAAAATCCTCTTCCCATTCATCCCCCACGACTTCCCCTTTTTCTTCTACCATACAAAATTTAAAGTCTTTATAACTTTAATTTATGTTTTTTTCTGTCCAATTTATATATCTTTATTAACAGTAAATAATTACCTAATAAATTTCTACCTTTTCCCATTTGATACCTCCACCCCATTATGCACAAATTTAAAAATCTTCAAATTTCTTTATTTTTTTTTTACTTTATTTTCATGATTTATTTTATTGTAACGATAACAATAAATAATCATTTAAAATGCTCCACCTGAAATTGGTTTTCCGTCCTAACCCTTTCTTCCTACTACACAAAACTTAGTGCTTAACTCTCATTTTTTATTTTATTTTTTCCCAATTGTAAATCTTCGACAATGGTAAATAACTAGTTTGTTGCCTTTTTTTTCTGACCTGCCGCTTCATACTATACAAAATTTAGTCTTTAAATCTCTTATTTTTTATTTATTTTTCTCTCCAATTGCAAATATTTTTTTTAAGTAAATAACCAGTTTGTGTCTTTATTGTAATAATACATAATGTATCATCTAAATTCCTACTCTTCCTTCCAGCCCACTGAAATTTTAAACTTACCCCTTTTCTGTCCCCTGTACAAAGTACAAAAAGTTAAGAAATGTTGAAGATCTTTAATAATTAACTATTTTTTCTGCTCAATTTGTAACTCTATAATAATGATAATAATCACCTATTAAAGACTCTCCACCACCATCCCACAAAAATTCTTTGTTTCACTCCCATGTCCTCTCTTACAATATAGTTAAATAGTCATCTTAATTCCCATTTCCAAAATTTTGGATTTACCCCTGTCCTTTCCTTTACTTTCTGCACACTAAGATGACAATGCTGTATTAGTTATTTTGAAATAAGTATAAGTAATAGCCTTAAATTTCTATACTGCTATATGCCAAATTTATGTGACATCTGAAAAAAGTCCTTAAGGGGCTACTTCACTCAGATGAAAACACCAGCTCGCTAATGTTAATCCTATGGAGAAAATATTTTAAGATATTTCGTTCACATTTCAATATTTTTAAATGATTTTTTTTGCATTGGACAGCTGAGGTCAATTTCTGTGCACGCTCCTTTGTACTTTTTCGATTTTTGTTTCAGTTTTTTTTATTGGGGATACTTTTACTTTCAAAACCGGCTCCGAAAGTGAAAGTATCTTAATAAAAAAACATGTAATCAAAATCGAAAAAGTAAAAAAGAGCGTGCATAGAGATTGACCTCAGCTATCAAATGCAAAAAAATCATTTAAAAATATAGAAATACGAACGAGATATCTTAAAATATTTCTTCCATAGGATTAACATGAGTGAGTGGGTGTTTTTGTCTGAGTGAAGTAGCCTCTTAATTTTACTCTCCTATTACTTCTTAATCAGGGGCAAAACTCTTCTGTGTTTTAGTGAATTTTTGATTAAAAAAATATATGTATCCAAGTTGCCCTCTCCTTAAATTTTGTCAACACCCTCCCCCTCCCCCCCAAATTCTACCCAAAGGTTAAAATCTTAAATATTCGTTTAAATTCGCTTAAATATTCGTTTTTTCAAAAAACTTTTCTTCTCTATTTGTTACTTTAATATAGTAATAAATATAATCGATCATACAATTTTTTTCTCTCTTATCCGTTATCTGCCCCCTTCTTACTAAGTGCGCAAAATTTAAAATCTCTAAATCTTTTAAATTCTAATCGTTTTCCCTATTTGTTAATCTTTAAGTAAATAAATAAAAAGCCATCTAATAATTCCTCCCTCCCTCCCCCCCCCCAAAAAAAAAATGTATCTACTTGTCCCTCTTTGTTCTTCCCCTCCCTCACCAAGTTTAAAATCTTTAAAACCCCTTTTTTTTTACTTTTTCTACTCTATCTGTTACTTTATTGTAACAATAAATAATCAATCATATAATCCCCCCCCCCTACTCGAAATTGATGTTTCCCCTTTGACCACTACCCTCTCTTACCAAGCACACAAAATTTAAAGTTTATAAAAGCCTTCTTTTATTTTTTTGTAGTGTTTGTAAATCTTTAATCAGTCATCTAATAAAATCCCCCCCCAAAAATCTGCTTCTTACATTTCCCCCTCCCCTCTCCTACCAACTCACAAAGTTAAAAATATTTCTCTTTTTTTTTTTTTCTCTAGTTTTTGCTTTCTTGTACAATAAATAATTAACCATTAAAATCCCCCAAATACTGACTTTTATAAGAAAATTATTTTTTTTTCAATTTTAAAATTAAAAATTAAATTAAGGACTAATGGTAATTAATATCTCATCAAAAACAACTCGTTGTAAATGATCCCGCCAAGCCACAAACCTAAAACGTCAGCCATAAAAAGAAGTGATATCACATAAAAAGAAGCGATATAGAAGTGCATACTCAGAGTCCCGTGTAAAAATCTATCACCACTCATAATGTTTCCAAAGGACTCTGAGTGAGGTACAGTATGTGAAAACTGCTTGGCGACCTGCAGGCTTTTATAATGTTCATGTTTCCTACAATTACATATGACTATATTATTTTTATTTATTTATTATTTATTTTTATTCATTTAATTATTTTGCTCCCATAAAATTGTAAAAAGTTGAAGCTTCTGTGTTTGCATGTCTTTTCTTATTTATGAGCTTGAAAAATTAATTTGTTGATTTTATTTACCATTATTTAAACTAGAAACACCACTCTTACGAAGAAGATTTCTTAAGTAAACATGTAAAGATTTTGAGTTTGTTATATAAATATCTATCTATCTATATATATATATATATATGTAATGATCATACACATATTAATAACAATGCACTTTATAATAAACGTTAACTAAATTGAGATATATTGCAATAATTATAGCGTAAGCGGAATCGCATAAGTCTGGGGAAAAATCCGTTCTGTCAGTTCTTTCGCATGAAACAATATTTATAAAAGTGATATAACAAAAATTAAAAATTTATTTTTCCGATTTTCAAAATTGATATACTGCATATATTCTAAAAGCCTGCAGGTCGCCAAGCAGTTTTCACATACTGTACCTCACTCCGAGTCCTTTGGAAACATTATGAGTGGTGATAGATTTTTACACGGGACTCGGAGTATGCACTTCTATATCGCTTCTTTTTATGTGATATCACTTCTTTTTATGGCTGACGTTTTAGGTTTGTGGCTTGGCGGGATCATTTACAACGAGTTGTTTTTGATGAGATATCACTTCTTTTTGTAAGGTATTTAATTTCAATTACACAGATTCCATTTTTATTCAGAAAAGAAAAGATAAAAGAAAGATGAAAGGGGCAAAATGAAAAAATAATTGTGATGCTATAAATAGAATTATACATCAGAATTATACAATTTATTGAGTGACTTATTCCAATGTACATGTCTCTACCATAGCAAAGGAACTTTTATATTCATTTCCTTAGATTGTATTCATCAGATTATTTATGACATGTTTATTTTCCTTTTTCTTTTGTTAATATCACTCTTCCGTTTATATACATTCAAAAAACAAAAAAATAGAAAATTTTACAGTAGTTTACAAAGTAATTAAAATACTGCAGTTTCAGAAAAATATGGATAAATAAGAAGTACCTTTTTTTTTTTGGTCAATTATAACAATGAGTTTACTTTACCGAGAATAATCAAATTTGTTTTTCTATGAACCATTGTTACTTACAGGGATTTTTATACTAATATATTAAATATTATTCTTGAAAATTACTGAGCACCTTAAAAGTTTTTTTATTTGTTAAGTTTTTAACTCAACGTTTCGAGAATCAGAAAAATATAAGATTTGCAACGTTTGCAAAAGTATAAAAAGTATTAAAGTGATTTCAAAATAGAAAATGTTCGTAGGATGGCATGTATTCCAAAATTTTGTGTGATTTTGTAAATATACCACAAAGACTAATGCGTTTACATAATAAACCATTTAAAAAAATGTAAAATTTTATTAAAATTTTTGATCTGATAAATCATAAAGCTTTAAATTAGATTTTAAAAAGGAGCGTGATTAAACCAAAAAGGATTATACAGTGCAACATCTTAAATCCGGACTTCCAAAACCCGGAGTTATCTGAAATCCGGACTCTCAAATCATCTTGTCATTTTAGTTATTCAGACCCACAACAGATGGCGCCACCATGCAAATCACGCTAAAAGTATTTTGTTAAAACGTTTTATACGGAAACCAATCATAGTACTTGTTTCTTTCACTTTTTTTGTTAAATAATATACGATTGGAGGATGTTCAACCTGGCAAAATAGGCTAATGGAATCTACCATTCATTGTCATTCAACGTTTTAGCGCCATTTTTATTTTTCTCAGTATCTGGATTAGTATATTTCGCTCTTTCTTACCAAATTTGACGTTTAGTATAGCATTTGTGAGACAAATAAAAAGCTTACATAATGAGTAGTAAGCGAGCCATCGATTCTCCGAATAGCATTAAAAAAAAACATTGCACGTTATCAATTGCAAAGAAGGTGGAATTTAAAATAAAATATGACCAAGGAACTCCAGTCCGGAATTTGTGCATTGAATATGATATTGGAAAGTCAACAGCATATGACTTAATAAAGCAAAAGAAAAATATTCTCTCTTTCTTTTCTGAAAGTGATTCACTATTTGAAATGGCCAAACGAAAAACTATTAGAGGCGCAAATAATCCGGATTTGGATAAAGTCATGATAGACTGGTTTAGACAACGTCGATCAGAAAATGTCCCTCTAACTGGGCCTATGATCATGGCTCAAGCTAAAAAGTATCATGCAGAATTATGTCTAGCAACGCCATGCAATTATACGACGGGTTGGCTAGATAAGTTTAAAAAACGTCATGGTATTAGACAAATAAGAATTTGTGGTGAAAGTGTAAGTGCAGATCACGAAGCTGCGGAGCAGTTTGTAACTAATTTAATGGAGTTAGTAGAAAAAGAAAATTTATCAATGGATCAGATATATAACGCTGACGAGACCGCTCTCTTCTGGCGGTATGTGCCGCGAAAGACTCTGGCTATGAATGAAGAAAAAAATCCCGTTGGCGTGAAGGATATAAAACAACGATTAACAGTTTTGGCTTGTGCAAACGCTTCTGGAACGCACAAATTAAAATTAATGGTTATCGGGAAAAGTGCTCATCCCCGAGCTCTTACTGGAGCAAAAACGATTCCTGTAATTTACAATCGAACAAGCGAGCGTGGATTACACAAGAACTATTTACAGACTGGTATAAAAATAACTTTTTGACAGGAGTACGGAGATATCGTTCGTCCGCCAATCTGCCTGCAGATGCGAAAATATTGCTGATTATTGATCGATGTGCAGCCCATCCTGACAGTGAAAAATTAAGCGAAGGCAATAATGAAGTATTATTTCTCCCACCTAACTGCACATCCATAATACAACCAATGGATATGGGTATATTGCGTTCTTTTAAATGCAAGTACAAAAGTAAATTTGTTAACCGGATGCTAGATTACGTAAATGACGGAAAAAACATTTCCGAATTTGTAAAAGATTTTTCGATAAAAGATGCTATTTGGTTCGCTGCAAGTGCCTGGAAAGACATGCCTGAAGATACTTTGAAAAATGCCTGGCACAATATTCTTCCTCAGACTTTATTTATCCCTGATAATAATACTAAAGATTTCAACGGGTTCAAATTATCAGAAGAAAAAACGAAAATTTCTAATTTATTAGCATATGCAAAAGAGCAGAATATTAATTTGGAAGAAATTGATATGCAAGATATTTTTCATTGTGATGACGATGCTCAATAGTAAATCAATTGACAGATGACGAAATTTTGAGCAATGCATTAAATTCAAACGCAAACTCTAGCGACACCGAAAATGAAAGTGACGAGGAGCAAATTGAAGAAAAAATACCGACAAATCAGATGATTGAAATGTTAAATACTGTGATTAAGGGTCTGGAACAACGTGATTACATTAATGAACACGAAATCATGACTGTGTTTAATATCCGTGAAAAGCTAATAGACAATAAGTCCAAAATAAAACAAATATCATTATTAGATTATTTTAAATAATGCTTAATTATTTTTTTTTCTTTACTTAACCTGTATTTGGGAAATTATTTGTATAAATATTTTCATTAACGTATTTCCATATTTGCTTTTTTATTATTATTTGCATTATTTTCCTTTATCTATCCGCAATAGAATTCGTAACACAACTGATGATTACTTCTCTTTTTCCAGCCATGCGATGAGTCAGAAAAATAAACATTCGTTTTCGTAAAGCTTTTTTTTTTTCCCTCATCAACAACTCTGCTGTTTGATCTAGTTTTCTTTTTCCCCTTTCTGCTTCTACTGAGTGGGGATGATAGAAGAAAAGAAAGCTATGTTCTAAATGTGGAATATTTTTATTTAAATTACGAAACGAATTCTTTTTGTTTTATTTTTTCGCTGTAATTTATTTCATTTTCATTATTTATTTATTTTTTAAGTTTACATTTTTGGGCTTCATGACGTAATATGAAAAGTCCAAATAAATATTTAAATATATATATATATTGTCAAAATATTTACAATATAAAATATTTATTAAAGGTCCCGATTGAAAATAATTATAATAGATTTCTGCAATCAATTTTTGACGAAAGTTAATGAAACTTTCAACCATGTATATTGATGTAAAAATGCATTGATATTTTTCTTCCCTGAAAGCTTTTCTTTTTATATACATTCTAAAATAATAATAATGAAAATGAGAAATAAGAATTTGATTTTCTAATAGATGAATAATAATTTCATGTTTCTTTCTTTTACCGATGTAAGTTACTTTGTAAATAAGTCCAAAAATAGAAAGTTCAAAAGCAAGCCTTGATAATTCCTTTTGAATAAATTTTATTAATAGTTAATAATAGAAAATAAACAATTTTATTAATAGTTAATTGCTAATCCGATCGTATAAATAATTTATATATATTAGTTGTATTTGTGTAAAATGAAATTAAGTAGATTCTTTTGTTTCTAAGAAGTTCACTAGATGGCGCCACGAGACAACTTCCATTATCCGGAATTTTCTAAAATTCGGAATCGCTAATTCCAAATGAGTCCGGATTTACGATGTTGCACTGCATTTACTAAATGCACAAAATACATAGACACAAAATACATAATTAATGTTTCTATTCTGTCCATTCTAATTCAGGGATCCTAAAATATAGGTCCTCAATCCCCGGCAGTCCATGAATTAATTAGGACATATGTAATGCAACTGTAAAAATGTTCCCAAAGTCGACAATAGAAGCAATAAGTATAGCTGGTCAAATATGAAACACGGCATTGCTTCATCATGACTTTGTTTCGTGAGGTGTTCGTTCTCCAAACATAAAAATATTTTGAAAGTGTTTGTTAACCAAACATGTGTTCGTTATCCGAACATAAAAATCTCACGCAAAAGTGTTCGTTAACCGATTTGTTCGTAAACTGAACAGTTCGTTACCGATCACCTATTGTATACGAAATATAGCATTTTTAATTTTTATGAGGAATTTAAGAAATTATTTCCTTTTCATTGTGCTCTTAGGCCTGTTTTTAGAGCATTTTAAGTTCGTCATAGCCGGAGATTCGATGAACGGCAAATATTTAAACGCAAAACTTCTAGCAACATTTTTACGTTCTATTACTCAGCGTATGAATGTAAAGTTGGAATTTTTTAATCGCTTTTTTCAATCAATTTCTGATACATTTATTAATAAACACAGTTTTTTTTAATCGATGAAATTACTATATTTTAATAGATTTAGAGCTTAAGATCGACGAGCTTTCAGACAGACAAAATGAACCCGTATTAAATTTTAAAGCAAGATAATAAAACCTTACAGAGAGTGAAACAGTATAAAATCATTAAAATACATCTCACTCAGTAAATATACATCGGTTGTAATGTAATCAAGATCTTCTAAGAGACTCTGTAAACGAAACGTATATGGTTCAACAATACAAACAATAGAGAGTTTAAATGAATCGGATGTAGTAACATATTTGAATATCTTGTGTATATAGCAACTTTGACAAATATTATGCTATTTACTATTGTTTTTCCTGTGTGTTGAGGAATCAAGTACTTCAACGTAAAAATTCGCTAATTACACAATTATTAATCTTATTAAAAAATCTTTTGAGTTACCCTGTAAACAAAAACTAAATTCTACAGTTCTGTTTCACAATAGGAAGCTAAATTAGGTCGTTCGTAGTAACATATTTTAACATCCTGCGCATACGTTCTTTTTTAAAAGAGTTAGACCATTTAATGTGTCTTTGCTTCATCTTAAGTATAGGAATAAATCACTTTAAAGTGATATATATATATAAAAAACTAATTCATATTTTACACAAAATATTAAACATTTGAACTATTCATAAAAACAATGCAATTGTTGCAAACCGCGTAAAAATCGGATAATTACACAATTCTTTAGCCCTATATCAAATGATCTTTTGTGAGAACCTGTAAACGAACCTTAAATGTTACTATTTTTTTATAATAGGGAGCTTACTTGGGTCGACTGTAATAACATATCTTAATATTATGTGTATACGACCATTTCTAAAAGAGTTGGGTCATTAATTATTTTTTTACTCTATGTTAAGTATAGGAATCAATAACTTTAAACTGATATAAATCAAAAACTAATTAATATTTTTTCATGAAACTTACAAAGGTTTGAATTACTCATAAAAACAATTCAAATGACATAAACCACGTAAAAATCCGATAATTACACATTGCTGTAGCCCTGTCAACAGTTTTTTGCTACATGTTAAGTATAGGAATCAATAACTTTAAACTGATATAACTCAAAAACTAATTAATATTTTTTCATGAAACTTACAAAGGTTTGAACTACTCATAAAAACAATTCAAATGACGTAAATCACGTAAATATCCGATGATTACACAT
Organism: Maratus michaelseni; assembly: GCA_963931845.1. Taxonomy (NCBI): domain Eukaryota; kingdom Metazoa; phylum Arthropoda; class Arachnida; order Araneae; family Salticidae; genus Maratus; species Maratus michaelseni. The sequence continues at coordinate 321,350,147 of OZ007595.1, read as the reverse complement.
TGCTGTAGCCCTGTCAACAGTTTTTGGTCTGTACAAGATTTAAAAAGGGCAAAAAACAGCACTTTTAAAATCTTATTTCCTGAAAACCTATTCGACAGATCTTGCTTTTCTTTTGATTTCTTAGTCATTTGGCGCGCCCCATTCCATAGAATCAAAAATTTTGTTTCTATCATAAATAGAACGCGAGATATAGATGTGTCAAAAACCCGTTTTGTCCCATCCGCAAAATATAAACTAGACAGAGTTAAAAAAAAAAATTGTAAAATCGTTTGGCATCCATTGGCGGAAATTCCTTTCATTTACTGTGTAAAGCTGTTACTGTTTCTTATGCTTGGCGAGAAATTCTGTCGAGTTTCTATGATTTTGTTTGAGTGTTCAAAAATCATAACAGCTGAATGTATTTTTTGTAATATTTTAAGTACTTTGTTGCCAATAAGATAACATATGACTTGCAAAAATGTAAATAATAATTTAATTAATAATTTTATATTTAATCCATAGATAGCTCTAGTAATGTATATACAGGGTGTTCCGTTAAAGGGGTCCAATATTAATAGGGGTAATAGAGGAGATCACATGGAGCATAAATCAGTATATAAAGCCTGGTCGGATCTCAATAGTTTTCAAGTTACAGCAAATAGAATGAAAATTCGGAAAATTGTAAAAGAACCCTCATTGCTAAACTATCGATAATGCTACATAAAAATGAAGCACATATTTAGAAAGAGCAGAAGAAAACCTACAAAATGACATCAATTGTATTAAAATAGCAATATTTATTGACGAGTTACAAGCCCTGAAACAGTGAAAAAAGTACGAAATCCAATATACATCAAAATAGTTAATCGTTAATTCCAAAAAGACAACTCTAGCTACAACAAGGAAAATGTAGTAAAATTTGGTCCATTCCGAAAACTTTCGAAAAAGCTTACAATGAACCATATCGGTTTAATTGTGTGAGAGAAATTAATCAGTTTCTTAGTTACAACTCCGCTTTCTTTGACACTAGCAAAGGTTAAACTCCGCCCATCACGATTGGAAACACCGCCTTTTTAATTACTCTCAACTATACATTTTCGATCATGCTTCTTCTGAGATGCAACATTTTTAATTATTCAAGAGTTGAATGAACCAAAATAACTTTACAATAATAGTCTACATTTTAAAGTGGTCTTTTATTGATATAAAGCTTAAGTTAAATTCCTTAAAATTAAACTGGTGGTGAAAATTCGGAAATAATTAAAAATATTGCGATTTGTAACTATGCAAGAAGTTTCAGTACATGTTTTACATGGACAATTATTGTATGTATATGTGCATCATAATTTATGATAGGAAATAATAATAACAAATAGCATAATAATTTTATTAATTATAAATTTAAAAAAGACACTAAATTTTAAATTAATTCATACAAACTTTGTAATTTACAATTTGAGTACACCACAGTCTGTGACTTACAAAATACTGTGCCAAAAAGTGTTGAAAATAAAAGAAAAATGACAAATAAAGAATTACATTCCACGTACTTTATGACATATGTGAAGCATAGTCTTCTGGCCTGCGCTGCACAGTTCAATGTCGGAAGGCAGACGAACGGACATTATTATAATAGGTGTTCGAAGTTGCGCCCATGAACAGAATCGCACAGCCGACAGCGACGTCGTAAAGATTGGCGAACACGCCGAAAAACTCCGACGGAGTTGGGAATGTCTCCTGCAGCGACAACGATTCGCGCTAGTAAATCCTCCGGTGTATCCACAGGCGTTTCATACACCAGCGATTTAAGGTGTCCCCAAACATAAAAGTCTAACGGATTGAGGTCTGGAGAGCGTGCAGGCCAAGCAACAGGTCCACTGCGTCCAATCCATTTCCCAGGATATGTTGAATTGAGGTGATTGCGAACACCTATGAAAAAATGTGCCGGTGCGCCATCGTGCATAAACCACATATTGTGGCGCAATGTTGCTGGCACATTTTGCAGTAACTGCGGTAAGATATCCCGTAGGAAAACCAAGTACGTACTGCCATTGAGTACATCTGGGAGTAAATATGGTCCTATGAGATAATCGCCGAGGACACCTGCCCATATGTTCACACTGAACTTTTGTTGTGCGTTCGACGGGAAAACAGTGTGCGGATTTGTATATGACCATGTGTGTATATTGTGCGTGTTTACCACGCCCTCTCTCGTAAATGTTGCTTCATCAGTAAATAAAATATTTTCCAGAAATTGTGGATTATTTTCTGTTACATTAAGCAACCAGCGTATGAATTCTGTCCGCTGAGCACAATCTGTTACTGATAACAGTTGTACCCGCTGCACATGAAAGGGGTGCATGTTTTCTGCACGCAGAACACGCCACACACTTTGGTGAGAAACACCGACTTCAGACGCAGCAGCTCGTGTACTCGTGGAGGGGTTATCTTTAAAAATATTCAGTACATCTTCTTCCATTGCAGGTGTTCGTACATGTCGAGGTTTCCCTGCATCAATGCTTGCTGTATTAAACGATCCAGTCTCCCGTAATCGTCTATCGATTTTTATGAAGAGTTTCGAACTTGGGCAACGTCTCCTTGGAAATTGCTCACGGTACATGCGCTGTGCTAGACATGCATTTCCATGAGCTTGCCCGTACATCAGATGCATGTCCGCATATTCTTCGTTAGAGTATTCCGGCATAATTATTATACATCAACTTACTACAATCCCACTTACAACAGCCTCCCTTTAACATAACACCCACTGATGACTGCTGTTTTATTACACTTTTCTTCCTATACACATAGAAAATTTGCATAAAAAGTACTTCTCCTTCATCATCCTGAAAGTTCATGGAGGAAACGCAGCAGTCACGGAGTTTGCTTTAAGACAAGGCGAGAGCTGCACAATATGTCATTCACTTGACCAGACTGAATAATGAAAGGGTATTGATAGAGGTTGATCAGAAATGTATAATTGAAAGATATTAAAACGGGGTGTTTACAATCGTCATGGGTGGAGTTTCGCTCTTTCCGAGCGTGCAACAGTACAGAGTTGTAACTAGGGAACTGCTTGATTTCTCCCATACAATTAAACTGATATGGTTTATTGTCAGCTTCTTCGAAAGCTTTCGGAATGGACCAAATTTTATAACATTTTCCTTGATGTAGGTAGAGTTGCATTTTTGGAATTAACGATTAACTATTTTGCTAAATATTTGATTTTGTATTTTTTCACTGTTTCAGAGCTTGTAACTCGCCATTAATTCTCAATATTCTAAAACAACTTATGTCATTTCGTAGGATTTTTTCTGCTCTTTCTAAATATGTGCTTCGTTTTTATGTAGCATTATCGATAGTTTAGCAATGAGGTTTTTTTTACAAATTTCCGATTTTTCATTCTATTTGCTGTAACTTGAAAATTATTGAGATCCGGCCAGGCATTATATACTGATTTATGCTCCGTGTGATCTCCTCTATTACCCCTATTAATATTGGACCCCTTTAACGGAACACCCTGTATATTTTATCTAAAATAGAAACTCATTACCTCTGTAAAAATGGATTTTTTTTTTTTTTTTTTTTTTTTTTTTTAGTAAAATCATTTGATTTTTCAAAAACAAGAACTTGCATGTGTCATCTGTCTTTTTATATCCTTTCTCATGCAACTTAATCATTAATAATGTACAGTAGGGATTAACAACTTGTGGCCTGCAGATCAATTTCGCTGATCAGACGTGGAAAAATCACGAATTTTGCCGATCGGACGCGTAAAAATCGCAAATTTGCCCATCGGCTCTTCGTTTTTCCCTATTTGTTAATCTTTAAGTAAATAAATAAAAAGCCATCTAATAATTCCTCTCTCCCTCCCCCCCCCCAAAAAAAAGTGTATCTACTTGTCCCTCTTTGTTCTTCCCCTCCCTCAACAAGTTTAAAATCTTTAAAAGCCTTTTTTTTTACTTTTCTACTCTATCTGTTACTTTATTGTAACAGTAAATAATTAATCATATAATCCCCCCCCCCACTCGAAATCGATGTTTCTCCTTTGACCACTACCCTCTCTTACCAAGCACACAAAATTTAAAGTTTATAAAACCCTTCTTTTATTTTTTTTGTAGTGTTTGTAAATCTTTAATCAGTCATTTAATAAAATCCCCCCCCCCCAAAATCTGCTTCTTCCATTGACCCCTCCCCTCTCCTACCAACTCACAAAGTTTAAAATATTTCCCCTTTTTTTCTCTAGTTTTTGCTTTCTTGTACAATAAATAATTCAACATCAAAATCCCCCTTTTCCCATTCAAAATTGCTGTTTTCCCGTTTGCTTCCCCCCATTTTTTCCTAGCACTCAAAATTTAAAGTCTTTAAAACTTCAATTTATATTTTTTTTGTCCTATTTATATATCTTTATTAAGAGTAAATAATTAATTACCTAATAAACTTCCTATCCCAATTAAAAAATGCTGTGATCGAACCCAATTGCGCCTTTTGGCCTAATAGCTAGAGTTTTCTGTGGTTTTCTTCAAACCTTCGATAACCTTGCTTAAATATGGGTTAGATTCCCTTAACAAGACCCCCCACACAGTGCACTCCTCCTCTCAGGTCTATATTCCTCGTGAGATATTTGGTCATGTTAAATCACCAAACAACCAATCCCCCATAAAATTTCTGCTTCTTCCTGTTTGAACACCCCCCCCCCCCCTCCTCTGTAGGTCACAAATTTAAAAATCTTCAAATTTCCTTTTTTTTTTAAACTTTATTTTCATGATTTATTTTATTGTAACGATGACAATTAATAATAATTTAAAATGACCCACCTGAAATTGCATTTATCTTCTCACCCCCTGCCTTCTTACAATATAAAATTTAGTCTTTAAATCTGTTATTTTTTATTTTATTTTTCTCTTTATTTTAAATATTTTGCAAAGGTAAATAACTAGTTTGTTTGTTTTTTGTAACAATAAATAATATCTTATCTAAATTCCTCCTCTTCCTTTCTGCTCCTTTGAAATTTTCTACTTTCCCCTTTTTCCTCCCCTGTACAAAACACAAAGTTAAAAATTGTTGAAACTGTTTAATATTTAGTTATTTGCTGCCCTATTTGATATTTGTAACTCTATAGTAAAGATAATAATTACCTAGTAAGAACTCTCCATCTCCCCCCAAAAAATTCTTTGCTTGCCCCCCATAACCCCCCTTATACTTTGCACTGACAATATAGTTAAATCTATATATTTAAAACAAAAAGTGCATTCTGTCAAATCCACATGAAAATCATCTCTTTGTGCATGTGTCAACAGTTTTTTGAAGGCTTCTACCCTCAGAAATGGGAAACCTGGGAAACCCTCACCTGTTTACCCTAAGGGGATTGAAAAGTGTTGATTGAAAACGGATGGATGTGTACCATTGCATTGAAAGCATAGACCTTCTAATATGTTTTTGCTCTGAGTTTGAAAGCTAAAGCTTTTTTTCAAAGAACTCATGTTTTCACTACTAAATATACATATTTTTTTTGCAAAATTTTAAAGAGGGTTTGGATGCAATTATATTTATAATCGATCGAAATGTCAGAGAGTTCGTAAGATGAGAACTATTTTTTTATTGCTATCTTGAAGGAGCCCATGCGAAAACAAACAAACAGACAAGCAAAAAGGTTAGAAGAGAACATTTCTTTTACAACTAGATAACAATATTTTTTCACAAAATTTTTACACAGGCTGTAAAACCATTTTATTTGTCAGCAATAAAGATTTAAAAGAGTTCGGACAAAAAGAATTTTTTATTTTAAAACTATGAAACAACCCTCTAGTGAAACCTCGGAATAGTGGACACCTCGAGATCATTGAATAGTCCTGCAGTGGGTCGGGTTGCTTCTATTTGGTTTTTCGTGTCAGGATGAGTTTAATTTTCTTTCTGCGAGTCAGGTTCAACCTCGAATAATTCTTCCAGCTCATATTTAAGTTTTAGCATGTCTGATTGTTGGGATTTTCACAAAAAGTTTGAACTAAACTATGTTTCAGATGAAAATAAATACGTATTTGAATATGAATAAGTCAGGGGTCGGAAAAACTACTTTTTTTAGTAGCGAACTACAACTACAATTACTTTATCAAAAATGTAGTTAACTACAACTACTTTAATAAAAATGTAGTTAACTACAACTACTTGTTTTAAAAAGTAACGACTACCAACTAACTACCTTTCAAAAGTAGTCTCTATTTCGCTACTTTTAGATTTTGTCGAAAGATTCAATCTATACTCAAATTTGAGGACATGGAATTAGAATTCTACACGGGTTGGTTGTGTATCCAACCTGAACCCCAAAATATTTATAACCGAAACCAAAAGAAGATAGAATTAATCCATATTTCAATAATATTATAAAAAAGTTGTCCACAATTATATCTTTAATATCAATTTTATCTTTTTGTATAAAAATGAACACATACACACTCATTAATAGTCAAATATATAGTTTTTACATTAACAAAAATTCAGGACTTTCTTTTGAAATGTTCGATTAATGGAAACATTCTAATTGGAAAAGAAATATTTTTATATTGCTTTGAAATTTATAAACGCATACCAATTTTCAAGTAACATGGACTGAAAGTTTTACAATCTCTTGTCTCTAATTTCGATATCTGTATGATAAAAAATCGGAAATTAATATTAGAAAAAACTGTAAATCATAACCTATTTTAGAAGTTGATTACTAGAAACTTCTAAACTTCATTACAAAATTTCAACATATTCAGCCAAATAATTTTTGAGTTATACTTAAACAAAAGCTGAACTACAGTTTGAAAGATCATAATTTATCAAAAAAGTGACTAATCTCAGAAAACTGTTAATAGATGTAATAGCAGTGTTAATGTATTTGATGGAATTTTTAATTGATTTATTCAGGGTTTTTTAATACTAATGATATTTTCTGTTGAAATATATTAAATGTTTTGTAATGATTTAACTTTATAGACGACGTCTAAAATTAACCTAATTTTTAACATTGAATATATCGAGAACTGATCATAGAAACTTTGCCAACAATTTATAACTAGGCTAATAAAAATAAAGTATAGTTTTTTTTTTCTCCCAAGCCCTTTTTTTATCTACTGGAATCTGGAAGAAGCGAATATGCATTCAATTAATTTTTATGCATGCATGGAGCAAATACTTTACAGCGACCAAAAGTCATGTTAATAAAATGAATTTTTTCAGTATTAACAATTGGATGAAAATATTTTCTTAACTAGAAATCTTAATTTCAAAATATTCCTTTTAATGTTTGTAGGCTTTAGATATTCAGTGTGAGATGCCAGTAATTATTATTAATAATGAGAATGCTACCCGGTATTAAAACATTAGATATAATAATGTGTTAGTAGATAAAGGGTTAACCGCAAGAAATTTTATTCTTTTCGTGAGTTAGCACTTTGTTTTCTTTTAACAGCAAGAGTCAGTGGAAAAATCTATGACACTACACTGAGATTTGTTGCAGACATTTGCAAATTGTTGCACAGAATAATTTTGAAAAAAAAAAAATTATGATCAAGTGATTAGAAGAATGACATTTTTTCCTCCTTTCCAAGTAGCGTTAAAGGTCGCTTTTGGGTCATTCAATTCAAATCAACCAGTGACTCAACCTGACCATTTTAGGTTTTGGTGAAACTTACAGGAATCATTCTCCCTGATGATATAAATGAGAATACACTTTTTTTTTTTTATCTCAGTAAATTTTTATACAATTAATTTTTAAATTTCGAAAAATCATCATTTTTTGGCTTGCATAAATGTTTTTAATTTTGAATTTCTAAAGTTCTATCAGGCGTAGAGAGTTGTTTGACCCTTATTTCAAAGAGAATTTTATAAGGTTTAATTTGATATGCAAGTTGACTATGCTTGGTTTAAAAAAATGTAAATTTAGTTTAATTAAAAAAAAATTAAAAAATATATGTTTTTTGTAATATTATAAACTTTAAATTCTGAAAGTTTTAGAGTGGGATCTCAATGGGATCAGCAGTTATGTTAAAAAAACTAATGTTAAACACTAGTTGTGGCTGGTATTTAAAGTTGGCACCTCGCCAACTTTATGATTGCGCTTAAGATAGTATTGTTTTTTTCATTTTAAACATTATTTTTTTATAACTGCTGATACCATTAAGATCAAACTCCAAAACTTTCAGAATTTAAAGATTAGAATATTACAAAAAGCATATATTTTTTTTCAAAATTTTTAAAAAACACTATTTTAAAACTTTTAAAATTAATTTAAATTACCCTTTTTTAACCAAGCATAGTCAACTTGCATATCAAATTAAACCTTATAAAATTATCTTTAAAATGAGAGGTCAAACAACTTTCTACGCCTGATAGAATTAGAGAAATTCAAAATTTAAAAAAATTATACAAGCCAAAAAAATGATGATTTTTCGAAATTAAAAAAAGTAATTGTATGAAAATTTACTGAGATAAAAAAATTATAAAAGTATATTCTCATTTGTATCATCAAGGAGAATGATTCCGGGAGGTTTCTTGGAATTTTCAATATTCAACCTGAAATAGTCAGGTTGAATATTGAAAATTTTTGGTTGATTTGATGTGGAATGACCCTTTTCGGTAATGTCCATTATGGAGGGCTTATTATATACATGTTTTTAACCTGCAAAAATATTGTGTACATTATTTTGGGAAAGCGGGTCAGTCCACTGCAGCACTCTTAATTCAGTATCCAGAGATGTTTCTGATAATTTCTGAATATGCCACAAAGAATGTATGACTTCCTAATGAAATTTATTTTGTTGATACATCAAATTATCAAAAATCTGAATCACAGTTTATAAATGCTAAAATGAAAGCTATTAAAGAGAATCTTAAACTGAAATTTGTAGATTATATTAGTGCTCAGAACAAATGAAGAAACAATAACAACAACAACAAAAAAAGAAAAGGTACTTTTTGGTTAGCCGGGCGCCAGTCATATATATACATGTATATATGTTATATAAATATTTATTTCCTTCGTATCCTTCAATATTATTCGCATTAATCTTTTAAAATTAATCTAACTTCTGTCATAGTCAGTATTTCCTTAATTCTTAATAATATCTATTCCTATTTAAAGTCCTTTTAAAAGTAAATATCTGTATATTAATAATTATTTTATTCCAAATCTTAATCTAAAATTTAAGATCATTCGTAACTTTTATCAGTTTCCCAATCTATAAAATTCTGAGACGCGTTCTCATTTCGAATGTTTTTAAAAGCCATTTTCTTTTTATTATTATTATTATTATTGCTCTGATTCTTTCGCGCGCTTGGGATTTTAACTTCTAAATTGGTCCGCACCAAACTAGGGGATTCTTTAATGTTTTAGCCTCGCCCTCTAGCCTCATTCGTTGGGCTGGAGCTAGCTTCTCACTCATTGGGTTGAGCGCTCGTGACGTAATTCTGTGTATGTTTCCGCGGAGAGATCAAAACTCGCCTGCGCCGGTCGGAGCGGCAGATTTTTGACGTTTTCGGAAGCTAAACAAATATGTGTCTGGTACTGTATGACCGTAGAATATTCAACTGGCCCAGTAACATCTTAATTCAATGAAGTGAAGCAACGTTAGCCCGAGGGCTATAAGTTTTAGACCTTTGGGAATCGTTTATGTGTTGTTCGTCTTCTAATAAAATTATTTGTCTGGAGATTGGCTGGATTTACTGGAGAAATTCTGTGATCTCATTTCATTGCCTTACTACTTCGCCATACTCGCTAAATTCGACTGCAACTTGCTATATCGTTGAAGGACTGCCATCTTTTCATCGAATATTATTCATCGTAATATCTCAACCTCGTCAAAATGCTACATATATACACACATATATATACACATATGCATATATATACATACACATATATGTATGAATATATACATATATGTATATACATATATATTTATATATGTACATATATCACTGGTGCCCGGCTAACCGAAAAGTACCAAAGAAAATTTAGAATAAGAAGCTGAAATAGTATTTTTAAAAAAGCAATTGTTTTACTTCTCATATTTTTTCTGAAAAAAAAAACGAAGTTGAACATTAAAAAAATTATTTGTTTAAAACCCTCTTGAGATACTCAGTTACTTCAAATTTTCATTAGAAAAACATTCTGGAAAACTAATATTCAAATCAGCTAAAAATCATTAATTTGACAGAAAAAAAAAGATTATCTATTTACTGCTTATTGCATGCCTACAGAATTTTTTTCCTCCATATTTTTCTAATGCTAAATTTTTGTTTAACAAAGTGACATGCTAAAATTTTAAAGCTGCTTTAAAAAACTAATATGTGCAGTGAATAAATTTGAAATTAATAAAAGTTTCATTAAAACTCAGCATGAATTTTATTTAAATGACAATATCCATTTGTAAATAATATGGATTAAAGAAAAGTGTTATTTGATACAGAATAAATGTTTAATAACACTTCAAAATAAAATGATTTTAAACTACAAAGATTCAAATTGAGGAAAAGAAATTTAACTCAACAAATATTTTATGAAAACAATCATATTTGAATTATTATTAGTGTTACATAAAATGCAATCATCTATTTTTCTGGACTATGTGCTACATCACTGAATTCAGCACTACACACTCCCTTAGCTATACTTCTGTCCTCCCCCTCACATTTCTTGAACTCGCAAATGATGTCATCTAACATACACACGAATTTCCGTTCCCAATTGCTCATTAGATATGCAGCTGCAGGCCAAGTCCATAAAACACCATTCTCCAAGTCCTTTTTAAATTCTATCACTTCATCTTTTGAGGGTAAACATTCTTTGATAAAGTACTTGAGTAAACTCAACTGATTGCCATAAATCAACTCACTGCAAATAAAACGTGCATTATTATTATAAAAAAGATACTTTTTATCTTTGGGTATTGCATCGTGGAAGACCAACTTGATGTTATTTTCATCTCTGAGTTTAAAGAGATCAGTTAGTATATGACGATCGCAGCATACATTAAAAAAATGCTTTTTGTAACCATTGGGGCTTTGCTTCCAAAATTCTCTAAAAAGCTTTTGGTAATCGAAATCTTTATAGCCATGCTTTATCTTATCAATGATATGGATTAATAATTTGCCATAATTGTAATAGCCAAGAAAATTCCATAAACGGTTTGCCGTTTTCAAAAAGAAAATTTGTAGGGGCCAATCTAAAAAGCACATCAAAACTAGATGAGGGTTGGTTTTACATGCTTCTATTTGTTGTTCTTCATTTAATTCAGAGAGCAGGAAATATAAAATATCAGAACACATTTCTTTCAGAAAACCACTACTATCGTAAAAACAATCATTAATCTTAAATGGTGCAGTCATTGCAGTTTTTACTAAAGATTCTTCTCTTTCTGTAGAGGTTAGTTTATGCAAAAAATATTCAGTAGCTACCCTATTACCACGCCATGCTGCAAGATTAAAGGCGTATTGATAAGGAGAGCATCTACGACCCATACTTTTTTCAATCCTACTTTCCATCTTAACCATTTCTCCCTTTATGTGGTGTGTCCAAAATACCACTAATTCATTCTGTTTGACATACATTGGATTTTCTTGACTATAGAAAATATTTCTGCAACCTTCAGGTATTTTACCCCATAATTTTTTAATCTCATCTTCTAAGCAGAAAATACAAGCCAACTTATAATGTGTGAAATTATCTACGTTCTCGTTTTTAAGCATCTCTTCTGCTGTTTTCTTTTCATTTATAGTTCCTTGTGGCATCCAATAAAATTCATTTGGTAGATTTACTTTGAGATTACAGAATCTGTTAATGAACTGACTCCATTTTGCAATTTGAAAGCCTACAGGTCTAATGAAACACAATAACTTCCTTTTCACCTGTTCTGGTAGTGGAAGGTTTTCTACTTTTTCTACTACTACACCCTCTATTTTCAACCATTTTGATTTAAAATCTTGACAATGTGGAAGAAAACCGATTTTTTCTAATAAATCCTTCACATCATCTTGATTGAATAATGCAGCAACTATCTTAATGTTAGTCATATGTTCGAGGGATGGCTTCAAAACATACTTCATTATTAACTCTAATGAAAAATTCAATATATCAAAAGAGTTTCAAATAGACATTCAAGAAGTCAACTAACACTATCACGCTGGCAAGACAAATAATAAAGTAATTATGCTTGTTTCACTGGCAGGTGCAGTAAAGAAGTTCTGGAAGACTCATGACCAAGAATAATATGACCTATAATAAAAAAAATATATATGTCAAGAAGAATGCAATGTATTTGTATCTAAGTTATGCACCGAATAGTGATTTTGGCCCACATGTAAACCAAAAACTGTATATTCAGCTAGCCGAATAGTAACAGTGAGGCCCGAACACTAATAGTAACTATTCGGCCGAATACCGAATATTCGGCTGGCTGAATACTTTTAAATTTCAAAGTTTAAAAGTTAATTTATAAAACAATTTTACATAATATGTAACAACACAGATACTACCATTTTATGAACTAGACCTTTTACAAGAAAACTTTACACAAAAAAAAAAAAAAAAAAAAAAAAAAAATCTGTGCTTTGGGTTATAATTTAAGAAGAGGATAGTCTTAAAACTTTTTTAATTAATAAAGCTTTAAACTTCGTGTTTTCTTCTGTACATTAAAATAAATTTATAAAATTTCCTTATATTCTAAAACAAATACTTTAAAATAAAAGAAAAACTTTGAATGAATTAAGAAGAAACATTTTACAGTGATACAGTGTTTATTTGTCAGGAAGGGACTATAGTAAAACAACACAATATATTAAAATGGTGACAAATTAGCAAGAATAACTTTTCTGCTTCTTTTGATTTGGCAAGGAAGTTTAAAAATGAACCAGAGAGCAGATGTCTGGAATGGGCGATCATATTCAGGGATTGTAAACATACAGGGTGTTCATACATCTTGGAACAAACTTTCTGCGTAGATAATGTGGCTAAGACAAATATTTTTTGACAAGAAACATGATCTCCTCCACTTATTCCATCAAAAATACAATACGTTCAATCAAAAACACAAAGTGTGTCACCGCAAGCTGAAACTTAATTTTCATTCCAACTTTAACAAAAGCGAAGATATTTTACTGAGATTTGCATCATATTAACTTTGCTTGTAGCAAATATGATGATATTTTTGGAAGTGGCTGAATTTTGGCTAGTGACACAGTTATAAGTAGCACTGTCAGCTGCATTCTGAATAAAGGAATATCTAGTTCAGTGTTTTTTAGAGATTAATAGTAACAATTTCCAGTACTTCTCATGATTGACAGAAAGCAAAGTAACTATGTTGAAAATAAGGTTACAATAGTACATTCAATATTATTAAAGTAACAAGCAAAAATTCAAATTTGACTTACAGTGAGATGCACTGTATTTTTAACCCATTCACGGTCAGGCTGTTTTCATATTTTTTACTTGGAAAGGGTTGACGAGGACGTGCTCAAAATCTTTATAAATGGTCAAGAGTTTCACATTGTAAAAAGTTTAGCAGTAACATGGTGAAATTGCTTTCCCCCCTGTAAAACACCTTCGGTAATGAATGGCCTATTGAAGTTCATTGTGGGCGCATCTGGTCAGACTTGTCAAGTGCAGGTTCTCAGCGTGATTGATTTGCCCACCCCATTATAATCCCCTTTCGAAAAATTCCTTGCACTGTCTAAACAGATAGGTGACATTCTATTCACATAGAAGGAAAGAAAAGTAAAAGAAATAGAAAATGTTCTATTTCCATTTGATTTTAAAAACTATCAAATAATAAATTCTAAACTATTTCGTAAATAACTTGCATTATATTAATGAGTTACAATCTAATGTCTTTTAATATTTTATCCCAGTAGGGATATTTAATGAAACACTACATCTCATTCCTTGAATAAAACTTGATTATTTACTATATCATCACTGTAAATATAAGCTAGCGAAATAAAATCTTCTAATATGTGGTATCAGATTCAGTTAAATTCAGATATATAATTTTTTTTAATTAAATCAAACCTACAAAGAATAAGTCTTTACGTATCTAAGATGCCTTAGATTACAGACTTTCTAAATAAGATAATTGTAAAACAAATGGTTGTTATTTTTGTATTGTTATTTACTTCCATTTCTTTCTTTTCTTTTCTCTTTTTCTCTTTTTTGAACAATTTATTTATTTATTTTGTAGCTTCGGGCTAATAAGTCTCTTCAGGGATCGTGTTTTAGGTAGCTTTCAATACAAAAAGCTACCTATTGCAGCCGTTCGGAGGAAAGCAATTCCAAAAAAATTTGGTATATTTTCACCGAACATGACCCCCATACCCCTAAACCACCCTCCGTTCAAATGTTGATTTATATATATATATACAGGGGTCGATGCAGGGTTTTTTTCTTGGGGGGGCCCATTTTGTAAAAAATAAAGGTTATTTTTGTGAAATTTATTATATTTTTGTGAAAAATAACATTTTGTAACGAAAGTTTAAATCCAGTTAATCAAACTGGAACCAAGCATTTATAAAAAAAAAAAAAAAAAAAAAACTTTTTAAAATCCTTTTGCCGAAGTTTTCCTCTCTGGTGAACTTGTTTGTTTACAAATTACACATTTTAAAACATCACAAAATAACAAATAAATAATAGTCAGTTTTTATGGAATAGAATTTTGTGAAGGGGCCGGGCCTACTTTATCAAATTGGTTTTTGTGAAGGGTCCCATTTTATCAAATTGATTTTTGTGAAGGGGCCCATTTTATCAAGTTGATTTTTGTGAAGTGGACCATTTCATCAAATTGATTTTTGTGAAGGGGCCCATTTTATCAAATTGATTTTTGTGAAGGGGCCCATTTTATCAAATTGATTTTTGTGAAGGGACCCATTCTATCAAATTGATTTTTGTGAAGGGAATCCATTTCATCAAATTGATTTTAGTGAAGGGGATAATTTTATCAAATTGATTTTTGTGAAGGGAATAATTTTATCAAATTGATTTTTGTGAAGGGTCCCATTTCATCAAATTGATTTTTGTGAAGGGCCCATTTTATCAAATTGATTTTTGTGAAGTGCCCCATTTTATCAAATTGATTTTTGTGAAGGGACCCATTTTATTAAATAGATTTTTGTGAAGGGGCCCTAAGTAGGCCCCAAATTGTTCCTGGATCGACCCCTGGTATATATATATATATATATATATATATATATAAATGAAAACCCATGTAAAGGCAGAAGATCTTTCAGAACATACTCCCAAAGCCAGCGTTTTTATCCGAAATCCGAGGCAGCAGAGCAAGAAAGGGGAAAAATCGTGTCGTCAGGTGACACGAATCGCTTATAACTCGATAAACAGTCAAAATATATTTTACGTGTATATACGCTGTTTTTATGATGTAATTTTACAGTCATTTCTGAATACTGGGTAGAATGTATAGACCGGTATAGATGTCGATCTTAGCAGAAAACTTTGCAACTTTGCTGCCAGCTTGGTGACATTGTGTGTGAAATTTCGTGTCAAACACTTATGTGTAAAAATCCAGAAATTAAAATTTTATAAACTTCTTTAACTGAATTATGGTCTAGATTATGCGTGATGAAGTCATAAGATTTTTCGCGAAAACAAAGATTTAAATAAGATTGTTCAACATTGAATGAGTGAATGAAGTGGTCAGCCATTGCTTTCGATTTTAGAGACTTAATCGACACCTTGCATTTAATTCTTTATATAAGTTTTTTCTAAGAAAATGGCTTGCTTTGTTGAAGACAAAGCTTTGTGTCTAAACTTTTTTTGCATCGTGCTTATTAATATACGCGTTTTTGTGAATTTTGTCATACGAGTGGTGATCTGTGGGCAATGACTGCTCAATATTATCAACAGAAAGAAAAAAAAAGATTTTCATTAGACTTTATTTATAAATTTTTTGTAAGAGTAAGAAAATATGAAAATTTCGCGACAATATTTTCATAATGTTGGAAAGTGTTTCACAATCTAAGAACGGCACGACATTAATATTTCTTGTTAAAGTATTATAAGTAAAATTTCAAGCCTTGTTTTAAAACACGAAAAGATTTCATAGGTTAATGAAATATTTTAAATGACCTAAATAAATTGTGTGTGTGTTTTTTTAAATAAATAGTTTTAATTTACCTATTTTATGTTCGTTTATATTAATAAAGCATTCAAGTATTAAAAAAGATTTTGGACAAGTTTAAAAAAGATACAGATAATTATTTTAGAGAAATAATTTAATAAATAATAAATAAATTTAATTAAAAAAAGCCATATCATAACATAATGTAACATAAATAAAACCCATCGTGAAAATAAAAAAAATGATTAACTAAAAAAGAATATTCTGTATAAATTATTAAAATGAAAGTTCTATGTTCAAAATCAGAAAACATTTTGTCTTTTTAAAAATACAAAAAAAGAAAGAAAAGGAAAAGAAAAAAGAAAGAAAAAAAATCATATTTATTTGGGAATCACACAACAACAGTGAAGTGACTATTAACAATATTCTCAAGGCGAAACTCTATTTTCTAACACAACCACAAATACATTTTTATTCTTAAATGCACGAAAGTCAAATCCACTTATCAAAAAATGAAGAATGGTGTTCGATTCTAAATCCTTTCAATAATCATGCCTGAGAATTTTTTGTTTGTATATGTAAAAACAAGTCTGTAAATCTATTATAAAGTTTCGCATAGTTGAGCGGGTAAAAATGTTTTTTTTCTACAAACAACATTAATTGAATATTGTTTGTAAATTTTTGTACGTATATTCAAATTAATAAATTTAGGAAACATTAACTAAAACTGAAACAATTAGTATTCATGACTATATAAAGTTCATTAGTTTTCCTAATACACTTTACTCCTATACTAGCCTTCCACTGAAAAATGTTAATGCTCTTTTAACATTTTTATTAAATTTCCAATTTTTTTTTCGTTTCACTAGAAATCATCTTTATTCTGAAAAATCCCTTCCAGATATTGCAATTCTCAGTGATACTGATTTCACAAACTTTTATCGTTTAAAACGGTGTAAAAAAAGACGTCAACGGATATTTTCCACATTTGTTGAAAAGCCCCTAAAAGCCCAGAATTATAGCAACCTTGCCACGTTAACAATGACAAAAATACATAGTTGTAAAACATAATATTTGCTTGTTTTGGGGAACCTGTCTGTCAAGCCATGAAATATTGAAACAACTGCGCCAGATTACAGTAAATTTCATCTGTGACAGTGACAGTTGTACAAAGAAAACCATTTTCACAAGCAACAGCTAATCCGTTTGAGTCAAATAGTTTACAGGATAATGTTTAAACTATTATTTTCTAAAGCCGTTAATTTGAATCATTGAGGAGGCGGTAAAGTGGATTTCTAGAGAGCAACAAAGCCAGAAATGTCTTACGCCGCAATCGCAATCTCCATATCTTTTGGATTGAGAAAAAAAAAAGTTTTATACAAGGGCCTTTGGGATGGGTGTCTATGATTTCGGTCTTGTCTGAAAAAAGAAGTTAAAAAAAAGGAGATAAAGAAAAGTACGGACATTTTAAAATGTTTTGATGAGGAATCGAGTCGATCATACTCGGACGGGCAAAAAAATTTCCAGAATCCGCCCCCCCGCCCAGCTACGGGCCTGTAACTTTTGCTGAAATGTTAAAAAAAATGCGAGCAATTGGACTAATAAAACCATCTACAACTGCTTGCAGTCTTTAATTTAATCCCAACAATTATAATGGCAATTTTGAACATAGTGATCAACTGAATGTCTCTAAAAATGAACAAGTTGGAAATTGTACGTCAAACGTTACAAACGAGGTGCGTTCGTACGCACGTTTTAGAATTAAATTCATGATATCCCGTGCGTAGAACGGGCTAAACAGCTAGTTAAGTATATATTTTATGACACTGTTCATACAAATATCTTAACTAGTTATATAAATATTCAGATATATATGTATCAGCTAGTTATATAAATATTCAGATCTTGATGATTTTTAATTCTGTGAAATGAATTATATCGTCTGCAGATTAATTTCTGTAATAAAATAAGTATCTCGGTCGCTTGACGATTTAACATCCATCGGAAGCTCCTCTAACAAAAAAGCACCGCTTTAAAAAAAAAAATCAAATTTCTTAATAAATATTTTTATTAATATCTCCTAAAGTTTTGATTCGATTTTAATAAAATTTGAAATGTCTCGACAAAATTCTGCAAAGATAATATATTTTAAATTGCAAACCATTTGGTTGGGTAGTTTTTGCGTTGTTATATGCGGACGGACAGACAGACGGACGGACAGACAGACAGACGGACGGACAGACGGACGGACCAAACGACGACTATAGGTGCTACGTATTTATATAATTACGAACGCACCTAAAAATTTGTGCATAATTTTCTTACATCAAATCAATTCTTTAAGATATATTTAAGGCTCTTACAAATATTGAGGAGTATTAAAATTTAATCAATCAATTTTATTGGTGTTCAGTGAAAGTACTAATAAAGTGAAAGTACTAATCATCATTTTCCTTTTAGTTCTAACAGGGCGTCTTTATAAAAACTAAAGGAAAATTATGATGACACCTGTACATGCCTTTGAATTAATTGATCAAAAACTTGATTTCTTCTTCCATTACAAAAATGGTGCTATTATATTTAAAAATATCAAACCAAATGGGAATGTTAAATAATGTCTGTGAAGTAATATTTCCGGTCTTATCGTCTACATTTAGACATCCAAATACACATTTTTTACACAAATTATTTTTCTTTGGTTTCATATTCTAATAAATAATCTGCAATTTCTTTCTCTTTTTAAGAGTAAAAATTGTAAATTCCTATTCTTTTTTAATCACTTATTCGTGTAATTTTACAAATCTGACAAAATGTAATAAAAATATGATTTTTATCAGATTTATTTATATTGTACACTCTTTATATATTTATTTAATAATGCAAAATTCTGATTATTTGAATTAAATTTCATTGTATAATTCTAGAAAGTTAAAAAAAATTTCCATCTGCATATATAATTCTAAGAAAGTTAAACTAATATTCCATCAATATATAATAATTATTCTACTATGTACTCTGAATCAATTAACATTCTTGAGCTTGCCTATAAATGTAACCTGTCTATATTGATACTTTTTCTGGTCCCTTCAGTATTGTTATAGACAGGTTTCACTGTTTTATTTATAAAGTTATGCTATAATTGGTATAGCAACAACAGTAAATTAGTAAATAATTTTTGAAGTGTAATATTAATTTGGTATTATTAATATTATTTGGGTATTATTATATTTGTTACTATTACAAAGCAAAAGTGCTGTAAGTAAAAAAAAAAGAAAAAAAAAGAAAGAAAAATCGATTTTAGTTATTTAGTAATATATTTAAACAAAATAAATTGAAATACTGTTAGAAAAATAAAAACATGTATTCATTAAAAAAAATTAAATAATTTTAACATGCAAAATATTTTAAATAATAATAATTAATGTAATGGATTAGAATCGTATGGACGAGAGTTTTAAAATAAAATAATAACTAAAAAATGATATTCTATGAAGTTGCTTCCTTTTTGAAATACAATGTCATTCTTAGCCTGTACAGAAAACGAAATTCTCTGAGACATTTTCTAACCAAATCTGTAAGGCATTCAACTAAAATACAAATAATCTAGTTGACAAATGGTCTACCTATATATCCATTGTATATGTGGGAAGGGGGAGTGTGCTGATAAACGCCTTCTTTACCGCCCAGTCTGGGGGGTGAGAAAAACGCACATAGACGGTCATGACCACTTAGAAGTAGAAAATCTGAACCGTTCATACGCGCCCATGACCATTTAGAGGTAAAAAATCTTGACCGTCTATAAGCGCCCATGACCATTTAGAAGTAAAAAACTTTGACCGCGTATACGCGTTCATGACCATGAAAGGGTTAATTGAATAAGTGTGTTATGATCCTGGTTTCTTAGAAAAAAATGTTTGTCTTGATGTCTATTATCACCTGTGAAGGTTTTTTTTTTTCGTTTTGTTTAGAAACATCATGTTTGCAAAAAAGCAAGAAACAGAATATTTACTAGACAATATTCAGAAACTTGCATTTATTTGTACATCATTAATCCCTATGAAGGTCATCATTAATGGTTAATTTTCTTAAGTGACACTTCTCAAACAGCAAATAAATAATGTAAAAGCATTCTCTTTCATTTAAATATGATTATATTTCTAATTAGTTTGAACATCTTTATTAATTGACAGTTAAAAGTTAAAGTTGTGTGCTTAGTCAAAAGAAGTTGTGGGTTTTTAAAAACATTAAAATAAAAAATTTTAAGTATTCAATATTCAATTTGGCCCAATATTTCCATATTCAGCCAAACCGAATAGTTTGATATTCAGCCTAACCGAATATTCGGTAATATGGCCGAATATGGAATAGATACCGAATATTCAGTGCATCTCTACTCATATCTAAAAAAATGTTATTTTGCATGTTTTAACTGTTGACCCCATCTTTCATATTTGTTCAACTGAATTCAAGTATAGTTAGCAGAGCTGGTAATGAAAGTCTTAAGTCCTTAAAAAGTAAGCAAATTTGTTAGAGATATCTTTTTTATTGACAAATAGATGATCTGCCAAACTTCAAATTTGTATCAAACTTGTTTGAACACTCTGAAATTTTAATAAGTTATAAACATAACTGTATCCAGGGTTTCTTTAAAATTTTGTGAAAAAAAAAATGCATATTTAGTAGTGAAAACATGAGCCGAAGCCACGCTGGAAAGCGTGTGTTTTGCCGTTTTCATATAAAATTTCTCATTTTTTTAAAAAAAATTCTACTAGCTAGAACATTTAAAAATTTTTGTAGGTGCTGTGAATCTGGTCTGCCGAGATGCTCTAAAAATATTCTGTCAGAATAAAGACGTTTAGTTACTTTTAGCATAGAAAAAAAGATTGTTAACGGGAGCCACGAAGTAACCTGCAGTTGCAAATGTTTTTGAAACGGTTAAAATTCATATTTTTGAAAACCAATTGCATCATCAAAAACAAGGTCTTAGCTCTAACAACATATTTTTTGTTTGTCTGTACGGTACTTACGTATTATCCGTGCCAAGAGATTGATCGCCAAAAATGGTTGTCAAGTACCAATCTTGTTTATCGTTGCCAATCATGTTTTCAAACGCAGTAATTTAACATTATCAAATAAAATAGTTAAAAATGGCAATTAATATAAAGCAAATAAAATGTAATGTATGTGTATTAAATTTATAACATTGTTAAAAATAGTAAATAACATTATTTTAGTAAAATTAATAAATGGTAAATAGCATAGTAAATAAGAAAGGATAATATTATAGATTATTCCCAGGCATGTACCATGTAGCAAGAAAAAAATATATAAGGGTTACTATAATTAATAATATTGCCTCCATGCCTGGCGCAGTTGGCTTAAAACTGGCACGGATAATACGTAAGTACCGTCTGTACCTCTAAAATTACAGCTTGGGTGCATTTCTGTAAGAGGGAAAACGCCAAGCATGAAAATTATACTTTTGGAACTTTTTTCTCAAAGTGTTGTTAACAATGATGCTTTTTCAAATTGATTATGACATTTAAAATACAAAAGTAAGACCTTTAAGAATATGTCTTCTGTTTTTAGGGTTTCGTTCATCTCACGAAACCCTATTACCCCCGCTCCGTTGTCTGTCCGTCACAGAGCCATTCTCAAAAAATATGTAACTTACAGAGTTGAAACTTAGTGTATAAATCTGAATAGCAGCTGTGAAGAGCTCAAAATGTTAAAATTTGAAAAATTCGTATTATTTTAATAAATAGAGATAAAAAACCAAAATTCTAACAGCCTTTTCCTATTAAATTGAAACATTTTTCATTAGAGCAGATGCCAAAGATTTAAAATCCACAATAAAATTCTTTCTAAAATAATTAATTTTCTATCAGACGATTTTCACATGAAAAATGAAAATGAAATAAAAAGTTTCACCAATTGAAAAAAAGATAAATATGAAATGAAATTGATTGACGTCATAGTCGTATTAAAACGGAAAATGTCTAAGATTTCTGAATAATACAAGGAGTATGAGCGTGACCTACGTTATATATATGTTATGTATTATGTAGGTCGCGGTATGAGTATGTGTAAGTGGAAAAAGCAGATTAATATCGCGTCATTTAAAAAGAAAATCTGACGTCATATAGGAAGTTTAACTAATTTTTCAAATGTTTGAGAATAATACAAAGCGAGTATCAATATAAATAATAGAGAATAGTAAATATATGAGTTTGAGAAACATTGAATCGTGATAAAATCCGATTATGGAAATATTCGCATATTTTAACATTTTGAAGCTGTACAATTTGTTTAATTTTGAAATTATTTTTTTAAATATTGCATTTAGTCCGTATGACGGATATTATTATGACAGAATATAATAGCGGGCTTGCACCGCTATCCGGCTGGTTTAGATATTCGAAAAAAGGAAAAAATAGACCGGTAAGTTTTTACATTATAAAAAACATGACTTTTTTTTTTGTTGTTGTTGCTAAATGAAATTTGTTTGAATTTATTAAAGAAAGGATAAAGTGTTTTGAAAGGAATATTAAACGAAACCCTTTGAGCGATCTTCGATCACACTTACCCACTTGTTCCATATCCCAAATGGTTTGGCCAATGGAAGTTAGAACGAAAAGCAAAAATCAGCAATCTAACCAAATATTTAGTAACATGGCCGTAGATACCGAATATTCAGCGCATCTCTTATCTAAAAAAAAAGTTATTTTGCATGTTTTAACTGTTTTTTTTCCTGCTTTTCTTTCCACTCAGAAATCAATATTGGACATGCACACGCCCATCTGCCGATTTTTGAAAAAAAAAAAAAGAAAATAAATCGCTTTTTTGATGAGTTTTTAACTATTAATATCTCAGTTAATTATAAAAAAGTTCAAAATCTGAGCCTCACGTGCAACAGGACCTGCTTTAGACTATCCTCACCTATAATTTCAGACTTTTACTTGCAGTTGGATTTGCTAGCCATCGCAGACAGATCATAGAGTGAAACTTTCTTTCATTATTAGTATAGACAGAGCCCGATTAAGACTGTCCATGGCCCAAGTCCTAGCAGCTTTTCAGCCCCCCCTCCCACCACTCTCAAACTAAAATAGTAGCTAGAAAATATTTTGAGAGTATTCGGAAAATTTCCTACATTTTATAAAAATGGTCATGAAACTCGGGTTAATCTAAATTTTCTTTTGCTTTTTGATACTATAATACTTTAAATATCTCTTCAAATATTTCTTTAAAAAAAATTCCCATAAAAATATTTTGTCTACAGCATTTCTAATTTAAGCTGTCTTTAGAGAACATAAAAGTACAGGCAAGGCATTTATAGAGGTATCTTAGATATCGAAGATTGAAATAAAATTTCTTCTAGGAGAATTTTTTCTAAATATTTTTACTCATTTTGGGCCCCCCTTTTTCCAATAGGCCGAAGGCTGTGGCCTAGTTGGCCTGTGCGGTAATCAGGCCCTGAGTTTAGATACTGTGAAACAGCAATCTTCATATGGCACTTGCACTTAAACTGACGTATAGAATTTAAAACTAAGAAATTCTCTAAAGGATTTTATACTCCAGCTAGAAAATGTTCACTTTGTGTGGGTTCAGATACATGAACTAAAGCTTTACAATGTTAAAACACACAAATTCAAACATTAAAACTACAGATGGCCATTTCAATGATAACTCAGATACCCTTCATCAGTGTAAAACAGAGAAAAAAAGATTAAAAGGGTTTGAAGAACCACACTCAGCTATAGCCCTGAGTACTGCCTTATGATCTGACCAAAAATGGCAAACCAGAAAAAGCAGAAGTTAAAACACCGAAAAAACAGGCATCACTGCACAGTATATCTTCATCCATTTTAGAGAAAAGGGGTGTTAGTCATGTCATTAACCAAGGAATCTGTATATATATGGATATGATACGCCTCATAAAAGTCAAGATCAAATACTGAATTGTAATTTTTGAATAATTTTGTCCCCAAAATGTTAAACTAATGGTTCGAATTCCAACAATGCTTTGCTATTGTAGATTTATCTAATTCGACCAAAATTTGAACTTGTATTTAGCAAATTTCTTTTCCACACCAATTTTAAGGTAATGAGCAGATGAACATGCTCAAAGCAAAAGGATTGAAAAAAACTTCATTCAATTTTCGTCTGTCTCTGTTAAGGACACTGATTCAAGATACTTGCTCTCATTTAGCCAATATTGAAAAGGTTGTCACATCTTTTTGTGGTGACTTCTAATCAGAAATTTTGATAAAATGTCTTGGAATAGAGCATGTTCATCTGCTCATTACCATAAAATTGGTTTGAAAAAGAAATTCACTAAATTAGATGGTTGTTTCACTCCTACAGACCCTGAAAATTTACCTATAGTAAACAGTCAGTCTGTGGTTAATTTGTCTGATTTTGAACTTTATGATAATCATATTAATGCTCTAAAACTAAATAAAAAAATTTCAATTAGTAAAAATCCTGATGTCCCAAAATTAATTACTCCTATTGAAAGAGCTTTTAAGTTCAGTGCTTTATCCCCATTGTAAAAGGATTCCAGTAGGCAACTCATTAACAATAACGTTGACTTTAATACAAAGCTAAATCACAGTAATTTGAATAATTCAGTTAAAAACTCTCTCAAAACTCTTGAATATGTCCCTGATAGTATTATAATAAAAGCAGATAAGGGAGGTCAAATTGTTGTATAAATAAAACTGATTATGTTCAAAAAGTTTTTTTAATTCATTAATGAGGGTCCTTACATTAATATAAAAAAGATCTGTCTAGCTCAGAACAGAATAAAATAAAATCTGTGGTCAAATCATCTACCATTATATGCGATTCCTTTAAACATTATCTTTTTCTTTCGATTGTTAACTGTGTGCTCAGTTATACGATTTACCTAAGGTACTTAAACCTGATATTCCTTTTCGCCCTATTGTTTCGAATATTGGTATTGCATCTTACAATTTAGTTAAACATTTAGTTTCCAGGTCCCCCCCCCCCCCCCCCACACACACACATGGTTAACAATATTTACACAGCGAAAAACTCCATTCAATTTTTTTCCCCGCAACCTATCAATGAATATTGCTTTTTTTTCTGCGACTGATCAATAAATTTCCTGATTTTTTTTACAAACGATTAGTGAGTTTCACGGTTTCTTCTTGTGGCAGATTGATGAAATACATGATTTTTTCTCTCTCCCAGACTGAAAAATTTGGGCAAATTTTCTGCAACTGACTGACGAATTTTGCAATATTTTCCAGCAACCAATTGACAAATTTTCTGATATTTTCCATGACTGATTAGCGAATTTCACGTTTGTTTTCTTGCGACAGATTGACAAAATTCACAATTTTTTTCCTATGCCCAACTTAAAAACTTTGTGATCTTCTCCTGCAACCGACTGACAAATTTCACAATATTTTCCTGTGATTGATTGATGAATTTCACAATATTTTCCGTCCACTGATTACTGAATTTTGCTATATTTTCATGCGACCAATCGACGAACTTCGCAATTTTTTTCCGCAACTGACTGACAAAACTCGCAATTTTTTCTAAGAGCGATTGGTGAATTTCAGTTCCTTCTGGCGGCAGATTAACAAAATTCACTACTTTTTTTCCTCATATCCCACTGAAAATTTTCACAATATTTTTTCTGCGACTAACTTTTTCATATTTTTTTTCCATGACTGATTGATGAATTCCACAATTTTTTCCTGCTACCGTATGATGAATTTCATGATTCTTTTTTTCTCTCAATCGATTGACAAAATTCTCATTTTTTTCCTACAACCAATGGACATATTTAAAGATTTTTTTCCCATGACTAAAAAGGGAAGAGAACCAAAAGGCATATCAAGGAACTGAAAAGATCTTATGGTGCACAAGAAGACCAATTTTTTCCAAAATCCAAGGAAACTTTTTGGAAAAAATAGACTAGCTAGCTGATCTGTGCAATTCACAGAAATTAGGACTTGACAATTTAAAGTCAACCTACATTTCTTGTGTAATAGAAGAAATAAATTGACAGTATCCCTTTCAAACTTTGGACATGGATTTGAAATTTCAATGCATAGAGCCTAGTTCAAAGAAAATAAAAGGGTTTCCTTGTGAAAGAGTAAAAAATTGTACCTTGACTTGAAGAAGTGTGATAAATACACCCTTTTAATCCTTGTGAAGGAGTAAAAGTGTACCTTGTGAAAGAGGCTTCAGCACCTTAAATCCAGTGAAATCTAAATTCAAAAATTCATTTAACAACCTAATTGTTAAAGGCCCATAACATTTGGCAGAAGTTGACAAATAGACATTGTATAGATAAATTCTTCATTGTTCATTTTTTAAAAATAAAAGTTTTGCATAATTATTCTGAGTTGACTTAATTTTTTTCAATGGTACTTTGTCAAGTCTGTATTAATATAATTCTTTAAATAGCACTTAAAATATATAGTGGAGTTTAAAGATATTTTTTTATTCCCTCCAAAAAACTTCAACTCCTGTCCATTAAAAAATGTTTGGAGGGAGACTCCCCTCCTTGGAAAAATTGAATTTCAAGCCCTGACTTCGACATTTACGATTTCTTTACCTATCAGTTTCAATTAAAATAAAAAATCAGAGCTTAATAATTAAAAAAAAAAAAAAAAAAAAAAAAGAAAAGAAAATCCGGTTTTATTGGCTAATTACATTTGGTTTTAAACTGCCATCTTTGAAAAACCTATATAAATTTATCACAAAATTAATAAATAAATACATTTTAAAAAAATCAAATTTTATGTTCATTTCATTTTGATTCATTTGACGGAGATAGCTTTGAGACCTATAAGCTACAAGGCTGTTTGCAAATTTTATGTTAAGAAGTTATGGAAAGAAAATTAAGCAAATTATTCTCAACATTTTCACGTCAATGCGATTTACATATCATAAAAATTTTTGAAAAATTATGTTCTTTTAAAATAATTTATACGATTTTTTAACAAACGATTGGTTTGTACGAAACGTACGTTACATACAATTTAATTAAGAAATAGAATGGTTAGCAACAATGGTTGAAGTTCGATAGGGAGAGGGGTCACACATTTCGAAAACAAAAGAGATTTACCTTTTTTAAATCAGAATAATAAAATTTTTGTCTCTGTATGATTTACACTGCTCAAAACAATTAAAGAATATTTGAAGTTTTATATAAAATAAAGATATAAACGAAATTTTTTTTGCCGAAAATAGAAGAAGAGAATCACAAATGCAAATTTTTTTGGTTTTCAAACTGTGGAGTATGCAAATTTTGAGTTCGACGTCAAAAAAGTCGATTCAGCGGCAGCGAATGAAATTTGACTTTCAATTGGATAAAAGAGAATGAAGACAAGGATGATCGGCATTCAGTGATTGCTTTGTTTCGATGAGTACGATGTCTCAGCGAAGTCATTTGACAGATTCAGAAGCTTGGAGAATTGTTGGTAGGTTAGAAGGGGGCCAAACTCAAGCCGAAGTAGCGCAAGCCATTGGAGTGTCACAAAGTGTCATTTCCAGGATCTGGAACCGTTTTTTAGAGAGTGGATGTGCAGGCTGAAGACCAGGGCAAGGTCGTAGACGGGCAACAACGCCCAATGAAGATCGGTATTTAGCGTTAACAGCTCGGAGACACCGAAACATGAATGCTACTCTTCTCCAACAACACCTTCGCTCGGCTACAGGCACCACGATTTCAACTGAGACTGTCCGAAACCGGCTCCATGCTGTAGGTCTGTATGCTCGCCAACCGATGGTATGTGTTAGATTAACATCAAGGCATCGTCGCGACCGCAGGGAGTGGGCAACCGAGCATGTCAACTGGAGGAGAAATGAATGGAGCAATATTCTGTTTTCTGACGAGTCCCGTTTTTCTGTGCATCCGGATAATAGGCATATTTTCATCTGGAGGGACCATGGCAGTAGGAATAATCCTGCGTTCGTGCACGAAAGTGTCAGATTTGGCGGTGGAGGAGTGTTGGTGTATGGTGGCATCTCCATTGACGGGCGCACTGATCTCTACATCATTCGAGATGGAGCTCTGACTGGTCGCCGATATAGGGATGAGATCCTCAGACCTATTGTAGTCCCTTACGCTGCAGCAATCGGAGATAACTTCATTTTAATGGACGATAACTGCAGGCCACATCGTGCAAACCTGGTGGAGGATTTCCCTTTCGAGGAAGGAATCGTTCGAATGGAATGGCCAGCGTGTTCTCCAGACATGAATCCAATCGAGCACGTTTGGGACGCTCTAGGAAGACGAGTTTCTGGCCGCCAACAACCCCCACAAACTCTCCAAGAACTGGAAAGAGCTCTTCTGGAAGAGTTGGGCAGAATACCCCAACTCGTCATTAATAGCCTCATTGAGTCCATGCCTCAAAGGTGCTCAACGTTGCTGGCCGCCCGTGGAAACCATACCCCCTACTGAAAATGATTTTCTTTGAAGAAAACACCTTTTCTTATTCTTTTTTTCTCATATGCACAAATTGTGTTTTTTTCCTTTTGTACACAAATGCGCAATAAAATGCATTTTTTTCTGCCAAACATGTGTAATTTATTCTCATATAACCTACTATGTCGGTCGACCATGTATCAATCAGCTAAAAAGTTTCCCAGATACAAAATCCGCCTAAAACTGCAATATCCTTTAATTGTTTTGAGCAGTGTATTTATTACCTTACATGGCTATTTTGAGTAACAATCCAAAGCAATTAAAATATTGCAGATTCATCAATATAGTTGGAAAATGTACCAGCATACTTACTTAATAGACTATTCAAAACATAATATGCTTTAAACTTCAGTATTCTTCAGTTAGATTTCTAGGCAAGCATATGACCATACCCGTACCGTAAAGCAAGAAATTTCATGAAATACACCACAAACGTGCAGGGAACGCTTTTCAACATTCGATTACGATTACAAAATTCGATTAAAATTTCTTTTATCGATTCTGTTTTATTTCTGTTATCATCATCTGTGTTATAATCAGCTTAAAAGAATTTTGTAATTATTATTTCTTACATTATTTACAAGTCCAACATTATTTACAAGTTTTATTTAAAAAATAAAACTGCACGAATTGAAAAGTACTGTTTTAAAATCGCAAATATCTAATTGCTTACAACAAGGATATATTCATTTTATTGCTTTCCATATTTAGGATTTTGTGACTTTTTTGTCTGATACAGCATTCCTACTTACAAGGTAATTAGTTGAGATGCTTCATGCTTTCCTACATATGTATGTATGTTACATATATATTGCTGAATAGTAACTTTTTTTTTAAAATATGCATTTTGATTTCATATGTGGGGTAGTAGAAAATAGTGAAGTAACATACTTACAAGGTAATTAGTTAAGATGCTTCATGCTTTCTCACATATGTATGTATGTTACATATATATTGCTGAATAGTAACTTTTTTTTTAAAATATGCATTTTGATTTCATATGTGGGGTAATAGAAAATAGTGAAGTAACTTAACCACATATTTCAATTGATCTCACTGAATTTGAAGACAGTAATGAAATGAACATTTAATAAAATATTCAGTAGTTATATAAATAAATAATAGACAGTTTAATAAAGTGAGTTAACATGATACAATATGGTCATATACGAATTTTACTATGACAACATAACAAAGATGCAAATTTGCTTTCTCTCATTAAATAAAAACAACAAGCTCTGCTAAGCCTTGCATAAAAACTCAACTAATAGCATTATTACTATTCTAATAATGACCTCATTCATCATCATCTTTGCTCATGAATCTGTTTTCCTCAACCGAGTTCAGATGCTTCATGTTTTCTCACATATGTATATATGTTACATATATATTAATTTAAAAATATAAATAAAATTTAAATTGTTTTTTAATTATATGTAATGTTTAAAATTTTTAATAGTTGATTATTTTTTGAAATATTTCAGACATCTTGGCACTAAATAAAATATGACTCTTACCAAATCTAAATTATTAGTAGCATAATTTTATTAAAAATACATGCTTACAATTCTTATACCTTTCATTAAATATAGGAACTCATTATCATTGTTAAATTAGCTGTTCAACTTTTTTAATTTAATAAACTTATTTCATCAGGAAAAAATTAAAAATTAGCATTGTATTTGAAACTTATCAAATTGGCTTTCTGTAAGTAACAATTGTATGTTATTTCCATTAAAATGTAAAGGTAACTCTCCACTGCTCAGTGATATGTTTATCCTTTCTTATATTAAAAAATAATGAACAATTCCTTACAATTCTTATTCTTCCCCATCATTCACAATGACATATATATACAGTAAAAGATCTTTATAACGCAATTCTATATAACACACAATGTCTCAGATGTAAACAATAAATTTTGCAGTTAAGAAGCTCCTGTATTCCATATTGTAAAAAAAAAAAAAAAATTGCTACTCTCTAGGACGAAATTTGGTATATTAGCTCATTTTTATCTCATTAATTCAGAGCTTTTTAATGAAAAAATTTGCTATTATTATTACAATCAGTGATTTGGTTCAAGCATATTTGGGCTAAGTTTATAAAACAAATTTAACAATCTGTGAAATGATTCTGAAAAGATTTATAATATGTACTCCTGGTCCCAAGGAATGCAATATAAAGATACTCTATTGTATTTTGATATGTTTCAGACATACTTGGCCATGTTTACAAGGTGAGTATAAAG
This sequence comes from Maratus michaelseni, assembly GCA_963931845.1. NCBI lineage: Eukaryota > Metazoa > Arthropoda > Arachnida > Araneae > Salticidae > Maratus > Maratus michaelseni. Next base: position 321,319,342 of record OZ007595.1, on the reverse strand, counting down.
ATGTGTGAAATATGATCTATATAATGCAAAATTATACGTAACACGTAACCTTTTGTTTTTAGGTTTACGTTATAAAGATCTTCTACTGTATTTCCAAAAAAAGCCTTTTGTCAAGTAAATTTTACTGTAGGTAGTTTGTGTTCCTATTTGTAAACAAATTCATAAGAATGAGTCTTTTCTAAAATTGGTTCCCAGCCTTAAAATTACTTTGTATAGCTTTAGTTATGAATTACATATTTAACAAGACTTTTAACAGTTATTATTTTGTGCATAAGAATGAAAATTGGTTCATTTCATGGATGTCAAAATTAAATGGCTACCAATCAAAAACTTTCTGATGTGCATATAATTGATTTTTTCTTTAAATGTCAAAATTTGTCTGTTAAATTGTGTATTTGTTACATTTCTAAATTTTCCAGTATGTATTTAGAGATGAGTTAGGGCTCTGTTTTCGGAGCCTGGGCCCGCCCGAGCCTGATACTGAAAAAAATTGCATAATACTTAAAATTTATTTTAAGAATATCTCATTTTTTAAAAAACTTCGTACATGAAAATTACTGTTAATCCCATGTACATAATTAATTTTATGGAAATTTACAGTGAATCTTATCAAGAAGGGTGCTATTTTGTAAACTAAAGGGCAGGCAGGGCCCCCTTCTGAAACGGTCTGAGGGAAACACTGCATATATATATATTAATTCAATTACTTCTCAATATATCTATTAATGGTGTAAATACTGAAACAGTTGTACATTTGATGCATTGATAGTTATTTCATAACAATGTGATGTGGTATTAAAATAAAAATACTGTTGCCAGTAGGTGCCGTAAAAATTTTGCTTTTGTCGCCAAATTTAGTCCGACCTTCTCTCTATCATCAAGGACCCTATAAAAAAGTTTTTTTTTTTTTTTTTTTTTTTTTTTTAAGCATGCATTTAATTTTATTGTTATAATAACTTTTTTTGTGTGTATGTATATGATAAATATTTTATGGTAGGTATCCTAGATGAGATAATTTTGAATAAAAATATTGCTTACACAATCTTACTGTTATTTATTTTATATGCCGGCATTTTTCAGATGATATATTAATAAAATTACTAAATAAAATACCCATTCTTTACAATGTGTTTTAGTAGTTATATCTGAAATATATTATGTTATGATATATTATTTGGATAATTTACTGTTAAACATGAAAAAAGTTGCAAAATTTAGTTAAATAGAATGAATTTGTTTCAAATCTTTTTTGTGTAATTAATTAATTTTTAATTTTATTCATTTTTTTTTTGGTAAATTTAATTGAGTTTAAACTTAAACATTTTCTTTAACATTCGGCAATTATACAAACATGTAATGTAAACAGTGAAACTTTCAGTTAAAATTTAGCAAAGAAATTAAAAATTTCATTGCCTGATTCTAAGCTGGGTAACTTGTGTTTATTAAACACTAGTCACTCAGCATCTGATAGAAGAAATTATAAAGGTTAAGATGCAGTTTTTAGAGCGCTCAATCAATAATCAGGTTCTGAATAAGAGGAAGAAAAAGAAAAACTTACTTCTGATGAGGGAAATTCATGAAAATAAATAGTATTGGAATTTTCTAAAGACACAGATTCTTGTGACTTAAAAATAATTGGTGACTGTTTGCCGTTTGCAAGAAAAAGTTTTAAACTGTAAAATGAATGTTCTTAGTCAAACTTCTATTCATCAAATGTTTAGCAAGTTTAAGTGGTAATTTGTAACAGTAATAATAATTATAATTTATTAAAATCATCCAATAAATCTTGGCGTACTCTTTAAAGGCAAAATCATTTAGAACCTAAATCACAATTTTTAATTATATTATTGTTTCATACTATATCTAATAATATTATAAAAGTAATAAACATAAAATTAAAAAAATAATCGAATTGGAATTATTATAACAAAATACTTTTTCCAAAAAATGGGATTGGTGATAAGTTTGCAGCATTACTAATTTGAAAAAAAAAAAGCAGGGAATTCAAATTTCCGGAATGTTTCTGTCACTTGGACAAATCATTGGGATCCACTGACCAATTATGGCATCCTTCACAAATGGTTTTGGTTATTTTAAAATGTTTTTTGATTTCCATATGCCAGTAATGACTTTTCAGGGAGAAATGTAGGACAAACTTTGCTGAAGCAGACATTTTAAAATTGAAAACTTATTTTAAATGCTATTTAATGTTGAAATTGCTCAAGATGTTTCAAATACATAATATTTATAGGATCAAAAACCATGCATAGCAATTTAATGATCTTTTGTTGGCATATACTTGGTTAGATTATGTTCTGCAATGCAAATATGTTTTTTATTTGACCATTTTTTAAATTTTTTTCAAAATTTCATTATTTGAATAGATTTAATTCATATTTTGGAATAGCCAGTTTTTATTTACTGCTCAGTGATTCCAGGGATGCAATATAATGCATCATTTAAATAAACAAAACTACACTGTAGAAGGTTTGCATAAAACTTGGAATATATAAATTTTCTTTGTAAGAATGCAAAAGAAGCATATTTTGTATTGAATACATTGAAAATGCCTTATTTCTAAAACAAGGAACCAGTTTTGTGAAAGTGTCTGTATCCCAGAATTTCAAAAGCCTTGCAACATTACTGCTCCTCCCATATTTTGAAAAGCCTGACTAATAATATTTACAAACAATGTATTTTCAGTTGATATATACATTTAAACATCAATATTGAAAAGGAAAGAAAACTTTAAAATAATTAAATTATTACGTGCGAAAAGCATTCATTGGTGAAAATTATGTCTTTCTTAAGTTGATATGTGTATTTTTCACATTAAAATATTTTTTAATGATACATGGAGTATGGACAACAGTATATAGAGGAAAATTTTAAGTTTAAAATTATGTCATGGTCAGGGCATGAGGAACGTGGTGAACCAAGTTTTTTTTTTATCTGACAACCAAGTTATTTAATCTGACTTTTTTTCTTTGTACAAAAATTGACTTAAGAAATTAGTGCTAATTATATTTTCTCTCTCACCCATGCGTAACACACAGTGATCTTCTTCTTCTCTCGTACTTTTAGAGTTACAAAAAACTGGTTTATTCCCAGGTTTTTTTTCAAATAAACCCGGTTAATTCCCAAAAGACCCTATTTATTTCCAAAAAACCTGGTTTATTCCCAGATTTAAACCTGGTTTATTCCCAGATTTAAACCAGGTTTTTTCTAGTCTTTGCATCTCTACGTACTTTTAATAAATGGAAGAACCAAGTTTAAAAGTCCTTCCGGCCTGTACCAGGAGGAAAAGGTATAGCTTTCCTATATCTTCGTTTTAAAATTTTAGCTAATGTTACACGAAAACAGCAAGCTAAAATACAAAGAAAACGTTTACAAAAGATTCTTTAATACTCAATTAGAATAAGAAATTAGCCAAATTATTGAGCTATAGCCAAAGTGGCTTCATTTAGGAAGACTTATTTTGGTCGCCAAATTTGGCGATATTTCGCCAAAAGTAGCCAAGTTTGGCAAGATTACAACAATGAATATTTTTGTAATGTGCTGTCTTGTTTCAAAATGTCAGCCACCCTAGAATTTCAAACTGCTCTATCTCAGCCATTTTTTAAGATAGAGGTAAAACAAAAAATGCTCTGGAATCCTTGTATCAAGGCCTAACACTTAATTAAAAAATAAATTTGAATTTTCAACTATTTTGTATATTTATTTTAGTTTTAAATTTTTAAATGGCCGCCATCTTGAAACAAAATGGCGGACCAAGCTGACCAGCGAACTCGGTCGAGACATTGGTGAGCTTAATACACACAATTAGTTTCATCGAAATTGATTTATAAATACGAGCGTTATCGTATGAAATAGGTCATATATATATATATATATATATATATATATATATATAGAGAGAGAGAGAGAGAGAGAGAGAGAGAGAGAGATAGATATATGGATATATCTATATATATAAATCAACATTTGAATGGAGGGTGGTTTTGGTGTCTGGGGGTCATGATCGGTGAAAATATATCGAAATTTTCCGGAATTGCTTTCCTCCGAACGGCTGCAATAGGTAGCTTTATACTTTTTTGTATTGAAAGCTACCTAAAAGGCATTTTCCACCCCATACATCAAAAACATCATTCTTTTCCACTCTAGCCAGCAAGTATGTAAACATGATCAGAATGTGGTGAGTGGCGGGTGGAAGATTCCAATAAAATAGTCAGAAATAGTGTCAATACAGCCTCTGTGGCATCTAAAATATGATACAATGTCAAAAATTGCTCAAGTTTTCTTGTAAGTTTCAAATCAGATTTTTGTGTTCAAAATTAAAATTGATTAATGTCATATTCATTTAAAAAATAATAACATATAAGTGATTAGAACTATTCCATTTGAAGTAAATCTATTACACTGAATTAAAATGTTAAGACTGTAACATAATACTAGTTTTGTACTAGTGTAGTTTAGTATTCTAAACTAAGTAAATAATAATTCTAAGCTATTCTTGTTATTTTTCTCAATTAATTGATTAAAAAAAATATGTTTTTTAAAATCAATTTTGTGGGAGGTAGGAGGGGATAAATATTTTTTTACTGGCTACCACATTTTACCAAATTTGTAGAGCCCTGGCATGGTTAATAGATGTTTATATTTTTAATGTAATTTTGAATTTAAAGATTATTTGAAACATTTATTTATTTTATTTTCAATATGATAACTTTTTTTTCATGTTGTTTAAAAGAACCTGAGCAAGAGTAAATATATTTTGATATCAATACATTTTTTTAACATTAATTAGATGAATATTATTTGTTGAGTATAAACCAGGGATGTCAAACTGTGGCTTGCCAGATACCATAATTTTAAATGAAATAGTCGACTTCTTGAATCGCAGAAATTTGATGATTAGATAAGGCCATGATTACTATAAAATTTTAGTGGTATCTGGCAGGCCACAGTTTGACATTCCTGGTATAAACTGTTATTTTCATTTGCCTTTTTGTAGCAGCACTTCTCCTAACATGACAGAAATTAAGAAATAGAAACATAACTTTAAATTTTGGTGTTTTTTTTTTTGGCTTTAAAATTTACAAATTATTTTTTAACATTATTTATTAAAATTTGCATATTTTTATTGACTTACGGTGACATTTCCAAGCCCATACAATCTTTAGATCCGGGGAATTAATTTTTTTGAAGATGGAACTGCAGTGTAAAAATTTATACTCAAAAATGTATGTTTTGTTCAAAAACCATGTGATTTTTTTTTCATTTTTCTTGCCTTTAATTATTATCTAACATTGATTAAATTATTTAATATATCTCTCACTGAAAAAAAAAGTCTTCTTCACTGAATAACTGACAGACATTTCCCTTTCCCCATTCAGAAATTTAATTTCCTAATAAAATCCACTTGAATAAGCATCACAAGTTAAATTTCGATAACTTAGCGAAATTCACTGGAAAATTTTTCAATGTGTTTAAAGTGCCTTTTTTATGAATAGGGCAACCAAAAATTAAACTCATTTTAAACGCAGATATAAATTCCTTCCGAATCCGAGAAACCACATTCCAGCAAGCAATATCAATTCTATGCAATAACCAACATATATTCAAGCTCATCTTATTGGACAGGACATATCAATAGCCGAGCGATATCGCAATATGTTTGGACTAATCATAGTAGCCACACAAAGAATGCACAATTAGTGCTATTCAGTAGCAAAGGTGTTATTCAGTATTTATCTCTAACTCTGTGGTTTGCAAAGATTGAATGTATTGGGATATACTGGAATATTGTTTACTTTGAGATATAATACAGAGTTAATCAGCGGTGATAGATTTTCTGTTTTGGATGAAGCAGGGCAGTGAATAAATAAATGGATTGGATGAAAGAAGGATTGAAGGACATGTTGGTACGGGATATTCGTTTGCTGTTTTACGGGCTCGAAATCGCGGTGATCATAAAACACATAAAACAATATTATTAATATTGGGATATATCGGCTGAGTCAATGTTTAGATATCGTTATTGTGATATTTAAAAAACATCAATATTTGACCGATATATTGATAAATAATCCAGTCCTAATTAGCAATGTTTATAAAAAAATAAATAGTACAAAAAAGATAAAGTGTGATTTCTCTGCACAGGTTTATTTTATATTTATGATTAAAAAGCAAAGTTGAAATTGCAATGTTTAGGAGAAAAAGATACCATCGATCGATCAAAGCAGTGCTATTCCACATGTAGTCTAAAATGTATATTTTATTATATTAGATTAAATTGCATTTTGTATCGAATCGATTTATTTTTTGAAGCAGATGACGTGATCCTCTAATGCATTTCAAATACGATTGTTAATTTTTTTCCCCTCATGCATGCCTTTTGCTGTCTTTGATCAGTTTTTACTGTAACTTTGATGTAATAAAATGAGATATTATTTTGGCTTGACTAATGTTGCTTGCAGATATTTTATCCTTAATTTTTCTTTAGAAGTTTATATCTGCATCTAAAAAACATTAGATATTGGTAAAAAATATTAAATTGTAGTGTGAATTCTTCGCATGGGTCCACTGGTTATTCTTCTAATTGTATGACGTTTTGGTTATTTCTTCAATTATTATGTATTTGTAAATGGCCTGATCCAGGCATTTTTTATGCTCACAGCACTTTCTACTTTTTACGCCCTTTTAAATTTGTTAGTTTTGGGACATTGTGACAGGGTTGTCATGGTTTTAATTATGGTTTAAAACAACTAGTTTTTTTAAAACAAAGCTAAATTAATATTTCCTCTTTTTTGTAAATTAAATGTTTCAAATAACTGGATAGAAATAATTTCTATTTTTATCAGTTCATCTTAGCAGTCAACAACATGAGACTAGGTCATGATTGTATGCATGTAGGATGAAAATTAGCATGTGTTAATTAACATGTCTGATGGCCTAAAGAGATATTCCAAAATATAGTCAACACATATAAACATGTGAAACATAGAAATAATTTCTATTTTTATCACTTCATCTTAGCAATCATCAACATCAGACTAGGTCATGAGTCTAGGTCATGTTTGTATGCATGTAGGATGAAAATAGCATGTGTTAATTAACACGTCTGATGTCCTAAAGAGATATCTCAAAACATAGTCAACACATATAAACATGTGAAACTTAGAAATAATTTCTATTTTTATCACTTCATCTTAGCAATCAACAACATGAGACTAGGCCATGTTTGTATGCATGTAGGATGTCTGATGCCCTAAAGAGATATCTCAAAACATAGTCAACGCATATAAACATGTGAAACAGAAATAATTTCTATTTTTATCACTTCATCTTAGCAATCAACAACATGAGACTAGGTCATGTTTGCATGCATGTAGGATGAAAATTAGCATGTGTTAATTAACATGTCTGATGCCCTAAAGAGATATCTTAAAGTATAGTCAACACATATAAACATGTGAAACTAACAGTTTTGAAATAAAATAAAATAAATAAAAAAATGTTCAATATTTAGCATAAATATATATATTTATTTTTTAAATGCAGATTATTTACAGCAATTAATTAATAACATAACAAAATGATCTTTTCAATTTTGGTGATGCTGTAAAAGGAAATTTTCTCGATTGGTAAGATTATCCTCTAAAAATTTGAAAAATAATATGCAAGATATGAAGTTGAATAAGAGAACATTAAAAAAATTGGGCACCAATTATAGCATTTCAGTAATACCAATCTATATGCAAGATATGAAGTTGAATAAGAGAACATTAAAAAAATTGGGCACCAATTATAGCATTTCAGTAATACCAATCTATCTTTTCTGTTATTTTATGAATATAATGTCCAACAATGTTGACTTGAGCATTAAAAAAAAAGCTAGCAAAAATCCATTTCGTCTTTTAAATTTTTAAATCAAAATTCTGTTGAATAAGCAGCTGTTTATTTTAAAATAAATTTATCTAACAAGATATATTTATTAGGTCACCCTAAACGTATTGCAGTTTTTCAAAGCAAAATGTACTTTTGTCTGGTTATATTTTGCTACTGCTGATAAGGAGTGACCTTGAATGATCCAGATATGTACATTCTGTCTTTTCTGCTTGCGCTGCATAATTCTCGCTTGTGGCATAATTTTTGTTCAGGTGCAGTGATAAGAATGGTAAACCAAAAAGTTCATTTTTGTTATATTCTCTTTTATTTCAAAAATGGCAAAAATACTAGTCAGACTGCTTGTAAAATTTGTTCTGTTTATGGACAAAGTGCTGTTTCAGATGACTATTTGAGGTGAGAGCAATTTCACTTTTGAGTAAAAAAAATCAATATTGACCACAATTTTCTTGACGGCCGAACAATAAACGCTTCTTTTCTTTTTCAACAAAAAATTCTTCATTTTTGAAAATTATATAAAATTTAGCAGTCTGTATATTTTTTACTCATATCAACTATGAGTTCAAATTTGGAACAAAAAGTACATCTTTTAAATTTATATGAAAGTTATTCGGTATTTCACCACCACCTTGAATTTCTAGAACTGCAGATTTTGAGGAATATTTAATAGTTCTTGATACGTTTTTCAGCAAACTGAATCATTCTTTTCATGAATGCCAGAGTCAATAATGAATTTATTATTGTTAAAAGTTCCTACTATGAAAGCTATTTCATAATATGAATAGTTTTTGTCAAAATTGGTTCTACTAATCTTTCATACAATCCGATTATAGTGTCCATTTTTTCCATATTTGTAACATTTACAAGTTTTCATTCTGCAAAATTTTAACGTGTGAACTTTCTTTTTACAATATTCACAAAGAGTTTCTTATGCGCAGCACAAAAAGTTACATTATCCGTCAAAGGCTTAATAGAATAATTTTTATCAATATATTTAGAGTCATTCATTAATGCTTGAGCATCAATTAATGTTTCAGTAATGAATTCTAGTGTTAAATTAATACTGGGCTGATTTTCTAAAATGATTTTAAAAAAAAACATTTTTATTTAATATTTATAAAACTTCTCTTTTTGAAGTGATTAAAACCAAAAAGATTTAGCCATCTTAGATTGGCCTGGTTTAAATCCACCAACCTTGATTGTATATCTGTTAGTTTAATACATGTTTATCTTGACAGTTATTTAAGATAACTCTTTAAGAACATCACATATACTCATTAACAAGTGGTAATTTTTATCTTACACACATGCAAACATGACCTAGACTTACCGAGACTCATGTTGATTGACGAGAGAAATTAGAAAATTAGAAATCATATCCAGTAATTTGAAACACTGAAATTCCAAAAAAGAAAAAATATTATATTCACGTTGTTCTCCAAAAAGAGAAATTTGGTTCTTTTTGGCAGTTTAAAACATGCCAATCCTACTGTAAAGCATATTTAAAACAAAAATTGAGGTAAGGGATGTCATAAAGATAAAAATACACTTACCTTCAAAACTGGAGATATTGCTTGAAATTCTAAAGATCTGATGAACAAAAATAAAATGACATCAGATTTCTTATCTAGGAAATGTTTTCTGCAATACTGTTTAGTAGTATTGTCTGAGGTTTCTTTTTATTTATACTGCTAAATGGAAATGTATTAAAGGCATTGGATTTATGTTTCTAGGACAAATATTGAAATAATTGCATGCAATTAAAAATACATTAATTTTAGTTTATTTTAATTAATTAAAATAGATTTACATAATCACATAATAAGATCACTAATTATAATTAAAATTTAGATAAAATGCTTAGGTGATACAAAGAGGAACACAAAAGGCTTATAACAACCTTTTAATGATCGACATATGTTTCTGAGCTCATATATGGCGCCATTTTCAAGATATATAACGATAAACAAAAGTATTCTTTTCAAAAATTTGCGAGAATATTTTTGTTTATCGTTATATATCTTTAAAATGGCTCCGTACATGAGCGCTGAAACATATGTCGATCATTAAAAGGTTGTTATAAGCCTTTTGTGTTTCCTCTTTGTATCATTTAAGCATTTTATCTATATTTTAAAATAGATTTATTAAACGAATAGAACTATTAATTATATTAAAACAGATAAAGATTCTGTTACACATAATATTTAGAAATACAGTCAGATTTAAAGAAATGTCTGTAGTCATTTTAACAGATTCATTTTATATCTCTAAAAGATGGAAGTGGACTAATTGGGAAAACAAAATAACATTGGTTTAAACTGAACATTTATTTATTTTTTCAAAGAGCTGGCAGTAAATGTTATTGCTCATTATATATAATATATATATTTTTTAAAATTGTAGACATGAAAAGCTTATGTAAAATTAGTTTTGCTCATGCATGTAAAATGCTTTTTTGTTTTAATCAGAACTTGAAATTGAAGGTGGTATAGTAGAATTTTATGTAAAATTTCATCATTTTTGGAAAATTTGCTTTTTTAGAATAACATTTAAGTTGGATAAACAATTAAATAACCACAATGAAATAGGGATTTCGAGAGCTGCTAAAAATCTGATAAATAATATCACAGAATATTTGGTTACATTTTTCTGGTTTGTTGGCATAAATATTTCAATGATACTTTGCATGTATTAATACTTGTGCTGTTATTTCTAGCGTACAATCTGTGTGGAATAAAAAGTAAATCCTGTTTAGACCCAGAAATTTTATTTTGTAACTTAAGTCAAATATTTACCTCATTAGTGGTAAATACATTTTCTGTGTCTAAACATATTTGTTTGATCTGTGGATTATATACCGGAAATTATGGTAATTAATTTAAATAGCATGTTAAAATAAATAAAGATTTAAAGATAATTTTTTCTTCTTCCCAAACAGTTCTACTTTCTACCACTTACAAATATTGGCAAAGGGACTCCAGTCCTAGATGAAAATATGAATCTCAAACCCTGTATATGATGCATTTGTTTAATCTTTAAGAACATGAATAGCCTATTATAATGCATTTCATTCAGTGAAAATACTGCTGTAAATTTTCCAAAATATTTTATTCAATAATAATTTTGAACTATAATAATCATTATAATAGACATTCTATAAACTCTGTTACATTGGGGTTTTTTTTTTTTTGAAATAACGTTAGAAATACCAATAAAAAATAATCGCCGATGACGTCCCTATACCTACATCTTATCTGTCCTCTTCGCTACGATTTTTCAATGTTTGATCAGTATTTAAAGATGAATGTTGCAATTTCTTCTGCTTATTTTCATTATTTTTACGGAAAAATTACCACTGCCATACGAAATATGACACCAGGGTGTTTCAATTTTACGTGCAGAAATATATAATTATATATATAACCAAGCACATCTGTGAGAGCTGCTAAATTTGTCTAACGAATTTCAATGATTTGTCCAAGTGACTGATTCTTTTTCATTTTGAAGTTCTTATTTGTTTTAGTTTTCAAATTTGTAATGCTGAAAATTAATTGTCAACCGCATTTTTTTTTCATAATGTTTGGTAATATTAATTCTAGCGAATTTACTTTTTCTTCTTTTTTAATATGATGATTATTATTTTTTTACTAATATGTTAATGTTTAAACAGTTTATAAGTGGTTCCATACAAATATTTACATTTAGTAGCTTTTTAAATTATTGAAGTTTTTTGAAAATAGAAAATTAATATATAATCAATTCTGTCAATAAGAAAATGTTCATTAATTAGTTTTTAAATATATTTTAGATTAAAAAGCGCTACACTGACATACTCATATTCAACGAATTAGAAGGATTTTCTTGGAGAATATTCACAAAGTATCTTCTTATAGGGATGCTCTAATATGTCTTCTGTGTCCTATTAAGATATACTAAAGAAAAGGTCAGTGCCTCAGATTCACTCTCAAGCGATAGAAAGAACTTTCACTTGTGAAATAAGTTCCAGAGTATTTTCACGAATGGGATATCTGAAAATACATTCGTGTACCCATGCAAATGAAAGACCTTTAGTTTGTGAAATATGTTCCAATGGATTTATGCAAAAGAGTAGTCTAAATAATCACTTGCTTATCCATACAAATGAAAAACCTTTCGTTTGTGAAATATGTTTAAAAGGGTTTTCACAAACGAGTGATCTACAAAAGCACCTGCACACCCGTACAACTGAAAAGCCTTTTGTTTGTGAAATATGTTTTAAAAGATTTGCACGAAAGGGTGATCTGAAAACACACTTACGTACCCATACAAAGGAAAAACCTTATGTTTGTGAAATATGTTTTAAAGGATTTACAGTAAGTGGTCAATTAAAAACACATTTGCGTATCCATACAAATGAGAAACCTTTCGTTTGTGAAATATGTTTTAAAAGATTTACAGAAAATGGTAATTTAAAAAGACACTTGCGTATCCATACAAATGAAAGACCTTTCGTTTGCGAAATATGTTTCAAAGGGTTTTCACAAAGGAGTGATTTACAAAACCACCTGCGCACCCATACAAATAAAAAGCCTTTTGTTTGTGAAATATGTTTTAAAAGATTTACAGAAAGTGGTCATTTAAAAACACATTTGCTTATACATACAAATGAAAAACCTTTCGTTTGTGAAATATGTTTAAAAAGGTTTGCACGAAAGGGTGATCTGAAAAAACACTTGCGTACCCATACAAAGGAAAAACCTTATGTTTGTGAAATATGTTTTAAAGGATTTACAGTAAGTGATCATTTAAAAACACACTTGCGTATCCATACAAATGAAAGACCTTTCGTTTGTGAAATATGCTCCATAGGTTTTACACAAAGGAGTAATCTAAAAAGTCACCTGCGAATCCATACAAAGGAAAGCCCTTTTGTTTGTGAAATATGTTTTAAAGGATTTGCAGCAAGTGGTCAATTAAATTCACACTTGCGGCGTATCCATACAAATGAAAAACCTTTCGTTTGTGAAATATGTTTAAAAGGGTTTTCACAAAGGAGTGATCTACAAAAGCACCTGCACACCCATACAAATGAAAAGCCTTTTGTTTGTGAAATATGTTTTAAAAGATTTACAGAAAGTGGTCATTTAAAAACACATTTGCTTATACATACAAATGAAAAACCTTTCGTTTGTGAAATGTGTTTAAAAAGGTTTGCACGAAAGGGTGCTCTGAAAACACACTTACGTACCCATACAAAGGAAAAACCTTATGTTTGTGAAATATGTTTTAAAGGATTTACAGTAAGTGGTCAATTAAAAACACATTTGCGTATCCATACAAATGAGAAACCTTTCGTTTGTGAAATATGTTTTAAAAGATTTACAGAAAGTGGTAATTTAAAAAGACACTTGCGTATCCATACAAATGAAAGACCTTTCGTTTGAGAAATATGTTTCAAAGGGTTTTCACAAAGGAGTGATCTACAAAACCACCTGCGCACCCATACAAATGAAAAGCCTTTTGTTTGTGAAATATGTTTTAAAAGATTTACAGAAAGTGGTCATTTAAAAACACATTTGCGTATCCATACAAATGAAAAACCTTTCGTTTGTGAAATATGTTTAAAAGGCTTTGCACAAAGGGGTGCTCTAAAAAAGCACTTGTGTACCCACCATGTTCATGGTACCCACACAAATATAGACTTCACTTAAATATTTTTTAATGCAAAAAAATCTTACCTAAAAAATTGGATCTTACATTCTGCTTTTTTATTTCAAAACAATATAAAATTCAGAGATGAACGATAAATTATATACATGTAAAGAAACATGGCATTTCTAAATACCCCAGAAACAGAATAGAACTTATTTAATCTATGTGTTCTTCTTTCTGTAAATACATCAATCAAAGGGAATAAGTAACAACTATGATGGGTGAATAGAAGCAAAAGGTTTTTTTTTTGTTCTCAAAAACATGTATTGTTAAATTAAAAAAAATATTTTATTTTGTTTAAACTTAACTTTTCAGAAAGGCAAGATAGACTTCCTTGATGGGACATTCTTGTAGTTCATCATGTTTTTAAAATATGAAGACATATTAACAGTTTCTTGTGTTTCTGAAGGAGTCAATTTTTTTACACTACAAAATGCTATGTATGCTCTTACTTACACCATACTTTCCAATATTAGGCTGTCACAACAAAAAATCATTGTCATCGTGAACTGTTTAACACAAATGAAAGAATTAATATAGGATACTTCTATATAAGCCTATATGTAAGAAAAAAATTACTTTACAAAAATCTATTAACAGTAGCTATGTATACTTATAGAAGTTTTGGCAAAGTCAAATACCTGGAATTTATGCTGATGTTGTTTACAAACTTGTAAGTATAAAAGTAGTGAAGCAAACAATGCAAAACTTATTTCCCATCTTATTATCGTGCTGGCAAACTTGCAAAAAATAAAGAGCTCAAAAAGACTAGTATACATTTTTAAGAGGATTATTTCTGTAATATCATGTTTCTTTTCACTCCATTTTACGGTATTTCATTTTTTTGACATGTAGGAAGAATTCAGAACATTTTCCTTTTGAATAGACATTTAACTGTATGGTTCACTGTTTTCTAGTTACTCTTAATTATATTTAGAGAGCACTAGAGGGAGAGAGGAGAACACAGCAATATAGGAAAGGGGTTAAAAGCAGTTTTGTCAGAAGATAAAACTAAATGTATATCTTCATTTAGACATGTATATATTGTATATGTAATTACAATATTGTATAATAATGGGGGAACTCAGGGAATACTCTTGTTGATTATATAGATGATTAATATATATCTATGCTGTTATTTACATGAAATAATTGAACATTTAGAAGTTATGTACAGGATATAAAAGAAAGGGTGAAGAGCCTCATTATTCCTCTTAGCAATCGTTGTTTCGGGCGTACTTTGCCCGGCTGCTCGAAGAAACTGCCCCGCGTCTCAATATGCTCCGCCTTTTTTTAGAACTTGCTTCTCATACTCAGAATAATAGATACGTCTTGCATTTCAATCTCATCTAAGCATCTATGTCACGCAATAAAATATTTACTCTGCTTATTGCCGCCTTTGACCGTGAGAAAGTGCTGTGTACACACAAGAAAAAGTAACAAACATAAAAAAATGTCTAAAAAAGTATTACAGAATATTAAAGTATAAAAATCGTGTGTTGAAAATTTAAGTGACTGGTTTTCTTACAACAAAATAAATTAAGACAGAATATTTTAAAAAACTCAAGTTTCCAGATGTTTTATGCTTTGCATAGAGGATTTAGATGATTTTTATTTATTGATCCTATACAATTAAGGGTGTTTGTTCTAAAATGAAAAAAAAAATATTTTCTGACACATTTTTGTTCTCAAACACATGAAATTATCAGGTGTACTTATGCAAAATATCTATAATCAAGCTGTTTTTTTTTGTTTTTTTTGTGGTGGTGGAGAGGGGGGGGGAAGGCAATTTTTTCAGAAAATGCTATTAACGTTGAGAAAATTGTGTACCTAATATTCAGCCACAACAGCACGGGAGAGAAAAAACTGCCGTCATAAAACTATAATCACTTATATCACAAAATGTAATTCACTTATTAAAAATTGAAAAACAAATTTGTCCAATAACAGATTTCTTTAATAATATTGTTTTTACCTTTAAAAATGAGTAAAAATTTTTGAATTGTTGAGCGGGGAAAATATTTTTTTTATTTTATTATTATTGTTAATTTTAATTTGCTTACTCTAAAATTTAAATTACCCTATCAAGTAGCTTCCCTAGATGCCATGCTAATACGGATTTGACATAAGAGAAAAGCGATCGAACGAGGCGAAGGATAGACATTACTATGCCAAGTTTTTGCCAATACCGGTGGGATTGCAAGCATTTTAGATTAGAGTTCTTCTCATCAGCCCCTGTGAGCTTCAGAGCGAAACACAAATGAAAGAATTAATATAGGATACTTCTATATAAGCCTATATGTAAGAAAAAATTACTTTACAAAAATCTGTATTAACAGTGGCTATGTACTTATAGAAGTTTTGTCAAAGTCAAATATCTGGGATTTATGCTGATGTTTACAAACTTGTAAGTATAAAAGTAGTGAAGCAAACAATGCAAAACTTATTTCCGATCTTATTATCGTGCTGGCAAACTTGCAAAAAATAAAGAGCTCAAAAAGACTAGTATACATTTTTAAGAGGACTCTTTCTGTAATTTCATGTTTCTTCTCATTCCATTTTACGGTATTTCATTTTTTGACATGTAGGAAGAATTCAGAACATTTTCCTTTTGAATAGACATTTAACTGTATGGTTCACTGTTTTCTAGTTACTCTTAATTATATTTAGAAAGGACTAGAGGGAGAGAGGAAAACACGGCAACAGAGGAAAGGTTTTATAAGCAGTTTTGTCAGAAGATAAAACTAAATATATCTCTTCATTTAGACATGTATATAATTATACAGCGTGTCCATGTATAACCTGACCGACCTTTTTTTTCGCAACCGTTGGTCCTAGATGCATACTTCCAATTACAAAAATGCTGTAAATAAGGTAAAGAATTATTTTTAAAGCGATTTGGGTCAAGAAAAATATTTATTGAAAAATTACGAAATTTAAATTTTTATACGGTCCCCCGGTCCTATAAGTGATATTTAGTAAAAATTTACTGTGCCACTAACAAGTAAGACAAAAAAAGTCCCATTCATCTGACATTAAAATTGACCGAGTTATGAAACTTTGAAATGCATGACTTATACCACTTTTTTGCATATCAAAACAGATGATTTCGGCCATGCTTTCAGGGGGCGTATATAAAGTACTTAAACTTATTTCAAGGTATCTGCGCTTTGAAAGAAATCGTACAACTATTACGATTGAGTTAACGTTTATTAGTTAAGTTTCAGATTAGTTAAAATAATTGTATTTTAACATATGTTTTATTTTGTAAGGATTTGAGGCTATGATTTCTTTTAACAAAAATTACGTTATTTTCAAAAGATTTTATTTAATTTGCAACGATTGTCTTTCCAGTTTAAAATTTCTACTCGAACTTATCGGATATTTGAACTGACTTCAATCCGATGACAATGTAATATTATTATGATTTTCGATGCTTACCGTCTTATATATACTTATATTAGAGGATAACACAAAAAAATTCGGATAGATTACCGTCAACAAGTTTAAGAAAGAGTTTTACATTAGATAACGTAAACCTGCGATGGTTGTGTTTTTTTTTACTTTTATAATTACGTTTTATGTATTTTTTAATGCTGAATAAAAAAATTAGCTTCACTTTTAACCATCATGTCAGGATTTTTAGCAAATCGTAAATTTCAATGTTAAAAAATAGCGAAAAATCTCATATTATAAAATAGATGTAAGACTATTTTATTCAGTTTAATTTTACTTAATGCAATAATTTATTCAATTTTTTGGCTTATACTGAGTTTTTTACAGCTAAACAGCTCTGGGGTCCGATGAGGTTGGGAGGGGAGGGGGATCAATTTTAACTTTGAAATTTGCAATTTGAGAAAAATCCTGACTTGATGGTTTAAACTGAAGATCATTTTCGGATTCAGCACTAAAAAATACATAAGAATCAATTTCCAAAAGCTAAAAAACATGTCACAACTCAAAATTTGAAAGCCAGTGTAATCCAACAGCATTTTAAAATCTGTATCATTTTGTAAAAAATTGAGACTGTTGTTTTTCATCCTATTTAACAAAAATTCTGTTACTTTTATCCTCTTATATGTTTAGTACAAATTGTATATTTTGCATTAATATTTCAGAATTATAATAGATTTCACATTTATAATAGATTGCAATGTTCATTTTTCTCTCAGCTATTTTTTTGATATATCTGACGATTATTTATATTTCTACTACATTTGTGAATGACCCCTATTTCGCAGCAAAAAATATACTCCAACTTTAAACAGCTATTACTCGGTCAATTTTAATGTTAGATGAATGGGACTTTTTTTGTCTTACACGTTAGTGTCACAGTAAATTTTTACTAAATATCACTTATAGGACCGGGGGACCGTATAAAAATTTAAATTTCGTAATTTTTCAATAAATGTTTTTCTTGACCCAAAACGCTTTAAAAATAGTTCTTTACCTTATTTAAAGCATTTTTGTAATTGGAAGTATGTATCTAGGACCAACGGTTTCGAAAATAAAGGTCAGTCAGGTTATACGTGGACACGCTGTATATGTAATTACAATATTGTATAATAATGGGGGAACACAGGGAATACTCTTGTTGATTATATAGATGATTTAATATATATCTATGCTGTTATTTACATGAAATAATTGAACATTTAAAAGTTATGTACAGGATATAAAAGAAAGGGGGAATGAAAGCATCATTATTCCTCTTAGCAATCGTTGTTTCGGACGTACTTTGCCGCGATTTTACAAAACATCACGCGTAGAGCGATTGGAGGCGGTGTCGAATAGTGATTGGCTGAAAGATGGTTACGTTGTTATTGAGGGGAGGAGTTAAAACAAGTATGTTAAAAGTTAGTAAATTTTTGTGTCCGATCTAGTATAGTGGTTAAAGTATCAGGCTCGTAATTTTGATGCATCAAGTTGTGTCCTTGCTGATTTTTTTTGCATTTTTAGAGTTTTGCTTTGATCTTTATTGAATTAATTAATAAAGAATATTTATTAACAATGCTTCTTAAGCATTGATATAAAGATCAGTTAATCTTTATCAATTGCTCTGCAATATTTTATTCTCAATTTGATAATTAAATTTTAATTAGAATTAAGTTAAACAATATTAAATTATAAATTATAATTAAGGTAAATAAAAATTAAATTTTTATCACATACAATAAAATTTAATATCAGATAAATTTCAAGAATTAAATTTAATTTTAATTCATATACGCTATTTTTTAATAACTATACGAACATTTATTAAAATGCAAAAACTCCTAAACTTTCATTAAAAATATTTTTTGTATTAGAACTTTAGTAACAGATGATTATCAAATTAGCAGAATTAATTAATTAAAGTTTTCATCTTTTAAAATTAAGCATTATTCTTAAAAATCTCTATTAATTTACTAAAATTCTTTTTGCCAATTACTGGTTGATCTGCAGTGATAAAGTTGTGGAAGATTACCATATTTAATTTTTTTGTCTATTATTTTATTATTTAATTTTTAATTATTATTTATATTTAAATAAATATAATTAATATTAATTAATATTTTTATTTAAATACATACAATTAATATTAATAAGTATTATTATTTAAACATATAATTAATATAAATAAATATTATTTAAATATAGTAAAAATGAAGGAGATAAATCTATCTAACACTAGTAATAATAAATATAGTTATCATTATTTTAATTTTGTGGGGGGAAAAAATGTTGAATGATTAATTGCTTATTTTAAAATCACAGCATGTCCTTTTTTAGGTTATAATTAATTCCTGTTTAGTTCAATAACTGTGCTGGTCTAAAATTTCAAGATTATTATTCATTCAGCAACCACAGGGTTTAAAACTATATTGGGGGGGGGGGGGGGGGAGGTTTTACTTGAACATAACTGCATAAAATCTATGAAGTTCATTATTATAGCTCTCATTTTTAATAAAAAGTATTTTAATGCAATTTAATTTCAGAATTCATATTTATTCTTAATGTTGTATTTGTTTGGTAGATCTATCATATCTTAAAGGTTGTTATTTAAAAAAAAAAAGGGTTAGGTATAATTTTATTAAGATGTTCAAATCGCTTTAAAAATTGGTTTTAACCAAATATTAATTATAATCTTTTAAGAGCTATGCTTAGAAAACCTTTACTTATTCTGGATTTTTAAAAAATCGCTCCGAAACTAAAATCTCATATCTTAGATTTATTTTATATTTTTGTTTTAATACTTCATTTTACAAACAGATGGCGCCACTACACAACGGCTTAGACGTTGCATGGATTTTAGGCGTTCGAGTGTAATTTGTATAGCTTTTTAAATTATTTAATTACTGAATGAGATTTTTTTTTTCAGTTAACTTTTGCCAAATTTTGCAAACATGCAATGTTTACAAGTTTTTAATTGTAAAAAGAAATAATTAATAAAGTATATTTCCAAAATTAAATGAATTTGTGTGGCAAATTTTGTATTTTACGCTGTCTTGACTTAAAGATATGAAAGAAATTGTTTAATAAACCTTTAAGTTCAGTAAAAAATTTAAAACTATATATATAAATTTGAAATCTGCATTTCTTAAGTTTATATTGATTTTATGAAATAACAAACTATATAAAAATCTGAAAAATGCATTGCTTAAGTATATGTTGATTTTATGAAATAACACAGTTCAAAAAGTTTTTAACGACCTAGTAATTCTATTTTCGTTTATTAATTCAATTATGATGATTAAAAAAATAATAATAAACATTCAGAAAAGCTAACATTTATTTGCTGTGCTTTCAGTTTATTCTTGTGAAATAATGTTTAATATGTTGTTCTTTGTTTAATTCTGTCTAATTGTAGTGAGTATTTACTATAAATAAAATTTAAAATAAAAACTATAAAAAAATGTAAACATGTAATCTTTATTTGAAAATTGGAAGTTATGGATTATAGATATTAAAGAATATAATAATTTATAAATGAAATATGTTTTACTTTATGTAAGGTTTGTTATGTATCAATAAATTAAGCTGGACGTATAGTTTTTTCACTTAAAAAATGTACACAAGCTACTACAAATTTAAATTAGTTTTCAATAACCTTTACAATTAAAATATCAGTTTTATTTTTCTTAACAAAAAAAAAAAAAAAAAAAAAAAAAAAAAAACAGGAGTTGAATTAGGTAATGAGCTCTGAAAATACAAGAGCTAGAAGTATTTGATTTGCTGTTTCAAATTATACTTGTACACATGGATTGTTTTCTTTTAATTGGATTAAGTTAATATTATTTTGTTAGACAAGTTTAATATGTCCTAAGCATCATTAAAAATAAAGCAAACATGAATATACAAGCTCAGACGATCTTATGAATCTTTAACGAAATGAAAAATATCCTCTTCAAGCGCATTAAGCTCCTCCTACATCGTCTCAGGCAGTCGACCAATCACTATTCAACATCGCCTCCAATCGTTCTACGCATGATGGTTTGTAAAATCGCTACTTTGCCCGGCTGCTCGAAGAAAATGTCCCGCGTCTCAATATGCTCCGCCTTTTTTCAGAACTTGCTTCTCACGCTCAGAATAATAGATTTTTGCACGTCTTCCGTTTCAATCTCGACTAAGCATCTAAGTCACGCAATAAAATAGTTCCTCTGCTTATTGCCGCCTTTGACCGTGAGAAAGTGCTGTGTACACACAACACAAAAAAAAGTAACAAATATGATAGAATGTCTAAAAAAGTATTACAGAATCTTAAAGTATAAAAATCGTGTGCTGAAAATTTAAGTGACAGCGGTTTTCTTACAACAAAATAAATTAAGACAGAATATTTTAAAAAACTCAAGTTTCCAGATGTTTTATGCTTTGCATAGAGGATTTAGATGATTTTTATTTATTGATCCTATACAATTAAGAGTGTTTTGTTTTAAAATAAAAAAAAGTATTTTCTGCCTCATTTTTGTTCTCAAACACATGAAATTATCAGGTGTACTTATGGAAAATATCTGTAATCAAACTGGGTTTTTTTTGTTTGGGAAGGGGGGGGGGGTAAAGGCAATTTTTTTAGAAAATGTTATAAACGTTGAGAAAATTGCGTACCAAATATTCAGCTACAACAGCACGGGAGTGAAAAAACTGCCATCATAAAACTATAATCGCTCATATCACAAAATGTAATTCATTTATTAAAAATTTAAAAACAAATTTGTCCCATAACAGATTTATTTAATAATATTGTTTTTACCTTTAAAAATGAGTAAAAATATTTTAATTGTTAAGCAGGGAAAATACTTGTTTTTTTTTATTGTTGTTAATTTTAATTTGCTTACTCTAAAATTTAAATTACCCTATCAAGTAGCTTCCCTAGATGCCATGCTAATACAGATTTGACATAAGAGAAAAGCGATCAAGTGAGGCGAGGGATAGACATTACTATGCCAAGTTTTCTCCAATTGGGAATTCAAGCGCTCGAATACGTCATCTGGGGAAAAAAGATATAACTTTTCCCTTTAGGAAAATCCCTTGCAATCCCATTGCGTTACATGCATTTTAAATTTGTTCATAATGATTATTTTTATGCACAATTTCAGATTTCATGTGCTATTTGTGTTCTGTTTTTATATGTCGAAGTAAAAATTATCCGAATTTGAATATCTAACACTTTTAAACGCGTTTACAATAAATAATGGTTTCAATGGCACTTTAGCATTAGTTAAAGGGCCAATTTTCCTGTACCGACGGCTGCAATCAGGGCCTCTATAGGCCGTTTTAAGTCCCAATACCAGTGGGATTGCAAGCATTTTAGATTAGTGTTCTTCTCACCAACTCCCGCGAGCTTCAGAGCAAAACCGGCACGTCATTTTCCTTTTCATAGTTTTTAGTTCTATGCGACCAACGGATTGATAAAAGTAAAAATCAGAAAACACAGAAGAGATTCCCTGCAAAAGGTTCAAAGATATTGCAAGTTAAAACACATTATAGGGTTGTATCAGATGTCTTATCACCATCGTTCGTCGTACGAAGTGATCTCATATGGTGTCTGTTTTTTCGAATCACACGAAGAGAGAATATTTTAGCTTGATTCAGATGCAGTCGGTACGATGTGACTAATAGGCGATTGATGATTTATGTTTCTGACACTACTGGCAAAAATCGTTGTTGGTGACCTATATTTTTTATCTTCTTTGAGTGAAGGCGGCGAGAAAAAAGAATGTTTTGCGTCAAATGTAGGTCGGTTGGGTATTCATCCAATTTGGTAGTGAATAGCACCGAGTGTGGTAAGTGATCTTTTACCAAATGAAAAGTTTCTTAGGACATCGTATTTTTAAATTTCGTTGTCGCAACAAAACATCGATGTTTTCCATAGTAGAGGTTTTAGGGTCATCACTTCTGACGGGTATATTCGTTAAAAGGGAAGACCCGAGGACACATCTTCCCTAATTAAATTAAGGTTATGTTTGATACTGGTGTCGGTCACGAAAGAACGTTGTTTATTGTTACAATCACTGTCGACCTTGAAGGTGTATTTGGAACATCTATGGTATGTATGTGGACATCTGCGACTTCATAAGATGCGTGCCTTGAGTCGAAGCCTGTGTTCCTATCATTCGTTCTGGAGAGGACGCAGCAACGTGGCCAAAACTTGAGCAATTAAAACATATCTTGTCTTTTTCTTTATTACTGCACTAATTAGACCGCTGGCCACCCATTCCACAATTAAAACAGGTGATTTTCCTGGATTTTACACTCGGGGGAAATTTCGGAGTGGTCCTAGGGATATGCGTCGTCTTAGGTTTAAATTTGTGTACCGATCGACATATTTCTTTATAAATTAGGAGTTTTTGTTTAAATTCTGTCAGAGTGTTACATCCTAATAAATTTGATTTGTTATGTGATGTATCGTTAATACGAAGATGATTGCGCAAATACGCTAAGTAATACCTGTTTCAGTTCTGAATATCATGTAATATGGCCTTCACTTAGCACAAAAAGTAGTGCTATACCCATTAGTACACGTTCGACAAATATAGATTTCTGTGTTTCTGAAAAATAGAAAATGTTGGCAAGCGATTTGAACCGTTTAAGCTACGTTCGAATATTTTCAGATTTAGCACCAGTAAAGGGAATAATTAAATTTTCAAAGTTCTGGAAAGAAACCACTTGCTTCGGAGAAATTTCCATGTTTGTCTTTATATCGGAATTGGTGGACTAAAAACCTTTTTGAGCTGATGAGATAGTCACATTCTCGTGTAATGTATGTTTAGTTGTACTAGATGGAACCCGTCAAAACTTCACGGAAAAAATTACAATAACAATTTACTATTTGTACATTTTACCAATTTTTCTTTCAGACATTATTTTAAAAAAGCATGGTTAAAAATTCTTACTGAAAACGTTCCCCATTCAAAAAAATGTAAAAACAGTCTCCAATAAAAATCTCTACCACTTGACAATAGCGCTTTCAACCCCCCCCCCCCCCCGCTAGGCATCATCAGTTGTGATCTTCAACTTCCTTTCTCTCCATTATATATATGACTGCTGGTTGAAGAGCTCCCCCTATCGGCATTCAATATTCTCTCTTTCCCCCTCTTCCAACATTTTTTTCCAGCGGCAATCAAGTAATGAGTGTATCATGTCATTACATGCGCCTTTGGATGCATTGATTTCTATTGATTTTCTTATAAAAGCGTTATGTAAATTTTCTTAGTTAGCTATTTTCTGTATTTGTAGGGTTTCAAGTTTTATTGGGGTTTTAGTGTTTAATCTTGCAAGAGCTGTTGACTGCTTATTTAGTTTTATATCTCGGATATGTTATTTCATTCTTTCTTCTATTTTTCTCTTTGTCATTCCTATGTAAGTAACCTTTTCATTTCTGCTGTTTAGACAATTTATTCTGTATATTCCTGCTGTTTGTATTTCCTCATATTTTTCTATTTCATTTGTTATTGATTTGAAGAGGGATGGATTGGGGGTTAGTGGGACTATTTTTCCTATTTTTTCCAATTCTCATTTTATTTTTAAAGATACACCTTTTATATATGGAATAGGAGGAGTGTATGTTAGATTCCTCTGTGCTGGTTGTATATGGTTAATTCTTTCTATTACTTACTCTTTCAATTAGTTTAAGTATAGTTTTTCTCGGATGTCCTGCCTTTAAAACTATGTTTTCAATGATTTTTAATTCTTCCTTTAGTGATTTTTCTGTTGAACAAACATGTAGAGCTCTATTTATATATGTATTCATGGCTGCTAATCTGTATGGTAGTGGAGTATCGGCTTTATAGGAGATTATATTTAAGTTTGATGTGGGTATTCTATATACTGTGGTATTTATTTTAGTTATATCATGAGTTATTTTTACATTTAAGTAGTTGATCGAATGCTTTATTTCTTTTTCTATTGTAAACTGGATATTCTTGTCATACGAATTTACTTTGTCAAGGAGGTTATCTAGATTAATTCGTTTATTTGTGATAATAAATATGTCGTCTACATATCTAAGCCATAGCCTGATTTCAGTTTTGTGTTCGTTTATGATTATTGTTTCCAGATTTATTAATTTCCATTCTGCGACTATATTCTTGCTATATCTTGCGATCGATCAAATAATTGAATTTCGTTAAGAATTAAATTTTCTGATTACTTCTCTATTATCCGGTCGACCACTTTTCATAACAAAAAACTATCGCCAAACTGTAAAATTAAATGCCAAAAATGCAGTCCGATTTACTTTATGTCAGAAGCATTATATCTGTTACGTCATCAAATGGTTTTTAATTCGACATTTGTGTCTATTTTTAATATGTTTCACTGATTTATTAGTTATTTCATTAATTAAAATAACAATCGTGTCCTTAAATTCTTATATTTTATTTATTTTGATATTTCAATGGCAACGTTCTCCCGTTTATTGGGCGTTACAGTTTGGCGATAGTTATTTGTTATGAAAAGTTTTCGACGGGATAATAGAGAAGTACAAATTTTCTTATTTTTAATCTGAGAAAGAAACAATAATCATGGATTTAATTAATTTTGAAATAGGCGGTGCAACCAAAACAATTTTGATTATCGCTGACGCACCGGGGTTAATTTTTGGCGCCTAAATGACGATTTTTGCTTTGTATGGCAACCCGGTGTTTTATAATAAAATTGAATTTTTGTGTAAATAAATAAAATAAAATAGGCACTTTTATGTTAGCTGGGCGTCAGGGACAACTCTCTGAATCTTGTTTCAATTGGAATCATTTAAATTGCAACATTTTGCGTGAGATTTGTTATTTATATTGATATGTTTATGTTTAGATATTTTATTATTATTATATTCTAGCTATTTTTAAGTAAGTTTTTTAAAATTTTTACATTTCAATGTTTAAATATTACTTAGTTGATATTAGCTAATGTCCAAAGATTGGCGAACCACGGAGTACAGAGAATAAACTCTATTCCTCGCAACAGTGGGAGTTACCGACTTTATGACGTCATAAGCAGAAGTAAAAGCTTAATTGAAAATTACGGCTAATTAATTAAATTTTCGAACAAACGAATGCACAATAACAAATTTGTGACCAAATATCTTTCATTTAAAAAAAGAATGGTGTAATTTGATGCAGTAGTTTGTTCTCACGGATTGTCGAAAGAAATCGCTTAGCGTTTTAAATATATAGATTATTATCAGTGTTGGGCAAACTCACTAAAAAAATGAACTAGCTCAAACTCAAATTCTCAAAAATGTGTTAGGTTCACGCTCAAATTCAAAATTTATAAAACGAAATCGCTCAAACTCAACCTCATTTTTAAAACAGAGCGTACTCACTAAAAAACTCATTTTTAAAGCAAAAAAATATAAATAAGTATAAAAAAGAAAATTAACAGAAAAAATGAAAAAAATATTTTGTTTAATTTTATAAATTTATCATAATGATGACAAAATCTCTTTAATTCATTTTCTATTGGGACAAGTCTTAAACTAGTTGTGTGTACTTAAATTATTGCAATTAATATAATTAATTTTTGCCAATTAATATTAAGTTCTAAAATACTTGTGTGGTTTTTTTAGCATTCAGTTGTTAATGTAATTTTCTGTTCAAAATGTGACTTATCTTTAAGAACATTGCAGTGTATCTTTTTACTGATTTTTTTTTTATTTACGGGTATTGGTCAGTGAGATCTTAAATTCCCTTTGCTAATGTTAAACCAATTGGTGTCAAATACTTTCTGATTTTTAAAATATATCCTCAGAAAATAATTATTCTTGACTTTTTTTCTGTGTACATTTTATAAAGGACATCGCTTTTATTTATTTTTTTTTGTTTACAAAATACTTTAAAAATATATATTTAAATTTATGTGTTCAAATCTTATTCACAACTTGTCAGCTTTTAGCACATAAAATATTAAATGATGCGAATATTTCAGAGAGTGCATAACGACTGAAAATTTGCTTTCAGAAATAACCACCCATACACAGCAATGTATCCTGTTCTTTGCATAGCCAAGTATATGAATTTATTTATAATCTACAATCATATTTTAGTGTACTAAATATAGTTCAGCTGGAAAATGAATAACTCAATTAAAAAACACCCTTATGCTCTCGTTGACTCGCGCAAAAACACCCGCTCGCTCGCTACTGTTAATCCTATGGGACAATTATTTTTATAATGTCTCGTTTGCATTTCAATATCTTTAAACAATTTTTTTGCATTGGATAGCTGAGATCAATTTCTACAACCACCACTTTTTACTTTTTTGAATTTGTTTGCAAGTTTTTTTTTTTTTTTACGAGTATACTTTTTCTACCGAACCGTTTCTGAAAGTGACAGTACCCTTTAAAAAAAAAACTCCTAACAAAATCGAAAAGTAAAAAACGGTGCTTGTAGATATTGGTCTCAGCTATCCAATTCAAAAGAAAAAAATCGTTTACAAAAATTGAAATACAAACGAGACATTATAAAATAACTGTCTCATAGGATTAACATTAGCGAGAAGGTGTTTTCGCTTGAGCGAACAAGACCCTTAAGCAATTCAAGCTCTCGCTCATAGAGAATACTGTAACCGAATTATTTTGTGTGATTCTGTAAATGAATGATAAATACTTTGCACTCCATGTTCAACAGAAAGATGTTTTAGTGCACCTCAGAAATGCATATAAATTATTATGCTTCAAATAGTATAACATCATTAAAATTTACCGCAAACGATTTTTCCCCATATGGACCATAATGTAACAGGATTCTTTTGGGAACAGATGTGTTACACTCAAGCACCGATGTTTGACGCGATTTTTAAGCCCGCGCCAAACCAGTAACTCAATACAATAGCTAGGTTGCCATTAAAGGAAAAAATCCGCTAAATTTGACGACTTTTTTCCTTTTTATCACAGATAAAAAAAAACTGTGCGTGAGTGTATGACATCATGGCCTTCTTTTGAGTGTCCCTGTAAACGAACAAAAAATTCTACACACTCCATTTGCAATGGGGGACATGCCATAGGGAACTGCAATAACACATGCCAATTATATTTCAATCAGAATATATTTACGAGAATTAGAGCACGGACGGATGGCACACAAACAGACAAACTGAATTCATAAACACTTTTCAACTGTATTCAATTATGTATGTAACACAGAAAATTGTATTATAAAAAGGCTGAATGAAGTTAGAAATGTCTGAGATCCTTTCTGTAAGACAATTTCGTCAAAAACAGAACTGTTGTACAGGAGAGCATGGTTTTTGTCAGTTGTGGATTTAATGGGATTTTTGTACAAATGTAACATTAGTTTTATGTTATTTTATTGGTGAAATTCACGTTTTGAAAATCTACGATAATTAACTCTGTTTAAATGAATCCTGTTAACATAGCTGCTGATTTGAATATACGGAAAAGTAGTTTTATGATTTAATTTATTTAAAAGTAGCTTTCTCGGGTAACATATGTTTTCAGAGGCCGAATTTTCTGTAACAGTTGAATGGAAGGCAGGTACACCTGACAAAGCTTCCAAAATGCGTCTCGCAATCACCTCTACGGTTCCTTGAATATCGATCGATAAAATATTCGGCTGGTAATCAATTGAATTTGGTCAAATTTATCGGTGATTTCCTTTAGTTTCTCTGTAAAATTTTCACTCTCTCATGGGAATCAAAATCCTTTAAAATGTTTTAACGCTTTTCTAATGTCCCTCCCCTTGTCCATTTCAAATACTATAAGGGAGTGTAAAAGTCGAATTCTGTCAGCTTTAGCAGTTTTTAATTGATGTTTGATAAAAGGTATGCTCTGTAGTTCCATTATGTAGAAATAAATAATTTCACTTACTTCCAATTACAGTAATCCTATGTAATCACGTGTCTGCCACAACGAGAAAGAAAAAAAAATATTCAAGCTTGACAATGATAAGCACTTGGAAACTCGAATCTAACAAACACTTTCTAATAAGAATAGACGCTTTCAGTCGTGACGTCAGTCTTGACGATTTGCTTGGAAACTGATTCCAAACAAACGGTTGCTATGTTGTATTTTCTATTATGTTTGTATATTATAGCTATATCTCACGACAAATTGTTTTAATACATAACATTTTCTACGATTTATATTTATTAGGAAATTAAACATAGCAACCGTTTGTTTGGAGTCAGTATTCAACCAAAACGTCATGTCTGATGTCACACTGAAAGCGTCCGAGGCTAACGAAAAAGACAGGCTACCGCGGTGCACTTATCACTTATCTTTTTTTTACAGACTGCGCGAGGCTAACGAAAAAGAAAGGCTACCGCGGTGCTTTAAGCGTATCTTTTTTTACAGACCGCCGGAGTCACGTGACGCTCCAATGCATTAATGATGGTGTACGAAAAGAGCATTACGTCACTCTAGCGGTCTGTAAAAAAGATAAGTGGAATGCACTGCGGTAGCCTGTCTTTTTCGTCAGTCTCGCAGACCGCGAGAGTGACGTGTTTCTCTTTTCGTAAACCTGCATTGGTGCATTCGAGCATCACGTGACTCCCGCGGTCTGTAAAAAAAGATACGCGTAAAGCACCGCGGTAGCCTTTCTTTTTCGTTAGCCTCGGAATGCGTCGAATGGTCTCGGAATGGTCTATATCGTGGTTCACTCCATTTCGCTACCACAGCAACATGAAGTGGAAACAAAATCTCTTTGCGAACAAACCCGTGACACACATTTTACGTTGAAGCGAAATTTAGCTCTGTCATTTCTTATCTTCAAAACTTTATGCGAATCCAGCTGGTCGAAAATGAATTGCAGAAGTGATTTCGAAAAATGAATAGCAGTTCTTGTTAGGGTCTTATTTTTTCAGCAGCTTAAAATCGTTAGCACGGTATAAATAGGAATCTAGGGGTTTTACAACTAATTTTGATGCGAATTTAAATGACCAGCCCCCATGTAAATATAATATTGTGTAATAATGAGGAAACTCGGGGAATAGGGCAACGCCCCCTAGAGATAATGCCTAAGAGCTCAATTTTGAAGTCACGGCAGATCGGCTAATGATTCAACTGATAGCATCCTACTATTCCTGCAACCACAATAAAACAAAATTCTAAATGACCTTTTTTTTTTTTTTTTTTTTTTTTTTTTTTTTTTTTTTTTTTTTTTTTAAAAATTCTATAATAAAATTGA
The DNA here is from genome assembly GCA_963931845.1 of Maratus michaelseni. Lineage (NCBI taxonomy): Eukaryota > Metazoa > Arthropoda > Arachnida > Araneae > Salticidae > Maratus > Maratus michaelseni. Next base: position 321,289,124 of record OZ007595.1, on the reverse strand, counting down.
AGATCAACTAATTCAAAACACACTATTTGCTTTTCTCACTAGCGCAAAAAAAAAAAAAAAAAAAAAAAAAAAAAAAAAAAAAAGACTGTAGGATTTAGTATTAAGAAAAATTTGTTTTATGTAACAAAATTTGAAATACAAAATAGATATTTTTATTGAAAAATAAAAGCTATCTTTTGAGGTTTCATTAACACTTTTTTTTTTTTTGTTAATGTGCAAATGAAAGCTCGCATATTTGAGTTCTAGCATATTTTCATGAAAATTAATAATATTTTGATTAAAGATTGGATTGCTTTCAATTAAAGTACTTATTTACAGTATATATATGCATTTTTATCAATATTAACAATGCTAATCATTATCTATTAAAATATGTTTACTTTGTCACTGCTGAATACTTGATTGAATATTTGCATTTGATATTTACAAATTTAATTTATTTTGCCATATATGCAGTGTTTTTTTTTTTATAATCACTAGTAGTAGTTTCCTACTATTAGAAAATATTAAATATATATTTTAGTTATGTGCAATTGAAAAATACAATTTTGTTTTGGTTTATATTTAGATATTTTGTTTTTGTTATGCAAAACATGATAAGATAAAAACTAACTTTTAATTAGTTTTTTAAATATTTTTAACACAAAAGTAATTACAAAATTTAAATGATAGCTCTAAAAAATTTGCTAGATATTTGCATTTTATACACAACACACACACATATGAATGTAATATATATATTTTTTCAAAATATAACCAAAGATGTTTTATTATGTAATATAATAATTCTAATTATAAAATAATTATTATAAATACCTAAAAATCCATATAATGTGAATGTAATTATGTATTCATCGTGGTCATCTAAATAATGTGATTATTATATTTAGATGAACTAAAATAATACCAGAAAAATAATAAATATAAAATATATAAAAATAAAATAAATTGTAATCGGAATTATGATGTTTTAGACCTTATATGAATGTGATTATATTTAAATAAACTAAATATAATCCCAAAAATATAATAAATTATATAATAATAAATATAAAATAAATTGTAATCGGAAGTATGATGTTTTAGACCTTATTTGAATAATGTGATTATATTTAGATAAACTAAATGATAATGATGTCATAATGATAGAATTTAGATAAACTAAATATAATAAATCATGTAATAATAAATATAAAAATAAAATAAATTGTAATCGGAATTATGATGTTTTTTTGACCTTATTTTAAGAGGGTGTAATCAGTGTGGTATACATGTAACATGCATTTATATAAGAAATAAGTAATTAAAAAAACATTTTTTAGCTAAGTGTAGTATATTTAAGGCAAAGGCAGATCTGAATGCTAGCCGTAATAATTTCATTTGAACATTAGTAAAAATATATATTTAATATTTTCTAATAATAGTCAAATATATCTGGTGATTTTTATTGGTGATTATAGAAAAACTGCATATATGGAGAAATAAATCAATTATGTAATCATCAAACGATAGTCAGTACATTATATTAAGTTTTATCTTACACTTTTCACTAACTGATATATTTTTGAATATGAATTAGTGACAAGAGAAATATTTAATTAAGTTAATAAATTTATAATTTAATCTCTGTGTGAAAAAATATCTCAATATTTTAGCGATAAAATACATTAAACAGGGAGGGGGAGGGGGAGCATCTGAATGAAACAATCGTGAATTTCTCAAAACTTATTTTTATAAATAAAATTTACAATTTTTTTTATGAGAAACAACTCAGGGATCTGTTTAGGAAAAAATTGGGTCCTTTAAAGGGCCCTTCACAAAATTTCTCATTTCAAAACAGGACCCTTCACAAAATTATTTTCCCTAAAAGAGGACCCTTCACAAAATTATTTTCCCTAAAATAAGACCCTTCACAAAATTCTTTGTCTTAAAAATAGATTTTTGGCAAAATTTTTCCATCTTTAAACCGAACATTTCACAAAATAATCATTTAAAAGTAAAATCTGACCTGTCACTTTTACATACATAAAGAAAATATATGTATTTTACATCCATGTATCTTCTTAAAAATGTTAAATAAGATCCTGAATATAACGATAATTTCAAATTCACATATTTATGTCTAGATTTTTCACAAATATGAAAAGCTGTTCACAATTTCACAAAAACAGGACCCTGGGAAAAAAGTCTATCACATTACCAGCTTCAACAAAGCTGTGCGATTAAGCCTAATCGTGCAACAAGGACAAAAGTAAACATATTTTAATAGATAGTGATTAACATACTTAATATTCATAAAAATGCACATATATACTGTAAATAAGTACTTACCTTAATTGAAAGCAATCCGGTCTTTTATCAAATTAGAATTAGACGACAAGAACTTTGTGATTACGAAGCACGTTGCCGCTACAACGTGCACGGCTTACTTACTCTCCGTCTCCTTATGCTGCAGCACAAAGGAGGGAAGGGCGAATGGCCGATCTAAAAATACGTCATTCAATTCAGTGTTGCCAGTCCTGAGATGCAGATGATTTAAGATTATCTAGGTTAAGGTTTACATGAAAGAATAGAACATTTAGAAGTTGTGTGCAGAATTTAAAAGAAGGGGGGGAATGAGAACATTATTATTCCACCTAACAATCGTCGTTTTAGGGGTACTTCACCCGGCTGCTAGAAGAAACGTCTTAATATGCACTGCCTTTTTTGAGAAACTCACTTCTCACGCTCAGAATAATAGATTTTTGCATTTCAATCTCGGCTAGGCATCTACGTCCCACAATAAAATACATACTCTGCTTATTGCCATGCCTTTGGCCGTGAAGAAGTGCTGTGTCGCTTATGGCTATGGGTTAACGACGTGTGAACTTATAATTATATACATTAGTTAGCTTATTATAGCATGTACAAGGATGAAATCGTATATTTTTTGTGGAAATCGTAGTAATTTGGGTACGATAATTCTGCTACTGGATCACAAATATTTTATAATTCACTTTATTATTATTTTTTGGTCATATGCTATATTTCTTCTTCTTTTTCTGGATATTATTCAAACAGGTGTGTGCTCATATTTAATTTTGATTTTTATTTCATCATTTTTGTATGATGTTTCTGTGTTGACTTATTAAGGTTATATATATATACTAGGGGGCCTACCCCCTGCGAGCTACGCTCGCCAACCCCCGCTCAGACTTCGAGGCCTCTAAAAACATGACAGCGTGCTTTATTTTTAAAATATTGGTAAATCTGTAATTGGGTTGTCATGCTTTTAATGTTTTAATGGGGCATTTTTTGATTATCATGGCCTCATGCACAGCTGTTGCGACAACTGTTTTCGGGATTGATAAGTAAAATCAATTACAACTTGAAAACCAGCTTGTATAAAATGGTTAGATTTAAATTGTGGCTACCTCTCGGACTTTTATAACAACGATCTGTATTCTATTCTTCCTTTGCGTTTAAGGATGAGAAAAATTCCATCTGCTTGTGAATAATATTAAGAACCACGGTATTGAAAAGTACTATGTTATCGACATTTTCAATAACAGGTTTTAATTTTCTCTCTATTTTAGTGCACCATCATGCATATTTTCACGTTATTTTAAATATGTAAATTATTTATTTTAATTAATATGTATAATATGTAATTAATATGTTATCAATATGTAATCAATATGCATAATATGTAATCTAATAATACTTTATCATACAAAATTAATTAAATATTTTGTGCATGCATACCTGCATTTATTCGGCATCAGTTGATGAGATATTTAAACAAATTTGCTATCCGCGATAATTTTACACCATGTTATGTCACTTGAATATTGTCCATAAGAAAATCGGGTACTTTTCCAGTATAGGATCCTTTGCTTTTAGGCGTAATTCGAGCTTCAAAAAGGCACAGATTCGTTAATATACATAGATTTGTTGCCAAAAGTTATGAAAATAAACCCAATGAACTTTTGGTGCTTTTCTATTATAGGAGTCTTCACGCTTTTTTAAAATCTTGGCGGAAAAAACCAAGCAGGATATTTTATTCTCCTTCCGTTCAGTTGGGCAATTATTATTTTATATATTCATTTCAAATATATTTATTAGTGATTTTATAAATTTGTTTAATTAAATTTTACAAAAAAATAACAAAATGATATCAATTCCTTTTCCCCCCTTTCTTTTGCGTTTACACGGGGCTAACGAGAAAGACGGGCTACCGCGCTTCTTCAATTTAGAGTAGTCGCGTGATGCTCCCGGTCTCAGCTGAGCTAAGCAAACCAATTGACATAATATATTTTAGATTACTATTATACCCGAGTGGTTTTTTAATTTGATAAAATTCATTACTGCCCCCAAGCAGTACAATCATGATTATCAAATCTTACATATATTTCAAAACACTGGGATAATTTTAAGTACTAATTAAAATAATTTGTAACCAGGTATAAAATTGTTAAAACTGAAAAACAAATAATTGAACCCTTTATATCCTACAAATCATTGTGAATACACCAAAATATAACACAAACTACGGAAATATAATTTATTTAACATTTTAAAATTTAAGCACAATTGACGATTTTGGAAAAAAAAATTGTCGATTATTTTTTTTTTAATTTTCAAACATGTATTTTATACCATAAATATCAATATTTCTCCACCAAAATTATAGACGGTCATGGGATATATATTTTATATAATATATATAAAAAAATTAAAGATTTAGTAGAAAAATAAATATTTAAAACAAAATGAAATGTGCTCAATACTTATCTCGGAGAATAAATAAAATATTTTTAACACACAAAATATATAAAAATTAATATTTTTTCAATAATTTTTTCCTACCAGAGGAATTGTGATTAAATCTTATAAAAAGTTCAAAATACTATCATAATTTTAAGTATATTAAATAAAATAATTTATAAACAGTTATAATGTCAAAAGTGAAATATATATATATATATATATATGTAAGTATATACAACTGTACCTAGCTCTCTGTACCCTAGAAGTTACTGTAAATATAAAAAAAAAATAACACATACTAGATACTATGATTTATTTAGCATATAAAAATTTCAAAGCTGTAGAACAATTTAAGTTATTGAGAAAAAAATACGATTGTCGAAAAATAAAAGAGAGAGAAAAAAGGTGGGGGGGGGGACTTTTATACCCTAATATCAATATTTTTGCATGAAAATTATACACGGTCTTTGAACACACACTTTATATAATATATAAAATTTTCAAAATTTTAGTTTAAGAATTTAAAAAACATATGTGAAATGTGAAATATGTTCAATATTTATTTCTGAGCATATAATATATTAAAACGAGAAGCAAAATTTTTTCAGTGCAAATTTGACTTTACTTCGCAAGCCTCAACTTTTTTGAGTAGTGGATAAAGCTGGGAACAGAATTAAGAAGAATCAAGACGGTTGGGGAAAGAACAGCTCGCCTATTAACCTTCACTGCTCACAACCCTACCCCTAGGAAATACTCTATCTAAATTCCTGTTCATTCCATTTTTATTCCCCCTTCCTGGAGGGAGAATCCATTCTTCTACCTGCTTTATTTGAGAGAGTGGTGAACAAAAGGAAAAGGGAAGGGATGCGCTTTCACTTTTTTGAAGGCTGGAAAGGTAAATTTGGGAAAAGGTCATTTTCTGGGGAAGAAAACATATTTATTTTACAACCAAATACCAATAAATCTAACTGATCATAAACAAAATGTAATCGTAATAATATTAGCTGTGTAGCACTCCAAAATATTTAGAGAAGCATTATTATAAAAACTTAGTTATGTATTGAAGTTTATAGAAAATTATAAGGAGCTTTGAGAATTACTTAAAAAAAAAATCGTTTGTAGGATTTAAATCTATATTAGTCTCTTGACATGTTCTCTGCCGGCGTATTGCTTTATTTAGATGTATTTATTTTGGGATGGAATTTTTTCACAGTTGTTAACATATTTTTTATCTAAAAAATGACATTAATGCCGCTATTTTCAATTATTCAATATGAATTTAAATGGTATGAAAAACTGTATAAGAGAGCTTTTTAAGTTCTGTTAATAATAAATATTAACGTAGACATATATTAATAATATTAATAATTCAGAACTAATTTTAAAGGTATGTGCATGTGTTGTGATTTTAATTAAATTCTTTTTTTTTTTGGTTCAAAGAATAAAGGGTGAGCTGCATTATAATTTATAATGTTCTAGTATACCCAGGTATCTGTTCTTTATTTTTTTTAAGAACATATGTCTTTAATTATTTGAGCACACAGAATATATTTTCTATTTTTGTTTCTTCAGAAGATTCTATGCTCAAAAAATAACTTAGATGATTAATATATTTTTTAATTTTTATCCACAAAATAACAACAAAATTACATTAAAAAAAAGGGAGACTTAATTAACTATAGGAACAGTTTATTTTTCTTTTGACGAAAATATATATATTTTATCCTCAAAAATATGTTCACTGAATAACAATAAAAGGTTAAGTAAAATATATTGCACTTGCACAAGCCATTTTTTTTTTTTTTTTGAATATTGAGCCAGGGATGGATAGGGGCAGAATGAATGATGGAGTCCAAATACAGCATAAAATATCAAGAAAATAACATACCACAACATATTTGTATATATCCTGTATCATAACATATAAATATCATAATGAGAAAAAGAATAAAGTAATTGTACCCAATTTTATAAGTCATAAATTATGTAACATGTTGACAGAAACAATATTTGCTTTTACAATTACATAACTATGTCAAGTAAAACCAACTTATGCTCTTTCATTTCTGTCTATGCAAACACTATATAAAACTTATAACTATAATTTTTTTCTAAAAAGAAATCTAATATAATACACAATACATAATACAATAACAAAAACTCAACTTTTACCAACACATTTTTATGAAGATGTAGCTAGTTATTACACAAAAATCCAAAGTGAGATGGAATAACCTAATTTCACAATACACATTATCAATGCAAAAATATAAACAACAGTAAAATACACATTCAAACAATATAAAAGTTATAAATATTCACAAAATACCATAGTTAATTATTTTCAAAAAGTTTTTTGAATGAGTGGCCACTCTAGAGAAAAACCAATCTAACATAATTGGCAAAGTACTAAACAGACCTTATTCATAATACAACATTTGCCTAGGACTTTTAATTAAATGTCATTCAGGTCATAATATAATGTATATATATATACAAAAGAAAGCAATAAAGTTATGTACATACCATACATAATGTACCATTAAGTTGTGCTTTCACAATTCCACTAGTAACATGATCCACTTGAGAAAACTATGTAAATTACAATAGGTGACAAACTGATATTGTTAAATATTTTTTAACAAAATAATTCACCCATACTTTTTTTTTTTTTTTTTAAACAGAATAACTATGAGAATATTGCAAGAGTTAAATAGTAACATGTATTATATATTTTGATGGTGACCTATAGCAAGCAACATTATGTAAAGAAATGCAATAAATCAAAATGCTATTGTATTGTTATTACAATTTTAGCTTAAACATATTTTAAATATGAATTATATATTTCAAAAAGAAGAAAAGTTACAAATTTTTATTATTCAGAAAGTGCAAAATGCAAAGCTTGACATTATACAGTTAAGTGGGCTGTTGATGGATAATTAGAAGGAAAAAAAGAATACCTATACAGCAGGCAGTCCACATGTCTATGATAAGAGGAGTAAAGAGGCTTTCTGACCAGCAGAAAAAAATATATTTCTTATCAGTTCGATAGTGTTTAAGGCGCACGATCAAACACTATCAGCAGGCATGACTGGACAACAGCTGAAAGAGAAAAAAAAAAGGTTAATAATACTGGAATTCATCACTGTGTGGCACAAATTTTGGTCGCTTAGGTCGTAGAGCATAAGAGGAGCTGGACTGTTGATTGGTAGAAGAGAAATTTTGAGATGTAGTTGCAGCTTGATTATTATTGTTACTGACAGTTTGTGGAATTGCTTGTGTGGTATCTTGTAGTTTAGGAGCTCTAGGATGTAATTTTATTACTCGGTTGGTATGTATAAGGATAGGTGAGGAACGGCTGTCTTTTTGTGACACAATTTGCAGTAAAACAGGTGAAATTATCTTTTGCACTATGAATGGACCTTGAGGCTTTTTCTTGAATACATTAGGGAGTGTAATGAATACTGTGTCATTGACTTTTATATCTGAAAATTTGTGCTGTTGTCTAGACTTTTCATAGACTTTCTGACGATTTGTTTCATTATTGAGATAGGATTGATAATAAATTTTATCCAAGAGATCTGTTAATTTGTAGATGTCATGGGCGGTGTCAAGAATTTTCCAAGAGGGGTGGCCTTTATAATTCATGTAAACATCATTAATTTCACGCCCAAAATGAATAAGATTAGGAGTGAATTTGGTGGCAGGATGTACTGTAGCATTGTATATTGATTTATGTATCTTGGCAGCAGTTTTGGTGTCAAAACCTTGTGAAGTCATAGTATTCAGTGATGATTTGATTTGAGAATTCACCCTCTCTGAAAGGCCATTTGCGGCTGGGTGGGCCACTGTGATGTGATTCAGCTTGATACCTAATGTTTTATTAAAAAACGAGAATATGTCACTAGTAAACTGGGATCCTTTGTCTGTCAATACTATATCAGGTCTACCATGGGTAGCAATGTAGTTTAAAAGAACATTGGTCACAGTTGGAGCAGAGATATTATTAAGAGTAGCCAATTCTAGATGACGAGAACAGTGGTCAATTATTGTTAGGACATTTGAGTGATTATTGAGAGGACCAACAATATCTAATGATATTTTTTGATTTGGAGCAGTTGGAACAGGAGCAGCCATAAATGGAGCAATTTTCTTCTTGCGATTTTTGTGAATAAGACATAGTTCACATGAATTAATATAATTCTGAGTATCAGCAATGATTGTTTTCCATGTGAAACGTTTTCGGAGGTTCTGTAAGGTTTTGTTTATTCCTGGATGAGTAATATGAGCAATGGTAAGTGCTTTGGGAATCAATGAGGTGGGTAAGACAGCACAATGCAGATCAATTTCTTCAGCAGGAAAAAAATTATTGTAGCAAAGAATATTGTTATTTGGATTGAGATAATAACCCTTGTGTTTCTGGAGATTAATATTTTGTTGTAAATCAAGTATTATTTTATTTAAATTTGAATCTTTGGTTTGTTCACTTGCTATTGTTGCATCTGAAATTTCTAATAATGGATCTTGAGTAGATGAGTTTGTCTGTGACAAGCAATTAATTTGGCACTTATCTTCATGTTGCTGTGGTACTTTATCCAGCTTTGTGGGATGTGATTCTACTAGTGATTTGATTGATTGAAGTTGACCATCTATTTCATCGTGTAGATCATTTATATTCATCGTTACTGGTAGAACTTCTTCAGAATTTATAATTTCAGGATTAGATGTCAAGTCCTGTGTAGGTGGTTGAGCAGTTCTGCTAAGAAAGTCCGCTAATACATTTTCTTTGCCTGGTATATGAGCAAACGAAAAAGAAAATTGAGAGAGCTCCATGAGCCATCTGGTCGTGACATCTGCAGGAGAAGAAGAACTTTTGTAGTTGTCAAGTGGTTTAGCATCAGATAGAATGAGAAAATGTCTTCCAAAAAGGTAATACTTGAATGAGGTGATACCCTTGTATAATGCATACAATTCCAACTTTATGGCAGGGATTTTTTTTTCAGCATCAGACAAAGCCTTTGAAAAATATGAAATAGGTACCCTTAAATTATCTTGTTCCTGCATGAGGACAGCTGAAATCGCAGTTTGTGAAGCATCGGTATTAACAATAAATTCTTTATCCCAATTAGGTAGATTTAACACGGGTTTCTTAAAAAATAATGATTGTAGTGTTTGAAAGGCATTTTCATGTACAGATTGCCAACTGAACTTAGTTTTTGGCTTTGTTAACTCGAGTAGAGGGCTAATTAGATCTGCAAAGTATGGAATAAGTGATCGATAAAATGAACATACACCAATGAAAGCTTTAACTTGTCGCTTGGTTTTGGGATGAGGAAAATATGTAATTTTTATTATGTTGCTGGAAATAGGAAAAATTTTATGCTCTTGAATGTGAAAACCTAAAAAGTCTATGCTGGTATGAAAAAATGAGCATTTCTCAGGTGATAATGTTATGTTGTATTTGATGAATGTATCAAGAAGTAATTTTAAATTATGGATCATTTCTTCAAATGAGTTGGCTCCAACAATAATATCGTCTTGATAAGCATAAGCATCTACACCAGATAATTGAATTATCGTGTCAATAAGTTGCTGGAATGTAGACGCTGCTGTGCGTAAACCAAACATTAATCGCTTATAGGTAAAAACGCCAAATGGAGTTGTGAACGACATTTTATCTTGTAGCTCTTTGGGCATAGCTATTTGCCAATATGCAGAAGGGAGATCCAGCGTTGTAAGAAAATTCTTTTTAGACAATTGAACTAGTAAATTTGGAATTTTAGGTAAAGGATAGGTAGATGGAATAATTACAGCATTTAGTAGACGGAGGTCTAAGGCGAGTCTATATTTTTGAGGCTTTGATGGATCTGACTTTTTTTTAACCAATAACATGGGACATGCCCAAGATGAATTGGAACGCTCAATGATATCAGCTTCTAACATCTCATTAATCTGTTTTAAGGCTTCTTCCTCTAATGCTTGTGGCACCGGAAATGGAAGAGATTTTATAGGATGCGAATTAAGTAGACTTATTTGTGGAATGACTAGGTCAGTATGACCAAGAGTACGCAGACTTCGAAAATGCTTGGGCTTTTCCACATAGCAAGGACAATAGAGTCTCTTTTTGTTTGCTATCAAGATGTTCTAATTTAAAGTCTGTAGGACTTAAATCATTTATTCTCATTTTTATAATGTCTTCTGATGGTTGGATTAAATTGCACATTTCATCAGCTTCATCATTAAAATCGTAAGGCTGAATATCTTTTTCATCAATATTTTCATATACACCCAAGACAGTTCCTTTGTTGAGGTAAAATGGTTTGTTTGAAATATTTTGTACTACAATCAGAAAAGAATTTTTTTTTTATGGCTGATAAGGAATGGAGAGATTCCATAAATACAATATTACGGTTATTTAGTGTTGGAATAAACATGAAATGTTCCTCAGGTTGTGAAGAATATTGAGCTTGCATGTACATGCATGTGTTGGCTGGAATAGTTACTTTATGAAAGTTTGAAATTTTTAACTCATTTTGGGGGGAATTTGAACTTTCATGAACAATCCCAGAGCTGTCAATTTTTGTTTGCTGATGTTCACTAAAATCATTTACTGGTGCAGACATATTTATACTTTGAGGGTCCATAGTACAAGTAGAGGTATTAGGAACGTCATTTTTTTGACACATAAATACTTGTGCCTGATCCATATGAGAATCATTAAATATCTGGTGTTTGTTTACTAACGCAACAAGAATTTCTTTCAGTAGAATGGAATTAAAGGATGGTGTTATGGAAATACCATATTTACAAATAAAATCATAACCCAAAATGATATCAAAATTTCTATTACGTATGTTAGTAATATAAAATACATGATTGAAAAACAATTTGTCTATTTTGAAAGACAAACGAATACATCCAAAAAATTCAACTTGGGAGTTTATGGTCGAAATAGATACTTTTCGAGAGAGAAATTTATATTTTATAGTGGGTTTTAACATATTGAAATGTTGTTGATCAATTAAAGAAATAATAGACCCAGTGTCTAACAAAGAAATAACATTATGATGTTGTACATTTAAGGTAATACAAGGAAGAGAGTCATTGTAATTAAATGTGCTATAAATTACATAGTTTTCAATGGCATCACTATCATTTTGGGATTCAGCAACTAAAGTATTTGCGTTATCGACTTGAGAACAATTGCCAGAATTCGTAATATAATCATAAGTATTTTCATTTTGAAAAATAGTCTGTGATTCTGCATCTTTGAGCATACCATTTTTTGGTAAACATTGGTCATTTTTAAGTATACTCTCAGAAGATAAAATTCCTTGAGAAGTAACTCTATATAATTGAGTTTTTGAGGTATTTTCTGGCAAATGTGAAGTATTGGAGGACAGAGTGCCAGATAGATCTGCCTCCAGCATTAGTTAAAACTCTTATCTTTAGAAAATCCATCATTATATTCATGAGTATTTTGTTGATTAGCTTGGTATTCATTAGCAGTATTTTGAAGCATGTTAACACCATTATGAGAGTTAGCTTGGTTCATATTTTGAACAAAATTTTTAAATTCAAAGCATGTTTTCATTAAGTGCCCCTGGCGTCCACAAAAAGCACATTGATTTACAGTCCTATGACGAAATGAATTACGAAGATTTCTTTTATAGAATGGTTTTTTAAACGTAATTTGGTTAACATTTTGTTTTGGATGATGTTTGCCATAGGAAGAGAAATTTCTATCACAAAATGACTTTCGTTTATTTTTAGTTTCAGAATGTTTATAATCAGATGCACCGGGATTAGGGAACGAATTATTTGAATGTTCCATATTATATACAGGTAAAGTAACAGGAGCAGGGGTGGTTGGTGATTCAGTGAAGTTATAAATATTTTGTAATTGTTCAGCTCTTGAAAGAGCATTAGTAAAGTCAGAAATACCTTCCTCTAATAATTTTACGTGAATATTTTTGGGTAAAGCATTCATAAAATATGTGAATTTCAAAATTTGGAGCGAAGCATCATCAACTGTTGGATGAGCTAACTTTAGATTCTTGTTTAATCGGTATGAGAAATTTCTAACTGATTCATTATGTTCCAATTTCATCTTATCTAATAATGAACGAAAGGCCAAATTTTTGTTCTCCTTTGAAGCGAAAAACTGGATAAATTCAGTTTTTATGTCTGCTAATTTTTTAGTTTGAGTATTAAATTGTGAATCTAAATAAAAATGAAGAGCAGAGCCAAGGAGTTTCGTTTTAAACAGTGCTAGCATTTCTTTTTCGCTATAATTGTTTAGCTGTTGAATGTCTTCAAGCTGGTCGAAAAAAAATTCGACAGTAGATGGATTACCATCAAATGGTTGAATATTCAGACTGATAGTGTTCTTGGATTTCGACATGTTGCAAAAAGTTTGTGAATTAAAACAGAAATATAGATAAAACACTCAGAATTTTTTTTTTTTTTTTTAATTTAGATTAATACCGGTTCTACTTCATATATGTATATTTATTCAGAACACAACTATATTCAAGAGCACAGCCAAAATAAACAAATTTTCTCTAAAAAAAAATATTGGAAGAACATTTTTCTATTAAGAAGCCAGGCACAAAAAAAAACGTAAAATGATCTTGAAATGGAAAATAATCCATGTTCCATCATCAATGAGAACAACTTTCGTTTTCATTTAAAAAAAAAAAAATTCTTCAGTATTTGCACACAAATAATAATAATAATAAATCCTCTAAAGAAAGAGGCCAAGGCACCAAGTGTTGTGATTTTAATTAAATTCTTTTTTTTTGGTTCAAAGAATAAAGGGTGAGCTGCATTATAATTTATAATGTTCTAGTATACCCAGGTATCTGTTCTTTATTTTTTTTAAGAACATATATCTTTAATTATTTGAGCACACAGAATATATTTTCTATTTTTGTTTCTTCAGAGGATTCTATGCTCAAAAAATAACTTAGATGATTAATATATTTTTTAATTTTTATCCACAAAATAACAACAAAATTACATTAAAAAAAAGGGAGACTTAATTAACTATAGGAACAGTTTATTTTTCTTTTGACGAAAATAGATATATTTTATCCTCAAAAATATGTTCACTGAATAACAATAAAAGGTTAAGTAAAATATATTTTTTATATATAATACACCAATTTGCTTTATTCGGAAACAAATTTAACTCGTAAAAAATATATATCAATTCTATGTGACATCAAATGAGAACAAAAAAAATTATACTTATCAATAATCTTGCTTCTATTTGACTATTACAAATTGTGATAATTTTAACATGATATGCCAATATTAGTTTGGCTATATCCACTTCAACTGGACCACTATATCTTGAATTATCAATCATTTATTTTCATAAGATGATAAGTGGGAGGTCGAGGAATTTAAGAATTGTTTTCCTTGAAAATTCAACGAAAAAAGACAAAAATTAACCAGGTAGAGGACCACATCATACTTATTATAATATAGAAAAAAGACAAAAATTAACCAGGTAGAGGACCACATCATACTTATTATAATATACAAGCTGATATAAGATAATCTAATATGTATATAATGCATCTATGACACACAAAATTACGTATTTTATAATACACTCCATCTCCAACAACAACCGAAAAAGAACTCCGAAAATTAAAAAAAAAAAAAGCGAACCTGTCACTGGCGAAAGGATAGGGTTGCCGTAACATGGAAAAACTCGCCAAACAGTGACAACTGCCACTACAGGCATCGAAACTTCATTGACAAGATGAAAAACATAAAAATAACGGAATGCCAACATAGGGCTAAATATATGCCAAAGGGAGGGTATAATTAAAATTTAAAACGAACGGAAAAAAATATGAATCTGATTTGTTAAAAATGAAATGAAATCAACCTGACGTCACAAAGACGAAATTGAAAATAAAGAATACTAAATAAACGTTTTGAAGCCGATGGGCTAAATAGGATAACTTAATCAAATAATAATTTTTAAACAAAAAGGAAAACTATGATTAAAGTCTGCCAGGCAAATAAAAAAATAAATAAATAAAAGGAGAGAGAAGGGAAAACAAAAAATAAACTGCGCTATACGGAACCTGAATGTGGTAAAATTACCACAGCATGCAATTTTTTACATCAAAAGTTCTTGTTCAGTCAGACGGCAGACAGACAGACAGACAAACCAAAATTATAAACACTTTTGAACTATATCAGTCCTGAGTAATGATACATACACAAAGACAAATATAGGAAAATATGGCAATACTTTAAACAGAAATTATGGCATAAATGATAAGCATATATAGAATTAAGCATGCCGGATTTCCTTGTAAAAAATTCATACGCAACATAATTGAAAATTTATGGTACAAATGTAAAAGTTTGAAATAATATCTGGCAATTTGTTCTTTGTGCTTCAGTCAAAATCTCAATTTATTGATTTATTATTTTAATATAAACTAAATTAAAAAAAGATTAACACATTTATTAGTGGAATTGTATTCAATTTGTTAATAAATAAATTAAAATAACATTTCATTCATATATACATTTAAAAAAATCATGAATTGTTTAAAGGAACCAAAATGCAAAGTATCATATGTATAGTATTCTTAATATTAATCCGTAATAATATTACACGTGTGGTATTCTGAATATTAAATCTTTAAAAATAATCTGAACTTATTAAAAATTTCGACTTGTTTACATCAATAAGCGAAAAACTTTAAGAATAAATAGTGCAAGTAAATACATATTCATTTAAAATAAATTAGCTTTACTTATATTTAAACAATACAAAACAAACATTATCGTATAATGCATAGGTGTCTTTCATTTAAAAAAAAAAAAAAAAAAAAAAAAAAATACATCGCCAAGATCAGTAATGCAGTGGTGAATTCAAGGAGTGACATTCCCTACAAATGATTTCATATTTTAGATTTATTAATGGTCTAGATATGAAAATAATCCCGAAACATTGTAATGTCCTCCCACCGAAGCTGCCCTTAGAAAAAAATATATAATCAATAATAATCTTACGATTTTACTCTACTGTTTTATTTCATATAAGTAAAGTTACCGGCATTCTGCTAACTAAATTATCACATTTACAACGATTAAAAGTATATAACATTGCACAATTAAATGTTATGCATATTACATCAAAACGAAAAAATGGTTAATACTTACATTCGATAGATTATCCTAAGTATCTCGTCCTTTATATTAATTGATGAAACTACTTAATAAAACCTCTTAACACAATTAAAAGAAAAGAAAAGAATCGCAATGAAAATTGCGCTTGTATTTATTAATAAAGGTTGGAACGTTGGAACAATTGGTTTTTAAACACACACGAAAACAAAAGTAATGGAATTCCTTTGTGACAGCTGCGCGTCAAAGTACGTTTTCAGTGAGACCACGACTGTCACGTGACTTTCAACCACGGTAGCCCTCTGCGTTAGCCCCGCGTTTACATAAATGACGTCATTTGGACGAATTTATTCAAAATATTTTCAGTTTATAAATTAAATTAAGTGCTGACAGACGATTGAATCCTGACGATAGAAATGTGATTTTTTTTTTCAAATTTTCCTGAAAAACATAATTTAATCACAATCTTGTCTTCATTATCGATTGAAATAAAAGATAAATTCAATTTCAATTTGAAAATGACGAATAAAAAGAAATCAATAATCCCTATCGGGATCCTTTTCAATTTTTTCCCCTTTTTTGTCACAAAAAAACTGAGTAATTAATTGCCATCATTACAGAAATGTCATTAAAATTAGAAAAAAATTAATATCTCGAAAACTAATTCCAATTTTAAAATTCTATTACCAGTTTTGACATCCGCGGATTTTTATGGACAATTTGTGTTAATTTCACCATCAAGCGTTTAATATTTTAATAAAAATACCCCTGAAACATAATCAGTCGTTTCATAAAATCGTTTCATAAATTCGTTTCATAAAATCGTTTCACAAATTCGTTTCATTAGGATTTTATATATATAGGGTAGATATATATATATATATATATATTACGTTTTTAGTTAATAACTTGGTGTAATATACTATTAAACGGTATTCAGTCTTTTTGTAAACTAACGCAGTAAATTAATGCAAGTGAAAGGTACATGGACTTTATCCACGAGTGGCAACAGCCACGCCTCTGCAGGTATATGCCCTCAAAAAGACAGTTTATTGGATGAAGGGGAAGCAGAGTTAAAATGTTCTTCACGCTATTGGTGTTTTTCTTCTATATACTCTCAGCTGACGTGGCATGGATAAAGTCCATTGTCTTTAAATTGTACAAATATAGTATGCTCAATATAATGGTGTAAAACGAACATAGCTTTCGATATGCCACCTCGCCAGTTTAAGCTCAGAGAAGCCCTACAAAAATATTCTTAAATAAAATGAAAATATTATTCTACCTTAATGAAATACATCTATACTAGTACGATCTGTGCTTCGCCGACTATACAGTTGATTTTCGGGCCCCACATCCTTCAGGTTATAATCAGACTTTACCCATCTAGCCAATAGTTTTGAATGAAAATGTATTTTAAAATAAGCTTTTAACTAAGTAGGCTCCATAATATAAATAATAATTTTTCAGTTAATGCTAGGTTTCTGTAAAAAACAGCTTTCATCTTGCCTTTTTAAAACTTACTTCAATTAATTGTTGTACAAATAGGTGAAACCTCATTCTACGATGCCAAAAGAAGTTTATCGATACTCAATTTTTCCAAACTTGCTCATCACCTTTTAAATATTCTGCCAAACTCTAAAAAAAAAAAAAAAAAAAAAAAAAAAGTATTTTTTAAACATTAGACAATTTCTACTTTTAACTGTCAATTAATAAAGATATTCAGAATAATTAAAAAATAGAATCATTTAAAAAAGAAAAAAATATTACTTTTACATTATTTGTTTGATGTTTGGAAAGTGACACTTAAGAAAATTAAAATTATTAATGACGGTCTTCCCAGGAATTAATGATGTAGAATGAAAGTTCCTAGATAGTGTTTGTCAATAACCTGTTTCTTAGTTTTTTCCAAAACTGTGTGATTCTAAACAAAAGAGGACAAATTTTCAGGGTTGATAATAGGCATCCAGGCAGACAACTTTTGTAAAGGAAATCCAGATAGAAATCCACTTATTCCGTCAAAAATGTAGTGTATCTCATTTGAGGTCGAACTTGGATTTTCATTTGTTACTTTAACAATAATTAAGATTGCCATGATTTTGTCAACAGACTTAATTTGATTTCTGTGATATATGATGATATGACAAGATGTGCTGCAAATAGGCACCATTCATATTCACACAACACTGAGCTAGACATTCCATTATTCAGAATGTAACTGACAGTATTTATACTGTGTCAATTTAGTCACCTCCCACAATATCACCACATTTCATATACAAAGAAGGTTAATATGATGAAAATCTCACTAAAATATCTTCACTATTGTTAAAGTTGTGAATGAACATTCGTTTTCAGCTTGTAGGGACACATTGAGTATTTTTAATGGAGTAAGTGGAATGGGATGCTGGTTTCCTCTAAAAAAATGTTTGTTTTGACCAAATTATCTCCCCTGAAAATTTATTCCAAGAATTTAGGAACATCCTGTATGTTTACAACCTCTGAAAATGATTGCCCACTCAAGAAACAACTCTATGTTGCATTTAAAAACTTCCTTGCTAAATCAAGAGAAGCAGCAAACAAGTTACTTTTGCTGAGTGGCCTCCATTTGAATAGGTTTTATTATTATATATATTTTTTCTTTAGTCCCTTTCTGACAAATAAATACTATATGATTGCAGGGTTTCCCCCAGACAGTTTAAGAAGGGTGCTGCACCCTGCCTACCCTTTGGTTTACAAAATAGCACCCTTCTTGCCCCCTTCAGTAAAATAATTAGCATCCTTCTTGCCCCTCAGTAAAAAAGTGCCCTTTCTCCTTTTCGCATTAAAAAATTTGCTTTTATAATAAAAATTGACTCAACGTTGTCTTAAAAAGAGTGCCCTGACTTTTAAATATCAAAAGTGGCTTTAAAAACCAAAAGAATACCTTTAATAATTATAAAAAGTGCCAATAAGAATCTGAAAAGTGCCCTCAAGAATCCAAAAAGTGCCCTCAAGAATAAAAAAGTGCCCTGTTTTCACCAGCAGCACCCTGCCCCTTTCTAAACCTGGGGGGGAACTGTGATTTAAAAAAAAAATTCTATTTCCATCAAAAATTTTCTTCGATTTTAAGATATTTGTTTTCGAATAAAAAAAAAGAGTTTCTTTATTACTAATTCACAGATGAAGCCATGAACTTCAAGATTGTCCTCTTACTAAATAATAACTCAAAACATAGATTTTATTTTGTTAAAGTAAGGTTTAAGGTCTTGTTTATCAAAATGGCAGCATTTGTGTCAAACATTGCATAACTTTATTCTTATACCTTTAAACCCTGAAGTATAAGAGTTTTCGGCCAGCCAAATAGTCTGCAACCGATTTACCTGAGTCGAACATTTTGGTATTCTGCCAAAATCACTATTTGTCAACTACTTATTAACGTACACTGCATTATATCTAGTTCTGTATAAGGAAAGGGCATGTTTACAAACAAACAGTTCCATCAACCAATCTACCACTGCATTTTTGTCGCAGCTATCATTGCAGGAAATGTCATGGCGACGTAGGCCAATCATATCATAGACCGGTTTAACATAGACCAATCAAATCCCTCCATCTCATGTGTACTGTAGGAGCCGTAAAGAACGAACAGGTTTTTCCCCCAAACCAACAGTAGCTTAACCAACAGTGACGTCAGTTGCCCTTTCCTTATAAACTATACACACACGAGTGCAGCTTTAGTATATATTATAGATCAGTTCAGACTCTCTTCTTTTCAGAGCTCAAGCCCAAAAAATTTTATGTCATCAAAGCCCAATACCGAAAATATGCAGTAAAAAACTGTAAACAATATTCTAGGATTGTATCAAGAGTAATTTTCTCATTTAAAAATCACTTCTTCCAGACATAAGTATTAATTCTAAATACTTTTTTAGGGTTTCGTTCATCTCACGAAACCCTATTACTCCCGCTCCGTTGTCTGTCCGTCACAGAGCCATTCTCAAAAACTATGTAACTTACAGAGTTGAAACTTTGTGTATAAATCTGAATATCAGCTATAAAGAGCTCAAAATATTAAAATTTGAAAAATTCGTATTATTTTAATAAATAGAGATAATAAACCAAAATTCTAACAGCATTTTCCTATTAAATTTAAACATTTTTCGTTATAGCCGATGCCAAAAATTAAAAATCCACGATGAAATTCTTTCTACAATAATTAATTTTCTATCAGACGATTTCCACGTGAAAAATGAAATAAAAAGTTTCACCAATTGAAAAAAAGATTAATATGAAATAAAATTGATTGACGTCATAGTGCTAATAAAACGGAAAGATTTCTCAATAATACAAGGAGTATGAGTATGTGTATGTGCACAAAGCAGATTAATATCACGTCATTAGAGAATTAAAAAGAAAATCTGACGTCATATCGGAAGTTTAACGGATTTTTCAAATGTTTCAGAATAATACAAAGCGAGTATCAATATGATTAATAGAGAATAGTAAATATATTATATAAATGCTGGACGATTACACCATGAAACATTAAAACATCACAAATTTACTGAATGGTGTATACAAACGTTTTGTATACACCATTCAGTAAATTTGTGATGTTTTATACTCACATCTTTAATGTAGTAAATATATGAGTTTGAGGAACGTATTGAATCATGATAAAAACGCGATTACGGAAATATTCGCATATTTTAACATTTTGAAGGTGTACAACATGTTAATTTTGAAATTATTGTTTTTTAATATCGCACTTAGTCCACATGACAGATATTATTATGACAGAATATAATAGCGGGCTGGTTTAGATATTCGAAAAGGCGAGAAAAATAGACCGGTAAATTTTTACTTTATAAAAAGCATGACTTTTTTTTTTTGGTTGCTAAATGAAATTTATTTGGATTTATTAAGGAAAGGATAAAGTGTTTTGAAAGGATTATTAAACGAAACCTTTAGAGCGATCTTTGATCACACTTACCACACTTGTTTATAAAAGCGTTTCTTAGTTCTCATATCCCTGACAATCTGTTGAAAGTAACACATTTGATCTGCAAAAGAATTTGAAACAGAAGGAGAGGATAGACACAGTATATCCCATTTCTTCTTTATGTTCCTAACACTGATCGTACCATAGCTCCACAATCAGATAAAATATTTCTCCTTATATATCCCACCAATACCAATTCAGTCCTTTTCAAATTAATTTTTAAAGGATGGTAAAATATTAAGATACTTAGAATACATTCTTGTTTCTCGAACAGCAATTTTTATTTATTTATTTTTCAGTTTGTAACTATATATTTTTTTTACTTTGAACCTTAATTTGTCTCATCCAGAGATGAGGGATAGGTAAATAACCAGTGGCAAGATATTTTATTTATTTATTTACCTTTCTTTTCTTTTTTTTTGGGGGGGGGGGGGGGGCGGGGATACCCAATTATTTACCCAAACCTGGGATAAATACCCAATATCTATCAGGTCACAGAGTGACACTTTTGTCAGCATTCCTGCCAGCAGAGCCGTCCTTAGGGGTGTGCGACAGGTGCCGCCGCACAGGGCCTCGCGCCTAAAGAGGCCTCGCACACTGAAGCAAAATATTTTTTCTTTAATAAAAAGAAGAAGGTATAATAGAAAATCCTTAATATAAATTTATGATTTTAGTTAAGAAAAGATAGTGATCTTGACATAAAATATAGTCTATGTTGGAAAAGGTTCTTTCACCATCAATTTGCTACCATTATTTTTGAAATTGGTTTAGTAGTTCCAGAAATTATCCCTACAAACACACAAACAAATGCTACTTCTTTATAGTAGCTAGGGGATAGAACCCGGGTTACAGTATATAGGTGAAAACCATTCTTTTATATTGATAGTATAGATAAGATTATGTTAAGAATCTGGAAGGAAAGGGCCTCGCAAAATCCCTGCACCGGGCCTCGCTTTAAAACGTCCTCGCTAAGGACGGCTCTGCCTGCCAGGTCACCCAACATTGTCCACTTTTAAAGCCGGCCTTGTGCAGGATGTTAATATGATGACAAATTCGGCGAAGTGTTAATTAACAAGACACAAATTTTAAATGGAATATGATGAACAAACTACTTATACAGTCACAAATGCAGGATATTCTACTCTAATTGAAGTCGGGTTTCTGTTAATAACATTAGAAAAAGTGAAAATATTCTAATAAACTCACATTACTTTGTTTAAAACAGCAATTTATTCAATGATAGATAACATTTGCAATTACATTCCAAAATGTGGAGCATCAATTTTGAGGTATTTGGGTGCAGAGGAAATTTCTTACATCTGTCTTTATGTTATCACATTTTCCACAAAACGATGGCAAGTCTCTTTAAATTTTCATTACATTATCTTCATTTTTCTCAAATTTCTTAACAGAAACCCTAGTTCAGTTGGAGTGGAATACCCTGCATTTTTGGTTGAAAAGTGGATTGCAAAGACTTAATATGAATGAAATAAAAAGTTTCACCAATTGAAATAAAAAGATTATGATGTCATATGGGTAATAAAATGGAAATTTTCAAACATTTCTCAATAATACAAGGAGTATGAGTATGTATATGTACAGAAAGCAGATTAATATCACGTCATCAGAGAATTAAAAAGAAAATTAATGTGATGTCATATCGGAAGTTTAATGGATTTCTCAAATGTTTTAGAATAATACAAAGTGAGTATGAATATCTCCTATATATATAAAACACAAACGGAAATTTCGTTCCGTTCCTTTATAACTCGAGTTCTGCTGAATGGAATTTGATGGAACTTGCACTGTTGGATAGATAATTTTTCAGGGAAGATTTTAGTACATAACATATAGTTCTACATAGATTAGTTATAGAATTAAGATGGAAAGTTCTGTTATTTTGGACGATAAGGTTACCATAGGTCATTTGTTTGGCGACCATTATCGTTGGCGAAAGAATTGAAACGGCTATATCAGAAATAATTGCAAACACCTAGAAAAAATAAAAATTCTGTTATTAATTTTATTTAAAATTCCCCGCAAAAAAAAAAAAAAAAAAAAAAAAAAAAAGTAACATGGTTTGTGTTTGGGTCCGTAGAAAACACCACTAAAATATTAACAAAACGAACATTTATTACCGGACATCACATAACTTACGTAGAACAACATATTCAACACATCAGAATCATGAATACCCAACAGAGTGGAAGTTGTAGTCCTTTTAGAGTCAAAGTCAAAGTTGCTTTTTCACGCCCTCTAACGGCTGGATAAATACATAACACTCCTTCCCCCTAGGAATAAAGCACATAGTCGTCTAAATGTTTTGGTGAGGTTCGGGAGCGTTCAGAACGTCGTAGAATAGGAAGATCTGGTTCTTCAGTTACAGGATCACAGACAGGATCGGACTCTGGGTGAATTAGGTGTCACTGGATCATTTTCTGGAGATGGCGAAGATGGAATCGCAGAAGACTCTGTTGACGTTTCCGCATCTTGTACACGGCTGCGAACCTGGTCAACATGACGTCTGTGAACAATACCGTCCACTAAATCTTGAGTCTTGTAGGATAATGGCCCTGTTGTTTCTATAACTTTTGCAGGAATCCATGATGGGCCCGAACTGTAGTTGCGAATATATACGGGATCGTTTTCTTGAAACTGACGTAGGCGTTTGCTTTTGTCGGACTCAGCTAGTTTTTCTTTCTTGAACTTCATCTCTTTATTAAGATCAGGGTGAAGCCTATCCAACATCGATGTCAAACGACGATTCATTAAAATTTCAGCTGGTGATTTACCAGTAGAGGTACTTGGTAACGTATGTTGAGCAAACAGAAATCTAGCGAGACGTGTTTTCCAATTACCTTGAATTATCCGTTTCAAAGCTTGCTTCGTTGTAGCCACCATCCTCTCTGCCTTGCCATTGGAGGAGGGATGATAAGGAGCGACAAAAATAGGTCGAATCTGGTTTCGTGCTAAAAACTGTTGAAATTCATCAGATCTAAATGTTTTACCATTATCAGATGCAACTGAATCTGGGAGTCCATGAGTTGCAAAAATAGATCTAAGATTGTCAATAGCAGCCGAAGACGACATGGAGGAAACTGGTACAACCTCCAGCCACTTGGAGTGAGAATCAACTAAAATGAAAAATGTTTTGCCTTGAAAAGGACCGGCGAAATCTACATGAAGGCGAGACCATGGCTTTTCTGTCCATTCCCATGGATGTATGGGAGCTTTGTCTGGAGCTTTTTGATTCTCTTGGCACAGTCTACAGGTTTTAACTGTGTTCTCAATGGCACTATCCATGTTAGGCCACCACACATAACTGCGTGCAAGACCTTTCATTCTAACTATGCCGGGATGTCCATTATGAAGCAGGACGAGAACTTGACTCTGGAGTGCAGTAGGTATAACAACTCTACTACCCCATAAGACACAATCTTGATGAACACTTAACTCGTTACGTCGATGAAAGTATGGTTTGAAACTATTGTCAGTCATTTTGGAAGGCCAACCATTTAAAATCATCAAAGAAATTCTGGAAAGGATCGGGTCTTTTTTAGTAGCCGAAGACAGCAACTTAGCATCTAGTTGTGTGACAGGAGAGGACTCTAACAACAGAACTTCAGTCAGGGCAGGAATATCAAGTTCAGGAGTGTGTAAAGGCAGACGACTTAGAGCATCAGCATTTGCTATTTGTTTACCTTTCCTATATTCCAATTCATAGTCGTAGGCAGCTAAAATTAAACTCCATCTAAGTACACGGGGTGAAACCATTTGTGACAGAGGTTTGTTCGGATTAAACAGACCCAAAAGTGGTTTATGATCAGTTATAATTTTGAATTTACGTCCCTGAAGATACTGATTAAATTTTTTTACTGCACAAATTATGGCAAGAGCTTCCCGATCTGTTTGACTATAATTTCTTTCAGGTTTTGATAAAGTACGAGAATGATAAGCTATAGGGGATTCTTTATCATTAGGTAAAACATGGCTCAAGACAGCACCCACTCCCTTAGAAGAAGCATCGCACGTTACAATTACAGGAAGTTTTTCGTCAAAATGAGTTAATACGACATCTTTTTTTAATAACTCTTTTGCTTCTGTATAAGCCTTATCGTGTTTAGGCGTCCAACGCCAAACTCTGTCGTTTCGAAGTAACTGATGCAATGGTTCTAAAACATCCGATCTGTTTTTTAGAAAACAGCCGTAAAAATTCAGCATTCCTAAAAAGGCTTGCAATTCAGTTTTATCTTTTGGAGTCGGGGCCTCATGAATAGCTTTTATTTTATCAAAACTCGGCTGGATACCCTCCCGATTTACACGAAATCCTAATAATTCAATTTCGGGAAATGCAAATTTACACTTTTCACGTTTAAGATGAATGCCAGAATTTTGCAGGCGCTCTAGAACTTGCTTTATCTTTAAATTATGATCCTCGACATTTTTTCCTTGAATAAAAATGTCATCTAGGTATGGCAGTACGCCATCAATACCTGCTAGTACTTCTTCCATTCTTTTTTGAAAAATCGCAACAGCGACAGAAATGCCAAATGGAAGTCTATTAACTTTGAAAAGTCCCTTATGGGTATTTAATGTTAGTACTCTGGAAGTTTGTTCGTCAACTGGGAGCTGCAAATATGCTTCAGAAAGGTCTAATTTTGAAAAAACTGTACCGCCCGTCATAGTAGCAAGAACAACATCATTTACTGTGGGAAGAGGATAAGTAAACTGTTTTACTGCCTGGTTTACCGTGCTGCGGTAATCGCCACACAGTCTAATACGACCATTTTTCTTTAAAACAGGAACTACGGGCGTTGCCCAATCAGAATAAGAAACAGGTTCTAAAATTCCCTTTTTAACCATCTCTTCTATTTCACTAGTTACTTTATTTCGTAGGGCGAAAGGCACATTTCTAGCTTTTATAAATTTTGGTGAACAATTTTCATCAATTTTAATTGATACCGGAGGTCCTTTAAATTTCCCCAGAGATTCATTAAAAACATTACAGTATTCATGTAATATAGAATCTAAAGAGCAAGTAGAAATTTTATTAACATTTGCATTAGATGTTAAATTTAAATTCAAGGCTTCAAACCAACTCCTGCCTATTAACGATTTACCTTTCCCCTCAACGACTAAAAGAGGTAAATTAACACTACTAGAATTATGTGTAACATTAACATCAAAATATCCAGCAAGGTTTAATTTTTCAGAACTCCATGTTTTAAGACATTGGTCAGAAACAGAAAGTAAATAAGGAGGATTAACAGGCCATAATTTAACATAGGTATCATAACTAATAATAGAATGCAACGAACCGGAATCAATTTCCATTTTATGTGGAATTCCATTTAATTTAACAAGTATGTCATAAGGGGGATAATCAGTAACAGTACCTATAGAATTTAAATTATTAATGCAATTATACTCATCATCAATAATATCTGACTTACCTGAATCGAATTTCTGCACCTTAGATGTTTTGGTTCCTTGTTTATTTTTTCTAGAATTACAAACTTTCGCGATATGGCCAACACGACGGCAATAATTGCACGTTGCTTTAATAAATCTGCACTCTCCATAAGGATGATGGTTGCCACATCGATGACAGGGATTTTTATTATTTTGCTTGCCCTTACACTCCTGAACATTCTTGCCTGACCCTTTTGGCTTCACGTAATTTACGGTACTAGGTAACGTACCTCGAATTTCTGTAGATTGCTTCACAGCAGCTTCTCCCGCCAGGGCTAAATCTAAAGCCGAAGTCAGGGTAAGTTTAGGATCTGACAGAAGTTTACGTTGAATTTCTTCGTCAAGAACACCACATACTAATCTATCTCGAAGCATAGAATCTAGCTGTGTTCCAAAGTTGCAATTTTCGGAAAGTCTTCTTAACTCGGCCATGAATTCAGATATAGATTCATTTTTCCGTTGGTCTCTTTTATTAAATTTAAATCTACATAGAATTTCAGAAGGTTTAGGTGAGAAATGTTCATCTAATTTTACCAACAAATCGGCAAAATCCACTGAATTCGGACTATTAGGAGTGCACAAGGATCGTATGACAGAATATAATGCTGGACCCGAAACACTAAGAAAAATTGCCCGCTTTTTATCAGCTTCAGCAATACTGTTAGCGGTGAAAAAGAAATCCAAACGCTCTTTATACTCAATCCAGTTCGTTTTCCCTACTAGAAATTCTTCGAGCTTGCCGAATGACATTTTGAAGAAATCGAAACTAAGAATATGCAGTAATCACACAGTTCAGGAAAACGTTGAAATGAATCAGAAGAAATTGTCGCAGTTTTAACTCGTCGCCAATAACATGGTTTGTGTTTGGGTCCGTAGAAAACACCACTAAAATATTAACAAAACGAACATTTATTACCGGACATCACATAACTTACGTAGAACAACATCATACATCAGAATCATGAATACCCAACAGAGTGGAAGTTGTAGTCCTTTTAGAGTCAAAGTCAAAGTTGCTTTTTCACGCCCTCTAACGGCTGGATAAATACATAACAAAAAGAAAAGAAAAGAAAAAGAAAGAAAAAAAAATCTGTTTTAATGAGGGATAATATTATAAAACGAAACTATTTAATTTAAACCCCAAAGGAATGTTTGTAATGCTTAAAAATATTTGAAATGCATGAGATTAGAATTAAGTCAATATTTAGCGATTTATCGTTTGCGTCAGGTTAACAAACATGCAACTAATAATTTGATTAGCATTTGATGCATTTTTTTCTTTCTGTTAATTTTTTTATATAACTCTCCTCCTATCATATGACTTACAGGAGGAACTAGCAGATGTAATTTTAAAAATGACTGCATTTATGAGTTACATGTTATTTGTTTATTTACCTTTTTGATTTTACTTTTGTCGCCAAACAATGTGATTTTAAGCCAAAAATGCATCAGCGTGGCATCAGCTTGAGCGATATTAGCAACAATAGTGTTTTTTTGTGTATACCAGATCCTTTTTGAAGTAAATATTTATATTCAAATGCAAATTATATAAATAGCAGCTATTGTTATAAATATGGGATCAAATATTTAAATTTTAGTGAATGTCTGCCACTCAAACACATATTGTAAAATAATTGAATTTTAGACATTTAACAATTTACTACGGAAACATGCCGGTTTGTTTTCACCAAATACATGATTTTTATAGCCTCGAACTCAGATCAGCGAATATTGTCTATTCTTTTATTTATTTTAATACATCGCCAATTTCACTTATAGAAATATTTACTGCGTCAAAAATTAGGAACTAAAGAATATTCTTAAGGAGATGTGTGCAATTATACGTTATTACTATCACAAAAGGTGACATTTTGAAATAAAAATTGCTTACTGAAATAAATTTTCTATGCTCTTTTTGATTCGTCATTTCTTTTTAGTTTTTTCTGCATATCTCCCCCTTTTTAAGGAAGGTTTTTAAAAGATATTGGACTAATCGTCTGTATTCCGGCCACCTGCCAGTTGGCATTTTTAACATATTGTTGGATGTTTTGTTTGTGTTTGAAGGTTACTCTGGATGACGATTCAGATTACAGAAGATACAGACTTTCAGATTACAGACTTTTGAAATTAGCAATTGCTAAACTTATGTTCTTTTTTTTTCATTATGAAGCAAAGTTTTACGAAAAAAGTGATGCTTCTAATGTACAAAAAAACTTTTTAATGCCAATGTTGGCGAATGGAATAAATAATATTTATCGATTTATCATTTCAGCCTGGATAAGAAACACGAGTACCTGAAATTCTGATTAAATAACTTTTCGATCATTATAAAGCATTTTTGACTTACATACAGACTTTGCAGCTAAACATAGTGACAAATGAATCTTTTTC
This sequence comes from Maratus michaelseni, assembly GCA_963931845.1. Taxonomy (NCBI): domain Eukaryota; kingdom Metazoa; phylum Arthropoda; class Arachnida; order Araneae; family Salticidae; genus Maratus; species Maratus michaelseni. The sequence continues at coordinate 321,260,362 of OZ007595.1, read as the reverse complement.
TGCATGTTATTATATACTCTTTAAAGAAATGCAAAGAAAATCTTCGGTTTAAGTACTCACCAAAAAGATTATGACTAAACATTTTGCATAACTAACTTTATCATTGTCAGTTTTATTTAAGGTATGGAATTTTGTCAATGAAAGATCTATAATTGAATTAACAGCAATTTGACATTATTTAATGGAACATAGTTTGGCGTGTAAATAACTTCGTTTTGTAACTAACTGTGGTACATTAGTAACCATATGGTTTCCAGCACTTCTAATGTTTGACGTCAAACTTGAATATTGAAAAGATTATGGAAGATTAGGAAAATTTTATTGGATGCAAACTACAGGTTTATTCTTCTACCAGAGTTAATCATCGGTTTTTTTTTTCAGGTTAATGGTTACACGAATGCAACTGTTCTAAAAAAGGAAAGACAGTGAAAAGGGCGTCATTTTAATTTTATTCAAACTATTCAGTTTTAAAAATGAACTTTTTATGTTTCACCATTTTGTTTTAAATATGAAAGTTAAACTCTGTTTTTTATGTGCAAACAATTTATTACATTTTTGACTGTATTTACTCTGCCGGAATCGAAAGATGAAAAACCGTAGTAGACTTGCCAGAAGAGGACGTATATTACGAAATATAACGTAACATAGAGTGAGGTTGTACTTATGTTACCAGAACCTCATATAGAGACAAGAAAGAGGGACGGGTTCAAGAACTTATAGATGAAAATGAATCACCTGAACATTATTTAAGTTCAATGGTCAATCTATGCAATCATTGTAATGCTCTTTTTTTTAGCAGTATGTTGACTAGAGAACATTTTAGTTCCTGTTGTCATAATCTCATAATGGCCTCATTTCCCTACCAAACTCTACTATAAATAATCAACTAAATGAGTTGCTTCTTATTAGCCCAAATTTTGTCAAATGTATAATATAATATAAAGCAATGTCGTTCTCATCGATTACAGCAATATTGAAGGAAAAACCATGTGAATGTCCCTATTGCTTTAAAATACATGCTTAAATCCATTGATATAATTAGTTTGATTCAAGGTTCGTTTGAAAATTTTGACTAGGGTAGCATCCGTAGGTAAAGATCCATATTCCTTTAAAATACAAAGCCAATTCATTTGATTTAAGGTACATTTAGAAAAATGGCCCAGCGCAGCATGCTAGTAATATATATTATACTATATATATTATACTATATATACTATATATATTATACTATATATACTATATATATTATACTATATATATATAGGTGCTGGTCCCAGAAGGCAACTAAGAAGGAGATAAAAAAGGGGAAAATAGGGAAAAGTACTTAAGATACAGATGACATTCTGAAAGGCATCCATTTTGTTGCTTTGGGGTTAGGATGAGCTAAGGCTCGATGAGCTGGGTTTTAGCCCCCCGTGGTGTCGGAAAGGACATAAATAGGCAGCTGAGATCTGTTTGTGATAAGGGATGGGGGATGGGTTCGAATCAGGTGGTAATTGAACAAAGAGATTTTCTCCTTTATTCGTTATAAGAAAAACTTTTATAATTCGTAATGTTGCTATAGGAATTATAAAATTTTGTCGTGTGATACACAAGTAGGATCGTAAAGAGTTTTCTTGAGTATGAGTATTGTATTTTTTTAAGTATGTTAGAAATGCAATGCAGTTAGTTATTTCATAGACTCGTGAAAAGATGAATAATCAGGGCCGTACCGAAAGACCGCGGGCCCCGGTAATAGTTCCAATGCGGGACCCCCACCATAAGCCTTATAAAATAAAACCTGCTTAGACGAAAACGTACGGGAAATTCCGTTTTAAATAGGTTTTCTTCGTATTAAAAAGGTGTAAATGCATGTTTTTTTTCTCCGTTTACAGAAGAATACCGTTACAAACAGCCTTTACTGTATTAGATAATAAATATGTTGGATAGTACTTTTTTGGAAAATCTATATAGTATTTTCTAACAATTATATTATTTTTCTTTTACAGTATTTTACAGTAGTATTACAGTTTATGATGCATTGATAACACCTTTTCATATAAGGATTTTAAATAGAAATTTAAAATATTGAAAATATAATTAAATTTTAATGCAATTCATCAGTTCAGATGCCGATTGCCTGACGCTATTGCAACTTTTGTTATTTTGTTTTAAAATTTAGAAAATATTTGTTCTATAAAACATAAATAAATGTCTGCATCTTGGCTATGTGCGTTCTGCTTATTTTTAATAAAAGTTGGATTTTGTTTCGAACGTAAAATGCCTCCTGAACACCTCCAGTCTCCTCCTAGCCAGTTCATAAAGACGTTCAAGCAACTTCTGACTTTTGAATTTTATTATTTATTAGTTATTTTAATTAAAATTTTTGTGTGAAATATACCAGTGTAGTTTTTCTGACATTTATTTAAAAACCAGTACCGAAGCCGGCCCCCCCTAGGAGACCCGGGCCCTGATAACTTGTACCGACTCTACCCCCCTCTGTACGGGTCTCTGAATAATATATACTTGAGAACACCTAATGAAAGGAAATTGATTAATTGTGATACATCGCACTACACGTTACATATGAAATAAACTATAAATATACTTGAAATATTTCAAAATAATACTTTTTGATGGTAATTAGTCTAAGACCAAAACGCTATATTCAGGTCAAAAGCCAACCGAGTCTCGTAATCACTCTTTTTGGACCGGACCAAGGCTTGGGCTTTACTTTTTTCTGCAGACTCGGACCGAGCCGGATCAGACTTCTTTATTTCCAGACAGAGCCGGATCTTGACGTTGACATTCTTAATAGAACTAAAGATCTGTACGAGAAGTCCGGCCTGAACCGTATTTTTTTTTTAACCCGGTCCCTTATAAAAGTTAAAAACTCGGCCCGGCTCGTACAAAAATTATATTGGCCCGTCCCGGTATAAAAGTTAAAAACTCTGCCCGGCTCGTACGAAAACTTTATCGGCCCGTCCCGGTATAAAAGTTAAAACCTCGACTCGAGCCCGATCCAGCCCTTACAAAAATTTTATTGGCCTGGCTCGGCCCGGTTTAAAAGCAAAAACATCGGCCCGGCCAGTACAAAAATTTCTTTTGCTCGGCCCAGTATAAAAGCTAAAAGATCAGTCCGGCCCGTGCAATTTTTTTTGTCCCGGTCAAGTATAAAAGCAAAAAGTTCGGCCCGAGACCGGCACGGCCCGTTCAAAAATTTTTTGGCCCGGGCCGACTGAATTTATACAAAACATGCCAATATTTCTAAAGGAATATTATTATAAAATTAAAATGATTCAAAAAGCACACATAGATTTTATTTTCACATCATGTTCAAAATGAATGGAATGTAAAATATCAACAACATTAATAACACAATTACATACTTAAACACGGATTAAAAAAATTTATTTGGACAATTGCATGAAAATGAAGGTTCAGTAATAGAAGAAAAATCAGCAAAGGAGGAATTTCCGTTATAAGCAGGTTCCATTCTTAGCACGTATATTGTCTGTGGTATATGTATTATGATCTTCTTGCACAGATCAAGACAGTTCTCCGTTTAAGACAGGTTGATTTTGACACGTTTAATTGCAGTTTTTAGCTCACAGGCTATCAAAGCCTGAGAGCTTATGTGCCCGCCGGTTCTGTATGTACAGTCGTGGGAAAAAAAAACGGAACACCCCCCACTAACTCTGCAACAAATTATAGTAGAAGGACGTGACTGGTACCAAACGATTGGAAATAAAGTCTACTTTTAAGTCATGTACCTAAAATTTGCTTAAGGGGCCATCTACATATTAAAACAAGCCTAAACTTTAATTTTTTCAATGGCAACACCCACTTTTGACATGATATTTTAAATCTTAGGTTCAAACTATGCCTAGATACAAAATTTTAAGTCATTTGGATGATAAGTTTTTGAGTTATAAACATTCAAATTTTAGAGCTTCTAATGTTAAATTACATTTTCATATTTTTATTAATATCTCCTGAAATTATAATCCTAATGTGCTAACGTTTTGTTTGGTTATAAAACTCAAAAACCCAAACATAACTACGTCAAATTTGTAATTTTTAAAATTTTATAATATGAATTATGAATTATGAAATTAATATTCGAAAAAATTATGAATTGCAACCTACAATTTTTTTGATGGATTTATATTTATTATGTCCTGCTTTATGTGTATTCAAAATTTCCATTTTTTTTTCCAAGTAGTTTTCAAATTATGCTTAAAAAACGACAAAATGCTGCTTTAAGGGGCCGTCTACGATGTGCATTAAAGCATAGTTTGAATAAGGATGGGAGCGCTCCGACTCGAAATCCCGATTGACACCACTAAATTTTAATAGTATTTGTTACCTTATTCAAGGACAAAATTTCTGAAATTCTTTACGTTGGAGAATACTATTAAAATTTAGTGGAAAGAATCGATATTCGGGTCGGAGAGCTCTCATTCCTCTTTGAGAAAATATTATACTCATAGGCTGGGATTATAGTGACTTGATAAACTTAGAGATTAAGTCTGTCTTACACTATAAACAATGCGTAAACCGTATTTCAATGCTTCGTGATCTTACGTTAAACAACTCTGACAACGACCTGCGATTGTAGTAAGATATAAGATAGCGAGGCACCAGAACCCCAGCCTTTATTAGTATATATATATATATATTATATTTCTTTTACTTTTTCAATATCTGCTTTAAAATTTTTCATTAAAATTACGTAAAACGTATTTGCATGAGATATATGTTTTCATTTATGGAAAATAGTTTCGCTTTTATTTTTAAATTAATAAAGCTCATTTTTGAAAAATATGATCAGTTCTACCTTAGAAAAAACTTAATCATTTTTGTTACCTTTAAATGGATTTATAGCTTCTTTTCCAGTCTAATAAAGCTATATTGTTTTTTCTGCAGTATATATGTTTGAAGTGAAGTTTATTATAAATGCATATGTGTGGAGTATTTGCTGAAACAAAATGGCCCCACAAATAACTGAAGCAACGAAAGGCCAAATGATTGGCATGTGGCAAGCTGGAAGAAGTTTTCGTTATATAGCTGGGCATTTTCAAGTGTCTCTTCAAACTGTTTCAACATGGATTAATAGGTAAGGTTGGTAGTTTATTGCGAAGAAAAAATTACAATATTTCTTCTATAACTTTCGTATTTAAATCTATTCGATTAAACAGGCTAATTGAAAAAAAAAATTACAAGTTATTTTTATGGTTTTCTGATAGGCAAGATTATTTCCCAATCGCTAGCAGTGTGCAAAAAAATCTAATAATAATAATAATAATAATAAATAATAAATGTCATATGGCAAGTTTTCTTGCCAGGAGGCATTAATGACTTAATTGTGAAATTTCAAATGAACTACCAGAATAGGTTTAATCATAGAATTATTACCCCTATTCCGAAGGAGAATAACGGATGTAAAGTTATTCAGATGTCTTTATAACATATATTTAGTTTTAGGTCTTCAAATAAATCTGAATGTAAATTCTGCGAACATATCTCAAAACAAGACACCCCTCCCCCTCTCGCTACTAAAAAAAAGCAATGTCTGGATTTATTTTCAGACTAAAAAACAATTTATCTGCGTTTTTTTTTTTTGTTATTTTTACTTTGTTTCATTACGCTGCTTTATACTATTTTTTTTTATTCTAAATTTTGTATCTGTCAATATTATTCACGTTTCTGCCAATAAACTAAAGAAAAGGCGAGTTAAATAGATGCAAAATCTGAGAAAAAGCATTATAAAAGCACCTGTAAAATTCCAATAACATTTACATATTCTAAGACTATTTTAATTACAAATAATCTTATGGTTTTTTAATCCCTTCGTGACGAGAGTCTATTACAGAATTTTTAATAATTTACCACCGGTTTTTCAAAACAGAAATTTTCGTCTAATTGAATTGTGGAAATGCTAAGATATAATCAGGCAAAGCTTGCAATAAAAAATAACTGGTGGGAAAAATCGAGGATTCTGAGCATCTTATGCGTCACGCATACGTGTCGCTCGTCCCCAAGGGGTTAAAATCGGATAATTCAACACTTGTAAACATTATCTTACAGCATATAACAATAACCGAAACTTATTAAGTGAGTAAAATGGTCATATCGGTAAAACATAATACATTAAAAGGTGACATTCTGCAGCATTTCAACAATCGAGTACCGAACTTCAATTTGGATACAGCCCCTTAAATATGCTCATTATGAAGTAATTAATTTCTCAGAAACTAATCGTAGGAATTTAATGAAATTTGGTATCTAGGCATAGTTTGAACTGCAGATTTCAAATATGTTGTCAAATTTGGGTCTTGCTATTGAAAAAAACAAAGTTTGGGTGTGTTTTTATATGTATATGGCCCCCTAAGCAAATTTTATATACATCACTTAAAAGTAGGCTTTATTTCCAATCGTTTGGTACCAGTCACTTCCTTCTACTATAATTTGTTGCAGAGTTAGTGGGGGGTGTTCCGTTTTTTTTTTCCACGACTGTACGTACGTATGTATGTACGTAACGCGATAACTCTTGATAGAACTAACCGTTTTACTTTGAATTTTGTTTATAGGTTCCTTGTGATAAGGCGCTTCCCTGATTAGTTTTGGAGGTTCATTGGTTAAGCATAAAGGGGGGAAATGGGGGGCTAACCCCCCATAATTTAGATAAATAGGTTTTTCAAGCAGAATTATCCCATTTTCTTCAAATTTTGTATAAAGGTTCATTTTGATAATGCGCTTCTGTCAATAGTTTTGGGGGTTCATTGGATAAGTATAAAGGGGGAAAGGGGGTATAACCCCCCTCCTAATTTAGATAAATGAGTTTTTATGCAGAATTATTCGATTTTCTTCAAATTTTGTAAATAGGTTCATTGTGATAATGCGCTTCTCTGAAGAGTTTTGGGGGTTCATTGGTTAAGTATAAAGGGGGAAAGGGGGGGGCTAATCCCCCCCTTAATTTAGATAAATGGGTTTTTCATGCAGAATTATCCGATTTTCTTCAAATTTTGTATACAGGTTAATGGTGATGAAGCGTTTTCCTGATTGGTTTTGGGGATTCATTGTTTAAGTATAAAGGGGGGTAACGGAGGGCTGCCCCCCCTTAATTTAGATAACTGCGATTTTCATGCAGAATTATGCGATTTTCTTCAAATTTTGTATATAGGTTCATTGTGATAAGGCGCTTTCCTGATTAGTTTAGGGGGTTCTTTTGTTAAGCATAAAGAGGGTAAAGGGGGGGGGGCTTATCCTCCCCCCTTAATTTAGATGAATGTGTTTTTCATGGAGAATTATCCGATTTTCTTCAAATTTTGTATATAGGCTCATTGTGGTAAGGAGCTTCCCTGGTTAGTCTTGGGGTTCATTGGTTAAGTATAAAGGGGGATACGGGGGAGGTAATCCCCCTTAATTTAGATAAATGGGTTTTTCATGCAGAATTATCCGATTTGCTTCGAATTTAATATATATGTTCATTGTAATAAAGGGCTTCCCTGATTAGGTTTGGGGTTCAATTTTTAACTATAAGTGGGTGGGGAACGGGGGGATGATCCCCCCTTAATATATTGTCGATTTCTTTATTTTTCGAGGGGCTTATTTCGAATTCTTTGAAATAAGTGTATAATATACAATTAGTGTGAATAGCCTGTGAGCTCAATGCCCTCAGTTTAACTGGGCAGTTTTCTTTTTTATTTTTGTGTGTGTGTGTCTAGAAATGTATGCACTATTCTTTAAAAGGAATTTTAATTGTAGAATAAAGGACATTTAAAAATTTATTCTTTTTTTTTATTATTGTTGTACCGGGTTTTATTTAACGGATTTTTGCACTGGTCTGAAAATTTCGGCGCTTGCATACGTCCACGAAGAATGAAGTCCAGGCCCAGATTGGCCCGGTAAAAATAAATCAGGCCCTACAAGAGTCTGCAGAATATAGTTAACCCGTGCCCGCACGAACTTGCAGAAAAATATTAAGCCCGGCTCGGAAAGAGTGAAGACCAGGCCCGAATCTCGTGAATAAGAGTTGGCCCGAGCCCTGCCTGCGAGCCGGGTTTCAGACCAGGCCCGGGCGTGAAGACCTCCAAGATGCACCAGCTGAAGTAAAAACGTATCTATAATTATCTAAACTTATCTTTAAAAGTCTATAACATTTTTTTTTCCTCTCATATTGGATTCTGTATAAGAAGATTTTTCTTTATAGCATTTTTCAAGTTTGTAAGTCTCCAAGTCATGGAATATGGATTACTCATAACTCAAATATTTGTATACAAATAGAGATTCATAAAAAATAAATATAGTTTACTTGGACACAGGCAGACAAAATATCTCTGGAGGGCAGTATTTTGGAACAGATGTACCTGCCCTGACCCAGAAAATGGAATTGATTAAAACAACAAAACATGTTTTGTTGAGTACATTTTGGTTGTTTTAGCAAAATTTTTAGTTGAAGTAAAAAATTGGTTTTGTCGCTTGGACAAAAAAATATTGTTAACACTCTTACAAAATGTTAACAAAATTTCATCAATTTTACTTAAATTAACAATTTTTTTTTTTTTTTAATTTTACAATAATTTTTTAATTCCAGCAAAATTTTGTTGTGTTTTGCAAAATTTAAATTGTTGTGTAGTAGCCATAACTCTCTCACGTAACTAGATTTATTTGAGTTATATAGTTATATAATTAAAGGATTAACATAATTTTTGGATAATTAAAACTTTTTTTCATTTGGGACGGACCAATGTAGTTTTAAAAATCCCCCTGTCCCATTTTTTACTTTCTTCTATCTTTACAAGAAGAAAGTATTGGAATCATGAAAATTTTCGACTTCCGGTTTCCGACGGATTTTTAAGGTCCTGAACACGATTTGACTGTTTTTACAAAATGACTGTCAACGACTCTGTCTGTATGTGATAAAAATTTTGTGGGCGCTCTATCTCAAGAACTAATGCACGGAATTTAATAAAACTTTATATTCAGTTACTTCCTGATATAAGTTGTTGCTGATTAGTTTTTGGTGTAAATCGCGCAACAGATGGCGCTGCTATGTTGCATTTTTTGCGATTTCTGCAAAAGCTCCATCTCATTTTCAGCAGTGAATTGCAGAATTTACGCCTGTAATCTTTGAACTTAACTCGATTTATTTGACTTATATAGCTATATAGTTAAAGAATTAACATAATTTTTGGATAATTAAAACTTTTTTCTTTGGGACGGACCAAGGTAGTTTTAAAAATCCCCCTGTCCCATTTATTACTTTCTTCTATCTTTACAAGAAGAAAGTACTCTGGTACTGGAAGAAAGTACACTGGTAAAATATAACAGTGAATTTTTACCCTACTTTTGCAGACGTAATTTACTGCTGAAAATGAATTAAAAATTAACTATGTGTTGCTTGTATTGTCGTCTTATGTTTGCCGCAGAAATTTGCGTACTCCTGATGACATTTCCATCTTGTGCTGCGGTTGCAGCCATTCCGACATATATAAGAGTGAGAAATGCCGATCTCAGATATCGTTCCTTGTAGCTCAGTGGTAGAGCCTCAGAGGGCTGTTCTGAGGACCCGGGATCGACGCCCGGCTTGGGTAATTTTCACTCTCTCGGTTTTCGCTTGAAAAAAAGCAGGATAAAAATTCACTTGTTATTATTCAAGGTTTACAGGCGCAATTCACTGCTGAAAATGAATTAAAAAATAGTTAAAATTGCATATTTAGATTGGTTCGTTTAACAAAAGGTTTTGTAGTATAAACAAAACAAGTTCGTAATGTAGCATATTTTATTATTTAAACAAACAAAATATATTTTGTTGAAAAAAGAAAATAGATTGTTAAAATAACACATAGCATATATCTATGTAACAAAAAGAATTTTGTTAATTCAAGTAAAATAGAACCATTTTACTTGAATTAACCAAACATATTTTTGCTGACGATACAATATTTTTTTTTTTTTAATTGAAAAAAAAAAAAAAATCAACAATATTTTTTTTGTTGTTTCAAACAAAATTTTCATTGACCCATATTTAAACGAAAAGTTTTGTTGGGTCAACCAAAGTTTTGTTGATTCCACAAAACATTTTCTGGGTGCTTCACAGCTCTGGGTGATTTCTTTTTTTTTTTTAAGAATATAAACATGAAAAATAGCTAAAATAAATATTTTTTGTCAGAACGCCTTGTACAAGAGAATTTTTAACCACATCATCGTAGAAATTTACTCGGGCCATTTAAGTTTTTGTACGGGCCAGGCTTGGGTCGAAATTTAGCATTTACACCGGGCCAATAATTTTTTATACGGGCTTGCCCAGGCTCGGGCCGAGCTTTTAGCTCTTATATCGAGTCAGACCAAAAACTTTTTGTACGGTTAGAGCCGGGCTCGCGCCGAATTTTTAACAAAGTTACCTAACCTGGGCCATAATTTTTTTTCTGCGGGTCAGACTAGACCCAGACCTAGAAATTTCGGCCCGTGCAAACCTCTATATTTGGTTACGGACCTGTGCATACATTAGATAAAAAATTATAATATGACATTGCAATTAAAGCACATTTTTGTGTATTGCAAGTTAATGCACAATAATTAAAATTAAAATCAATGTATTTTGTATTTTAAATGTATTTAAAAAATACATGTATTTTGTATTTTGAAAATTGAAAAGTATTTTGTACTTTAGGTTCAGTATTCTGAAACCAATGTATTTTGAATTTTGCATCGAAAATTGTTTTCCGATGTATTTTGCCCTTCTCTGAGTCTCATGCATTTACTATGCAATGTGAAATTGTTAAGCTCTGCAGAAACACACGTCGGAAAAGCGTACACCCAGAGAAAAGTTTTGTTGAATCAACAAAAATTTGGTTGCCCCAACAAAACTTTCCGTTTAAATATGGATCAATGGAAAATTTGTTTGAATCAACAAGAAAAATATTGTTGATTTTTTTTTGCAAATCCAACAAAAATTTTTGTATCGTCAGCAAAAAAAGTGTTCTGTTAATTCAAGTAAAAATGTTTCAATTTTACTTGAATTAACAAAATTCTTTTGTTGAAAGTTTTCTCAAAATAAATATAATTATCTGTTACTTTAAGAGTTCTTTTCAGTTTCGGCAACAAAAACTTTTGTTTAAAGAACAATTGTTTTGTGTAATTTTAAGAATTTTTTTTGTTTTAACAACAAAAGGTTTTTGTTACATAAACAATTTCAATATTTACTTTAAAATTATTTTTGTATTAGAACCAATCTAAATTTAACTATTTGTTTAGGTAAATTTTAATTCATTTTCAGCAGTGAATTACGCTTGTAATCCTTGAACAATAACAAGTGAATTTTTATCCTGTTTTTTTTTTTTTTCAAGCGTAAACCTACAGATTGAACAATGCCCCAAGCTGGAAATCGAAACCGGGTTCTCAGAATAACGATGTCAGACTCTAACCACTGAGCCAAAAGGAACGATATCCAAACTCGAAATTTCTCACTCTTATATATGTCGTAAAGGCTGCAACCGCAGCACACGGTGGAAATGTCATCATGAGCACAGGGCCCACGTTGACGGACACTTGCGGCTATAGCCGTCAAGGCGAAGTTCACTATGTGGCATGACGGCAATAGCCGTCTAAAACGAAACGGTCGTTTTTAAACACTTACGGCTATAGCAGCACAAATGTACATTTACCGGCGTATAAGTAGAAGCCCAGTGTTATGTTTTGGAAACAATTTTTTAGGTTGAAGTTCGTTTTCCACCTGTTATACGAGCTGCAACTTCAGTATGCGCACGTGCAGGGTGGCTGGTGGTCAAGGAAAAGTACATTTAAAAAAATGATAATTACCAGTATATTCTTATAGAAAAATTCAAATTCATTATTTGATCGAATAATCAACATAAATTTTTCTATAAGAATATACTGGTGTTTATCACTTTTTTTTACTGTATTTTTCCTTGATCACTAGCCACCCTGACGTGGTTGTGAAGGAAGTAGTGCAACCTAACTAAAGGTGCTGAATTAATCAAAATTAAGTTTATTTAAGCAGAAAGAGTAAAACTATACTTCTAGTATTCTAAAAATTACAAAAATATATAGTGTCAATTTTCGAACTTCACTTGTTCCTACTGTCCGTCAATGTGTTAAGACATAAAAGTAGGGAAAGCCCGACGTTACTCTGGCCCCCTCTACCAATTGCTTTGTTATTTACTAAATCCATTTTTGGTATGGATAAAAGGGTTAAATATGAACTGTAAGATGAGGTTAAATGGACAAGTTTATCATACTATAATATGAATACGAAATTTATATATTAAGTTTGAATGACGCGAACATCTCAATGAGTATTACTAATTAAGCAAAACAATGGAAAATTATCAAATTCTACGGAAAAAAGCCGATTTCTTAAGAATTTTTTAAACTATAAGATAAGGTTATCAACTTATAAAAGGAAATTTAAACTTATATTTTAGTTTAAGAACAATCATCACATTAATGAGTACTAATAATTAGACAAAACAATACAAAATATCCTTTTTAAGGGAAAAAAAAACTATTTCTTAAGAATTTTTCAACTATAAGATGAGGATATCAAACCATAAGCTGAAGATTATATATATTAATTTTGAATGATAAACAACTTAATGAGTTTAAATAATTAAACAAGACAATGCAAAATGCCAATTCTAAGTAAAAAGTTGATTTTTATATTCTAAGATGATATAATCAAACTGTAAGAAGAAATGTAAACTTATATATTAAATTTGAATGACATACACCTTAATAAATATTAATAATTAAATAAAGAAAATTATCAATTTTCAAGAAAAAAGCTGATTTCTTAAGAATTGTCAACTATAAGATGAGAATATCAAGCTATAAGATGAAATTTAAACATACATTTTAGTTTTTGAGACGAACACCTTAATGAGTATTAAAAATTAAGCAAATTAAAATATCAATTTGCAAGAAAAAATGCTGATTTCAGAAGAGTTTTTCTACTGTAAGATGTCGTTATCAACTTATAAAAGGAAATTTTAACTTATATTTTAGTTTTTATACAACAGACACCTTAATGAGTAGTAATAATTAGGTAAAAACAGAGGAAAACGGCTGATTTCATAAGTATTAATGCTGTAGAATAAAATATCAAACATATTTTAGTTTTTAAATCCCAATATATATAGAAAATATTCAAAATTTGAATGACTTTTAACGAATTGATTGATTTTTCTATGCAATAATAGGATTTCCGTAATTTTATTATTTATATGCTTGATTTAATTCTGTTTAGACTGGACATAACATACATTTTATAATATTTAAATCTGTATTAAGGGCTTACATGCAAAGTAAACGCACCTGTTTTTTCATTCCCAACACCAGCATCTATGAGGGCGGCAATAATTCACCCCACATTCTAGGAATAGTGGGGAATGACAAAGGCATTATGATGTCAGGGTTTTTCTCTGAAGAGATGTAAATATCATTCGTTATTAATGTTTACAAAAAATTCATGTTGGGAGATAGATATGTGCTATATTTTAATAAAGTTTACCCTCCTCCTTCTTCTTAATGAGTATTAATAATTGCACAAAACAAAAGTAGATATCGATTTTTAAGGAAAAAAGGTGAATTTCTAATAAAATTTACGCAAGTTTTCAATATGATTGTACACTAAGACATATGATTTTATCTGTTAAATGATCTTAATAGAGAGAAATAGTGAAAAGTATTTACTTTTCGATTACTTTTACGAGAACATTTAATAGCAATTATATAAACTCCTGTTTACATCACTAATTTACATATAAAAATAAGGATTTACATGATAAATAAATAATCTTAGCTTATACTTAGTAATTTTTATGCAATTTCAATGATTTCACCATGTTTTTTCATCAGTTTTATATATAATTAGCGATTTTCAATAGTTTCCATGATAAGACTAAAGCTTTTCTATCATAGAAATACCACAACTTTTAGTTATAACCTTCTTGAACTTTTATTTGAAATCATGTGAACTTATTGAACAATTACCCTACTTCAAAGTTTGAATATTTTCTATGTATTACGATTCAAAAACTAAAATATAAGTTTATTTTTTTATCCTACAGGATTAATACCTAATATTATACTTATGAAATCAGCATTTTTCCACTGTTTTTATCTAATTATTAATACTCATTAAGGTGTCTATTGTATAAAAACTAAAATATAGATTAAAATTTCCTCTTAAGTTGTAACGACATCTTACAATAGAAACACTCTTCTGAAATCAGCATTTGTTCTGAAAATTGATATTTTCATTTGCTTAATTATTAATACTCATTAAGGTGTTCGTCATTCAAAAATTAAAATGTAAGTTTAAATTTCATCTTATAGCTTTTTTATTCTCATCTCATAGTTCACAATTCTTAAGAAATCAGCTATCTTCTTGAAAATTGATATTTTCCCTTGTTTAATTATTAATATTTTTTAAGGTGTACGACATTCAAAATTAATATATATGTTTAAATTTCTTCTTATAGTTTGATAATCACATCTTAGAGTATAAAATTTATTTAAAATAAACTTTTTTCCGTAAAATTTGTATTTTGCATTGTTTTGTTTAATTATTAAAACTCATTAAGTCGTTCATCATTCAAAATTAATATATTTGTTTAATCTTCATCTTATGGTTTGATATCCTCATCTTATAGTTGAAAAATCTTAAAAAAATAAGGTTTTTTTCCCCTTAAAATGGATATGATAGTTTTCATTGTTTCGTCTAATTAGTAATACTCATTAAGATGTTCGTCATTCAAAAATAATATATATGTCTAATCGTCAGCTTATGATTTGATATCCTCTTCTTATAGTTGAAAAATTCATTAAAAATCAGCTTTTTTCGGTAAAATTGATATTTTTCCATTGTTTCACTTAATTAGTAATACTCGTTAAGGTGTTTTGTCCTTCAAATGTTTAATATTCATCTTATAGTATGATAATCTTGTCCATTTAACCGCATCTTAGAGTTCTTACGTTCACCCCTCAGCATACAGTTCATATTTAACCATTTTTCCGTTATGGGGCGCTCGAATCGGATTCGGAGGTGGGACGAGCGGAGGTTGGACGGCAGGCGGCATGGGAGGTGGCGGTGCTGCGTTCTGGAGGCGGGACGGTCCCTCGGTCCCGGCTCCTAAGCCCGAACTCCCGTTTTCCTACTACTAGTGTAGTTTCTCATTATTTATTTAGTTTTTTCCCGAGAAAATCGTGTTTATAAATAGAATTTTAGTTGGTTAGTAAATAACTAGTAAATAACATCAAAGACGTACTTTTATGAATTAAGGAAAGTAAGTATTTTCTTAAACGCAAATTATAGATAATTTTGTGAGTTTCTAAAAGTGAATATTTCGAGTATATCTTTGTTTGTTTGTTTAACAATATATATATATATATATATATATATAACCATTAATGAAACATTACCATATCACCAACTGAAACATGAAATTATGATTTAGGAAGTAATAATTTATTGACAACGAAATTGCAACCCCAGCACAATGAATATAGAGATTAAATACTAATATAAAAGAAGTAGAAATTAAATTAAAAATTGAATGAAATAGAATGAATGAAATTTGTGGAATTTATACAGAATTATCAAGTTCCAAATGCATAAATTCCACAAATAAAATGAGTGGTTTCATCTTCATATTAGCATTAAAATTGCTAAAGAATATGAATTTGGGACGACCACTCTATGACTATAACCATCTAGTTAAAAAAAGACTTAAAATTCAGAAAACAAATACAATACTTAAAAAGAGAGAAACCTTACCCAGAATTATAAGAGAAGAACTGGATAATAGATCACCAAATGCCATAAATCTACACGATGAAGATGGATTCCTGCTCCCAACACTTACATATACATGAAGGCAATGAAATAAAGGCAATGAATTGCAAAAAATAATTTACTAAATGTTGCCAAAAACAGTTTTAGAAGATTAGAAACCCTGTTGCCAATTTAGAAAATGAATTACTTGGATATGGAATTTAAAGCATCACAAACCATGGTGCTGCCATCTATGATTTTGAAAATGAACTACATGGAAATATTGAATATTTTAAAGCAAACAAGCCATGGTGCTGCCATCTATGAGCAGAATATGTAGTGAATATACAATGGAAAAATAAATATTAAAAATGAATTCATTCTATCTTAAGTGGTCGTAATTAGTTAATAAATATAAATGAAATAAAAATAAAATAAATAATATTTAATAATAAATATATATGAAATTAAATATAAAATGAATAATAAATCCAATTACATTAAAGTAAAATTGGATGTAGTAATGATTAATTAAAAATCCAAAAGTGAATAAAGATGCTATGGAGATAAATTTAATATTAAACATATGATACAATAGGTTAGGGAATAACATTAATTTAAATTAATACATATAATTTTAGCATTTAATAAAGTATTACAATATTTTAAAAAACACAAATTGCACAAATTGTGCTTATTAGTTGCTAAAATCAGTGTAAAAATTGTTTTAAACTCATAAAAGAGCTAAAATCCTACATGTTTCGGCTTTAAACTTAAATCGGGGAAGAGGAACAACACAAACGACTACTGATCTTTTAATTTTCGACACGAGAAAATTGAAATCAACAGTATGGAAAAATTTAAATAAAATAAGCGGGCGCTCTCTGTTGCCAAAGAGCGAAAAAACAAAACAATGAATTAACCAGGGGTTAAAAATGTATCCCATAAATCAGGTATGCTGAAAGAAAAGTTATCTTTACAAATACAATCTTTTCTAATTTTAATTTCCAATGATTCCCTAATGGCGGCTTTAAATGGGTTATTGAACCTATGGATAATTCTTGCTTTATCGAAATTAATTACAATATCATTATTTTTAGCATAAAACCGGGAGAGTGCAGTGGATAACTTTCCAAATTTTATGTCGTTTTTATGCTCTTTTAACCTTTCCAAAAACTTTCTTTTAGTCATACCAATGTAAAAAATTATACTATTATTATTTAAGCTAATGGGGATTTCATAAACACCTGCGAATTGATCAAGGGGGATAGGATCTAATTTATATGAAACTAAGTCAACCAATTTTCTGGGAGGGACAGCAATAAGATGGATATTGTATTTACGGAGGGCCCTTTTAATCCTTTCAAATATAATAGGTATATATTGGAATTTCCGATAGTTTGGTTTATTATTGCTAGGGACAGGATGCTGAATTAAATGGCCATTGAATTTTTCTATAATTTTCTGTACGTGATGAGCGGGGAAACCATGGTCAATGGCGATATCTCTGATAAAATTAAGTTCATCTTGGATGAATTCACTTGAACAAACCAGAAAAGCACGCTTGATGAATGAATTGAAGGCAGCAATCTTATAAATGAAAGTTGTAGAGGCATTAAATGGGATTATTGTGTTACTTCTCATCGGTTTACGATAGACTTTACGTTTTAGGTTGCTGTCATCTTTAATTAATTGAATATCCAGGAACGGCAGTGATGAATTTTCTTCTATTTCCAACGTAAACTTAATATTTTCATCTATTTCGTTTATTTTTGAGTTACAGAATCAATGTTATGATAGCATACCTGGTTTATGGGATACATTTTTAACCCCTGGTTAATTCATTGTTTTGTTTTTTCGCTCTTTGGCAACAGAGAGCGCCCGCTTATTTTATTTAAATTTTTCCATACTGTTGATTTCAATTTTCTCGTGTCGAAAATTAAAAGATCAGTAGTCGTTTGTGTTGTTCCTCTTCCCCGATGATGGCTTTAAGTTTAAAGCCGAAACATGTAGGATTTCAGCTCTTTTATGAGTTTAAAACAATTTTTACACTGATTTTAGCAACTAATAAGCACAATTTGTGCAATTTGTGTTTTTTAAAATACTAGTTAACAGTGTAGTGTCCAAATAGATTCAATTGTATTACAATATATTAGAATATAATATTGCCCACCGTGGGCAAATTAAAATACTAAATTATGTGAATTAAGATACTATGGATTTAAAAATAATATTAATTAAATATTGAAATTAATAGTAACAAATTATATTTTTGCATACAAAGTTAAAATTTAAATTAACATGATATAAGTTGTTAGGGAAGAAAATTAATTTGAATTAATATATATTATATTAGTGATTAATAAAGTATTACATTATATTAGAATATGATATTGTCCCCCATGGGCATAAAAGTAAATACAATAAATCAATAAACATTCTTAATAGTAGTGAATAATACATTTAAATTAATTAATGAAGATTTAAATATAACTACGGTAATTCACATATAAAAGTACTACATCAAAGTCCATTACAAAAATTGTATTAGTAAGCTTATGTGTAAATCAAAATGCCCTCTCTCTTTTTTTTTTTTGTGTGTAAAATAAATTAACCATGCGTTTTTTCCATACAACACCGCCACACACCTCCTCAATCCAACATCTACCCACCCAGCCGTCCTATTATAATTAATTAATTAATTATTTTTAATAAATATTATATGTTTTTTTATACATTTTTTTACGCATGTGTTAATTTGGTTGTATAGATCATATACGTACTAATTATATATTAAAGAATATATGAATTTTTTTGGAAAACCATGTTGTAATGCATCAAGATTAGTTTTTTTAATGTTGCTGTTAATGAGTTGAGAAGAACATAAACTTTTTATTCTGTAAATATGATTAAGGAGTATATTACGATATACAGAATTATGAAGACAGGATTTAAAATTAGTAAATGTATTAACTTTAAATTTAAATTCTTTACGTTTATCAAAAAGATCAATTATTGTTTTCTTTTCTTTAAGTGTAATTTTAAGATCTAAAAAGTTAATAGTATTGTTAGAAAGTAGGTTTTCCGTTAATTCTAAATTAGTAGGATAATCAACTGGAAATATAGATATATTAGTGTGATCAGTGGCAATTAAAATTATGTCATCAATATAACGATATAAATGTATATTACTGTTGATAAAAGTACGTTCATAGTGATACAAGTATAAGTCTGATAGTATACTAGATGTACATCCCCCTTGTGGTATACCGACTTTCTGTAAATATAACGTATCATCATGCAGTATAAAATTATTATATATAATGAAATTTGTTAAAGTTTTAAAATAAGCAGTGTCTATATGAATAGGTACATTTAATGTATGATGATACTTATTAAATAATGCATTTATAACATTATGTAGATCTAATAAATCTATATTATTAAAAAGATCTTTGAAATCATAAGTGAATATATTGTTAACACATTTAAGATTTTTTAAAATATTGACGAGTTGATAGCTATTTTTTATACAATGTGTATTATCAGTGGATGTTGTCAGTGTATAAATTTGATTGAGAATTTTTAATAGATGTTTATTGGCTATATTATTATATGTATTGCACCCAATAGTTACAGTCCTAAATTTAAATAAAATATATAGAAAATTCCATATAATGCGAACGACAAATTCACCCTCTCAAATTTATAAAACACAATGTAAACACATTGATAATTTGTTGTTACTACAGAGGTGCCATAAAACGAAACACAGTTTTAAAAATTAAATCTAATAGTTTTAATTTTTAAAACTGTGTTTTGTTTTATGGCACCTCTGTAGTAACAACAAATTATCAATGTGTTTACATTGTGTTTTATGTCCTAAATTTAATTGGATATTTATGAAATTTGGGTATAAGAACTAAATAAGGATAATTAAAGTTAGTAGAAGAAATATTTAATAGTTTATAATAACTGTGAATTTTACGATTATTTACAATTACATTTTCATTAGCTTTTTGAAACGATTTATTAGTAGAAATACAAGATGTAAGTAGCCGGTGATAATAAGATTTACTAAGATTTAATAAGATTGCATAATTATTAGGAGATTTGTCGATGTATGTGATTACAAAGTTTTTTTGTAATTTAGTAATTTGCTGGAACAAGTGTTTAGTGTTAATTTTAACCAGATGCGATAAATTATGTTTTAAAGACGTAGTTAATTTTTCTATAACTAGTATTTTCCATTGATTAAAATATTCAATAGGTTTACTATAAGAGATTGAAATTTTATAAATGAAAATATCTATATCGTATATAAACTGTTTTATAATAGAATTTATATCAAATTTAGAAGGAAGCCTATATTTAGTACCATAACCCATTAGTTTTTGCAGTTTAAAATTATTCACATATATATATATATATATTAAACCACATACAACATTGTACTCTTTAACTCTTTCATTATTATTGGGAAATATTGTGCTATAATTCC
Source organism: Maratus michaelseni (assembly GCA_963931845.1). Lineage (NCBI taxonomy): Eukaryota > Metazoa > Arthropoda > Arachnida > Araneae > Salticidae > Maratus > Maratus michaelseni. Next base: position 321,240,080 of record OZ007595.1, on the reverse strand, counting down.
ACATTTCTTTTATTTTTTTTACCATACATATTTACAATAATTCAAATTTTGGATAGTTAGAACATTTTACGCTACTCCTTGGAGTTCAGATTAAAAAGAGTCTAGTTAACCCCTTGGGGACGAGCGACACGTATACTTGACGCATAAGATGCTCAGAATCCTCGATTATTCCCACCAGTTATTACTTACCCATCATACGTAGTATTATAGGGTAAGTCTTGCAATTGTTTTGAAAATCGAAAAAAATTTTTGGACGGATTTACACGTTTCAGACACTGGAGATTCCGAAAAACATATTTTTAGAAAAAAAAATTTGCCGTCCGTCTGTGTGTCTGGATGTCTGTGTGTCTGTAAACGCTCTACTCCCTAAAAAATTGAGATAGAGACTTGCAATTTGGTATGTACTTAGTATGTAATAATGGTAAGAAGCCTATTTCATTTCAATAACCTCGATTAACCGGAACAATTTTTTTCGGACTCTCGAAATATTCGTTCTGATGAAAGGTATATAAAAATTTTCGAAATTGTTTATTTTAAGAAATGAACATAAAAGACAATAAAAAAACATAAATTTTGCATAAAGCATGAAGTCGATCGGATAATGAGTTGCCGAGATATTTGGAATCCTATTTTCCACACTCTTCGATTTTTCATGACCCTGTATTTCATCCAAATTTCACTTCAAAGATATATTTTAATTGGAAATTTGACGCTTAATCAGATGCAATAAACCGCTAGTTAATAGGATTATTATTTTTGGAGTTATAAGGAAAACCTCTTTCAAGCAATTCAGTAATCGAGCCTTTAAAGTTTATGACGTCATCAATCTACGATTTTATTTGAATTGCAATGCATTTTATAAGTAGTTTACACATTTTTATTTTAATATTTTACATTATGCGTATCCATGATGGGTAAGTATTACGGTGGCCCCCAACGACTAGTTTTTTATTGTAAGCTTTGCCTTGTGTAATCCTAGCATTTCTGCGATTGAATTAGCGAAAATTTCTGTTTTCAAAAACCGGTGGTAAAAGATTAAAAATTCTGTAAAGGACGCTCGTCGCGAAGGGGTTAACTGTAAATTGCTTATTTTTTAATTTTCTAAATTTGTCATAAAAAAAACTAATTTCCCTTTTAAAAATATCTACAGAAAGGAATTAATCGAGAGGAATTAATTTAAAATTTTATTAATAATTCTACATTTTCTTGTAATGTTAAATTTTTAATAAGATAGTAAATTTTACAAGAAATGCTCATTGTAAAAAATAAATTATTTTATTTTATTTTAAAAGTTTTTAAAAGCGATTATATAATTTTGGTTACGTGTCTGTCTGTAAATGGAATTTTTGTTCTTATTTCTCTAAATATATTTATGCCTCTATTTGGTAACATTTAAACATATCTAACGGTTATATAGAAATAAACACGTGCATTAAAATATAGATACAATATGTATAGCTGCCAACATCCCTAATTCTTTCAAAGTAAAATAAACATGTTTTGAACTAGAAAATTTAAGTAATAAAAAAATAATAAGTGATTGGTGTTTGATTTCAATTATTGCGTAAAATTTCTGGTTCAAAATATGTTATTATTATTATTTATTTTAATATATCGGAAAGGTAGATGTACAATACAACTTCTTTTTCACTTTCCCGGAATTCACGTTTTCTCGTAATTTATACTTATTCTTTACCACTCTTCAAAATGTCTGAACATTGCCCGATTACGACAGAGGCTAACTTCCCACCAGTATTTTAATAAAAGATTTTCGCCTCATTTAAACGCGGAATTTTTAAAAATTCTAAATAAGTCGAAAATTCTCCTGAGAAAATATTGGTAGAAGTTTGCTCGTGCAGTGTAAAAGCGGGCTTTAATGTATTTTCGCACAGATTGTATTTTCTTCGTTATCACCTTTAAAAAGTGTAAACGCGTGGTTCTACTGGTTATGCTTACACAAACGATCACATAAACCATACGCAGACGAACACATTAATTATGCATATTACATGGTATGTATTTTCAAACTTCAATTTGAGTTATTCGGTTTTGAATATGCATTCGCATATGATACCTCTTCTGAGACTTTTTGTTGTTCTTTTTCCTATTGTTACAATTAAACGTTAGCAACACAAATCTTAATTTCGCGATTGATCTATAGCTTTAACAAAAAATCGTTTCGCACGTTTATTTATAGATTACAGTCAAAGAATATTCCAAATGTATTCCGAATAAATAGATGCTGAAATGCAAATTATGTATTCTAATTGACCATTTGTCATTTTTCAGTCAGAGTAATGAAGACTGAAATGCAAATAAAGTTCAAATGTATTTGACAAAATTCTTCGTGTTCATGAAATTGGGTTTTGTAAGATGATTTTGATTTTGCTTATTTATATGACAATAGATCAGCAAACAAATAAGTACAAACTTAATGTTTTCTATCTAAAAGATCATAGACACAAAGTAAAATATTGAAGAAAAAGATCGTGTTTGTATGTAATATATATATATATGTTATATAAAAAATTTATTTCCTTCGCAAATCCTTCGCATTTATTTCGCATTAGTCCTTTAAATTAATCTAACTTCTGACATAATCAGTATTTCCTTAATTCTTAATAATATTTATTCTTATATAATGTCCTTTTAAAAGTATTAACCCGTATATTAATAATTATCTTATTCCAAATCTTAATCTAAAATTTTAAGTTCATTCGTAACTTTTATCAGTTTCCCAATCTATAAAATTCCGAGAGACGCTTTCTCATTTCGAATGTTTTTAAAAAGCCATTTTTTAAAATTATTATTCCATGCTCGGTTTCGCGCGCTAGGTATATTTCACTTCAAAATTAATGCGTGGCTCGTGAGTAATTCTTTCGCGTTAGAGCTTCTCCCTCGCGCCTCATTCGCTGGGCTGGAGCTCGCCTCTCACTCATTGGTTTGTGCGCACGTGATGTCGTATTTCTGTATCTCTACGCTCAGTGAACAAAACTTGCTTGCATGCTTTGGAGTGCAGATTTTTGACGTGTTTGGAAGTGTAAACAAATGGGTATCTGGTGTTGTAGTCTCGTAGAATTTTCATACAACTCTTTAACATCTATTAAATGAGGTAGTGAGCCATCGGTAAGCCTGAGAGTTATAAGTTTATACCTGTGGGAACTGTTACCGCATCGCTCTTATTCATAAATAAACGATTTGTCTGGAAATCGGCTGGTCTTTACTGGAGAAACTGTTCTGGTGTCTTTTCATTGCCTCTTCGCCATGATTATTGATATCGACTGCAACATTCTATATCTTTAACAAAGTGCCATTTTCTCGTGGAATATTACATATCGTGGTATCTCATCTTCGTAAAAACGCCATATATATATATATATTTACAAAGACGCACAAAGTAATCGGCAGTACTGCAGCCACTCTATTTCTTGCTGGTGCAAAAAATGTTTTCTATCAATTACTCATGCAGCGATAGTGATAACTGATGATGTCCATGGAGCACTTATTCGACTTAGCACCAGGTGTAGGAGTATCAATTTAACTTATGTTCTTACAATGATACTCCGGCAATGTAATTCGGTTACATTATATTCGGTTACATTATGTGGGTGATAATTCTTTGAAATATATTTTAACAACGTTATACCACATCAAACATAATGAAATTTATGTACATTATTGAGATGCTCCATAACATATTTACAATAGAAAATGATCTTAAACATCTCATAACGCTTATACATTTTTTTTTAAAACACGTTATACCTTATGAATTGCGGTAGGTGATTAGTTAAAAGCCCTTTTAAGGTTGTTATCCAATTCAAACTGGCTGCTTTATGACACATTCCTCAATTCTTTTTTTTCTAAACGCGTAAATTTCACTTAGTGTATTTACTTTTCTGAAACAATGAAATCGAAAATCAATTTCAATTTTAAGATACTGGTAAAGGATATTTTAGAAAATGTCATGAAAGTTGTCCTTTCAAACCAAAATTCCGAGCTGGATAAATGTCATCATGAGACAACAATAGTTTATAACTCAAGATGTAATACATGTGCCGAAAAATAAAAATGCTACTATACATCAAATCAATTCAACAGTCACATCTGCCAATAGCATGATTTTACGATTAAAAATGAGTACATAAGTGTGTCAGAAAATTTTGCATTCTAAACTAGAAAAGCCGTTAGACTTAGAAAACTGTCTAATTTAGATATTCAACTATTTACAGCTTTATTAGAAAGAATCTTTCCTGATCTGGTAGTTGTTCTGTTTAAACTGCACAACAGTTTAGTGAATGAAAAAGCAGAAAAACTGACTTGTGTTCAAAATTTTCCAAAGAAAAAAAAATCAATTTTAAAATTTAGTTGTATAAAAGCAAAAATGTCTCGATACTTGATACTGAATTGTTTTTGTTTTGATGAATGTAAAAAGCAAGATTATTTTTTTCAGCAGGAATATTTTTAGAATTGTTTGAAACACTATCGGAATGTTTTATGAAATAAAATATAATTTTTTAGGGGGGGGGGGGGGGGGGGGTTACCACTTAGTGCAAAAGCGACAGTCAGATTTTACGTTTAAATGTTTAAGAAGGTGAAGAAATTTTTTTTATGAAAGAGTTATTTTTCAGACGAAAAATTTCTTGCACTCCGTCGCGTTGGCATATTTTAAACTTAAGGCTGTTCTGTTACCTAAAGAAGCTACTTTCTGACGCAGTTTGGAATTAATTTTTGTTTGGAAACGGATTAAATTGGCAGGTCTTATTACTCAGAAACTGTGTCATCGAAATGAGTTTTCCATTTTTTGGTAAAGGCAGATCTTTCAGTAAATACTGTCAAAGTCGGTGATTTGAGACAAATTTCCGAAACGGCAGCACGAGAAAAAGGAATAACGTGTCGCCACGACCACGAGAACAAAATAGCTTATAACTCGATAAGTAATATTTATTTATCAAAAAATCTAAAACTGATTTCGATTTAAAACTACTTCCACAGTCAGAGGCCTGCCAATTTTATGTCTTAGAGTTTAAAAAGGAGTCAAGAATATAGAATAGTGTCAAACAGTTTAGCGCTGTTGAACAAGTCATTTGAGAACCACCTTAAGGTTTTTCTCTTATTGACAAGCTCAACAACGCGAAACTTTCTGACACATTTTTTGACTCATTTTTAAACGCAAAGAAATAAAATTGACAGACCTGACTGTGGGTTTCTTCAAATATTCGTCAGAATTCTTTCATTATTACTGCAATTATTAACTGAAACCAGTTTAAAATACACATTCTCTATTTATTTATTTTTTATTTTTTTAAAATAAAAATAAAAATAAGTAAGTAAAATAGAAAGCTTCATTAGTAAAGTTTGTCTTGTCATTTACTATAATCCTTTTTCTTTTGTCGTTAATAATCAGGATGACACTGTATTTTGCAGAATGTGTGTTAGGTACATATGTGTTAGGTCAGCATATAAAAAACGATGCATCTCATAAACTTTAATCGCCAAACTGTCGCAGATAAAAACGGAAATAGTCATTCAATGAGGAATTATGACTTCTTTCAATTGATGTGTTTTTTTCTGTCTTTTTTTTTTTTTTTTTTTATAATCTTAGCGGGCCATTTTCGTAAAGAAATTGTACCAAATTAAGAAAATTTCGGCACGGATATCCTATTTTGACAGTATATTTGAATTTTTCGATACATTTTACCTTAGAATACAAAATGGAAAGTTAATCCTGAATTTTGAAGGTTTAAAGTTCGAAATTAGTAAGGGTAAATTTCTTTTTAATCGTTGCAAAACCTTATTGGAATGCAGAAAATTTTAAAGCATAACTAAAAATCTGTTTGTTGGAACGATCTGTAATTTTGGATTCCCTTATTTGAAGTTTCTTGAAATCTATTCTTGTTGAAAAATTCACAGGTTACAATTTCTTTCTTTCTTTTCCTTTTTTTTTTTTTTTTTTTTTTTTAATAATCCTTGAAAACATTATGAATTGTAATCTATGAATTTTTTAACAGAGCTCTAAAATCTAATCAATATCTAACGAGAAACAAGCATCGCGCAAATTGATTTGGTACATACAGAGGATGGTACAGCTTGTGTCCCGGAACTAGGAGCCAAACTTAGAATAAGATATTTATCCTTAGAACAATTATTGTATCAATAATTATCAAATATAGGTGTCTAAGATATCGACAGATTTATTAGTAGTATTAGTATTATTGTATTTTAATAAAAGTATTTTTGGATGTCTACTGCATAAGGTAATTATTTTATCATTGAAATATATTTTTTTGTTTTAGTTTTGTCTGCTAACAGGGGTCAATGCAGGGTTTTTTTTTTCCTTGGGGCACATTTTGTGAAAAGTAAAGGTTATTAGAAATTTATTTTTTTGTGAAAAATAACATTTTGCAACAATAGTTTAAATTCAGTTACTCAAATTCGAACCAAGCATTTATTAACAAAAATTTTTTTAAAAATCTTTTTGACAAAGTTTTCCTCTTTGGTGAACTTGTTTGTTTACAAATTACACATTTTAAAACGTAACAAAATAATAAATAATTAATTAATAGTAAAAATTGTAAGTTTTTATGGAATAGAATTTCGTAAAAAGACCTATTTAAAAAAATGAATTTTGCGAAGGTGCCTGTTTTATTAGATGATTGTGATGGGTCTCTCAATAGCACCCAAATTTCACCTGGCAAAATCTGCCAATCAAAATAAAATATTTAAATGCATGTATATATTATATCTATATATACTCATAGATTTTTTTTTTTTTTTTATATATATATATTTGCAAATTGTTTTGCATAGGATATATTTTGTAAATAATGAAGTGCTTCTTTAAGTAAAGCACTATATTAATTTTTATAATCAAATGCAGGCTTATAATAATACAGCAAATTTCATTTTTTTGTTTAATTATCTTTGAGCGAATAATAGTATAATTACACGAATTTAATCTTGTATGCTTAATTAATCTGTATTTAAGAATTTAAAATATACAAGCTTTAAAGAAATTATTTTTATTTTTATTAATTGCAGATATATTAGTTTTTAATTTAGGGAATGTTTTGGTTAATTAGAGTTACTCATGCATATTTATTATAGTTTGGTATTTATTATTCCTATAGTTTCATAAACTTTATGAACAACTGTATGTTATTTATATAGGGCTGTGCTTTTAACTGCAATAAAAAATAATTAATATACTAAATATGTACTACTATATATGCTTCAGAATTCGTAAATTAATTTAAATCTATTTAAAAAGTACAGTATACTTTTAACAAGAAAATTGTACCAATTTTTTTATGAAATCTTGCTTATTAAGAAAATTAATTTTTAATCATTATATATATATATATATATATATATATATATATATATATATATATATATATATATATTAAACATTTTAGAATGCAAAATTAGTTGTCTAACATCGTCTCGAAAATATTGGAAATCCCACCACTATAACGATAAAAATAATGTTTTTGCTGCCTTTCTTGAAACTTGGAGGGTCTATCTACTGGAGGACCCTTCTTGTCTGATAATTAGGTTGGTCGTAAATCTTGATCCCCCTTTGACCCTGAGAGGAGGGTGGGTGGAAGGAGAGATAGCATGAATGGATCCATATAACAAAGATGGAGAGTCCTTCCGGGTTGATCTTTTAATCATTCTTACGAAGAGAAGTATAATAGGGAAAAAGTTGCCTTATGGGCCATAAACCTATATATATACAGTGAAACCTGTCTATAACGATAAACCTGTCTATAACGATATTTTCTTTTGGTCCCAGCGAAATTCCTATTTATTCAATGTATTTTGAACCTGTGTACAGCGATAATCAATTTTTAGCTGCACCTGTCTACAACGATATTTTTTTCTCTTTCGAAAGCTGAAGGTTCCCGATATAACCAGATTTTTTCTTGGAAAACAACACCCCATCATCCGGAATGCAAAATAACAAAAGTCTGTGCTTATCTCCGTGTCCAAGTATTGACTCTTTCTTCATTTTGACCTCTTTGTAGAAGGGATTAGGGGATGTTGGGGAGGGGGTGTCACTTTGCTGCGTGTATGGAGCTTAAGTCTTTACAGCTGATCATTGTCAAACTTGTTTTACTAGATAAGGAATTGGGAGGGATGTTACCCCTTTCTCCGAATTCGACTGGTCACTGTCGAATCTTTTCATTCCTATGTTAGACCCCCCTCACTTCGGATTGGACACTTTTTCGTTGCAATTCATTTTTATGTGCTCGTATTTTTCAGTGTAAGTTCATATTTTTCATTACTCGTTTTAAGTGATGGCTCAGCGTAAAGCATTGTCATTTGAAGAAAAGTTAAAAATCATTTCACATATTGATCAAGGAATGAAACAAGTTGATGCTGCTAAAAAGTATGGGATTTCACAGTCAACGATAGCTACTTTTTTTAAAAACGAAAAGATATTGAAGATGCTGTGGAAAAAAGTAAAGTGGACAGCAAACGAAAAAGATTTAAAGGTGCCGTAAATGATGATGTTGACAAAGCTCTCCTAAGATGGTTCCACGAGATGAGAAACCAAAACGTGCCCATTAGTGGACCTATGATTTCTGAAAAAGCAAGAAAATTTGCCTCTTTGCTAGGCAACAATGATTTCAAAGCCAGCAATAGATGGCTTACTTCCTTTCGTGAACGTCACGGAATTTTTTTCAAAACTATTGCAGGAGAAGAAAAGTCAGCTCCAGTTGAGGCTGCATTATCCTGGAAACAGCGAGAAAAAGAGAAAATTGAAAATTTTTCTCCAGATGATGTGTACAATGCTGATGAAACTGGTTTGTTCTATCAGCTAATGCCAGATAAAACAATGTCCTTTAAAGGAGACAGCTGTAAAAGTGGGAAGAAATCAAAGCAAAGGCTATCAGTCCTGCTGTGTTCAAATAGTACTGGAACCGACAAATTGAAGCCTTTAGTGATTGGAAAGTACGCGAAGCCAAGGTGCTTTAAAAATGTAAAGAGTTTACCAGTTCACTACAAGGCAAATAAGAGGGCCTGGATGACGGAGGAAATCTTCAACAACTGGCTGCTTGATGTTGATAAAGAAATGAAAAATAAAAAGAAGAATGTTGCTCTCATAGTTGATAACTGTACACCTCACAGCAATACCCCACGTTTGAAAAATATAAAAGTGTTTTACTTTCCACCAAATTGCACGTCGATCCTGCAGCCTTTAGATTTAGGCATTATCAAGTGTTTTAAGGGATATTATTGAAAAAGGTTAGTTCAGAATGTTGTTTATAATCTGGATAACAATCTCCCAAATCAATATGCAGTTTATGTAAAAAATGCATGTGATTTGGTCTCCGAAAGTTGGAATTCGATAACAGCATCTACAATCCAAAATTGTTGGAAGAAAGCTTCATTCTTTGAAGAAAATTCCAATATTGACTTTACTGAAATCATTAAGGAAGAAGAAGAATGTGTGGAGAGTTTATCCACAGCTGTTAGAGCTTTCCAAAGCTCATCAAACCTATCTTTTACATTGAATGCTGAAGAATTTTTAAACTTAGACAATGATGTGCACGTGTTCAGCCATTCAGTGGTGCAAGCGATGAAGATATTTTAGCAGAATTAATTCCAGGTGATCAGAGTGATGAAGAAGCAGTTGACTGTCCACAAAACAAAACTCAAATTTCTCCTGAGGATGCTATATCCTTAATTAGCACTCTTCAGGATTTTGTTGCAGCAGTACCAAATGTTTCAGATGTGCATCTGAACTCATTAGACGGGTTGAAACATATGTGCATGCAGATGTCATTTGCATCAAAAAGTAAGTAAACAAAATTAACAGATTTCTTTTCTAAATAATTTTTGTTTCTGCAATTTTCTTACAAAATAAACTTATGGTTGTATCTCTTACGTATATTTTTAATTTGTTTACTTATTACGTTTACTTATTACCTATTCAAGTTTAAAAATATAATTTTATATATTCAATCTGTCTATAACGATATTTTATCTGGGTCCCTAAAGTATCGTTATAGACAGGTTTCACTGTATATATAATAGAGGATACTTATTGACTGATCCCCGGTTCAGTCATAAAAATGATTAGTTCTTGTATGCCTTATATTCCTTTAATGTTTGTCTAAGAATTTTGAATCATTTTGTAAATACAAACGTGTATAAAGAGAGCTACAATATCGGACTGTCTGTGAGATCAGTAAAGTTGGGAGGATTTAAGATAAAGGTATTTTTACAAAGCATAACTAATCTATTTTATGCTGTCATTTTAAATATTTTTATTCTCACGATTCATTCGAAAAAAAAAAAGATACATAATAATTCCTCACTTTACCAAGAAGTTTCACAAAAACCTCCAAGAACATACTATAAGCTTTTTGTAACCATAAGTAATTATGCAATATCAGAAAAGATGGGTAAATAAGCAGTGATTTTTGGACTCTATAATGAAAAAAAAAATCAAAAATATGTTAATTGTTGTATGCCTGTCTGATTAATTTTTGTTGGAAGATTGTTTAAATGTGTTATACAAGATGAAAAAGAAGGTTTGCTTAGCAAACTTTATTGTAGTATTTCCATTACATCGGTTCTGCATAATGTGTCCCAATATAAAGCAGCTGCCATAATAGTTAGAAGTAAATTTAACATATTTTTTTCATATTGTTCTTGACATTTTATCCAATTAAAAGGCATCTGAAATAACCTGAATTTACTACAAATGAATTAGATTTGATTTGAATATGAAGCACATATAACATCATAATACATTTTTTACTTTAATTTTAACATAAAATCCCATATAAAAACTACAACGGTGTTATGAGCACTTCGTACCGATAAAAAATCATACTCATAAAATCGAAAGATATTAAAATTTTCTACATAAACCTATGTTTCTGATCTTATATAACAAATGTCATTCACAGAGACAGTAAAAATGAATCATAAATTATAATAAAACAATTAAAAAAGAAAAAACAATAACATATTTTTATCTTATTGGGAAAGAGACGGAGAGGGACAAAAATCAATGTTTATCTCTCTATCTTTTTTTTTTTTTTAAGAATTAAAATGAATCAAAAATATAAAATGAAATTATTATTATGCATGTAAAAAATTGTATTCTTGTAAAATGCACCTCTTTGCATCCACAGATTTATGACTTTTATGGAATATTATTTCAAAAATCAATTTTAAAATGTAAGACTAAGATTAGTGTTAACATACTATCAAAATAAAGTATTATCTGAATATGTGTGTTTAGTATCCAGAAATACTTTGGATAAATTATGAATATGTCATAAACAGAATGTACTATTTACTAATAAAGATTCTTTTTATGGGAATTTAGAAAATATCAAGGTCATGATTTATTAATACTGAAATTAAAGCTATTAAATAGAATCCAATACAGTAGAGTACTGCTGACCTGCAATCCACACTCTATATAACGTAAAGAAAGAAATTCAATTAAAAAAATAATAATTTGTCAATAGCAATTTTTTTTCCCTTCCAGCTTTAAAGTTTTTTTTTTAGATACTTTATCATATAACATTTAATACTCCTTTCTATAGTTTAAAATGGTAGAAACATAACAATATTTTATTCATTTAATCATTCATATGGAAAAAATAAAAGAATCCTTTCTTTTTAAAAATTTACTCGATAAGACAAGTGTTTGTCTCAAAGAAATATGGTTGCTCAAACAATGTACTTAATTTCTTATCTGGAAATAATTACAATTTATAAAATTGAAAATGATATATGTATTCAAAAACCTGGAAATGAATCCCTTAAACCAAAGGTAATATTTATAAATATCAATTAATTCTTATTTGAATCTTAACACATGTAATTTAGAATATTTAGCCAAGCATATTTAAATCTCAAAAACAAAATTATATGGTTCAGCAGACAATTGTGACTATTTATACACTGCAAGATGCAATACAAAAATTTATACTAGATGTTTTAATTTGATCAACTATTGTTGAAAACTTTTAAAAAACATATATAAATCAATAAATTATTTTTAAAAAGAAATCTTACTATATTTATATGTTTTATGGGTGAATAAGCATTGATTTTTGGTCCTGATAATATGAAAAAAATATTTTTCTTCCAAAGATAAGGTGATCATTTTAATATAATTTAGGATCTGTATTTATTGCCTTTCTGATTAATTTTTGTTGGAAGATTGTTTAAATGTGTTATATAAGATGAAAAAAAGGTTTGTTTAACAAACTTTATTGTATTGCATGTCTAAATTATTTATTTTCAAGCATTAATAATCTAAATTTTCCCAAAATATGAATTAAAGAAATTGTATGTAGAGACAAAATGTAATTTAAAAAAAAAAAAAAGTCTCAAATCAACTAAAACATGTAATTTAGAATATTTAGCCAATCATATTGGAATCTCAAAAACAAAATTTTATAGTTCAGCAGACAATTGTGGCTATTTATAGACTGCAGAAACAATACAAAAACATAAACCAAATATACAATTGTGGCTATTTATAGGCTGCAAGAAACAATACAAAAACATAAACCAAATATACAATTGTGGCTATTTATTGGCTGCAAAAAACAATACAAAAACATAAACCAAATGTTTTAACACTAGCAACTATGGTTGATAAATTTTAGAAAATATATTAAAATCAATAAATTATTTTTCAAAGAATTATTACTTTTTTATATGCTTAAATGTCTAATTTAATTACTTTTAAGCATTAATAATCTAAATTTGACCAAAGTAGGAATTTTAAAAATCGTAAAACAGAGACCTGTAATCCAAAAAAAAAAAAAAAGTCTTAAATCTGCAAAATGATTAGAACCAAGCAGTGCAAATTCACAGTTTTCTACTGTACTTAAATTTGTAGAAGTTAGTATTCACAACAAATGAAGAAAAAAAAATAGAACTTGAAACAACTAGTTTTTCAAAAGATAGAGCAAAGGTTTTACCCATCATCTGGGAATATAAATTTAAAAGGGTTTCTTAACCCCTTGAGATATTGGGCTCCTTTACATTTTCAGTATAAAAACATACTGCAAAATCCACATTCAAATCATCTACTAGGTCATTAATTGTGTTAAGAACAAAAAAAGGGGGGATTTTTCCATTAGTTACTCATTGCATGCCCATATAAAATATAGTTTAGCAATAAATTTTAAACGTCATGTTCACATTGAATATTAAATGGAATGTGCAAGAATATTTATTTTTACTAAAAAGGTGTAAACATACATACAAAGGTTTTTAAAACATAAAAACACACTAAAAGATGTTAAAAACCCACGCACTGTCAACTGCTCTAAACAGTGATCATTAGGGGAAATTCGGAAAGTGTGATAGTTCATGAATTTCAGCAAAGCAAGAATCGTAGCCCTTACTTCAATTTACTACGCATCAATTATAAAAGAATCTTTAGAGATTTTAACTCAGGAAATAACACTTGCAATGATATGCTCTCCTACAATATATCCTGGATCTGGTATAGTGCATTAAATATCTCTGACAATTTTGGAACTTAACTGTAATATCTCCTTTCCCCCCTCATCTTCTTTGGAATAGACTCATCTCTGGCTATTTAGCCAACGTACATTCATGAACTTTCACACTTTCCGAATTTCCCCTGATGATGACGTTTAGAGCAGTTGAAAGCACTCATATTTTTAACATCTTTTGACACATTTTCATGTTTTAACCCTATGACTGTCCAGCAAAAGAGCAAAATTATAATGTTTTCTCTGTATCTTATTTTAAATGCTAAGAAAAGATGATCCTTCCAACATTATGTAAAAAACTTAATTACGTATATGAATGTAATCCTTACGAGGATTCTTAAGTAAGGATCCTTAAATCCTTTATCATAACTCAATGTATTAAAAGTGCATTATATTCATTTAAATAATGCTTGTATTACAGTGAAACATTGAGTTTAGTGAACGTATTAACACGGGCATGTCAGTGAGAGGGTTAAAAACCTTTATATGTATATTTGCATCTTTTTAATAAAAATAAATATTCTTACACATTTCATTACATGTCTATCAAACTTTCTTTCCCTATTCTTTTATCTTTCTAATGCTAAATTTTAGTTAGAGGGGGGGGGGGGGGAGGAGGAAGGGAAAGTGACATTATGCTTAATTTTTAAACTTGTACTAAGAAAACTAATATTTGCACTGCATAATTTTCAAATTAATGATAATAAAATTCTTAGTTTTTTATGTGCTTAACTAATGTCATTGAAAAGATAACATCAATGTATAAATTCAAATTCAGTGTTTCTTAGTAAAGCAATTTTTAAAAATGGTAATATTTATTTATAAATAAAATGAATAAAGAAAAGTGATATTTGATACTGAATAAATATTTAATAGCATTGCTAAATAGTAATAAAACAAACAAATAAATAAAACTATTTCAAATTACAAATTCAAAATTAAGGAAAAGAAATTTAATTGAACACATCTTTTGTAAAAATAATTACAGTTGAATTATTATTAGTGGTACATAAAATGCAACAGTTTTCCACCTATTTTTCTGCTCTATATGCCACACCTTTGAATTTTGCTCCACACACTCTCTTAGCTGTATTGCTGTCACCTTCCTCACATTTCCTTTTATTGAATTCGCACATAACATCATCTAACAGACGGAGAAAATTCTTTTCCCACAATGTACCAACAGTTAGATAAACAGTTCTGTATTCAGTTACACGCCAAACATCACGATGCTGAAAGGCCCTTTTAAATTCCATCACTTCATCTTTTGAAGGTAAACATTCTTTGATAAAGTATTCGAGTAAACTCAATTGATTTCCCTTCATCAACTTCTTGCAAATAGCATGTGAATCATTGTTGTAAAAAATATGCTTTTTATCTTTAGAGGTTGCATCTTGGAAGACCAACTTGATGTTATTTTTGTCTCTAATCTGAAAGAGATCAGATAGTATACGACGAACATGGCCTTCTTCACTAAGAATATGCTTTTTGTAACCATTGGGGCTTTGCTTCCAAAATTCTCCAAAAAGCTTTTGATAATCGAAATCTTTGCAGTCAAGTTTTATTTTATGAATGATACGGAGCAATAATTCACCATAATCTTCTTTGTCAAGAATATTCCACATGCGGTTTGCTGTTTCCATAAAGAAAATTTGTAGTGGCCAATCTAAAAAACATACCAAAACTAGATGAGGGGAGGATTCAAATACTTCTATTTGTTGTTCTTCATTTAATTCAGAAAGTAGAAAGCATAAAACATGAGAAAAGGTTTCTGACAGAAAGTTAGTCTCCCTGTTCTCGAAATCAAACCAACGTGCAATTGGTAGAGATTTTGCCGTCTCTACCAAGGATTCTTCTCTTTCTGTAGAGGTTAGTTTTTGCAAAAAGTATTCAGTAGCTACTTTGTTGCCATTACTTGCTGCAAGTTTGAAGGCATATTGATAAGGAGAGCATCTGCGATCCATTCTTTTTTCAATTATACTGTCCAACTTAACCACTTCTCGCTTTATCTGATATGTCCAAAATACCACCAATTCATTCTGATTGACAAGTTTGGGATCTTCTTGATTATAGAAAGATTTTCTACAACTTTGAGGTATTTTGTTCCATAATTTCGGAATGTCATCTTCTAAGCAGTAAATGCAGGCCAAAGTGTAACATGTCATAGTATCTATGCTCTCGTCTTCAATCATCACTTGTGCTGTTTTCTTTTTATCTATAGTCCCCTGTGGCATCCAATAAAATTCCTTTGGCAGATCTACTTTAAGATTATAAGATATGTAATGGAACGGGCTCCATTTCAAAATTTGAAAGCCTACAGTTCTAATAAGACATAACATTTCCTCATTCACTTGTTTCGGTAAAGGAAGCTTTGCTACTTTTTTTACTATTATGGCTTCTATTTCCTCCCATTGTGATATCAAATCTGTATTTGAATCAATATGAAATTTTTTCAATAAATCTTTAACCTCTTCTTGATTGCATAATGTAGCAACTACTTTAATAAAAGACATATGTTTGAGAGATGGTTTCCAAACATACGCCATTACTAATCCTAATAAAATCTTTAGATAGATGTTCAAAAAGTAAACAACATTATCATTACATTACAAGTAATAAAGCAATAATGCTCGTTTTGCTGGCAGCTGAACAAAGAATAATATGACCTAGAATAAAAAGAAAAGGAAATGTCAAGAAGGATGTAATGTACTCATAGCTAAAGAAAAAGATTTTTTTACATTAATTAATTGTACAGTGGACAAAAGAATGTATATGCAGATCCATATTATTTTGTATATACAAATATAGAAAATCACTATGATGAAATTGCTATTTTATTTATATAGCAATCATGCATCCCTTCCCTTTAAAGTAACACAGTAGATGATCAAATGAGTTGTAATTTTTCTAACTGGACGAAAAATGTCCGGGCCAAGATTCGAACCTGGGATCTCTTGGCTGAAGCTGCCACACTCTACCAACTGAGCTATCCCGGTCGAATCTGGAGGGCATAATTCATCCAGTTAACCTTATTGATCATAGCATCTGGTCTGATATTTTAATCAGCTCAACAGAATAGATCGCAAGTAATGGAACTCTAGTAAACGCTGGATAAGGGATTACACTAAATTAATTTTAACACAATCATTCAAATTGGTAAAAAAATCAAACGAGTTGTAATTTTTCCAACTGGACGAAAAATGTCCAGTTAATCTAGTGTAATCCCGTATCCAGCGTTTACTGGAGTTCCATTACCTGCGATCTATTCTGTTGAGCTGATTCAAATATCAGACCAGATGCTATGATCAATAAGGTTAACTGGATGAATTATGCCCTCCAGATTCGACCGGGATAGCTCAGTTGGTAGAGCGTGGCAGCTTCAGCCAAGAGATCCCAGGTTCAAATCTTGGCCCGGACATTTTTCGTCCAGTTGAAAAAATTACAACTCGTTTGATTTCTTTACCAATTTGAATGATTGTGTTAAAATTAATCTACAGTAGATGATATTTGTAATGTATGTATGTAATCTGCAATGTTCTATAAACCGAACATCATCTCAAATATAAGCAGTGAATAAATACTAAAGTTCAGAAACTCCTACATTTCACATTGTAGAAATATTGGTACCCTCTAGAACAGCCGTACTCAACCTGTGGCCGGCGACCTTTTAGTCCAGGCATTTGGTAGAAAATAAAGGAAAGTTTTGGTGTAGTTTTTTTTTTTGGGTCCCTTTATGTTTTTTGGGTCGCTGAACACAAATCCGAGGTTTTCAAACAAAATTTTTTTTTTTAAATGTTTTTTTTACAAAAAACTTGTAAAAAAAACGAACTTTTTTCCGTTTTTTCAAAATAATTCCAAAATTATGCATTTTACGTGAAAGTTGGCAATATATGAATTAAAGAAAATAAAATTTCTTACATTTTATGTATTGAAAGTTTTTTTCTCTGATCAATAGTTTAGCCGTGAGAGTGCCTCAAAAATGGGTGGAAAAAACAAAAAACTGTAAAAAAACGGGAATTACGGTACTGTATGTCAATGTAACATAGAAACTAATCCTTTTACGCAAATGTTAACTATTAATGTTACTAAAGATTATATGTTTGACTATATTTTATGCATTTGAGGTAGAGGAAAAGCGCGGATCCGACACAAGGGGAAGGTGGGAGTAGTGGGGCAGATCCAGCTACTCTCATGAGTCATAGGTGCTACTCCTCCGGAGAGCTCGTATTCTAAGAGGCGGTAACATCGTAGTCCAGTAGAAATAGCATTTTACCTTACAAAAATTCGGGTAGTTCTGATTTTTGTGTATGTTGTAAAGGTTGACCCTCTAATAAAAGAACCAAGTTTTCGACCTTCTAGACCTTGTGCGTTTTTCACAATATTGAAAAAACCAATATTTTTCGGCATTTTTTTCGATTTTTCTTAAATAACTCAATTTTAGTGCATTTTACAGAAAAAAGCACAGTTACCATTTTGTAGAACATAAAATTCTCTAAAATATGCAGTATTCAGGTTTGTAAATTGTCCAAATAGGGGTAAGATACGGAGCCGGAAAAATTGGGTAAAATTTGCAAAAAATGCAAAAATCGACTAAAGACGTTAGTTTTTGCTTAATAACCTACTTTTAGTGCATTTAAGAGACAAAAGCACTTTCAACATTTTGTAGAACATAAAATTCTCTACAATATGCAGTATTCATATTTGTAAATTGTCCATATAGGGGGTAAGATACGGAGCCGGGAAAATAGGGTTAAATTTGGAAAAAGTGCAAAAATCCACAAATGACGTTAGTTTTTGCATAATAATCTACTTTTAGTGCGTTTTAGAGACAAAACACTTTTACCATTTTGTAGAGCAGAAAATTCTCTACAACATGCAGCATTCATGTTTGTAAATTGTCCAAATAGGGGGTAAGATACGGAGCCGGGAAAATAAAGGTAAAATTTGCAAAAAATGCAAAAATCCACTAAAGACGTTAGTTTTTGCTTAATAACCTACTTTTAGTGCGTTTTAGAGACAAAAGCACTTTCAACATTTTGTAGAACATAAAATTCTCTACAACATGCAGTATTCATATTTGTAAATTGTCCATATAGGGGGTAAGATAATGCATAAAATTCTCTACAACATGCAGTATTCATATTTGTAAATTGTCCATATAGGGGGTAAGATACGGAGCCGGGAAAATAGGGTTAAATTTGGAAAAAATGTAAAAATCTACAAATGACGTTAGTTTTTGCTTAATAACCTACTTTTAGTGCGTTTTAGAGACAAAAGCACTTTCACCATTTTGTAGAACATAAAATTCTCTACAACATGCAGTATTCATGTTTGTAAATTGTCCAAATACGGCAAAAACTAACGTCATTTGTGGATTTTTACATTTTTTCCAAATTTAACCCTATTTTCCCGGCTTTGTATCTTACCTCCTATTTGAACAATTTACAAACATGAATACTGCATGTTGTAGAGAATTTTATGCACTACAAAATGGTGAAAGTGCTTTTGTCTCTAAAACGAACTAAAAGTGGGTTATTAAGCAAAAACTAACGTCTTTAGTGGATTTTTGCAAATTTTACCCTATTTTCCCGGCTCCGTATCTTACTCGCTATTTGGACAATTTACAAACCTGACTACCGCATGTTGTAGAGAATTTGATGTTCTACAAAATGATAAAAGTGCTTTTTTCTGTAAAATGCACTAAAATTGAGTTATTTAAGAAAATTCGAAAAAAGTACCGAAAAATATTGGTTTTTTCAATATTGTGAAAAACGCCCAAGGTGTAGAAGGTTGAAAACATGTTTTTTTTATTAACGGGTCAACCTATAATAAATGAAACTACCAACTATCTCATGCTTTAAAAAGTTGATTATGACAATTTTGTTTCTAAAATGCACTAAAAGTGGGTTATTAAGCAAAAACTAACGTCATTTGTGGATTTTTACATTTTTTCCCAAATTTAGCCCTATTTTCCTGGCATATCATCTTACCCCCTATTTGGACAATTTACAAACATTAATACTGCATGTTGTAGAGAATTTTATGCTCTACAAAATGGTGAAAGTGCTTTTGTCTCTAAAATGCATTAAAAGTAGATATGAGCACTTCGGCAGAGGAGCACCTTCGACTCATGAGAGAGGGTGGAGCTGCTCCACCTTCCCCTGGCGCAGGATCCGTACTTTTCCTCTACCTCAAATGCATAAAATGCAGTCAAACATATAATCTTTAGTATCATTAATGGTTACCGTTTGCGTAAAATGGTTAGTTTTTATGTTACATCGACATACACTACCGTAATTCCCGTTTTTTTACAGTTATTTGTTTTTAACACCCTTTTTTGCGGCACTCTCACGGCTAAACCATTGATCAGAGAAAAAAACTTTCAGTACATAAAATATAGGAAATTTTATTTTCTTTAATTCATATATTGCCGACTTTCACATAAAATACACAATTTTGGAATTATTTTGAAAAAAGTCAGTTTTTTACATGTTTTTTGTAAAAAAAAACATATTTCCCGAAAAAATTTTTGTTGGAAAATCTGATTCGTGTTCAGCGACCCAAAAACATAAAGGGACCCCCCCCCCCCCAAAAAAAAAAAAAACTACACCAAAACTTTCCTTTATTTGCTCTTTTTTATCCCCTAATGCCTATTTTTTATAATAATATTTATAATATTATATAATATTTTATGTGCGGCCCGAAGCAAATAATCATCAATCCAGTATCATGAAATTAATTAAGATGGTCTTTAATAGTTTAACACTTTCACTATTCCTTTACATATTTTCATGGAAAGACAAAATCTGCCAGTTATTTGTAATTACTAATTTAAAATCATGTTAAAACATTTTAAATGTCATTTCCTTAGTCAAAAATTCTTTTTTTCATGTAGTTCTAATCGTACTATAGTGGTGTACACTAATTAAACATTATTCCAAATTAAATTTGCACTATATATTTCTACATTACAAAATAAATAAAAAGTTTTTGCACTAAAAAATAAATCATTTATAAAAATTTTTTTTTGTAGAATTTGGCGATGCTGCATTGTTATATTATTATGTTTTATACTTACCATATCGCTAATAATGCCTATTCGGGTTGTGAAAAAAAATGCAGAAAAAAGTTTTACATTGCTATTTTTAAACAACAATCTTCGTGGCATTTTTCTACATCATTTTCAATAGAAACCTACCCCGAAGTAATTTTTTTAGAAATTGTGGTGTTAAAATTTTTTCGTAACATTCCTTCCACGACAAACGTTCAGAACTTCTAATTATATTAACTTTTTATTTTGCTTTGTTATACTGCTTTAATTATCTTCTTATTTTAATTACCCCTTTTTTACATTATTATACAAAGTGTGTTGCAGCCCGCCTAACGTCGCAAACATATGTTTGCGGCATCAGTTTGAAACACTGATTATTTCATCTCTATATCTTTAATTCAAAGTTTTTTAATAATAATAAAAACAATCACTATTAATTACAACAAAATAATCAATTGCTGGAATAAATTACTATTGACAAATTGTTTAAAAATGATTTTAAGTATAGAAAGGTGTTTTAGCATAATGCCAGATCTCTCGATACCAGAGTTGGCAAAAATCAGATTTTTTCAGAAAACCCCAACCCAGTGGGGTTTTTGTGTTTTAACAAGGGTTTCCAGGGCTTTATCGAGTTTTCTGTTTTTTTCTTTTTTTTTTTTTTAAAGATATTGGTATTTTTACAGCTAAAAAGCTGAAATGTTTTTTTTTTTTTTTTTTCCATGTTTGGAGATTTTTCCAGCTTTTCATTTTTGTTGTTTTGTAAGAGGATGTACAGTAGGATGGTTAGAAAAAAATATGTAATAATCATTTATTAATAAAAAAAAAATGCTTAGAAATTCGTAATTCTTTTTAAAACATTTTATTGAAATTTTGAAAAGAATAAATAATAATTATTCAGAAATTTTATGTGTCTATATTTTACAAATAAAAATTGGATTTAAATAGCCAATTATTCAGTTTTTTTAATATTAGACAATTATAATTTAATAGAATATAATCCAAATGTTTCGAATTATTGCCTTATTACTAATTAGCAGTATTTTGTTATTAAATTAATAATTATTAACATATGTAATTACTTGATTTATTATTTATATGTGACAAGTTATTCTCATATTCACATTTACTTATTTTTACTTGTTATTTATAAATATTTTTGTCTGTTTAAAAATATGTACAATGTACTTCCAATTAAGTCTAAATTGAAGCAAAATTACTTTGTTATATACTTTTAGATTATTGTATTTTTCAATATTGTTATAAGTTTTTTTTAAGGTTAAAAACTTCTTTATATTAAAAAGAATATTTTTAATTAAATGATTTATTTACATCCTGATTTTTAAATCTCTGTAAAGAAACAAATATTATAAATAGTCAATTTTCAATAATCCATTAATAAAGAATTTGTTGTCTTATTATCCTTAATCATGTGTTTCTTCTTGGGATAGAGAAGTCATACTCAATCTGCGGCCCGCGTACAGTATGTGGCCCAGTGTCCCTTTATGTGCGGCCTGAGACACATAATCATTAATCCATATTCAGTGGCAGCTCGTGACTGCCTTTATTTGGTTTAATATATAGCCATCAGTATTTCAGATTGGATAAAACAATGAAAATCTTTTGGAAATTGTGAATGTAGCAACTTCTGCTTATAAAAAAAAGTACCAAAAGCAAAAAATGAAAAAGTCGTCAGAGAATTTTATCAAAATATCTTTGATTATTGAAATTATTCCATGCATTGGCGTCTAATTTTAGCATTTTCATAATGAAATTAAACTAGACTGCAAAATGACCATAAATTATACCATAAATACTCCAAGTGGTGTTTTCTATAAGAGCTTTATTTAGCAAAAACATAGTATGAGAATTACAATAATGCAACAATGTGGCCATTACTGCAATATCTGAAAGTTATTTTATTTTTTAGCTTTTATCATCTTTTAATAAAACAGACACTAATAAGAAATATTAAAATTTCCGAAGCTCAATACATAATACTAATCTCCAGTTAATTCTTCCATTGTCATCTATACAATTAAATGATACAATTTTCAATATAAATACACTATATATGCAACAATATAAAAAATAATGTTTGGCATTGTATATTGAAATTTTCATCTTTAAAATTATACAGTTGTAAAAATAGGTACAAAAACAACATATATATTTGACTGCTTCCCATAGAAACTTAATTATTATTTTTTTCCGAAGCTTTGTTACACTTTGCCATGAATTTATGAAAATTTTGTTATTTTAAACAAAGAAACTGCTACAATTTCTATATATCATTTCTGTATGTATATACTAGTTACATTCTGAATGTAAATATTATCTGAATTTTCCTTTTTTTATACAGGACATATAAAGAGCAATATTTATGTAGATTGAAACTTAGCAACTGAACAAGATTTTCAAAATAATTAATTATTCAAAATATATCATAGTAAAGTTTTCTCATTCATTAGGAAGGCTCATAGTTATCTTCCACATATTTTAGTAAATTATTATTATTATTATTATTAGCTTTGATCATATTTCAATATCACTGGACACTATAATTTTCTCATAGAAAATTTTCCTGAAAGATTGCATAAAAATCAAGCCTGATTAATTTAATGAGATATGGGGTAAAGAAAAATAGATCCGAGACCTTCCTTATTAAATCCATTTATTATTTTTTTTATTCATTTATTCTGTTATTTTTTAAAGTTTTTTATCTATTATTAAAACCATATTTTGGAACAAAATTCGTCTAAGATATATCACAAAATATACTGGATACATTTAAAAATCACATATATATAAAAAAATAATTTCTAAAAAAGAAATTAATAAAATGTTCATTTATAACCTACTTTCTAATAAAATCAAGCTCATTTTCTAAAAATAGTCATACAATATTTAAATATTGCAAAATTTTTTGTAAAACAAGAAAAAAAATCTGATAATCCACTGAAACATGCAAGCAATATAATGTACCCAGTAGCAGAAAGTTATGGTTGTGTCTGCGACAGCAATTTAGTGGGATAAAAATTGTCTGCAGAAATCACGTGCTGCAATTTTCTTATATACATTATAAGTGTGTTAAAAAAATATGGTTCTTACTGATTAATGTTATAAAATTATATTACGTCATAATTTTATAGCAATGACACCTTGAAAAACTAAATAAATATTATGAAAAAAAAATCTGAAAGAGAACAATTTTTTAGATACACTGGAAAAAAATCTAATTTCATTGAATAATATTCATAACATAACAGACATGGTACAAGCTCACCAAAAAAAAGCTGAACTTTCACACCCTCACGCATCCCCCCCCCCTGTTAGGCCATGGAATCTTTAGTCTACAATGTGTCTTCCTTATTGTGTGCATAAAGTGGTGAAATCATTTCAAAAAGTCCTAGCATTAAATGCAACTATTTCTTTATTTAAATTCAACATGATTAGTATAATTCTTTAAAACGAAGTAACAAGGATTAGTTAAAAATAAATGAGCCCAGCTCATGTCCACCATCTTGGTACATTAAAACAACAAGAAAATTTATCAATCTATTTAAACTCATATTTCTAGGCTTCTCATTCTAACACACTTCATAGCATTTAAGTAAGCCTGGAAGCAAAAACATTAGCTAGCTAGCAACAGTGAACATGTGGTCACAAAGTGTACTACTACATCAGCAGCTGCTCTATAAATACAGAATACAACAGTTAAAGTTATAGATAATTTTAAGAAACACAACTGCAGTTAACAACAGGTTAATTATGCAAGGAAAAAAAACATACCAACACTTTTTTTAGTGACACAGAAACTGAATCCAGGTGAACTGGTTTAATCTCACCTAACAAAGGTTAAAGTTGCAGTTTGATAAATTTTGAGTCCAGCATTTCACTTTACTATAATGGCAACCATATTTATTTACCTTTTTAGCACTACTTTGCTACAACTTTACATGATGCAGATAACACTTAGTAACTACATTTACATTATATAAATACTATTGGTTTTTATTTTACAGAAACTTTACTATTTAAGAAAACTAACTTTATTACAAACTATTAATTTATGAGCCTTTACATTATCATTTATGAAACTTTAAAACTAGTCAAACTTTTTTCACATATGCAAATTGGTTGGAGAGAGAGCTGGGAAAACTTTATAAATATAATAGATGACTTTTATTTTACATTAACAATATAAATTAGTAAAATTTTAATATAACGCAACACATGGCCCCCTTTTCCCATAGTCTCTCCTCAACCAAATAGCCAACTTCTATAAAAAGAAAACTTGTCACCTTGCAAAGCTTTGGTGAAAATATCTGCTACATTGACACTTCCAGATACATATTTTAAAATAAATTTATCCAAATTTTCCTTTACAAAATAATACCTTGTATTGATATACTTTGTTTTACTGTTCTCTATTTGATTCTTGGAAAAACTAATAGTGCTCTGGTTGTCACAATAAAGAGTAGGTTTATTTGAAATTAACTTCAAGAAAGAAAAATTTTGAGTTATCCTTAGCAACCAACATAATTCTTTCACACAGTCAGATAAAGCAATATACTCGGCCTCCATGCTAGAGAGAGCTGTGCATATTTGCTTAGTGGAACTCCAGATAATAGGCACATCATCTAAAAACACAACAAAGCCACTTACAGACTTCCTATCAACAATATCTGAAGCCCAGCTAGCATCTGTATAAACATTTAAATTACAGTTCGATACCCTAGATAATTTTATTGCCAAGTCCTCTGTGTTTATTACATATTGCAAGATTTGTTTTAAATACTTCCAGTGAGTATAAGATGGGTTACCAGAAAACTGAGCCAAAGCTATTACTGCAAATTGAATATCAGGGCGGGATCTGGATGCAAGGAACAATAAACAACCTATCAATTGTCGATAGGGAACATCTTCAGCTTTCTCATCATCATTAGATGTATTTAACATTACACCAGGAGTTAAGGGTAATTTGCAAAGTATTTTTGGCACTTTAAAGATTTCTGTAAGTTTTTCAATATAGTTCTTTTGATGCATGTAGTATTCACCATTTATCTCTTCAAAATTTACACCCAAGAAATGCTTGATTGTTCCCAACACTTTTAATTCAAATTTGGACCCTATTAATTTTATAGCTTCCTCTAGCATATTCCTATTTTCTGCAAAGATCGCAAAATCATCAACGTACACCAATACTTTTGATTTAAAAATATAGATACAATAACAATCTTCTATTTTATTAAAACCCAATTCTATAAAAGTGTTGTTTAACTCTAGAAACCACTCTCTTCCTGCTTGATGTAGCCCGTAAAGAGCTCTTTTCAATTTCCAAACAAAATTTTCTTTATCCTTTTTAACAAATCCTTCAGATTGCTCTACATAAATTAGCTCAGTTAATTTAGCATATAAATATGCCCCCTTGATATCCAAATGTTCACAAATCCAACCTTTAAAAACAACAAGTGTTACAAAGAAAAATCTCACTAAAGAGAATGAAACCACTGGTGAAAACGTGTCAAAGTAGTTTATACCTTCTACTTGTCTAAAGCCTTTTGCCACAATCGAGCTTTGAAATTTTAAATTTTTCCTAATGAATCTTTCTTAACTGTATAAACCCACTTTGCTCCCAAGACTTTATTCTTTTCAGGTCGTGGCACTAGTTCATATACATCTCTTTCATTAACGGTTTCTAGTTCAGTTCGCATGGCTTCTACCCATTTCCCTCTTTCTGGCATTTTCTGAGATTCTTTATAGTCATTAGGAATTTTTATTTCAATACAGTGTGCCTCAGCATCGGACTCTGAACTTTCATCACTACATTCTGCAGTGTCAGTGGGCAATTGTGAATTTTCATGGGTATTTGACTGATTAGAGCTATTTGGCTTAAAATTGAAATTTTCAGGGTTAAACACTAAACCTTTCTTTTTACAGTAGGCCTCAACTTCATTTTTACTTCTTAAGCGGGTGTTATCCTCTGGATAATAATAAACATCAACTTTACCAGCAGTTTTCCCCTTTTGTCTGACTTTTTCTACCCTGTTCCATTTCACTGAAGACGAATCCTTAGCACCTATTTCAACTTCATTCTCTACAACAGGACTCAATTTAAAAGAAACTTCCCTCTCCTGAGTTTTAACTTTATTATAAAAACATCCCTCAATTATTTTTACATGCTTAGTTTCTTGAACATCATTTGTGCCAGGATACCATATTTTATAACCCATTGTACTTGATGCATACCCAATTAATATGCCTTTCTTAGACCTCTTTTCTAGTTTATTAGTGTACCTTTTGGGTATATGCACAAATGCCACACTACCTATTACTCTTAAGTGACGAATGGAAAACTTTCTTCCTATCCAAACATTTAACGGAGCTTTGCCTCCCAATTTTGCATGAGGACATCTATTTCTTAGGTAGTTTTGTGTTTCAACAAGTTCTGCCCACAAACTAGGAGGGAGTTTTGCCTGTATTAACATAGACCGGACACCTTCCATTAATGTGCGATTTTACTGTTCAGTGACGCGTTCATTTGCGGCGAATACACATTCGCTCTCTCAGGTTTAATACCTTGTTCTGTTAAATAAGATTTAAAATCATCTGAGAGAAATTCTGGCCCACAATCAGTCCTTAATCTTTTAATCTTACTACCGGTTTGTCTTTCTACATATGCTTTAAAACCTTTAAAGTAATTTAAAACCTGACTCTTGTATTTTAGAATATATACAAAAGCATAGCGGGAATAATCATCTATGATACTTAAAAGGTATCTAGCTACACCCAATGAAGGTTCTGGAGAAGGGTCCCAAACATCGAGGTGTAATAATTCCAAAATTCTTCTCGTTTTTATTTCCTCTAAAGCAGGAAAACTATGCCTTGTGCTTTTAGCAAAATTACAAGTATTGCAAACCAAATCTTCTCTTTTAAGTTTGTCGAATCCTATTACATTGTTAGTTTTTGAAAATTGTACAAGATTTTTGAAGTTTAAATGCCCGTATCGCTCATGCCACAATTTCAATCTATTACTATTTACCATGTTTACTTCATGAGAGGTTACACATTTTGCTTTTATCACATAAAATTTATTTATTAAGGGTACTTTTAAATATTCTAAATCATTTAAAA
This sequence comes from Maratus michaelseni, assembly GCA_963931845.1. Lineage (NCBI taxonomy): Eukaryota > Metazoa > Arthropoda > Arachnida > Araneae > Salticidae > Maratus > Maratus michaelseni. The sequence continues at coordinate 321,212,384 of OZ007595.1, read as the reverse complement.
ATAAAGTTGCACAAGAATTATCAAACAAAACATTAAAATTCATCTTTGCCAAACATCTAACAGATATTAAATTTCTAATCATCAAAGGAGCATAATAAACATTTAAAAGTGTTACCTTCTTAGTTGTAGTGCCGTGTTTTACCTCTAATACAATATCTCCTACTCCCTTTATTTCCACTGAGCCTCTGGCAATGCTGGCTTTGCTTTGAATTGACCTAAAATTTGAAAACAAACATTTGTTATTACAAAAAGAGTCTGTTGCCGCTGAATCTAACAAGAACTCTGTACAGGCATCTTCTGTAACCAAAGCCACAACAAAATGGGCACCTCTTGATTCAGATTGGGGAACAAGCCTTGGTTTTTGATGCACTCAATGACGGCTGCCTCTGCGGGAGTAGTTAGGGATATATCGCCGACAGTCTTTCATCAAGTGACCTGCTAATCCACACGTGAAACACTTCCTTGATTCAGACTTGACATGAGGATTTCCACTCGATATCAGGGCTTTGCTTTCTGAATAACCGGGCATTTGAGATGATTTATTAACTTGTCTGTCAAATTCAGCCAATAGATAAGGACAAATACCATTCACTGTGAAGTCGGCATCTGTTAATTCTTAATTGGTATAACTGCATAATCAAGTTCTCGTAACTTGCCGGTAAATGTTCAATTATCTGGAAGGCTATTTCATCCTCGGGCACCTTTTTCCCAACTTGTTCTAGATCTTTGACAGTTTTAAGCACTCGATTTATATAAGAGCACATGGTTTCAGCTTGATCAAATCTCACTTCCATAAACTTTCTTCTAAGTGAAGCTACTCTAGCTCTTGAAGATGGTTCATAAGCAGCTTTCAAGAATTTCCAAGCTTCAAATGGATCTTTAGCTTCATATAATATGCTTTTAACTTCCTCATTCATACTCAAACAAATTAGCGCCAGTGCTTTCTGTGATCTTAATTTATTTTTATCTTCATCTATTGTCTTTCCATCTGTATCAACTTTCACTTCTAATTTTTCATTCTTTGATGTTAATTTTAATTCATTCAGTCCTTGACTACAAAGCAGCATGTTGACATTAAAAGACCAGGCTTTAAAATTATCTTGACCCAACTTGGGAAAGGACATTGATGGACTTTCACCAGCCATTTTTCAATATTTATATTACTGCAGGTAGACACGTAAGCCACGCAACTCTGCTACCACTCTGTTAGGCCATGGAATCTTTAGTCTACAATGTGTCTTCCTTATTGTGTGCACAAAGTGGTGAAATCATTCCAAAAAGTCCTAGCATTAAATGCAACTATTTCTTTATTTAAAATCAACAACATGATTAGTATAATTCTTTAAAACGAAGTAACAAGGATTAGTTAAAAATAAATGAGCCCAGCTCATGTCCACCATCTTGGTACATTAAAACAACAAGAAAATTTATCAATCTATTTAAACTCATATTTCTAGGCTTCTCATTTTAACACACTTCATAGCATTTAAGTAAGCCTGGAAGCAAAAACATTAGCTAGCCAGCAACAGTGAACATGTGGTCACCAAGTGTACTACTACATCAGCAGCTGCTCTATAAATACAGAATACAACAGTTAAAGTTATAGATAATTTTAAGAAACACAACTGCAGTTAACAACAGGTTAATTATGCAAGGGGGAAAAAAACGTACCAACACTTTTCTTAGTGACACAGAAACTGAATCCAGGTGAACTGGTTTAATCTCACCTAACAAAGGTTAAAGTTGCAGTTTGATAAATTTTGAGTCCAGCATTTCACTTTACTATAATGGCAACCATATTTATTTGGGGCTGTTCAGAACAGAAGATCAGGCGGCACGCGGGCGATGGAGATTAAAATATCGAGTGAGTCTATACTGTGAATGAAATTGAAAGGCCTGCGTTCGTTATCATTGATTTGGACATCCAAATCAATGATAATGAACACGGTCCTTCATTTGACTAATTAGCGTATTTTAATGATATTTTGTTAAATTAAGAAGTGAACTTGGTGGCCGAATGGTTAGAGCACTGCTCTTGATTCTGGAGGTTGCGGGTTCGATCCCCCAAAATTTCTGTTTGATTTTTCTGTTTTTTTTTTCATTTAAAAATGTTTAATCGGTTGCTTTGTATTTTTCATGATTAATGGAATATATTTTATAAAAGCAAAATTTGATATTATTAACAATTACTTATTTAATTAAATACGACAAATTCAGCTATTTTACGATTAAAATTTTACATTACAGTGTCTTTTAATATTTAAACATTATTATTATTTTTTTTTTCTTTTTAGCAAATGTAAAATAAGAAATGAAAATATAGTCAATTTGCACGAATTTCTCCATGTTTTTATAATGAGTACTTCAACAGTGAATTTTTAGTACGAATAGAATGCAAAGCATATTTTACAATGTAAAAAATATTATAAAAATAAAATGTAAAATACATACATTATTTAAACTAGAAATATCCGTACCTATTTTTGTAAAGAGGTAAAATGCATGTGCTTTACCGTCTAGTTTCGTAATGAATATAAATAAAATATAGTTAGAATGTTTATAAATTTTCTACTGAATGTACAAGTATTTTAGCATTTGTTTCTCGTGTTTTATGATGTTAATTGCAATATAATAAATAATGCAATTTACATCGAAAAATGAATTTCAAGAAAAATGAATTTTTAGAAATTAATAATTATGTTTCAACGAGGTTGTTATCGAAAAATATATTTTAATAAAATGTTTAAAAGCTTTTTTATCAAATTTTAACAAAGATTTTATTTTACTATTATAAATAAAGAAATAAATCTTTTAACATATGTTAAAATATTTATCGTAAATCAAGGTCGTGATACCAACATATGTTGGTATCACGACCTTGATTTATTAACATTCTATTTATCCCAAAAAATATAAAGCAACTGATAAATAATTTTTTAATTAATAAAAATAGGGGAAGAAAATCGGAAATAAACGGCGAGCATTCACTTTGTATCCATACTTTTCAGGTTCATCTGTGTAGGACAACCCAAACGTCAGTACATAACAATTTTTGGTACTTTTCGGTTAGCCGGGCGCCAGTGAAACAAAAATATATATATATATCTACATATATGTTTCTGTATATATGTATGTGTGTATATATATATATATATATATCTGTGTATATATTTATATTTGTTTCACTGGTGCCCGGTTAACCAAAAAGTACCCTTTTTTTTAGAGTTTACATTAATTTTATTGAAACCACCAATACCGTGTTTCAGGAATTCGGTGATCCGAACGTCCTCTCTCTTGTTAGTTAAAGGTGCACTGGTTATAGAAAATTAAACTTTATAATATTATATGCATTGTTTTGTACAATATATATATTTATGTAACTGCTATCAACTAAACTAATATATCAGTAGGTGCTGTAGTTTTAGAGACATATAAGTTGACAGCAGTTATGTAACTATATGATGTATATATATATATATATATATACACATCATACTTTCGTATTCTATTATTTTTATGTTGGATCAAAGGCTTTTAAAAAATCATTTTAGAATGTTAAAAATTTTAAATTTTTCAGATATCCGATCATGTTGCTACAGCTGTATCAATCAACCTACCGAACCAAGTAAGACACAAAAAAGCCCAATCACGTGATCAAATCGCCCACAGAATTTTTGTGAGTCACACGCGCGCAGCGCGCGCTAAAAATTTGCAGTTATGAACGCTGATCGGGCTATCTGATCACGTGATTCTTTTCATGAATGTTTCGGGGGTTTATTATGATGAAATAAAAATAGATATTCTTATTATAAGATCCATTTTTTTTTGGAGGATAAAGATGTGTAGTTGCTAGTTTCACCTAATCCGAGCCACAGAAGCTTAAAATAATTGAAATAATTAAATTATTTCAATATATTAAATTATTTAAATTTCCGATAAGACCTACTCCATAACCCTTCTCTCCATCGCGCGCGCGCCGCGCGATCTTCTTTCCTGAACACAACCTGCACCTTTTTAGCACTACTTTGCTACAACTTTACATGATGCAGGTAACACTTAGTAACTACATTTACATTATATAAATACTATTGGTTTTTATTTTACAGAAACTTTACTATTTAAGAAAACTAACTTTATTACAAACTATTAATTTATGAGACTTTACATTTTCATTTATGAAACTTTAAAACTAGTCAAACTTTTTTCACATATGCAAATTGGTTGGAGAGAGAGCTGGGAAAACTTATTGGGAAAACTTTATAAATATAATAGATGACTTTTATTTTACATTAACAATAAAAATTAGTAAAATTTTAATATAACCCAATACCCCCCCCCCCCCCCTTGATGGTCTTTTGACGAAATTCATGTTTTTCAGTTGCCCTTTGACGAAATTAGTCATTTTCCGAGAGATCCTTTGATGAATTTCATGTTTTTCCCACGATCTTTCGACGAAATTTGCTGGTTTTTTTTCAAGATCCTTCGACGAAATTTGCCGTTTTTTCCCCAAGATCCTTCGATAAAGTTTGACGTTTTTTCGAAATCCTTCCACAAAATTTGCCATTTTTTCGAATTCTTTCGACGGAATTTGCCTTTTTTTTCAATCGTTCGACAGAATTCGCTGTTTTTTGCGATCCTACGACTAAATTTGCCGTTTCTTCGACGAAATTGGTCGTTTTTCCGTGATCCTTCGACGAAACTTATGTTTTTGACGAAATTCAAGTTTTCCCACGACGCTTTGACAAAATTCAAGTTTTCCCACGACGCTTTGACAAAATTCAAGTTTTTCCACGACCCTTTGACAAAATTTGTTTTTTCGCGATCTGTCAACCAAATTAGCCATTTTGCGCGATTCTTTAATGAATTTTGCGTTCTTTCCTTGGCCCTAGGGTGAAATTCGTGTTTTTTGCGCGATTCTTCGACGAAATTTGCTTCATGATCCTTCGGCGAAAGTTGCATTTTTTCGCGATCCTTCGACGAAGTTTGCCGTTTTTCCGAAATCCCACATCGAAATTTGCCATTTTTCGCGATCTTATGAAGAAATTCGCCGTTTTATCAGATTCTTTGGCAAAATTTGCCGTTTTTCCTCAATCCTTCGCCGAAATTAGTCTTTTTTTGCGGCCGTTTAACGGAATTTGTCTTCTTTCTGCGATTCTTCTACGAAATTTGGATTTTTTTTTTGCGATTCCTCGACGAAATTAGTGTTTTTTTTCAGCGATCCTTTGAAGAAATTCACCATTTTTACGCGGTCCTTGGACGGAATTCGCGTTTATTTCGCGATTCTTTGAAGAATTTACACGTGTAAAAACAGATGGAACGGCGTGAGAACAATTTTTTTTCGCCCCAACTCAAATTTTTCGCATAATTTACGCACTATAGCGCGTCCGCGGCCTCGCTAATTGCTTTGGTGCGCGCGATCTGGCAGGTGGAAGAAAGGGCAGGAGAAAGAGAAGGTCGCAGGAAAGCAAAAACAAACTAAATTTGGCGGCCACTATTCATGCTCCCTTTATTGTTTTTAGTGTATTTTGTCCGCTTGCCCCCCCCCCCCCAGATGGTCTTTTGACGAAATTCACGTTTTTCAGTGGCCCTTTGACAAAATTTGAGTTTTTTTTCGCGATCTGACAATGAAATTAGTCATTTTCCGAGAGATCCTTTGATGAATTTCACGCTTTTCCTGCGATCTTTCGACGAAATTTGCCATTTTTTTTTCAAGATCCTTCGACGAAATTTGCCGTTTTTTTTCCAAGATCCTTCGATAAAGTTTGACGTTATTTCGAAATCCTTCCACAAAATTTGTCATTCTTTCAAATTCCTTCGACGGAATTCGCCTTTTTTTCAATCGTTCGACAGAATTCGCCGTTTTTAGCGATCCTACGACGAAATTTGCCGTTTTTCCTCAATCGTTTGCCGAAATTAGTCTTTTTTTGCGGCCCTTTAACGGAATTTGTCTTCTTTCTGCGATTCTTCTAAGAAATTTGGATTTTTTTTTTTTTTGCGATTCCTCGACGAAATTAGTCTTTTTTTCAGCAATCCTTTGAAGAAATTCGCCGTTTTTTCGCGGTCCTTGGACGGAATTCTCGTTTATTTCGCGATTCTTCGAAGAATTTACGCGTGTAAAAACAGATGGAATGGCGTGAGAACAATTTTTTTGCGCCCCAACTCAAATTTTTCGCATCACTATGTTGGGTTATATAAAAATTTTACTATTTTATGGTTAATGAATGAAAAATGAATAAAGTCATCTATTATATTTATAAAGTTTTCCCAGCTCTCTCTCCAACCAATTTGCATATGTATTGTCAAAACATTGTTTGACTGGTGGTTTTCTTAAATTAATATAAATTCTCATAAATTAATAGTTTGTAATAAAGTTACAGTTTTCTTAAATAGTAAAGTTCTATAAAATAAAAACAAATAGTATTTATTTAAAATGTAATTGTAGTTACTAAGTGTTACCTGCATCATGTAAAGTTGTAGCAAAGTAGTGCTAATAAAAGGTAAATAAATATGGTTGCCATTATAGTAAAGTGAAATGCTGGACTTAAATTCATCAAACTGCAACTTTAACCTTTGTTAGGTGAGATTAAACCAGTTCACCTGGATTCAGTTTCTGTGTCACTAAGAAAAGTGTTGGTATGTTTTTTTTCCTTGCATAATTAACCTGTTGTTAACTGCAGTTGTGTTTCTTAAACTTATCTATAACTTTAACTGTTGTATTCTGTATTTATAGAGCAGCTGCTGATGTATAGTACACTTGGTGACCACATGTTCACTGTTGCTGGCTAGCTAATGTTTTTGCTTCCAGGCTTACTTAAATGCTATGAAGTGTGTTAGAATGAGAAGCCTAGAAATATGAGTTTAAATAGCATGCTAATAGATTGATAAATTTTCTTGTTGTTTTAATGTACCAAGATGGTGGACATGAGCTGGGCTCATTTATTTTTAACTAATCCTTGTTACTTCGTTTTAAAGAATTATACTAATCATGTTGAATTTAAATAAAGAAATAGTTGCATTTAATGCTAGGACTTTTTGAAATGATTTCACCACTTTATGCACACAATAAGGAAGACACATTGTTGACTAAAGATTCCATGGCCTAACAGAGTGGTAGCAGAGTTGCGTGGCTTACGTGTCTACCTGCAATAATATAAATATTGAAAAATGGCTGGTGAAAGCCCATCAATGTCCTTTCCCAAGTTGGGTCAAGATAATTTTAAAGCCTGGTCTTTTAATGTCAACATGCTGCTTTGTAGTCAAGGACTGAATGAATTAAAATTAACATCAAAGAATGAAAAATTAGAAGTGAAAGTTGATACAGATGGAAAGACAATAGATGAAGATAAAAATAAATTAAGATCACAGAAAGCACTGGCGCTCATTTGTTTGAGTATGAATGAGGAAGTTAAAAGCATAGTATATGAAGCTAAAGATCCATATGAAGCTTGGAAATTCTTGAAAGCTGCTTATGAAACATCTTCAAGAGCTAAAGTAGCTTCACTTAGAAGAAAGTTTATGGAAGTGAGATTTGATCAAGCTGAAACCATGAGCTTTTATATAAATAGAGTGCTTGAAACTGTCAAAGATCTAGATCAAGTTGGGAAAAAGGTGCCTGAAGATGAAATAGCTTTCCAGATAATTGAACATTTACCGGCAAGTTACGAGAACTTGATTATGCAGTTATACCAATTAACAGCTGCCGACTTCACAGTGAATGGTATTCGTCCTTATCTATTGGCTGAATTTGACAGACAAGTTAATAAATCATCTCAAATGCCCGGTTATTCAGAAAGCAAAGCCCTGATATCATCGAGTGGAAATCCTCATGTCAAGTCTGAATCAAGGAAGTGTTTCAAGTGTGGATTAGCAGGTCACTTGATGAAAGACTGTCGGCGATATATCCCTAACTACTCCCGCAGAAGCAGCCGTCGTAAAGTGCATCAAAAACCAAAGCTTGTTCCCCAATCTGAATCAAGAGGTGCCCATTTTGTTGTGGCTTTGGTCACAGAAGATGCCTGTACAGACTTCTTGTTAGATTCAGCGGCAACAGACTCTTTTTGTAATAACAAATGTTTGTTTTCAAATTTTAGGTCAATTCAAAGCAAAGCCAGCATTGGCTCAGTGGAAAAAAAGGGGGTAGGAGATATTGTATTAGAGCTAAAACATGGCACTACAACTAAGCAGGTAACACTTTTAAATGTTTATTATGCTCCTTTGATGATTAGAAATTTAATATCTGTTAGATGTTTGGCAGAGATGAATTTTAATGTTTTGTTTGATAACTCTTGTGCAACTTTATTTTTAAATGATTTAGAATATTTAAAAGTACCCTTAATAAATAAATTTTATGTGGTAAAAGCAAAATGTGTAACCTCTCATGAAGTAAACATGGTAAATTTTGATAGACTGAAATTGTGGCATGAGCGATACGGGCATTTAAACTTTAAAAATCTTGTACAATTTTCAAAAACTAACAATGTAGTGGGATTCGACAAATTTAAAAGAGAAGATTTGGTTTGTGATACTTGTAATTTTGCTAAAAGCACAAGGCATAGTTTTCCTGCTTTAGAGGAAATAAAAACGAGAAGAATTTTGGAATTATTACACCTCGATGTTTGGGGCCCTTCTCCAGAACCTTCATTGGGTGTAGCTACATACTTTTTAAGTATCATAGATGATTATTCCCGCTATGCTTTTGTATATATTCTAAAATACAAGAGTCAGGTTTTAAATTACTTTAAAGGTTTTAAAGCATATGTAGAAAGACAAACCGGTAGTAAGATTAAAAGATTAAGGACTGATTGTGGGCCAGAATTTCTCTCAGATGATTTTAAATCTTATTTAACAGAACAAGGTATTAAACCTGAGAGAACGAATGTGTATTCGCCACAAATGAACAACGTCGCTGAACGGTACAATCGCACATTAATGGAAGGTGTCCGATCTATGTTAATACAGGCAAAACTCCCTCCTAGTTTGTGGGCAGAACTTGTTGAAACACAAAACTACCTAAGAAATAGATGTCCTCATGCAAAATTGGGAGGTAAAGCTCCATTAAATGTTTGGATAGGAAGAAAGTTTTCCATTCGTCACTTAAGAGTAATAGGTAGTGTGGCATTTGTGCATATACCCAAAAGGTACACTAATAAACTAGAAAGCAGGTCTAAGAAAGGCATATTAATTGGGTATGCATCAAGTACAATGGGTTATAAAATATGGTATCCTGGCACAAATAATGTTCAAGAAACTAAGCATGTAAAAATAATTGAGGGATGTTTTTATAATAAAGTTAAAACTCAGGAGGGTGAAGTTTCTTTTAAATTTAGTCCTGTTGTAGAGAATGAAGTTAAAATAGGTGCTGGGGATTAGTCTTCAGTGAAAGGGAACAGGGTAGAAAAAGTCAGACAAAAGGGGAAAACTGCTGGTAAAGTTGATGTTTATTATTATCCAGAGGATAACACCCGCTTAAGAAGTAAAAATGAAGTTGAGGCCTACTGTAAAAAGAAAGGTTTAGTGTTTAACCCTGAAAATTTCAATTTTAAGCCAAATAGCTCCAATCAGCCAAATAGCTCTAATCAGTCAAATACCCATGAAAATTCGCAATTGCCCACTGACACTGCAGAATGTAGTGATGAAAGTTCAGAGTCCGATGCTGAGGCACACTGTATTGAAGTAAAAATTCCTAATGACTATAAAGAATCTCAGAAAATGACAGAAAGAGGGAAATGGGTAGAAGCCATGCGAACTGAACTAGAAACCCTTAATGAAAGAGATGTATATGAACTAGTGCCACGACCTGAAAAGAATAAAGTCTTGGCAGCAAAGTGGGTTTATACAGTTAAGAAAGATTCATTAGGAAAAATTTAAAATTTCAAAGCTCGATATGTGGCAAAAGGCTTTAGACAAGTAGAAGGTATAAACTACTTTGACACGTTTTCACCAGTGGTTTCATTCTCTTTAGTGAGATTTTTCTTTGTAACACTTGTTGTTTTTAAAGGTTGGATTTGTGAACATTTGGATATCAAGGGGGCATATTTATATGCTAAATTAACTGAGCTAATTTATGTAGAGCAACCTGAAGGATTTGCTAAAAAGGATAAAGAAAATTTTGTTTGGAAATTGAAAAGAGCTCTTTACGGGCTACATCAAGCAGGAAGAGAGTGGTTTCTAGAGTTAAACAACACTTTTATAGAATTGGGTTTTAATAAAATAGAAGATTGTAACTGTATCTATATTTTTAAATAAAAAATAATAGTTTTGGTGTACGTTGATGATTTTGCGATCTTTGCAGAAAATAGGAATATGCTAGAGGAAGCTATAAAATTAATAGGGTCCATATTTGAATTAAAAGTGTTGGGAACAATCAAGCATTTCTTGGGTGTAAATTTTGAAGAGATAAATGGTGAATACTACATGCATCAAAAGAACTATATTGAAAAACTTTCAGAAATCTTCAAAGTGCCAAAAATATATTGCAAATTACCCTTAACTCCTGGTGTAATGTTAAATACAACTAATGATGATGAGAAAGCTGAAGATGTTCCCTATTGACAATTGATAGGTTGTTTATTGTTCCTTGCATCCAGATCCCGCCCTGATATTCAGTTTGCAGTAATAGCTTTGGCTCAGTTTTCTGGTAACCCATCTTATACTCACTGGAAGTATTTAAAACAAATCTTGCAATATGTAATAAACACAAAGGACTTGGCAATAAAATTATCTAGGATATCGAACTGTAATTTAAATGTTTATACAGATGCTAGCTGGGCTTCAGATATTGTTGATAGGAAGTCTGTAAGTGGCTTTGTTGTGTTTTTAGATGACGTGCCTATTATCTGGAGTTCCACTAAGCAAAAATGCACAGCTCTCTCTAGCATGGAGGCCGAGTATATTGCTTTATCTGACTGTGTGAAAGAATTATGTTGGTTGCTAAGGATAACTCAAAATTTTTCTTTCTTGAAGTTAATTTCAAATAAACCTACTCTTTATTGTGACAACCAGAGCACTATTAGTTTTTCCAAGAATCAAATAGAGAACAGTAAAACAAAGTATATCAATACAAGGTATTATTTTGTAAAGGAAAATTTGGATAAATTTATTTTAAAATATGTATCTGGAAGTGTCAATGTAGCAGATATTTTCACCAAAGCTTTGCAAGGTGACAAGTTTTCTTTTTATAGAAGTTGGCTATTTGGTTGAGGAGAGACTCTGGGAAAAGGGGGCCATGTGTTGGGTTATATTAAAATTTTACTATTTTATTGTTAATGAAAAAATAAAAGTCATCTATTATATTTATAAAGTTTTCCCAGCTCTCTCTCCAACCAATTTGCATATGTATTGTCAAAACATTGTTTGACTGGTGGTTTTGAAGTTTCATAAATTAATATAAATTCTCATAAATTAATAGTTTGTAATAAAGTTAAAGTTTTCTTAAATAGTAAAGTTCTATAAAATAAAAACAAATAGTATTTATTTATAATATAATTGTAGTTACTAAGTGTTACCTGCACCATGTAAAGTTGTAGCAAAGTAGTGCTAAAAAAAGGTAAATAAATATGGTTGCCATTATAGTAAAGTGAAATGCTGGGCTTAATTCATCAAACTGCAACTTTAACCTTTGTTAGGTGAGATTAAACCAGTTCACCTGGATTCAGTTTCTGTGTCACTAAGAAAAGTGTTGGTATGTTTTTTTTCCTTGCACAATTAACCTGTTGTTAACTGCAGTTGTGTTTCTTAAACTTATCTATAACTTTAACTGTTGTATTCTGTATTTATAGAGCAGCTGCTGATGTAGTAGTACACTTGGTGACCACATGTTCACTGTTGCTGGCTAGCTAATGTTTTTGCTTCCAGGCTTACTTAAATGCTATGAAGTGTGTTAGAATGAGAAGCCTAGAAATATGAGTTTAAATAGATTGATAAATTTTCTTGTTGTTTTAATGTACCAAGATTTTGGACATGAGCTGGGCTCATTTATTTTTAACTAATCCTTGTTACTTCGTTTTAAAGAATTATACTAATCATGTTGAATTTAAATAAAGAAATAGTTGCATTTAATGCTAGGACTTTTTGGAATGATTTCACCACTTTATACGCACAATAAGGAAGACACATTGTTGACTAAAGATTCCATGGCCTAACACACTATAGCGCATCCGCGGCCTCGCTAATTGCTTTGGTGCGCACGATGAGGCAGGTGGAAGAAAGGGCAGGAGAAAGAGAAGGTCGCAGGAAAGCAAAAACAAACTAAATTTGGCAGCCACTATTCGTTCTCCCTTTATTGTTTTTAGTGTATTTCGTCCGCTTGCCCCCCCCCCCCCCCCGGGTGGTCTTTTGACGAAATTCACGTTTTTCAGTGGCCCTTTGACGAAAATTGAGTTTTTTTTCGCGATCTGACAATGAAATTAGTCATTTTCCGAGAGATCGTTTGATGAATTTCACGTCTTTCCTGCGATCTTTCGACGAAATTCGTCATTTTTTTTTCAAGATCCTTCGACGAAATTTGCCGTTTTTTTCCCCAAGATCCTTCGACGAAATTTGCCGTTTTTTTCCCCAAGATCCTTCGATAAAGTTTGACGTTTTTTCGAAATCCTTCCACAAAATTTGCCATTTTTTCGAATTCCTTCGACGGAATTTGCCTTTTTTTCAATCATTCGAGAGAATTCGCCGTTTTTAGCAATCCTACGACGAAATTTGCCATTTTTCCTCAATCCTTCGCCGAAATTCGTCTTTTTTTGCGGCCCTTTAACGGAATTTGTCTTCTTTCTGCGATTCTTCTACGAAATTTGGATTTTTATTTTTTGCGATTCCTCGACGAAATTAGTCTTTTTTTTTCAGCTATCCTTTGAAGAAATTTGCCATTTTTTCGCGGTCCTTGGACGGAATTCGCATTTATTTCGCGATTCTTTGAAGAATTTATACGTGTAAAAACAGATGGAACGGCGTGAGAACAATTTTTTTGCGCCCCAACTCAAATTTTTCGCATAATTTACGCACTATAGCGCGTCCGCGGCCTCGCTAATTGCTTTGGTGCGCGCGATCAGGCAGGTGGAAGAAAGGGCAGGAGAAAGAGAAGGTCGCAGGAAAGCAAAAACAAACTAAATTTGGCAGCCACTATTCGTTCTCCCTTTTTTGTTTTTAGTGTATTTCGTTCGCTTGCCCCCCCCCCCTCGCAGAAAGAAGTAAAAAAAAAATTTTAATGCATATTTGCATTGATCCCAGGAATCATAAAATTTAGCGCCGAAAAAGCGGAACTCCACGTTTCCGTGGAAAAATGCCATGTCTTCTCTGATAATATCTTTCTTATTAAATGAAACCAACAATATACAATGTAAATTAAAATGAACTGTAAAAATTACTCTGAAAACTTCTATACAAATGCACAAAGAAAATTATTTCAAATCACAAAATTTTTGTTGTCAATTTTTTTTTAATGTGCCATATTTTTATGACATACAGTTTAAAACACGGTAGACATTACAAAAAACAAGGCAAACATTCACAATTATTCATAATTTTTTAAATAACATTTCAAAAATTATGAATGGCTCACATCCAGTCAGAGGCAGATCCAGCTTTCCATTTAGAGGGGGGTCATGTCTATTTTGGAGGAAGGGGGAGGGGGATCACATGTCTTCTTGACAATTTTTGTATCTTAAGGCTGCTCTTCAGTAAACTTCCCGATTCCCCTCGCTAATGTTATTCCTATGGGCGTAGGATGCATTCTTATTTTTAAAATATCTCCTCAGGAAAACAATATTTTTAACTTCTATTTTCTTTGTATTGTTCTTAAAGAATGTCTCTTTTTTTCTTAGTTATCAAAATATTTCTAAATTATGCGCTTAATTTACATTTTTTTGTTTTAAAATCTTAGCGAAACTGAATAAGATTTTAACGTTTCATATAAAATTAAGTGTATATTTTAGAAAAAAATGACAACTAAGAAAAAAAGAGACATTCTTTAAGAATAGTACAAAGAAAACAAAAGTTAAAAATATTAATTTTCCGAGGAGATATTTTAAAAATACGAATGCATCCTACGCCCATAGGAATAACATTAGCGACGGGAATCGGGAAGTTTACTGAAGAGCAGCCTTAAGTCCAAATTTGCTATTTTCTAACCTAACCTGAATTCATTTTCATTCCTAAATGCATGAAATTTGCAGTATATTCATAAATCGGGGTTGCTACTGGTCAGAATTTTTTTCAGAGAAAATACCAGTAATTTTTTATTAAAAAACTCGCCATATTTGATCGTGCGATTAGGCAAAAATTTCAATAAGAAATTACGGCTATTTCCTCTGAAAAATTCCTTGAGCCATAGCAGCTTTGGTAATTGTATAAAATTTGTAGTTTCTATGTTTCATTCAGATGCCAAGAAATATGAATTACCATTTTTATTTTATTTAATTTTACAGAAAATATCACTAAAGTTCACATTTTAAGCCGATTTTTGAGGCTCAACAGTCATGCAAATGTCGTCTTGAGGTTGCAATTGGATACAATTCAAGATGTACGACATTTATAGAAAAATATAAAACGTTGTTTGATTTTTTTTATGCTTAAACAATAATTGCAATTTTTCCTGCATTTCTGTATAAAAATAACTCTATGAATGTATCAATAAGATTAGCATTTTTAACGGAGAAAAAAAATATATATCAAAACACCTTTTATATATATTTATATTAAAAAAAGTATTATTATATAGAAATGTTTTTCGTTTAGAGGAGGGTCATGACCCCCATGACCTCCCCCTTGGACCCGCGCTTGCATCCAGTAGGAATGAAAGGGCGTGTCAGTATCGCTGTGATCTTGACAGTTTTGTGTACATGAAAAGGAAGGAATCTTTCATTCATATAGTTGGGGTGAAAATTTACTGGGAAAAGAAGAAAAAATATAATAATCTTAAGACCAGAGATTTTTTTTTTCCTTTTTTGTCTGTCCGTGTGGGAAAAAAAAAAATTCCAAGTTTGGAGGTCTAAAATAAATCTGCGATGCACGTTGTGCACTTTCTGCTACCGGGATAATGTACAAATAAATCATACGATAACTGGCTATACATTACGATTTTACTTCAAATTAATAGTTCACAGTTTTCTTTCAAAATATTTTACAAATTAATAAAACAAATCATACAACAAAGGATAAATATTATTTTTTTTTACTTTTTGAACTTTATGTGATTATATAAAAAAAAAACCTAAAATTTAAAGTAACGGGTAACTTTAAATAGTATATTTTGTGAGTATTGCAATTAAAATTATGAAAAAGTGATGATACATATAGCAGCAAAATTTTTAAAAGAAAATAAAACAATAAAATATAGAAACAAATAAACAAAAAGAATGAAAAGAAAAAAAATGGCATGCAAAAAATGAAAAATATATGCTTTGAAAACCAATTGAAAAATCATTTAGAATGTTTACATACGTCATACACATCTTGATTATCTTCCATAAAATGAAATTTTTTTGCTTATTTACACTAGTAGATAGCTTATAAATACACTAGCAGACTACGCCCGCTGCACTGGTCGGTTTCTCCAAACGAACCTTGAATCAAACGAAATATATCGGTGAATTTAACCTTGTATTTTAAAGTAATCTGTACCTTTACCTGGAATATCCTAAAATAACATAAAAACGGATACTTATTTCACTAAGTTATGTTTTTTTAATACGGTGTATTATTACGTTTACAATTTATTACTTACCGTTTTCCATTGATTTATATGTTTTATAGCTACATTTTTTAATAACGTGAATTAACCTATATTATTCACAATTAAAAAGAAATGGTGCATCTATAGTCTGTTCAGGGAAAGGAGATAACGAAAGTAAACAAACGGGTTGCAGAAAAATCGCCAAGGAGACACACATTTGGCAAAAATCCCTAGGTTGGTGAATTTTATTTTTTATTTTTATTTGAGAAAGCAGAAGCTCAAACACTTCAGACAGTCTGTTTGGCACTTCTGGCAGACTTCCAGGTTTAAGCATCGGCAATCCGCATGTGCATTTGTTTACTTCTGTTATCTTCTTTCAGAGAATGGAGTATAGTATTTGTCGAGAATTAAATAAAAATCATGCACTCGTGACATCATAATTCACTTTTATATTTTAACAGAATAATAAGGCTACTATGATTTGTGACTCGTGCTGACACATTGCTGTTATTATTTTTTTACGTGTGAAGTTTTCGCTATGGTACTCCATTGTGAAATTTGGTAATTTTTGAAATTCAATATTTAAAAAATGGTATAATCAGTGGATTTGAAATTTATATCAAGAAAAATACAATTTTTTACCTTTCTAACGCAGTTTGTCTAACAATTTTCTGAGAAATACTTTTCGAGCAATTAATTTTTTCAGTAACTTCAAATGTTTCATTTTCCGAGATTAATCTGTGGCAACGATTAGCGAAAATCCCAGTCGTCAGCAACGCATAGCTTTTTATTAAAGTGGATATTGCATCTTTCTCAGAATTTAAAAATGCCCTAAATCTATTTAAGCTCGTTTTGACAGATTTTCATTTAAAAATATATGAAATCCTTCAAATTTGAGAGTGTACACTGTTGAAGGCAGAGGTACTCCACAACATTAAGTTCATTTGGAAAGATTGCTTTTAAAAATATAAAATCAAAACAGAACGGAGTGTACATAGCAGTCCCCAGCATACGCTGCCGAAGGCATTGGGGCCCTCAACTCTAGGGTCGTTTGGATATATTTTTGTTAAAAGATACGAATTAATAGAAATCTGAGGGTGAACACTGTCAAAGGCAGTATGGCCCTCAACATTAGGTTGGAAAGATTTTTGTTTAAAAATATAAAGAACTGAACACTAATATTAGATATATTTCAGGTTATTATCACGAGCCTAGGCAACGCCGGGAGGGTCAGCTAGTGCATAATACAGTAGAAGATCTTTATAATGCAATTCTTCATATAACGTGCAACTTCTTAGATGTAAACAATTAATTTTGCAGTTAAGAAGCACCTGCATTGCCATATTCTAAAAAATTGCTACTCTCTAGAGGGCTAAATTTAATATATTATTTCACCTTTATCTCCTTAATTTGGAGATTTGTAATGAAAAAAATTGCTATTATTGCAATAAATTTTTTTGAAAATGACTAATATCAGGAATGATTTGGTCCGGACATATTTATAAATTAAATTTAATAATGTATGAAATGATTTATATTATGCAAACATTTATAATCTGCACAACTTCTGGTCCCAAGGAATGCAATATAAAGGTATTCTGCTGTATATATTGAAATGTTTCAGACATATTTGGCCATGTTTACAAGGTAAATTTAATGATGTGTGAAATGTGATCTATATAATGCAAAATTCAATATAACGCACAACCTTGCGTTTTTAGGTTTGCATTATAAAGATCTTCTACTGTAATTAATTATTATGTTTCTGGAATCATATATATATATATATAAATAGATATATTCAATAAAAAATAAATATCACAGAAGGATTTTAATATATATGCAAATTAAAAAGATGAAATAAAAATGAAAGCAATATTGCAGATCTCAGAGCAGTAGCCATATCTAATAAAATCACAACACTTAACAAGGAAAAAAAAAAGGGGTGGGGTGGAAATAGGTTTTTCTAAACATATTTAAAATGGGGTAGTGAAGTGACATTTTCTGACTTTGTCGTGCTTAGAGACTGATTACCCAAAAGGCACACAAAAGCACATGCTTCCCCTCTAAAATTTAAGGGCCCCAAAATGACTGTAAAATGGGTCTCTAATTTTCATTTATTTTTTACATTGAATTTTTAATTTTTGTGAAGGGTCAAGTTTGCCTAATACAATAGAACATCCACACTACTTCAAAAAATTTATCTAACAGGAAAATCTTAATGTGATCAACAGGCTGTCAACTAGTCATGGCATCCAGAAGTGCTGATTAGAAACCACCGTTGTAACTAAACTATACAAATACTACAAATATGCTCTTTCTAAATTAAATACATAGAATATATAAAAGGCTGTTTAATGAAATATATGAATTTGGTTAAGCCACTCTCGTGAATAATACTTGCAGCCTGTGTCATGGGTGAATTTCTATGTATGAAGAATTTAGAAAACTTTTACCGAATGAAAGGAGCCCCCTAAAATGGTGGGCTTCCCCCAGTTCCAGTAGTTAATCGTGCTATTTTCTAAATGTGCCTAATTGTTTCCAATGTATGCTCACATTATGCGAATACTAGAGGTCTGCACTTGTCGAAATTTCCAGGCCCAGTCCGGCTCGTTATAAAAGTTAAAAGTTCTGTCCGAGCTTGGCCAGGTATAATGGCTAAAAGCTATGCCCAAATCAGTACTACAAGACATAGATTTTTAACACCGATGTGGTTAAAAATGGAGTTATGAGGAGTTCTGTGAAAAAATACTTATTTTAGCGTTTTTCACGTTTATATTCTTTAGTTTTAAAAAAGTGCTCTGGAGTGTGAAATACAGTCACATTCATATAAAAAATACTACACCTTCCTAGACTTATTTCTGCCTATGCCCATTTAAACTACCATATTGATTTTTTTAATGAATCTCTACTTGTTTGTAAAGTAACAACTTATTTTTATCCTACAACCAATCATTAAAAAAGGTCTAAGAAATATTATCCGCTTTCCTGTGCTATCAGAACAATTAGTAATTTGAAGATACAAAGCCCCCTTTCGGAAAAGAACTCCCACTCTGTATTACATACACAGTGGTGCACTAAAGATTAAAATTTTTTTTTATTGGGTGGGAGTGGGGGTTATGTTTTAGTAGAGCTATTATATAGACGTGAGCCAAATTTCCTCTCATAATAGTCAGACTGCACTCAGGCTATTCTTTTCTCTACAGATTTAGAATGGGACAGGAATTCATTCTTGCCATGTCATGTCAGAGCAGTATTTCTCTCTCTCTCTCGGTAAATTAGTGATATTGTACAGTCATTTAAAAAAAATGAGAGATAGAACATTCACATACATTTTAATTACCAAATTACTGCAGAGAGATGCAGGAATTCCCAAGGTACTGCTCGGTCGGGAATCATGTATACCTTTCGAGTTTAGGAACAAATTTTGAATTAGAGGTGATCTCTATAGATTAAAAATTGTATCGACTTTGAATTTTCGAATGTTAACACCAACTTTTAACACCATTTTATTAGTTGTTTTGATCAAGATAGCCTTGAAAAAGGGACCAATTGTAAACTTTTCTAAAATCTTTGTTGAGTAAGATAAGTTTAAAATTTGAGGATGCAAATTCATGTGGCAAACTTTTATTTATTATCTTCACAAAAAACCCCTCTGGTGATTTTTTTTCTAATGCTATACTATGCATAGACTCAGATGCATTTTTTTTTCAATACAAAACAGATTAATTTTGAATTATGAAAATTAATAATACATTCATGTTTAAAAAATTGCGAATTATGATTGACATTATTTTTCACAGAAAACCAACCATAATTGTAAAAGACATGAGCTTGTAATTGTATAGCTTCATTCCAATCAGCAGTTTTTGAGATATAGATAAATTTTACTTTTTGATGGCCTAAAGAAACTGTCTCTGGTTATTAAAGCATACACAGAAAAGAAAATGTTACAGAGTAACTGGAAAAAAGTTTATGGTATTTTCTTACATATAAAGTAAGTTTGTTTTACACTAAAGAATTCCGAATAATTTTTCTGGTATTTAATTTAATGTTTCCGATACATCTCCTTGTAAAATATTTTTGTTTTTCTAAATTTATGGATAACTAACTCCCAAGCACATTTTCTTTTTATAACTCTGTGAAGATTTAAGAAAAACTGAATACATTCTAGATTTAATTTCACATATGTGCAAATAGGTAAATTTTTTGTGAATCTTACAGAAATCCTTTTCATTTTAATAGACAGGATTATAACATAAAATGAGTGATTAATTAATTTTAAGTAAACAATAATGTGTTTTTATTTGATTTAAATAAGATTTTTTAAAATTTAAACTTTAGAAAATCTAGGTTAAATAGTTAAAAAAAGAAATATACACTATATTTTATCAATAAAAATCATGATTTTTTTCGAATTCTGTTTCCTTATGGCAAAATTCCATTGATATATAAACATTTTTTTTTCTAGGCTGCTTTGAATCAAGGAACTCAAATAGGATGTCAATCAGGGTAGAAGATCTATTATTAGTTAGATAAGTGCAATTTTAAATAAGGATTTTGAAAAAAAAAAATAATAACCTTGTTTTTTTCAGGATGGGCGAAATCAAGCCAACCCTTTGTATTGGTCAGGAGGACAAAAAAAAAAAAAAAAAAAAGGGGGGGGGGGGGGGGTATTTAGAATTTTTTTTCCTAATTAAAAGGTAAGAAAATATTTAAAAAATTAAAAAGTTTTAGACTTGAAGGAAAAAGTGTGGGACGGTGTAAAGAGGGGAAGCAGAAGTTTGGAGGGTGACTCAAATTATTTACTATTATTAAATCCATTGTTGTTACAAAGTAACCAATATGAAAGAAAAAGTTAAAAATTAAAAAGCTTTAAAGACATTCTGATAGAAACAAAGGGAGAAGCAGTAATTTTGACAAGACAAGGAGCACAGATTTAGATGATGGACAACATTATCATTTTACTTTTGCAGTATGATTGCAATTTGATTATTTACTGTTACTGACAAATAACAAATAGAACAGAAAAAAAAACTATTTAGAAAAACAATCTCAGTAACCATGCAAAAGTATAGTCTGCAAAATACTCAATTTCAAAGTCGATCTGATAGTAAGAACTTACTTTTTCCACACGCCGAAATGAACACTCCAATGGTCGGCACACCAGCTGCTCTTTGTAGTAGCTTCTCTTTTAACTCATGCAAGCAAGCTGTCCTGCTGAGAATATAAAACACAGGTTATAGCTATAGCACCATTTTTATGAATGTTAAAATACATTTTACTTCATTTTAAAATTTTAAAGTTGTGTTTTTCTCAAAATGATAATTTGTAACTCGGTAGACATGATTAAAAACAAAGTTCTTAACAAATTTAAATGAAACTTGGTAAAATTGTAACTAATAGAATTATCTTGGCAAAGAAATTTAATACTTGTTCAAAATTAATATTTTTTTATGTATATGATTTATTTTTTTATGTATGCAAATTTTAGGCAAAAAAAAAGCATTTTCCTTCAAGTGTTTGCTATTTTGTTTACAATCACCATAAATTAATTTCATTCATTCAAGGACAAGTTTATTTAAAATATATTATTAAAACAAGGTGGTTTCAATTGCTTCAGATAGGTGGTTTTTGAGTTAAACTGTCCATCATATACCACTTCTGGTCAGAGGTGCCCCCAGATCCGGGCCATAACTCCACCATTTTTTATTATTTTTGTACACAAAAATTTGCGAATAAACTTTAAGATTAAAGTATTCAAATGTACTAATTGAGAATTGGCAGTTTGAGTCAAAGATCCTAAGTGCAAATACCATGCTCAATGCTTTTTTACCGTTTGTAATACATACTTCAACATTTATGATTTCTTTACAAACCAGTTTCAGTTAAAATAATACAAAATCAGGGTTAGTAATTTTAAATCAAAACTTTTGAGACAATTTTTTGCCTAGTTTTTAATGGTTAATTAAGTTTGATATCAAATTGTCAACTTTAATATACCTACATAAATTTATAACAGGAAACAATTTTATTTTTAAGAATTGAAATATAATGTTAAGGAAGTTATATTTTTAGAAAATTGGGTACTTTTCCGTTATGCAGACACCATTGTCTCCAAGCATACATTTACATACATACATACATATATGTACATACATTATGCATTAGCATACATTTTGGCATGGTGTCTGTATAAAGGAAAAGTACCAAAAATTGGTATAAGAATTGAAATTTTATGTTAAAAAGACTAACAGATCTTTTATTGAAAGCAGCAAGTTCTCCACAACATTTGTTACCCGATTATGACAATACTATTTGCATCATCAAACAAATTTCGGAAAATTGATGCTCTTAAAAAATTAATTGATATGTATTTTTAACAACCTGTTGATTTGAAACTCTATTATATTGTACTAATAAACATGGAACGTACGTTATATAGAAAAATACAACTTAAGAAACTGACAATGGTTGAGAATGGATCTGGAGAGGTGGAAAGGAGAAAACATTCTGGAAAAAGAATATAAGCTATCCTTTTTTTAAAATATTAGACTGTGTGCTTCTGATAAAGTCTAACTATAAATCATTTCCTTGTATGGCTACAATTACATGCATTTAATGATATTCCAGATTCATCAATAAAAGTACTGATATACATACACCAAACAAAACAATATTTAAAACTTAATCCTCTTCTGTTCTAGGCAATCACTTGGACATAACTCAGGAAAAGGGATATGAAATTATATAAGAACTATTTCAAGCCACCTAAAGCTAGCAAGATGTAAGGTATGCTCAACCGCCTTTTCAGCGTTCGATTTCGATTACAAAATTCGATTAAAATTTGTTTATCGATGGTGTTACTAAAGCAGAAATTCAACATTATTTGTAAAATTTCACAGTTTTAAAAAATGCTACTCGTGTGTCTTATAACTCATTCAAAGAACTTTTTAATTATTATTTCTTTTATTCAGGTCTATATGTGTTAATAATTGTAGGATAATTTCTTGAACTCTTATCTTCATAAACTCCCTGACGCGATCCGCTCCAGCCAACGCCCCCCCGTTTTGGCCTACCAACCACTGAAACGCCCTGATCAGCCTAGTGAAAATATTTAACTTGATTTTTAAGTTTGATTCTTAAAATAAAAACGCACAAAATGAAAGGTGCAGTTTAGGAACGCGAATATCTGATAGCTTATTCCAAAAAGAATTATTCATTTTTCACCAACTTCTGGATTTTGCTACGCTTTTTGACTGATAAAGCATTCATACATATAAGGTAAATTTAACGTATTTCCGTTTTAGTATTTATTGTTTCTATCGTAATGAAAATACAAGGACATTTAATGGGGTTCTGGGTAAAAATAATAGAACTTGAGAAAGGAATTTCTCAAGAATATCTTCTCCTTTCAAAAAATATCAAAGTAATTTTAACTTTATTTCACAAACCATTAGTTGAGTGACATTTAATTTTATGAATAATATTAGGTGTGACAACAAAACACGAATTTTTGACGAATTCCTCAAAATTAGTATTTTTGATATTAATAGGTGTAAAAAAAAAGAAAAAAATTAATAGTTAAAAATGTTTTTAATTCGAAACAATGTTTATGTGTCTCAAAACCTACTGATCATAAATCTAATTACAAAAGTTAAATATGAATTTTGCAAATCAGGCACTAAAATTAATCACGAATTTTGCAGGGAAAATATTGCGATTTTTATCAATTGCTACTTGGTATAAAAACATGAATTTCATCAATCGTACACAGAAAAAATTGTGAAATTGAGTGAATGTCATCAATCACTCACTGGGATAAAAAGTGAGAATGTATCGATGTGTCCCAGAAAATAAATTGCAAATTTCATCAGTCGGTCATTAAAAAAAAAATTGCAAGTTTCACAATCGGTCATTGAAAAAACGCCTCAACTTTAATTAGTTTATTCCTGATACAATCTTTATAATGTTGGTGACTAACTCATTTTTAACTTAAAAGCATAACGCTTGCAGGTATGATTGTTGAAGTGATTTATAATCAGTCTTTTTCACATTTTTGATAAATGAATTGCATCTTTATAACTTATAAGCAATTATTGTCTCATAAAGACAGTTTTTCTTTTCCTGCACTGTCGCATCTGTTAATTCAGTTCAAAACTGCAACTTTGACAGCATTTTCTGAAAAACTTTCTGTTTTCTGTCAAAATTTCCCTATATGTTTGATTTCATAGCTTCCGAATAAGAACAGATCAAAATTCCTTGTGTTAAAAAAAAAAAAAAAAAAAAATCAGAAAGTTGGTAGTTTGGATTTCAGAACAGTCTTAAGATTAAGAAAGAAGTTAACTAAATTCAAATGTTTAATCTTCTACATTAAAGCAAGACTTTTTTAAAATTAAGTAATAAACCTAGAATAAGAAGAAAAAAGAAGCTAGATAATTTGGTATGATGATATTTTTTGCTAACTTACATCGTAAAAAGTTAATAATTTGAAGTACAGGTTCTCAACTTTTCTTCCCATGCCTTCAATGAGATTTGAGAACAAATCCATCAGTGCAAATGTTACTACCATAACCATCTGCACCACTTGAGGAAAGCACAGTAACCAATGTTCATAGTTCATACTTACTTCTCCGTGCCCAAACCAAATCTACAATAGAAAAAAAATTAATCCATGTTTTAATGTATTTATGGAAAAATGGTTTACAATTATATCTCTAAAATCAATTTCATGTTAAAAAGGGAACATATACTTAATTTTCAAATATATAATTCTTCATCTGAAAAAATATTCTAGCCTTATTAAAAAAATCATGTCAATTTGAGAACAAAACAAAGAAGAAATAAAATCAAAATGGGCCGAACACTGCCCACAATGAGAAAAAATTGCCGCAACATGACAATACCCAGACGTCGCATTGGGTTCAGGTAAACACATGCCATAGTTTGACCATCTCTGTCATAGCATAGTCTATGGGCCATTTTTAAACTCCGGTTTGAACAAATTATTTAACATTTTTGATGTAGTTACCTCATATACATTCACTTACATTTGGTAAGCCAAATTTAAAGTTTTCTTATAAATTTCCTTTCTCACTAAAATGGCAGACTTGAAAAGAGAGACCAATTTGTTTAATTTATATTAAATGTTATGTATATGTGAGGGTTGCACGGGTTATAAAAAAACCCGTGTTTTAAAAAAAATAACCACCCCGGGCCAAAGCCATCCTTAGGGAGGTGCGGCCGCACAGGGCCTCGCGCCTAAAGAGGCCTCGCACCTGGACGCAAAATATTTTTTCTTTCCAGAAATTATCCCTACAAACACACAAACAAATGCTACTTCTTTATAGTAGTTAAGGGATCAAACCCGGGCTCCCCGGATTACAGTATATAGGTGAAAACCATTCTTTTTTATTGATAGTATAGATAAGATTATGTTAAGAATCTGGAAGTAAAGTGCCTCGCAAAGTCCCTGCACCGGGCCTCACTTTAAGTCGTCCTCGCTAAGGACGGCTCTGCCCCGGGCAGCTTTCCACTACAACTCTAGAGGAGTGGCTCATCAGAGGAGGCAAGGGAGGCTAAAGCCTCCTTTGAAAATTGCTGTAAAATAAACAAAAACTGAATTAAAGTAATTCAGTAAAGTAACATAAATGGACTACAGTTGATCACTAAATTAGTCGCCTAAGAAAGGGGGGGGGGCGATGTCTACATTCTTTTATTGATCTCAGTCTCCTCTCACATCTGACTCAGCAGGAGCCACTGATGTATGTACCTTAAAATAAAAAACAAAGAAATCATCCTATACTTCTGATTAAGCCGGTAAAATTTGTTAAAAGATTGTGTACATCAGAGAAAAAAAATTCTGTAACAATTCTGAGATATTGTCAAAATTCTATAAAATGAAAAAAGAAAGTCCGATAATTTTAGTTTAAAACAATTAACTCAAGAATTGTTCTTTATGTGTCGTAAACTACAACTGTAGTTATGGTAGTTAAATAATTATAAGAAATGGGTACGTATTTTTTTTTTAAAGAAATTATTAATAAATAATGGAAAGGAAGAAATAAATAATAATTAAGAACAAAACACATTCGTAATTTCATGCCATCCCTCCTTGCACCCCCCAATATATGAGAACTTGGGAAATTTGAGCTTAGAATTGGGAAACTTTAGATTTTTGAAAGACTTTTCTTTTTTTAAAATAATAGTACAAAAATGAAATTTTTATTGTTTTGATCACCACGTTTTTGAGTGCAAAAACAGTAAACAAGAAAGCAGCCAAACTCAATCTGTTATTGTGTTTCTCGGTTCTATGAAAATATCATACATCTACCATACCTGAATTCTCTACTCCTGTCCATCCACAACTAACTCTAATCCAGTGCCTTTATTTCCTCCAGAACTTTGGTCCTTTCTGAAAAATTTCAAAATAATGCGAGTGGTTCTTATTAAGAATCATTGATGCTATTTACATATGAAGGGCGATTATGACTTCTACACAATAGCAGACAAGAAATTCGCAAACCTTAAACTAATGCTGGTTGACTAAAAACAAAAGAAAATAATCCTTTCGCATTAGATCTATAAAAATAAATAAATAAATGTTTTAATTAAAAGATATCCAACTGTCAAAAACGAAAATTGAACAACAAATTATTCGCATCTCTTCTGATTGGCACCATATCAACAGGCCATCGCCAGAGCAGTTATACAAAGGTTTTGGTCGTCGCCGTCAATGCCAGACATTAATCTGCAAATATAATAAATTTTCTTTTTAAAATAGCTTTCTATTCTAATACTAAAAAAAAAAATAACATGACTTTTGTTTCCACTTCACTCTAATCTCAAATAGCATTAAAATAACTTGAAATGAAATAAGTAATTTTTTAGAAAGAAACGGTTCTTTTTATTTATTTCTTTGTGCGAATAAATAAAATTTTAAGTTTCAGAAAGAATGAGCAGGAGTTCGTTTCATTTCTTGTAGCCACCTGCTTTGAAATGCGGCTGAGCAACAAGATCTGACAAGTTTTTGACAGAAAAAATTTTGTAATCCTGTACTGTCAAGAAAAATATGAGGAAACGCAATACAAAAGTCGTTGGTTCCTTTAATTTGTGTGCAGAAATATATCTCAGTCCTGTTTGTTTATATTTACATGCTTATGAAATATGAAACCGAAGAGATATAAAGTTCAGAGTTGTGTCAGTATAGTTGTATTTAATAATGAGTATAAATCTCAGCATGAAAGAACTCTTCACAATGGGAATAGTGTTTCTGTTCAGGAATTTGGAGCAACTAAAGATCCATTCGAGGAGTCTATTAAAAATTATAAAAAATTTATTGCAAACTACTATGAGTGATGACAGATGTGACAGCCTAATGCTTTTAAAATATGAAGTGAAACATTATTTTATCAAACTACACGATGTTATCATTAGGTGGGCTTCTTGGAAGTTGACTAGAAGAAGTAATGTTAAGTGAAAAAAAAGGCAAAATGTAAGTTCACTTGCATTAATTTCTCTATGCTACATTTTGCACTACCTTATTACACATTACCTCAAAGAGTATATTCATTGAGAAAAATATCAGAATGTCATTATTTGTTATATTATTAATTGTTCTAAAATGTAAATAATCTTCATTTAAATAAATGTGTGTACTTAAATATAAAGTATATTACCCAAGGTTGCAAAGAAGCCATCCACAATTTATTAGCAATGTCATTGGATTGTATTCAATTCAACCAATTTTTTTTTTTTTTTTTTTTTTACATTATTGTGTTTTACATACTGAAGCATTTAAAATTTAAATCATAATTGTTTAAGTTTTAAATTCTTTATATTAAGTAATGTTAATGGCATTTTATTGACCTAAAATTTAAGAAATAACATTATTTCTCAATAGGCAAAATATTAGAATTGGAATAGTACATGCCTAACAGTGACTTAAAATCAATGTTGCAAAAAACAACAACAACAAAAAAAAAACAGGTAAATTAAAAAATATATATCACTTATACTTCACTTGGAATTTTCTGATCTTTGACACTGGCCCCCTCTTTTTTAAAATTAGAATTTTTTAATTTTGAATGAATTATTTAATTATATATTTTTTTAATTATATACAATTACAAAACTTCTTTATACACCATAAAAATCTTTATTACTTAATATTAAGGATAGAACTGATACGTAAAGTAATCTATACAAAGTCTTTTAATAAAAACTACTATTTTTAACTTATTTTAGAAACACCATATGCATGAATCACTTGTAATAGATCATCCTTTTTTAATAACTTATGTACATACTTTTTCATTGTAAAATTAAATGCAAAAAATTTTTCTGTTGTGAATCAGTGGATCCCTTTCTGAATAAGGTGAAATTTCAAGAATTCATTCTTGGATTTGTCCGTGGTATTGGTCTGCATTCAAATACATACAGGATTATTTTTCTTTTTAAGAAAATGTAATATGTTAAAATTAGTACATTATTTGTAGAACAATATAATAATATTCAAAATGCCAGCTTGAAATCTAAATTTATAAATTAATTTCGGTGTACTTGTACGTTTTTCTTTAGACCTTGCCTTCATAATATATTAATAGTAGTAAAAAAGTCATTTATTTGTTAATACTTAATAAATAAACTGTTTAGTAAAAGGCACTGATGAATGCATTAAAATTAAATTGCTAATTTAACACAAATTAATTACAAAAAAGCACTGTTTTATTTAATTTCAGTAAAAGCTTGCATTTTTTAAGTGATTAAAATCGAAAAGAGTCAGCCAACTTAAATTGGCCTGGCTAAAATTTACCAACTCTGATTGTATATTTGTTTGTTTAATACATGTTTATATGGGTTGACAGCTATAGGTAAATATATACAGGGTGGTTATAAAATAAGTATACCTATTTGGAGCTGTTTGTAGCTTGAAGGAATAACCCGAATGAAACCAAAATCGGTACACTTACTATTTGAGAAGAGGGAAAAAGAATGGAAAAATAAAAAATAATAATTGCAATAATTACCGACAGATGGCGCTACTGAGTATGAAATGTAAAATGTTATACAAGAACAAAGAATTAAGGTGTCAAACTGAATGGCACATCTAATTTATTGGGAAATGTCGCAGATGTTTTCCCATAGCAGTGCCAATGATGTTCAGGTTTCACATGACCATTGTGCTGGAGGATACAATCCAGGCACTGCAAGACATCCTCAATTGCTGAATGTAACATATCAGGAGTTGTGTTTCGCGCATGTTGTGATATGCTGTAAAGTCATTGAGGTTTGCGACACCCCCACGGTGCACAATATAACACATTACATGTCACACTCAAAAGCGCCATCTATCGGCGATTATTGTAATTAAATTTTTTTATTATGTCATTCTTCTTCCTCCTTCTCGAATTATAAGTATACCAATTTTGGTTTCATTCCGGCTATTTCTTCAAGCTAGAGACAGCTCCAAATAGAGATACTTACATTACAATCACCCGTTATATTAAGATAACTCTTTAGAACATTGGATATAATCATTAACACATCGTAATTTTCATCCTACACATCTGCAAACAAGACCTAGACTTTCTGCGACTCATGTTGATAGCAGAGATAAATTGTTAAAAGTAGAAATTATATCCAATAATCTGAAACACTGAAATTCCCAAAAAGAAAATATGTTACATTCAAGTTCTTTCCTAAAAAGAAATGTCATTTTTTTAGCAATTTAAACTGTGCTAATCCTGCCTTAAAGGAATATTTAAAACAAAAGTTGGCATACAACAAGAAGTTATAAAAATACACTTCACTTCAAAACAGGAAATATTGCTTGAAATTCTAAACTGTGATGAATAAAATGAAAATGACAACAGATTTCTATTCTAGGAAGTGTTTTCCATAGTTTGATTTAATAAGGTTTTGTATGGTTTCTTATTTATTCTGCTGAATGGAAATACCGTAAAGCGATTATATTTATGTTCCTAGGACAAATATTAAAATAATTGCATGCACTTAAAAAATACATATTTTAATTATTTAAAAGAGATTTATTAAACTAAGGAAACTATTAATTAGATTAAAACAGATAAAGATTATGTTACAGATGATGTTTGGAAATACAAGCAGATTTAAAGTACTCTCTGTAGGCATTTTAACAGATTAATTTTTTTTTTCTCTAAAAGGCGAAAATGTACTAATTGGGAAAACAAAATAAAATTTGTTTAATCTAAATATTTATCTATTAATTAAAAGAGATGGCAGTAAATGTTATTGGGAATTCAAGCACTCGAATATGCCATCTGGTGGAGAAAAGATTTAACTTCTCGTTTCAAGAAAATATGGCAAGTCCATATTTAACCATTATTTACATTACATGTATGTTTAATTTGTTCATAATGATTATTTTTTTTTGCACAGTTTTAAATTTCATGTGATATTGATGTTCTGTGTTTATATGACAAGGTAAAAATTATCCGAATTTGAATATATAGCACTTTCAAACGTGTTTACAATAAATAAGGATTTCAATGGCACTTAAATTTAGCATTAGTTAAAGGGACAATTATCCTGTACCAACAGCTGCAATCAGCACCTCTATATGCAATTTTAAGTCCCAATTGGTTACTGTATGTAATAAAAAAATTTAAAGTTTTGTGGACATAAAAAGCTTATGTAAAATTAGTTTCTCTCTTGCATGTAAAATACTTTTTTGTTTTAATAAGAACTTGAAATTGAAGGTGGGATGGGGGCATTTTTACCTAAAATGTTGAAGGTACTGCCCAAGAGAATTTTACTGGTGGCTGCCTCTTGCCCAAGAAATGTCATCAATTTTATAAACATTTGTTTTTTTGGAATCACAATTGTAATTAATTTAGTGTAATTAATTATTAATTAATTGTAATTAATTAATTTCAATTTGATGTTTCACTTTTATACTATTACTACACATTGTATTAAACAAGAATATAAATAAAAGGAAAAATTTTGGTTTTAAATAACTCTGGCATACAGAAGATATTGCTTGCTTGTGTTCTTTTGGTACTATTAAATCATCCTTGTTCTTAAATGTTAATATATAAACAAGTAGTTCCATTCAAGTATTTTCATTTTGTGTCTGTTTAAAATATCTATTTATTTGTTTAATTAATATATATTTAATTCTATTTATATTTGATTATTTTATTATAGAAATATATATATTATATAAATATATATATATATTAATATATATATAATATATAATAAAATATATATATTATATAAATATATATATTATAGATATATATATATTTTAGAAAATTAATATATAATCAAATCTGTTAATAAGAAAATGTTCATTAATTATTTTTCAAATATATTTTAGATTAAAAAACAGAACACTGATATCCTCATATTTAAAGTACTGAAAGTGATTTCCTGAAGAATCTCCACAAAGTATCATTTATATGGATTTTCTAAAATATATTCAATGATCCATGAGAATAAATATTCTAAAGAAAATGTCAGTGCCTCAGATTCACTCTCAAGCAACAGAAGGAAATTTCCCTTGTGAAATATGTTCCAGAGTATTTTCACGAAGGTGTCATCTTAAAGAACACTTGCGTACCCATACAAAGGAAAAACATTTCATTTGTGATCTATGTTTCAAAGGGTTTTCACAAAGAAGTATTCTAAAAAATCACTTGCGTACCCATACAAAGGAGAAACCTTATGTTTGTGAAATATGCTGTGAAGGATTTACAGAAAGGGGTGTTTTAAAAAGACACTTGTGTACCCATACAAAGGAAAGACCTTTTATATGTGAAGTTTGTTCCAAAGCATTTTTACAAAAGGGCCATCTCAAAGAACACTTGCGTACCCACACAAATGAAAAGCCTTTTGTTTGTGATATATGTTTCAAAGGGTTTTCACAAAGGACTAATCTAAGTAAACACTTGCATACCCATACAAAGGAAAAACCTTATGCTTGTGAAATATGCTCCAAAGAATTTAGAGAAAGAGGTGATCGAAAAAGACACTTGCGTACCCACACAAAGGAAAAACCTTACGTTTGTGAAATATGCTATAAAGGATTTACAGAAAGTGGTGTTCTAAAAAGACACTTGTGTACCCACACAAATGAAAGACCCTTTGTTTGTGAAATGTGTTTCAAAGGGTTTTCACGAAGTTGTAGTCTAAAACTTCACTTGGGTACCCATACAAAGAAAAAACCATTTGTTTGTAAAATATGTTTTAAAGGATTTGCAGAAAGTAGTAATTTAAAAACACACTTGCGTATCCATACAAATGAAAGACCTTTCGTTTGTGAAATATGCTCCAAAGGTTTTACACAAAGAAGTAATCTAAAATGTCACTTGCGAATCCATACAAAGGAAAGACCTTTTGTTTGTGAAATATGTTTTAAAGGATTTTCAGAAAGTGGTCATCTAAAAGGTCACTTGCGTATCCATACAAATGAAAAACCTTTCGTTTGTGAAATATGTTTCAAAGGGTTTTCACAAAGATGTAATCTAAAATTTCATTTGCATACCCATACAAAGGAAAGACCTTTTGTTTGTGAAATATGTTCCAAAGCATTTACACTAAATCATTATCTAAAAAAACATTTGAACATCCATAAAAAGGAAAAATGATTTGTTTCTGAAATATGTTTGAAAGTATTCTGAAAAAATGATTATCTGAAAGAACACTTGCACGTCCAAATCAGGGAAAATCCCCTCTTTTGTGAACTATGTTTCAAAAGATTTTTAGTAAATGTTAATTTAAGTAGACATTATCTTGCACATACAAATTTAAAGACTTTTTTATGTGTGATTTATGCTCTATAGCTGTGGTTCTTTTTAAAGTTCCTGTAAATGCTAAAACCTACTACTAGTACTTTTGTTGAATAGTAATTTTCACTCTATTTAACCCTTTAAGCTCTGATGGGAAGTTTTCTCCCCACATAAATAAAAAAATTTAATTTTAATCAGAACCGTGTGAAATCAAACATAATGATGTCAATTCTAGCTTTTACACCCATTCTTCATATCTAGATGGCAGCACTAATCAGAACAAATATCTGGTTGGTGCTTCTTGCAATTTTAAAATACTCCATTTTTTATGAGTTAGAAATTTTGTATTTTTCGAAAATTATAAAGAATTATTTTTCACATGAGATGACTTATTTTTCTCTTGGACACTTCAAACAATTAATAATAATTGAATGCAAACGGCTAAACTGAAAATTAGAATAATTACATGCAAAACAAGTTTGTGATGGGGACTTTTTCCCTCAGCAGAGCTCTGCAGCAAAAGAATGAAACATACAATTGTGTCATAATGAATAGAGGAAAGCACATTCAACTAGGTAAATTCTATTTCAATGGTTGGAGTATCTAGTTGAGATTTTTTCCAACAGAGCAAAAATATGCCGGGACCAGGACTCGAACCTGGGTACTTTGGTTTGCCGTACCAACGCTCTCCCTACTGAGCTATCCCGACGATATCCTGGACTGGCATATCTCACTCTTACTTGTTGGACATATCCCGACGATATCCTGGACTGGCATATCTCACTCTTACTTGTTGGACATATCCCGACGATATCCTGGACTGGCATATCTCACTCTTACTTGTTGAACAAGGCTGCGAACTGCAGCACTAATTTCATTCATCTGAGCTATGACTATAGCATTTGCATGATATCATGTAAATGCTATAGTCATAGCTCGGATGAAGGAAATTAGCGCTGCAGTTCGCAGCATTGTCCAACAAGTAAGAGTGAGATATGCCAGTCCAGGATATCGTCGGGATAGCTCAGTAGGGAGAGCATTGGTACGGCAAACCAAAGTACCCAGGTTCGAGTCCTGGTCCCGGCATATTTTTGCTCTGTTGGAAAAAATCTCAACTAGATACTCCAACCATTGAAATAGAAAAAAATGAAACATACAATTGTGATTTGTAGAGCTGCCACTAGATGGCATTACTTCCAAAACATGTTTGCATTTGTTGTTCTTTCAGGAATAGAGGTATCTTTGAAATTCGATCCCAAGGAATTTAAATTTATTTGTTATTAGGGTGGGGCACTGAGAGAAACATATGGGTATAGTGTGGGTGGCATTCTTCATGTTTCATAGGAAGAAGATAAGGGAGTGCATTCACATTTCAGTCTGGTCTTTCCTAGGATTGAACGTTTTTATTTTCTCTCTTGAATTTAAAACATGCTTTTGTAAAATAATTTCTTTATGTAAATTTTATTTAAAATGTGTTCATAAATTTTAAAGAACTCTCATTTGAATGATATTAATACGTAAAATTATAGAAAATTTTCATAAAATTTCAAAAATGCCAAAATAAAATATCTCGCTACAGAGGAAGCTATGTTACTATTTCAAGAGCTTCCTTTGACTCTTTTGTGTCTAATGAATTAACTTCAGAGGAAGAAAATTTACATACAACCGAGACTCCATATGAAAGTGAGGAAGAAATAGATTTTCCTACAGAACCAGCAATTGATATAAATGCATCTGGACCCTCAAATATTAAACAAATAAACTGGCAAAAAAAAAAAGGAAATTTATCTACAACCGAACCCACAAATGAAAGTGAGGAAGAAATTGATTTTCTTACAGAAGCAGTAGTTGATATTAATGCACCTGGACCCAATATTTATGCACCTGAACCAATATTGATGTACTTGGACACAATATTGAAGAAATAACTTGGCAAAAAAAGGAAACATCCGAAATGAACTTCCTGACTTCACAGAAGTTTCTGGACCATTCAGAGAAATTTTGGAATTAGAAGACCAGTCACCCTTATCATTATTTTTTCAATTGTTTTCAAAACTAATAATGGAGAAAATTGTGTTTGAAACAAATTTGTATTCTACAGAACAAGGAAAAGGATTTAAGACTCTAACCCTGGAAGAGCTATATCGTTTCTTGGCTATCTACATGTTGATGGGCATAAAGAAATTGCCAACTATAAAAGATTATTGGTCCACATCAGAATTATTTCATGTTCCATATTTTGCAAAGCTGATGAGTGTATGCGATTTTGAATGGATTTTAGGACTCTCCGCTTGAATGACAACAGTATTTTCAACCAAAAAAATGAGAGCCATTATTTGATAAACTCTACATCTACCACAAACTATATTCGTTATTGACCCATTTGTCAGAGTGTTTCTTATCTGTCTATCTGCCTTCAAAATGTCAAGCAATTGATAAATCTATGGTTAAATTTAAAGGCCACAGTTCATTAAAGCAATACATGCCAAAGGAGCCTGTAAAGAGAGGGTACAAAATTTGGACCAGAGCGGATTTCTTTCTCAACTTGATATTTATACAGGGAAGGTGAATGAAACATCTGAAAAAAATCTAGCCGAAAGGATTGTGAAAAAACTTTGTGAGTCGTTGGATGGAAAACTTCATGTAGTTTACATGGATAAGTTTTTTTCTTCGTTCAACTTATATAAGTTCTTAGAAACTAAATGCATTTATGCGCTGTGGAACTGTAAACACAAAAGAATCTGTGGAACACAAAAGAATCTGCCAAAAAATTTATCACATGATAAACTGTTAAAAAGAGGGGACTTCGATTGGGCAGTGAGTAATGATAACATTGTATGTCTGAAATGGAAGCACAATCGTTTTGTTCATATTCTATCTACTTTAGAAAATGCAGCAGATTTGTGTACAGTTGAAAAAAAAATAAAGATGAAACAAAAAAAGAAATTAATTGCCTCAAAGCCATTCTAAATTACATTGCCAACATGGGTTTTGTCGATCATTTTGATCATTTAAAAAGCTTCTCTGAGATTGATCACAAAAGTAAAAAATGGTGGTACAGGCTTTTTTTCCACTTTGTGGACGTTTGTGTGACCAACGCATTCATTTTCCATAAGAACATTCCAGGAAATTCAGCAATCTGAAAAACATGAAAGATTTTTGCCTGGACCTGATCACTCATATGATGATGTTAGGAAATGAAGGGCAAATTCCTAAAAGAAAAGTATCTGCTGCAGCTCCTGTGGTTATAAAAAAAAAGAAGCCCTTTGTTCCTGAAGAAATCAGATTCCAAAATGTGAAACATTTGCCTATAAAGGGTTGTTCCTTAAGAAGATGTGCTTTTTGCAGCACAGCAAAGAATGAGCTCAGAAATAATACAATATGTAAAACCTGCAATGTTATTCTGTGCATAAAGATGAGGAATAATACAAATTGTTTTCAAGAGTTCTGTACAAAATAATTTAAGATTGATGTCTTCAAAGTTTTTTGCATGTCTTGAATTTAAAATATTTTTGTTTAACATTAGAGATTACAGATACAATTTCAGTAATCTTTAGATTTATTTTTTTCAAATTGCATTGCCCAGGACATGCATTTCTTATGTTGTAAATACCTTTAAAAATTTTTAAACGTTTTTAGCATGCTTAATTTATTTATAAATTTTCCATACTTTCGAATAACTTGCATTTTTATGTTATGTTTTCTATAATTTTAATAATTTAAATCTTCTTCCTTATATATATATTTTTTAAATATTTTAATCTTAGGATTCATCTAAACAATGTAACTGCCTAAAATGTGTTGAAAAATTTCCAATTAGAGTAATTTAAAAATAACTTTTAAATGTAATTTCTTGTGTTTGCATGTGCAAAATGAATACTTTGGAGTTGTGATGGGGAAAAAAATTATCACCTAAAGGGGTGATTTTAAATTATTTAAAACTATAAAATATACAGTATGCCCACTAAAGTCCCTTGCCACCCTCTTAACTTCGGAACGGCTGCTGCTGTATTCATAAAAGTAGTGTCTAGGTATAGTGAAATAGCCATGCGCTACTCAATGAAACCGCCTATGGCGCCACCTGGTGGAATGTTGCGGAGTTAGCATTCCTATCTTGAAAATGGAAAGAGATACAGAAAAAAAGTGATTTACAAAGTTGTAGAGCATCATTGATTTAGTACGAAAAGACACATTGTGGACATTAATGTGAAGAGTTGAACAGTTAAAACACGCATTTGTCTTTTTGTGATTTCCTACACTGTGACGTGACAAAATGATCTTAAAAAGAAAAAAAGCAACTAGTTACAATAATATACCTTTATTTTAGATTTTCAAACTTCTCACCGTCAGCTGCAATGCATATTTGGATGTTTGTTTGAATTTCACGTTGCACACGTTGGAGCACAGATGGTGACATGTTGGCACGAGCGTCCGTAATAGCATCGTTTAATGTCCTGCAATGTTTGTGGAGGGGTCGCACAGACCTGCTGTTTCATAACTGGTTGTTTCTTTCTTTCTAAGATTGTTTTGTCACGTCACAGTGTAGGAAATCACAAAAAAAAAACAAATGCGCATTTTAACCGTTCTATTCTTCGCATTAATGTCCACAAGGTGTCTTTTCATACTAAATCGATGATACTCTACAACTTTGTAAATCACTTTTTTCCCCTATCTCTTTCCGTTTTCGAGATAGGAATGTTAACTCCGCAGCATTCCACCAGGTGGCGCTGTAGGCGGTTTCATTGTGTAGTGCATGGCTACTTTACTATACCTAGACACCACTTTTATGAATATAGCAGCAACCGTTCTGAAGTTAAGAGGATGGCAAGGGACTTTAGTGGGCAAACTGTATAGAAAAAACTCTTTCTAAAGTTGAAACATAAAATTCACCTTTGTTTATAAATTAAAACACATAAAATGAATCATAATTTACTTATGAATAGGTGTAAAAAATGAGTTTTTCATTTTTTGAACCTATTTAGAAATAAATGGATTCATTTTATATGTTTTCATGTTTTAATTTATTTAAAACTACTTAATCATTTTTCAGACAATCCCCTAACCATATTTCTAATGTTTTTCTAGCATATTTTTAAAAATTTAAATAACTTAGAACCTAAAAAGAGGGGACTTTGATTGGGCAGTGAGTAATGATAACATTGTATGTCTGAAATGGAAGGACAATAGTTCCGTTCATATTCTATCTACTTTAGAAAATGTAGCAGATTTGTGTACATTTGAAAGAAAAAAAAAAGATGGAACAAAAAAGAAATTAATTGCCCCAAAGCCATTCTAAATTACATTCCCAACATGGGTTTTGTTGATCATTTAAAAAGCCTCTATGAGATTGACTGCAAAACTAACAAGTGAGCAAGTGTGATCGAAGATCGCTCAAAGGGTTTCATTTAATGTTCCTTTCAAAACACTTTATCCTTTCTTTAATAAATCCAAATAAATTTCATTTAGCAACAAAAAAAAGGTCATGTTTTTTATAAAGTAAAAATTTACCGGTCTATTTTTTCGAATATCTAAACCAGCCCGCTATTATATTCTGTCATAATAATATCTGTCATGCGGACTAAATGCGGTATTTAATAAAATAATTTCAAAATTAAACTTGTTGTATACATTCAAATTGCTAAAATATGTGAATATTTCCATAATCGGATTTTTATCATGATTCAATATGTTTCTCAAACTCATATATTTACTATTCTCTATTACTCATATTAATACTCGCTTTGTATTATTCTCAAACATTTGAAAAATTCGTTAAACTTCCAATATGATGTCAGATTTTCTTTTTAATTCTCTAATGACGTGATATTAATCTGCTTTGTGTACATACACATTCTCATACTCCTTGTATTATTGAGAAATTTTCGAAAATTTCCGTTTTATTACCACTATGACGTCAATCATTTTTATTTCGTACTAATATTTTTTTCAACTGGTGAAATTTTTTATTTCTTTTTCATTTTTCATGTGGAAATCGTTCTATAGAAAATTACTTATTGCAGAAAGAATTTCATTGTGGATTTTTAATTTTTGGCAACTGCTATAACGAAAAATGTTTAAATTTAATAGGAAAAGGCTGTTAGAATTTTGTTTTTTTATCTCTAATTATTAAAATAATACAATTTTTTCAAATTTTAATATCTTGAACTTCATAGCTGGTACTCAGATATATATATATATATACACAAAGTTTCAACTGTGTAAGTGACATAGTTTCTGAGAATATTTTTTTTCGCTTTTTTTGAATGTTTAATAATGACATTACTAATAAATTAATAAAATTAAAAGCAATTTAATCTGAAATAGGGATTCACGTTACGTTTGGTCTTTTACAAAGTATCATATAAATCGCAAAATAATCAAATGCATGTGTTCTTAGAGTTATGTATAAATAACCGTTGTTACTCTTTAACATTGATTGGTCCATTTTTTTTGTTTCACATCAACTCTCACTAAGTAATCTTTCCCAATCAATAAAAATTAAATATGCTATAAAATAATAGTATTTCTATTGAACTTCTTAAAGTTCGATTCAATTTTAATGTGAAGATGATATCTCACCACAAATAAACCACATATAATTATAAAGCATTCTATGAATTTAAACAATACTCTTCTTTTTTTATATCAATTACAATGAAAATAACAGTCAGAATTCATTTTGTTTTTGTATGCTGTTTATATACAGGGTAGTCATTAAAAAAGTTTATGTTTTATGCCTAGGAGACATAAATTGGTTGTGCCAGTCTTTGCTAATTGTCCTACAGAAAGAAATGTTCACCTTTAAATACTATTGGCAAACAAAAGCTCACCATTGGTCCATTAGCTGTTCAGTTTCATTTCAAAATAGAGAGACCTCTGTTTACTTACTGTTGACATATCAACACTACTATTTCCCAGTGGTTTCCATGAAGTGCCAGCAATCTGTGCTGTTTGGGTGAGCTCCAAATGACCGTTGGCATGGTCACGAGAATGAGGGAAAGAACAAAAGTTGAGCTCCTGCCGTTATTGCTACAGTAACAAGATTTTTAAATTTTCAAATGGCAACACCCTTTTTTTTTCGTCCCAAAATTGCCTTCATGGTGAAAAATTATAAATGACATTAAATTATCTGTAGCAGTAGAAATGGTGACATAAAACAAATGCAAATAATACATCTCGTGCTCTATATGTGCTACAAGGATACATTGGTGGCATTGTCATCTAGTGCCATTTAGCATTTATATGGTCAGCAGGTTCATACACCTCAATCGATCTTTGTCTCTTGTGTTGTTTAGAACTGATTCTAAGTAGATACATAAAAATTGTTAAGTTGACGTGAAAAATGTCATCAAGTGCAAAGTTTAGCATTGTCTTCATGACATGATTTATTCTTGCCAACACTCTCCGCATGCAATGTCATAATCTGTCAATGCAAATATTTGAAAATTTTGTAATACCATTAAAATGATTTCTATTTGTTGTCTGTATAGTTGCTTTAAGCTTTGCTTTTGTTTTATGTTGCAGAGATAATTTTGTGATGAAAAACAATTGGGTGTTGCATTTGAATTTTTGCCTCTCTAACCATAACTATGAGTGAACGATTGGTGTTCTTTACTTCACTCTCTTGCCCATACGATTAAATATCCACATACCAAATGGCATCCCAGTTTCTTGAAAGGTACTATCGCTAGGGGCTCATATATCGATAAAGTTTTTCTTTTAACGACCATCGAGACAAGAGATTGCAGCTAGACATTCCATTATTCAGAATGCACCTGACTGAACATGTAGCTGTTACTGACCAAAATTTAACAATTTCCAATGATGTCATTACATATATTCAAACAAAGTTAATTCTGACAAAAATATCACAAAATATGTTCATTATTGTTAAAGATGTGAATGAAAATTCCATTTTTAGCATGTAATGACACAACGTGTATTTCTGATTGAACATATTGCACATTTGATGGAATAAGTGGATTGGAATGCTATTGCTGGTTGCCTGTTCAAAAAATAAATGTCATGACCAAATTATCTCCCGTGAAAGTTTGTTCCAAGATTTTAAGAACATCCTGTATTGTTTACAACCTCTGAAAATGATCATTCACCCCAAACACAGCTCTCTGGTGCATTTAAAATCTTCCTTGTTGAATCAAAAGGCACATCAAAAAAGTTATTCTTGCAGAGTTGGCCAATATTTGAAATTGAATAGTTTGTATTGTTATTATTACTTTAGTCCCTTTGTGACAAATAAATACTATATGATTGTAAAAATTTCATTCTATTTCCATGAAAATTTTTCTTCGATTTTAAAATATTTATTTTACAATATAAGAAAATTGCATTATTTTATTTTAATTCACAGAAGCCATGAGGTTTACAGATTTAAGACTGTCCTTTTTCTAAATAATAATTCAAAGCATATATAATATATATATATATATATATATATTTGTGTAAAGTGTAGGGCTGGTTGGGGTAAGTGGCTCCTCCCCCTCAAACTAAAATATATACAGGATATTTCACACTTATTTGTATTGATCATGTCATAGAACTAATATAAAATAGATTTCCAGAATAGTTTGTTTAAAGAGTTGAAGCTACATATTTCCAAGAGGTGTTTCCAGATTACTCTTCATTATCTTTTAATGTTTATTGAACTGTTGTGCAAAGTTTAACCTAAAATACAAACTAATTTGAATATTTGAAAAAACTTATTAAGAAGTGTTTAAGAGGAGGGGTCCCACTTACCCCATAATTTTAGCCTACTAGGGGTAAGTGGGGCTCCTCATTATGGGGTAAATGGGACTAGGGTGTTTTACTAAGTAAATTTAAATAAATTTCTGCATTATGGCCTAAACATGTTGCCTTAAATTACTATAGTACATATGGTTATGTTTAATTTTTAAAATTGAATATAGAGGATGTGTCACCTTTACGTATACATCTCCACATGCAAACACAATTCCATCAAAGAGATCTAAAGCTTCTTCAAGTGTTCAAATCATTATGAATGAAGAATGCATGCAACAATTAAGAGAAAAAAGTGATGGAAATATAAAGAAAAAACTCAAAGTAAAAAAAAGAAAACTGAATATGTTGAAGAATCTGACGACAGTGATGAATTTGAATTGAAAAGCAACTCTGATAAAGAGATTTCTATGGATGAATTATAAGAAATTATGAAGACCTCAAAGGAATTAATACTTTAGCTAAAAAAACTTGTATAGCTGATGACTATATATTTGTGAAACTTGCATAAACAAAAAAAGTATTATACAACTCTAATTTTAGAAGTTGATGATACAAAGGAAAAAATAACTGCTAAATTTGCAAGAAACAATAGAAATAGTGAGACTTTTTATTGGCCGGATGCAGATGATATTGGAATTATTACTGAGGATGAAGTAATAATGATTCTCAATCAGCCAACTTTAAGTAGACGCTGCCATTTAGTGTTTCCAATTTCTGTTTCAACTTAGTGTTTGCTAATGTGCCAAAATTAATCTTAAGGTGGCGGATCAGTCAGATTTTGCATTCTCCTTTCCCATGTTAAACCAATGGCATTAAAGTTCCTCGGTTTCCTTCAAATATCTCATCAAATAATGAAGTTTTTCGAAATTTGTTTTTTGTGAGTGATGCTTTAGATCAGCGGTTCCCAACCTGGGGTACGCGCACCCCTGGGGGTACTTGATGAAACAATCGGGGGTACGTGAACATTATTTTGGCAATGGCGGATAATGCAAAAAATAAAACTTAAAATAAAAACAGAAAAACTTTTCTTTTACAAAGAGGGACTTGTGTAAAATTAAAATAGGCTATTCGCATAAAATAAAGGAAAATGCCTAAACTTAGTTAATTGGAGAAAAAACATGAATCGTATTGACGCTTCTGGTTTTTACGACTTCATTTTAAACCCATTCGAAAGCAGGCCATTATTTTAGAGTGCGATTGGTCAGCATTAGCACAAACTCATTAACTTGTATTACCGTAATTTCCGGCGTATAATCCGCAGCTCAAAGAGTCGTTATTCGACCCAGAAATATTATTTTATAAAATGTAACTTAAAAGATCGCTGTAAATATTTAACTACAATTATTGAATAAAATTTCTGGGTCGAAAAACGACTCTTTGAGCTGCGGATTATACGCCGGAAATTACGGTAATGGGTACAGAGATTCATCCTTTCTTTGTGAGTGCTTAATTTGGAATCTTTAGCTAATATTTAGTGTTTTGAGTGACTTTATGTTGATATTATGTTGTGATTCAAAATGAATAAGTGGTTGAAAATTGGAATTCTGAAAGAGAACTGCATCTAACATTGGCAAGTAGCATTACTAATGAACGAAAGTAAAAATATTTGGAATGGGTTTATGCAACACCGGCTCTATACAAAGCCAGGTTTCAGAGGAAATAATGGTTTGCTGACGTCATCAACCTCGGTCATAAAGCAGATCACAATATTCTCCCATTCCGTACTTGTTCGTAGGAAAGTACTAACATAGTACCGTGCGTTTCAGATACAATGTGTTGGGAAATCAAAATGTGTTTTGAATTCTGATGTTAATTTAAAGTAGTTCAATTCAAGATCGGATTGCTTTTAATTAAGGTAAGTACTTAATTACAGTATATATGTGTATTTTTATGAATATTAACAATGTTGATCATTATGTATTAAAATATGTTTAACTTGTCGTTTCTGCGCGAGTAGGCTTAACTCCACAGCTTTGTCCAAATCTCGTGTTGTGAAAATATTTTATAACGTTTGCACTATTTATTTATTAGTAAATAATCTCGCGCAACAATTTGTATGCATTAATCAGTATTCAATATGAATTTTCTTTATTTGTAAATTTAATACTTTTTAGTTAAGACCTACCTTTCTCTTCATACATATCAATGGAAAATTGTGCATAAATAATTTCACATACTTCGTATTTGTTTGCTTATCATAGCTTTTAAATTTAGTACGATTTATGTAAATATGTTTAATATTAATATGAATTCAAATCAAAATTCTAAATCGGAATACCTTTTTTTAATGATAAAGGAAATTTACATTTTGATAAATTCACGATTGTTTCATTCTCATGCTTTTCCTTTTTCCTTTTATTTATTTTTTCATATTTAATATCTTCCATTGCTAATATTTTTTTTTTTTTTACATACAGATGTAAATATACATCGTGAATTTTTGAACATGACAATATCAACTTAATTATATGCTTCTTATGATGTCACTAATTCACATGCAAAATTTTATCAATAATATCAGTTAGTAAAACTGTACTATAATGTACTGTCTGTCATACGATAATTACATATTCAATTTATTTTGCCATATTACATAGTTTATACATATATATAATCTACAATAAAACTCACCAGATAGTGTTTAATTATTATTAGAAAATATTAAATATATCAAGGGTATTATAATTATATCAAGGGTAATATACCAAGCAAAATTTGGTGAATATTTAGGGCCACTTCACAAAAATCAATTTAATAAAATAGGCCCTCCACAAAACTCAATTTGATAAAATGGGTCCCTTCACAAAATTCTTTATAATAAAACAGGCTCCTTCACAAAATTCCTTTTTATTCCATAAAAACTTACTATTTATTATTTATTTATTATTTTGTGACATTTTAAAATGTGTAATTTGTAAACAAATAAGTTCACTTGAGAGGAAAACTTCAGCAAAAGGATTTAAAAAGTATTTTTTAATCTTGGTTCGAATTTGAGTAACTGGATATCAACTTTCATTACAAAATGTTATTTTTCACAAAAATATAATAAATTTCACAAAAATAACCTTTACTTTTCACAAAATTTTATTTAAATCAAATATCACATTTAAAATGTGTAGTAAATAATTAATAAAAAATATATGTTATAATGATAAATGTTATATTATCTTAAAACAGGACAACTATATATTTAAATTTTCATAATAATAGTAAAATACCTCTGTTTATTGGTGATTATAAAAGAAAAGCATATATGGAAAAATAAATCAAATATGTAATTATCAAATGACAGACAGTGCATTACATTAAGTTCTTACCTTACACTTTTCACTAACTAATATAATTTTGCATATGAATTAGTGACAGAAGAAGCATTTAATTAAGTTAATATTTTCACGTTAACACATTTACAATTTAATCTATGTATAAAAAAATATATAAATATTTCAG
This sequence comes from Maratus michaelseni, assembly GCA_963931845.1. Classification (NCBI taxonomy): domain Eukaryota; kingdom Metazoa; phylum Arthropoda; class Arachnida; order Araneae; family Salticidae; genus Maratus; species Maratus michaelseni. The sequence continues at coordinate 321,167,738 of OZ007595.1, read as the reverse complement.
TCTACTCTTGTAGCAACGACAAAGTAAACATATTTTAATAGATAATGATTAACATTGCTAATATTCATAAAAATACATGTATATACTCTAAATAAGTACTTACTTTAATGGAAAGCAATCCAGTCTTTAATCGAAATATTATTAATTTTCTTGAAAATGTGCTAGAACTCAAATATGAACTTTAATTTACACATTAACCAAAAGAAAAAAAAAAGGTGTTATAAAAAGTGTCTTTCACGAAATGAATATATATTTATAACACATGAAGCAAATAAAATAATACTTAATAGAAAAGAAAAAATAATGAATTAAATGAATATTTTTCTTAATATTGAATTCTTAAAAAAAAAAAAAAAATAAGACTCTTATACTTAGGAATTATACATATTTTATATATGAATATTTTTATTGTACATTTTACTAATTATGAAATATAAATTTTATGAATTATACACATTTTATTTGCATTAAAAGACATAAAAAAGCAGAGGGAGGGGGGGGGGGGTTAAAATTTTTTTTCTTTAAAAAGACAATATAATGAAATCTTTCAAAAGTATTGAAATGAAAGTGTCTTTCCTGAAATGAATATAACATATGAAATGGTTACATGAAGCAAATAAAATGTAACTTAAAAGGAGAGAAAAAATAGTGAATTACATTTATATTTTTCTTATTCAGTTGTTAATAATAATAAAAATTCTGATATTTATGAATTATTCATATTTTATTTTTATTAAGAGACATGAAAAGAGGGGGGAGGGGTATATATATATATATTTTTTATCTTTAAAAAGATAATATAATGAAAGTTTTTAAAAGGATTAAAATGAAAGTGTCTTTCCTCAAATGAATATAATATTTATAACATATGAAATGTTACATGAACGTATATACATGGTTATATACACTGTACACTCTAACTTATGGCTGAAATAAGTTTTGGGACGAACTCGGAAAGTTATGATGACGAATGAAAAATAAACGGAGTTCGTCATCCTTGACCGAGGTTAGTGACGTCACTCTGAGTGTCCCCGGGCTTTCTTAATAGAGCCGGTGTTGGTTTATGTGAGAAGGGGTACGCATAAATGAAAGGTCTAAGCAAGGGGTACGTGAGAGAAAAAAGGTTGGGAACCGCTGCTTTAGATGAATCATCGCATAGTTACAAATTTCATTTTTCTATTATTTAAATTTAAATATTTGTTTTAGCGTTTAAAAGACAGCATATAATGATGTAAATGTAAATGCTAAAACAAATATTTAAATTTATATAAGAGAAAAATGAAATTTGTAACTACCCAGATAGCACAAACCCTTTTCAAAACCTTGTTTCAACCTTAAAAACCCATGAAACAACATTATTCTAAGCTTATGTGCTGTGTGGGTACGTGATGATTCATCTAAAGTATCACTCACAAAAAACAAATTTCAAAAGACTTAATTATTTGCTGAGATATTTGAAGGAAACTGGGGAACTTTAAATTAATGCCATTGGTTTAACATGGGAAAGGAGAATGCAGAATCTGACTGATCCATCACCTTAATCAACCTTATTATGTTTCTCCAGCAGCGTTTTATACATTAAAGTAAAACATATGCCTTTAAGCTTTCAAAAAACAAATTATAGATGTACTTGTTTTTCATTCAGTAATTACCTGTCATACTGATCTTAATGTGACTAGATATCTCATACATGGATACATTTACAATAAAATATTACATATTTAAAATTTCTATACTTTATCAAGTAACATCCACTTACCCCTTCTTTAGTTATGCTTGCTTTAAATATAAATAAAGAGCGGGGGCTCACTTATTCCTTATTTGGGGTAAGTGAGACATGTACTTGATTTTTAAAAATAAATGCAGTTAAAAAATATTTAAACCTTTTAGGACCATGGGTGCATATATGCACCTTCAAAAAGTGCTTATAATGCTCGATTTTGCCACCAGTAAACAATATAAGAAAAATTTGCCTTGTTTAATTGACACATTTACTCGATTTATGAAATAAAATTAACTAATTAACAAAAAGTGCTGTCAACTGAATAAAATTCGTGTGAAAGATGCTGGTCCTGAATGAGTTAAAGCAGTATTTTAAAAACTAACCATATACTTTTGTTTATTAATATAGTCTTCAATAAAATAAGTTGAAAAGTTCAAATTAAACTGTTTCAAAATTTTTGTATAAGGCTTCATAAATGAAGTATTCCAAAAAGAGGTTCCACTTACCCCAACGAACCCTATTTGTGAAAATATCTTGTTTATCAAAATAGCAGCATTTGTGCTAAATATTGCATAACATTATTTTCAGATTCAACTTTTGATACCTTTAAAGTCTGAAATGAGAAAGCTTTGTCCAGCTGAACATTTGGTATTCTAATAATTACTATTCATCTGGCCAATAATATTTGGTATTCAATTTACCTGTGTGTTGAATATTTAGTATTCTGCTAAAATCACTATTCGGTCCCTCCAATATATACAGGGCGTTTTTTTTTTTAACTGACGCTATTCAGAGCCGCCTGTAGCTCGTTCTAATAACTGGATTGATACAAAATTTTGTGAATGGACTAAGAAAACCATGGGAAAAAAGATTCCAACAAAAAAAAATTAGTTCCAATCACCACCGATAGAGGGAAATGTGGCGCTGTGGTTATTTATGCAACTGAGAATTAGCATAAAATACGGGCAATAAATGCAAATGCAAATTTTTACTTACGCAAGCGACAGTAGCGGCAATAGTTTAAGTTATAAATGCATGCGAAAAACACCGAGAAACAATTTCAGCTCAAATTGAAAATGAATCTTAAGTTACCGCAGCGCTTTGTTACTTGTGAAGTTCTATTATTGTAAGCAGTGCAATGCACCAGCCGCGCTTCGTTTATTTAGAACACGCCATAAACTGCGCAAAGGACCTTTATCCGTTAATGTATTGAAAGCAATGATTCTAAAATTAAAAAGAAACAGGCTCGCTAGCAGTTCGGTCATGCAAAGGACGTAAACCGGTGGCAGAAAAAGTGATAATGGATGTTTCAACTGCAATCAACGAAAGGGAAAGTGTAAATGATGAATAAAACATGGCATTTTATCCAAATTATTAATTTTGTCTGTTTCTGATGTTTTTTTTTTTCAATGTACAGCGCCACATTTCCCCCTATCGGCGGTGATTGGAACTAATTTTTTTCTTGTTGGAATCTTTTTTTCCCATGATTAGTCCACTCACAAAATTTTGTATCAATCCAGTTATTAGAACGAGCTACAGGTGGCTCTGAATAGCGTCAGTTTAAAAAAAACATCCTGTATAATAACAATATATACAATACACACAAATATACAATAACAGGTAAAGTTCTTTAATCCGCACAAGTTGGGACCAAAGGTTGTGCAGATTATAGAATATTGCGGATTATGGATTATGCGTCATTTTCTTATTTCTGGACAATATTTTAATTCCACATTCAATATAATATAAAAAGATAAATATTAAATCTAATAATTAGAAAAAAAATGAAACAATTAAAAATGGAATAATAAAAAAAAGGAAATATTCATTTAGCTATGATGAAATATGAAAAATAGCTTCTTGGAATAGTGAATAATATTTATAAAGTTTTTTGTTTTTCAAAAATAGAGCCAAGTGTTGTCTGTTTCAAAACTTTAAATATTCTTTAAAAAGTTTATCTTGCATTCTATGAACAGTCATGAACTCTTGTTGAGAAATAAAATTCTTACTCTAAAAAGTTCAAATATTATCTACCCAAAGCTAGTCCTTAAATGTCCAGTTAGCCTAGGTGTGTTCTGTAATGCAGTTTAGTTTTTACTAGTATATAGAAAACTATATGTGGTAGATAAAAAAAAAAAATTGTTTTATTACGAACTTTTCTACATTGATTTTTTTTAAAACTTTTTTGGATGAAGAATCTGTAAATTTGTTTAACTGTTTACATTTGGTAAGCAATGTGGAATAGGGGAAATTGCAGATTATGGGTGTGTAGATTAATAGATCTTTGACTGTACTTATTTATGCACTGTAATACTGTTCTGCTTAAGCTATACGCAGTCAAGTGTAGCTTTAGTATCTATTAGAGATGAATTTGGGCATTTTTTTTTTTTTTTTAGCATGAACCTGAGCAATTTTGTGTCATCAGAGCCCAATACCAAAAGTATGCAGTAGAAAATTGTTAATAACATTCTAAAATTGTTTCAAGATTAATTTTAAACATTTGAAAACTTCTTCTTACATAGAAATAAGCATTAATCTTAAATACTCCCTTATAAAAGCATTTTGAGATTTTAATGTCCTTGAAAATCTGTTGAAAATAGCAAATTTGTAATTTATATCCTACCACAGGCCAAAATCTGATAAAATCAATCTTTATTTTTTTTAACTTATCGCTATACAACTATGACAGAAAGGTTCTGTTTTCCAGTAATTATGGGGAAGGATTTCATACAGAAGGAGAGGATGGACAAGTAATATCCCACAGCTTTGTTAATAATACTGACCATGCCAAGTCTTCATAATCAGATACCTTAACAATTCAGTTCCCTTTCAAATTAATTTTTAAAGTATTGTAAAACACAAAGATACTTAGAATACATTATTTTTTCTCAAATGGCTCACATTTTGCTTTCAATTTGTAAATAAATACTTTTGTGACTCTGAACCTGCCTCATCCAGTGATGTGGGATGGGTAAATACCCAACAGCTAGATATTTTCTGGGGGTATATACCAAGGTATTTATCCAAGCCGAGGGTAAATACTCAAATATTGGGTTTTTTCATATTTCACTCTCCTTGTAATCAAATGGGAACATGAGTTTGGGTATTTATCCTTAAAAATAAATACCCAGCTATTTTAAATCACTGGTGTTATCTCTAGTATGTATCAGGTCCCAGAGTAAAAATTTTGCCTGCCAGGTTACCCAACCTTTTCTTCTTCTAAAGGTGGCTTTTTACAGGATAATATAATGACAATTTCAGAAGCTATAATAAATAATAAGACATAAATTTGCAATGAAATATAAAGAACAAACTTATTCAGTCACAAATGCAGGGTATTCCAAACTAACCAAAGTCGGGTTTCTGTTAATAACTTTGGAAAAATGTGAAAATGTTCTAATAAAAATTGAAATGACTCACCCTACTTTGTTTAGCACAGCAATTCAATCAGTGATAACACTTGCAACTACATTCCAAAATGTAGAGCATCAATTTTGATGCATTTGGGTATAGAATGGAAATTTTTAACATTTGTCTTTATGTTATCACATTTTACACAAAACGATGGCAAGTCGCTTCAAATTTTCACTACACTATCTTTATTTTTCTCAAAATTATTAACAGTAGCAGGAGTTTGGTTGGAGTGGAACACCCTGCATTTTTGTCTGAAAATATGCATTGTAACTCTCGGTTCTGTTATAAAAATGACTTGTTCTTGTATGCCTAATCTAGCTTTAATGTTTATCAGAAGACTTTTGAATCATTTTGTAAATACAATCTTGTATAAAGAGTGCTACACCACACCCAGTTTGTGCTGTAGGTAAAGTTGGGAGGAGTTAAGATAAAGGTTTTGTTTCCAATCTATTTTATGCTGTCATTTTAAATATTTTTATTCTCAGGGTTCATTATAAAAAAAGGATACATAATAATTTCACCACTTTTCTAAGAAATTTCACTAAAACCTCCCATAAGCCCTTTGCAACATAAGTAATTATGCAGTAACAGAAAAAATGGATAAATAAACATTTAATTGTTTGCCCTGAAAATGTCTATTTTTGTTTTCAAAGATATGTTAATTTTTTAAATATAATTTAAGATTTGTATTTACTGCCTTTCTGATCGGTTTTAGTTTGAAGATTGTTTAAATGTGTTAAAAAAGATCACATTCAAAAGTTTGTTTAACAAACTTTATTCTATTTCAATTTATTAGGACACATAAGTTCTGCACAATGTGTTCCAATAAAGCAGCTACATCAATTATCAGAAGTAAACATATTTTTTAATTTGTTCTTGACGTTTTGTCACAATTAAAAGGCATGCCAAATAACCAGAATTTACTGTACATGAATTAGATTTGTTTTCAATATGAAATCCTCACACCATCATCATCATAAATTTTACATGTTTTACCTTATCTTTAACATAAAATCATGTATAAAAAGTACAATGATGTTATGAGCATTTCATATTGTTAAAAAATGAAATTAAAATTTTCAATATAAACCTCCTATATTTCTGATCTTATATAACATATATCATTGAGAGAAACAGTTAGTGTAAATCCTCAATCATATTAAAACATTCAAAATACCTTAGAGAAAATAACATTTTTTAAAAATCTTTTCTGGAAAGTGGGCAGGGGAGCAAAAATCAATGTTTATCTTTCTATCTCCCCTTTAAAGATTAAAACGAACTAAGAATATAAAATGAAAATATTATTATGCATGTAAAAAATTGTATATTTATACAACGCATCTCTTCACAATCCACTTATTTATACCCTTAATCGAATGTTAGTTCAAAATCTATTTTAAAACATAAGACTAAGAATAATATTAACTTACTATCAAATTAAAGTATCATATCATGTGAATATGTATCCAATAGTATTTGGTATACAGAAATACTTCTAATAATTTCTGAATATGCCATACAGAAAATGTGCTATTTGCTAACAAAATTTCTTTTCCTGGGAATACGTCAAAGTATTATGTATCATCAAATTATTAATACTGAAATTATAGCCATGAAAGAGAATCCAATACTTAAATTTGTAGATAAAAGTACTAAAAAAAAGTAGAGAAGGAAAAGAGAAATTTTAGAACATGAAACTGAATTAGCATTTTAATAAATATAGCAAAAGTTTGACTTCTCATCTTCAACTGAAAAAATATTTTTAAATTAATTTAACATAAAAATAAATTGTAAAAATTGCTTTGAGATAGAGTTTCTTTAAATTAGCATCATAAAAGCAATCTGTGAAACCAGTATTCAAATCCACTAAAATTAATAAATTTTCTTTGGGAATGAAAAAAAAAAATGTGGATTATCCACTAGTTCTTATTCTAATGCCTACTAAGTTTTTGCTCTCCATGTTCTAACTTTTTTAAAAACATGATATGATACTTATTTTTTAAAACTGTATTTATGAAAGTAATATTTGATCTGAATAATTTAAAACTAATAATAATAAAATTCTTAGTTTCTTGCATGCTTACTTTTATTAAAACTAATGTTACTTGAAAGATAACATTCTAAAGTATAAATTAAAATTTACTGTTTCTTAGTGAAGAAATTTTTGAAAATGGTAATATCTATTTTTAATAATTTTGATTAAAAAAAAAAAGTGTTATTTGATGCTGAATATAAATGTTTAATAACACTGCAGGTGGTGCAGGAACAGCCTTGGCATTCGCCCATGGTACGCCATCTTGTTTTTTAAATCAAAACATATTTACATAATATCACTAATTATAATTAAAATATAGATAAAATGCATAAGTGATTCAGTCCAGCATCGATGATATATTACATAATCACATAAGATCACTAATTATAATTAAAATATAGATAAAATGCTTCAGTAATTACAGAGTAATCACTTAAGCACTTTATCTATATTCACAACATATTTGTTTTGTTTCTCATTTCCAAAATAATTTTCATCCATATTTACTTATTATAAACACATTATTTAATTTTATTGACTAATTTATTTTTATTTAATAAAAGTTAAAATATTTTTACTTAAGAAACAAGATGGTTGACCACGGGTGAATCCCAAAAGGTTAGCCACACTGCAAAATAATAATAAAATAAATGATTAAAAATATTTGAAACTACAAAGATTCAAAATTGAGAAAAATAAGTTTAATTCCATCTTTTATGAAAACACTCAGAGTTAAATTATCATCAGTGGTACATAAAATGCAATGCATTCAACCTCTTATTTATCTGCCACAAGATAGGATTCTGCACTTCACATTACTCGCTTAGCTTTCACCCTCCTCACATTTCCTTTTCTTGAATTCACAAATCACATCATCTAACACACAGAGGAATTTCTGTTGCCCGTAAGATAACTATTTACATGCCATACATCACCATTCTCAAAGTCCTCTTTAAATTGTAACACTTCATCCTTTGATAAAGTATTTTTGTAAACTCAACTGATTGCCATTCATCAACTCTCTGGAAATAGCATGTGCATTATCACTATAAATAAGATGCTTTTTATCTTCAGATGATGCATCTTGGAAGATTAACTTAATGTTATTTTTGTCTCTAATCCTAAAGAGATCGGATACTAGATGACGATCGCAGGCTTTTCTGAAATCATGCTTCTTGTAACCATTAGGGCTTTGCTCCCAAAAAGCTTTCGATAATCAAAATCTTTGTAGCCATGTTTTATCTTGCCAACGATATTGAGCAAGATTTCACGAAAAGAGTCTTTGTCAAGAAAATCCCATATACGGTTTGCTGTTTTCATAAAGAAAATTTGAAGCGGCCAATCTAAAAAGCACATCAAAACTAGACCAGGGTAGCACTTAAATACTTGTATTTGTTGTTCTTCATTTAATTCATGGAGTAGAACACAAAAAATATGAGAACAGGTTTCTTTTACAAAAAAAAATCCCTTTATCCCGCTAGAATATTCCAAACGTCTAAATGGTACAAACATTGCAGTATTTACCAAGGACTCTTCTCTTTCTGTAGAAGTTAGTTTTTGCAAAAAATATTCAGTCGCCACTCTATTACCAGTATTTGCAGGAAGTGTGAAAAAAAATTGATGATGAGAGCATCTGTGATCTACTCTTTCTCCAATCATACTGTCCAACTTATCCATTTCTCCCTTTATATGGTACGTCCAATATATCACCAATTCATGCTGATTGACAAACATTGGACGTTCTTGATTATAGAAAAAACTTCTGCTACCTTTAGGTATTTTCTCCCATAATTTTTTTATGTCATCTTCTAAGCAGTAAATGCATGCTAAGGTATAACATTTGCCAATATCCATGCTCTCATCTTTAATCGCCAATTCTGCTGTTTTTTTCATATCAATAATTCCTTGTGACATCCAATAAAATTCTTTTGGTAGATCTACTCTAACATCATAGTATTTGTAATGGAGATGCCTCCATTTTGAAATTTGTAAACCTACAGGTCTAATAAGACATAATATTTTCTCTGTCAATAGTTTTGGTAGTAGAAGCTTTGCTACCTTTTTCACTGCTATAGCTTCTATTTTAACCCGGTTTGATTTATAATTTATATAATTGAATGGAATAGAGAATTTTGACAATAAACTCTTAATATCAGGTTGATTGCATAATGTAGCAGCTATCTTAGTAAGAGTCATTTGCTCGAGGGACGGATTCAGAACATACGTCATTATTAAGTGCAATAAAATGTTAAATATATCAAAATTTTTTGTTTCTTCAATAAAAAATTGGTAGTAGATGAAGCTTTGTAAGTTTGATGACAAAATTAATCTTGGTCATAGTATCTCCAACAGATAAGAAGTACTAGAAAAATTTAACCTACAAGAAAAAAAAAATATTAATGTCAAGAACAATGTAAAGTGCTCATATCTAAAAGAAAAAGATATTTTGCATGAATTAACTGTACAGTGAACAGAAGAAAGTATCTACACATACAGATTATTTTTTATATATAAACATGGAAAACAGCTGTGATGTCCTTAATTTAAGTACTACTTTATTCATATAACAGCCACACATTTCCCCCTTTCTTTAAATAACAGAATAGACTATATTTATACTGTATATCTGTAATCTGCATTTGCCTATATCATATGAATCTTCAGATGTCAACAGTTACCATTGGCAGTTCAGAATCACCTGCATTCCACATTGAGAAATATTGGCAAGCTCTAGAATAGAAGACTAAGTTTGAAACATGATTTCATCTCTATGTCTTTAAATCAAAGATTTTTAATAATAAAAAAAAATACAATCACTATTATAACAAAATGATTATTTGCAGAAATAAATTACCATTGACAAGAGAGTCCAAGCCTGACGATTAGAAATCCGAGCCCAATACTGAAAGTATGCAATAGAAAATTTTTTAATAACATTTAAAATTCATTAACCCCCTCATTAACCCCAATAATATTGAAAAAAATTTAGGAGATTTAGGATGAAAAATTCTTTGAATTGGTTCTAATCTTGTAATTACATATTATAAACAATCCAGCTGTTTTAAACTATTAAGTTTGTTAATACAAATCATACAAAAGTCGATAGAATTTATTCTTTCACTTTGTAAAAATTAATCAATGAAAGTAGATGCACATGACAGTTTTATAAATGGTGTTTTGTATAAAATGGTATGAAGTCCCAAAGATATATGTTGATTTAAAATTAAAATTGCAGACAGATGTTCAAAGGGTTACAACATTATCAGGACTGTATGGCAAGTAGTGAAGCAATTATGCTCGTTTTGTTTGCAGGTGTAGTAAGGAAAGTTCTGGAAGCTTGATAACCAAGAATAATCTTGCTGATATTATTTCTGAAAGATTATAAATACCAGAAGTATATGACTTGCAAGAAAAAGAAAACAATATGTAAAGTACTCACGTAAAGTACTCAAAGTACTGAATGTAAAGTACTCACAGACTTGCCAAGTCTCCGGACTTTTGAACACCACTAAAGTTTTAGAGAAAATGTTGTTCTTTTAAATCGCAGAATGCTCCGATTAAACAAAACAACATTTTCTGTACTAAATTACTGGTATCCAAAAAGCCGGAGACTTGGCAGGTCTGTACTCATATCTAAAAAAAGAGAATTATATTGAATGAATTAATTAACTGTACTGTGAACAAAAGAAAGTATCTGCACATACGTATTATTTTGCATATTTAAGTTTAGAAAACAGTTGTGATGAAATTGTTTTAACTGCTATTTTATTTATATAATGAACATGCATCTCTTTCCTTTAAAAAGTAGTGCAGCAGAATATATTTATACCACATATCTGTAATCTGCAGTTGTCTATAAATGATATAACTTCTCAGATATAAACGGTGAATACAGAAACTCCTGTATTCCACATTGTAGAAATATTGGCACCCTCTGGAGAACTAAGTTTGAAATTAATTATATAATTGAGATTGCAAAAAGTCATGGATTCCAGCCAAGAATAGACTTAATAAAAATATGATGGAACTAGACACAATCACCAAAGCAACCTATAGAAAGATCACCTATATTCCAATTATTTTCGAAAGACTAAAACAATCCTTTAAACAATACAATATTCAACTTATATCATATACCCCATATAATCTTGTGGTATTGATTACCAAAAAAATGGACCCAATACCCTCTGCATATCACGCATGTGTATATGAAACACTCAGGGCCGGCGCAAGGCGTGTGCGAAGTGTGCCACCGCACGGGGCGCGAGCCGGAGGGGCGCCAAACCGATGGAAGGGCACCAGCAACAGCACCCATAAACATTATTTTATATTCTGCGTTTTTCTTTTATTTTTTTCTAAATATTTTCTATAACTAGCTTTTCTATTCCTATTGCTAATTCTATATATTATTTTATAGCTAGGCTTGGGTCGGATTCTTCGTTGTGTTTAAAAAAATAATTCAAGGCCACCGAATTTTCGCTTGCAGACATCGGCTTCTATTCTTTAGCTGAATGGAACTGCCTTTAACCTAATGCTTCAAAAAGTGCCGCCATGATCTTTTCAAACAAAGCTATCACCCCAATTGCTAAACTCTCTCTAAATGGTGAATTCATACCCTGGGTCGCCAGTTATAAATATCTAGGCATTTATCTAGATTCAAAATTAACCTGGGCTAGGCAGATTCAAGACGTAATTGCCAAATCTACCAAAGCTCAAGGATCCCTTAAATCTTTACTGGCTTATCACAGCCGTCTGTCACTCTCGAATAAATTGTTACTGTATAAATCCTTCATCAGATCAACCATGACCTACGGGTCAGTTATCTGGGGGTCAGTCTGTGAAACTCGGATGCAGAAAATTCAAATTTTTCAAAACTCTTTGTTACGTAGGATTTGCAAGGCGACAACGTTTGTCCGGAATGACGTCATCCATGCTGATCTCAATATTAGGCCTATCTCGCAAGTTATTAAAAAACTTGCACAAAATTTCCACAGAGATCGACTTTTAATACCCAATGAAGCGTTGCGGTCCATTCAACCTTACATGGTAAATACCAGTAGAGGGAAGAAGAGACCGCTTGCCATCTTGTGTAGAGATGACGGCTTTGCTCCGCCTTCCAAAAGAAGGCGAAGGGAACCACCCTAAACACTTCGTTGTGCTATTCCAAATTCATAAAACTTTGGTACCTGCATTGTTATTCCCATTTGACATTCCTACACTAAATTTTTCCTATTGACGTCTTCCCGCCTTGCTTTTGGCATCGGGTTCTGCTAACTTTCCTTCTTACCTCTTTTGCAATTTTAAGGAAAAAAAAAATTATACTTATATTATTTTTTGCATCTTAATTGTATTTATTACTTAATTATCTTTGCATCTTCAAAATTTAATTATTTGAATCTTATATAAACTAATTGTTTGCATCTTATCTAAATTAAATTGTTTGCATTAGTTTTTTAGATTAAAAAAAATATTAATTATGATTTAGAAAAATTGTCTGGCTCTGATGGGGCCTTTCCCCCCCCCTCCCCCCTATGCTCACCATTCCGACTCCAATCAAAGTATCAAAGCGCACATCCAGATTGCTCCTACATCTGCATCACTCCACCGCAGCCTGCTGCGAGAGAACTTTTATATTTTTGAATCTTCTGATGCCATCTCCATAGACTGTTCTCATCTAGATGTGAAGTAAACGTGGGCATTACGCCCCACGTAGGCATTCTTCAGTAATCGTCTTTGATCTTTGATCAAATTGCTTCATCATACTCAGAAAAGAAACAGAATCACGATCCCCAGGAACCACCCGATTCAAATCTGCTTTCTTTGCGGGATGCTAATTATTTTCGACTTTCACAGGTGGTCAATTCTATCGCTCCCGGCTATTTAAGTGCATCATTATTCTGTAGTCCTCTTATCCAACAGGAAATCTGAGACTGCCCCACAGATGACCGGAAAACGTTCCGGCATGTGGGGTAAAGATTCAGATGGACCCCTCTATAATGTTTTTAGCCACATTCTACTTATTAAGAAAACGATTCTGGGGTTTAGAGGCGGGGGGGGGGGGGAGTTTTTTAGAGATGAGAGCCTGGACAGCTGCCTCTTTTACCCTTGCGATAATCATGTTTAGATCGGAACCAGTGTTTCTTTCCGGCACATATCGTGGAAAGTAGACACCCCGCCCCCTTCCCCAGTACAATTCTTTAAATATTTAATTATTCCAATATTTATTATCTTAATCGGAGGAGGGGGGGGCGGTCGGACCTCCCCCTTTTTTACTAAGTTCACACATTTGTTGCAAAATCTTCCCACTTCAGGGATTTCGCTCATCTCAGCCGGCGCCCATGCGCATGCCATATTCTTTGAATTTATGTATTGCCCCAGTTTTCCGAAACATGGTCTGAAAGAGACGTTTGAGCGGAAAGCCATTAAGAAATAACGTCATAAAAATATATATTGAGTCATAATGACGCACTGTTGCATTCATTATTAGAGATTATTTATTAGTATAATATAGTCTTTAGCCATTACACAATAAATATTTCGCAATACTCTAATTAAAATAACTGACATTTTAAGCAAATATTGTAAATTAAAAAATAAAAATTGCTGGAAATTTAGCTAAAATAAAATAAGACTTTTTTGGAATCAGATTATTTGATACTGAGTCAAACTTTGTCTAAACTGAAATGGAATTAATTCTATTCAATATGGCAGAGATTATTCTTTATTTTGTGAAATAATTAGAACCTTAAGAACTGGAAGAATGAAATCTACTTGGGTAAAGTTTCTTTGGAATAATGTTGTGCAACCCTTTTTACTTTTTTCTATCTTTACAAAAAGAAGGTATTGGATTCGGGAACATTTTCAACTTTTCGGTTTTCGACGGATTGAGATGTTTTAGAGGTCAGGGAACCCGAAAAACAGGTTTTTACAAAATGTCTGCCTGTGAATCAGTTACTCTGTCTGTCTGTATGTGACAAAAATTTAGGGGGCGCTCTATCTCATGTCTCAAGAACTAATGCAAGAAATTAGTTAGCAATGTTAGTTTCTGGTGTAAATCGCCCAACAGGTGGCGCTGCTATGCTGCATTTATCACGATTTCCGCAATAGCTCTATCTCAAAAACTAATGCAGGAATCTTCATCAAACTTCAGATTCAGTTAGACGTTTTCATAAGTTATTGCTGATTAAATTTTAGTGTAAATCAACCAACAAGTGGCGCTGCTATGCTGCATTTTGCAGGATTTACACAATTTTAGTAATAGCCCTATCTCAAGAAATAATGCACGGGATTTCATATTATTAGAATCTTCATGATGATCATAGATTGCCATTTACTTTTGGCACTGTGATAGCAAATTTTTAAGTATTAAATTGTATGAGATAAAAAAAAGTTTTCGAATTGGCACATCTGGGCATTTTTTGTAAAAGGTATTGCTTATTACTATAAATACAACACTTATTCTCAATCAGTTTTTCTTTAGTGTTTAATTGATTTAGGTTACTTAAAAATAGTAAATTTATTTATTTATTTTTTTAGGGGGGGGAGGGGGGTGTATTATCACAGAGAAAGAGAAACATTCAAAAAATGAAAAGAAGGAATAAAAATGTTTATGTTTTCGGAATTAGCTGAAGAAAAAACCGGGTTTTCCTTTTTTTTTCTTTTTTCTTTTAAGTTCTCATCTTGAAAAGTGAGCCCTTTACGAAAATAGATATTTAATTACGAAATTTATTATATTTTTATATCTTAATTATTATTTTTAAAATTTAATCATTATTATTTTTTTTAATTTATTATATTATATTTGTTTCATGTACTAAATAACAAGACAAGATTACAGTTTTCATCTTTCATAGTTGCTATTTACCTATAATTCTGCTTCTTTAATTGTAGCATTCTAAACAGTATTCTTCTAAAAAATTAATTATTTTTTTATTTTCTTCCAGTAGCATGTGGTGTGTGCCTTGTGTTATACTTTTGTATCGTAATGTTACACATTAAGATTGATAATTACTGTAAAATTGAAATTTCACTTGTGAGACTTGATTTTACAATTTACCAAATACAAACTCTAATATAGGATTAAATTCAGAAACTTTTATCTGCTGTTAAAACATTTTAAATTAATATATTAACTAATTATTAATAATATGTATAAAAATTATGAATATTTAAAAAAAAAAAAAGGAAGAATATAAGTCAAGCAATTTTCTATTTTTCTTGCGTGTGGGGGTTTAATGCGCGGGGGGGGGGGGAGGGGGGGGGCGCCCCGATGGGTGCTCGCACGGGCGCCAAAATGACTTTGGGCCGGCCCTGGAAACACTAGTCCATTTAAATAACAATGATCTCATGTATTATATAGGAATCACCAAGTGGAACTTTTGTAACAGACTTAAAGAGTAGAAGGATAGTAAAGTGAACACAGCATTGTCAAGACTTTGTTCCAACAGTGAGATCAAATCAATTGATTTTGACAGTGAGAAACTTATTGCTCTGCAGTTGAATACCTACAAAGCCAAGATCTGAGAGTCATAAGAAATTATTACGAGAAATTACCAAGTCTGTAACAATAGTCTCTCCTAGATTATATCGAACATATGGACAGAGTTTCTCAAATGAGTGCTTAGCTTTCATTAAGGCTTTAAAGTTATAAATTGAATATTATACAATAGATGGCACCACTACTGCTTCTTTACATATGGGTCTCAGGAAATCCACCTATAAAAATTATATAAATTGTTTATCACAATATAAATTGTTTGCTCTGAATCTAGAAATGTACAGATAAGCTAGCTCCTCAAATGCTACCCCCTCCTCTGGCGATGGGCAAGTTTTGTTGACACGAAACTGTCAGAATATTTTTGTTCTTTTTCTATTGTAATTTATGTAATTCTTTTAGTGAATTTTAATAATCTACTTAAACACTGATGAGCTATTTTCGATTTCTGCTCATAAAATACAGTGGTTGAACATTAAAAATGTAAAGTATCAGGAGTCGATCCAGGAAAAATTTAGAGCCTATTTAGGGCTCCTTCACAAAAATCTAGTTAATAAAATGGGCCTCTTCATAAAAATCAATTTGATAAAATGCTCCCCTTCACAAAATTCTATTCCATAAACACTTACTATTTATTATTTTGTGATGTTTTAAAATGTGTAATTTGTAAATAAACAAGTTCACCAGAGAAGAAAACTTCAGCAAAAGGATTTTAAAAAGTTTTTGCTTATAAATGCTTGGTTCGAATTTGATTAACTGGATTTCAACTTTCGTTACAAAATGTTATTTTTCAAAAAAATATAATAAATTTCACAAAATAACCTTTACTTTTCACAAAATGGGCCCCAAGAAAAAAACCCTGCATCGACCCCTGAGTACTCATATCTAAAGAAAAAAAAATATTTTGCATGAATTAACTGTACTGTGGACAAAAGAAAGTATCTGCACATATGTATTGTTTTGCATATTTAAGCTCGAAAAACAGTTGTGATAAAATTGTTTTAACTGTTATTTTATTTATATAATAAACGTGCACCCCTTTCCTTTAAAATATAACACAGCAGGATCTATATTTATACTACATAGCTATAATCTGCAGTTGTTTATAAACGATATAACTTCTCGGACATAAACAGTGAACACTGAAGTTCAGAAACTCTTGTATTCCACATTGTAGAAATATTGGCAACCTTTTAAGTAATTAAAAGTAGATAAAGTAATTTTGCCTCAATTTAGACTTAATTGAAGTACATTAGACTCCTTTGAATCTGCTATACTAAAATCTGCAATTCCCTAAAATATGTACAGGTTTACAAGTGTAAACAATAAAATTTACAGTTCACGTTGTAGGAAAAAATTTTAAGATTTTTTAAAATTTTTTATATCATTCCATACACATTTTAATATGCAATTCTGGTTAATATGACTATAAACTCATGTTCGTTCATGAAGGAAGTACAAATTTATTTTTAAAAACATTAAAGAATACTAGTGGCTATCGCAATCTTTTTATCAAATGCAGTTATTAATAAATCAAGCTTTTCTGGTTATTAAGTCTGCCTAAACATGAAATAAAAGTTTGTTATTTTACGATTTTGATGTAAATTATTAATGTACTTTTATGAGGCAAGTTTCATAGAATAAGTCAAGAAAAATTTAGTTCATCATTTTTATGCATATTTAGCTATGCATTATTAATTATACTTATGTGACCTTTATTTTTAATATTTTAATCCTTTTTTAAAATTTTCTTATTTATTTTTTTTATTTTACTTATTTTAATATTTTACTTTATTGTAAGCATTCATTATAATTTGAAGTGCATTATTATATTCAAATTACTGTAATCTGCACAACCTGTGGTTCCAAGCTATGTGGATTTCAGGGAGTCTACTGTACTTTGTATATATTTTTAAACCAACAAAAATATTTATAAATGACAATTAAAAAGTAAGTAAATGTGAATATGAGAATAATTTATATGAACACTTCTAGTACTTACCGTCGCATATAACTAATAAATCAAATAAGAAAATATCTGAAGAAATTAATAAAATACTGTTAATTAGTAGTAGGACAATAATTCAAAACATTTGAAGAAATTTTATTAAATTAGAAATATCTAATAAAACGAAACTAAATAATTGACTATTTAAATGAAATTTTTATCTGTAAAAAACAGGCACAAAATTTTAGAATATTAATTATTTTTACTTTTTCACAATTTCCTTTCAACTGAGTCATAAAATGTTTTTTAAAAAATTACGAATATCAATTGCAAATTTTTTATACTAATAAAGGATTAATAATTATTTTTTTAGATCATTCTTCACATCCTCTTACAAAACAACAACAAAGACCTGGAAAAATTCCCAACACCATGAGAGAAAAAAACATTAGACAAATACCAAATCTTGAAAAAACATGAAAATACACAGGGTGAATTAAAAGGAACCATGAAATTTTTAAAACCATATTTAGAGCCAAAAGATTTTTTTCCAAAGCAACTTAGCAATTTTTCCAGGTTGTGGCAGGAAATTACCAACTTCACTTTTGATTTTATGATCAAAATAATTTGCCTGAATGGACTCGTGATAATTTAAATTAATCGTAAATCCCCCAAAATATTGCATTAGAATCATGCTTTAAAGAAACCCTGGTCCATGTAAGTTTTTTTTTTTTAAACTTTACCATTTTTTTGTGTGTGAGGTGGGGAGGGGGGGGGGGGCATTAAAATAAATGACTATTTTTAATACCCCAATTAGAATTTATGTTCAAAGAATACAGACTTATTTTTATCACATCACTTAACAGAGATTTGTTTGGGAAGAAATTGGACCCTTCACAATTTTTTTCATTTCAAAACAGAATCCTTCACAAAACTTTTCACCTTAAAACAGGACCCTTCACAAAATTCTTTGTAGACATTTCTTCCCTCCTTACGAAACTTGTCTTTCTACAAACTGAGTCTTTTATAAATTTAATCATTTAAAAATAAAATCTGACTGTCATTTTTACATATATAAAAAAATGTGTCTTTTACATACATATATTTAAAAAAAAAATGAATAAACAAGAACCTCAATAAAATGATCATCTCAAATTCACAAAGACTAGATTCTTCACAAATGTAAAAAGAAGCTGTTCATGATTTCATAAAAACAGGACCCTGGGTGAAAAGTCTGAACATACCTCTGCTTAATTTGAACTAAAAGATTTAAGAACTCGTTTTTTTAAGTTGTGATATTGCTAGATAATTACGAATTGCTTTTCATTTCCTTACTTAGAAATACTATACTACATAAATTATTAATAATATTTAAATTAAGTATATAAATTATATATTAAATATATAAAATATGATGTACTATAATAATATAAATAAATATAAAATATAATATATTAAATTATAATACTAAAATGATATACTATATTAAATTAAATATTAAATCAATTTAAACATATTAAACTATTTATATATTACATTAAATTAATATTATGAATAATTAATACTAATAATAAATAATTATTTAACAATTTAAATGTTTAATAAATATAATTGATTAATAAATAATTAAATGATTAATTATTTATTAATAGTTAAATGGTTAATAAATAGTTAAATGATTAATAAATAAAATTGATATTAATAAATAATATATAATTAAATTTTATATATATATAATTAAATAATTATTAATTAAAATTATTAATTTAATTATATTAAATATATATATATATATATATATATATATATATATATATATATATATATATATATATATATATAATTTAATTATATATTATTTATTAATATCAATTTTATTTATTAATCATTTAAAATGATAAATAATTATTTAATATTAGTATTAATTATTCATAATATTAATTTAATGTAATACATATTTAATTTAATATGTTTAAATTATTATTATATTATAGATTATATTATAATTTTATATTATATTATTATCAATATTTATAATTATATTAATATATTTATATTTAATATAAATTAATAACATAAATAATAATATTATTACAAATTATAAATTTTAATTTATCATAGTAAATTAATTTAATTATCATTAATTAAAAATAATTATAATATAATAATATGAACTAAAATATTAATTATTTAATAATTATATTTAATATTTTAAAATAATTATTTAATACTGATACTTAATATTTTAAAATATTTAATATTTAATAATAACAAAATATTTATAATTAGTATTAATCTTAATAAATAATTAATATTGTAAATATAAATAATATCCTGATGAATTATATTAAATTAATACTTTATTAAATTAATAATATAATATATTAAATTAAAATACTAAATTTTAATATATTAAATATATAAAGTATTATAATATGTAAATTATTAAAAATAATCTAATTTTTTTAAATTTTAATATGATTTTCTCTTTACTTATAACTAAAACATCAAATTACTTATAAGTAAAGAGAGATAAATACATCTTGACAGACATGAATGTAAATATCACTGATTCACAGACGATGTAAAAAACCGCCATGTTTGTTTAACCGGAGTTAAACTAATGACATTTTAATAAATTATTCAAATTTAAAGCACAAAATCAGAAGTTTGGTGAATTCATAATGAAAAGCGTACCTTAAACTTTGCAGAACAGTGCCTGAAAGTTCTTAAATATGAAAATTATTATTCCTAGATTTTATTTTTTACGTTCATGTTATTTCAATGGGCACTTCGATCTGTTTATGCCCAGCGCCATGTTGAAACGTCACACTTCAGCGGCGTATTACGATTGTCTTATTGATTGATTTCATTCATGGCTGTTTTTTTTTTTTTGTTATTATTGGCTATTGTTTTTTTGTTTCTTATTTATGCTTATTGTTTATATATATGTTATGTATATACGGTAGACTTCTTTGTTATTTTTACATTTATTTAAACTTTATAGTTACATTTTTTTTTTTTTTACTTTAGTATGATTATGATTTAAATTACATTTCTTTTTTTTTAGTTTAGTATGATTGTTATTATTTTTTAAATATAATTCATGCTTACAATATGTTAAATTGTTAAAATAATATTTTTTTAAATATATTTCATGTTTACAATATGTTAAATTGTTTAAATAATATAAGTAAAAGTGCTCAGTAATTAAAATTAAACTGATTTTATATATATATATATACTAGCTTTTACACGCCCGGCGTTGCCCGTGCCAGCAACCTTAAACGTACCTGAAATCAGGGTTGAATGATTTTTTAATTTTAAAATAATATTTCAAAAATAGTTTGAAATATGCAATATATATCATATTAAGTTCCCGTTAGTTCTGTCACTGAGGTTTAGGCCTATTTAATCTTACACTTCACAGAACAGAAAGTATATCTTCATGTATCTGCAACCCTAATAATATTTCAAAAATGGTCTGAAATACGCAATATATATATATATCATATAAATCTATTATTGCTACTGTTGTAGCACAATAGATTCCTAACTGCCCAAGAACTCAAATTATTTACTGAATGTTTTCATTTTATAGAAAGTAAAGCCGGTAGGCAGACAGACATCTACTGTTTTATAAAGATAAAGATAAATAATAAACTTTTTGGTCCATCAAAAAATAATATAATGTAACAAATTAATACTCATTACAAGCCTTTGATTTTTAGTCCTATTAACCAAATTTGCATATTAATTTGGGTACAAACGCATTAAATAGAAAAATTATTTTCTATTTCTTCACATACAGCTTAAATGTAAGTTTCTCTCTTTACATTTTGAATGATGTGTAGCATTTAGGCCTTCTTTATTTTTAAGGTTGTGGATTTGTGGGAGAGGTCTACTGTATATACATTTATCCATAATGTTTTGTATTTTATAGTTTGAATTTTTGGTTTCTTTTATGGATTTTTTTGTATGTTTAATCTGGAACTTTATTTTATTGATGATTATTATAGATTGACTCATTTTATAGTCACATACCTGTTATCAGGCACCACTTTTTAAACCTGCCTAAATCAAAGACATTTGTTTTAGGTGTGGTTAACGCGTTTAAATGCACACCTCAAATATACTGCCTTTGATTTTGACCAGTCCTAAACCTGGTTACAAGGGTGAAGGGAAAGTGATCAGTGTGGCATTTTTCTTTTTTTAGATGCTGTACAACATTGTGCATGATGGCTTCGCTGGTGAAACAAGTTTAAGTTTTTGTTAATTGCCTCGCTTAACATATCACGAACCATCTATAATATAATTATTACATTTATTTTTTTCGAACTGCTGTACTTGGTTACGGCTTTGGTGTCTTTGAAGATTTTCTGAATGGTGAAACAAGTTAAAGTTTTCTGTTAGGCCTCACTTAACATATCATGAACCATCTATAATATAATTAATACATATATTTTTTTTTTTTTTTTGGAAACGCTGTACTTGCTTACGGCTTTGGTTTCTGATTTACTGACTGGTGAAACAAGTTTAAGTGATCCGTGTGACATTTTCTTCTTCGTTAATTTCATTTGTACTTGGTCACTGCTTTCATGTCTTTGGGCACACATAATTTACTGACTGGTGAAACAAGTTTAAGTTTTTGTTAATTGCCTCGCTTAACATATCACGAACCATCTATAATATAATACATAGTAATTCTTTCTTTTTTCATAACATCTGTACTTGCTTACGGCTTTGGTGTATGTTGGTGGTCTTCATATTTTTTTCATTTATGAATGATAAGAGTCAGCCTGTTATTTTTGCAGGCACCATTTTTTAACCCACCTAAATCAAAGGCTTTTGTATTGCCTTTAATTTAGTCCAGTCCCAAGTCTGGATAAAAGAGTGAGGGGAAAATGGTAAAACATTTGCCTGTTATTTTTTGATTTTAACAAAATCCAAAATTACTTTCAGCCTGTTTTTAATGCAGGCACCATTTTTTAATCTACCTAAATTAGACTTTTGCGCGAAATGATAAGTGTCAGCCTGTATTTTTTGGCACCATTTTTAAACCCACCTAAATCAAAGGCTTTTGTATTGCCTTTGATTTAGTCCAGTCCCAAGTCTGGATAAAAGAGTGAGGGGAAAATGGTAAAACATTTGGCTGTTATTTTTTGATTTTATCAAAATCCAAATTTAATTTGAGCCTGGTTTTAATGCAGGCACCATTTTTTTACCTACCTAAATTAGACTTTTGCGCACTTTTAGGTTCGTTCGGTTACAGGTTTGTACTATTCAATGTGCAAATTAAGGGATTTTCCGGTGCGTGCGTAGCACGACTGGTATACGTTGCCGAAGGCAGCGGGTACCCGGGTCGGAGGTTCTTCCGGTTCGAGGTTTTACAAGATTTGAGATTTTCTACAATTCGAGGCACCGATGTAAATTAGGGGCCCGCTGGCGGGTGAAGCCAGCTAGTTATTTATTATAGCTTCTGAAATTGTCATTATATTATCCTGTAAAAAGCCACCTTTAGAAGAAGAAAAGGTTGGGTAACCTGGCAGGCAAAATTCTTACTCTGGGACCTGATACATACTAGAGATAACACCAGTGATTTAAAATAGCTGGGTATTTATTTTTAAGGATAAATACCCAAACTCATGTTCCCATTTGATTACAAGGAAAGTGAAATATGAAAAAACCCAATATTTGAGTATTTACCCTCGGCTTGGATAAATACCTTGGTATATACCCCAAAAAAAAATATATAGCTGCTGTGTATTTACCCATTCCACATCACTGGATGAGACAAACTAAGGCACAAAGTCGAAAAAATATTTATTTACAAATTGAAAGAAAAATGTGAGCCATTTGAGAAAAAAAGAATGTATTCTAAGTATCTTGGTGTTTTGCAATACTTTAAAAATTAATTTGAAAGGGAACTAAATGGTCATTGGTGGAACTGAATTGTTAAGGTATCTGATTATGAAGACTTGGCATTATTAACAAAGCTATGGAATATTACTTGTCCATCCTCTCCTTCTGTATGAAATCCTTTCCCATAATTACTGGAAAACAGAGCCTCTCTGTCATAGCTGTATAGTGATAAGTTTAAAAAAAATAAAGAATGACTTTTTCAGATTTTGGCCTGTGGTAGGATATAAATTACAAATTTGCTGTTTTAAACAGATTTTCAAGGACATTAAAATTTCAAAATGCTTATAAGGAAGTATTTAAGATTAATACTTATTTTTATGTAAGAAGAAATTTTCAAATGTTTAAAATTAATCTTGAAACAATTTTAGAATGTTATTAACAATTTTCTATTGCATATTTTTGGTATTGGGCTCTGATGACACAAAATTGCTCAGGTTCATGCTCCAAAAAACAAAAAATGCCCGAATTCATCTCTAATAGGTACTAAAGCTACACTTGACTGTGTACAGCTTAAGCAGAACTAGATGTATTACAGTGCATAAATAAGTACAGTCAAGGATCTATAATCCACACACCCATAATCCACAATTTCCCATAATCTGCATTGCTTACCAAATGTAAACAGTTAAAAAAATTTACAGATTCTTGATCCAAAAAAGTTTTTTAAAAAATAATAAATGTAGAGAAAGTTTATAATAAAACATTATTTTTTTTATCTACCACATATAGTTTTTTTATATACTAGTAAAAACTAAACTGCATTACAGAACACACCTAGGCCAACTGGACATTTAGGGACTAGCTTTGGGTAGATAATATTTAAACTTTTTAGAGCAAGAATTTTATTTCTCAACAAGGGTTAATGACTGTTCATAGAATGCAAGATAAACTTTTTAAAGAAACTTTTAAAGTTTTAAAAACAAACAACACTTGGCTCTATTTTTGAAAAACAAAAAAATTTATAAATATTATTCAATATTCCAAGAAGCTATTTTTCATATTTCCTCATAGCTCACTGAATATTTCCTTTTTTTTATTATTCCATTTTTAATTGTTTCATTTTTTATTCTAATTATTAGATTTCATATTTGTCTTTTTATATTATACTGAATGTGGAATTAAAATGTTGTCCAGAAATAAGAAAATGACACATAATCCATAATCTGCAATATTCCATAATCTGCACAACCTTTGGTCCCAACTTGTGCAGATTAAAGAACTTTACCTGTTATTGTATATTTGTATGTATTGTATGTATT
This sequence comes from Maratus michaelseni, assembly GCA_963931845.1. Lineage (NCBI taxonomy): Eukaryota > Metazoa > Arthropoda > Arachnida > Araneae > Salticidae > Maratus > Maratus michaelseni. The sequence continues at coordinate 321,142,943 of OZ007595.1, read as the reverse complement.
GTTATTATATATATTGGAGGGACCGAATAGGGATTTTAGCAGAATACTAAATATTCAACACACAGGTAAATTGAATACCAAACATTTTGCCAGATGAATAGTAATTATTAGAATACCAAATGTTCAGCTGGACAAAAGCTTTCTCATTTCAGACTTTAAAGGTACCAAAAGTTGAATTTGAAAATAATGTTATGCAACATTTAGCACAAATGCTAAACAAGATATTTTCACAAATAGGGTTCGTTGGGGTAAGTGGAATCTCTTTTTGGAATACTTCATTTTTGAAGCCTTATACAAAAATTTTGAAACAGTTTAATTTGAACTTTTCAACTACTTTTATTGAAGACTATATTAATAAACAAAAGTTTATGGTTAGTTTTTAAAATACTGCTTTAACTCATTCAGGACCAACATCTTTCACACGAATTTTATTCAGTTGACAGCACTTTTTGTTAATTAGTTAATTTTATTTCATAAATCGAGTAAATGTGTCAATTAAACAAGGCAAATTTTGCTTATATTTTTTACTGGTGGCAAAATCGAGCATTATAAGCACTTTTTGAAAGTGCATATATGCACCCATGGTCCTAAAAGGGTTAAATATTTTTTAACTGCATTTATTTTTAAAAATCAAGTACATGTCTTACTTACCCCATAATAAGGAATAAGTGAGCCCACCACTCTTTGTTTATATTTAAAGCAAGCATAACTAAAGAAGAGGTAAGTGAGTGTTACTTGATAAAGTATAGAAATTTTAAATATGAAATATTTTATTGTAAATGTATCCATGTGTGAGATATCTAGTCACATTAAGATCAGTATGACAGGTAATTACTGAATGAAAAACAAAACAAGTACATCTATAATTTATTTTTGAAGGCCTAAAGGCATATGTTTTGCTTTAATGTATAAAACAGTGCTGGAGAAACATAATAAGGTTGATTCAGATTATTTTTGGCACATTAGCAAACACTAAGTTGAAAAAGAAATTGGAAACACTTAAATGGCTGCGTCGTAAAGTTGACTGAGGGAGAATCACTGTTACTTCACCCTCAGTAATAATTCCAACATCATCTGCATCTGGCCAATAAAAAGACTCACTATTTCTATTGTTTCTTGCAAATTTAGCAGTTATTTTTCCATTTGTAACATCAACTTCTAAAATTAGAGTTATATAATACTTTATTTTTTTATGCAAGTTTCACAAATACATAGTCATCAGCTTTAGAAGTTTTTTTTAGCTAAAGTATTAATTCCTTTGAGGTCTTCATAATTTCTTTTAATGCATCCATAGAAATCTCTTTATCAGAGTTGCTTTTTAATTCAAATTCATCACTGTCGTCAGATTCTTCAACATATTCAGTTTTCTTTTTTTTACTTTGAGTTTTTTCTTTATTCTTTATATTTCCATCACTTTTTTCTCTTAATTGTTGCATGCATTCTTCATTCATAATGATTTGAACACCTGAAAAAGCTTTAGATCTCTTTGATGGAATTGTGTTTGCATGTGGAGATGTACACCTAAAGGTGACACATCGGTTTTAAATTATGGTGGGGTGGTGAGCTCTTCGCTTTGTTGTGGGGGGCGTTTACCGACGTGGCGGCTGGTTTGTGGTGATAAGTTTGCTTCTGTATTCCCAGCGGCAGTTTACTACTGCTGGTATTTATTTTGGTGCTATATTGAGTATTTAACTAGGGTAAGCGTATTTATTCATATATCCGTGCCGATTTATATAACATAATAGTGGACTTTTCACTGGATTTGGTCAATTAGTGTGGCGTAGCTGGTCTACGTGCCGGCATGGCAAATTCCACCTTCAAAGTAGTCTCTGACTCCAGCTCGGAAATTGACAGTTCTGTATTCAATGCAGCATTTAACTCCAGCTCGGTAGCTCCGATAGTAAACATGGAAATGAGCGATGTGGAAGACGGCGGATCACAGTTTGCCGAAATTACTCCTCTCTTTGCTCGGTCTTCAGCACCAGTTGAAACATTGTTGGAAAAGGCGGCAGAAAATGGAGGTAAGGCCTTTAATATTTTTTTAACAAGTAAAGACTCAGCGGCTATCCCCAGACGTAATCCTCGGGATGTACAAACGGAAATAAGATCAAAAATTGAAAATGCTGAGAAAATTGACAATGTAAAATTTACCCGGTCCGGAAGCGTAATATTCTCAACAAAGGACAAAATGTGTGCCATTAACATTAGCAAAATCACTTCATTTCTTGGAGTCCAAGTATCATCTAGAATAATATGGGATAATATTTCCAATCGATTTCTCTTGTTTAACATGCCGGTCGACATACAATTAGCGGATATTGCCCGGGAGATTGAGGAAACAAATAAAGTGTACATTCTCGAACTACGGCGTTTTCTGAAGAAGGGTAGTAAAAACGAAATGTCACCGATTCTTATTACAATCTTGGGTACCTCCATGGAGATAGAAATAAGAAGGAGAACAGTGAAGATAGGCTTTCAAGATCACAACATGGACCGGGAATTAGTACCCAGTTTGTGGCGCTGGTGCTCCCAAAGGCCGGTCATGTGACCTGTCAAACATGACAAATTGTCGTCTGCTCTTCCTTCATTTTGGTTTCGAGCATGGTAAAGAGATAGAGGGCGCTACACTTCCTAAAGGCCCAAAAGACCAGAAACGCCGCCATACTAGGTACCGCTTTTAGTTCCATAAGTAGAAACATTATCTTTGTTCTCCTTCTTTCTATCTCCCTGGGTACCTCCCTCCCCCCAAATATAAAAATCTGGTTCTCAGTCCAACGTATTCAACAATTCATCGACCGCCCACGCCAATGCTCAAAATGTTACAAATTTAACCACAGCACAATTCGCTGCAAATCCGAGCAGTTATGCGCTACTTGCGGTAAACATCATAATGGAATTTGCGAAGACCCAATATCTTGCACGAACTGTGGAGAAGAGCACAGGGCTGACTATAATCAATGCTCTCTCCGTCTTAAGGAAATCGATTTACTAAAATTCAAATGTAAAAACTTTCTGTCTTTTATAGAGGCCCGTAGGCAATTCTCTCCCAAAACTGAAGCCACATCTTATGCTAAAGTAGCAAGTGTACAAAAACGGAAGTGGAAGAATTCCAAAAATTTATAGAAGTACGCACTAATACTATGTTGAAAATTATAGTGGATCTTTTCTCCAAACAGTCGGAGAAGGTTACGGAAGCCATCACTGATCTTAGTAATATGTTGGTCAATTGCTTAGCAAAATGGAATGACTTTTCACCTGAGAGACGTAAACGCCTGAACCAAGGCAGCGGCTCTCAGACGAGGTAGCACATACCATTACGAACATGGTTTTTTAACGTTTTGTTGGCTGGCGATTGTGAGTTGCAACTTGCCTGGGTAACTGTTATATTTTGGCCTGTGTTGTCATTCTTCTTTTATTGGTTCTTTCTTCATATATGGGGATAAGTATTGTACAATGGAACTGTCGCAGTCTTATGAATAAACTTCCTTGGCTAAGCTGCCCTCCATTTTGTAAGGCTGATGTTTTGGTGATCCAAGAAACCTTTCTATTCCCGGATAAATATGTCTCCCTTCCTGGGAAAATTTTGTATAGGTCTGACAGGCTGGGCCGCCCAGGTGGTGGACTGGCCATTGCAGTAAATAATAAATGGTCCTCTGCCCGTATCACACTTTCTGATCATAGTTCGGCGAATGAATTGATGGGAGTCCGCTGTCACTTTGGCTCTTCTCACTTAAACATTATCAATATTTATTCTGGTTGTTACTGACATAATCAAGATCTGCCGTGAGATTAATGTCCCGACTCTAATCCTAGGGGACTTTAACCTTCATCATCAGCTCTGGGGCTCCCAGGTATCGTCCCGTACTGCTGAAGTCTTCGTGGACTGGCTCTGTGACAGCTCTTTTTGCCTCATTAACTCTTCCGACCCAACACATGTTGCCCCGAGTGGGACATGCTCCTTGATTGACCTCTCCCTATGCTCAGCTGATCTGTTCGCTGGCACAACTTACCATGTTGAAGAGGACACGTATGATAGCGACCACTTTCCTATCAATATTCAGGTGGAAATTAGGACACCTTTACACCCAGGATCCACTCTTTACAAATGGCCTCTAATCTGCCGGATGGTAAATGACTACCTATTGCACTCGCCTGATTTAAATTATAACTCTTTTCTTAATCTGGTCCGCCGGGCTATGCATAACCACAGTCTTTCAAGGAAGTACCCTACAAAAGGCCTCCCAGTGTGGTGGTCAACCAAATGCAGTGGTTTATTGAGACAGAAGAGGTTTTTCCTTAAGAAAGCCCGCCAACTTGTGTCCACGGAGTTCTGGACAAAATTCAAACAGACTGCAGCCAAACTTCGGCAAGCGACACGAGATGCCAAACGCTGTTACTGGGATTCTGTGTGCCGTAACGCTAAAGACCCGGGTACCCTTTATAAAGTCTTCCGAAAAGTCAAGAGCCGGCAGTCCTCGCCTCCTGATTCCCACCTCTGCCTGAGACATGCTGACTCCATTAGCTCTGAGGTGATTACACAAGAGGAGCTCTTTGCAGACCATTTTAGCGAGCCTGCTTCTCATGACCCGATCCCTCTAACCTTCGGTGCTGACGTATTCGAAAAGCTAAATCGCCTTTTTACAATGACAGAACTTAAGGACTCCATTCGACGAACGAAAATCACAGCCCCTGGTGAGGATAAAATTAGCGCAGCATTCTTTAAGGGACTCTCCGACCACGCCTTGGACTGCCTACTTCGTATTTACAACTCAATCTGGACTACCGGAGATATCCCTCTCGAGTGGACCTCCTCCATGATCATACCGATACTCAAACCAAACAAACCTAAATCTGATATCACTTCGTATCGCCCCATTGCTCTTACATCTGTCATGTGCAAGATTTGCAAGCGAATGCTCGCTCACAGAATTTCCAATCACCTCCTCGAAAATAATATCCTCGACTCGCGCCACCTTGGGTTTCAACCGTTCCGTGACAGCCAAACTGCAATCATGATACTCCACCTTGACATCAAGCAGGCTAAACTGGACAAAAAATTTGTGTTGGGAATTTCGCTGGACATCCAAGCAGCCTACGACTCTGTATATATCGATGGCCTGTTACTCAAGTGTTCTGAGATTGGAATTGTGGGCCCAATACTCCATTGGCTACACCGTTTCCTGTCCAGTCGGTGTATCAAGGTGCTCTGGAGGGGTTCTATGTTGTCCCCTCGCACTACTGGTCGAGGAGTTCCCCAGGGTGCTGTATTAAGCCCGATTCTTTTCACTATCTTCCTGTATGACTTTTTCGAGGTGCTAGAAGGTCTTGGCATCAAGTTTCTGATATATGCTGACGATATATTTATTTACTGCATACACTCTTCCTTAGTCACCTGCCAGGCAAAGTTACAAGAAGCCCTTCGTCTCATCACCCAGTGGTGTAATTATTGGAAACTGTCCATCCGCTCTGATAAGTGCCACGGCGATTAACCTTTCTCGAAGAAATGCACTATGTGACTTTGACCTCAGCATCAACGGGGGCCTTATTGAATGGAGCGACGAAATTAAATTCCTGGGCTTTCATGTGGCTCGCCGGGGAGGTTTCAACAGCCATGTCAATTATCTGAGAAGAAAAGTATTTGGCCGCATCGGCATGTTAAAATCACTGGCCTGCAAGAGCTATGGAGCAAGATCTAGACACCTGCTGACGCTGGCGTCCGCCTCAGTTTATAGCTGCATTGAGTATGGGGCCGCGGTACTTAACATGGCAAGTGTCTCTGTTCTGAAAAAGCTCGATGTCCTGCAAACAAGTGCCATTAGGGTAGCTTTGGGGCTTCCAAACTGGACCCCGAACATCATACTCCGGAAACATGCTGGTGTTGTTCCGATCGGCGACAGGCTCAAAGGCCTTGCGAGCGGATTCTGGATTAAGCACCTGGCTTTAAGAAAGTGGTCCCCGCTCTGGGACAACGGGCTTCAAGCTGTCACCCATGCGTTTTGAATGTGTTCGAGGAATTTCATTGCCGGCCAGATTGTTTGATACGATTCCAATTTCCATTGCCTCTTAATAGGAGAATAGTGCAATATCACTTATCGGACTTCCCTTTCCAAAGAACAGACCTTGCAGCTTATGCAGTATCTTCTCTCTTCGCAGACTTCCTCCAAGAGTTCACAAGTCCTTGGGAAATCATAGCTACAGACGCCTCAAAGTCGACGGGTGCTACTTCGATTGCCGGCTGCTCCTCAAGCAACCAATTCAGATACAGAGTCAATGATACAAATTCTATTTTCACGGCGGAGGCTCTAGCCATTGGAACGGCTTTTGATGAGCTGACATCCACGACTTCTTCCATCATCATTCTTACAGATAGCCTTTCGGTACTATCGGCTCTTCAGTGTGTCAATTGGCGTTCTCCTAAAGTAATAATATGGTTGCATAACAAAATTCAGAGACTGGCTGAACATGTATCAAGCATTAATCTTTACTGGGTCCCGTGTCACCGAGGGATTCCCCTCAACGAAAAAGCTGACTGCCTGGCCAGGAGTGTTACCGACGCGGATGCCTTGCTGGACTGGGTTTCTCCAGAGGACTTGGCTCGCTTGTGCAAATCAAACATACGGCGGCAATGTGATCAGATTTTCTTTGCTAGTAAATACCGACAGTCACATGGCAATATTCCCAACATTACACAGTCCCATTCATGGGCTTTGAACAGACGTGAGGATGTACTTATTTCTCGGCTTTTATGTAAGATGGTAATCACCCCTGCTATGTTGGCTCGCTTTAATATAGCGGAAGATGGTAACTGCAGTGCATGCCATGTCCCAGACTCGTTGGAGCACATCCTTTTTTCTTGTATCAAATATCAGCAACAGCGCGCTTTATACTGGAACGCCACAATTCTAAACAGTGATTGTTTTCGGTGCTTTCCGAACTTTTTGGATAAATTTATTTCATCTGGTGACTTCCGAGCGTCAACTATAAATTTCTTACACCGCATACATCGGTTTTAATAGTGCCCCTTCATGGATTTTGACAATTGTTTTGAAGTTTGTTTTGATGGATCACTCGAGACGACAGCCATGCCGCTATAGGTCTCAAAGCCCCCCCCTTCAAAGTTCAAAGGTGACACATTCTCTATTTTCAATTTGAAAAATTAAACATAACCATAAGTACTATATCAAATTAAGGCAATGTGTTTAGGCCATAATGCAGAAATTTATTTAAATTTTGTTAGTGGGACACGCTAGTCCCACTTACCCGTAGTAGGCTAAAATTACGGGGTAAGTGGGACCCCTCCTCTTAAACACTTCTTACTAACTGTTTTTGTAAAAATTCAAATTACAGTATGTATTTTAGGTTAAACTTTGCACAACAGTTTAATAAATATTAAAAGATAATGAAGAGTAATCTGGAAACACCTCTTGGAAATATGTAGCTTCAACTCTTTAAACAAACTATTCTGGAAATCTATTTTATATTAGTTCTATGACATGATCAATACAAATAAGTGTGAAATATCCTGGATATATTTTAGTTTGAGGGGGAGGAACCACTTACCCCAACCAGCCCTACACTTTACACACAAAAAAATCTATGCTTTGAATTATTATTTAGAAAAAGGACAGTCTTAAATCTGTAAACCTCATGGCTTCATCTGTGAATTAAAATAAAAGAATGCAATTTTCTTATATTGTAAAACAAATATTTTAAAATCAAATAAAAATTTTCATGGAAATAGAATGAAATTTTTACAATTATATAGTATTTATTTGTCACAAAGGGACTAAAGTAATAATAATAATACAAACTATTCAAATACTGGCCAACTGTGCAAGAATAACTTTTTTGATTTAACAAGGAAGATTTTAAATGCACCAGAGGGCTGTGTTTGGTGTGAATGATCATTTGCAGAGGTTGTAAACAATACAAGATGTTCTTAAAATCTTGGAACAAACTTTCAGGGGATATAATTTGGTCATGACATTTATTTTTTGAACAGACAGCCAGCAATAGCATTCCAATCCACTTATTCCATCAAATGTGCAACATGTTCAATCAGAAATACACATTGTGTCATTACATGCTGAAATGGAATTTTCATTCACATGTTTAACAATAATGAACATATTTTGTGATATTTTTGTCATAATTAACTTTGTTTGAATACATGTGATGACATCATTGGAAAATTAAATTTTGGTCAGTAACAGCTACATGTACAGTCAGGTGCATTCTGAATAATGGAATGTCTAGCTGCAATCTCTTGTGTCGATGGTCGTTAAAAGAAAAACTTTATCGATATATGAGTCCCTAGCGATAGTGCCTTTCAAGAAAGTGGGATGCCATTTGGTATGTGGATACTTAACGGTTTGGGAAAGAGAGTGAAATAAAGAACACCAATCGGTCACTCATAGTTATGGTTAGAGAGGCAAAAATTGAAATGGCAACACCCAATTGTTTTTATCACAAAGTTATCTCTGCAACATAAAACAAAAGCAACTATCAGGCAACAAATAGAAATCATTTTAATGGTATTACAAAATTTTCAAGTATTTGCATTGACAGATTATAACATTGCATGCGGAGAGTGTTGGCAAGAATAAATCATGTCATGAAGACAATGCTAAATTTTGCACTTGATGACATTTTTCATGTCAAAGTCACTTAACAATTTTTATGTATATACTTAGAATCAGTTCTAAACAACACAAGAGACAAAGATCGATTGAGGTGTATGAACCTGCTGACCATATAAATGCTAAATGGCACTAGATGACAATGTCACCAAAGTGTCCTTGTAGCACATATAGAGCACAAGATGTATTATTTGCATTTGTTTTATGCCACCATTTCTACTGCTAAAGATAATTTAATGTCATTTATAATTTTTCACCATGAAGGCAATTTTGGTACGAAGAAAAATGGGTGTTGCCATTTGAAAATTTAAAAATCTTGTTACTGTAGCAATAACTGCAGGAGCTCAACTTTTGTTCTTTCCCTCATTCTCGTGACCATGCCAACGGTCATTTGGAGCTCACCCAAACAGCACAGATTGCTGGCACTTCATGGAAACCATTGGAAAATAGTAGTGTTGATATGTCAACAGTAAGTAAAGTGAGGTCTCTCTATTTTGAAATGATACCGAACAGCTAACGGACCAATGGTGAGCTTTTGTTTGTCAATAGTATTGAAAGGTGAACATTTTTTTTCTGTAGGACAATTAGCAAAGACTGGCACAACCAATTTATGTCTCCTGGGCATAAAACATCAACTTTTTTAATGAGTACCCTGTATATAAACAGCATACAAAAACAAAATGAATTCTGACTGTTACTTTCATTGTAATTGATATAAAAAAAGAAGAGTATTGTTTAAATTCATAGAATGCTTTATAATTATATTGTGGTTTATTTGTGGAGAAAGATCATCTTCACATTAAAATTGAATCGAACTTTAAGAAGTTCAATAGAAATACTATTATTTTATAGCATATTTAATTTCTATTGATTGGGAAAGATTACTTAGTGAGAGTTGATGTGAAACAAAAAAAATGGACCAATCAATGTTAAAGAGTAACAACGGTTATTTATACATAACTCTAAGAACACATGCATTTGATTTTTTTGCGATTTATATGATACTTTGTAAAAGACCAAACATAACGTGAATCCATATTTCAGATTAAATTGCTTTTGATTTTATTAATTTATGTCATTATGTCATTATTAAACATTCAAAAAAAGAGAAAAAAATTTTTTTTTTTTTTTAACATTAAAATTCACACAAATTTTTGTTAACTTTTGACCAATTGTTGTCAAGTTATAAACAAATATCTAAAACTGACAACTTTAGTAGATCATACTATAAATTAAAAAAATTTCAAAGGAATTTCATAACAATCCTGTTTCTATAGAGGATATTCCATCTACGTCATGATCACATGGTCCAGGCGAAGAACTTCTTGGGTAAATAAGGGAAGGTTCCGTAAATGTAACGTAAATCCCTGCTGTCCAATGAAACAGTTCATGAGACAAAGCAATAGTAGCTTTCCTTTTTATCAGTTAGAAGTTCTGTGGGTAAATTACTGGTGCCATGTGACCTTTTTCAGCCTCAAACCAAGATTTGGAATAGCGTCCATTGATTTTTGCATCTTCTTCCTACAATTTTCCTTTTCAGGGACCAATTCCACTGATAGTCTCTTTTTCCTCCACACAATGATGGGCTGTTCAGGTAGTGTGTATGGATATATATATATATATATAGATATACACATACATAACTTTACTTAATATATATGTGGCTTTACTTTAAATGTGAATTTAGAGTGGAAAATTTCAAGAGGCATGTAAAGAGCAGTATATATGTACAGCAAAAGAATTTTTCTTACAATCACTAAAAAATTATGAAAAATAGTCGCAAAAATATGTATAATACAATTTTACTGGAAAATGAAAATATGTACTGCATAACTCAAACATATACTATCTACATTGTGACCAAGAGCTTTGCAGAATTCTGAACTCAGCAGATCATTGCTTTGTTTACATTTTTAAAACAATATAAGAATATTCATATTTTTATGAAATAACTGTGTGTTATACCTAAAAAATGATTACTAATAAAAATAAATATACCTACTGAAAATATAAATAATTTATTAAAAACTATTGAATGAATAACTTTGATAAATTATAATTATCTTTGCAAATTTTTACTTAAACTTGTTAAAAATTAGTGAATAATAATTTAGTTAAGAACATTCATTTTATATTTAAAAATCTTTTCTTGCAATAGTCAACAGTTTCTGTTCAGTTATAGAAGTGTGTCAATTAAAAATTCAAATATTTATCTTATTGAGAATTGAGCAAGTCCCTCATCAAAAGAAACTTCTTTCTCTGATTCAGTATCAGACAAATGCTATAAAGCCAGAGTTTTCAACAGGTATACCGTGGCATACTGGTATAATATGAAAAAACTGAGGTGTGCCATGAAAACTTTTAATTAGCAGAGTTCATACAGTTCTTGAAAATGCTTTAAAAGTCTTTGATTTTTTCAATAGAGCTAAAAAAATCTTTGAAAGTGTTTGAATTTGCTTAAAATTTATTGAAGGTGTTAACTTTTTGTATTGAAACCTTAAAATAAAGATCTGAGTGTGTATGGAAACCCTATATTAAATAATGCATGAAATTATTTGTTTCCATATTGCATTTTTTCCACCTTATGATCTCTAGAAATTTATACCCCTTCCTAGAGATTAGAGTCCTGTATGGGTCGAGTTTAACACGACCTAAACCTGAAAATTCCATTTGAAGTTAACCCACTACCCAACAAAATAACTCTCATCAATCCGAACTCGGCAAAATAATTTTAAACATGCAACCAACATACTTCAACATGAACTTGACCTGCAATCTGAAATACTTCAACCCCAAACCCTATCTGTAACCCAGAATGAAGTCAATTCATGTTTTAATGCAATTATAAAAAGTAATTTTCAATTATATCTCCATTCTTTAATACCAATTTTATCTTTTGTACAGACAAAAGTAAAGAAAGTTATGAGTTTTTTTTGGGGGGGGGTGGGAGGAGATACAACTTAACTAATGAGAACCTTGAGTAATGTGGCTCTAAACCACGGATAGAATGTTTGAATTGTTAATTTAGTATCAGACAAATGCTAAAAAGTAAGAGTTTTCAACAGGCGTACTGCAGCACACCGGTATAATGTGAAAAAACTGAGGTGTGCCATGAAAACTTTTAATTAACAGAGTTTATACAGCCTTTAAAAATGCTTTAAAAGTCTTTCATTTTTTTCAATAGAACTAAAAAGTCTTTAAAAGTACTTGAATTTGTTTAAAATTTATTGAAGTTGTTAACTTTTTGTATTGAAACCTTAAAATAAAGATCTGAGTGTGTATGGGAAACCTACATTAAATAATGCATGAAAATATTTGTTTCCATATTGCATTGTTTCCATCTTATAACCACTGGAAATTTATACCCCTCCTTAGAGATTAGAGTCTGTACGGGTCGAGTTTAACCCGGCCTGAATCCGAAAATTCCATTTGAAGTCAACTCCCTACCAACAAAATGAATCTCATCAATCTAAACTTGACAAAAAATTTTAAACACTCAACCGACATGTTTCACCCCGAACTTGACCCGCAATTTGAAATACTTCAACCCTAAACCCTATCCACAACCCGGAATGAAAAGAAGTCAATTCATGTTTTAATATGAAATTACAAAAAGTAATCTTCAATTATGTCTCCATTCTTTAATACCAGTATGGACCATATTTAAGAAAGTTATGTTTTTTTTTTCGGGGGTGGGGGGGGGGGGGGGCGGAAGACAAACATAAGAGATACAATTTAACTAACAAGAACCTTTTTTAATGTGGCTCTAAACCACACACAAAATGTTTAAATTGTACAAAACCCCAAAATTTTTATTATTATTCATAAATAGTGGTCACCAAGAGTTGCATAAATAATACCGATGTTTAGTTGGTAACCAAATGACTTCAGGAAAATGTCAAAAAAAGGTTCTGTTCAAATCGTACCATAATTAAGAAAGTTATGATTTGGTGGGGAGTGGGCGAATGTGAAAAATACAACTTAATAAACTAGTAATCCAAATAACTGGACTCTAAACTAAAAATATAACAATTTATCCTGAAAAAAAAAAAAAGGCTCTTATACGAAATTTGACAGCAGCTTCTCTGGTAAATTGGTAAAATTGAATGAATACATATAATGTTTTGAAATTAGTGCCAGAAATATCGATCTTTTTTGTTTTCATGATTCATGTTCAAATTTCCTGCTAATTAATCGCTTAGTTTTGGAATTACTATTTTTAAAATTATCTGTCTGAGTATCGATTCTAGAGCATTCCGTACTAGAATTTGGGAATCGATTCTTATTGTAATCGATGCTGTTTTATACAATGTTGATGTTTATCAAGAGTGTGTTACTTGATTTTTCCAGAATTGCCCATCATTAGTCCGATAGTTCCCAATATTGGACGTACGCCCCACAGGTGGCAGAATCCGCATTTTCATTTCTATGAGAAGGAGGATTTGCTGATAATGTCAAATGAAAAAAAAATATATTTAACTTCAAAATAGCGTTATTCAAAAGTGCACAAATTACTACTGCAAAATTTATATGTTGAACTTAATGTAAAAAAATAAACACATTTTATCATATTTAACATTTTATTGTAATTTTTTCGTTATTATCTTATTCTAGCATTTTGCACAACATTTTTGACTTTTTATGGAATATGTTTTGTAATTCTACTTCCTGTGCAATGTGACACAAAGAAACTTTTCCACATGAAATATCTTTAAAAAATTATCTAAAATAAACTCTGTTGGTCGCATCAAGCCTTAACAAATATTTAAATATCTAAACTAGGTACTACTAACCCTAAAAAATGAATAAATACCGAAATGGATATCAGAGAAGGTAATAAGTTGGTAGTAAATTTTTTATGGGTATGAACAGAACGATTGTGCTTCCATTTCAGACATACAATGTTATCATTACTCACTGCCCAATCGAAGTCCCCTCTTTTTAACAGTTTATCATATGATTTTTTTGGCAGATTCTTTCATGTCATGCTTACAGTTCCACATGCATAAATGCATTTAGTTTCTAAGAACTTATATAAGTTGTACGAAGAAAAAACTTATCCATGTAAACTACATGATGTTTTCCATCCAACGACTCACTAAGTGTTTTCACAATCCTTTCGGCTAGATTTTTTTCAGATGTTTCATTCACCTTCCCTGTATAAATATCAAGTTGAGAAAGAAATCCGCTCTGGTCCAAATTTTGTACCCTCTCTTTACAGGCTCCTTTGGCATGTATTGCTTTAATGAACTGTGGCCTTTAAATTTAACCATAGATTCATCAATTGCTTGATATTTTGAAGGCAGATAGACAGATAAGAAACACTCTGAAAAATGGATCAAAAATTAATGTAGTTCGTAGAGTTTATCAAATAATGGCTCTCATTTTTTTGGTTGAAAATACTGTTGTCATTCAAGTGGAGAGTCCTAAAATCCATTCAAAATGGCATACACTCATCAGCTTTGCAAAATATGGAACATGAAATAATTCTGATGTGGACCAATAATCTTTTATAGTTGGCAATTTCTTTATGCCCATCAACATGTTGATAGCCAAAAAGCGATATAGCTCTTCCAACGTTAGAGTCTTAATTTTTTTTCCTTGTTCTGTAGAATACAAATTTGTTTCAAACACAATATTCTCCATTATTGGTTTTGAAAATAATTGAAAAAATAATGATAAGGGTGACTGGTCTTCTAATTCCAAAATTTCTCTGAATGGTCCGGAAATTTCTGTGAAGTCAGGAAGTTCATTTCGGATGTTTCCTTTTCTTTTTGCCAAGTTATTTCTTCAATATTGGCTCCAAGTACATCAATATCAGTTCAAGTGCATAAATAATGGGTCCAGGTGCATCAATATTAGATCCAAGTGCATCAATATCAACTACTGCTTCTGTAAGAAAATCAATTTCTTCCTCATTTTCATTTGTGGGTTCAGCTGTAGATAAATTTCTTTTTTTTGCCAGTTTATTTGCTTAATATTTGAGGGTCCTGGTGCATTTATATCAATTGCTAGTTCTGTAGGAAAATCTATTTCTTCCTCACTTTCATATGGAGTCTCAGTTGTATGTAAATTTTCTTCCTCTGAAGTTAATTCATTAGACACAAAAGAGTCATAATCAGAGGGAAGTTCTTGAAATAGTAACATAGCTTCCTCTGTAGTGAGATATTTTTTTTGGCATTTTTGAAATTTTATGAAAATTTTCTATAATTTTACATATTAATATCATTCAAATGAGAGTTCTTTAAAATTTATGAACACATTTTAAATAAAATTTACATAAAGAAATTATTTTACAAAAACATATTTTAAATTCAAGAGAGAAAATAAAAACGTTCAATCCTAGGAAAGACCAGACTGAAATATGAATGAACTCCCTTATCTTCTTCCTATGAAACACAAAGAATGCCACCCACACTATACCCATATGTTTCTCTCAGTGCCCCACCTCAATAACAAATAAATTCATATTCCTTGGGATCGAATTTCAAAGATACCTCTATTCCTGAAAGAACAACAAATGCAAACATGTTTTGGAAGTAATGCCATTTAGTGGCAGCTCTACAAATCACAATTGTATGTTTCAATTTTTTCTATTTCAATGGTTGGAGTATCTAGTTGAGATTTTTTCCAACAGAGCGAAAATATGCCGGGACCAGGACTCGAACCTGGGTACTTTGGTTTGCCGTACCAACGCTCTTATCCCGACGATATCCTGGAGATGTAAATGCTATAGTCATAGCTTGGATGAATGAAATTAGCGCTGCAGTTCGCAGCCTTGTCCAACAAGTAAGAGTGAGATATGCCAGTCCAGGATATCGTCGGGATAAGAGTGTTGGTACGGCAAACCAAAGTACCCAGGTTCGAGTCCTGGTCCCGGCATATTTTCGCTCTTTTGGAAAAAATCTCAACTAGATACTTCAACCATTGAAATATAATTTACCTAGTTGAATGTGCTTTCCTCTATTCATTATGACACAATTGTATGTTTCATTCTTTTGCTGCAGAGCTCTGCTGAGGGAAAAAGTCCCCATCATAAACTTGTTTTGCATGTAATTATTCTAATTTTCAGTTTAGCCATTTGCATTCAATTATTATTAATTGTTTGAAGTGTCCAAGAGAAAAATAAGTCATCTCATGTGAAAAATATTTCTTTATAATCCCATATAGCACCAAAGCTCCTGAAAACCTCCCCAGAAGCTCCAATTCATCCCAAATTCCTCCTGAAACTGCAGTGACGCTATCAGGCGTTCCTGGGGAAGATACTTTAATCACTTCCCCAGGACTGACACCTCCCAGATTCTTCCCAGGGAGCAAGTTCCTCGGGATGATATTCCTAGGGAAGTACCTAGGAAGAGACGGTGTTGGTGCCATCTCATGGGTGATTTTGACACTAAAATAACTTATTATAACTTTTTATTAAAAAAATATATATATATTTGATTTGATGTGGTTCGATTTTTTAATTAATAAAGTTTATATTATTATTTGATTTATTTTATTTCCTAAGCACATCTGGTTAATGTTTAACTTTTAATTATTGTTATATTTAATTATCCTTATTTATATATATATTTTTTTAATTTATAAAATGCAATCAAAATGTAGTTAAATAAATTGAATATAGAAAATTAAATTTAATATTCCACATCATACATTAATAATTAAAATAAATTAATATTTAAATATAAATTGAAAATTTATTATTTATTTTATTTCTGATCTTTTAAAAATTAACTTAAATATTAATTCATTTTATTATTACATTCATTAATTATTTTTTCTGAACTTTCAACAATTACTTATATATTTATATATTTTTACTATTACTTTTTCATCTAACTAATAATTTTACATTGATTTCACTTATATACGTTATTAGTTTCTATAGAAATGTTACTTTTAAATATAAAATTGATTTACTTTCTCCTAATAAATTATTTTTATTTTCAATTATAAGAAATCAGAATTATTTTTTTCGAAACACGAAATTTATCAAAAGTTTAATATATATTTGTATATAACCATATTTTATAAATTAAGGATTAGAAATACCTAGTAAAAATTATTTCTTCTGATACTTTAAAGCCTTATATATTAAATTATTATTATTATTTGTATTAAATAATCAATCATTTCCTATTAATTTGAATTATATATATAAATAATTTTTGGATCAATATTTAATTTTAAAATATAAATTCGATTTATTATTTTTTTTTCGCTGACCATTTTAAATTATCATATATATATATATATATATATATATATATATATATATATATATATATTTCTTTTATTATTCCTAATAAATGAGTTTTTTTTCTTTTTCGTAACTGTAAGAAATCAAAAATTTGTTACAAATAAGGATTTTATCAACAGTTTATATATTTACATATTTGATGTATTCAGAATTTGCTAGTTAACACATTAGAGATAAGCATTTTTTAATTAAACAATCTATTTAAAAAAATCTTATTTTGATTGTAAAAGTTTCAAAATCGAATCATATTTAAGTCAAATCGAGCATATTTACTTTTATTATTCTTCTTCTATTAATTATTTTTTTCTGATCTTTTTAAAAATTACATATATATTTATGTATTTTATTATTACATTTTCAACTAATTAATAATTTTATATTTATCGTCATTATCAAATCAATAATTTACTTTTAAGTCTAAATTATAACACCAACTTAAAGAGATTACATGCTCTATTGAAATGGCACATTTGTTTTAAAAATACAAACACTTTTTCTCTTACTTTGTTTAATTGTGATTATTTATAATTTATAATTTAATTTATTTAATTTTAAATATTTTTATTTAATTGGCCCCCTTATCATAGACCCCTGACCCTGATATATGTGGCTCCTAACTAAAATGATAAAACGCAATGTTGTTGCAAATGATAAAACACCCCTTCACTTTTCCCTTTTATTGTGATGCCGCGTGGGCAATTCGGTTCAAAACAACGATTTTCACAGTATTTTCTAAAAGATCTGCGCTTACGGAAAAAAAAAAGAAAAAAAAAAGAGGAAAACGTTTTTCTAGTATTACATAGTTTCTAAATAAGACCATCTGCTAATTTAATGCATTTCCAAAGAAAAACGAGTTAAAAAATGTGTCAGAAAGCAGCTCCTTTGGGTTTGAGAACAGCTTTAAATAATTGATATGCTTTTTTTCTAGTTATCAATTTAAAATTGTATTGAATATATATCAAAGGGTATGCATCTTTATTTGCAATAAAAGTTACAGAATTCCTGCTATACGAAGTGTAAAAATATGCATGTTTTCTATTTACTGACTTTCATAAGAGGAGAAAGAAATACATGAATACCTTATAAACGATTCGGGTACAACAGCCGTGTAGCGTAATCACTAGAGCGCGTTTCTCGTATGCGTAAGTACCCAGGTTCAAATCCAGTCAGCGGTAAGAAAGTTTATTCCGTAAAATCTGTACCATAACTTTCATGTGATTCTGTGTGCGTGATTAATAAAAGTAATGTCTGTTATATGTGTTATGTAAATTTTTAAAAGATAATGTCCGTATTTATTTAAAAAAAATACTTTTTACATTACGTTGAATAATAATAACTTCGGATGTTTTTTATGCACATTAAGTGACCCTGAAGTCTCCCAAATTTCTCCGGTATTACTTCCTGAAATGTTCCTTAGAACAACCTGAGGAGGAACCTGAAGGAGGTCCTGGGGAGCTCCCGGGGATGCTATGAGGCGGACATTTTCGGTTCCTGAGGACCTCCTGGTGACAAATTTCTGCATCCCCAGGGATGCCTGGAGGATGAATATCAATCTTCCTGGGGATGTCCTAGGGAAGCACATGTGCTATATGGGATGATCGAAAAATACAAAATTTCTAACTCATAAAAAATGGAGTATTTTAAAATACCATTGCAAGAAGCACCAACCAGATATTTGTTCTGATTAGTGCTGCCATCTAGATATGAAGAATGGATATAAAAGCTAGAATTGACATCATTATGTTTGATTTCACATGGTTCTGATTAAAATTAAATTTTTTTATTTATGTGGGGAGAAAACTTCCCATCAGAGCTTAAAGGGTTTTAAATAGAGTGAAAATTACTATTCAACAAAAGTACTAGTAGTAGGTTTTAGCATTTACAGGAACTTTAAAAAGAACCACAGCTGTAGAGCATAAATCACACATAAAAAGGTCTTTAAATTTATATGTGCAAGATAATGTCTACTTAAATTAACATTTACTAAAAATCTTTGAAACATAGTTCACAAAAGAGGGGATTTTCCCTGATTTGGACGTGCAAGTGTTCTTTCAGATAATCATTTTTTCAGAATACTTTCAAACATATTTCAGAAACAAATCATTGTTCCTTTTTATGGATGTTCAAATGTTTTTTTAGATTATGATTTAGTGTAAATGCTTTGGAACATACTTCACAAACAAAAGGTCTTTCCTTTGTATGGGTATGCAAATGAAATTTTAGATTACATCTTTGGGAAAACCCTTTCAAACATATTTCACAAACGAAAGGTTTTTCATTTGTATGGATACGCAAGTGACTTTTTAGATGACCACTTTCTGAAAATCCTTTAAAACATATTTCACAAACAAAAGGTCTTTCCTTTGTATGGATTCGCAAGTGACATTTTAGATTACTTCTTTGTGTAAAACCTTTGGAGCATATTTCACAAACGAAAGGTCTTTCATTTGTATGGATACGCAAGTGTGTTTTTAAATTACTACTTTCTGCAAATCCTTTAAAACATATTTTACAAACAAATGGTTTTTTCTTTGTATGGGTACACAAGTGAAATTTTAGACTACAACTTCATGAAAACCCTTTGAAACACATTTCACAAACAAAAGGTCTTTCATTTGTGTGGGTATACAAGTGTTCTTTGAGCTGGCCCCTTTGTGAAAATGCTTTAGAACAAACTTCACACATAAAAGGTCTTTCCTTTGTATGGGTACACAAGTGTCTTTTTAGAACACCACTTTCTGTAAATCCTTTATAGCATATTTCACAAACATAAGGTTTTTCCTTTGTGTGGGTACGCAAGTGTCTTTTTAGATCACCTCTTTCTCTAAATTCTTTGGAGCATATTTCACAAGCATAAGGTTTTTCCTTTGTATGGGTATGCAAGTGTTTATTTAGATTAGTCCTTTGTGAAAACCCTTTGAAACATATATCACAAACAAAAAGTTTTTCCTTTGTGTGGGTACGCAAGTGTTCTTTGAGATGGCCCTTTTGTGAAAATGCTTTGGAACAAACTTCACATATAAAAGGTCTTTCCTTTGTATGGGTACACAAGTGTCTTTTTAAAACACCCCTTTCTGTAAATCCTTCACAGCATATTTCACAAACATAAGGTTTTTCCTTTGTATGGGTACGCAAGTGATTTTTTAGAATACTTCTTTGTGAAAACCCTTTGAAACATAGATCACAAATGAAATGTTTTTCCTTTGTACGGGTACGCAAGTGTTCTTTAAGATGACACCTTCGTGAAAATACTCTGGAACATATTTCACAAGGGAAATTTCTTTCTGTTACTTGAGAGTGAATCTGAGGCACTGACATTTTCTTTAGAATATTTATTCTCATGGATCATTGAATATATTTTAGAAAATCCATATAAATGATACTTTGTGGAGATTCTTCAGGAAATCACTTTCAGTACTTTAAATATGAGGATATCAGTGTTCTGTTTTTTAATCTAAAATATATTATAAAATAATTAAATATATATTAATTAAAAAAATAAATAGATATTTTAAACAGACACAAAATGAAAATACTTGAATGGAGCTACTTGTTTATGTATTAACATTTAAGAACAAGGCTGATTTAATAGTACCAAAAGAACACAAGCAAGCAATATCTTCTGTATGCCAGAGTTATTTAAAACCAAAATTTTTACTTTTATTTATATTCTTGTTTAATACAATGTGTAGTAATAGTATAAAAGTGAAACATCAAATTGAAATTAATTAATTATAATTAATTAATAATTAATTACAATTGTGATTCTAAAAAAAAACAAATTTTTATAAAATTGATGACATTTCTTGGGCAAGAGGCAGCCACCAGTAAAATTCTTTTGGGCAGTACCTTCAACATTTTAGGTAAAAATGCCCCCATCCCACCTTCAATTTCAAGTTCTTATAAAAACAAAAAATTATTTTACATGCAAGAGAGAAACTAATTTTACATAAGCTTTTTATGTCCACAAAACTTTTAATTTTTTTATTACATACAGTAAGCAATTGGGACTTAAAATGGCCTATAGAGGTGCTGATCGCAGTCATCAGTACATAACTGTCCCTTTACCTAATGCTAAAGTGCCATTGAAATCATCATTTATTGTAAACACGTTTGAAAGCATTAGATATTCAAATTTGGATAATTTTTACCTTGTCATATAAACACAGAACATCAATATCACATGAAATCTAAAACTGTGCAAAAAAAAAAAAAAAAAAAAAATCATTATGAACAAATTAAACATACATGTAATGTATGTTTATGTAATTAAATATGAACTTGGCATATTTTCTTGAAACGAGAAGTTAAATATTTTCTCCACCAGATGGCATATTCGAGTGCTTGAATTCCCAATAATATTTACTGCCATCTCTTTTAATTAATAGATAAATATTTAGATTAAACAAATTTTATTTTGTTTTCCGAATTAGTACATTTTCGCCTTTTAGAGAAAAAAAAATTAATCTGTTAAAATGCCTACAGAAAGTACTTTAAATCTGCTTGTATTTCTAAACATCATCTGTAACATAATCTTTATCTGTTTTAATCTGATTAATAGTTTCCTTAGTTAAATAAATCTCTTTTAAATAATTAAAATATATATATTTTTTAAGAGCATGCAATTATTTTAACATTTGTCCTAGGAACATAAATATAATCGCTTTACTGTATTTCCATTCAGCAGAATAAATAAGAAACCATACAAAACCTTACTATACCATATTGTGGAAAACACTTTCTAGAATAGAAATCTGTTGTCATTTTCATTTTATTCATCACAGTTTAGAATTTCAAGCAATATTTCCTGTTTTGAAGTGAAGTGTATTTTTATAATTTCTAGTTGTATACCAACTTTTGTTTTAAATATTCCTTTAAAGCAGGATTAGCACAGTTTAAATTGCTAAAAAAATGAAATATCTTTTTAGGGAACAACTTGAATGTAACATATTTTCTTTTTGGGAATTTCAGTGTTTCAGATTACTGGATATAATTTCTACTTTTAACAATTTATCTCTGCTATCAACATGAGTCTCAGAAAGTCTAGGTCTTGTTTGTAGATGTGTAGGATGAAAATTACCATGTGTTAATGATTATATCCAATGTTCTAAAGAGTTATCTTAATATACTGGGTGGTTATAATATAAGTATCTCTATTTGGAGCTGTCTCTAGCTTGAAGAAATAGCCGGAATGAAACCAAAATCGGTACACTTATTATTCGAGAAGGAGGAAGAAGAATGAAATAATAAAAAAAATTAATTACAATAATCGCCGATAGATGGCGCTTTTGAGTGTGACATGTAATGTGTTATATTGTGCACTGTTGGGGTGTTGCAAACCTCAATAACTTTACAGCATATCATAACATGTGCGAAACATAACTCCTGATACGTTCCATTCAGCAGTTGAACACGTCTTGCAGTGCCTGAATTGTATCCTCCAGCACAATGGCCATGTGAAACTTGAACATCATCGGCACTGCCATGGGAAAGCTTAACCACATCCACTGTGACATTTCCCAATAAATTAGGTGTGCCATTCAGTTTGATACCTTAATTCTTTGTTCTTGTATAACATTCTACATTTCACACTCAGTAGCGCCATCTGTCGGTAATTATTGCAATTATTATTTTTTATTTTTCCATTCTTCTTCCTGCTTCTCGAATAGTAAGTGTACCGATTTTGGTTTCATTCGGGTTATTCCTTCGAGCTACAAACAGCTCCAAATAGGGATACTTATTTTATAACCACCCTGTATATATTACTTATAGCTGTCAACCCATATAAACATCTATTTAAACTAACATATATGCAATCAGATTTGGTAAATTTTAGCAAGGCCAATTTAAGTTGCCTTACTATTTTCGATTTTAACCACTTAAAAAATGCAAGCTTTTACTGAAATTAAATAAAACAGTGCTTTTTAGTAATTAATTTGTGTTAAATTAGCAATTTAATTTTATTGCATTCATCAGTGTCTTTTACTAAACAGTTTATTTATTAAATATTAACAAATAAATGACTTTTTTACTACTATTAATCTATATTATGAAGGCAAGGTCTAAAAGAAAAATGTACAAGCACACCAAAATTAATTTATGAATTTATATTTTAAGACGGCATTTTGAATATGTATTATATTGCTCTACAAATAATGTATTAATTTTAACTGATTGCATTTTCTTAAAAAGAAAAAAATCCTGTATGGATTTGGATGCAGATCAATACCATGCACAAATCCAAGAATGAATTCTTGAAATTTCACCCTATTCACTGAAAGTTGATTCAGAACAGAAAATTTTTTGCATTTAATTTTACAATGAAAAAGTATGTACATTAGTTATTAAAAAAGGATGATCTATTACAAGTGATTCATACATATGTTGTTCCTAATATAAGTTAAAAATAGTAGTTTTTATTAAAAGACTTTGTATAGATTACTATACATATCAGTGCTATCCTTAATATTAAGTAATAAAGATTTTTATGGTGTATAAAGAAGTTTTATGATTGTATTAATTAAAAATATATATAATTAAATAATTCATTCAAAATTTAAAAAATCCAATTTAAAGAAAGAAGCGGCAGGTGTCAAAGATCAGAAAATTCCAAGTGAAGTATAACTGGTATATATTTTTTAAAATACCTGATTTTTTTTTTCTGGCAACACTGATTTTAAGTCAAAGTTGGGCATATTCTATTCCAATTCTAATATTTTGCCTATTGAGAAATAATGTTATTTCTTAAATTTTAGCTCAATAAAATGCCATTAAAATTACTTAATATAATGAATTTAAAACTTAAACAATTATGATTTAAATTTAAAATGCTTCAGTATGTAAAACACAATAATGTAAAATAATAATAATAATTGGTTGAATTGAATACAATCCAATGACATGGCTAATAAATTGTAGATGGCTTCTTTGCAACCTTGGGTAGAATATACTTTATATTTAGTACACACATTTATTTAAATGAAGATTATTTAGATTTTAGAACAATTAATAATATAACAAATAATGACATACTCATATTTTCTCAACGACTATACTCTTTGAGGTACTAAGAACATAATTAAATATAGTTTTAGCCACAAAATAAAAAAACTCCTATAAATATAAAAGGTCAAGTTCTCACTTTGATGAATTTTCAATATATTTTCTTTACGCTAATTTATGCAAACACGACTGGGAAAATATCAGTTTGCAACACTAAAATAGACAGATGAACAACTGAAATTCAGCTTTTAATTTAAAGCCTTCCTCCCCATCTTCTGAAAATATTAAGTAATGACTATTATTTCAAATAGATAAATACAAGGCTTTTGCTAATTAATATAAAATGTTTTTAAAGCACATAATTTAAAGTAATACTTTCTTTCCTTTTATTGGAAAGTTTTATCACATGCAATCAGAGTAATTTTAACAGACAAAAACACTTCAAATATACCAAATTTTAAGACTAATGAAATTTTAACAATGTGAAATAACACACAGATATTTATATACTAACAGTAATAACAATAATAATGATGATATTAAAAACCTTTAGACACAATAAAATGACTTAATAAAAACTGTTTGGCAAACATAAATATCTATATCTGATATATTTATAAAGTTAGTGCTAAAAAAAATTCAAGAGTATATCAAACTTTCATGCAAATCAAATTCTTCTCATTAAATAATCCATTGGAGGTTTTTAAAATTGTAAACAAATATTTTGTATTTTATGGGCAAAAGTATACTGCATGTAAAATGCTGGGGACAATGATGTCATGGTAAGCTCAAGAAGCTGGATTTACACATGCTCAATGAAAGACTTCACTGCTTCTTCCCCTATCCATGATACAGGCCAGGTCAGTTTGGTGTTATATGTTTTCATTGTGGGTTGGGATTTATTCAATGATTTTAAAAAATTATAATTATCACTATTACAAATTATAACTTAAACAACACTGGATGGATAGAAGTTTGATTAAGAACATTCATTTTATATTTCAAAATCCTTTCTTGCAACATACAAACAATCAGCAGTTCCTGCCAAGTCACAAAACTGTGTCATTAGAAAATTTAAATATATATTTTCATAAACAAGTCCCTCATTAAAATTGAGTTTTTCTTCCTTTTCCTCTAATTTAGTATATGAGATGACTAATGTGAGTGCTCTAAAAACTGCATTATAACCTTTATAATTTCTTCTCTGATATGTTGAGTGCTTAAATCAGCATAAGTCACCCAGCTCAGAATCAAGTAATGCAACCTTAATATTTTTTGCTGAATTTTAACTGAAAATTTTATTGTTTACATTACAAGTTTGCATATTTATAAAATGTATAGGAAAATTTTTAAATTCAATAAAATAAAATAATAAAAAAAAATTCCTGATGGCTCGGCCTACAGGCACAGGTAGATTTCCCAGACATAGACTTTCTGGTACCTGTTTATTGGGAATTGCAGAAGAAATGACCTTTTTGCCATGATGCGTCAGTTGGGACCACCCACTTCAAAATCTACCTGTGTTTGTAAACAGAGCCGGCAGGGTTTTTTTTTTTGCTGTATGGGTTGGTCTCATAAAAAACTTGTCAATATAAAAGTTGTAGATAATATTAAGAGGATTTATAATCAATTTAAGCGGATTTGATGTCTTGGGAATTGACAAAGTTATGAATTTTTTCTTCTTAAACCCTTATTTCTCGCCCCCTTGAGGCCATTTTTAATGATATCAAAAATCTGTCATACATACATTTTCGGCCATTTTCCTAGAAGTAATAATAACTTTAAATGGATTCGATACATATCATATTTAAGAAGTTATGGTTTTTTTTTTGTTTTCACAAAGAGCCCCCCCCCCTCCTATGTTCCCCCCTTGGTTCGATTTTGCCCATTAACAAACTTGACCGAGATTTTATGTCCCTTGATTTTATTTAGCAGTTTGGAAGAGATTTGTGCAGAATTATTGAAGTTATCATGTCAATAAAAAATGATATAGATAGATAGATACATAAAATTTTGAACTGAGGGTGGTTTTGGATTCTGGGAGTCATGATCGGCGTAGATCTGCAAAAAATTTCCAGAAATTCCAACATAAAGGAGAATGTAATAGGGAGTACGGTAGTACATAGAGATGTGGGGAGGAAAATTTTCCACGGGAAATTTTCAAAATGGAATAGAAAATTTTCCTCTATGTTTTTCCAGAAAATTTTAAATGTGTAACAGACAATTTTTTAGTAAATTTTTTATAGGACATATTTGAGCTTTCCATATTTTCTTTTATTAGTCAATTTCTGTACCATTTAAACAAAAACTACAGGTTATAATTCTAACTTAAGATTTGTCATATTGTTTAATTTGCAACTCATAACAAGTCAATTCACCCTTTCATAATAAAAGAGCACTCACAGAAAATGAATCACCCATTTCTCTTGTCATTTGATATTTTGCCCAATATGGTATTTTTTAATTAATTACTGAGACATTATTATACAGTATGTCCACTAAAGTCCCTTGCCACCCTCTTAACTTTGGAATGACTGCTGCTATATTCATAAAAGTGGTGTCTAAGTATAGTAAAATAGCCATGCGCTACTGAATGAAACCGCCTACAGTGCCACCTGGTGGAATGCTGCACAGTTAGCATTCCTATCTCAAAAACAGAAAGAGATAGGGGAAAAAAGTAATTTACAAAGTTATAGAGCATCAATTTAGTGCGAAACAACACCTTGTGGACATTAATGCGAAGAATAGAATGGTTAAAACACGCATTTGATTTTTTGTGATTTCCTACACTTTGATGTCACGAAACTTGAATAGAAGGAGAAATGATTATCTTTTGAACAAAGCACGATACTGCAATGTGGCACAGTGGCATCACTTGTGATTCCCAATCAAAACGACGCATAACGGATGCTTGTCCCAACGTGAAATCCAAACAAGGATCCAAATGTGCATTGCAGCTGACGGTGAGAAGTTTGAACATCTCAAATAAAGGTGTATTGTTTCAACTAGTTGTTTTTTTCTTTCGAAGATCATTTTGTCACGTCACAGTGTAGGAAATCACAAAAAAACAAATGCGCATTTTAACCGTTCTATTCTTCGCATTAATATCCACAAGGTGTCTTTTCGTACTAAATCGATGATGCTCTACAACTTTGTAAATCACTTTTTTTCCTATTTCTTTCCGTTTTCGTGATAGGAATGCTAACTCTGCAGTTTTCCACCAGGTGGCACTGTAGGCAATTTCATTCAGCAGCGCATGGCTACTTTACTATACCTAGGCACCACATTTATGAATATAGCAGCAGCCGTTCCGAAGTTAAGAGGGTGGCAAGGGACTTTAGTGGACATACTGTATATGCATAATAGTTATTAAGGCTGTTCTCAAATCCAAAGGGGCTACTTTCAGAAACATCTTTTAATTCATTTTTGTTCAGAAACGCATGAAATGGGCAGGTGTTGTAATTCAGAAACTTCGTAATCGGAACACGTCTTACCTTTTTTGGTAAGGACAGTAGATCCTACAGAAAACACTATCAAAGTTGGCGTTTTGAGCTGAATTCTTGATAATTCAGAGCCAGAAAGGAGAAGAATGTGTTCTCAAGTGACACAAATTGCCTGTAACTCGATAAGTAATTTATTTATCAAAAAATGGAAAACTCATTTTGATTGCAAATCGCTTCGATAGTCAGGCCTGCCAATTTCCTGCCTTTTTGTTTAAAAATGAGTAAGAAATTAAGGCAGAAAGTTTGCGTTATTCAGCAGATCATTTGAGAACCACCTTAAATAATAATTATATTTTAACTTTTCAGCTTTACACATGATTGAAAACTTATAAATCATGATTTCTATGCTTTGCTAATTAATTTTTTTGCTTATTGTTTTTTGTTGGAAGATAAAAACTCAGAACCGCATCACATCCAGAGTTGATGAAAATACTCCAGTTTTGTTTACTTGTAGCCTCTAGTGAACAAAAAGTGAACAATACATTATTAATTTAGTGGCTTAGAAAATTTTCGGAAAATTTCCCAGAAAATTTTCTACTTCAAAATTTTCCGGAAAACCCACAACTCTAGACATATATCTTATGAAATCTACCTAAAAAACTATTAGTAAACTATTTAAAGTTGTGGATTTTTTTCAATGACAATTTCAATTGCAAAACTTGCAAATTTTTTTAATGACCAACTGATGAAATTTGTGATTTATTTTATGGGACACATTGACACATTCTCGCTTTTTTTCCCTGTAAGCAATTGATGACATTCAAAAAATTTTTTTTGTGAACGATTGATGAAATTAGTGTTTTTATATCAACAGCAATTGACAAAAATTGCAATATTTTCTCTGCAAAATTTGTGATTAATTTCAGTGCCTGATTTGCAAACTTCATATTTAACTTTTGTTTTTATTTTTATGATCTATAGGTTTTGAGACACATAAACATTGCTTCAAATTAAAAACTTTTTTTAACTATTAATTTTTTTTAATTTACACCTATTAATTTCAAAAATACTAATTTTGAGGAATTCGTTAAAAAAAAAAATAATAATAATATACTCGCAAAGTTTCAGGAATGTTTCTTTTCTGATTTTTTCGCACCTCCGCTCATTTACAAAAAAATCACATCGCAGACTGCGGGGATTGTGGGGAAACAGAAATGAAAATGCCATAGGGAAATTAATTTTTTTTTTTTTTTCCCTTTAGGCACAGATTTCCATATTTTCTACTTTATTACCATACTACCATACTTTATTATATTTCTGGAGATGTTGGCATACCTCTGAGATGTACTTTCAAGCTTTAAAGTATTATTATTCAAAATTGTAATAAGTAGACCAGCTATTAAGTGCATTACATGCCATTTCTCTGCTTACAGGTTTAAGAGTATTTTTTTTTTTTTTTACTCGAATATTTTACATATGCTTTCATTAAGAGAACTTGGATAATATTTTACAGTTTGGATTGAGTCTACAATTTCAATATTTACAGATGTTTTGTTGTCACACATAGTATTCATAAAATTAAATGTCCTCTCAACTGATAGTTTGTGAAATAAAGTTAAAATTACTTTGATATTTTTAGAAAGGAGAAGATATTCTTGAGAAATTCCTTTCTTAAGTTCTATTACTTTTACCCAGAACCCCATTAGATGTCCTTATATTTTCATTACGATAGAAATAATTACTACTAAAATGGAAATACGTTAAATTTACCTTATATGTATGAATGATTTATCGGTGAAAAAAGCGTGGCAAAATCCTGAAGTGGGTGAAAAATGAATATTTCTTTTTGGAATAAGCAATCAGATATTTGTGTTCCTAAAACTGCACCTTTCATTTTGTGCACTTTTATTTTAAAAATCAAGTTAAATATTTTCATTAGGCTGATGCTGATACTATTTTCAGGCGTTTCAGTGGTTGGTAGGCCAAAACGAGTTGGAGCGGATCGCGTCAGGGAGTTTATGAAGATAGAGTTCAAGAAATTATCCTAGAATTATTAACACATATAGACCTGAATAAAAGAAATAATAATTAAAAAGTTCTTTGAATGAGTTATAGGACACCCAAGTAGCATTTTTTCAATGAAATTTTACAAATAATGTTGAATTTCTGCTTTTGTAATACCATCGATAAACAAATTTTAATCGAATTTTTAAATCGAAATCGAACGTTGAAAACGCGGTTGAGTGCATGTTGGGCTAGCTTTTATGGACGTTGACCGGAGCCTGGTGAGCGTAGTTTTTCCAGCTCTACTTGTGATTTAAATTTCGAGTTTGAAGTTAGTTATTTTGGTAGTGGTAGTTGTAGAATACATTAATAGTCGGGATATAGTGTAGTTTTATTTGTTTACATTGTTGTCAATACTGGTGATATTGATAGGTGGACTTTGAAACGGCCGGTGGGCCTCAGTTTCCCTTCCACAGCAATGGCGGGGTCTGCGTTCACGATAAAAGAGAGTCCTGTCATTGACAGAGAGGAATATAAAAAATATAATTGGAATGATGGAAGAACAGCAGAGGAGCAAATAACCATAATATCGGAGTTGAAAGAATACGTGATGATTACGGAATGCGAACATGGAAATTTTCAGAAATTGAACCCAATGCAGGTGAAACAGGAGATTAAAAAAACATTCGACAGACACAGGGAGATCGACACATTTCGATACACGCGTAACAATAAATTACTCATAACTACCAAGAGCTATGAATGTGCCAAGGAAATTGTTACAAAAAAAAAGATATTTGATAGACAGGTCAAGCACACTCTCATGAATGAGAATATTACTACAAGATTCCTCATTTTCCGAATTGATGTTGATATTACACCGAAGGAAATACAGGAAGAGCTTGAAGAAGAAAATGAACTTTTAGTTCAAAATGTGAAGCGCTTCTTAACACGAAAAGATGGTCTAATGGTTCCTACTGGAACAGTACTAATCACAATTTACGGTCATTCGATTCCAGAATATGTGAAAATGTTTTATATCAGACAGAGGAGTAAATTGTTTGTAGACCGCCCGAGGCGGTGTAACATATGTCAAAGTTACACTCACGGATCAAATAAATGTTCATATGGTAAAAAATGTAAACGGTGTAGTAAACCTCATCCTGAATTAAACTGTACTGAAGTACAAATACAGTGTGCAAACTGCGGACAAGAACATGAAGCAGACGATAGCGAATGTATCGAGAGGAAGAAGGAAGCAGAGATCTTAAAATTCAAAAGCGAAAATCATATTACCCTGGCAGAAGCACGCCGACAATACAACTTGAAATCATCGAACAGCTACGCGGCAAAAATTAAACAACATGTTGTGAATGACACGGTGGAGGAAAATATACATAAACTGGCTATAATAATAGAAGAGAAATTTGAAAGTATGATGCAGGTAGTCATGCATCTATGGGGAGTAGTGGAATATGTGATTCAGAAAAGTGAAGTGGTTCAGACAAGTGATACTCAAAAAGCTACAGGATCGGAAGATAATGCCGAAGAGACGACTGCGTCATCCAAGATTATTAAAAGAGACGTCATGACGGAACTATACAAAGTTTTGAAGAATAAAAAGTTTAAAAAAAATGATCATAATCAGCTCAGCGGAAACATCCAGATTCAAGCTTCCCCGGACACTGAGGATATGTTGACAGATGTGGGATAAGAATATGGATGCTTGCGGAACGGAAAGTTTATGTGTGTTATATTATAGTTATTATGGACTGTCGAACGCTGGGTTTTACTTTTTGTGTTAGTGTCCTTTATTGGGGTAAGTGTTGTTCCAATTTCCTTCTTTGTTTTTATTTCTTCTTAGTTCTATTTCTGTGATAGAATTTATTATTGTGCATTCGATTGCGTTTTGGTTGTTTATCATGGAGAATTTTATTATACAGTGGAATATCAGAGGGATTAGGTCTCGCTTGCCCTGGCTTAAAACTGGGAGGCTGCATAGGAGTGTGGTCTGGGCATTTCAGGAAACTTTTCTTAAAGAAAAACATGTTATATCTTTCAGGGATCGGAATATATTTCGTTTTGATAGACCAGAACATTTCTCGAAGGGGGGTGGTGGGCTGTTATTAGCGGTTAAAAAGTGTATCCCAGTCAAAATTATAAACTTACCTAAAATAACTCATGATCATGAAGCACAGGGAATTAAAATCTGGTACAAGAATCGCTGGATTGCAGTTATCAATATTTATGCTCCTACTGGTTTTGTGGCGATTAATTGGTTGGAAAATATCAGCAACATTATTGGTGATAATTACTTTATTCTTGGGGATTTCAACATTAACGTCCTGAACTGGCATCATAATCCGAAAAATAATAAACTTACTAATCTGGTTAACTGGATTAACAGGAGTAATGTGGTGGTAATGAATATGAATCATGAAACTAGAGTGCAAGGGGGTGGAAATGGGTCTCTGCTGGATTTAACTATGATTTCGGATAATCTAGCTGGAGAGTTTGAAGTAACAGTACATTCGGATCCTATGGGGTCTGACCATTATCCAATTGAGGTTCGGTCTGTTCGTGGTGGAAATGCAGACAGGATGGAATTTTGGCGCTTGATTCATTGGTCTAAGGTAGATTCGTTGGTTGCGGACTTTGATGAACAAGTGTATGAGGAGGGTATAGATAGGTGGACCAAGGCTATTACCCAGGCAATTGACTGCTGCACTGAACGGGTGCCACTTCAGAGGGGAAATATTCCACCTTGGTGGGGGGTGATCTCTCGGAGACTGCTGGCGCTAAAAAGGTACTACCATAGAAAGGCGATTAGATCATGCCAAATGGAAGCTTGGTGTAAATACAAGCTTTATAATGCTAAGCTAAAGAAACAAATTAAAAAGGATAGTAAAAAATTCTGGGACACTGTTACTAGAGAAGCAGGAAGAGGACCAAAGATTTTCAAGCTAATTCGTAGGGTCAGTAATACGGGTGATATGGATCCGAATACGGATTACTGTTTCCCGAACTGTCCGCCAGATGCTAAGTCCCAAGCGAATACTCTTTCTACAGTTTTTCAAAATAGTCCGGTGGGACAGCGCATCCCTATTGATTTTTCGGGGGATGACGGAGTGGATCTTACATTCACTAGGTTTCAATTACAAAGCATCATAAAAAAAAGTAAATCTACGACTCCTGGTGTTGATGGTTTAAAAATGAGCTTTTACAAACAATTGAAGGATAGAACATTGGCTCAATTACTAGAGATGTATAATGCTATAGCACAAACTAAGATTATTCCAGAAACTTGGAAAGAGGTCACTATGATTCCTATAAAAAAACCGGGCAAAAACAGAAACGATGTTGGGGGGTATAGGCCCATAGCTTTAACGGTCACCAGTAAGAAAATATTTGAAAAATTGATTTTAGAAAAAGTATTAAACTGGAGTATGGAAAAGAAGCTATTCCACAAAAATCATTATGGGTTTATCCCTTTCAGGGACTGTGAGGCAGCGGCTTATAAGATTTACAGGGACATTAGGATTGCAAGGCAAACAAAGCGGAAAGGTTTTTTGGTGGCCTTGGATATCAAGGGGGCTTACGATAATGTCTGGTGGGATGGTCTGTTCTATAAATTAAAAAACTTTGGCTTGGGGGCTGATTTAAGCGTTATACTTCGCAATCTGGTTCAGGAGTTGCGGATCCGGGTTAAATGGAGGAACTCACTTTCGGTGCCTTTCCAGTATCATAGTGGGCTACTTCAGGGGAGCCCACTCTCGCCATTTCTGTTTGCTATTTACCTAGCTGATATTTTTGAAATTTTTGACTCGTGTATTCAATGTGTAATATATGCTGATGATATTTTTGTTTACGGCTATCATGATAATATCTTGTGGCTAAAGGGGATGTTGCAGGATAATATCAATAGAGTAATACAGTGGTTACAGGCTTGGAACCTTGAAGTGAATCCCAGCAAATGTCAAATAATGCAAATTGGGAGATGGAGGGAAACGGAAGCGGAAATGTTCAAAATTAAAGGCCAGGACGTGTGTTTCTCTGATTCTATCAGAGTTTTAGGAGTGTACTTTAATCGACAGGGGAATTTACAGGATCATATAGCAATGTTGCGGGAAAAATCATGCAAACGTTTGAATATGCTCAAGGTGGTTGCTGGAATGAGCTGGGGCACAGAAACGAAATATATATTACAAATAACTAAGAGTATGATGGGATCTCTTCTCGATGGTAACCCTCGGATTTTAATGCATGCGAACAAAACTGAAGGCAGGCAACTCCAGGTGATTCAAAACATGGGGTTACGTTGGGCCAGTGGATTGCCGAAGTGGTGCCCAATCCCTATCTTATTACAAGAGAGTGGTATGTGGAGGAGGGAGTTGAGAACGGAGTATCTGGCCATTAAAAGATCCCTGTCAGAAATCAAAAATCAGGAATACACGGAGGTGTTATCGAAAGAACTAATCTACAGGGAAAGGAATACTCTGCCAACCCAAGGCACGAATATTACTGAAATGGTCACTTACAAGTGGGGAGGCAGAATTAAAGATCAGTGTCAGATTTTTCTCAATACATGGGCGTTCCAGAACAAAGATTTTCCCGAGGATGTCATCAAGAATTCATACTATCAGTTCTCTCAATTGTATTTGAACAATACGGTTTTCATTGCTACTGATGCATCAAAAGATGATCACAAAACTACGATCGGGATGGTTAACCAGAACACTGGAAGTCACTTGGCATTTCAGATTCCCAATATTAACTCAATATTTACGGCAGAGGCTATTGCATTGTTGGTGGCCATAAAATATTATACGGGGAACGGAGGGAGTTATATGATTTTTACGGATGCTAAGAGTGTGTTGGAGGCGCTACAAAATGTCAACCGGAAGTCGGTAGCTATCATTACTCAGTTGAGGGAGGAAATTAACAGGAAGAGGGCGGATAAGTATTCTTTGACCTTTATCTGGGTTCCTGGGCATAAAGGTATTGAAATCAATGAACGTGCGGATAACCTGGCCAGGAATGGTCCTTATTGTAATGTAAGTATCCCGTGGTTCTCGGCGGAGGATTGGATGAGGGATATCAGGAACAATAAGCAGAAAGAGTCAGACTGGAGTTGGGAGTTATATAGGAGAAGTCATATGGGTCGTTGCTGGGATTATGTCGATATTGGATATCCTCATCAGTCGTTGCTACGAAAGAGCGGGGTCATTTTTGCCAGGTTCTTGTCTAAGACGGTGTTAACTCTATCTCGGCGTAAGAGGTTTTTAGGAAGTGGGATTGCAACTTGTAATCTATGTGGTTTGGAGGACCAAACAGAGGAGCATCTGGTATTGCGGTGCAACAAATTTTCTGGCATTCGCGAGCTTGTGTATCGGAAGGTACGGGTATCGAATACGTCTTCGTACGAGGATATTTTTGCGGTGGCAGGAAAGAAAGGTGGAGAGTGTCTGATGTGGTTATCTCGGTTGTTGGACGAGATTTACAATTATTG
The DNA here is from genome assembly GCA_963931845.1 of Maratus michaelseni. Classification (NCBI taxonomy): domain Eukaryota; kingdom Metazoa; phylum Arthropoda; class Arachnida; order Araneae; family Salticidae; genus Maratus; species Maratus michaelseni. The sequence goes on along the minus strand of OZ007595.1, from coordinate 321,108,083 downwards.
TCCTGGTTGGAAGTAGAGTGCAGGTAGGGAGTGTGTCAAGGATGGCTGTAGTTTTGGTGTCAGCAGTCGGTAGAATTGGTTTAACTTCGGGTTAATGTGGTAGGTTTTCTGGTGCATGTGGAGTAGGACAGCTACTTAGAAATATAAAGCTGCTCACCGGGCCTCCGGGTCAAAACAACAACAACAACAATGGGCTAGCTTTAGGTGGCTTGAAATAGTTCTTATATCATTTCATTTCTAGAACAGAAGAGGATAAAGTTTTAAATATTATTTTGTTTGATGTGAGTATACCAGTACTTTTTAAAATATATTGATGAATCTGCAATATCATAAAAATGCATGTAATTGTATTAATACTCGAAATAGCCATACAAGGAAGTGATTTATAGTTAGACTGTACCAGAGGCAGACAGTCTAATATTTCAAAAAAAGCATAGATATCTTCTTTTTTCGGAATGTACTTATGTTTTCTCCTTTCCACCTCTCCAGATCCAATCTCAACCATTGTCGCCAACCATTCAGTTTCTTAAGTTGTATTTTTTCTATATAACGTACGTTCCATATTTATTAGTACAATGTAATAAAGTTTCAATTCAAGCTGGTGAGCCAACCACTGGAGTGTTCACTTCGGCTAGTAGAAAAAGTAAGTTCTTACTACCAGATCGACTTTGAAATTGAATATTTTGCGTACTATACTTTTGTATGGTTACTGAGATATTGTTTTTCTAAATAGTTTTTATTTCTGTTCTATTTGTTATTTGTCAGTAACAGTAAATAATAAAATTGCAATCATACTGCAAAAGTATAATGATAATGTTGTCCATCATCTAAAGCTGTGCTTCTTGTATTGTCAAAATTACTGCTTCTCCCTTTGTCTCTATCAGCTTGTCTTTAAAGCTCTTTCATTTTTGGTATTTCTACCGTATTTGTTACTTTGCAACAACAATGAATTAATAATAAATAATTTGAGTCACCTTCCACATTTTTCTGATTCCCCTCTTTACACCTCTCCACACTTTTTCCTTAAAGTCTATAAAACTTTATTTTTAAAGCATTTTCGGTACTTTTCGGTTAGCCGGGCGCCAGTGATATATGTACATATATAAATATATATGTATATACATAAATGTATATATTCATACATATATGTGTATATTATATGTATATATATGTATATGTATAGATATATGTGTGTATATATATGTGTGTGTATATATATACATGTATATATATCACTGGCGCCCGGCTAACCGAAAAGTACCGCATTTTCTTACCTTTTAAAAAACCCAGGTGTTTTTTTTTTTTTTTCAAAATCCCTATTTAAAATTTCACTTATCTAACTAATAATAAATCGCCTACCCTGATTGACACCCTATTTGAGTTCCTTGATTCAAGGCAGCCTGGAAAAATAATGTTATGTATACCCTTCTTAAATGTTCATAGAGTTATAAAAAAAATGTGCTTGGGAGTTATCCATGAATTTAGAAAAACAAAAAATATTTTACAAGATGCATCAGAAACATTAAATTAAATACCAGAAAAATTATTCGGAATTTTTTAGGGTAAAACAAACTTACTTTATATGTAAGAAAATATCATAAACTTTTTTCCAGTTACTCTGTAACATTTTCTTTTCTGTGTATGCTTTAATAACCAGAGACAGTTTCTTTAGGCCATCAAAAAGTAAAATTTATCTATATCTCAAAAACTGCTGATTGGAATGAAGCTATACAATTACATACTCATGTTTTTTACAATTATGGTTGGTTTTCTGTGAAAAATAATGTCAATCATAATTCACAATTTTTTAAACATGAATTTATTATTAATTTTCACAATTCAAAATTAATCTGTTTTGTATTGAAAAAAAAATGCATCTGAGTCTATGCATAGTATAGCATTAGAAAAAAAATCACCAGAGGGATTTTTTTGTGAAGATAATAAATAAAAGTTTGCCACGTGAATTAACATTTGCATCCTCAAATTTTAAACTTATCTTACTCTACAAAGATTTTAGAAAAAGTTTACAATTGGTCCCTTTTTCCAGGCTATCTTGATCAAAATAACTAATAAAATGGTGTTTAAAGTGGGTGTTAATATTCGAAAATTCAAAGTCGATACAATTTTTAATCTATAGAGATCACCTCTAATTCAAAATTTGTTTCTAAACTCGAAAGGTATACACGATTCCTGACCGTGCAGTACCTTGGGAATTCCTGTATCTCTCTGCAGTAATTTGGTAATTAAAATGTATGTGAATGTTCTATCTCTCATTTTTTTTAAATGACTGTACAGTATCACTAATTTACCGAGAGAGAGAGAGAAATACTGCTCTGACATGACATGGCAAGAATGAATTCCTTTCCCATCCCAAATCTGTAGAGAAAAGAATAGCCTGAGTGCAGTCTGAGTATTATGAGAGGAAATTTGGCCCACATATATATAATACCTCTACTAAAACATAACCCCCACTCCCACCCAATAAAAAAAAAAAAATTAATCTTTAGTGCACCACTGTGTATGTAATATAGAGTGGGAGCTCTTTTCCGAAAGGGGGCTTTGTATCTTCAAATTACTAATTGTTCTGATTAGAGATGGGAATGCTCGGAAAAAAACCAGAAACTTAGGGAAAAAAACTGGGTTTTTTCCGAAGGGCTATTTTTCAATTTTTCTGAATTGGAAAAATTGAAATTTAATTTATAAAATAATATATTCAAAATGTTACTATGGCTGCATTCTGATATTTTCTCTTTATGTTTTTCCATGTTCAGTGTCTCCCATGAAAATGTTAACATAGAAAATATGATCTGTAAGCAGTTTAGGAAGAACTTGAGTCCTTCAAAGGATCCCTTACAATTTTTTCACCTTAAAACATAGAACCCTTCAAAAAATTTGGAATATTTTTCAATCTCCATTCTGAATCCTCCAGAAATGTGATGATTTTAGAATAACAAAACATGCCACATAACAGTTGAAATCGCCAATAAATCTGTTATCTATCTGGATATACAGTAGTGGCCAAAATTGTGGAAACCTTTTGAGAAAAATGTTTTTGTTTTAAGTTTGATGGCTCTAACATCCATTATTTCTTAGTTATACCATAAAAGCTATATACCACTGCAAAGATAATTTAATCAAAAATATCATGCAATACAGTTTGTTCAATTCTAATTTATTTATCAAACGTTATAGCCAAATAATCAGAAAAAATCAGTAAAATCTGGTTATGTTGATAATGATTTTTCTTTTTTTTGAATGTGTAGCCAATGCATATGAATGTTTAGAGTGTTAGACAGCTTCCATTTTATTTGGTAATGTGTCAATCAAAGCTAGGGTAGGATTTCAAAAATATATATATGCCATATTTTGATACTTATAAGAAGACTTATCATTATTTTTTAAGATTGCTATCAAGCTGCTAAAGTTCTTTGCAACCTTTCAATTTTTGAGCTAGTAAAGTATAATAAAATTAACAAAACATCATAAAGAGTTGATTAGTGACACAGAAATCAATGTGTAACAATATTTTTAAGTGTAGAAAGCTATGGTTATGAAGAAATTTGAAGTAAAATTAGAAGTAAATTAACAAAGAGATGTCTAAGTCAAGCAAAACATGACTGTTAAAGGCAGGAAAAGGTTCAGGAGAGCAATTGGCTGTAGAAGAGTAAGATCCCTGTGTATAGGTCGCAGAAAACAATCATCTCGGTAAATGCAACATAAAATGGTACACTGAAATGTGGAGTTGAATCAAAGTACAGTTCTGTAGAGAATGCAGTATTTTGCTCTAAATGCTAGAATTTCATTTAAAAAAAATTATAAATCGAATAAAGGTTGAAAATATTAATATATTATATATAAATATTAATATATTATAGTAAGGTCATGTTATTTGGAATGTTAAAATGTTTTTTAATGGAATTCTAGCATTTAGACCAAAATACTGCACTTTGCACAGAACTGTACTTTGTTTGAACTCTCCCTTAAAGTGCATCATTTCATGTTGCATTCACCAAGATGATTGTTTTCTGCAATCTATACACAGGGATCTTACTCTTCTACAGCCAATTGCGCTCCTGAGCCTTTTCCTGCCTTTACCAGTCATGTTTTGCTTGACTTAGACACCTCTTTGTTAATTTACTTCTAATTTTACTTCAAATTTCTTCATAGCCATAGCTTTCTACACTTAAAAATATTGTTACACATTGATTTCTGGGTAACTAATCACAGGGTTCGTACACACTCCTTAGACTACTTAGAAACTCCTTAGAAATGAAAAAGTTTCTAAGCAGTGCTTAGAACTCCTTAGATATACAAAATACTCCTTATAAACTCCTTAGAATTATCGAGAATCAAAATTAAATGACTTCATGCTCTTAATTGAAGTATACAAGATTAGAAAATAGAGACATGAGGATTAATATTGCCTGTATATAATGATCTTTCTTTGGTAGGGCATGAAGTAAAATAAAATAAAAATAAAATTTTATGTTTACAAAAGAAAAATTAAAGTGACTACAGGTGATTTTCTTACCATTCTAAAAAGAAAGCAATACATTGTGAATACTGTGCAGTTTTGTAACACTGACCCATTAGATTTTAATAGTATAAGATCTGCTTGAAAGTATTTTCTGTTAATTTTCTTAATTAAAAATTGTACATGTTACAGTGCAAGGTACAAGTGTGCAAGATACAGTAATACTAATATATATATATATATATAACCATTAATGAAACATTACGATAACACCAACTGAAACTTGAAATTATGATTTAGGAAGTAATAATTTATTGACAACGAAATTGTAACCCCAGCACAATGAATATAGATATTAGATACTAATATAAAAGAAGTAGAAATTAAATTAAAAATTGAATAAAATAGAATGAATGAAATTTGTGGAATTTATACAGAATTATCAAGTCCCAAATGCATAAATTCCACAAATAAAATGAGTGGTTTCATCTTCATATTAGCATTAAAATTGCTAAAGAATATGAATTTGGGACAAAAGAAAAAGAATACGGATAACAGTAGAACAAGAACCGTATATATAATTATAGATTAAATGGGACAATATCAGACAAAAGCATTATAAATAAATGTAACACACATAAACAATGGGAGTAGTGAAATTCATAGATTGAATCACGTGATGCAAATAATGTACCAATAATTGGGAATTCTTATAGCAAGGTATCAGATAACTACAAAGTAGAAATAGGATAAAAAATAAAAATTAAAAAATACACAATGATAATGCGCAATTGCAGCAGAGTTCAAAGCGTACAATATTTGAAAGATTGCTAAAATCAATTAGCACCATTATATATATTTTAAAATATATACGATACCAAAATGCATAAGAATATATAAATCAAGATGAATTGTTGAAATTCAAAATGAAAAGATATAAAAAAAGACATCATAAATAACATACATTCATAATTATTTGCGCATATGCAGCATAATAATTTAAATGCTAATACAGTCGAACCCCGCTATAGTGAACCGTCTACGGACCCAGAAATATGTCCACTATAACCGATGGTTCACTATATCCAAATTCTTTAAAAAGAAAATATTTTTTGCACATGATTGTTATTGATTTTTTAGTATATGATGTATTGTTAAAAATAATGATTACTATAATATGTTACTTACTTACAAATTATTAACTAATTAAATTGACAATAAATCAAATAATAAAAAGAAAAAAGTTACTTACTAAAACGTGATTTTATTTTTACATTCTATGGAAGAAATTTGTGATTTTTGATTGAATGCAGTTCGATTTTAAGTAGAGTTCATCAATTTTCTTATCAACAATTAGTAAAGAAATGTTCACATTATGCTTTTCCAGCCACAGAGCTATCGGTAAGCTTTCTTCATCATCTTCGTCCTCCACGTTGGCATCTTTTCCTTCCCACAACACATCTTTCAAAAGACCTGCGCGTCGGAAACAGTTGCGGATTGTTGCTGATGTCACCTGTCTCCATGACTTTTCCAACAAAATGACTGCTTCCAAAAGTGAGATGTTATATTCCGTATTGTTCTCTTCATAGTTCTCCAAAATACGCATCACTAGCTGTTTCCTATAGTGGGATTTCAGGCTTCGAATAACGCCCTGGTCCATGGGCTGTAACACAGAAGTCATGTTTGGAGGCAAAAAAACGAGCTTAATGCATTTCAGATTTTCTAAGTGGGGATGAGCTGTGCAGTTGTCGACAAGGAGAACAATTTTACGTTTTTGTTTCAACAAATCATTGTCCCATTGTTGAAGTTCTTCTTCAAAAAAACTGGAAGTCATCCAGGATTTTTGATTAGCTTTGTAATTGACGGGCAGTTTTTTAACTTTTTTAAAACACCTTGGTTTTTGGGATTTACCCACAACAGTTAATTTTCTCTTTTCTGATCCGTTCATATTTGCACATATAAGAACAGTTATTCTCACTTTCGAGAGCTTCCCGTTAGTGCACTTTTCTCCTTTAAATTTTAACGTCTGATTGGGAGTCATTTTGTAAAATAATCCAGCTTCGTCAGCATTAAAAATATCTTTCTCTTCATAACCCTGGATTGCATCCGGCCACACTTGGGCTTTCCACTTTTCCACATCCGATGCACAAACACTTGCTGCTTCACCAACAATCTTTCCACAAGAAATATTGTTCCGTTTTTTTAACCTATCCAGCCAGCCATTAGAGCACACAAAACTGTTTTCTCCGAATTTTTCGGCAAACTCATTCGCTTTAATTTGAAGCATGGGTCCGGTCACCAGAAGATTTCTATCCTGCTGAATGGTGAACCATTTTAATAGAGCTTCTTCCACATTTTCTCTTTCAGCCTGACGTAGTTTCTTTGAAGAATCCAAATTCTTACTGTGTGCAGCAAGAGTTGCACTGCGATTTTTCCAAATGTTCGAAACAGTAGATTTTGACAAGGAAAATTCCTTGCACAATGCAGATTGATTTTTTCCATTTTCAATACGTTTAATTATTTTAACCTTATCATCAATCCAAAATGCTTTTCTTTTCAAAGAATACGCCATTTTTACAAAATTTTTAGCTGCTCTTGAAAAAACGTCTTCTTATCTCAAATCAATCAAAAGAATAATGAAGAGAGACACTGTAAAACAGGTAGCAAGTGGACACCAGAGCTTATTCCTAGAATTAGGGAGAAACGAAGATAGAGGTTTGTTCCTGTAATAGGGAGAGGAGGGGAAGAAGAAGCACGTGCTGTTTAGGCGATAAGAGTGAAAGAGTGAAATTTGACACAACACAATATAAAGCTGTGTCATCATTTGCAGTCACAACTAGTGTAAGTTTAAAGTTGTAGAACTAAAAAAAGAAATCTGGGGAAATAAAATTTGAGTCCACTATAAACGAACTACCAAAATATCAGCTGTCCACTATAAGCGTATAAAATAACATTAGTTAAATGGGAGTTCGGATGGGACCAGCAAAAAAGTTCACTATATCCGAGTGTTCACTATATCCCGGGTTCATTATAGCGGGGTTCGACTGTATATAACCATTAATGAAACATTACGATAACACCAACTGAAACTTGAAATTATGATTTAGGAAGTAATAATTTATTGACAACGAAATTGTAACCCCAGCACAATGAATATAGATATTAGATACTAATATAAAAGAAGTAGAAATTAAATTAAAAATTGAATAAAATAGAATGAATGAAATTTGTGGAATTTATACAGAATTATCAAGTCCCAAATGCATAAATTCCACAAATAAAATGAGTGGTTTCATCTTCATATTAGCATTAAAATTGCTAAAGAATATGAATTTGGGACAAAAGAAAAAGAATACGGATAATAGTAGAACAAGAACCGTATATATAATTACAGATTAAATGGGACAATATCAGACAAAAGCATTATAAATAAATGTAACACACAATGGGAGTAGTGAAATTCATAGATTGAATCACGTGATGCAAATAATGTACCAATAATTGGGAATTTTTATAGCAAGGTATCAGATAACTACAAAGTAGAAATAGGATAAAAAATAAAAATTAAAATATGGTAAGTTCTTTAAAATTTTTGGACTACTTAGATACTCCTTGGATTTTTTCTTCTGAATTCTGTACGAACCCTGCTAATCAACTCTTTATGATGTTTTGTTAATTTTATTATGCTTTACTAGCTGAAAAATTGAAAGGTCGCAAAGAACTTTAGCAACTTGATAGCAATCATAAAAAATAGTGATAAAAGTCCTCCTATAAGTACCAAAATATGGCATACTTTTTTTTAAAATCCTACCCTAGCTTTGATTGACACATTACCAAATAGAATGGAATCTGTCTGGACACTCCAAACATTCATATGCATTGGCTACATTCAGGAAAAATAAAAAGAATTATCGTCAACCTAACCAGGTTTTACTGTCTTTTTCTGATTATTTGGCTATAACATTTGATAAAATAATTATAATTGATCAAACTGTATTGCATGATATTCTTGAGTAAATTATCTTTCCAGTGGTGGTTTTACTACGAAATATTGGATGTTCTCAACGATCAAACTTCAAAAAAGCATTTTTTTCCAAAAGGTTTCCACAATTTTGGCCACTTCTGTATTTATGAAGGACCTTATTAAAAATGTCTAAATAAGAACCTAAATGTAATGATAATTTCTAATTCACAAAATTTTGATTATATTTTTTATGACAATTTTATAGGATTTTTTTTTAATAAAGCAATATTTTTTATACAAAATGTTCACAAAAACAGGATTGCGTTAAAAATGAAAATTCAAGTGCAAAATTATTTCAACAATATACCAAATTCAATATGAAATTTGAAACATGCATTTATTTTTATTGGCATAGCTGCGATTTTTCATGTAATCAGATAATAATTGGCAGAAATATTTAACTATTTTTAGAAACACGTTATTTTTTAATAACATGCAATTGAAATTATTTAGTCTTTTCAAGCTTCTTTTCTCTTCTCTTCCTTAAAGATAGATTTTAAGACTTGTCTAACTATTTTTTTTTTTTAAATATAAATGCAGACAAATAAACTTTGCAAAGAAAATGTAAATTTTCTGATAAAAATTGTTTTTAACTAAATATTTCGAAGTATTAAAAAATCCACCTGTTTTATAAATTTCATTAAAGAAATATACGTACATATATATATTACTTTCATATTAAGAATCTAAAACTTAAACTAAAACCAAAACATAGAGTTGGTTTAGGTTTAGACTGGAAAGCTATACCAAAACTAAATACACAATAAATGAAAATTCTAATCATACGAAAATAAAATTGTAATATTGTAAATTATTATCCATTTTTAAGCAATAGAAGACATAAAAATAATAATATTTATAATGTCACAACTACAATAATTTGTTTCTTTAAAATGGCGTCATTTATATACAAAGCAATACTATGTAGAGGGGACTTAAATTTGCTTTTAAACTGCAGTGATACTGGTTGAAACTCATAAGATTTCTTTTTAATTATCTCTACTGTAATTAAACAAATGCAAATGGAAAAACATTTCAACAAAGATATGATATATTACAAATAATGGTGTTAAATTAAGCAAGAAAAACTACTGTGAAAATTCTGAGACTAAAAGCCTAACTTTTAAAAGTTGCGACTTTTTTTTTCTTTTTTGTAATATATTCATCTAAGTGAAAAGAAATATTGGCAAAATCCTCAAACAAGGGCGACCCCCGATTTGGCGATTTTTTTGACGCGCGCCAACCTAAAAAACGGCAACCTCCAAATTCCACCCAATCAGAACACGTACTTTTCGGCAGACAAGTCACTACTTACACAATTCCTAGGCCAATTTCTTTCACAAAGTAAATACTGATTTTATTTCGTTTTACTGCTATTTACAAAGTTTTGAAAAGTTTTTTTGCGAGATTTCTCCATTTTAACATACTTTTAGCAATATTTTCATTCAGATTTTTTAATTTTTACAATTTTTAACTATTTTTTCCTCCGGATTTTTCCGTTTTTACAAATTTTTAGCTATTTTTTCCTCCGGATTTTTCCATTTTTACAAATTTTTAGCTATTTTTTCCTCCGGATTTTTCCATTTTTACAAATTTTTAGCTATTTTTTCCTCCAGATTTTTCCATTTTTACAAATTTTTAGCTATTTTTTCCTCCAGGTTTTTCCATTTTTACAAATTTTTAGCTATTTTTTCCTCCAGATTTTTCCATTTTTACAAATTTTTAGCTATTTTTTCCTCCAGATTTTTCCATTTTTACAAATTTTTAGCTATTTTTTCCTCCAGATTTTTCCATTTTTACAAATTTTTAGCTATTTTTTCTTCCAGATTTTTCCACTTTTACAAATTTTTAACTATTTTTTCCCACAGATTTTTCCATTTTTACAAATTTTTAGCTATTTTTTCCTCCAGATTTTTCCATTTTTACAAATTTTTAGCTATTTTTTCCTGCAGATTTTTCCATTTTTACAAATTTTTAGCTATTTTTTCCTCCAGATTTTTCCATTTTTACAAATTTTTAGCTATTTTTTCCCCCAGATTTTTCCATTTTTACAAATTTTTAACTATTTTTTCCCCCAGATTTTTCCATTTTTACAAATTTTTAGCTATTTTTTCCTCCAGATTTTTCCATTTTTACAAATTTTTAGCTATTTTTCCCCCCAGATTTTTCCATTTTTACAAATTTTTAGCTATTTTTTCCCCCAGATTTTTCCATTTTTACAAATTTTTAGCTATTTTTTCTCCCAGATTTTTCCATTTTTACAAATTTTTAGCTATTTTTTCTCCCAGATTTTTTTATTTTTACAAATTTTTAGCTATTTTTCCTCCAGATTTTTCCATTTTTACAAAATTTTAGCTATTTTTTCCTCCAAATTTTTCTATTTTTACAAATTTTTAGCTATTTTTTCTTCCAGGTTTTTCCATTTTTACAAATTTTTAACTATTCTTTCCTCCCGATTTTTACAAAGAATTCGCAAATTTAACAGTCAATTTTTTCCTAACAAAAAATACCCCTTAAACTTTGTAAATTGCAACAAAACGAAATAAAAACAACATTTACGTTGTGTAAGAAACTGTCATACAAATTGTGTAAATAATCACTTCTTTGCCACAAAGCACAAATACGTAAATTTTTTAAATACGTAAAATTCATTCACGCAGTGGTCAGTAACTTATGTATGTACGCTTCACGTACATTAACCGAAAAAAAACATCACTGGATGCATGAAACTCGCTGTACAGCAATCTCTAGAATGTACGAAATTCGTTCACACAGCAATCAATAACTTATGTATGTATCCTGTACACATTATCAAAAACAAAAAACAACACTCGATGCACGAAACTACCTCTACAGTAATATCTAAAATGCAAGACACACACTTATCAAATAAAATCAATAAAAATTCACTTACTTTTATTTTTTAAATTTACCCTTTTTTTTAAGGCTTCGGTTTGTCATAATCGCTATCGCCGATCACTTCTGATGAGGCAGCAGTATTTATACAAAAATAACCCTTAAACTGATGTATATTGACGATATAAGCAGGCACTTGATGTCAAGCACACGAGTCAGATGTATCTTCTCAAGAAACAAACAAACAAACAAACAAACCCTTAAACTGCTCACTCAAGAGGACAAAATTCAAATTTACCTCTAAATAATCTATCAAAAACACCTAAAATATCCTAAATTTTCATTAACAACACACTACACACACTATTTCAAATTCACACTTGCCGCTTCGCCGAATTCTTCATAAAAAAACAACACGTCAAAAGATTAAATTCACTTCACTTCGCAAATCCCAGAGTTCAAACAAAAATAAACATGCGATGTGCCGTGATGCAACACTAAAGTCGGCCCAAACAACTTGGGACTTGATTTGAAAACCTCTCACTGTCCAATAAATTCAGCCCTTCTTCCATACACTGTTAAAAATATCATGAAAAATTACCTCTGTTTATAAAGGCTCTCTATTTTCTGACCAATGAGAATGCTACATGAACGCCCTTGGCGTTCTCATTGGTCAGAAAATAGAGAGCCTTTAAAAACAGAGGTAATTTTTCACGATATTTTTAACAGTGTATGCTTCCTTTTTTGGGCCTAATAAATTCTGAAATTATCGGTTTCATTCTCAAAAACATTTTTACGGTATAGTGCACCTCTATCTAACTCATCACTCTCTGAATCCAACAATACGGCACACAATAAACCAACCAACCCAACCAAACGAACGTAATTCACTCATAAACCAATCAAATTTCTAGATCAAACCGTAGTAGGCGGGGAAGAAATGCAAGGAACAAACCGGTAGCAAGAAAAACTCATTTATCGCTTTGCCAAATTCGACGCAGCCAAGCATCGCCCTTGTTTGAGGATTCAACCGAAATATTTTCTTTAGTATGCAGAAATTTAAAAAATGTTTATTATTTTATATCTTTTAAGAAAATGTAACTTATTTTTAAGAAACATTTGTAAGAAATAAATTTTTCCAAAATTTCCAATTTTTTCGCCACTTCAAAATTTCTGGAAATTTTACATCTCTAGTTCTGATAGCACAGGAAAGCAGATAATATTTCTTAGACCTTTTTTAATGATTATTTGTAGGATAAAAATAAGTTGTTACTTTACAAACAAGTAGAGATTCATTAAAAAAATCAATATGGTAGTTTAAATGGGCATAGGCAGAAATAAGTCTAGGAAGGTGTAGTATTTTTTATATGAATATGACTGTATTTCACAGTCTCAGAGCACTTTTTTAAAACTAAAGAATATAAACGCGTAAAAAGCTAAAATAAGTCCTCAATGTGTCCTAAAAGAACTCCTCATAACACCATTTTTAACCACATCGGTGTTAAAAATCTATGTCTTGTAGTATTGATTTAGGCTGAGCTCGGGCAGAACTTTTAGCCATTATACCTGGCCAAGCTTGAACAGAACTTTTAACTTTTATAACGAGCCGGACCGGGCCTGGAAATTTCGACAAGTGCTGACCTCTAGTATTCGCATAATGTGAGCATACATTGGAAACAATTAGGCATATTTAGAAAATAGCACGATTAACTACTGGAACTGGGGGAAGCCCACCATTTTAGGGGGCTCCTTTCATTCGGTAAAAGTTTTCTAAATTCTTCATACATGGAAATTCACCAATGACACAGTCTGCAAGTATTATTCACGAGAGTGGCTTAACCAAATTCATACATTTCATTAATACAGCCTTTTATATATTCTATGTATTTACTTTAGATAGAGCATATTTGTAGTATTTGTATAGTTTAGTTACAACGGTGGTTTCTAATCTGTACTTCTGGATGCCATGACTAGTTGACAGCCTGTTGATCACATTTAGATTTTCCTGTTAGATAAATTTTTTGAAGTAGTGTGGATGTTCTATTGTTTTAGGCAAACTTGACCCTTCACAAAAATTAAAAATGGAAATTAGAGACCCATTTTACAGTCATTTTGGGGCCCTTAAATTTTAGAGGGGAAGCATGTGCTTTAGTGTGCCTTTTGGGTAATCAGTCTCTAAGCACGACAAAGTCAGAAAATGTCACTTTACTACCCCATTTTAAATATGTTTAGAAAAACCTATTTCCACCCCACCCCCTTTTTTTTCCCCTGTTAAGTGTTGTGATTTTATTAGATATGGCTACTGCTCTGAGATCTGCAATATTGCTTTCATTTTTATTTCATCTTTTTAATTTGCATATATATTAAAATCCTTCTGTGATATTTATTTTTTATTGAATATATCTATTTATATATATATATATATATGATTCCAGAAACATAATAATTAATTACAGTAGATCTTTATAATGCAAACCTAAAAACGCAAGGTTGTGCGTTATATAGAATTTTGCATTATATAGATCACATTTCACACATCATGAAATTTACCTTGTAAACATGGCCAAATATGTCTGAAACATTTCAATATATACAGCAGAATACCTTTATATTGCATTACTTGGGACCAGAAGTTGTGCAGATTATAAATGTTTGCATAATATAAATCATTTCATACATTATTAAATTAAATTTATAAATATGTCCGGACCAAATCATTCCTGATATTAGTCATTTTCAAAAAAATTTATTGCAATAATAGCAATTTTTTTCATTACAAATCTCTAAATTAAGGAGATAAAGGTGAAATAGCATATTAAATTTAGCCCTCAAGAGAGTAGCAATTTTTTAGAATATAGCAATGCAGGTGCTTCTTAACTGCAAAATTCATTGTTTACATCTAAGAAGTTGCACGTTATATGAAGAATTGCGTTATAAAGATCTTCTACTGTATTATGCACTAGCTGACCCTCCCGGCGTTGCCTAGGCTCGTGATAATAACCTGAAATATATCTTAAATTAGTGTTCAGTTCTTTATATTTTTAAACAAAAATCTTTCCAAACAAACCTAATGTTGGGGGCCATATTGCCTTTGACAGTGTGCACCCTCAGATTTCTATTAATTCATATCTTTTAACAAAAATATATCCAAATAACCCTAGAGTTGAGGGCCCCAATGCCTTCGGCAGCGTATGCTGAGGGTTGCTATGTACACTCCGTTCTATTTTGATTTTATATTTTTAAAAGCAATCTTTCCAAATGAACTTAATGTTGTGGAGTACCTCTGCCTTCAACAGTGTACACTCTCAAATTTGTAGGATTTCATATATTTTTAAATGAAAATCTATTGAAACATAAATAGATTTAGGGCATTTTTAAATTCTGAGAAAGATGCAATATGTATTTATAAGCTATCTACTAGTGTAAATAAGCAAAAAAATTTCTTTTTATGGAAGATAATCAAGATGTGTATGACATATGTAAACATTCTAAATGATTTTTCAATCGATTTTCAAAGCATACATTTTTCATTTTTTGCATGCCACTTTTTTCTTTCATTCTTTTTTGTTTATTTGTTTCTATATTTTATTGTTTTATTTTCTTTTAAAAAATTTTCTGCTATATGTATCATCACTTTTTCATAATTTTAATTGCAATTCTCACAAAATATACTATTTAAAATTTAAAGTTACCCGTTACTTTAAATTTTAGGGGTTTTTTTTATATAATCGCATAAAGTTCAAGAAGTAAAAAAAATATATATATTTATCCTTTGTTGTACGATTTGTTTTATTAATTTGTAAAATATTTTGAAAGAAAACTGTGAACTATTAATTTGAAGTAAAATCGTAATGTATAGCAAGTTAACGTATGATTTATTTGTACATTATCCCGGTAGCAGAAAGTGTGCAACATGCATTGCAGATTTATTTTAGACCTCCAATTTACCAACTTGGAATTTTGTTTCCCCACACGGACAGACGTAAAAAAAAAAAAATCTCTGGTCTTAAGATTTTTATATTTTTTCTTCTTTTCCCAGTAAATTTTCACCCCAACTATATGAATGAAAGATTCTTTCCTTTTCATGTACACAAAATTATCAATCATCAAGATCACGGTGATACTGACACGCCCTTTCATTCCCACTGGATGTAAGCCATTCATAATTTTTGAAATGTTATTTTTAAAATTATGAATAATTCTGAATGTTTGCCTTGTTTTTTGTAATGTCTACCTTGTTTTAAACTGTATGTCATAAAAATATGGCACATTTAAAAAAAATTGATAACAAAAATTTTGTGATTTGAAACGATTTTCTTTGTGCATTTGTATAGAGGTTTTCAGAGTAATTTTTACAGTTCATTTTAATTTACATTGTATATTGTTGGTTTGATTTAATAAGAAAGATATTATCAGACAAGACATGCCATTTTTCCGCGGAAACTCGGAATTCTGCTTTTTCGGCGCTGAATTTTATGATTCCTGGGATCAATGCAAATATGCATTAAAATTTTTTACTTCTTTCTGAGGAGGGGGGGGGGGAAGCGGACGAAATACACTAAAAACAAAAACGGGAGAATGAATAGTGGCCGCCAAATTGAGTTTGTTTTTGCTTTCCTGTGACCTTCTCTTTCTCCTGCTCTTTCTTCCACCTGCCTGATCGCACGCACCAAAGCAATTAGCGATGCCGTGGATGCACTATAGCGCGTAAATTATGCAAAAAATTTGAGTTGGGACGCAAAAAAAATTGTTCTCATGCCGTTCCATCTGTTTTTACATGCGTAAATTCTTCGAAGAATTGCGAATTCCGTCCAAGGACCACAAAAAAAGGCGAATTTCTTCAAAGGATCGCTGAAAAAAAGACTAATTTCATTGAGGAATAGCAAAAAAAAATCCAAATTTCGTAGAAGAATCGCAGAAAGAAGACAAATTTTGTCAAAGGGCCGCAAAAATTTAAAAAAAAGACTAATTTCGGCGAAGGATCGAGGACAAACAGCAAATTTTGTTGAAGAATCCGATAAAATGGAAAATTTCGTCATAAGATCACGAAAAACGGCAAATTTCGTCGTAGGATTTTGAAAAAACGGCAAACTTTGTCGAAGGATCGCGAAAAAATGCAAATTTTGCCGAAAGATCATGAAAAAATGGCAAATTTCGTCCAAAGGCCGAGGAAAGAATGCAAAATTCATTAAAGAATCACGCAAAATGGCTAATTTGGTTGACAGATCGCAAAAACACAAATTTCTTCAAAAGGTCGTGGAAAAACTTTAATTTTGTCAAAGCGTTGTGGGAAAACTTGAATTTCGTCAAAAGGCCGTCAAAAACATAAGTTTCATCAAAGGATCACGGGAAAATGACCAATTTTGTCGAAGAAACGGCAAATTTCGTCGTAGGATCGCTAAAAACTGCGAATTCTGTTGAACGATTGAAAAAAACGGCAAATTCCGTCGAAGGATTTCGAAGAAACGGCAAATTTTGTCGAAGGATTTCAAAAAAAGGGCAAACTTTATCGAAGGATCTTGGGAAAAAAAAACAGCAAATTTCGTCGAAGGAAATTGAAAAAAAAAAAACGGCGATTTTCGTCGAAAGATCGCATAAAAAATGCGAAATTCATCAAAGGATATCTCGGGAAATGGCTAATTTCGTTGTCAGATCGCGAAAAAAACTCAAATTTCGTCAAAGGGCCACTGAAAAACGTGAATTTCGTCAAAAGACAATCAAGGGGGGATGCGTGAGGGCGTGAAAGTTCAGCTTTTTTTTTTGGTGAGTTTGTACCATGTCTGTATGTTATGAATATTATTCAATGAAATTAGATTTTTTTCCAGTGTATCTAAAAAATTATTCTCTTTCAGACTTTTTTTTTTTTCATAATATATATTTAGTTTTTCAAGGTGTCATTGCTATAAAATTATGACCTATATAATATAGTTATACTTTTTATAGCATTAATCAGTAAGAACCATATTTTTTAACACACTTATAATGTATGTAAGAAAATTGCCGCACGTGATTAATTCAGACAATTTTCATCCCACTAAATTGCTGTCGCAGACACAACAATAACTTTTTGCTACTGGGTACATTATATTGCTTGCATGTTTCAGTGGATTATCAGATTTATTTTCTTGTTTTACAAAAAATATTGCAATATTTAAAAAATGTATGACTATTTTTAGAAAATGAGCTTGATTTTATTAGGAAGTAGGTTATAAATGAGCATTTTATTAATTTCTTTTTTATAAATTATTTTTTTATACATGTGATTTTTAAATGTATCCAGTATATTTTGTGATATATCTTAGAAGAATTTTGTTCCAAAATATGGTTTTAATAATAGATGAAAAACTTTTAAAAAATAACAGAATAAATGAATAAATAAAAATAATAAATGGATTTAATAAGGAAAGTCTCGGATCTATTTTTCTTTACTCCATATCTCATTAAATTAATCAGGCTTGATTTTTATGCAATCTTTCAGGAAAATTTTCTGTGAGAAAATTATAGTGTCAGTGATATTGAAATATGGTCAAAGCTAATAATAATAATAATTTACTAAAATATGTGGAAGTTAACTATAAGCCTTCCTAATGAATGAGAAAACTTTACTGTGATATATTTTAAATAATTAATTATTTTTAAAATCTTGTTTAGTTGCTAAGTTTCAATCTACATAAATATTGCTCTTTATATGTCCTGTATAAAAAAAGGAAAATTCAGATAATATTTACATTCAGAATGTAACTAGTATATACATACAGAAATGATATATAGAAATTGTAGCAGTTTCTTTGTTTAAAATAACAAAATTTTCATAAATTCAAGGCAAAGTGTAACAAAGCTTCGGAAAAAAAAATTAAGTTTTTATGGGAAGCAGTCAAATATATATGTTGTTTTTGTATCTCTATTTACAATTGTATAATTTTAAAGATGAAAATTTCAATATATACAATGCCAAACATATTATTTTTTCCTTTCAGTTAATATTGTTATGGATATTTTTGGTGGAAGGAAGGGGGGAGGGGTGTATTTAGCCTGCACAATACTAATTTTTATTTAATGATTTACTTTTTCTCATTTGTGCATATATTAATAGTATTATACTCTAGTATTTTATTTTTGGTGAATCATATATATATATATATATATATATATATATAGTTGCGTATATAGTGTATTTATATTGAAAATTGTATCATTTAATTGTATAGATGACAATGGAAAAATTAACTGGAGATTAGTATTATGTATTGAGCTTCGGAAATTTTAACATTTCTTATTAGTGTCTATTTTATTAAAAGATGATCAAAACTAAAAAAATAAAATAACTTTCAGATATTGCAGTAATGGCCACATTGTTGCATTATTGTAATTCTCATACTATGTTTATGCTAAATAAAGCTCTTATTAGAAAACACCACTTACTTGGAGTATTTACAGGGTTGGCAGGGTTTTTCCACCCCTGGTAAATACCATGGTAAAAATCGGTATTTACTGTCCTGGGAAATACTGTGTTTTTCCCACATGGGAAAAATTGATTGTTAAAAACATAAATATAAATTCAAAACAACCTTTAAAAACGTCAAAATCGAGTTCTAAGTACATAGCTTAAAAGGTAAAAAAAAAAGAAAAGGAAGATCTACAAAAACGGACAATGGAGTGGATTTAATATTTACACACCCCACAGATTCCCAAACATTTACCAATCGTATTCATATTCTTCGTCGTTCACTTCCATGGTGGATTTTAGCATCATATAACAAAATACTAATTTAGAGGCTTTTTGTAAACCCAGTGTATTTCTAATCTTGTTTTGGGTGAAAGAAAAATTAGAAAAAACACACTCCAGAGATGCTGATGATGCAGGATGTGCCTGAGGATGTTTCATTAATTGGAGAAATTCTGCATCTATTCCAGTTTTACTTAAATTTATCCACCATAGTGCTGGTGAAATAGTGTTTGTAATGTCTTCAGAGAAAAATGTCTTTGGAAAAAGTGCATAAACTGTATTGTGTATTGTGAGTACTTTGGATTTATTGTCTGCAAATATTCACGAGCAGATTCCTACTGATCTTGTGATAACTTTTCACCTTTATATTTCAAATTCATCAGGTGTGATTTAGAAAATTCATTATTATTAAAAAATTTTATGAGCAAATTTTATGTTTTATACAATAATATTCCTTTCCTATAAAATAATTTTAACCTAAGGGAAATTTGTAATAACTATGTATTTCTAACTTTAATTTTACACATCAGATTCAGAAAGCCAGAATATTTCTTACATATTGTCATTTGGAAGTTTTTCCCGGTATATACCACTTTTTCCTAGTTTTTACCGGTGGGATGGAAAAAACAAGTTTTGGACGGGAAAAAGCCAACCCTGAGTGTTTATGGTATAATTTATGTTCATTTTGCAGTCTAGTTTAGTTTCATTATGAAAATGTTAAAATAGACGACAATGCATGGAATAATTTCAATAATCAAAGATATTTTGATAAAATTCTGATGACTTTTTAATTTTTTGCTTTTGGTACTTTTTTTTATGAGCAGAAGTTGCTACATTCACAATTTCCAAAAGATTTTCACTGTTTTATCCAATTTGAAATACTGATGGCTATATATTAAACCAAATAAAGGCAGTCATAAGCTGCCACTGAATATGGATTAATGATTATGTGTCTCAGGCTGCACATAAAGGGACACTGGGCCACATACTGTACGCGGGCCACAGATTGAGTATGACTTCTCTATCCCAAGAAGAAACACATGATTAAGGATAATAAGACAACAAATTCTTTATTAATGGATTATTGAAAATTGACTATCTATAATATTTGTTTCTTTACAGAGATTTAAAAATCAGGATATAAATAAATCATTTAATTAAAATTATTCTTTTTAATATAAAGAAGTTTTTAACCTTAAAAAACACTTATAACAATATTGAAAAATACAAAAATTAAAAGTATATAAGAAAGTACTTTTGCTTCAATTTAGACTTAATTGGAAGTACATTGTACATATTTTTAAACAGACAAAAATATTTATAAATAACAAGTAAAAATAAGTAAATGTGAATACCAGAGTAATTTGTCACATATAAATAATAAATCAAGTAGTATGTTAATAATTTAACAACAAAATACTGCTAATTAGTAGTAGGACAATAATTCGAATTATTTGGAGGAATTCTATTAAATGAGAAATGTCTAATATAAAAAACTGAATAATTGGCTGTTTAAACCCAATTTTTATTTGTAAAAGGCAGCCATATAAAATTTTAGAATAATTATTGTTTTTACTTTTCAAAATTTCATTCAACTCAATCATAAAATGTTTTTTTTTTTTAAATTACGAATTTCAAAACACATTTTTTATATTAATAAACGATTAATATATATATATTTTTTAATCATATAATTATCCTCTTACAAAACAACAAAAACAAAAAGCTGGAAAAATCCACAAACCCTGAAAAAAAAAATTAGCTTTTTAGCTGTAAACACACCAAAATCTTTAAAAAAAAAAAATCCTTGATACAGCCTGAAAACCTTTGTTAAAACATAAAAACCCCACCAGGTCGGGTTAAAAAAAAACAATTTTTGCCAACCCTGATATCGAGAGAGCTGGCATTATGCCAAAACACCTTTGCTATACTTAAAATTATTTTTAAACAATTTGTTAATAGTAATTTATTCCAGAAATTGATTATTTTGTTATAATTAATAGTGATTGTTTTTATTATTATTAAAAAACTTTGAATTTAAGATATAGAGATGAAATAATCAGTGTTTCAAACTTAGTCCTCTACAGGGTGCCAATATTTCTACAATGTGGAATGTAGGAGTTTCTGAACTTTAGTATTTATTTACTGTTTATATCTGATATGTTGTTTGGTTTATAGAACATTTCAAAATTACACACATGCAGTAAAAATATATTCCACTGTGTTAATTTAAAGGAAAGGGATGCATGTTTATTATATAAATAAAATAGCTATTTCATCGCAATGGTTTTCCATGTTTGTATATACAAAATAACATGTATCTATAGATACTTTCTTTTGTCCGCTGTTTACAGTTCATTCATGTAAAATAATAATTTTATTATTTTTGAGTACATTCTTCTTGACATATTTTTTTCTTTTTATTCTAGGTCATATTATTCTTTGTTCATCTGCCAGCAAAACAAGCATAATTGCTCTATTACTTGTAGTGCACTGATGATAATGTTGTTTACTTTTTGAACATCTATCTAAATATTTTATTAGGATTAGTAATGGCGTATGTTTGGAAACCGTCTCTCAAACATATGTCTTTTATTAAAGTAGTTGCTACATTATGCAATCAAGAAGATGTTAAAGATTTATTGAAAAAATTTCATATTGATTCAAATACAGATTTGATATCACAATGGGAGGAAATAGAAGCCATAATAGTAAAAAAAGTAGCAAAGCTTCCTTTACCGAAACAAGTGAATGAGGAAATGTTATGTCTTATTAGAACTGTAGGCTTTCAAATTTTGAAATGGAGCCCGTTCCATTACATATCTTATAATCTTAAAGTAGATCTGCCAAAGGAATTTTATTGGATGCCACAGGGGACTATAGATAAAAAGAAAACAGCACAAGTGATGATTGAAGACGAGAGCATAGATACTATGACATGTTACACTTTGGCCTGCATTTACTGCTTAGAAGATGACATTCCAAAATTATGGAACAAAATACCTCAAAGTTGTAGAAAATCTTTCTATAATCAAGAAGATCCCAAACTTGTCAATCAGAATGAATTGGTGGTATTTTGGACATATCAGATAAAGCAAGAAGTGGTTAAGTTGGACAGTATGATTGAAAAAAGAATGGATCGCAGATGCTCTCCTTATCAATATGCCTTCAAACTTGCAGCAAGTAATGGCAACAAAGTAGCTACTGAATACTTTTTGCAAAAACTAACCTCTACAGAAAGAGAAGAATCCTTGGTAGAGACGGCAAAATCTCTACCAATTGCACGTTGGTTTGATTTCGAGAACAGGGAGACTAACTTTCTGTCAGAAACCTTTTCTCATGTTTTATGCTTTCTACTTTCTGAATTAAATGAAGAACAACAAATAGAAGTATTTGAATCCTCCCCTCATCTAGTTTTGGTATGTTTTTTAGATTGGCCACTACAAATTTTCTTTATGGAAACAGCAAACCGCATGTGGAATATTCTTGACAAAGAAGATTATGGTGAATTATTGCTCCGTATCATTCATAAAATAAAACTTGACTGCAAAGATTTCGATTATCAAAAGCTTTTTGGAGAATTTTGGAAGCAAAGCCCCAATGGTTACAAAAAGCATATTCTTAGTGAAGAAGGCCATGTTCGTCGTATACTATCTGATCTCTTTCAGATTAGAGACAAAAATACCATCAAGTTGGTCTTCCAAGATGCAACCTCTAAAGATAAAAAGCATATTTTTTACAACAATGATTCACATGCTATTTGCAAGAAGTTGATGAAGGGAAATCAATTGAGTTTACTCGAATACTTTATCAAAGAATGTTTACCTTCAAAAGATGAAGTGATGGAATTTAAAAGGGCCTTTCAGCATCGTGATGTTTGGCGTGTAACTGAATACAGAACTGTTTATCTAACTGTTGGTACATTGTGGGAAAAGAATTTTCTCCGTCTGTTAGATGATGTTATGTGCGAATTCAATAAAAGGAAATGTGAGGAAGGTGACAGCAATACAGCTAAGAGAGTGTGTGGAGCAGAATACAAAGGTGCAGCATATAGGGCAGAAAAATAGGTGGAAAAGTGTTGCATTTTATGTACCACTAATAATAATTCAACTGTAATTGTTTTTACAAAAGATGTGTTCAATTAAATTTCTTTTCCTTGATTTTGTATTTGAAATATTTTTATTTATTTATTTTGTTTTATTACTATTTTGCAATGTTATTAAACATTTATTTAGTATCAAATATCACTTTTCTTTATTCACTTTATTTATTAATAAATATTACCATTTTTAAAAATTGCTTTACTAAGAAACACTGAATTTGAATTTATACATTTGACATTGATGTTACCTTTTCAGTGACATTAGTTAAGCAGAATTTTATTATTATTAATTTGTGAATTATGCAGTGCAAATATTAGTTTTCTTAGTACAACTTTAAAAATTAAGCATAATGTCACTTTTCCTTCCTCTCCCCCCCCCCCACCCCCAACTAAAATTTAGCATTAGAAAGATAAAAGAATAGGAAGGAAAAGTTTGATAGGCATGCAATGAAATGTGTAAGAATATTTATTTTTACTAAAAAGATGCAAAATATACATATAATGGTTTTTAACCCTCTCACTGACATGCCCGTGTTAATACGTTCACTAAGCTCCAGGTTTCACTGTAATACAAGCATTATTTAAATGAATATAATGCATTTTTAATACATAGAGTTATGATTAAGAATTCTCTTAAGGATTACATTTGTATACGTACTTAAGTTTTTTACATAATGTTGGAAGGATCATCTTTTCTTAGCATTTAAAATAGGATACAAAGAAAACAACATTATAATTTTGCTCTTTTGCTGGACAGTCATAGGGTTAAAACATAAAAATGTTAAAAACATGAGCGCTTTCAACTGCTCTAAACGTCATCATCAGGAGAAATTCGGAAAGTGTGAAAGTTCATGAATGTACGTTGGTTAAATAGCCAGAGATGAGTCTATTTCAAAGGAGGTGAGGGGGAAGGAGATATTATAGTTAAGTTCCAGAATTGTCAGAGATATTTAATGCACTATACCAGATCCAGGATATATTGTAGGAGAGCATATCATTGCAAGTGTTATTTCCTTGAGTTAAAATTTCTAAAGACTCTCTTATAGTTGATGCATAGTAATTTGAAGTATGGGCTACGATTCTTGCTTTACTGAAATTCATGAACTATCACACTTTCCAAATTTCCCCTAATGATCACTGTTTAGAGCAGTTGAAAGTGCTTGAGTTTTTAACATGTTTTTTATGTTTTAAAAACCTTTGCATGCGTGTTTGCACCTTTTTAGTAAAAATAAATATTCTTACACATGTTATTTAATATTCAAGGTGAACATGACGTTTAAAATTTATAGTTAAACTATATTTTATAGGGACATGCAATGAGCAATTAATGAAAAATCTCCCTTTTTTTATTCTTGGGAACAATGACTTAGTAGATGATTTGAATGTAGGTTTTGCAGTATGTTTTTACACTGAAAATGTAAAGGAGCCCAGTATCTCAAGGGGTAAAGAAACCCTTTTAAATTTATATTCCCAGATGATGGGTAAAACCTTTGCTATATCTTTTAAAAAACTAGTTCAGTTTCATGTTCTATTATTATGTTTTCTTCATTTGTTCTGAGTACTAACATCTGCAAATTTAAGTAGTACAATAGAAAACTACTAATCTGCACTGCTTGGTTCTAATCATTTTGCAGATTTAAGACCCTTTTTTTTGGATTACAGATCTCTGTTTACGATTTTTAAAATTCCTACTTTGGTCAAATTTAGATTATTAATTCTTAAAAATAATTAATTTATACATTTAAGCATATAAAAAGTAATAATTCTTTTAAAAATAATTTATTGATTTTTATATATTTTCTAAAATTTATCAACCATAGGTGCTAGTATTAAAACATTTGGTTTATGTTTTTATATTGTTTCTTCCAGCCTATAAATAGCCACAATTATATATTTGGTTTATGTTTTTGTATTGTTTATTGCAGCCTATAAATAGCCACAATTGTATATTTGGTTTATGTTTTTGTATTGTTTCTTGCAGCCTATAAATAGCCACAAATGTATATTTGGTTTATGTTTTTGTATTGTTTCTTGCAGCCTATAAATAGCCACAAATGTATATTTGGTTTATGTTTTTGTATTGTTTCTTGCAGCCTATAAATAGCCACAATTGTCTGCTGAATTATAAAATTTTGTTTTTGAGATTCCAATATGATTGGCTAAATATTCTAAATTACATGCTTTAGTTGATTTGAGACTTTTTTTTTTTTATTACATTTTGTCTCTACATACAATTTCTTTAATTCATATTTTGGGAAAATTTAGATTATTAATGCTTGAAAGTAAATAATTTAGACATGCAATACAATAAAGTTTGTTAAACAAACCTTTTTTCATCTTGTATAATGCATTTAAACAATCTTCCAACAAAAATTAATCAGAAAAGGCAATAAATACAGATCCTAAATTGTATTAAAACGATTACCTTATCTTTGGGAAAAAAATATTTTTTTCATGTTTTCGGGACCAAAAATCAATGCTTATTCACCCATAAAACATAGAAATATAGTAAGATTTCCTTTTTAAAATAATTTATTGATTTATATGTGTTTTTTGAAATTTTTCAGCAATAGTTGATAGAATTAATGATTTATATTTAATGTCTCTGTGAATGACATTTGTTATATAAGATCAGAAACATATGTTTATGTGGAAAATTTTAATATATTTCGATTTTATGAATATGATTTTTTATTGGTATGAAGTGCTCATAACATTATTGTAGTTTTTACATGTGATTTTATGTTAAAATTAAACTAATAAATGTATTATGATGTTATATGTGCTTCATATTCGAAACAAATCTAATTCATATGTAGTAAATTCAGGTTATTTCAGATGCCTTTTAATTCGATAAAATATCAAGAACAATATGAAAAAAATATATTAAATTTACTTCTGACTATTATGGCAGCTGCTTTATATTGGGACACACTCTGCAGAACCGATGTAATTGAAATACTACAATAAAGTTTGCTAAGCAAACCTTCTTTTTCATCTTGTACAACACATTTAAACAATCTTCCAACAAAAATTAATCAGACAGGCAGAAAACAATTAACATATCTTTGAAAGAATAAAATATTTTCTTTTACTTTGACGTGGCCAAAAATCACTTCTTATTTTCCCATCTTTTCTCTTACTGATCTTATGGGTTGCAAAAGGCTTATAGTTTGCTCTTGGAGGTTTTTGTGAAACTTCTTGGTAAAGTGAGGAAATTATTATGTATCCCTTTTTTTTTTTCAAATGAATCATGAGAATAAAAATAGTTAAAATGACAGCATAAAATAGATTACCATATATACTCATGTATAAGTTGAGGAATTTCTGACAATTTTCGGCAAGCAAATTGAGGGGGTTGACTTATACGCGAGTCAATTAAAACAGCAAAAAGAAAACTTCAAATACTGCCAAAATTCTGGCTTTTTATGTGTAAAAATAATAAAATAGTATTTAAAATATACAAATAATAATAATTTATCTTTAAAAAATATTTCATTGATTTATTTTTATATACTTACCACTTTTCGCATTGGCGAATCTCTCCTACCATATGTAGCGTGCGTTTTTCTCCCATCTTTTCTTCGGATTGACTTGATTTTATGCAAAATTGAAGTAAAAACTTAGGGGGTCAACTTATATGCGGGTTTTTGATTTTTTGCAAAATTTACATTTAAAAGTTAGAGGGTCGACTTATACGTGAGTATATATGGTAATTATGCTCTGTAAAAATACCTCTATCTAAAATCCTCCCAACTTTACTGATCTCACAGACAGTCCCGTGGTGTAGCTCTCTTTATACATGTTTGTATTTACTAAATGAATCAAAATTCTAAGACAAGCATTAAAGGGAGATTAGGCATATAAGAATTAATCATTTTTATGACCGAATCAGGGTTTGCAATCCACTTTTTCAACCAAAAATTCAGGGTATTTCACTGCAATTGAACTATGATTACTGTTAATAATTTTGAGAAAAATGAAGATAATGTAATGAAAATTTGAAGAAACTTGCATTGTTTTGTGGAAAATGTGATAACATGAAGACAAATGTAAGGAATTTCCCTCTGCACCCAAATACCTCAAAATTGATGCTCGACATTTTGAAATGTAGTTGCAAATGTTATCATTGAATAAATTGCTGTTTTAAACAAAGTAAGGTGAGTTGCTTCAATTTTTATTAGAATATTTTCACTTTTTCTAATGTTATTAACAAAAACCCGACTTCAATTAGAGTAGAATATCCTGCATTTGTGACTGAATAAGTAGATTGTTCTTCATATTCCATTGCAAATTATTGTCTTGTTGTTAATTATCACTTCTCCGAATTTGTCATATTAACATCCTGTGCAAGGCCGGCTTTAGAAGTGGACAATGTTGGTTGACCTGACAGGAATGCTGACAAAAGTGTCACTCTGTGACCTGATAGATATTGGGTATTTATCCCAGTATTTGGGTGTATACCCTCCCCTCCCCCCCCAAAAAAAGTAAATAAATAAATAAAATATCTTGCCACTGGGTATTTACCTATCCCACATCTCTGGATGAGACAAATTAAGGTTCAAAGTAAAAAAAATATATACCATTTACTAACTGAAAAATAAATAAATAAAAATTGCTATTAGAGAAACAAGAATGTATTCTAAGTAACTTAGTATTTTACCATCCTTTAAAAATTAATTTGAAAGGGACTGAATTGGTATTGGTGAGATATATAAGGAGAAATAGTTTATCTGATTATGAAGCTATGGTACGATCAGTGTTAGGAACATAAAGAAGCCATGGGATATACTGGGTCTATCCTCTCCTTCTGTTTGAAATTCTTTTCCAGAACAAATGTGTTACTTTCAACAGATTGTCTGGGATATGAAAACTAAGAAACTCTTTTATAGAAGTATTTAGTATTAATAATAATAGTAATAGTATTTAGTATTAATACGTTTGTCTGGAAGAAGTGATTTTTAAATGGGAAAATTACTCTTGATACAATTCTAGAATATTGTTTACAATTTTTTACTGCAAATTTTCGGTATTGGACATTGATGACATAAAATTTTTT
Source organism: Maratus michaelseni (assembly GCA_963931845.1). Taxonomy (NCBI): domain Eukaryota; kingdom Metazoa; phylum Arthropoda; class Arachnida; order Araneae; family Salticidae; genus Maratus; species Maratus michaelseni. The sequence continues at coordinate 321,079,842 of OZ007595.1, read as the reverse complement.
GGGCTTGAACTCTGAACAGAAGAGAGTCTGAACTGATCTATAATATATACTAAAACTGCACTCGTCTGTGTATAGTTTATACAGAACTAGATATAATGCAGTGTACATTAATAAGTAGTTGCAGTATATATTGGGGATATGACGAATAGTGATTTTGGCAGAATACCAAAATATTTGGCTCAGGTAAATCGATTGCAGACTATTTGGCTGGCCGAAAACTCTTATACTTCAGGGTTTAAAGGTATAAGAATAAAGTTATGTAATGTTTGACACAAATGCTGCCATTTTGATAAACAAGACCTTAAACCTTACTTTAACAAAATAAAATCTATGTTTTGAGTTAGTATTTAGTAAGAGGACATTCTTGAAGTTCATGGCTTTATCTGTGAATTAATAATAAAGAAATCTTTTTTTTATTATTATTCGAAAACAAATATTTTAAAATCGAAGAAAATTTTTGATGGAAATAGAATTTTTTTTTTTTACAATCACAGTTTCCCCCAGGTTTAAAAAAGGGCAGTGTGCTGCTGGTGAAATAAAGTCACTTTTTTATTCTTAAGGGCACTTTTTAGATTCTTGAGGGCACTTTTCAGATTCTTATTGGCACTTTTTATAATTATTAAAGGTATTCTTTTGGTTTTTAAAGCCACATTTGATATTTAAAAGTCAGGACACTCTTTTTAAGACAACAATGAGTCAGTTTTTATTATAAAGGCAAATTTTTTAATGCAAAAAGGAGAAAGGGCACTTTTTTACTGAGGGGAAAGAAGGGTGCTAATTATTTTACTGGAGGGAGCAAGAAGGGTGCAAATCCTTTTTATGAGGGGCTAGAGAGGTGCTATTTTGTAAATCAAAGGGCAGGCAGGGTGCAGCAACCTTCTTAAACTGTCTGGGGGAAACTCTGCAATCATATAGTATTTATTTGTCAGGAAGGGACTAAAGAAAAAATAAAATAATAATAAAACCTATTCAAATAGAGCCCACTCAGCAAGAGTAACTTGTTTGCAGCTTCTTTTGATTTAGCAAGAAGTTTTTAAATGCAACATAGAGTTGTTTTTTGAGTGGGCAATCATTTTCAGAGGTTGTAAATATACAGGATGTTCCGAAATTCTTGGAACAAACTTTCAGGGGAGATAATTTGGTCAAAACAAACTTTTTTTTAGAGGAACTCCATCAAAAATACACAATATGTCCCTATAAGCTGAAAAAGAGTGTTCATTCACAACTTTAACAATAGTGACGATATTTTAGTGAAAATTTCATCATATTAACCTTGTTTGTATATGAAATGTGGTGACATTGTTGCAGGTGACTAAATTGACACAGTATATATGCTGTCAGTTGCATTCTGAATAATGGAATGTTTAGCTCAGTGTTGTTTGAATATGAATGGTGCCTATTTGCAGCACATCTTGTCATACCATCATATTTCCCAGAAATCAAATTAAGTCTGTTGAAAATATCATGGCAATTTTAATTATTGTTAAAGTAACAAATGAAAAGCCAAGTTCGACCTCAAATGAGATACACCCTATTTTTGACGGAATAAGTGGATTTCTATCCGGATTTCCTTTACAAAATTTGTCTGCCTGGATGCCTATTATCAACCCTGAAAGTTTGTCCTTTTTTGTTTAGAATCACACAGTTTTGGAAAAAACTAAGAAACAGATTATTGTCAAACACTATCTAGGAACTTTTATTCTACATCATTAATTCCTGGGAAGACTGTCATTAATAATTTTAATTTTCTTAAGTGTCACTTTTCAAACATCAAACAAATAATGTAAAAGTAATCTTTTTTTTTTTAGTGATTCTATTTTTTAATTATTCAGGATAACTTTATTAATTGTCAGTTGAAAGTAAAAGTTGTCTAATGTTTAAAAAATACTTTTTTTTTTTTTAGTTTCGCCGAATATTTAAAAGGCGCTCTGTAAAAAAAGATATGCTTAAAGCACCGTAGGCCTTTCTTTTTCATTAGCCTCGCGCAGTCTCTAAAAAAAGATAAGTGGAGTGCACTGCGGTAGCCTGTCTTTTACGTTAGCCTTCTTTCCTAGACGCTTTCCGAGGCTAACGAAAAAGACAGGCTACCGCAGTGCTGTACGCGTATCTTTTTTTTCAGACCGCGGGAGTCACGTGATGCTCGAATCCACTAATACAGGTGTACGAAAAGAGCATCACGTCACTCTAGCGGTCTGTAAAAAAAGATAAGTGAAATGCACAGCAGTAGCCTGTCTTTTTCGTTAGCCTCTGACGCTTTCAGTGTGACATCAGACATGATGTTTTGGTTGAATACTGACTCCTTAGAAACGGTTACTATGCTTCATTTCCTAATATAAAACGTAGCAAATGTTATGTATTAAAACAATTTGTCGTGAGATATAGCTATAAGATACAAACATAATAGAAAAAATACAACATAGCAACCGTTTGTTTGGAATCAATTTCCAAGTAAAACGTCAAGACTGACGTCACGACTGAAAGCATCTATTCTTATTAGAAAGTGTTTATTTGATTCGAGTGTCCAAATGTTTATCAATGTCAAGCTTGGATATGGGGCCTCCGTGGCCGAGTGGTCAAGACACCATTCCGCTAATCGCTTGAGAGCGTAGGAGTCAGGTCGGCGGGTTCGACTCCCGCCAGCTCCATTGCACACACTTTGTAGAGCTCTCGGATGTAACTCTCTTGTGCTGTAAATTTCCTTGTGGCTATCTCGTCCCTGTATACTGACGATGACTTATAAGCGGGCACTTGATGTCAAGCACACAAGTCAGGTGTATGTTCTCAATAAACAAACAAGCTTGGATATTTTTTTTTCTTTCTTGTTGTGGCAGACACGTGATTACATAGGATTACTGTAATTGGAAGTAAGTGAAATTATTTATTTCTACATAATGGAATTACAGGACATACCTTTTATCAAACATCAATTAAAAACTGCTAAAACTGACAGAATTAGACTTTTACAGTCTGTTATAGTATTTGAAATGGACAAGGGGAGAGACATTAGAAAAGCGTTTAAACATTTTAAAGGATTTTCCTTCCCAACAGAAGGCGAACAATTTACAGAGAAACTAAAGGAAATCACCGATAAATTTGACCAAATTCAATTGATTACCATCGCGAATATTTTATCGATCGATATTCAAGGAACCGTAGAGGTGATTGCGATGCGCATTTTGGAAGCTTTGTGAAGCATACCTGCCTTCCATTAAACTTTTACAGAAAATTCAGCCTCTGATACAGAAATTGATAATATAATAATGGCTGTGGCTATTCTTACGGCAGCCGTGAGAATAATATTCTTACGGCAGTCTACTGCACATGCGCAGAAAAACTGCCGGAGCGTAGCCTACGATGATGCGCGGCGCTGTAAAGCCTATCATTTTGAACGATTTCTGTAAGCGAAAACGGGTCAAGAAAATAGTTTATATATAATCTGGTAGAGGGCGTCATTCCCGGGGAAAGCAAACGTTGAAATTACATTACTTTGAGTTCGTTTTAGCATTGTGTGACGCTTTAATTAGCTATATTTTCGTTAATGTTTATTATATATAATTAAAACCGACATATTTTACTAATGCAAAGTATATTACTAATAGAGAAATTTTGACGTCGATATATAAAGCCAGTGATTAACTTTATGACGTCTCTGGAGAATTTTATAATTTTACAAAATTTTCTGCTTCAATTTATTTTTCTAATTTTTAGTCGTAGATAATAAGTTTAATAAAACATCTATTCTAGTACTAAGGTTTAAATATATTAAGCATTATTAGATTAAACAGTAAGATATATACACTTTACTTCGTCATGGATTAATATTCGCATTTAAAATTGTCAATCTCCAGTATAACTATAGAATTGTAATGTAATCATTGAAAACAATCTCTAAATTTTTTATTTTAATTTTTATAATGAGAATACTGTTGTGATAGAACGATTTGATAGCTTATAAAAGTACAAAATGAAAAAAAAAACATGATATCTCATAATCAAGTATAAAGGGGGGAAACGGGGCGGTAACTCCCCCTTAATATAGATAAATGGGTTTTTCATGCAGAATTTTCAGATTTCCTTTAAATTTTGTACATAGGTTCATTGTGGTAAGGAGCTTTCCTGATTAGTTTTGGGGGTCCATTGGTTAAGTATAAAGAGAAGAAACGGGGGGCTAACCCCCCTCCCCCTCAATTTAGGTAAATGGGGTTTTCATGCAGAATTATCCTATTTTCTTCAAATTTTGTATAAAGGTTCATTGTGGTAAGGCGCTTCCCTGATTAGTTTGGAGGTTCACTGATTAAGTGTAAAGGGGGGAAACGAGGGGTAACCCCCCCACCCTCAATTTAGATAAATGAGGTTTTCATGCAGAATTACCCGATTTTCTTCAAATTTTGTGTATAGGTTCATTGTGGTAAGGCACTTCCCTGATTAGTTTGGAGGGTTCACTGGTTAAGTATAAAGAAGGAAACGGGGGGGTAACCCCCCCCCCCTTAATTTAGATAAATGAGTTTTTCATGCAGAATTTTCAGATTTCTTTTAAATTTTGTATATAGGTTCATTGTGGTAAGGAGCTTTCCTGATTAGTTTTGGGGGTAAATTCGTTAAGTATAAAGAGGGGAAACGGGGGGATACCCCCCCCTTAAATTAGATAAATGTGTTTTCCTGCAGAATTATCCGATTTTTTTCAAATTTTCTATATAGGTTCATTGTTGTAAGACACTTCCCTGATTAGTTTTGGGGGTGCATAGGTAAGTATAAAGAGGGATACGGGGGGCTAATCCCCCCCCTTAATTTAGATAAATGGATTTTTCATGCAGAATTATTCGATTTGCTTCAAATTTTGTATATATGTTCATTGTAATAAGGCTCTTTCCTGAATAGTTTTGGGCGTTCATTGGTTAATTATAATGGGGGATGAATCCCCTTAATATATTGTCGATTTCTTTATTTTTCGAGGGGCTTATTTCAAATTCTTTGAAATAAGAGTATAATATACAATTAGTGTGAATAGCCTGTGAGCTCAATGCCCTCAGTTTAACTGGGCAGTTTTCTTTTTTCTTTTTATTATTATATTAATTTATCAACCATATTTAACCAATCTCACTGTCATATTTCCCATTATGAATAAAAATTTAGCTGAAATAACAAAAATAAATTAAAGCAGGTAAAATTCCAGTAATAAAACACCCACTATTCCAGTAATGAACACCCCACGAAAAGGTAATAGATAATTGTTTTCAAAACCAAAATTTAATGAAATAAAATAGTCATTTTCATATAAATTTAACAATAAGGATATCAACAATTAATAAAATATTTATGAGAATAATTTATTATTGTTATCACAAGATCAATATTTTAATTATTTTATAGGGTATATGTGCCAGTAATGGACACCCTTAAAGAATTTCCTTAAAAATTATTAATATAAGATATAAATTAAGAATTAATTATAAATATATAGAAAATATAAATTAGTTTATGTATAACCAGATCTTAGCTTGTTTAGTAAAATTTTCACTGAAATACATTATTTTTGCTTCCTGACTTATTTGATTAAGATTGTCAACAATAACACAGGTTATAAAACATGCAAGTGAGAGTTATGAAAAAAAAAAAAAAAAAGCTGAATTTTTATTGATCATTTTTTTATAAACCAAAAACTTAGGAGGGTATCCATTACTGGCACATTTATCATATATTTTAAAAGACATTTATTTTAAATTGATTTATAATGAACAGAAATTTTATAGGTACAAGGTACAGGTAATTGCTTGATCTGTGTAATAGTATTTGAATTTTTACTCTTAAATGTCTTAAAATACTACATGCTTTAATTTAAAATAATTGTTAGAAATTTCATAACTTTGAATATTGTGTTGAGGGAGGGGGTGGGAGAGCAGAAATATTATATCTAGTTGAAAACTATTAGTTACATTATCTCATTAAATATCTCAAAAAGTATCTAAATAAAAAATATATATTATGTCCTGTTATTACATGAAAAAACGAAACTCTTTTACTTTTCAGTCTTTGTGTAGGGGAGAGTGGGGCATCTTGGCGAAGTTTTTTTTTACAATATTATTTTTTAACAATAATAAAAATAATAATCTTTATTTCCCCAATTAGCCAAAAATTTTGTGCACCTCCTACTTTTTGTTTTATAAATTTTTTTTAAGCCAATGAATGCAAATCTTGTTTCATTTTAACTCTGCAAATCAATAGTACAATATTTATAAACACACATTTCTGCCCCTTTCCCAAAAGCATATTTAAATTGTTTTACATTTCATTCTAAAGTGATGTAAATGATCAAGTATTTAAATTACTCTCCACCCCCTCATAAAAGAATGATAAGGAAAAAAGGGGAAAAATCCAGTTACAACGTTTAAATACCTTATTATAACTTTTTTTTCTTTACTTTTTCTTAAAACTTTTCAGTTGTTCTATTTATCACTTTATTATAACAATATAGAAAAATGATCATCTTAATAGCTTCAACTATCCAAAAATAATTTGTGCACCTTTTATTCATATGTAATTATGTGTGACTTATAATCACTGATGCGTAAAATTATTTCAAAGTGTGCTACAAATAAAATTTTAAGTAGGTAACAGATTTATTAAGTTTTCTAAAATATCCTAGTTGTACATAAATTTTGTAAAATATTTATAATAAATTGTTTTACATTTCATTCTAATGTGATCTAAATGATCAGGTACTTAAATACCCCCCTCCCCCCCTGTCCCCCCCCCCCAAAAAAAAAAGAAAAGAAAAGAAAAGAAAGGTAGGGAAAAAAAATCTCCAATTGACAATGTTTAAAATCTTTATTATAACTTTTTTAAGAAAACTTTTTCTCTCAACTTTTCTGCTGCTCTATTTATTACTTTATTATAACAGGATGAAAAAAGAATCATCTTGATAGCCTCAATTATCCAAAAATTTTGTGCACCTTTTCTTCGTCTGTAATTATGTGTGACTTATAAGCACTGATTCATAAAATTCTTTCAAAGTGTGCTACAAATTTTAAGAAGGTAATAATTTTATTAAGTTTTGTGAAAAATCCTTGTTATACATAAATTTTGTAAATTATTTATAATAAATTGTTTTACATTTCATTCTAATGTAAAACAAATTAATAAATTATCAAGCACTTACCCCCCCCCCCCCCCCCCCCCCGAAAAAAAAAAAGTATTTTTCTTAAAAGTTTTTTGATGCTATTTATTACTTTATTATAACAATAAAAAATCATCTTAATTTCTTCAACTATCCAAAAATTTTGTGACCCCCCCCCCCTTTTCCCTTTCACACAGAATTAAAATTCTGTATAATTATGTAGTATCAATAAAAAGATGAACAATAATCTAAATTCCTACCACTCCCTTAGAAAAGATTGGGGGAATTTCTATAACCATGGTTTGCCAGTAGATGGCGCTCGTCCCGGGAAAAATTCCCACTCCCTGTCCCCTACTTTTGAGTCGAAAATGATAGGCTCTACAGCGACGTGCATCATCGTAGGCTACGGCCGGAGATTCTGAAGAATGACTCTCTTTTTGAATGACTCTTTTTCTTTCCGGCATTCGACTGCCGTAACACCATCAATAAACAATGTTTCGATTCAAAATCTGTGTGCTGCAGCGATAGTTAATAAATATATAATGAGTTGTTAGTGCTGCAATTTTTTCTTTTTTAATAGTTTTGTGCCATTTTACAAAGTTTGTTTCAGAAATCTGTCTCAAGAAATGATTTCCTTTAGATGTATTACCAAGGGACACGGATTTTTTTTTTTATCTAATTTAAATACAGCTGCCAGCTGATACCACTTTTAAAAGCATAGAATTATATTTATTATGTGCTTTTGGGTGTGTATTTGCTAGCATTGTATCGTGTGGAGATTCCAAGCCAGTGAATTATACGAATAAGCTGTTAGTAAAAGCAGATGCAGGTGAGAAGTGAAAAACTTTGTTTACTTATTTATTTTCATTTCAAACTTTCAGTACTAATTTTTGTTCTGCTACTAAATGAAAATTTAATATACACTTTGATAGCTACCTTTTTATCTGATTTTAGAGTTACAGAGCTTAAAATTTCACGAACATACAAACAGCTTTTAATAAGCCTAAAAATTAGCAATGTATACAATGTTCCTTACAACAATAATCTTAACATTTTGTACAAATACAATAAATCTTATTTTAATATTGTTTTTTAATAGGTCAGTTTATTCAGCTATTGTTAGGATATCAGATGTAATCTAAAAGTACTAAATTTTATATATTTATAAGTGCTGGTTATATATTAATTTATTGGATGGATGATTTCCAAAATGACTGCATGTTTGATACTATAATGATTCCACATTGCATGTTAAAAGAATAGATGCTATTAGAACATATGATTCAGTACATTCTAGTTAATAAAATATATTTATTAATTAGTATACCTAGATTTTTAAATATTTTGTTAGTAGATTATTTTAGTTATTAAACTTCAGAAAGTTTCATGTCCTAAATCATTTAAGAAAGACTTTTTTAAAGTTTTTTAACAAGACTATTTTTTGCATATAAAATTAAAAAGTATGATAATATATTGTTTTCTATGGAAATGTTAGTATTTCTTCAAAAAGCATTTTGTACATAAAATTTTTTAATTTAATTTTAATGTTTGCCCCTTCTATATCTCATGAGTATCGCCACAAGTGTCAATATAGTTATTTTATACAGGTTTTAATTCGTGCAATGTAAACAAAGAGGAAACATTTACTTTATTTTGTATTTATTGAAAAAATTATATCAACATGTTATAAGTATTTTTTAATTACCTCTCATGAGTATTATTTATATTTATTTGACCAATTATAAATATTTTTTATGAAAGAATTACTTTTCTCATTTTAAGATCATTAGGCCTAACTTTTTTCTTTCTAAGAACATTTTTTATGGTTAAAAATTATTGACTCTTCTTTCCGGCATTTGACTACCATAACAATAACCAACAACAATAATGTTCCTATCCAAAATCTGTGTGTTGTAAGAATAGCTAATAAATATGAAATGAGTTTTTTAGCTAGTTGTAAAGTTGATTAAATTTAACAAAGTAAATCAGTTTTATTCAATATTAATTACATTGTTATATTTTACATTACTACAAAAAGAAGAAAATAAAGATAATTTCATGAATACGTAGCTCTATCTGATGCATAGATCAAACTGTCTACAAATGTTTAATTACATTTCTAAAATTTCTTATTAAATTAAAAACATTCCTATTCTTCTCTTTTTCTTTTTTTTTTTTTTTGCCTATATTTCCTTTGGTATTTGCTTGTTAGCTTGTATTTGACATTTTGGTCATTATAATACATATCCTACACCCTCCCCTCTATGCTATTATTAATTTACCCATAAACTATATCAAGAAGTAATGTCCATGTTGAATGTTTACATTACTACCATGTCAAGTTCTATTTTTATCTAATCATTTCAAAATTAATATAATTTTTTTACTCCATAATATTTTTAAGAGTCAGAGTAACATGTTTTAAGTAATTGTAATATTTTTTTATACATATGAATTAAATATCAGACTATTTGCATTTGAAAAAAAGTCTAAAATGATTTAAAAAAGGGTACGGAATGTTCTATTTTATGTGATAAGCCTAAAAGTACTACTATTTTACCCTGAACTATTGTTTTGTTGTTTAAATATACATATATTAATCATTATAAAATGTTTAAGAAAATTATCATTTATTTACAGTAAATAAAGTTTTCTTACACAATCAACCTATTTTCTTCATAAATTTCAATATATATATATCATGTGTAGGAATGATTTTTCTCATTGTATCACAAGTTATACAATAATCTAATTTAATGAAAAAAAGTTATTTTAATCAGCTTATGTCAAAGAAATAGAGTAATAAGGAAATAAAATATCAGATCACTTACATTAGAAAATAGGTTTAGATGATTTTAAAAAGTGGTAAGAGAAATTTAACTGTTTTTCATGTGATAAGCATAGAAGTGCCACTAAGTTTTGTTTTGTTGTTTTGAAAAAAAAAAATCCAAAATTTGTAATGAAAGTGCAAAATATTAATCTTACTAAATGTTTCATTTATTTGATTGATAAATGAAAAGAAATTTATTTACAGTAAATACATTTTTCTTACTTTCACAAACAAGCTGTTGCATTCATATTTTTCAATATGTTTGTTTATCATTTTATAAATTGACCATTTGTGTAAATTATTTTTCTCACTGTACCATTTTAATCTACAATATTCCAATTAATATAAATTTATTTTAATCAGTTCATGCTAGGAAAGTAGTTTTAGAGTAACAAATAAATAAATATCAGACCAGTTACATTAGAAAATAGCCTATGATGATTTTACAAATGGTAAGAAATATAACATTTTTAATGTAATAAGCCTAAAATTGCAAGTGTTTTTTCCTACGATGTTTTGTTCCTTTCTGAAAAAAAAAAATCTAATTAAAATGCCAATGTTAATTCTTAATAAGTGTTTGAAAATTTGTAGAACAGCCTTCAGTTTACTTTTTAGATAGTGTCTAGGACCTCCATGGCAATTTATTAAGAATCACCAGTCCTGTAAGGCATTAAATGAACACTATCTGCACAGAAACCCCAAAATAGTAATTTTCTTTTTTAATGTTTATTTTATAAAGGCAATGTCTGGTGGGGCGATGTTAAACTTAAATAAATTTAAAAGTGTTAATACGCATATTTATTTTTATTAGTGCAAGCAGATCAATTTTTTTAAATATAAAATATTAAAGCAAACACACAATAAATATTATTCATCAATTTTGCTGAGTTCATAAGAAAGTTCAGTTTTTAGTTAGATCAGTTTAGTGTATTTTCCTATCCTAAAGCAAAGAAAAAAAACTGGTTATATGATTTTTTAGTTTATTTTTTTGCCTTTTTTACTCATAATAGTGTCGTTTAGGCAAACAATTCCTTCAGGCACTTAAATCAAAATAGCATTTTCATTCATTTTGCAATGAACATCTGGTAAAACATTAATATTATTTTAAAAAATTTCGATGATGTAAATTAATGCAGATATTGTGGCTTTGTATACTCCCAATGTTGTCAGGATTTGATTTATTTTCTTGCCTGCTAGATAACAGGTGTAGGTATAACTCTTTTTTTACATTTTTTTGGATCATCACATTTTTCTGCGAATTTTATCGGCTTAATTTCATCATCCGTTAAAAGGGTATTTCAGTCACCTTAAAACACCTGCTCACTAATGTTAATTCTATGGGAGAAATTTTTTTAAATATCTCTTTTGCGTTTGATTTTTGAACACTTTCCAACCTAGTTGAAAAGTGTTATGACTTCGGTTTGTCTGTCCGTGCTCCAACTCCCATAAATATGCTCGGATTGTTCTGCAATTTTTATATGTTATTGTCGTAATCTATAGCATGTTCCCTATTTCAACGGAAGTATCTAGCACTTATAGTTTTTTTACAGGGACACTCAAAAGAATTCCGTTACATTATGATCTATGTGGAAAAATCATTTGCGTTTATTTTAATGATGTTACACAATTTCAAACACATTGTAATTGATATATATCATTAAGGTGCATTACAAGAAGTTTATTATGGAATAGGGTGTGCATAGCACTTATAGTTACTTTACAGGGACAGTCAAAAGAATTCTGTTACATTACATCTAAGGAGAAAAATCGTCTGTGGTTTATTTAAATAATGTTTCACTATTTTAAACGCATCGAAATTTATATATATCACTAAGGTGCATTACAAGAGGCTTACTACAGAATATTGTGTGTATAGCAGTCATCGTTCATTTACAGGGACACACAAAAGAATTCTCTACTGTCTGTTAACAAAAATTCCTGGAAGTGCGTTTTAAGTTACTGAAAGCGATTTTAAATTTAACTCGCTTTTTGTCTATTACGTGGTGTGTATAAATTCTATAGATCATATACAGGGAAGCACAAAAGTTTACGAAAACATTTCCGTTTACTGACAGAAACTCCAGAAGGATAATTTTAAACTGTGCTACGCGTTTCCTAACTGAACTAAAATTTAACATTCTATGTAGCATATATACAAATTTATAGATGCTATACAGGGCTGAATAAAAGTATTCAGATATTTTTCCGAATATTGTATATGTTGGAAATTCCTGAAATTATGTTTTTAAATATGTTATTTATGCGTTTTCCAAATTGTTTACTTAGATATTATCTTTCAGCTTATTAAACGGTATGATTTGTAAAATTATTTTGGAAGCATTGGAAAGTGTTACATAATCTATGCTTGATGCATGATTTTTCATTCTTGTTTTTTTTCATTGGATAGCTGAGCCATTGTAAACTTTTTAAATTTTGTTTACAGGTTTTTTTTTTTTTTTTTTTTTTTTTTTTTTTTTTTTTTTAAACCAGTTCAGAAATGAATGTCGTCAACATCATGTTTTCTATGATTTTACGAAACAACGAATGAGGTATCATTCGAAAGGTTTTTGAAACGGCTTCTGACATAGTACACTCACAGTTCGTTAAAACATCTTTTTTGATTAAAAATTGCTGTTAATTAAAAATTAAATGTAGATTGTTTTCATAAATGGAATGAAAGGTCTTCCTCAACTTAGTGTTGTAATAATAAAAATAGTGTGTATAGTAGTGTAAAAATAAAATACCGCATTATAGGTGCTCAACGATTATAAAAAAATATTACAAAAAAGATAAAGTATGGTTTCTCTGCACTTGTTTATTTTATATTTATGGTTAAAAAGCAAAATTGAAATGTTTCAAAGAGAAAGACACCATCGATCTAGCGAAGCAGTGTATTTCACGTGTAGAATAAAAGGTATGCTTTGTTATATTATATTAAATTGTATTTTAACTGCATTAAATTTATTTTTCTTTATTTCATGTTTTTCAAGAAGCAGATGACGTAATCTTCTAATGCAGTTAAAATATGATTAACTTTTTTTCGTGTATGCCTTTTGCTATCTTCAATCAGTTTTTACTGTAACTTTGATGGAATAAATGAGACGATATTCTGGCTTGACTAATGTTGTTTGCAAATATTTTTATCATTATTTTTGGTATAGATGTTACAGTGGTCTGCAAGATATACGTGTGAAAAAATCACGCCAACTTTGGAGATAAACTTACATTTCTGGTAACCCTGTTCTAAATCCTGCCAAATCCCTCTTTACTGACAACCATAGCCACTCTTCTGGCTTTGTGGCATGGGAGGAGAGAGGTAATCATTTTTTGTGCTCTTGATGTCATTTTATAACAAACTTGCGCAGTATCCGTTTATTAATGTGTGCGCACTTTTCCAAAACATTTATTCAAATATTCTAATGGTACATTATCCCACGTGATGCGGCACAGTAGAAGTATCTTTCATTTTGTATTTGCACCTATTTGGTCACTGACCGTTAAAGCAAACTATTCCAATGTGGATACGATTACCTGCTTCATTTTTGGTAATTTTGGCGTGGAATCTGTTTAAGATTATGTTTACAGAGTTAATTATTTTTTTATTTTGACGTGGATCAGATCCATTTGTGCATTTTCTTGAAATGATACAGAATATATTTATTTTAATGTCGGCATTTTGTGTTTCAAGGCGCGGTCAAAGCACTTTCAGATTTTTTTTTCTATCAAATGTTGTGATATTCATAATAAATATAATACTAAAGAATCAACATTTTTTTTAAATATTTGCTTTTTCTGCATCGTATCTATAGAAATGTTTATCTTTGTTTTTTGTTTACAATCGAAAGTGTGCTTTTTTTTTTATCAGCTTGTACACAATTTATTTGAAGGATTTCTCTGCACGAGGTAAGTACTATTTTCGTTCATTTTCTATTGTTTTCCTTATGATAATGCGCTTGAAGAGGCCTTTATTGAAATTAATCGCAATTCTGAAATGCCAAGGAAATTACTTTTTCCAATAAGCCATCACTTTCAAAACTAAAACTTTTAGCATTAACTTTTTAAGTACTCTTTGTAAAAAAAAAAAAAAAGGGATTTCAGTAAGTTTTGAAAGTGACAGCCATATTGGAAAGCAAAGGTTCTTCAGGATTTCAGTTTGGCGATAATTTTCAAAACAACATTTTGGCGCGAAAAAAAATTGCCAAGTTTATCTGCAGACCAACAACACATCTGTTCCTTATTTTTTCTTTAGAAGTTTAAACCTACACTTAAAAATTATTAGACTGTAGTGGGAACTCCTCGCATGGGTCCAATGGTCATTAATATATTTCATCAATTAATCATAATTCTTATTTAGTACTAAAATTCTGCAAACTTTGGATTATACGCTAGCCCCTCAGAAGCTAATGTTAAGCCAATGGCAACGTTCTTTACAAATTTCTTATTTACATTTTAATATTTTAATTTTTTTTTCATAGGATACATGAGGTCGATAACTAAACAGTTATCTTAATTCTGTTTCGATTTTGGTTGCAGTTTTTTTTTCTAAGGACATTTTCAATTTTCCGAAATTGAAAGCATTCCCAGAAAGAAAAACTGGAATAAGGGTAATGGATATTATTGGTTTCTACTAGCAAGGTGGTAAAATAATCAGTTTCGTTATAAAAGTTGCACTCTCCAAAAATCCAAGGTCTGCACATTTGACAGCGACAGAGTATGACCATGTGTGCAGTAGTGGCACTTCAGGGTGTTGTTCACAATAACTTATCAGAATTTTAGTGTATAAAATTTTATCTGTTTTAATAGTGGGATTTTCTATGATTAAACAAGGAGAAATTTTGTTTATGAAATAACTGATAGTAAAGTGATTGGGAATTTTCTGACGAACTGCCACTGTCTGCATACTGAAACGTTGTTGTTGTATAGATAATATAAAGTAATAAATTGTTATAAAGTAATAAAATAGAAAAATGGTCTTATTTATGTTTTATTTTATACAAAACTTATAGAAGCACACACAAACTGTGCTCATCTTTATTGCTAATGACACGAATCATAAAAATTGACAATAAAATCATTAGCAATGGTCAGTAAAACGAAATCATAGTAATAGAAAATGAGCCATAAATTACATCCATACATTTATAAAATTAATTCATAATTCACTAAAGTATATTTTTGAATAAATTAATGTTTAATTATATATATATTTTTTTTCATTTTTTAAATAATGTGTCCCTAAAAGTGTTGTCAATTCAACAGGATAAATAAAAAATTTTTTTTTACTATTTCTGAATAGTAATCTTAACTTGATTTAATCATGAAATATGTCATTAAATAAAGTTAATATTACTATTTGAAAATAGTGGTGAATCTTAATTCTAAATTGACAACACTGATTCCCTAATTCAGGTAAAATTTTTAATCATGGGCATCGGCTTGACAATCTATGGGACAATATTTTGTTTGCTGTGGTCTGTAGCCTAGGCTTTTTTTGCAAGACCAAGTCAACATTTATGAAATTGGTCTTCAGGTGAAAGTCTATAATATTAGCGAAATTGGCAATGACTTATACAGCTTCCTGAAACCTCTTTCATGATGAGATCCACATGGGAAATTTATTTCCTACATATTATTTTGAGAAAAAAAAAAAAAAAAAAAAGCTCTATAAAAAGCCTAAATTGGTTAATTTTCACATTTCTGATTCAACACATTGGAATCAACTTGTTAGCAATATCCTAAACTAAAAGAAAAATTCTGAAAGCAGTGTGTGAAATTTAAGTGCATTCTCGGTGGAATTCCCAAAATGAGAAATAGATATAAAAGAATGCATGGGTTATTGCAAGTATATTTTATTTTATGAATAATTTGTGAACATATGCAAAGATATTGTTATCCATATTTCTATACACTACCCCCTCCTTACCAAATAATATTTAAGGATAGCTAATAGTAAATTTATCTTATCCTTATTTTAATTGATATAGCTTATTATTATTATTATTATTTTTTTTACAAGCAACAGAGATTTCAACGGGCTCACGAAAGTCATGCCCTCTTCCTTGACAGTAGTAAGAAGATACGAAATAATAAACTATGTCAATTAAAATATAGAAAAGCAAGTGCAATATTACCGAACCTTAAACATTATTAGAAAAAGGGAGGGGGTGATATATAGGAATAAAACATATACAGCAATATAATATATATATATATATAGCAGTAGATTATGCATATATTCACAAATTATAAAATATAGTACTTACAACAAATCATGCATTCTTTTATCTCGTTTACCCATTTTGTGAACGCCACCACGGACGCATTTAAATTTTACATAATTAATAATATTTAACTGCCTCTGGAACTTTTTCTACCCATTTCCAGCATCGTTTACCAGCAGATTCCAACGTGCGTGAATTCGAAATGTAAAAATCAACATAATTAGTCGATTTATAGAGCTGTAGCTTTCTCTCAAAATCTAAAAAATCAAGGAATAAAATATCCCATGTGGATTTCAGCTATTTTAAGAAAGAAAGGTCAGAAAGATAATACACAGCACGGAGGAAGATAGATGGAGGGGAAAGTAACGTTGAAATTTTACAATACAGTTTTTCTCCTTATAGATGGCGCCACGGTAAACTGAAGGCTGTCCTAACCTGCTTCTGCAATGCTTTTCAATGCGAAAAGCATTCGTTTTTTAAATGTTTTTGATTGAAAATTTGAACTTTAAAAAAAGTCAAACAAGTAAAAATTTCATTAAATAAAGTTTTCTTCACACCATGCATATATTTTAATAGATATTTAGCGTTTCGATTGCTTTTTATAACGATTTAAATAAGAGTTCATCCTGACAGAAGCATCTGAATAGTCATTTAAAAATAAATATCACGGATATTGTACTGCGAAGAAATACGGAATGGATGTATAATTTTTAGAGATTAAAAGTATTATTCAAATAAAAACAGCTTCAGATTACAGCCAAACAAATAGCACTCTATAAGACAATTTAAATGGCCATGTCAATTAGCCACAGACATTAGCATTCATTAAGTATAACATTTTAAAAACATATACACTAAGATCGATATACTAGAATAAAAATTTCTTAGTTTAAAAATGATTACATGCATATAACTTTAAATTAAAGTATAATAAAAAAATCCCTGACGGCTCGGCCTACAGGCACAGGTAGATTTCGAAGACGCAGACCGTTGGGCGCCTGTTTGTTGGGAATTGCGGAAAAAATGACCTTTTTGCCATGATGCGGCAGTTGGAACCGCCTACTTCGAAACCTAACTTGTTTGCAGGTGGAGCCGGCAGGGTTTTTTTCTATAAGGGTTAGTCCTACAAAAAACTTGTCAATATAAAAGTTTTAGATAATATTAAGAGGATTTATAATAAATTAAACGGATTTGATATCTTCTGAATTGACGAAGTTATGAATTTTTTTCTTCTAAAACCCCCCTTCCCCACCCCCTCTTGGGGTCATTTTTAATGATATCAAAAATCTGTCATACATAAAATTTCGGCCCTTTTCCTAGAAGTAATAATAACTTCAAACGGATTCGAGACGTATCATAATTAAGAAATTATGGGATTTTTCTATTTTCACAAAAAGCCCCCCCCCCATCCCCATCCCACCTTGGTTCGATTTTGCCCATTATTTACGAACATGACCGAGATTTTATGCCCCTTGATTTTATGTATCAGTTTCGAAAAGATGCGGGAGTTGGAACGTTTGCAGGCGGAGCCGGCAGGGATTTTTTTGTTTTTAATTTTTTTTGCTATAACGGTTGGTCCTATAAAAAACTTGTCAATATAAAAGTTTTAGATAATATTAAGAGGATTAATAATAAATTTACGCGGATTTGATATCTTGTGAATTGACGAAGCTATGATTTTTTTTCTTCTAAAACCAACTCCCCCCCCCCCCCTTGGGGCCATTTTTAATTATATCAAAAATCTGTCATACATAACTTTTCGGCCCTTTTCCTAGAAGTAATAATAACTTTAAACGGATTCGATACTTACAATAATTAAGAAATTATGGGGGGAGGGGGTTCTGTTTTCACAAAAAGCCCCCCCATTTCCCCCCCCCCCCCCTTGGTTCGATTTTGCCCATTAATGAACTTGACCGAGATTTTAAGCCGCTTGATTTTATGTATCAGTTTGGAAGAGATTTATGCAGAATTTTTCCAGTTATCGTGTCCATAAAAAAGTGACATAGACAGATAGATAGATAAAGTTTTGAACTGGGGGTGGTTTTGGGTTCTGGGAGTCATGATCGGCGTAGATCTGCAAAAATTTTTCAAAATTTCCAACTTATGTGAGAATGTAATAGGTAGTATTTCTTACGAAATCTACCTAAAAGCACTCACCTTTGGAGCTCTAAACATACTTAAAAAAAAAAAAAATCTTCGATTTTTCTGTTGTTTATCTCATCATCATAGCCCGATCTACATCCCGGAATAAAGCATTTATATCCCATCTTAAATTTATGACATATAATTGCTATAATTAAAAATAATCGAATAAAATACTTTCGGAATTTAACATGTAATCTAATGACATCTGTTTAAAGGCAGCCGCCAAATTTTACAGCGCCCTCTTTCGTTAAAAAAATATGACTTGCATTTTCGATATCCTCGCCTATTCTAGTTTCCCCTCCAGGTTCTTTCTCCGTGATACACAGTAAACTCCAACAAAAAATCAATATGGCTGAACTGCCAGCGAAATGAGGATATGAGTCGTTCTTATTTCTTGATTCAATCCACAAAAGAATCTTCGTCAGTCACTACGGCAGTCTATTACTGCGCGTGCGCACCAAACTGCCGTAATACTACGTTCAGATCGGATAGTTAAGATAACGGACCGCCGAACTCACTGAGTGAGTTCGAACTTTCCATTGCTAGATACAGTCAGTACCGCTCACTCTGATTGGCTCTGGAGGCTGACTGGCTGTTGAGTTTGCTTTTAACATATGCGCACTGGACACGGTGATGTTGAGTGAGTTATCTTAAATGCGTTTGGTTTATCTATGGTGTGGACAGGTATTCAATTCCGGGGAGGTACCACCTCAAAAATGGCGGTCTAAGATATCTTAAATGTCCGATGTGAACAGGGTTTAAGAATATTAAACTTACGGCTGCCGTAAGAATAGACACTTCGTATAATAATACATACATTACACGAGAATGCGACTTTTAAATAAATTAAATCATAACACTACTTTTTTGTACTTTTTTTAAACAGAGTTAATTATCTTAGATTTTCAAAACGTGAATTCCACCAATAAAACAAGTAATATAATTTTTTTTAAAGTCAATTCCTACTTTTTAATCATAAATATATAAAATAAACCCGTGCAGCATTCATGTCCCACGTTATTTTTATTGAACATTATTTTATAATCATCGTTGCGGTATTTTATTACTGTGGCATCACTCATTTGAGATAAATCTTTCATTTCATTTATGAAAACAATGGGAGGAATTTTTTTCTCCCATTTAAAACTAAAATTTATTAATTAAATTTAATTAATATTTGATAAAACTGTATTAACATAAAGTGTCATCCAGTACAAGTTTAAGAAAATGTATTTGAACTTGAGTGGATGAATAAAGAGTATTTTATTAACGATTGAAAATTTGAACAAGATATATAAATATATAGAGAGTGTGAGCTAATAGTAGGAATTTAATAATAATAATAACATAAAACTAATGTTATATTTATACAAAAATCTCTCTGATTAAATCCACAATGAACAAAATCGATGCTTTCCTGTACAAAAGCTCTCTTTTGACGAAGTTTTTTTACAGAAAGGAACTCAGACATTTCCAACTTAATTCAGCCCTCGCTAATATGATTTTTATAATAAAATTATTCTATGCTACATACATAATTGAATATAGTTGAAAAGTGTTTATGAATTCGGTTTGTCTGTCTGTCTGCCATCCGTCCGTGCTCTAATTCTCGTAAATATATTCTGATTGAAATATAATTGACACGTGTTATTCCAGTTCCGTATGGCATGTCCCCCATTGCAAATGGTGTGTGTAGAATATTTTGTTCGTTTACAGTGACACTTAAAAGAAGGCTATGATGTCATACACTCACGCACAGTTTTTCTTTTTTTAATCAGTTATAAAAAGGAAAAAAGTCACCAAATTTAGGGGATTTTTTCCTTTAATGGCAACCTAGCTATTGTATTGAGTAACTGGTTTGGCGCGGGCTTAAAAATCGCACCAACCAAAAAGTCGCCAAACATCGGTGCGTGAGTGTAACACATCTGTTCCCAAAAGAATACCGTTACATTATGGTCCATGTGGGGGAAAATCGTTTGCGGTGAATTTTAATGATGTTATACTATTTGAAGCACAATAATTGATGTGCATTTCTGACGTGCACTAAAACATCTTTCTGTAGAATATGGAGTGCAAAGTATTTATCATTCATTTACAGAATCACACAAAATAATTCGGTTACAGTATTCTCTATGAGCGAGAGCTTGAATTGCTTAAGGGTCTCGTTCGCTCAAGTGAAAACACCCGCTCGCTAATGTTAATCCTATGAGACAGTTATTTTATAATGTCTCGTTTGTATTTCAATTTTTGTAAACTTTTTTTTTCTTTTGAATTGGATAGCTCAGACCAATATCTACAACCGCCGTTTTCACTTTTCAATTTTGTTAGCAGGTTTTTTTTTTTTTTTTTTTTTTTTTAAAGAGGGTACTGTCACTTTCAGAACCGGTTTGGTAAGAAAAGTATCCTCGTAATAAAAAACTTGCAAACAAATTCAAAAAAGTAGAAGATGGTGGTTTTAGACATTGATCTCAGCTATCCGATGCAAAAAAATATTTAAAGATATTGAAACGCAAACGAGACATTATAAAAATAATTGTACCGTAAGATAACCAGTAGCGAGCGGGTGTTTTTGCGCGAGTCAACGAGAGCCTCAGGGTGTTTTTTAATTGAGTTATGCATTTTCCAGCTGAACTATATTTAGTACACTAAAATATGATTGTAGATTATAAATAAATTCATATACTTGGGTATGCAAAGAACAGGTTACATTGCTGTGTATGGGTGGTTATTTCTGAAAGCAAATTTTCAGTCGTTATGCACTCTCTGAAATATATGCTTCATTTAATATTTCATGTGCTCAAAGCTGATAAGTTGTGAATAAGATTTGAACACTTCAAATAAATTTAAATATATATTTTTAAAGTATTTTGTAAACTAAAAAAAATAAAAGCGATGTCCTGTGATAAAGATATATCACAGTCTTAATTCTTTTTAATTATTTTATATTTTAGCTCAACGTATTTCTGTATTTTATAGCCTTTCCAGTTTAATTGCCGTTCTTTAAAAGCTATTTTACCAGCGATCGCGCGCCTTGTTCGTTGCTTTTACGGCAAGGCTGCTTATGCCCCATAGTGTATCTTTGTTCGTTTTGACATGGCTTCCTGCGATCTCTATACGGCTGTCCAAACGGCGATGAAAACGCGAATAGGAAAAACTTAACCTTTCTCCCGCTGCGACGATTTGGCGCTGGCGTCATGCACGAAGGGAACTAAAAGTTAAAGGGCTAGTTCATTAGATAAACATTATAATTGAGGTTGCATTTAGCTCTTACAAAATTATTTTGTACTTACAAAAAATGAAAAACAACCGCAGAATTATTTATATTACATGTTTTTTGTAACAAAGAATCCTTGGAGTATTTTCTTAACGTGAAAAAAAAAAAATGAACACAGATATTTTTACAAGCTGAGCATGCACTTGAAAAAAACTAATAATGCTTCTATAATATACAAATATGCGTTTTGATCGTTTTCTAAATGCGTTTAAAAAATAAATGTTTTGAATTTATACTATTTGTTTGAAAAAGATTGTTATAAAATTATTTTTTTGTAAACCGTACCTTGCATATTTCATAATATGGCAATCAACACCCATCAGGAAACAGAGAATAATCTTTAAGGGCATGGGAAATTGAGCAGTGGTGACCATTCCCCCCAAACCCAATGACGCAAATTCTCCCCAAAAAATATATGCTCTTTTTGTTGCTGTCTAGTAACAATAAATAAATAGTCAACCATTTTAATTATCACTCTACTCCCAAAATGTCTGCTTCCGCCCTTTTTACCAACCCCTATAAAAGATTTTTTTTAACTATTCATAAAAATAAATTTATGTCCTATTTGTTGCTCTCTATTAACAATAAATAAATAACAAATCATCTAAATTTCAAACTCCTTCCTTTGAAATTCATATTACCCCCTTATCCGCAAGAATACAAAGTTTGAAATTTGTAAAACTCTTATTTGAAGAAATCTTTTGTCCTATTTCTTGCATTTTAGTAAAATTAAATAGATAATTTCTCACCGAAGTTTTCTGTCTACTCCAAAAATGCCCCCCCCCCCTTTCACACACATACAATATTTAAAATCTTTAATTAAAACTATTTTTTTAAATCTGCTGTAATTATTCATTTTTAGTAACAATTAACGAATAATCAATCATCTAAATTACCTTCCTTTCTCCCAAAAGTTCAATTTTCCCCCACTGTC
This sequence comes from Maratus michaelseni, assembly GCA_963931845.1. Taxonomy (NCBI): domain Eukaryota; kingdom Metazoa; phylum Arthropoda; class Arachnida; order Araneae; family Salticidae; genus Maratus; species Maratus michaelseni. Next base: position 321,057,324 of record OZ007595.1, on the reverse strand, counting down.
CCCCCACTCAGCAAATACTTTAAAATCTTTAATATATATTTGTTTAAACGCTGTTCTATTTCTTATTTTATAGTAAGGTAACTCATCTCATCTACATCATCCCATATAAATATCACTCATCTCATCTCAGCTACATCATCTCATATAAATATCACTCATCTAAAATAATCATTCCCTTTGAAATTTTTGCTCTGTCCTTTTCTCCCAAGGGAGAAAGGTGGAGTTCTAAATATGTGAGAGTAAAACAAAAATGTCCATCTTTTTTAAAGTTTGGCTCTTCTTCCTTGAATCATATGTATATTTTATGTTTTGAAATAAATGTGTTCTCTAAAATAACTAACTTGCCATTAACAAAATATTAGTTGTAAAAACAGTCAAACTACAAAAAGGACTAAAATTTTCTCTCTGCCTTACACCCCCCCCCCCCCCTCCATGTCTAGAAATTCACCCCTTTTCTGGGGATGGGAAATGTAAATTTAAGGGGAGAGTTAAATGATCATTTATTTATTGTTGCTACTTTCGGCCGTATTCTCCCATTCCACCGAAGTGGAACGAAACCGGAATTCAGTTCATCCGAAATCAGGCCTGGATTCCGGTTCGGTGGGAAAGAGTGATTCTCCCCTAGTCCGATTCCGGATTTGTAATAATCGATATATTTTCCGTGGCATTCGAAAGGAAGTGACGTTTCAAATTCTTAAGAAGTGTGAAAAACCAATCAGAATGAACGTAAACATATGCAACTACACATGTTTATTTATTTTTACGTTGTCTAGTGAAGATGTTCATAGTTACTATGATTTAATCAAAATAATATTTTTTAAATAAATTTGAGTAAAGGAATGAATACCTAAAGGAAAATAAAATGTTTTTCAATACTGCAGGGGATATTTCTGAAAAAGATTGAAGGGAGAGGGGGAATGTCCGTTTTTTTTTTTTTTTTTTTTTTTTTTTTCCCTGGTGTATTTATTTTTACGTTAAATATGAAATATTTAAATCGGAAGATTAATCAAACACCTAATCTAATTTCTTATTATTGAACTGTTTATGTCTGAGTTTTAAAGACATAATTATTATATATTCATTTGTTATAATTTTTATTAATTTTGTATTTCGATCGACAAATATTTCATGACATTGGATCCAAAAAATTTGAACCAGTATATTTCATGATTTATGGAGAAAATATTACAAATAAATAATAAATTATATTAAATAAAGTGAATTTCTCAATGCAGTTTTTGAATCTTTACATAAGTTTAATTTATTTTTCTATTTTATAATTTATCTAGAGAATAAATTTATACTAATAGTATATATATGTATATATATACTATTTGTGTAAATTTACTCACTAGCTATATTTTTTATTTTACAAATACATCAGTTAAAAATAGCTACTTATATATTTATTATACAAGTTTGTGGATTTATGTTAATACTATTTAGCTGAATCATTATTTTATCTTGCCACTTTAAAACACTTCTTGCTAATTATGCTACTGCAGGGGGACTCACAATTTAAGCTATTTCCACAACACCACATATTACCCAAGCTCAGCAACCCCCCCCCCCCCCCCCCCCCCCTCCTCTCACCCTATAAAAAAACAGAACCCTGCGTACTCTACTGTACTATTGACAAACTTCTGTACTTAGCCTTAGAATATTAGTGTATGTCATTTTGATATACACTTCTTATTGAAATAACATGCAGATGCAGATAATGCTAGCATTCTAGTATTAAAAGTCAGAGATCTGTTCAGGAAAAAATTGGGTCCTTTAAAAAACCCTTCACAATTTTTTAAATTTCAAAACAGGTCTCTTCATAAAACTATTTTCCGACCCTTCACAAAACTATTTTTCCTAAAACAGGACCCTTCACAAAGTTCTTTATCCTAAAAATTGGTTTTTCACAAAATTTTTCCATCTTTAAACTGAGCATTTCACAAATTAATCATTTAAAAGTAAAATCTGACCTGTCACTTTTACACATATAAAGAAAATATGTATTTTACATCCATATATCTTCTTAAAAATGTATAAACAAGAACCTGAATTAAACGATCCTTTCAAATTCACAAAATTATGATTAGATTTTCCACAAATATGAAAAGCTGTTCACAATTTCACAAAAACAGGACCCTGGGAAAAAAGCCTGGACAGATCCCTGAAAGTACATTTTGTATTATATTAAAATTGTTCCTATTCTAGTTCACATGTATTCTTTATTTATTTAAAAGTATAGTTTTTCAAATAGTCATTCCACATTTTATTCTTGTTAATGCAATTTTAATTATCTTTAATATAGTGGCGCAGGCAGGATCTTCACATGAGAAGGATTATTGAATCATTATTCATTATAAAATGAATAAATCCATTTTTTACAGGTTAATAAAATATTTTGAGTATGAATGTGTAAAAAATCATATGTAATAAAAAACACAAGTAGTTAAAATAAATTTTATTGATCAGTTTTAAGGCTTCATAAAAGGAGCCCAATTTTCAATCATCAATACAGAGAGCAATAAACTGGTAGCAATATTATAGACATAGGCCTTGCTGTTAATGTTTCTCATCCTCTTTCATTAATTTTATAAACAAACATTTGAAGTCTTGAAGCAGTTGCATTCTAAAATATCTTTAGCTGTTTATGTTTTTTATGTTGACTTTTACACATCATGCATTACTTTAATACAATGTTTAGTTTGCATCTTATCAATTTTTAGGTGCTCCAAGATAGGCTCCAATTCCCCCCCCCCCCCCCCCACTTCTTTGCTGTACCAGTGTTTAATAAACACCTAAACACCTTGTTTAATTTTGCTGTGGATTATTATTCAGTTACATTGAAAAATAAAATTATATATATATGTATGCATATACATTTGTACATAAATCACATGTGTGTATGTGTTTCAAAACTTACTTCAGGTAGGGCAAATTTTCATGTGCTAAAAATTCACAAACAACATTCTAATGCACCAAATGTTTACACAAAAGATATTGGAGCTTAGGCTGCACATACAAAACACTAATTAATAAACAAATAACTAAATTCTCTGTCATGGCATTTCATGGGTGATATTCAATACAATTAAAATTCTTTTGTCAATGTATTCACTTATTGTTTGGTTGAAAATTGACTACTTTAAATGAGAAATGTTTTTGTTTTTATCATCCAAGCTTTTTAAAATTTTCTTTTTGCCTATTGATTTAACTAAATAAAATTAACTAATTCACATAAGACTTTAATAAAAACTGATATTTATTCTCATAAATAATAATTAATATTATATGTACTTCAGTTAAGTTTTTTCTTCCTTTTATAAAGAATCAGGGTTGGCAGGTTTTTGACATGTGTCAGTTTTTGACGGTTTATACCATGGTGTAAACCATGTTGTCAAAAACCTCAAATACTACATTGATATCTAAAATTTCACATTATATGTCACACATATTACAACATTACATGCAATGTTTAAAATATCACTATTATTGTATATCGATAATTAATATCTTAGTAAAGTATTATTATTAACTGCAATTTTGTAACTTGGTAAAATTTTAAAACTAAAATTGTGTATTCTTAAATAGTAAATATAAGATTTGAAAGTGCTGCTTGAGCTGCACATTTTTTCTCTCACTTAAAATATCTTAAATCTCCTAATAATTTAAAACAATAATGATATTGAACAATATTAGAATGTCATCAAATAATACATATCAACATTAGGGCATTTCTTAAATCTTCAAAAGCAGACAAATGTTAGAATTCATAAAGAAAAAAAAAATTCAACTGATCAGAGATTAGTCAGAAGTTTTATTGTTGTACAATGGTTTTCTTGTGATTAAAAATTCCAAAAAAATAAAAATATTTTATTACAATTAATAATTTAAAAAAAATGTAATTATTAAATTACTATAATTTTAAATAAAATATTACATAAATCATTGACTTACTTAATGTATACCTATTGTTGTTAAAATGTTTTAAAATGTATTTGAACCTGTTTTTGATGCTTGTCATGTCAAAAACTCAACCCTGTAAAGGATGCTGTTATGTGGATATTTGTATTGATTCCAATTACTTAAGATAAATAGGTTTTCTTATATTGCAAAATGTAACACATTTCAATAGTTGCTTATAAAATGCAATTGAGAGTTTTTTATTAAAAATTGTTTGTTTATAGATACTCAGATACAGATATTGTTTATGTAAATTATCAATAATATAGAAGTACTCTTGAATTAAATGTATGGGAAACTAACCCTTTGATACAATAACTCAATTTACTGAAAAAAAAAAGACACAAATATCCTGAACAGTCAAAACTTAGTCCCCCCCCCCTTTTTTTTGTTTCAGATCAAGATTTAAGGATTAAATTAGATATATATTGTAAGTTCTGATAAAAACTCAAAACAACAATGATTTGAAAAATAATAATAATTGAATAAATAAAAAAATTATAAAAAGTATATAAACAATGATTTGATTCTAAAAAATTATCCTAATTAATATTTTATATGTAACTTGTAACTCGTGCTACTTTTCATATTAAAATTTATTGAAGTGATTATTAAGCTTCTCAAAATAATTATAATTTAAAATTTTTATCATTCAGAGTTGAAAAAGAAAACTCTAGCTAAGATTTAAATCTATTTCTATAATACAAATGCTGTTAGAAAATGAAATGTTGAATTTTATGTAATTTTGATTTTTTTTTCTTAATTGTAGTAATTGTTTTCAATTAATTTATAATTCTTCTTTACTTTAAACCAATAAAATCGCACCCAAAGTATTTTTTTTTTACTTGTTGAATTATTAAATAACAAATTCATTAACGATGGCTATGATTGCTAAAATTTCATAGTAAATAATATTTTTGTGATAAATAAAGATATTTCATTAAAATAAGTTCTGCACATACTTATAATTATCATATATGAGAAACCAAAAACATAATTCAATCTAATTTATATAAAGACAAATAGTTTTTTTTTTATGTTAATCAACTCTTATTTTTGTAGGTGACCTTTGACTTTTCTTTAATGTACAAAGTGACAAACTATTATATTTTAATATTTCAGAATAACTGTAACATGTCAATTAAATTATCTGTCTTGTTTCAGTGATTCAAATATAGTATTTTGGGTACTTTTCCATTATATTCCAACACATTTATGAAAGGAAAAAAAGAAAATCCCTTGTTTACACAAGAACAAAATTTGATGATGTGCACCATGTGTAAAGAATTTGCAAAAGCAGATACACCAACTTTGTGAATGGATGCCCAGCTTTGCACACATATGCATACAATCTATGTACAAAGTCGAACATTGTTGTTGACATTAAATCACTTAGCACTAATAAATACCAACGGATAAGATGGTACTATTATTTTAATGATTAACACACACACACACACAAAAAGTGGTCCTTTTGATTTCATATTAACAAGATTCGACTGTAATGAAATTATAAGTTTTATTTTCTTTTTACTAAATTCTCAAGTGTCATCAGTTAAAGGATAAAATTTTGTTACTGACTTGATAGGAAGTTATCCAGTTTTAATTTTGATTTACATGATTAAGTACATTTTTCAATTAATTTATAAATACAGTAATACTTAAAAATGCTTTATATCAGCTTTACAATTGCTTCAAATATTTTAATCTGGTAGATTAAGAACATCAATTTTAAACAAAAGCAAAATATTTGTGCTCTTCTGTGAAGGAGTATATAATGCTAAAAATGAATATTTGACACCTACCTTTCATTTTCCAATTTTTATCACTGATTAAGAAGCATAATTTATATTTTTATAATTAATTAACATTATAGTTATTAATTATAGAATAATAAAAGTTGCAATAAGTCATTTCATTAGTTAAACAAACAAATAACAAATTAACTATACTTATTAATTATTCTTACATACCTGTAGAGTAAATATAATTATAAGAATGAACAGTCTGAATTAATGAAGGATTTTTTACTATTTCTCTTAATCATATAATTTTCTGCCATGCTTATCAGATAAAAAACCAAATTAATGAAAACAAATGCATATTCTTTCATTATTTAGTTATTAAATAATGAAAAATTTGATAAAAGAATGTTTTGCAAAAATTATATGAAAAATTTTCTAAATATTAAAAACTAATATAGAAATTGTGATTATAAGAATATATTTTAGTAAATAAGTTTTAATTTACATAATTTATAAACAAACCTCAATTTGAACATTTGAAATTTTACTCATTTTTATAGACAATGGTTATAATTTATTTTAACGTTATATTTCTAATACATTCAATAATTAACAGTAAATTAATCAGAAATTAAATTAATATTTCTTTTTCTTATATTATTCAGATCTATTGCATACATTGCTATCATTTCAGTAGCAGAATAAAAAATAAGTGTATTATTCAAGAGCATGTTTTCAAATGGAACAATTTTTCAATGTTTTCCCAAACAGTTGGCTTTTTATAGCCTCGAACGAAAAGAAAGAATGTTGTCCATTATTGCATGATAGTCATTTAAAAATATGTTAAATAATTTTTGTAATTACTTTTTTTGTTGTGTTCTCAGAGTTTGTAGTGTAACATGCTATTTTTTAGAAAACCTAATTTAGCAAGTATAATGTAATAAAAAAAACTAGTTTGTAGGGAGCAACAATATTATTTTTGATGCTCTTATTTCACTGTCCCCTCTTTTGGCATAGCAGTGGGACTCTTATCGTATTGCAGATTTAAAAGTTGTACTTCTTCGAGGCAAAGATGTATCCACAATCCTTCCAAAAGTAGCATTTAGTCCAAAGGCATCAAATTCCACTTGCTTGCAAAAGATCACTAATGATAGTCACTTATTATACAATAAAACTACACACTTGTGATCTTCTGAGAGCAATCAAACATCTATTCAGGCACCACAGGATCCACCAGACATCAATCTCCTTCTGAACTTTTTATGGAATGATATTGTATTTGTTGCTAGAAGTAATATCAAAAATAAAATCGATGCACCCTAGAAACTAGTTTTTTTTTTTTTTTTAAGAACATTATTCGCTAAATATTCTCTTAAAACTGCATGTTACACAACAAACTATGAGAAAACTAGGATAGATTACCTACGGCAGTTTCATTACTTCTATCATATGACTTTTGATCACTTTATCAATATATGCCTAAAAATTTATAAATATAAACTTAAATCGAAGAATCTTCCACAGAGAGCATTCTATAATTTTTGATAATGGTTTTTCAAAAACAGTAATAATAATAAATAAATGCTTTTGAAGAAAAAAAAATCAAAATTTTTATTTTATTAGATAAATACATTTAAACAGATGACTTATGTTGTAAGATAAATCTATATCTTGGAAGATAAACACATCTAAATCACAATTTAAATAAAACTTTTTTAACTCTGAAATACATTGAATAGATAAAATGAAGTAAAATAAAATAAACTTTTAAGATAAATAAGTTTCCTTTCAATGTTCAAAAATTATTTATTATTATAGGGACTTTAAACTTATCCTTATTTTCATTGGGTCTCATTTGCCAGCAATTTTTATTCAAATTAAATTCACCAATTGGAAGTTTTTATTAATAATTATGAACTTTGTTTTTGCCAAACCAAAGACTGCTGACTCCAATAAGTTTTTACAAATCATTCAAAAGAAAAATTTTATATTTGTGTAGTATTCACATTAGGTAAAGTTTGGGCTTGGGGGTGTGATATTTAACTCGTAAGCCTTGCTGTTGGATCTGATACTCATGCACGTATACTTCACAGTGGACAAAAAATTGAAAATGCAACTTACAGATCATATTTGAGCTAACAAAGAATATATAACAAATATTACACACAACTGTTATACTAGGGTTTCAACATCTAAAAAATCTTTTTCTGCTTTTTAAAAAACACAAGATTCCAATAAATGCTAAAAAGATTAACTGCACTACCAAAGATTTGCTTAAAAAAAAAAAAAAAAAAAAGTCTTATTTAAAGAAATTATCATACAACAATAACATGTGATTTTTTAATAATTATGTTCTTTTCTACCTGTATTCGTTAACGTGCAACATGAACATAAAAATATAAACAAATAAGCGACTGAGCTTATTCCACTTGGATATTATATTACATGTCTGCATATTATATTGATGCAAGTTGAGAACTGTGAAAGTTGTTTTCAGAAAAGGCAGCAAGTATTTTTCAGGCTGTTTTCAAGTAAATAGTTAGAAATAAAGAAACTCAAGATTTTGAATTTAGAATCAAAATAGCATTAATTATTTATAAAATTGCAGCTGTTTATTTAGCGATTTTTTTTTTTTTTTTTTTTTTGCATAATATAAGAAATAAACAAAGACAAAGATAAATATAAAATAAAATAAGTAAGTTTAACCAGCATGAGTAAGTCAATGTAGATTAATTTAAATTGAAAAAATATACTAGAATGTCCTTCTGCAATTAAAAGCCTTCAATAAAAGGGCGTTATTTTTATATTATGTAGTGCATATAAAAGTAATTTTGCCCCAAAAAAGGGGGGGGGGGGGCAACATATTTGATTAGGGTTAATTATTTTCTATGTTGAACAGGTAACTGTACTGGTTACATCTCAAGAAAATAACAAATGTCCAAAAAATTATGAGAGTGATAAAATTGGCACCAGTGGTCAATTAAATATTTTATGACAAATTTGAACTAATTTCTGATTTATTAGCTATTAGTATTTAACAAATAAATATTTGAAAAATAAAATTGCAATAAACATTGACATTAAGACATCAGTTCATAAAGTTAAACTCATTTTACTTTGAAAGAGAAATATAGTTCTTAAAAACATGAAAATAGTACTGACAAAAAATTTCAAATTTTAGTTATCACATAAAAAAAAAATAGCCAAATATATATTTTTTAAATCATACCAACATGTATACTAGCCAAAAGTTATTTTGATAGTATACTGATAAATGCAGAATTCTTTTTGCAAGGCTGTATAATATTTTTAGATTAAAATTTACGAATATGCCATATCATGTGGATATTTTAATTCAATGTAAAAAATAAAATTTTCAACCCTCTTTAATTGACACTTGCTATTAATTTTATAAATAATTCCAGAGATTGGATCATATTTTTTTAAACAAATACACTTTAAATGGTGCAACGCTATTGCTACTGTAGCATTTAAATTCATTTTTAAAATATCCCACGAAAGTTTGCATGTGATAATGTAGGATACAAGACTTATTAAGCAGTGAAATGTGAAAACATAAGGCAATTATTTAACTTTATTAGACTACATTACAATAATATGTTTTAAAAAGTTCTAATACACACAAGCATATAAAATATCACACAAATATGTATAGATATGTACAGCACAGGTTTTTTAGTTATG